>OU342735.1:117700929-119015007 GCA_910589765.1 Avena atlantica | reverse complement strand
AAAATATAAATGAGTATGTAGCAAAACCAGCCTCCCCCGCTTTGCCCAAGATAGCAACATCATGCACTCATGGTAGCAACATCATAGACCCAAGGTAGCAGAGCTGTCTGTCGTTGATAGCAACGGTCTATACCTAGGGTAGCAAAAGCCACCCACCATTGGTAGCAACGTCACCGACCCGTCGGTAGCAAATCCATCTTTCGTAGGTAGCATGCACGGGATGCGCCATCTCGAAACGCCGGTCCCGCCGAAGTTGGGAGAGAGGGGAGCACCTCCGTGCTGAAGTCCATGTCCGGCGATAAACAAGAGCACCACCGTCGTGGCCTCCCTGTCGACGCAGTGGCGCGCAGGTTCTAGGCGAGAGGAGGTGGAGGGCGGGCTCCGACAGCCTACTCCGGACGCGGTGGTGGCAGAGGGCGAAGCTCGGTGGCAGCGCATGGCAGAAAGTGGAGCTTGGCGGCGGCGGGCTCCGACGGCCTACTCCGGCCACAGTGGTGGCGGAGGGCGGAGTTCGGCGACAACACGTGGCGGAGGGCGGAGCTCAGCGACGGCTTGTGGAGGCGCTGCAGGGAAGCGACGGAGGTGTGAGCGGTTCAGGCGAGGGATAAGGAAAGAAAGAGGAGATAGTGCGTGGTAGGCCTCGCGTACGCAGGTGGGAGCGAGGAGCGACAGCCTAGGGAGTATCATTTTTCTACTTTCTCCGATCCATATTAGTTGACTTGGATTTTTCTAAATTTAGACGAATCTAGACACTATTTAGTATATAGATTTATTCAAATTTTAAAAAATCTAAGTCAACTAATATGAGTACGATGGAATATATCAAATGTGAAAAAGCAGAGCAGTGCAGACGAGTGAGCACATGTCCTGGTCCTTTGTTTTTAGTCGCACATCGCCGCGGGACAGCAAGAACGACTGGTTTAAATAGCTCCCCGCCTTCTTCTCTCTGTAGATCGACGCTATTTCCTGAGCTCGAAGATGAGAAACTGGCCGGAAAGGAAACACACGTAAATGGGCCTTGAAACCTGCCGGCCCAAACAAGAAAATCTTTGAGCGATACAAAAGATAGGTAGCGCTCTGAGCCTCGGGAGAAGGGCTCGAGGGCCTCCCTACAGGTACACGGATCAGAAACAAGAAAAGGCCAAAACAAAATGCATTTTTGACACGGATCAGAAATAAGAAAAGGCCAAAAAAATGCGTTTCTTATTTTTAAAAAGATATTTGTTGTCTATTTCTCTAAATGGGCAAAGTATCACTACAGACATTTAGAGGCACTTTTATTCAAATATCACTGAAATCTTTAAAGGCACTTTGATCAAAATGTCCCTAAAACTTTTACCGACATGACTATCAGGGTCGCATTTTAAAATGCCTCTAAAGATTTTTAGAAGCATTTTTATCCTATATAGAGTCACTTGAAAACGATACAATATGGTCACATTTTAAAGTGCCCCTAAAGATTTTAGAGGCATTTGTATTCCTATATAGAGGCACTTGAAAACGATACAACATCCAAATACGAATAAGATGCAAATTGGGCTAAGAGCCTAAAAAATAACCAATATCGTCCATAACCCTGCCCAGACCAAGCCGGAAGGATAACCGTGCTAACGACGTCGATCTCAAACCTGCTAAAACAAAAAGGATGTCGACAAAGGGGAAAAAAAGGGTCAGTACCAAGGCCAGTACATGACGAGTTTTATTCGGCATCTCTCGTCTACATAGATATGGTGGAAACAAGTAAAGGCCAAAACAAAATGTGTTTTTGACACGGATCAGGAACAAGGAAAGGCCAAAACAAAATGCGTTTTTGACTTTTTAAAATATTTTTGTTGTCTATTTCTCTAAATGGTCAAAGTGTCACTACAGACATTTAGAGGCACTTTTATTTGTGTCACTGAAATATTTAGAGGCACTTTGATCAAAATGCGCCTAAAACTTTTACCGACATGAGTATCAGGGTCGCATTTTAAAGTGCCTCTAAAGATTTTTAGAGGCATTTTTATCCTATATAGAGGCACTTGAAAACGATACAACAGGGTCGCATTTTAAAGTGCCCCTAAAGATTTATAGAGGTATTTTTATCCTATATAGAGTCACTTGAAAACGATACAACATCCGAATATGGATAAGATGCAAATTGGGCTAAGAACCCTGAAAAATAACCAATAACGTCCATAACCCTGCCTAGGCTAAGCCAGAAGGGGTGCAACAAAGGGCAGAGGAAAAATAACCAATAGCGTCGATCTTAAACCTGCTAAAACAAAAGGGGTGCCGACAAAGAGCATATGAAAAAGAGAGTGGTCAGTACTGAGGCCAGTACAAGACGAGTTTTAGAATTCGCCGGCTCTCGCCTACATATGTATGATGGACTGAAGTGGCAGCGCAACATGCACTATACAACCTATAAAGACTCAATACAACTATCGGTTATCATAGAGAGATAAGAAAGACCTATGCGGAACCAACCTGATACTACCATCAAACATACCCATCCTGGTATTTTTTTCCCTGTGGCCAAACGAGGAAGTTGTTCCAAGGAAATTCACATAGTTGACAATTTTTATTCAGTTTTTCCATGGTGGTTATCCAACTTACTAGTCATATCAGATACAAATCAAATTATGACAGTAAACTTTAGTTGTAGTTGGCTATAATCGAGAAACTGTGCTCCAATTCATCCATAACCGCGGACACAACTTTTCGAAAAGATCCAACCCTGTAGGGGTGCACCAAAGTTTCCACACGCACTTCAATCCTTGTTGCCAGTGAAGGAAATATGCCCTAGAGGCAATCATAGAGATGATTATACTTCATATGTATCCATGAGTTATTGTAATGTTCCTTGAATATCCATATCAGGCAACTTGTATTGATTGGGAATTATGTAAATTGTTTGTGAAACTCTTTACTTGTATGGTTATTTAAGAGTTGTCCCTAGTCGGAGTTCATGTGAGGACACACGTGAATATTAGACTAGCACATCGATTGGTTGATGACTATGTTTCGCAAGTCATAGACATGGAGATGTCAAACCAATGATGTGGACACATGTTATGAACATGGGGTTGGACTGACCCAACCTGAGACTGGCATTAGTTGCAGCTCTCTCTCTACACATCGTGTACGTTTTGTCCTTAGACCTGAGATTGTCGCATGTACTTGAGATGTGGATCGACCTACTTTGGGTCTATCAAACGCTGCACCATAACTGGGTAGTTACAAAGATAGCTTTCGGGTTTGTCCTGAAGCATGCTGCAAGGCATGGTCAATCAAGATGGGATTTGCCCCTCTCTACTTGAGAGAGATAACTCTGGGCCCCTCGAGTGACCAGATCTAGAAATGCATGGCCGTGCTACATATGGTTAAGAGTTAACCTAGTAAAGGGATTCCGAATCACGGTATCGAGAAAGGGAGGTCAGCTTGGAGCTAGACCAAATATCGTGAGGCAAAGGGAAAGACATGTACTAAACCTTGTGATGGTTCGTCCGATATGATATTTGTATGCGTTTAGGAGTTGGCACGTCTTGCTAGAGGCCGCTACCAACTATTGACAGAATAAGTGTATTCTTGTCATGTCTATACACATATGAATCTATAGGGTCACACACTTAAGGGGCTGGAAGCCTAATGAGGATTGGATCCGAATTAGACCAGACTTAGGCTACTAATGGGCTACTAATGTAGAAGTCCACTAGGGACGCCTATATCAGAGAGGGTGGGGCGAGCCGACCAGGGTGAGACCTCAGACCATTCCACCCAGCCGCCGCTCCTCACGCCTGGGTCGCGCACACGGACCTAGCAGTCCGGCGTCTGACGCTTCCACCCTGTACGTGTGGATACCTCGGAGGCGCTGCATCTGTAGCGCTTGGACGAGCCGCGCAAGGGGAGCTGCTCGTGGGACGAGGACAAGGAGGAGACGTGGAACGTCTGCACTGCCTCGACGCGCTTCATAAATTCTGCAACTGCGCGTCTAGTGGTAATCCCGTGATCTATGACAACAGTAATCCTGGTATACGCGGTAGAAATTTTTGATTTGCGCTAGTGTAGCCTACCCGTATCCCTACAGTGGTATCAGAGCCGATGCTGTTCAGTTATAGGTTCGGGATGTTTGCATATGGTGATATGCAGATTGATATGAATGATGTGATCGTTTATATGGCGGTGGTTCAGGATTGATCTATGATCTTGCTTTCCGTGATCGTGATTCTGAGGTTGTCGAACGACTTACCCCTACCGATCGATTTCCGCCATCGGGGTAGACAATGACACATAAATCCTGTTGAATCACGCGAAGATCAATATGATTGATCGAATCGGAACCTAGATCTAAAATCGATGTACCGTGATCAAAGGAGTTTGATTAAATCGGGACAGGAGTCGGTTTATGGTAAATTTGATTTGCCGATCAAAATCCTTAAAGTAAATTTAATACCGCGAGGGGCGCTGCCCCTTCGAACCCCGCAGGGGGAGACCCCCTAGACCCCCCTTAATCGTAGCCCCTTTTGTATCTCGTTAAGATAACTAGGTGCTGCGATGTCACATGATCCGGTAGAATGCGATTCTATGCATAACTTGTTTTTGCAGGATGTATGTGATCAGTATGGCCCATATATGTATGTGATGCATGTATGAAAATTTGTATGACCTGCGTGTCGTGAGTAGGGCAACACGGCTGGAGCCATATGTGTTGTCATTTATTGTAATGGCATGCGTGCCAACTTCTAATGATCCCAATACTATGTAATTTTGATTACTAGCTGTTAGGAGTAATAGCTTGTATTAGTTCTTGGAGGACTCATCACTTGGAGGATGGCTCACATGGAACATGAAGATGGAGATCATCATGGTGGACATGTTCTATGGCGATGGAGATCACCATGAGAAAATGGGACATACTGTGTCTATGTGAATGTTATTCTTAAGCGTTTTACTTCTATGCATGCTTAGATGATAGAAGCATAACGATCCCTCACAAAGTTTAAGTTAAACCATGCCCTCCCAACCAAACCTTGCACCATCCTATGCCATGTACAATCGTTGGTGGGCCTATGAAATTAGGGTGCCGCGGTTTTCCTTGGCTGGATGGGTTTGTATCGGATACCTACACGCATAAGGGTTGGTGAGCTTGACAAGGTCATCTTAACAGTTAAGGACCTTGGGGCATAAAGGTTGGGCGCCTAGTTTTGACATAGAGATGTCACCCAACAACAAGAGTCATATGTGATATGATTAGCAAGTGTTGTTTACCGATTTACCTTGTCTTCTAGCAGTGATGCTAAAGCTCACTAGTCGACTTGTTAATTGTGGATGTTGAATCACTCAGTATCAATAGAGGGATATTGATTTAAGTGGGAGTATATGCTATTAAATTGTTTAATTTGTTTTACTCTTTC
Organism: Avena atlantica; assembly: GCA_910589765.1. Taxonomy (NCBI): domain Eukaryota; kingdom Viridiplantae; phylum Streptophyta; class Magnoliopsida; order Poales; family Poaceae; genus Avena; species Avena atlantica. Next base: position 119,009,611 of record OU342735.1, on the reverse strand, counting down.
ATGGTTATATGGCTTAGTATTTTGCATGTTTTCTGTTGTAGATCAATGGCACCAAACACTACATCACCTTTCTCTTTGCGTTCGATTCTTGACAAAGATAAACTAAATGGAACAAACTATTCGGACTGGATCCGTAACCTGAGAATTGTTCTCAGGTCTGATAAAAAGGAAACAGTTCTGGATACCCCAATCCCCGATGAACCTGCTGATAATGCATCTCCTGCCCTAAAGAACGCCTATAAGAGAGCATGTGATGATTCTCTTGACGTTAGTTGTCTTATGCTTGCATGCATGGAACCTGAACTCCAAAAGAAGTTTGAGGATCAGGATGCGTACGATATGATCGTTGCGCTTAAGGACATGTTCCAAGATCAGGCAAGGACTAAGAGGTACAATGTTGCCAAGTCCTTTGTCGAATGCAAGCTGGCAGAGGGAGCAGCTGTAGGCCCCCATGTGATCAAATTGGTTGGTTACAATCAGACTTTGGAAAAGCTTGGTTTTCCACTAGGCCAAGAGTTGGCCACTGACTTCATTTTGGCGTCTCTTCCATCCAGCTATGGGCAGTTCATTTCGAACTACCATATGCATGGGGTGGATAAGGGCCTTAATGAGTTATGCGGGATGCTAAAAACAACAGAAAGTGACATGAAGAAGTGTGCAGGGCATAGCCATGTGATGGTTGTGCAGAACAAGCCTAGATTCAATAAAAAGGGTACTTCTTAGAAGAAGAAGAAGGGCAAGGCTAAGGATACGATCCCTAAGCCTGCACCCAAGCAAAAGGCTGGACCTATATAAGACACTGAGTGCTTCTTTTGTCATGAACATGGCCACTGGAAGAGAAACTGCAGCAAGTACCAGGCTTCTTTGAAGAAGAGTGGAAGTAAGAGTACTTCCCACTTAGGTACGCTTGTTGTAAATGTTGTGGACATTCTTCTTGCTGATTTCTATGTTAACTCTTGGGTATTTGATACCGGATCGGTTGCTCATATTTGCAATTCGATGTAGGGGATAACAAGGACTAGAGAAGTGCAGAAAGGCGAAGTGGATTTTCGCGTCGGAAATAAAGCAAGGGTTGCTGCATTGTTCGTCGGCGTCATGCAACGTCACCTTCCGTCAGGATTTATTATGGAGTTGAATAATTGTTATTACATTCCAAGTATGGGTCAAAACATTTTATCACCTTCATGTTTGATGAGGGATGGTTATTCATTCGCGAGTGCAAACAATGGTTGTGTAATCTCTAAGAATGCTATGTTTATGGCTAATGCTCCCATAGTGAATGGGTTATTTATTTTAAATCTTGATGATGCATCTGTTTACAATGTTAGTGCTAAAAGGCTTCGGCCTAATGATTTGAGTCCTACCTATTTATGGCATTGTCGTTTGGGGAATATAAGTGAAAAGCACATGAAGAAGCTCCATGGTGATGGTCTTCTAACTTCGTTTGATTTTGAATCATACGAGACATGTCAGGCTTGTTTACTTGGAAAGATGACCAAGTCACCTTTTTCGGGTTTACCCGAGAGAGCGACAGACTTGTTGGAACTCATACATACTGATGTATGTGGGCCAATGAGCACGACAGCTAGAGCAGGATATCACTACTTCATTACTTTCACTGATGATTTCAGTAGATATGGTTATGTCTACTTGATGAGGCATAAGTCTGAAACTTTTGAAAAGTTCAAGGAGTTTCAGAGTGAAGTAGAGAATCAACGTGGCAAGAAAATAAAGGCCTTGCGATCTGATCGTGGAGGTGAATATTTGAGTCACGAATTTAGCGATCATCTTAAGAGTTGCGGAATTGTTCCACAACTTACGCCGCTCGGAACGCCTCAAAGAAACGGGGTCTCCGAATGGCGTAATCGAACTTTGTTGGACATGGTTCGATCTATGATGAGCCAGTCGGATTTATCATTATCATTTTGGTGTTACGCTCTAGAAACGGCAGCTTTCACACTTAATAGGGTACCATCTAAATCCGTAGTTAAGACACCATATGAGATATGGACCGGAAAGAATCCCAGTTTGTCTTTTCTAAAGATTTGGGGTTGTGATGCATTTGTCAAGAGACTTCAGTCGGACAAGCTAACACCCAAATCGGATAAATGTATTTTCATGGGATATCCGAGGGAAACCTTAGGGTATTACTTCTACAACCGAGAGGAGGGCAAAGTGTTTGTCGCTCGTAGCGGTGTTTTCCTAGAGAAAGAATTTCTCACAAAGGGAACAAGTGGAAGGTCGGTGCGACTTGAAGAAGTTTAAGATGAGCCAGTTGGGGATGCTTCTACGAGTGATGCTATTGTAGAAGAACAAGTTGAGGAACCCGTGGCAACAGAAGCACCACAACCACGAAGGTCGGCGAGGCTCCGTGAAGCGCAGGAATTATTATTGTTAGATAATGATGAGCCTGCGACCTATGCAGAAGCGATGGTGGACCCAGACTCTGAGAAATGGCTGATCGCCATGAGATCAGAGATAAATTCCATGGGAGACAATCAAGTTTGGAACTTGGTTGGCCTGCCTGATGGTTTTAAAGCCATCGAGTGCAAGTGGATCTATAAGAATAAGATTGATATGGATGGAAATGTTCACATCCATAAAGCTCGACTTGTTGCAAAAGGTTTTCGACAAGTTCAAGGAGTTGACTATGACGAGACTTTCTCGCCCGTAGCGATGCTTAAATCTATACGGATAATTCTAGCCATTGCTGCACATTTCGACTATGAAATATGGCAGATGGATGTCAAGACGACTTTCTGTCACATCCCAAAATTCTCCTAATTTTGGAATGTGAAATAAATAAATAAGTTTGATTGATTGCTTGACTATGTTGAAAATTCTCAAAGAGAAGAAACTTTTTGAATAGAAAATCCTCTCAACCATGAATTCAAAATCTTATATTCTTTTGTTAAGACCTAAGTAGCCATATAGGCAAAAAGGCATGGATTGATTTTGGATTGTAGAGTTGGTGTGCAAGATTTCAAAATGAAAATCATGAACCATTCATAAGCATTTCATCCATGCAAAGATCTCACAAACTGAATCCAAATCCTGGTATCTAAATCCTATAATCGATTTGCCCAAATGTCCCAAAAGGAAATTAAATTGACTTTATAAAACCCACTATTGCTAAGACAACGATTATTTCTAAATTATAGCCTAAAAGAATCCAATTAATATTACGAAATTTTAGAAACAAAATTGAGCTCATTTGGAGCTAGTATGAAAAAGTTATGTAGCAAATACAAACACATAAAGATATAAATAAAATGAAATATACAAGGATTTATAAATCCACTACTTCCAAACTAGTAAAAATATTACAAATTTGATCCTATAATGATCTATTCGATTTTAGAAAAATTTAGAAACAAGAATCATGTCATTTGAAGTTCGTCTGCAAAAGATATGAGGGAAACAAGTAAATAGAAAAAAGAAAAAGAAAAAAAAAGAGATTTTTTTTTCTAACGGGCCGGCCCACCTGGACCGACCAGCCAGAGGCACGTACCTGAAGAACGATCCCATTGCTTTAAAATTCGTGCAAAAAATCTATTTTCTAGACCTATCTCTATTCAAACTGCTATAACTTTTTATCTACAACTCTGAATTAACTTCCGTTTGTTTCTACTTGTTCCCTACTCCAAGGCCTATCTCTATACCGTCTCAAACCTCCATATAAACTCGTGGAGCCATAGCTGTAGGAGTTTTTCTTCTTGAAATCCCGAATCTAGATATGCTCGAATTTTATTTCGCTTTTTAACCCATCTAGACTTCGTCGTTTGCCTTCGGTCAAAAAACAAAAGTTGTAGGGATCGTCGAAATCTTTCAATACCGACAAACCTCACCTCTTTTCATCCACCACAGCCGGAGAATTTCGTATCGCAATATTTCAGATCTTACGGTGTAAATCCAAGATCTACTCGCGCTCGTTTCTTCAAATCCAAATTCCTTTGGTGAGAAGGTAGGAATAATGATTCCCCACGACTTTCATGTTCTGAGTTTTTCGATTTGACCTACGGATTTGTCTCTCTAACACAGATCTATTTCTTGTCTATTCTGAGCCAAAATCGGATCAATCTCTTCTTCTAGCCACCAGATCCTATACAGACGGTCGAGATCCAATCAAACCGGTGCATGCCATGTCGTCATCCCGGTCATCTTCCTCATCAACGCCACGTCAACGTAAGGTCAACATCTAGTCCCAGTCAGCATGCAAAGTCAACATGTCCAGTGAGCGGAATATTCCCTGAAATATTCCGTTCGAATTTAAAATTGCATATTATAGATCTTCTAATTTATAAAATTCATTAGAAATTTATACCATATCAAAAAATTGCGTATAATATATCAAATTGAATATAATTTTATGTAGAATCATCTTATAAGAATAGATCCAACTTTTACTGTACGTGGTTACTACAGTAATTTAATTAGTCTTAATGGTCTTTTAGGTTAATAAATTCATAAAAAATTATCTGTAACTCCGAAAAGTATGAATAATATATCAAATTGAAGCTATTGTAATGTACTTTAATAATATCTGGTTGGATCTAGCCTTTTCAGATTATTTAACCCATAGCAATTTAATTAGTTTTAATGGCTTTATAAATCATTGAATTCATAGTAAATTAATTGCTTGTCACAAAAATATAAATGATATACCGATGGAAAGCTGGTTCCATGTAGATCATCAATATGCAATTAGTTCAGCATTTTACTGTAAGGTTTTACCGTGAATATTTAAATGGTTTAATGGCCTATTTAGAGTAATAAATTCATAAGAAATAAATACTATTCAGAAAATTACAAATAATATGTCCCTGAAATCACAATTCCGTGGATATTACAGATATAATTTTAGTTTGATTTTTAGACAACAGAAACTATATGAATCATTTAAAATCATTAAACACTATTTAAATCATACAAAAAAGATCTGTAACTCCGATTAGGGTGAATCCAACGCCTACTGGTTCGTATTAATGTCCTCTATCCAATAGCATCTAGTTCACAATTTAATACGACATAAACATATTTAGTTCAATTAAAGTGGTATACACCATATTAAATCGATACAACTTTAGTAATAAAATCTTTAGTGCATTAAATGACTTTCCACGTGCATCATGTAATCTAACTATGTTCAGAACACTAAATGCAACCATTGTGACTCATTAAATCGTCATGCATGCATTTGTTCATCATTGTTTTCTTGTAATGTTGCACTGTTGTAGGTTTGCAACGTTTTGAATGGTGTTTGTTGTGTTTGCTTCAAACGTTAGATTGCGAGGAGTGCAACTACTGTGATTGCAACTACTATGATTGCAAGTATTGTGGTTATTACAAAAGAGGCTATTATAATTGTGAGGATTATCTAATCGACTACATCTACAACAAAGGCAAGTGGTGCTATCTTGGTCATAAATGTCCTATTGTTTTCCTATGCATTATAGATGTTTTTGTAGAATTGCATCTGTAGGAATTGATGTGTATATGATATGCTATATCCCATATTATTCCCTAGTATTCCTTGTTTATGAGCCATCGTATTGGTAGATTGCTTAGCTATGCTATTTAGACGAGGAAGGGAATCACATCATGAAAAGTTATATGTTTTGAAAGGCTTATGTTTTGCTAAATGACAACCCAATATGTTTTAATGAACCACCTGGGCGGAATGGCATTGATTGGGTCATTGAGTGTACTTTTGGTGGGGAATGCCGCCCAGGACACTGAGAAAGGATTGGTTTCTTTGTTTGGAAGCTTTCGTGTGCAACCATGTGCCAATAATGAAATGGGCGGTTGGTTGAACTCAGTAGGTTGTGGTAACTCGAACCCGCGTATCCAGAGATGTAGATAGTGTAGGTTGAACCGGTGCGCGTTGGGATTGGGGAGCTACTTCCCAAACGGTTCCTTCTTGGACTTCTCCCTGTCATCACCCAATATGAGAGTGGTGGTACGAGCTGGGCTGGCCAAGTCACATGGGTAAAGTGTACTAACCCCTGCAGGGTGTATAAACTAATCGATTAGCCGTGTCCCCGGTTATGGACAATTTAAGCGACCTGATACTGATGCTATGATATTTCTTACTCATCCTTATTTCTTAATTGCTTAAAACTTGTTGGGTGAACATAATTGGGTAGGAGCACCTGGGAGTGAACCAGAGTGTCCTATTTATCGTATTGGAAAACTACTTTGTTACAAATGTTAGGATAAAACTGTTGCTTTATGCAAATGAGCCTGAACTCCACTTGGCCAAATAAGCATGTAGTTGATAGATCTGTTGTTAACCACTTTAGCCTACTTGCCATACATTCAATGTATTGACCATTCGTGGCTGCAACGTTTCATGTTGCAGGTTATATCGTATCTGAGTGATCGTTCATAGGTCGCGAGACTCCACTCAACAATTGTTCGCCTGTGGCACATTTGGAGGATGGAGATCTACCTTGTATTCGTTTTCCGCTGTGTACTTGAATAAATAATGTAAATTCTGGATTATATTCGTTGTATTTATGATGCACAGTTATATTTGGTATCATTTTGTACTGTGTGTGCCAGTGAACCGATCCAGGGATTGGCACTATACACATGAACTCAGCCTTATCAGGCGAGGGTGTTACAAGATGGTATCTGAGCTGTGTGTTGGCTGTAGGATCGTGACCTTAGAGATGGATTAGAAATAGAAGACCTCTATTAGGAGAACTATCATATTTTATACTTATTAGAGTTCTTATATTCCTTGTCTATCTTTTCTATAACCTCTTCTTGTTCAAAATTTGTAGTTGTCCATTCTTATGATACCTATATGAGAGTTAGCTAAGTAAAAGAACAAATAGTATGACATAAATAAACATCTCATCAAGTTTGGTTAGGTCTAGACCACCATGTTCTATCTCTTTAGGAGATCATCGCTATCGTGTTAGCATATTGTTCTTACCAACTTATGGGGTATGACAATATAGGTTGCTTGCTTGTTGTACTGAACCATATCATGTGATGCCTTGTTTAGGATCCGTTGTTTTGAAACTCTAAAGTTGCTGGAGTTTTCGTGTGGTTTTAAAATTATTTTAGTGGTGTAATTTGATTGAAATTCGTGGGATTACTGCTGCATTTTTCTGCCTGACCTGTTGTACCGCGCGATTTTTCATATTTTATTGGTATCTCAGAAAAATCTGAAAAAATAGGATCTGGAGCGTAATTACCTTTAGTACATGCAAAAAAATTGGCTAATTTTCCTGACGAGTTTATGTCAGTCATAAAAATTCGTGAAGTCTGCTGTACCATTTTGACAGATTTTGTTTATTGCTTATATGTTGCTCTATTTTACTCTAGTATTGTTCCCAATGCTTTCAAACTATTTTTTGGTTATATAATGCTATATTTAGAGCCCTTTAATGTTAGTATACAAGTGTTTTATTGTGTGTTGATCTCCTATGATTGTTTCCTTGTTTGTAACATTGATTGCTTCATATAGTTATGGGTAGGATTATTTTCTTAGTCGTTTCTTTCCTATAGAATCTATTCTTCCCTATCTTGAACCCTGGGATAAATAATGATGTGTTAAGCGGAAGGTTTGACAACACAATACATTTAGGAAAGAGAATGCTTCACCTAATGGAAAAAGGATGTGGAAGTATGAAGTGTTGCACATGATGTTATGTAGTAGATTACCCAACCCGAAAGTTGAAGTATCGATAGTTTAGTTTTAGTAGTAGCTTTGTTGATTGAATACATGGGAGTCTACATAGAGCATTAGTTCGTGCCCATGGAAACATTCTTCAAGGCAAGTGAGAATGCCCGAGTGATAGAAAAACGTGATTCACTTATCCTCATACAGGGTAATGATTTGGGTGCAAGATGGATTAATCACCGTTCCTACTACTCGTATTATTCGCTCTTGTACTGTTGGCTTCGCGAATCTTGAGTGTCCTTTTCAACCTTAGCAGAGAGTCGACGTTGAGCCTAAACCCTAGAATGGTATATTGTTACACCCTTCTAAAAGCATCCATTGCTAAGCATAGGATGTACGGTAAGGATGAATCCCAACCGTGAATTATGGGCACCGTGAAGTAAACGTTCCCTATTTGCCCACCATGAGAGTTTTGCTAGTTTAAAAAGTACTTTTTCGGAAACTATCAATCATGATATTTAGAATGTGCTAGAGACATTGTGCCAATAAAAATCTAAAGGAGAACCAATCTGAGCTAAGTGAATCCTCGATAAATGACCTAGTCAATTTTATTTTAAGGACGGTAGCATCCTAATGGATCCTGAACCTTTCTTTCTTTCTAGCCTTCCCAAATCTCGGGACGAGATTTCTTTTAAGGGTGGTAGTTTGTCACATCCCAAAATTCTCCTAATTTTGGAATGTGAAATAAATAAATAAGTTTGATTGATTGCTTGACTATGTTGAAAATTCTCAAAGAGAAGAAACTTTTTGAATAGAAAATCCTCTCAACCATGAATTCAAAATCTTATATTCTTTTGTTAAGACCTAAGTAGCCATATAGGCAAAAAGGCATGGATTGATTTTGGATTGTAGAGTTGGTGTGCAAGATTTCAAAATGAAAATCATGAATCATTCATAAGCATTTCATCCATGCAAAGATCTCACAAACTGAATCCAAATCCTGGTATCTAAATCCTATAGTCGATTTGCCCAAATGTCCCTAAAGGAAATTAAATTGACTTTATAAAACCCACTATTGCTAAGACATCGATTATTGCTAAATTATAGCCTAAAAGAATCCAATTAATAGTACAAAATTTTAGAAACAAAATTGAGCTCATTTGGAGCTAGTATGAAAAAGTTATGTAGCAAATACAAACACATAAAGATATAAATAAAATGAAATATATAAGGATTTATAAATCCACTACTTCCAAACTTTAAAAATATTACAAATTTGATCCTATAATGATTTATTCGATTTTATAAAAATTTAGAAACAAGAATCATGTCATTTGGAGTTCGTATGCAAAAGATATGAGGGAAACAAGTAAATAGAAAAAAGAAAAAGAAAAAAAGAGAATTTTTTTTTCTAACGGGCCGACCCACCTGGACCGACCAGCCAGAGGCACGTACCTGAAGAACGATCCCATTGCTTTAAAATTCGTGCAAAAAATCTGTTTTCTACACCTATCTCTATTCAAACTGCTATAACTTTTTATCTACAACTCCGAATTAACTTCCGTTTGTTTCTACTTGTTCCCTACTCCAAGGCCTATCTCTATACCGTCTCAAACCTCCATATAAACTCGTGGAGCCATAGCTGTAGGAGTTTTTCTTCTCGAAATCCCGAATCTACATATGCTCGAATTTTATTTCGCTTTTTAACCCATCTAGACTTTGTCGTTTGCCTTCGGTCAAAAAACAAAAGTTGTAGGGATCGTCGAAATCTTTCAATACCGACAAACCTCACATCTTTTCATCCACCACAGCCGGAGAATTTCGTATCGCAATATTTCAGATCTTACGGTGTAAATCCAATATCTACTCGCGCTCGTTTCTTTAAATCCAAATTCCTTTGGTGAGAAGGTAGGAATAATGATTCCCCACAACTTTTATGTTCTGAGTTTTTCGATTTGACCTACGGATTTGTCTCTCTAACACAGATCTATTTCTTGTCTATTCTGAGCCAAAATCGGGTCAATCTCTTCTTCTAGCCACCGGATCCTATATAGACGGTCGAGATCCAATCAAACCGGTGCGTGCCATGTCGTCATCCCGGTCATCTTTCTCATCAACGCCACGTCAACGTAAGGTCAACATCTAGTCCCAGTCAGCATGCAAAGTCAACATGTCCAGTCAGCGGAATATTCCCTGGAATATTCCGTTCGAATTTAAAATTGCATATTATAGATCTAATTTGTAAAATTTATTAGAAATTTATACCATGTCCAAAAATTGCGAATAATATATCAAATTGAATATAATTTTACGTAGAATCTTCTTATAAGAATAGATCCAACTTTTACTGTACGTGGTTACTGCAGTAATTTAATTAGTCTTAATGGTCTTTTAGGTTAATAAATTCATAAAAAAATATCTGTAACTCCGAAAAATATGAATAATATATCAAATTGAAGCTATTGTAATGTACTTTAATAATATATGGTTGGATCTAGCCTTTGCAGATTATTTAACCCGTAGCAATTTAATTTGTTTTAATGGCTTTATAAATCATTAAATTCATAGTAAATTAATTGCTTGTCACAAAAATATAAATGATATACCGATGGAAAGATGGTTCCATGTAGATCATCAATATGCAATTAGTTCAGCATTTTACTGTAAGGTTTTACCGTGAAGATTTAAATGGTTTAATGGCCTATTTAGAGTAATAAATTCATAAGAAATAAATACTATACAGAAAATTACAAATAATATGTCCCTGAAATCACAATTCCGTGGATATTACAGATATAATTTTAGTTTGATTTTTAGACAACGGAAACTATATGAATCATTTAAAATCATTAAACACTATTTAAATCATACAAAAAAGATCTGTAACTCCGATTAGGGTGAATCCAACGCCTACTGGTTCGTATTAATGTCCTCTATCCAATAGCATCTAGTTCACAATTTAATACGACATAAACATATTTAGTTCAATTAAAGTGGTATACACCATATTAAATCGATACAACTTTAGTAATAAAATCTTTAGTGCATTAAATGACTTTCCACATGCATCATGTAATCTAACTATGTTCAGAACACTAAATGCAACCATTGTGACTCATTAAATCGTCATGCATGCATTTGTTCATCATTGTTTTCTTGTAATGTTGCACTGTTGTAGGTTTGCAATGTTTTGAATGGTGTTTGTTGTGTTTGCTTCAAACGTTAGATTGCGAGGAGTGCAACTACTGTGATTGCAACTACTATGATTGCAAGTATTGTGGTTATTACAAAAGAGGCTATTATAATTGTGAGGATTATCTAATCGACTACATCTACAACAAAGGCAAGTGGTGCTATCTTGGTCATAAATGTCCTATTGTTTTCCTATGCATTATAGATGTTTTTGTAGAATTGCATCTGTAGGAATTGATGTGTATATGATATGCTATATCCCATATTATTCCCTAGTATTCCTTGTTTATGAGCCATCGTATTGGTAGATTGCTTAGCTATGCTATTTAGACGAGGAAGGGAATCACATCATGAAAAGTTATATGTTTTGAAAGGCTTATGTTTTGCTAAATGACAACCCAATATGTTTTAATGAACCACCTGGGCGGAATGGCATTGATTGGGTCATTGAGTGTATTTTTGGTGGGGAATGCCGCCCAGGACACTGAGAAATGATTGGTTTCTTTGTTTGGAAGCTTTCGTGTGCAACCATGTGCCAATAATGAAATGGGCGGTTGGTTGAACTCAGTAGGTTGTGGTAACTCGAACCCGCGTATCCAGAGATGTAGATAGTGTAGGTTGAACCGGTGCGCGTTGGGATTGGGGAGCTACTTCCCAAACGGTTCCTTCTTGGACTTCTCCCTGTCATCACCCAATATGAGAGTGGTGGTACGAGCTGGGCTGGCCAAGTCACATGGGTAAAGTGTACTAACCCCTGCAGGGTGTATAAACTAATCGATTAGCCGTGTCCCCGGTTATGGACAATTTGAGCGACCTGATACTGATGCTATGATATTTCTTACTCATCCTTATTTCTTAATTGCTTAAAACTTGTTGGGTGAACATAATTGGGTAGGAGCACCTGGGAGTGAACCAGAGTGTCCTATTTATCGTATTGGAAAACTACTTTGTTACAAATGTTAGGATAAAACTGTTGCTTTATGCAAATGAGCCTGAACTCCACTTGGCCAAATAAGCATGTAGTTGATAGATCTGTTGTTAACCACTTTAGCCTACTTGCCATACATTCAATGTATTGACCATTCGTGGCTGCAACGTTTCATGTTGCAGGTTATATCGTATCTGAGTGATCGTTCATAGGTCGCGAGACTCCACTCAACAATTGTTCGCCTGTGGCACATTTGGAGGATGGAGATCTACCTTGTATTCGTTTTCCGCTGTGTACTTGAATAAATAATGTAAATTCTGGATTATATTCGTTGTATTTATGATGCACAGTTATATTTGGTATCATTTTGTACTGTGTGTGCCAGTGAACCGATCCAGGGATTGGCACTATACACATGAACTCAGCCTTATCAGGCGAGGGTGTTACAAGATGGTATCTGAGCTGTGTGTTGGCTGTAGGATCGTGACCTTAGAGATGGATTAGAAATAGAAGACCTCTATTAGGAGAACTATCATATTTTATACTTATTAGAGTTCTTATATTCCTTGTCTATCTTTTCTATAACCTCTTCTTGTTCAAAATTTGTAGTTGTCCATTCTTATGATACCTATATGAGAGTTAGCTAAGTAAAAGAACAAATAGTATGACATAAATAAACATCTCATCAAGTTTGGTTAGGTCTAGACCACCATGTTCTATCTCTTTAGGAGATCATCGCTATCGTGTTAGCATATTGTTCTTACCAACTTATGGGGTATGACAATATAGGTTGCTTGCTTGTTGTACTGAACCATATCATGTGATGCCTTGTTTAGGATCCGTTGTTTTGAAACTCTAAAGTTGCTGGAGTTTTCGTGTGGTTTTAAAATTATTTTAGTGGTGTAATTTGATTGAAATTCGTGGGATTACTGCTGCATTTTTCTGCCTGACCTGTTGTACCGCGCGATTTTTCATATTTTATTGGTATCTCAGAAAAATCTGAAAAAATAGGATCTGGAGCGTAATTACCTTTAGTACATGCAAAAAAATTGGCTAATTTTCCTGACGATTTTATGTCAGTCATAAAAATTCGTGAAGTCTGCTGTACCATTTTGACAGATTTTGTTTATTGCTTATATGTTGCTCTATTTTACTCTAGTATTGTTCCCAATGCTTTCAAACTATTTTTTGGTTATATAATGCTATATTTAGAGCCCTTTAATGTTAGTATACAAGTGTTTTATTGTGTGTTGATCTCCTATGATTGTTTCCTTGTTTGTAACATTGATTGCTTCATATAGTTATGGGTAGGATTATTTTCTTAGTCGTTTCTTTCCTATAGAATCTATTCTTCCCTATCTTGAACCCTGGGATAAATAATGATGTGTTAAGCGGAAGGTTTGACAACACAATACATTTAGGAAAGAGAATGCTTCACCTAATGGAAAAAGGATGTGGAAGTATGAAGTGTTGCACATGATGTTATGTAGTAGATTACCCAACCCGAAAGTTGAAGTATCGATAGTTTAGTTTTAGTAGTAGCTTTGTTGATTGAATACATGGGAGTCTACATAGAGCATTAGTTCGTGCCCATGGAAACATTCTTCAAGGCAAGTGAGAATGCCCGAGTGATAGAAAAACGTGATTCACTTATCCTCATACAGGGTAATGATTTGGGTGCAAGATGGATTAATCACCGTTCCTACTACTCGTATTATTCGCTCTTGTACTGTTGGCTTCGCGAATCTTGAGTGTCCTTTTCAACCTTAGCAGAGAGTCGACGTTGAGCCTAAACCCTAGAATGGTATATTGTTACACCCTTCTAAAAGCATCCATTGCTAAGCATAGGATGTACGGTAAGGATGAATCCCAACCGTGAATTATGGGCACCGTGAAGTAAACGTTCCCTATTTGCCCACCATGAGAGTTTTGCTAGTTTAAAAAGTACTTTTTCGGAAACTATCAATCATGATATTTAGAATGTGCTAGAGACATTGTGCCAATAAAAATCTAAAGGAGAACCAATCTGAGCTAAGTGAATCCTCGATAAATGACCTAGTCAATTTTATTTTAAGGACGGTAGCATCCTAATGGATCATGAACCTTTCTTTCTTTCTAGCCTTCCCAAATCTCGGGACGAGATTTCTTTTAAGGGTGGTAGTCTATCACATCCCAAAATTCTCCTAATTTTGGAATGTGAAATAAATAAATAAGTTTGATTGATTGCTTGACTATGTTGAAAATTCTCAAAGAGAAGAAACTTTTTGAATAGAAAATCCTCTCAACCATGAATTCAAAATCTTATATTCTTTTGTTCAGACCTAAGTAGCCATATAGGAAAAAAGGCATGGATTGATTTTGGATTGTAGAGTTGGTGTGCAAGATTTCAAAATGAAAATCATGAATCATTCATAAGCATTTCATCCATGCAAAGATCTCACAAACTGAATCCAAATCCTGGTATCTAAATCCTATAGTCGATTTGCCGAAATGTCCCTAAAGGAAATTAAATTGACTTTATAAAACCCACTATTGCTAAGACAGTGATTATTGCTAAATTATAGCCTAATAGAATCCAATTAATATTACAAAATTTTAGAAACAAAATTGAGCTCATTTGGAGCTAGTATGAAAAAGTTATGTAGCAAATACAAACACATAAAGATATAAATAAAATGAAATATACAAGGATTTATAAATACACTACTTCCAAACTAGTAAAAAGATTACAAATTTGATCCTATAATGATCTATTCGATTTTAGAAAAATTTAGAAACAAGAATCATGTCATTTGGAGTTCGTATGCAAAAGATATGAGGAAAACAAGTAAATAGAAAAAAAAAGAATTTTTTTTCTAACGGGCCGGCCCACCTGGACCGACCAGCCAGAGGCACGTACCTGAAGAACGATCCCATTGCTTTAAAATTCGTGCAAAAAATCTGTTTTCTAGACCTATCTCTATTTAAACTGCTATAACTTTTTATCTACAACTCCGAATTAACTTCCGTTTGTTTCTACTTGTTCCCTACTCCAAGGCCTATCTCTATACCGTCTCAAACCTCCATATAAACTCGTGGAGCCATAGGTGTAGGAGTTTTTCTTCTTGAAATCCCGAATCTACATATGCTCGAATTTTATTTCGCTTTTTAACCCATCTAGACTTCGTCGTTTGCTTTCGGTCAAAAAACGAAAGTTGTAGGGATCGTCGAAATATTTCAATCCCGACAAACCTCACCTCTTTTCATCCACCACAGACGGAGAATTGCGTATCGCAATATTTCAGATCTTACGATGTAAATCCAAGATCTACTCGCGCTCGTTTCTTCAAATCCAAATTCCTTTGGTGAGAAGGTAGGAATAATGATTCCCCACAACTTTCATGTTCTGAGTTTTTCGATTTGACCTACGGATTTGTCTCTCTAACACAGATCTATTTCTTGTCTATTCTGAGCCAAAATCGGGTCAATCTCTTCTTCTAGCCACCGGATCCTATACAGACGGTCGAGATCCAATCAAACCGGTGCGTGCCATGTCGTCATCCCGGTCATCTTCCTCATCAACGCCACGTCAACGTAAGGTCAACATCTAGTCCCAGTCAGCATGCAAAGTCAACATGTCCAGTCAGCGGAATATTCCCTGGAATATTCCGTTCGAATTTAAAATTACATATTATAGATCTAATTTGTAAAATTCATTAGAAATTTATACCATGTCCAAAAATTGCGAATAATATATCAAATTGAATATAATTTTACGTAGAATCATCTTATAAGAATATATCCAACTTTTACTGTACGTGGTTACTGCAGTAATTTAATTAGTCTTAATGGTCCTTTAGGTTAATAAATTCATAAGAAATTATCTGTAACTCCGAAAAATATGAATAATATATCAAATTGAAGCTACTGTAATTTACTTTAATAATATCTGGTTGGATCTAGCCTTTGCAGATTATTTGACCCGTAGCAATTTAATTAGTTTTAATGGCTTTATAAATCATTAAATTCATAGTAAATTAATTGCTTGTCACAAAAATATAAATGATATACCGATGGAAAGCTGGTTCCATGTAGATCATCAATATGCAATTAGTTCAGCATTTTACTGTAAGGTTTTACCGTGAAGATTTAAATGGTTTAATGGCCTATTTAGAGTAATAAATTCATAAGAAAATAAATACTATTCAGAAAATTACAAATATTATGTCCCTGAAATCACAATTCCGTGGAGATTACAGATATAATTTTAGTTTGATTTTTAGACAAAAGAAACTATATGAATCATTTAAAACCATTAAACACTATTTAAATCATACAAAAAAGATCTATAACTCCGATTAGGGTGAATCCAACGCCTACTGGTTCGTATTAATGTCCTCTATCCAGTAGCATCTAGTTCACAATTTAATACGACATAAACATATTTAGTTCAATTAAAGTGGTATACACCATATTAAATCGATACAACTTTAGTAATAAAAGCTTTAGTGCATTAAATGACTTTCCACATGCATCATGTAATCTAACTATGTTCAGAACACTAACTGCAACCATTGTGACTCATTAAATCGTCATGCATGCATTTGTTCATCATTGTTTTCTTGTAATGTTGCACTGTTGTATGTTTGGAAAATTTTGAATGGTGTTTGTTGTGTTTGCTTCAAACGTTAGATTGCGAGGAGTGCAACTACTGTGATTGCAACTACTATGATTGCAAGTATTGTGGTTATTACAAAAGAGGCCATTATAATTGTGAGGATTATCTAATCGACTACATCTACAACAAAGGCAAGTGGTGCTATCTTGGTCATAAATGTCCTATTGTTTTCCTATGCATTATAAATGTTTTTGTAGAATTGCATCTGTAGGAATTGATGTGTATATGCTATGCTATATCCCATATTATTCCCTAGTATTCCTTTTTTATGAGCCATCGTATTGGTAGATTGCTTAGCTATGCTATTTAGACGAGGAAGGGAATCACATCATGAAAAGTTATATGTTTTGAAAGGCTTATGTTTTGCTAAATGACAAACCAATATGTTTTAATGAACCACCTGGGCGGAATGGCATTGATTGTGTCATCGAGTGTATTTTTGGTGGGGAATGCCGCCCAGGACACTGAGAAAGGATTGGTTTCTTTGTTTGGAAGCTTTCGTGTGCAACCATGTGCCAATAATGAAATGGGCGGTTGGTTGAACTCAGTAGGTTGTGGTAACTCGAACCCGCGTATCCAGAGATGTAGATAGTGTAGGTTGGACCGGTGCGCGTCAGGATTGGGGAACTACTTCCCGAACGGTTCCTTCTTGGACTTCTCCCTATCATCATCCAATATGAGAGTGGTGGTACGAGCTGGGCTAGCCAAGTCACATGGGTAAAGTGTACTAACCCCTGCAGGGTGTATAAACTAATCGATTAGCCGTGTCCCCGGTTATGGACAATTTGAGCGACCTGATACTGATGCTATGATATTTCTCACTCATCCTTATTTCTTAATTGCTTAAAACTTGTTGGGTGAACATAATTGGGTAGGAGCACCTGGGAGTGAACTAGAGTATCCTATTTATCGTATTGGAAAACTACTTTGTTACAAATATTAGGATAAAACTGTTGCTTTATGCAAATGAGCCTGAACTCCACTTGGCCAAATAAGCATGTAGTTGATAGATCTGTTGTTAACCACTTTAGTCTACTTGCCATACATTCAATGTATTGACCATTCGTGGCTGCAACGTTTCATGTTGCAGGTTATATCGTATCTGAGTGATCGTTCATAGGTCGCGAGACTCCACTCAACAATTGTTCGCCTGTGGCACATTTGGAGGATGGAGATCTACCTTGTATTCGTTTTCTGCTGTGTACTTGAATAAATAATGTAAATTCTGGATTATATTCGTTGTATTTATGATGCACAGTTATATTTGGTATCATTTTATACTGTGTGTGCCAGTGAACCGATTCAGGGATTGGCACTATACACATGAACTCAGCCTTATCAGGCGAGGGTGTTACACTTTCCTAAATGGAATCCTAACTGAGGACATATATATGATGCAGCCCGAAGGTTTTGTCGATCCAAACAATGCTGGAAAGGTACGCAAACTTCTGAAGTCCATTTATGGGCTGAAGCAAGCATATCGGAGTTGGAACATTCGATTTGATGAAGTTGTAAAGGAGTTTGGCTTCATAAAAAACAAACAAGAACCTTGTGTTTACAAGAAGGAAAGTGGGAGAGCGCTGGTATTTCTAATCTTATATGTAGATGACATATTACTGATTGGAAATGACATTCCTATGCTCGAGTCTGTTAAGACCTCATTGAAAAATAGTTTTTCGATGAAGGACTTGGGAGAAGCGACATATATTCTAGGCATCAAGATCTATAGAGATAGATTAAGGAGGATAATTGGATTAAGCCAGAGTACATACATTGAAAAAGTGTTGAAACGGTTCAGCATGGAAGAGGCTAAGAAGGGGTTCTTGCCCATGTCTCACGGCATTAAACTCAGCAAGACTCAGTGTCCTTCGACTACTGATGAGCGTGAGCGCATGATCAAAGTTCCATATGGTTCGGCTATTGGATCCATTATGTATGCAATGATATGTACTCGCCCAGATGTTTCCTATGCTCTAAGTGTTACGAGCAGATACCAGGCTGATCCAGGTGAAGGTCACTGGACAACGGTAAAGAACATCCTGAAGTACTTGAAAAGGACTAAGGATGTGTTCCTAGTTTATGGAGGTGAGGATGAACTCAGTGTAAAGGGTTACATAGATGCGAGTTACCTTAACGACTCAGATGATTCGAAATCGCAATCAGGTTATGTGTTTGTCTTGATTGGTGGTGCTGTGAGCTGGAAAAGTTCCAAGAAAGATACGGTGACCTCCTTTTCAACATAAGCTGAATATATTGCTGCCTCGGAGGCAGTAAAGGAAGCTGTTTGGATTAGGAATTTCCTGATCGCTCTCGGTATGGTTCAGGGCGCGTCCAATCCCTTGGACGTTTATTGTGACAACAATGGTGCTATTGCACAGGCCAAGGAACCTAGACAACACCAGAAGAATAAACATATTCGCATGCGTTACCATCATATTCGAGAGTTCGTTGAGGATGGTAGTGTCATGATATGCAAAATACATACAGACTCAAATGTTGCTGATCCCTTGACTAAGCCTCTCCCGCAGCCCGCGCATGAAGCGCACACAAGAGCAATTGGTATTAGATACATTTTAGATTGACTCTAGTGCAAGTGGGAGACTGAAGGAAATATGCCCTAGAGGCAATCATAGAGATGATTATATTTCATATGTATCCATGAGTTATTGTAATGTTCCTTGAATATCCATATCAGGCAACTTGTATTGATTGGCAATTATGTGAATTGTTTGTGAAACTCTTTACTTGTATGGTTATTTAAGAGTTGTCCCTAGTCGGAGTTCATGTGAGGACACACGTGAATATTAGACTAGCACATTGATTGGTTGATGACTATGTTTCGCAAGTCATAGACATGGAGATGTCAAACCAATGATGTGGACACATGTTATGAACATGGGATTGGACTGACCCAACCTGAGACTGGCAATTAGTTGCAGCTCTCTCTCTCTACACATCGTGTACGTTTTGTCCTTAGACCTGAGATTATCGCATGTACTTGAGATGTGGATCGACCTACTTTGGGGCTATCAAACGCTGCACCGTAACTGGGTAGTTACAAAGGTAGGTTTTGGTTTGTCCTAAAGCATGTTGCAAGGCATGGTCAATCAAGATGGGATTTGCCCCTATCTACTTGAGAGAGATATCTCTGGGCCCCTTGAGTGATCGGATCTAGAAATGAATGGTCGTGCTACATATGGTTAAGATTTAACCTAGTAAAGGGATTCTGAATCACGGTATCAAGAAAGGGAGGTCAAATTGGAGCTAGACCAAATATCATGAGGCAAAGGGAAATTCATGTACTAAACATTGTGATGGTTCGTCCGATATGATCTGTGTATGCGTTTAGGAGTTGGCACGTCTTCCTAGAGGCCGCTACCAACTATTGACAGAATAAGTTTATTCGTGTCATGTCTATACGCATATGAACCTATAGGGTCACACACTTAAGGGGCTGGAAGCCTAATGAGGATTGGATCCGAATTAGACCAGGCTTAGGCTACTAATGGGCTACTAATGTAGAAGCCCACTAGGGCCGCCTATATAAGATAGGGTGGGGCGAGCTGACCAGGGTGAGACCTCAGACCATTCCACCTAGCCGCCACTCCTTATGCATGTGTCGCGCGCACGGACCTAGCAGTCTGGCGTCTGACGCTTCCACCCTGTACGTGTGGATACCTCGGAGGCGCTGCATCTGTAGCGCTTGGACGAGCCGCGCAAGGGGAGCTACTCGTGGGACGAGGACAAGGAGGAGACGTGGAACGTCTGCACTACCTCGACACGCTTCATAAATTCCGCAACTACGCGTATAGTGGTAATCCCGTCATCTATGACAACAGTAATCCTGGTATACGCGGTAGAAATTTTTGATTTGCGCTAGTGTAGCCTACCTGTATCCCTACAGCCAGATCAATTAACATACACCCATCGGTATGTCGACGGGGCCTCGAACACGATGTGTTTCCATACCCAAAGCAAGTACATAGGGGTCACCCAAAAGAGCTACTCGTACGAGGTATAGCTAATCCTTGTACGGACCCAGAGGTTGCATGGACTTGTCACACGAGCAGAGGCCATAGATAATATATTCCCGTGATAGAGTACCGCACCTACACAACAGTAAAAAACGCTCATCAAGCAACAAGTAATAAACATATCATACATGTGGTTATAACTCCCAGTCTCGAAATAGGTGTCAACAACTCGGGTCCTAGGTGGACACAGGGGGACGGGATAATAACCAAATCTCAACTATTACCCACATATGCCTCTGCATTAATTATATCTACTCCCAACATTTAATTAACAAGTTGTAATTAAAGCCATGATCATCTCCACCATTAAGCATTTGCCAACCCCCAATATCATTGGAACATCGATGACATGAAGCAACACCTAAGCAACCAACTACGACTCTCAAGTTCGACTATATAGAGGCTGCAAACAATAGGTAATAGGAGGTTTCCAAGGCAATATAGAGGCTGCAAGGAATATAAATGGTGTACGGAAAACTAAAGCATCGCAACACAGATAGCAATAGATCAACACGAGGAAATAAATACTATATCTGAAAAATAGGTAGAAAGGGGAGAATGCCAGCCTGAGAAACATTGCCGAAGATTCATCTGAATATCGGGTCAACACTCGCATCAACTCATCGGCCTAATCCGTGAAGAATAAAAGCACTAAAAGAAACACCGGATGCACTATTTAATGCTACGGCAGAAGACCAGGAATGTTCATGAGATGATGCATGACATGGCAAAGATGCGGTGCAACTAGGAAATATTAAGTGGAACCAGGTTCCCAATAATTATTTAGATGGATCATGTTGTTTCGATACCCCACAATTTAAGTGTTGGCTTAACAAGGAAAAATATGGCATCGGTTTGCTACAGAAATTTAAATGGAGCCAATATAAGACTAGAATAGCCCACATATAGTCTCCATATTTAATTATGAGGTGAATCGACAAAGTACCCCCAAAGAAATAAATATGTATGCGAGCATTAACAATTTATATGCACAAGTCATAATGTCATATTATAAAAATAGGGGTCTTGGGTAGGGGTCACACATGGGTTTCAGCGATCTTGGGTTCGATGTGGTTCGGGTTCGGGTTCGATATCGATCTTCAGACTCCGGGATCGATCTTCGGATCCAGGATCAGGGCTTCAGGGTTGGTCTTCATATTAAGGGTCTTGGCATTAGTGAAGGGTACATCGACGTTCCGTGTAGATGACCTTTGTTCATTAGGTATGTGAAGGAGTTCTTGACTATGATTCTTCGAGAACCTATGGTTTGGTACGGTCCTTGGTGCCATTTCGTTGTCCTTGGGGTATCAGCTTCGGTATCAATGATGGCTTGGGTCAGCAGTGGTGTCCTTCGGGTGCACTAATACTTGTTACAGAGGTCTTGGTACTGTCGAAGAGGATCTTGTCAGTCTGGGTAATGTGAGTGTGGGTCTCAGACATGGTATTGATTTGAATAACACACATGCATACACAAATCCTGATATGTAGCTAGACAATAGGTCGGTAGACTACCTTCCAATGCCTCCTAGAAGGCTAAGCTCGTCTTGGGCGAGGTCGAGGCTAGGCCAGAGAAGGTGGCCAAACAACTGGTGGCGGTGCTGGAGAGCAAGCCATAATGGAAACATAGGGTTAGAGGCGGTGTTGCAAAGGTCGGGGCTGATTCCAGTGGGGAGAGCGGCAGGACAACGAGATACATGGAGAGACGGGCGAGGAGACCTGCAGAACACGGGGAAGCAGCAAGGAATCACGACGAGGATGAGGTGCTCGGTGGTGGCGCGGAGCTCGGGCTCAAGGACGGGTGCACAACGGTAGGCTCGCGAGCAGAGAGAAGGCGAGGCCGACGCTGAGGAGAGGCATAGACATCAGGCTGAAAGATGGGGTTGAGTTGCGGGGCAGTGATGTCCGGTGACGCCGCGGGATCCTGGCGAGGACACGCGAGGGCAAGGTGTGGAGGTGGCGATCGCCTGCGGGAGGACCGCAAGGAGGAGTGGGGCGCTCTAGGTTACGACGACCGGGACTACGGGGAGCTCTCCTACGGGCGACGGTGCAACACAAAGTTAGCTACTATGCTAGAACTGATGCAGATGAAGCAAATGTACGGATGGTCAGATAAGAGTGTAACCAAGTTGTTAACATTCTTACAAGACTTTCTTCCTAAAGGAAACCACATGGTGGATAGTTTTTACAAAGCTAAGAGGATTGTCTGTCTGTTGGGAATGGAGGTTCAGAGAATATATGCATGTAAAAATGATTGTATATTGTATCGCGGTGATGCCTACATCAATTTGCGTGAATGTCCGGTGTGAAAATTTCCAATGTTCAAGGTTTCCAAGATTGAGGCAACTAATATGGCAAATGACAGTGGCAGTGAGGATGACCTGGACACTGATCAGACGAGCAAAAAGAAGCATAAAAACTAGGTAGGAAGGACATCCCGATAAAAGTGTGTTGGTACCTGCCTATTATTCCTTGTTTGACATGGTTATATGCAAACCCAGATATGGCAAAAATGATGTGTTGGCACGCAGAGGAGCGCATTCAGGATGACATGCTCAGACACCCTGCCAATTCTCCATAGTGGAGGAACATAAATAGGTCGAAGCTTTTGGGTCCAGATGATGGTGATCGTTTTGCAGATGATCCTAGAAATGTGAGGTTTGCACTGAGCACCGATGGAATGAACCCGTTCGGAAACTATAGTACCACCCACAACACATGGACCGTGAATCTCAGCATTTACAACCTTCCTCCATGGTTATGCATGGAGCGAAAGTATATCATGCTCGCAATACTAATCTAGGTCCCCAAGCAACCTGGTGACGACATTGATGTGTACCTTGCACCTTTGGTGGAAGATTTGGAACTTCTTTGGATTGCGGGAGTAAAAATTTCTATGCACATATGAAGGAGAATTTTACCCTGAGATGCATGTTATTCATAACCATCAATGATTATCCAGCCTATGGGAACTCCTCTGGCTAGGCTATAAAAGGGACCTATGTGTGTGTCCAGTGCCTAGACAACACAGCAAGTTTGTATTTGCATGAGTGTAAGAAAATGGTGTACATGCGGACTCAAAGGTTTTTGCCAAAGGGTCATAAATATCGGACCCTAAAGAAAAAGTTTGATAACACTTGTGAGAAATATTTGGCTCCTCCAATTTTAAAAGGCAGTCAGATCTATGATCAGATTAAACACTTGAAAGTTGAGCATGGAAAAGGACGATTCAAATGCAGGAGCAGAGGCAAAGGAAAATGCAAGGACAAATCAAAAGAAATAGATATAGATGACCAGCCTCGCAAAATAAAACTGGTCTGGAAGAGGAGATAGATACTATGAGACTTACCTTATTGGGAGAATCTCGATGTTCGACATTCCATCAATGTGATGCATGTTGAGAAGAATGTGTTAGAAAGAATAATAGGGACATTGCTCAACATGAAGGACAAAACAAAAGATAGTGCAAACGCACGGCTTGAAGCTACAAAACTGAGATGGGAAAACCCACCCGAGGTTGATGCTCAAGGAAGGACAGCCCCTGTGTGTTATGTCTGCGACAAAGTAAAGGGAAAACGTGTGTGATATTTTCTATATGGCATGCGTTTTCCAATGGGCTATGCCGCCAACATGCAAAGGATTGTTTTAAATACATAAAACAGAGTAATGGGTATGAAGTCCCACGATTTCCATGTTCTGATGACACATACGCTCCTTGTTGTGTAAGGAATGTCTTGACATCAGATGTTTGATACACTCGAATGCGTTTGTGTGAATTTTTCAACATGATTTCTTGGAAGGTGATGGATCCTAGTAAGTTGGATGAACTACAAACAAATGTGGTGGAGACTCTGTGCAATTTGGAGACGATATTCCCTTCATCATTCTTCAATATCATGGTACATCTTATTGTCCACCTTGTGCACGAGATAAAGATGTGTGGTCCCGTATATCTGTGAAGCATGTACCCGTTTGAATGCTACATGGGAATTCTTAAACACTATGTCAGGAATCGAGCACGTCCAGAGGGAAGCATCGTCTAGGGCTATGTAACCGAAGAGCTTTGTACTGGCGCTTCGGCAATTTCATCAGGCTTCTACTTTTTTCAGGCAATGCTACTTTGGGAGCTACAATCATGACCTTTTTTGTGGTGGGGTTTGATGAGCTGCCTACCATATCAATTGCATCTCTCTTCGCGGAAATTCTTTTAGGATTTGTCCTCCTATTCACCTCAGTTGTCGCAACCACATGCCTATTTGCGGTGACCCAACATACCACTGCATGTGTAGTACACTATAGTCGTTGACATGACACTCACAGAACACCGTTCTGTAAATATCACATCCCTCAGAGTGGTACAATAGAAACATTGCGGGTCCATATTGCAAACATTCACACATTATTATTATTACAATACCCGAAGTTCAAGACTTCCAAAACATCCAACTTACAAACCAAAATATAAAGTGTTCCAGCGGAATTTAAAAGTAACAACTCCGACTAGGAGTTGAGCTCAGTAGCTTATTCTATAGAGTTCATGCTGCTCGGCTCCGTTGGTTACTACTAACTAGGGATACTTAGTTGGACTCGTTATCATCAACACCGTAGCGGACTTTGTAATCCACTCCTTCAACACCTCCGAACAGATCAGGTTCCTCGTAGAACACCTCTTCTTGGCATTCGGCTGCATACATTGGCACGTCTTCGGGATCCTTAGAGTCTAAGCAAGGGATCAAAGGAAAGAATGAGTAATAGCGTTACCCAACAAGTTCATTATATGCAAGGTGTGAAGTTTGATGCTCTAACTACCACCTCGGATTATAAATCCTTGGCACTATGCAATTTTTGTAAATCTTTCTTCAAAGATTGATTTTATTCTTAAAAAACTATGACAATCATCCTTCAGAGGTTGACCAGAACTTTCATGGAGTTCCTTTCCTCCCACGTTCGTAGCTTCTTCTCGGAACAGGGAGTAACAAGTTACAGTTCTTACACTCTGCAGAGGTGCGTTACTTTACCCATGAGAGATCAACTCCTTATTGCACAACCGGGCGTACTTTCCCGTCCACAATTCCATGATGTGGGGCCCAGTAGTTGGTCCAAGCCAATCACTGCCCCCTTCGCGACCTCGCATGCCTCCTTGGTGTACACCATGCCCAAATAATGAATTACGGCAATGGTTTGTACAAACCGTTAGATGCCAGAACTATCGTGGGATGATGAGGGTTCCCACCTATATGCTGCATATCCTCTATGAATTACCAATTAATATGCATGCTATGAGGATAACAGCCACGACCTGCACATCCGGCTTCATGCGAGAGGAAGAAGATACAACTGACTTCTCTGTCCCATTCCAAATCTCATGGCTAACACGTAATATACGGCGCTAGAATCACTGATGTCAGGGGTTATTAAGTCCCTACTTGATCATCATTGTTTGCAACTAGAACCCTAAGTTCTATTGCTCCATTATATCATCACTTAGGATGATATCTATGATTTCTTTATTTGTGAAAATAATATTTTCTTTCTTTTATATCATATATGATAACACACAATTTGCAAATACTTTGATAAAGACTCTTCAAAGGACATGAGCAAGTGATGAACTTGCCTTGTGATGGCAAGGTAGTGAAGTCTGATGCTTGCACTGGACCTTGAGCTTCTAGGTCTACAAAAACATCATTATTGCCCGGTAAGGACAATATTTAAAGAAGCAAAATGATTTTGCAAGTAATGTAATACATTATTTAATTGGATATGCATTTACCCTATTATTACATAAGGTTCTTTTTAATAATAATAAAGCATTTATAAATATTACTTTTAATATTTATAACATATATTGAATTATTTTATTTTATTTCCCTTTTATTTGACTTTTATTGATTTAATAATTCTTTTAGGAATTATCCATTATACATTAAAAATTGTTATTAAATATTTATTTAGTATTTTTCAAAAATACTACAATATTAATATATAATGAAAGTGATTTTTATTTATTTTATCATCTTTCAATAATTTTGTAAAATTCCGTAAGGAATATATAAATTACAAAATTCTTATAAAAATTTAAATGTCTAAAATTTTATATCTTATTTTATTTGGATAGTGTGGATTATTGTGAATCCAAAAATATTTTATTTATAATTTTTGGATTTTTATTTTATTTTCTAGAATTTAATCAAGTCCAGGGCTATTTTGGTCTTTTCCTTTTTATTCAAATAGGCCTGAAAGGATTTCTGAGCTGGCTTAAACTTATTGGGCCCTAGTGGCCCATTAGTCATAGACAAAATAATCACCCCGAAGGGTTTGGACCAACTCAGCCAATTCCTCACTGCCTCTCTCTCCCTCGAGCTCATCCTCTCCTCCTCTGACCCCAACCCCGTGGCCGATGATGCCGCCGCCGATGATTCCCGTCGCTGTGGGCTGTTCTGGTCACCACCGTGGTGCAACAGGGGGTTGTCGACGATGCTTGTCCATTCTGTCCAACTGGATTCGAGTCTGGGGCTCTCCTGCGATGGATCAATGTCGTCCCGAACCCTAGGGTTTGGGGATTGGCGTGGATCCAGGTGCTGCTGCCGCCATCGCGCGTCGTGGTGATACTCCTCGCCTCAAGGCATGGTCAGGGTCGCTACCGTGGCGCCGTATGGGTTGCAGCGCCCCCTCTGAGGTGCTCCCCGTGCCGCCATGGACGTCGGCCCCTCTGCTTCCTCTTCTAGTCTCCAGCGAGGACCTTTGGTGAGTTTTGTTCCTCCCCCTTGTGCTCCATGTGCTCGCTCATCCCATGCTGGATGTTGGCAGTGACCTCTCTGGTTACTGTCTGGTTCTGATTAGGATGTTTTATCCATTGAGGGTTCTTATCCTGTGGTTGTTCATATACTGGATGAATTAGATCATGTCTGAATGGTCTGTAAACATGCTAAATGGTTATTGACCTGAGACTTGTTGCTTGAGATGAACTATGATGGTTCTGGTGGCTTATTAGATGATTTTATGCTTGGTTTGCATATGATTCAGATGGTATAGTTGCTTTGGAATCCATGCTTGGTAAAGTTAGTGACTTGGTAACCTTCCACTGTCATTTCATGGTTTAGGAGCATGGTTATGATATGATGAAACCACTGTCTTAGTGTTATTGGCTTATGAAAGGGCATGTATGCCCCCATGTGTGGTTTTGGTAATTAATGACAATCTCTATGGACTAATGTGTAAATTGAGTTTCACTTGTAGGTTTGTCCATTGGCATCGCTTGGGCCATGTGTTGGTCTCAAGGTTGGAAGATGAAAAAATGTCCAAGGGCTTTGTGCCCATTGGAATCATGAAGAAAGAAGGAGCTTGAAGGTCGATCAAGGCATGTGCAAAGAGTTGCATCAAGATGGATCAACCTCAAGTAAGGATGAAGAAGGACGAGATCAAGATGCGCCATCTCTAAAAGATCTCATGCTTGAAGCTTGCCATCCTCGTGCTCATGGAATGATGAAGACAAGTTCAAAGAAGAGGTTTCCCCATGGACTATGGGGGAGCATTTTGCAAGTCTTCATCAAGCAAGAGCGAGCAAGAGCAAACAAGAAAGGTGTTCCCACTATAGAAGAACAAGACGGTCTACATCAAGTTCAAGTGGGACGCTCAAGGCAAAGGTATGTTGATAGGGTTTCTCTTTTGCCGGTCTCATGTTGTTAGTTGCGAGACCGGGTTTAGGATAGATAGCCGTACTATCAAGAGGGGCTCTCAAGCGGGTGTCTCGTTTGCATCGTTCGGAGAGAGCTCAAACCTTTGCATTCATAGCATCATCTTTCTTGGTTGATTATTTGGTTCTTGTCCATGAGAGGATCTAGAGCTTGTGTTCATGATCATAACAAGCTCTAGTTCATCATCTAAGGATTTCACTTGCATATCTTATTGCGGTTTTTGATCTTGCGAGTTTTCCGGCTCCACACCTTGGGGGATACTTCACATATATATTTATGATATTTTCTCCCAAGGTGATACCCAATATTTCGTCATTATCTTTCCAACAAAATTGGTTTCATCCCGTTTGGAGTTCGGATGCAAAAGTTATTGCGTTTCTGGTTTTCTGGTTTCTGGAATTTCCCTGACCGGAAGTTCCGGCTTCCCACCGGAAGTTCCGCTCAAACTTCTTTCTGCGGGCTGTTCTACAGTTTGTTCCGACGCTAGTTCCGCCCAAGTTCCGGTGGCGTTTCAGTAACCTTCTGTTTTGAAGTGTGCTATTTGCCGGAACTTGCATCGGAACTTGTCCTGGCAAAAGTTCTTGAGCGGAACTTCCGCCTGAAGGCCGGAACTTCCGGTTAGACTCGCTTTGCGACTCATAAGTTCCGCCCCTTGTTCCGCCCCAAGTTCTGGTGAAGGCTCAGTAACCTTCTGTTTTAAAGCGTTCTATTTGCCGGAACTTTGTCGGAACTTGCTCGGAAGTTCACCGGAACTTCCGGTCTGTTTTGACCGGAACTTCCGGTTGCACTTATGGAGCGGGCGTCAACGGTCTGATGACCGTTGGAGCCAGGCTGGGCGGAACTTCCGCCCCAGAGCCAGAAGTTCCGGCCATGATTCGTTTTTTCAGTTTCTCGCTCCGCAGTTTTCGTCCGTTGGCTGGGTTCCATCGGAACTTCCGGCCTCCCACCGGAAGTTCCGGCCAGGTGTCGCGAATGCCCTTAACAGGCAAATCTGGGAGCCCTTTAAAAGGGGCTCCTCTTCCCCTTCGTGGGTACCAGCTTTTCTTCTTGGTTCTTGGCTTTCTCTCTCTCCTCCATTGTCAACCTTGAAGAATCTTTCCCTCTCCCTTTCCCCTCCTATGTTTCTTGCATCTTTTTGAGGGATTTGAGAGAGGAGATCTAGATGTACAATCCCCCCAAGTCAAATCCCTTCTTTGTGAAGGAATCATTGGGATCTAGATCTTGGAGAGTTTTATGTTCTCCTCTTGTGTTCTTCCTCCCTTATTCCCCCAATAGCTTTTGTAGCTTTGTTGGAATTTGGGAGAGAAGGACTTGCCCTTGCATTTGGTGCATAGGTTTGAGTTCTACTCTTGTGTTCTTCCTCCCTTATTCCCCCAATAGCTTTTGTAGCTTTGTTGGAATTTGGGAGAGAAGGACTTGCCCTTGCATTTGGTGCATAGGTTTGAGTTCTCCTCGGAGATTCGGCGAGTTCAAGCTTGTGAGCTTGTTTCTATTGGGTTCCTTGGAACCCTAGACGGTTGTGTGGTTGGATTGTTGACCTTTTGTGGTCTTGTTGACCTTTTGTGGTCTTGTAGCCTTTTGTTGCATTGTTGGCCTGTTGTGGCTTTGTTGTTGGGAGCCTCCAATTGAGTTGTGGAGTTAGCCCCAATCTTGTACGGGTTCGGTGGCCCCCTCAAGCGTCCCATAGTGGAGCAAGTGCCCGCCTTTTGTGGTGCGCACTTGGGAGAATAGGGTGAGCCTTTTGTGGCGTCGGTGAGTTGCGTGCTTCCGCATCCGGGGTGAGGCCTTGTGTGGCGTTGGGTGAGCATCGAGCCACCACACCTCGAGGTGAGCCATTTGTGGCGTTCGGAGAGCATTGCGCCATCGCACCTCTCCAACGGAGACGTAGCTTCTTTGGAAGTGAACTTCGGGAAACAAATCTTCGTCTCCGCGTCCATCGGTTATCTCTCAACCGAACCCTTTACTTATGCACTTTACATTGTGATAGCCATCGTGCTTGAAGTACTTATACCTTGCTATCACCTTGTTGCTTATATTGCTTAGCATAGGTTGTTGGTGCACCTAGGTGAACTTAGTGGCTAGGTTTTGTGCTCAATAAATTAAACGTTAGTTTTATTCCGCATTTACTTGAGCCTAAACCGTAATAATTTAAAAAAAGCCTATTCACCCCTCCCTCTAGGCGACTTCCTTTGTACTTTCAGCTTAGAAATTAATATGTGGTTTGAGATCATCATGATCTAAAACAATGAATATGAACATAGGAATATCCTAGTTATGATTCCTGTATTAGCAGGAAAATGATTAGTGGATTGTTCTATTGAACCTGTGATGATTGGATGTTTATCCTGACTCAAAATAGAATTGCTCTTGTGACACCATCTTGGCACACAAGATAGATTCTAATCCATTGATTGGGTTGATTCAAGTTTAAGACAAGCTTGACTTTGAGAGATAAACATAGATGTTCTTTTCTGAAATCCCTGAGACCAATTATGTTGGTCTGAGGCTTAGGGATTCAGACCTTATCTAGTTGATTCATATAGATAGTCCTGGTAATGGTACCAGCTATTGTTTTTGAATCAAAACTTGGAGAAAAATGATAGTAGGCTTGATCACTCTATGGATCCAAAAGATTTATTTCTAAGGTGCTACCCTTACCTTAGGGATGTGCCTAGAAATTAGATCATAGCTATATTTATGCTTGAATTGTAATATATAGCTTGACAACCAGAGCAATGATGTTGCTCTGAGCTCTGGCTGGATCCTGGTACTTTGCTGTTTTCTTTTAGAGTTTAAAATCCCTATGATGGAGTAACCCCACTTGGGTGCTTTCTGAGGGTTTGTTTCATAAAACAACACATGCTTCTGTCTAGATGATATGATTAGATCATGTGAAGGTTTTATGAAACTCACCACAGAATCTGATGTTTGTGGAGTAAGGTGATGATGATGATCTTGTTTTGCTGAGCTTCTGTGTTTGACCTTGAGCTAGCCTACTCCTCCTAGCTCCTAGATTTGTCCTTGAGCTAGCCTGATCCTCCTAGTTCCTGGACTTGGCCTTGCTGTCCACCTGATCCTTCCTCCTCCTTATGTCACCATCCTGGTGATGTTTGGTTGATCTTTGGTGGTTTGGTTTGGCTGTTGTGCTTGGTAAGCTGCTATCTAAGCTGG
This sequence comes from Avena atlantica, assembly GCA_910589765.1. Classification (NCBI taxonomy): domain Eukaryota; kingdom Viridiplantae; phylum Streptophyta; class Magnoliopsida; order Poales; family Poaceae; genus Avena; species Avena atlantica. The sequence goes on along the minus strand of OU342735.1, from coordinate 118,978,299 downwards.
TTGTTCTTGTGTGCAAGCAGTGGAGATATGCACTAGTGCCTCTCCACGGCTGTGTTGATGGTTTTGTGAGTTTGGGGCTGTGCTGTGAGGCTGACAACACATCACATGCATGTTGGTGTGTGTCCTACCTGTGTGCTTGCTGTGCACTTGTGGATATGCTTGGGTCTTGGAAGTTACTTTGATCAGATTACTTTTACCTGGCTGGTGAATTTGCCCCTCCTTGCTGTCAATTTGACCCTTTGGATTAAAATTTATGAAAGATTCTTTCATATTGGTGAAACTTGCCCCTTGTTATAAATTTTTCAATGATGAATTTGTCTAGTGTACTTCACTGACATGTCTGAGAGAAAAATAATACTAACTCTAACCTTATTATTGTTTTATTAATGTTTATCTTGCAGTTACATATTTGAAGATGAAGATTGTAGTTTAGTTTTTTCTTTTATAGAATAGTTATAGAATAATTCAATGTAATCTTCTTATTCTTTTGTAATTTTAATTTTATTATCTTGTAATCTTCATTTTATTCTTTTGTAATAAAGATTACATTATTATTAATAAAGAATATTCTTATTCTATATTTATTTGCTTTTGTGAAGTGTGTGGATGATTTCAATAAGTTACAATTTTGTAACTTGTTTATATATTGATAATATGAAATAAGTTTTCATATTATTTATTGTTTTTCTTTGGATAGAATTTAAGTTGTAATATTTAACTCTTAATAAAATTAAGATTCAAAACTTATTCCTAATTCATTTGAATTATAATTCAAACTCTCTCAAGTTTAAAATTCAATTTCACTTTTCAAACACTTAATTCCTCAAAGATCATATCAAAGTCTATAGCAATCATCCTTTAATACTAAACCTAATCTCAAAGTATGAAAGAAACCTTGATCACTTTAGGTCTTTATTTGGCGAAAATTTTACCCACATTTTCACAGAAGAATGCATGCAACATTCCAAATTCCTAAATCTACCCTTTGTTAGTTCCTAAATGCTGGGATGTTACACTATTCCCTTTCTTCTTTGTAACCTCATGCCTTTTCCCTTTCTTCTTCGCAACCTCATGCTCACTTGAACCTATCATATAAGATACAAATTATAGGAAATATGAAATCTAGGAAGAAAGAACAGATCTGTTATGTTACTTTATTTGACTATGAGTTGGATAAATATATCAAGATCACGAAATGTACTGGTACAACGAGAGGGATATCAATAAATCGTTCAGCGAAGTTTGTACCTGATTCGTCCGATGACATCTCTGTTTGATGAGATTGCGACCGTGCTTCCGACAAGGTAGCGGCGGGGAGGCATGGGCTGACGAGGAGGGCGGTGGAGGCGTGTGCTAGAAAGGAGAGGGGATGTGGTAGCGTCGCGGTCACAGGAGAGGCGTCAAATACATTGGGATAGGGTTGCGTGGCGGCGGGTGGCAGGATAGGGTTTAACTGGCGGCGGCCGGGGGGATGGAGTTTGACTGGTGGCGGACAGCGGTATAAGAAATATTAACATATCTGTTCCCTAAAGAACAGGTGGGCAGCGAGTGATGCCGTCCAAGGGAGATCCAACGCATGAGATAAATCTAGAGTTGTTTCCAATCCGGAGTGCTAGATAAATCCGGAGGGCCGAACTTAGTTTTATTAGTATTTTTCAATAAATATTTGTCTAGACTTGGGAATTGTAATAATGTAACTTAATATACCACGTAATGTTGGAAATGTGATTTTTCAGAATAGGAAAAGAATATTTCCTATTTGTTCATGAAACTTTCCATTTGTACATTTCTATTTTTAATAAAGTCTAAAAATACTCAGATAATTATGAAACTTGCCATTTGTTCATTTTATGGTGCCTATATTGTGTGGTAAAAATATTAGTCAATTATAGAACACTTGCACCGATGTTACTTTGTAACGAGTACATCAACAACACAAATATCATACCTATTAGGGGTGAACTCCAAAGTCTGTACTATGCCGCGTACTTTCTTGAGCGTATCAACTTATTTCTTTGCATATGAATTCATTTCACTCTACAAATCACACATTCACTTTTTATTACCTAGTAATTTCGAATAATTTACATGTTTTAGACTTTTTCCTAATCCGGAGTGTCCGAATACATTCGGGGGGTCTGAAGTTTGCTCGTTCACAACAGGCCGAGCTGCACTTTAGAGACGGTTAGATATTTTGACAGCCTGCTAGGACCTGGATCCAAATATTTTGAAGCGTTGGCGGCAAAATCAAAATTTTGGGGAAAATGGGGGGAGGGGGGGGGGGGGGGGACAGGGGCATATTTTCCTCATTCGCCTGCCCGGCCGGCCCGACCCGCAGTGTTCAAACCCTTGCCACCGCCCTTCCCCTACTGTCCCCACCTCCTTCTTTGTTTTGTTTGTGCTCCTCCCTACCGCCTTCATTCTGCTATTGCTCCTCCCCGCCGCCATCCTCCCTACCCGTCCTCCCCACCGCAGGCCACCCTCACGTGCCCGCAGATCTAGCGGCTCCCACACCGTCCATTCCACCCCCTTCTCCACCTCCGCCAGCGGGGCTTCTCAACGTGACCACGCGCGTGCTGCTCCATCTCGCTGCCTTGCTCCTCCCTGATGTCGGGCTCCCTAGTGTCCTCGCCGCCTTGGCGTTCTGACCGCTTAGCGTAAGCCACCGCTGATGATACGGACGACCGCCAAGGGCCAGAGTCACCGTCATGCCTGACCTGGTGAAAGTCTTTGCATTTTTGTTTTTAGTTATGTTCAAGACCTTTTCATTAGCAGGAAATTTTGAAAAAAGTACACTGTCCTATTACAGTTCAGTAGCAGAAAATGGTTTAGTCCCAAGTACTAAGAGCGCCTAATATAATTCTTACACACTAAAGTGCATTTTTCAGTTAGTATACTATTATTTTGTGTGTTATCTCATATCTATATTGATTTTCTACATAAACAGGAGTGACTCTGACCCACTACCGTCAATATCTACACGGACAAGAAGGGGAAAAACCGAGAAGGTGACAGCCGTGGGAAATCAAGTAGACCAGAGTGTAAGTACAGCGTGACACAGATCAATCCAAAAAAAATGGTGCACCGTTAAAGCCAGATAATGCAAGAAAAAAGTTCTCGAGGCTTTGTGGGGTTGTGGCACGAGAACGAGTGCCCATCACCATTACGGACTGGAGGAAATTAACAAAGAGCACTCATGATCCAGTCAAGACAAAGATTATGCAGTATTTCAACACCCGAGCGATTCACTTGCGGCATATTGAGCGAGCGGCTTTATTGCTCTCATGCAAGGCCTCGAAGCAATGGAAGTACAGGCTCATGACGGAGTTCATGGATACAGACAATAGCCCCCTTGATCTTTATCCATAGATCACCCAAGAGGTTTGGGATGAGTTTGTGACGCAGAAAAGATCTGTGAGGCTTCACATGCTAGCTAGAATTGATGATTTTTTCATCAAAAAATTCACCCTTTGGTCTAAAGGCTTCATTAATTTCTTTTATAGGCGCAGAAGGTTGCTGCGAAGGAAGCATGTGTCTTCAAGGGAGATGTCCTCATAGAGGTGTTGCGCCCAAAGCACCATGGTCGCACAAGGGGGTAAGTTCCATTGTCCCGTGGAAAAAAGGACGCGATTGGAAGTTGGAGGACAAGTGTGCTATCAAAAAAGCTAAGAAGGGGCTTTATGAAAAGGATATGCGAGAAAAAAATGAAAGTTGAAATACTTGCAGAGATAAGAATGGAATTGGAGTTGACGGGTCATCCCGTTCCACCGTCCCTTGTCCTGCAGCCTCCTCCAATCCCGAGCAATTGTGCTTCTTCCCAACTAGTAATCGGTTCTGGTACGGATGCTAGTACGGACGCTGCCGTGATCAGCTATCCTTGTGATCACATAGAGGTAATTAAACTCATTGATAATGCAAAGCATGTATTACATCAAATGAATCATGCATTGTCATATGACATGCTAGTTGACCTGATCCTTTTTTGTAGGCAGACATTGTATGCCAGCTACTAGCAAGGAAAGTCGGCTCAGATCGACCCGAGCCAGTTGCATGGGCGCTAGTGCATCTACCAACCAAAGGGCAGATGGTACACAACTGTCCTCTTCGTGACGGTTTTGCTAGGGTCAACATTGATGAGGTCCAACATGGGTGCAATGAGATAGCTTTGCCAGTCCCTCCTAATGAAGAAACCACGTCTCTGATTGAGGCGAAGGGCACATTCGTCCAGTGGACAAAGAAAGACATCCTTCTTGAAAAGCCAGCTATCCTGGCCTCGACACACCTCTCACCAACAACACTGACTCCCAACATCACGGAAGCACCTGCCAAGAGCTCAATTCGTGTTGTTGTGCTAGCTCCAACAATACGGCGCACTCCTCACAAGAAGCGCCAACCCCATAAAAGAAGTTGCCCCCAGGATGCCGCTTCCTGGCCCCCATAATACGCCCCCTCCAAATATGTCGCCCCACCGGAATATGCCGCTCCCTCCGGATGTTATATCACAGACATTACGGGCCACTCCTGATACCCCCGCTGGTGTGCCCAAGGCTAAAGAAACTGAAGAGGCAGCCCCCCAACAGTGTGGCCACCAAGACCAGGGTTGACATGCCAACTACTCCAACGAATAAGGCGTTGCTGTCACAGGTGCCCCTCGCATCCCTGAAGATAGCAGTGAAACTAGTGCCTGCAGCTGCCGTAAAAGACCCAAGTATTGTGCCCAATGAAACCATGCCTATTTTGACCGCCAAGGGGATACCACCAGCTCCAGCTAGGATCACGTGCTCAAATGCGCTTTCCAATCCCACAGGAAATCCTCCAGCTCCTGTGAAAACCAAAGCTACCGCGGGCAAGGCCAAAAATAATGGCAGGACTACAAAAATGTGAAGACCAAGCAGTAGTCACCAGCTAATCTTACTGGTGTGGACCTTAGTCAAATGGACGATGAGCAGATACATGCATTCTTTTAGGGGGCGGTAAGGTGGGGAAGGCCTAGATACACGAGAGGTTTCTTAATCCTATGGGAATGCTAATAAAAGGTGATGTTAGTAATATTGAGGCTGAGCTTGGCAAAGACATTGCATTATTGCACAAGCCCTATGTGGATAATTTAAATAAGCCACTGGGCAAGCAACAACTTGGAATATTCAGTCGCTTACCTGCTGAAACCTTTCACCATCATGACAGCAGGAGCGATGCTTCCGATTTCCTCGTGGGATGGGAGGACTTGTACCTGGCTATGAACCTGTACACCTACATAATGAGTTGCATGCAATTGTGAGTATTTAACAATCAATGTGTCAGTATATATCTATGCATGCATGGTTATAGCTACCAGCTATACCTACATAATTTTAAATTTGTTCATATATATGTATATATGTAGGTTATTATTTATGAGAGCCAGGACATTTAAGCATAAAATATTGTTCGTCGATCCCGTCAATACTTTGCAAACATCCATCGATATAAACGAAAGGAATGTTGAGGATTACATCATCAACATATTCGAGAAGAGCAAAGATCAAAAATTAATTGAATTCTATGTCCTTTTCATAAAGCGTAAGCTAGATTAATTACTACCGCATCCTCATTTATGAATTTTAGTGGTTTCATCCAACTAATAATTTGTTCAGCTTTTAGTTTTCACTGGATTCTTATCGCTATCTCACTTGCAGATGTCCATGTCCATTATCTCGATTCTTATAGTAATAAAAAGGAAGCAGATTATGAGGATGTACGAAAGCTTCTTAACATGTGATTTAATACTTTCATCTACATAATAAAAGTGATATACATCCTGGTTTAGTGTAAGATCCCTCCATTGTAAAGGAAAAGGATCCCTGTGATTGCAATGCTAGTCCCTGGATCATTGCTAGCATCCACAGTTTAAGATGAAGTACACAGATACAAAGGTCATTTATTACATCCATTCCAGAGATAACATAGTCTTTACAACTCAAGGCCACATGCCTAATACAAGAGTTTGAATAAGTAAATAAATATAAGTCTTCATCTTCATGTGCCACAGGCAAACATGTTGAGTGTAGACTCATGACACCTAATCCTCATCAGAGTAACCTGCAACATCACAAGTTACAGCCACAGTAGGTCAATACTTAGGAATAGTATTGGCAAGTGATACCTTAGTAAAATTTAGGTGGACTATATTACTATATGCAATTTGGCTAAGTGTAGCTTGGCTTGCTTTGCTCAAAATAGGTTTTTCCTATTAGTTGAAATCACTAAGTTTTTCTTTGTCAAAAACTTTTCGCAAGGAACCACCAATAGACATTGAGGTCCTTCTCCCTTGTTCACCCACAAATTTTACTTAGAAGTTGGAGTGATGAGATTCTTGATAGCTTCCATGCCTTGATGCTCAAGTTGTCCATTGCCATGGACTTGGCTAAGTACTTAGATTTTTCCATCTGCAGAGGTTGTGCACTTTCCCCACCAGACTTGGTTTCACCAAGACAGGACCTTTCAGAAGCCTTCCCTTAGACCAAATGGACGCGTTCCAACCTATCATTCCCACTACCACCAATTGTCCAAATGGCTAAGTTCTAGCAACCTATGTGATCCAGGCAGAGCCCATATTGCCAAGTGGCTGCACTATAAGCTTCTCAACACTTGGCCTCTAAAATCCCTTTGTTCCTGGGTGGATTTCCACAAGTGAGATACACAAGGTAAACCATAGCCATGGGCCTTGTGTAACCACTCAACCAAAAACCACCAATCAAGTCCCTTTCCACCCAGGTGATTCATTGACTTAGTTGTTTTATTAAGAAAACATAAGTCCAAAGACTTAGAAATATTTTCACCATAGCATGTATATTTTACCAACCTTTGTTTGCTACTAGCTAGGCTAAGCATGGCATAGATAGTACTTAACTTAGAAAATTTCCTAGCAATTCTAAAAATACTTAGGATTTCCCATCATGGCATTTGGCAAAAATAGTAACATGCAAGACTTAGCAAAAATATTTCTAATGCTTGTATAAAAATATATAGGGATGGAAATATTCATGAAGTACCACTTGCCTTGGTAGTTGGGAGAGTAGCACTCTTCACAATCACAATCACTAGCACCAAAGTCTACACAAAGAATGGTAGCAACAAATTACACACAACATATTCAAACAAACAAAATACATATGCATGCATGCAAAATGCTAAGTGATGATTTTTAAAACTCAACCAAGCAAGTGCATGGTACTGAATCATAACCAAGTCAAAAACTTGCTAAACCAAGTTTATTTGACACTAAAACAATTTCCTAAACAATTCATATACTCAAAATAGTCCTAAACAAGTTTTTGCAAATAAAGTCATTTTAACAGAAACTAAACACTAAACACATTTCATAAACAGAAAGGGCTTGTCTTCCTGATTCCAACGGTATAAAATTTGCTAAAATCTAACGTGGGAATCAAAAGTTACAAGCAAATCAAATTTGGATATAAATCTGATTCAAATTCTGTTTTTAAACTAAACCCTAGCCACGCGGCGTATCCTATTGGTCGATACCGCTTCGCTCAGGATCACCCTTCCCCGCCGTCGGATCAAGTAAGATCCAACGCGCCAGATTCAAAGAAAACGATTCGCTCGGATCTAATCTAAACCGCCAGATCTACATCTAACGGCTGCTGTTGCCTCGACCATAGACTAGCGGCGGCGACTGGCGGTGGTGCGTCTGTCAGCGGCGACGCTGGCGTTCTAGGTCGTCCGGGGAGGGGAGAGGGTGCTTACCAGAACCGCAAGGACGAGGCGAAGCTCAACGTGGAGGTGACTTGGCAAGGGGCGCACGGTAGGGGCTGCTGGAGCTCGTCGGAGTTGCGCACGACGTCGGGTGGTTGCCGAGGTTTCGCGTCGCCCTAGCATGAACTAGATGGATTAGGAGACACGCAAGACAGTGGCGAACATCCTCGTATGCAATAGGGGGCAAGGGGCATGCTCTGCTTACCGTAATCGGTCGCCAGAGTTGAGTGGCGGCTCGGTCGGTTGCGGGCACGAACAGGGACGGCGTCCTGGGTCACGAGCAGGCAAGTGAAGAGTATCAGAAGATGCACGAGATCACGCTGGGCACATTCGTTTGAATCAGAGGCATAGGGGCGGTCGGGACTCACCGAAATTTGCTGCCGGAGGTTGCCAGAGCTGCGGCGGTGTTTGGCGAGTTGCGAGCAGCCTGGGGGCATGGAGATGAAATTGAGTGAGGGGAATGGAGCGGAGTGGGGAGGCGCTTAAGTAGGCGGAGGCTCGACAAGAAACGCTCAGAGAATCAATGGCAATTACGCCGAGAAATCAACGCAGCAACGGCCAGCGGCGACGGCGTCTGCGCGCGAGATTTGGGGAAGAAGGAGTGATGTGGAGAGGGCCCGCTTGTCAGCGAAATAAGCAGAGAGGTAGTGGGGTCCGAGCGTCAGTGACTGCGTGGGTGCGTCTACGCGTGCGAGAGAGAGAGAGAGAGGGGAGCCGGGTGGGCTAAATGGGCTGAGTCTGTTGCTGGGCTCAATTCCTGGCGCCGGCCCTTTTCCATTTCTTTATTCCTTTTCTTTTTCTGTTTTGATTTTCTGGATTGTTTTTCAAATGAATTCAAACTCTATTTGAATTCAAATCTTTTCTGGACTTTTTGCAGTGTGCAATAGTCACAAATCTTGGCATAAAACCATGTGGTCACTTTGAGTTGGCTTGGTCATTTTTGGAATGACAAAATAACAGTGACATTCGCACTTGGTTTGCAAATGTTTGAAAATGGTTTTTGAATCCATTTCTATTTTGTAAAACTTTGTTCAAATTCCACACTCAATCCAATCAACAAGGGAAGCAACAAACTTGGTTTAAAACATTCAAGCTCTCAAATGGGGATGGCCATTTGATTTAAGTTTGCTCACATAAAATGATAGCACTATGTGGCCATTTGATTCGGAGTCAAAGGTTTCTCTTCATAAGTGAGGTCACTTTCCAGTTGAACCTCCTCCAAAGGTATAGTATCCTTCAAAGAAGTTTCTTCCATTTCTGGATGACATTTCGTAAGCTGACTCACATGAAACACATTATGGACAGCTGACAGAGATTCTGGCAATTCAATTTCATAGGCAACTTCTCCTTTGCGACTCAAAATCTTGAATAGCCCAACATATCTTGGTGCCAATTTTCCTTTGACTCCGAATCTTTTCACTCCTCGAAGTGGTGACACTCTAAGATAGGCTCTATCACCAACTTCGTAGGTGACTTCTCTACGTTTAGGATCTGCGTAACTTTTCTGTCGGGACTGTGCTATCTTCAACCTGTCCTTAACCAATTTGACCTTCTCTTCGGCTTCTTTGATAAGATCTGGCCCGAATAAACTTCTTTCTCCCACACCATTCCATAACAATGGGGTGGTACACTTTCTTCCGTAGAGAAACTCAAACGGTGCCATCTCAATGCTGGCTTGATAGCTGTTGTTATAAGTAAATTCTGCGTAAGGCAGACTTTCATCCCAACTGGCTCCATAGTCTAAGGCACACGCCCTCAACATGTCTTTGAGAATTTGATTAGTTCTTTCTGTTTGTCCATCGGTTTGAGGATGAAAAGCAGTACTGAATTCCCACCTCGTTCCCAATGACTCATGTAGCTGTCTCCAAAAATGGGAAGTGAATTGAATTCCCCTGTCAGACACAATACTCTTGGGTACTCCATGTAGACATACAATTCTACTCATGTAGATTTTGGCTAACTTAGCACTTGTATAGGTTGTCTTCACGGGTATGAAATGAGCCACTTTAGTTAGGCGATCCACTACTACCCATATGGAATCATACCCTGACCTGGTCCTTGGTAATCCGGTAATGAAATCCATACCAATTTTGTCCCACTTCCAATCAGGAATAGGTAGTGGTTGAAGCAAACCTGCTGGTTTCTGGTGCTCCGCTTTCACTCTACTACACACATCACACAAAGCAATATGTTCGGCGATTTCCTTCTTGAGATTATTCCACCAAAATCTTTCTTTCATGTCAATGTACATTTTGGTGTTATCCGGGTGAATAGAATACGGAGAGTTATGTGCTTCTTGCAAAATCAGTTTCCGCAGTTCCGGATCTTGTGGAATACAGATACGTTTCCCATGCCATAAAGTACCCTGTTCGTCTTCATGGAACCCTTTGGCTTTTCCTTTGCCAATCTTTTCTTTAATCTCTTCGATTTCTTTATCAATCTTCTGGGCTTCTTTGATCTTGTCCAACAAAGTGGGTTGAACATCCAAAGACATGAGATGTCCTTCAGGCACAATTTCCAATCTGAGTTTTCTAAATTGGGTGCACAGATCATCTGGCAATTCTCCTTTGGTAAGGCCATTCACAAATACCTTACGACTTAGAGCATCTGCTACAACATTTGCTTTACCGGGGTGGTATTGCAAACTTAAGTCATAGTCTTTGATAAGTTCTAGCCATCTTCTTTGTCTCATATTAATTTCCTTCTGGGTGAAGATATACTTCAATCTTTTGTGATCTGTGAACACTTCACAACGCTTTCCCAAAAGATAGTGTCTCCATGTTTTGAGTGCATGGACAAAAGAGGCTAACTCTAAATCATGAGTAGGATAGTTTACTTCATGAGTTTTGAGTTGTCTCGAGGCATAAGCCACAACTTTACCGTCTTGCATAAGTACTGCACCCAAACCTTGGTGAGATGCATCACAATATACTTGGAAATCTTTTTCCAAATCTGGCAGACACAAGACTGGTGCTGTCACAAGTCTCTTCTTCAATTCTTGAAAGCTAAGTTCACAACCTTCAGACCAAGCAAACTTCTTGTCTTTCTTTAACAATTCAGTCATGGGCTTATCTACCTTAGAGAAATTCTCAATGAACCTTCTGTAGTAACCTGCTAAGCCAAGGAAACTACCAACTTCTTTCACGAACTTGGGAGATTCCCATTCAGTCACAGCTGAAACCTTAGCAGGATCAACTGCTACACCATCCTTCGTCATAACATGACCAAGAAAACCAACTTCCTCCAACCAGAACTCACACTTGCTGAATTTGGCATAAAGTTTATGCTCTCTTAATTTCTCAAGTATCAAACGCAAATGTCCTTCATGTTCTTCTTTGCTCTTGGAGTAGACTAAGATGTCATCGATGAAAACGACAACAAACTTGTCAAGAAATTCCATGAACACCTTATTCATCATATTCATGAAGTATGCTGGAGCATTGGTCAAGCCAAAAGGCATTACGGTATACTCATACAACACATACCTTGTAGTGAAGGCTGTTTTAGGTATGTCTTGTTCTCTTATCTTGAGTTGAAAATATCCTGACCGGAGATCAATCCTTGAGAACACACATGCTCCTTCTAGCTGATCAAACAAGTCATTGATTCTAGGAAAAGGATATTTGTTCTTGATAGTTACCTCGTTGAGTGAACGGTAATCTATGCATAACCTTTGATTTCTATCTTTCTTCTCCACAAACAAAACTGGGGCTCCCCAAGATGAAGAACTTGGTTGTATAAATCCTTTCTGCAACTGTTCTCCAAGTTGCTTCTTGAGTTCTTCCAGTTCATCAACTGACATTTTATACGGTCTCTTTGCTATTGGTCCAGACCCTGATACCAAATCTATCAGGAATTCCACATCTCTATCTGGTGGCATTCCCGGCAATTCTTCCGGGAACACATCCGGATATTCACTCACAATTGGCACACTGTCCATGCTAACCCCCTTAAGAGAATTTAGCATACTCCTTTTTGCTTCAAAGTTGGTCTTGAATCTGATCCTTTTATTTTCTGGAGTTGTGAGTGAGACAGTATGGTTGGCACAATATATCACTCCTTTGTACTTAGTCATCCAGTACATTCCCAGAATGACATCCAATCCTTGGGAGTTTAGAATTATCAGGTTAACGGGAAACTTATACTTCCCAAATTCTATGACTAGATCATGACATCCCGAATTCACTATCATTTCTCCACCAGGAGAACTTACTTTTATAGGACACCCAATAGTTTCTACCGGTAGTTCATTTCTTTCAACAAATGCTCTTGATATGAATGAATGAGATGCACCAGTATCAAAGAGTACAAATGCTGGAATAGAATTGAGTCTGAACTTACCAGCAACAACATCAGGCTCCTCATAGACCTCCTCCACATTGATGTCGTTCACCTGTCCTTTCTGGAAAGGATTGGGCTTGATAGGTCCTTCAACTTTCTTTTCAGGGCACTCATTTGCATAATGCCCCATCTTCTTGCATTTGAAGCATTCAACCTGACTGATGTCTCTCTTAACAGGATGACTTCCACTTCCACTTCCATTACCACTGTGGTGGCTCTTATGTCCACTCTTGTGGTTCTTGTACTTGTCATTGTCATGACTGCGATGATGCTTGTTGTCATGACGGTTGTGGTTGTGGTGCTTGTTGAATTTCCCATGCTTGTGGGATCCTGAGCTTCCACTGTCATCATAATGAGATCGTTTGTGAGACAATCCCGAGCTGTGCTTGTCGGAGTGCTTTCTTTTTCTACTCTCAACTTGCTTTATTTTGTTCTCCAAAATAGCAGCCTTGTCACAGAGCGACTGATAAGTGGGAACATATGCTACAGCCAATTGCAGATTCAGCTCATCATTCAAGCCTTCAAGAAATTTTTCCTTTCTCTTGGCATCAGTGTCAACTTCATCTGGTGCATAACGCGCCAGATTGTTGAATTCTTCAATGTATTCAGCCACGCTGCGGTGGCGCTGCTTCAGATTGTGGAACTCTTTATTTTTCAGGCTCATCACTCCTGATGAGATATGAGCAGTGCGAAAGCTATCCTCAAAGATAGCCCATGTCACTTCATCTATGGGAGTGGTGATCCGGAAGTTGTCCCACCAAGTGGCGGCTGGCCCTTCCAGCAAATGTGCTGCAAATCTGACCTTTTCAGCATCCGTAAAGCCCACGGTTACCAAGTCCTTGTTTACTGAGCGTAGCCAATCATTGGCCACCATGGGATCAGTCGTTCCTGAGAACTTTGCTGGCCTCAGTCTCAAGAATCTGGTAAGCATATCAAATCCCGGAGGGTTGTTGTTATTGTTGTTATTGTTTTGGTTCTGGATGAATGTTGTCATCATCTGCATCAGTTGTGTTTGAGCAGTCATCATTTGCTGCATTTCTGGAGTGATGTTGTTGTTGTTGTTGGGGTTGGGGTTTACACGACGAGGAGGCATCTGTGGTTTGTTCAAATAGAGATAAGAATGAGATACCCATAGATGCTTTCATGCACATTACATCACATAAGCAAACACAAGCATGCAACACAAGATAAAATTTCAACAACAAGATAACAAGTTCATAAGGTAAAACACACAAGTAGCAAGCCATCCACATGTCGGATGGTCCAATAACAAGTTCTCAAATAACAAGTATGATAATAAAAGATAAACGAGTAGTCAAATCTACTCATCGGCATCAATCTCCTCCTCGACAAAGGTAAGACCTGCGTTCTCCATCGCGGTCTTGTTCTCCTCAATGCTAGTGGTTAAAGACTCTATCTTGGCCTTGAGAGCCCTCTTCTGGGAACGAAGCCTCTCAATCACCGACTGCTGCTGCTCTAGCTCGAAGTCCTTGGACTGCAGTTATTTAGTCATGTCCCGGATCTTCTTGTTCCTATCCTAGACACGCTTCTCCTGACTCTTGAACTTACTGTCCTGGGTCTCGAACTTCGCCTCCATTTCCTTGACTATCTCGTCTTGCTGCGCGAAGAGCTTGTCCTTCTCGCGAAGCTGCACCTGGAGCTCATCGTTGCTGAGCATGACATTGGTCATGTCCGTGTCCACGTGCCTAATGAGAGACTCTAAGTCCTGGAGGTACAGGCGTATCGGCTCTGCTGCGTCCCTCGAATCGTCCTCGAAGTCGATGGACTCTCCATCCTCATCACGTCTTCCTAAGACGTGAAAGTGGGTGCCTCTAACCTGTCGGGAGTGTCGCCCTAGCAGACGTCCTATCAGATCCTGCATCACTACCTCAAGGCCTCTCTCCCTGTCATCGTGCATAAGCTTGAAGACGATGGCCTCCGTAGTAGGCTCTGTCTGGCGTCCGGGCTGGTTCACCTTGAAGCCCCAGAGGTCCTTCCTCTCAAACTTGGTGAGGGGATGCACCATGTGTAACACCCCGGTTCTGAAAAGACCGTGGCCTCTATGTGACATGCCAATCCCTGGATCGGTTCACTGGCCCACAATAGAGTAAGATAGATAACATAGCAAAATAACCGTGTATCATGATCTACAAAGATCCAGAGTACCATTATTACAATGAAAGCTTAGCATAAAGCTAGCTCAAATTATTCAGGTAGCAACATAAACATGTAAATCCTCCATTCTTCAAATTGCCCACAAGTGAACAAGTGCCGAGTGGAGTACCGTGGCCTATAACGATCAATCAGAATCGGAATAACCTGCAACATGAAATGTAGCAGCCCCGAAGGGTCAATACATGGAATGTATGGCAAGTAGAGCTAGTAATGGAGACAATAGTACTAACATCTACATGCATATCTGGAAAGTGGAGCTGTGTCTGGCTTGCATTTGCAAATACATTTGTCCTACTTTCATAAACAGTTTCAATTTTCTTTGAAAAGATCCCAATTAAGTTAACCCAACAATATTAAAACAATTATGAAATTAGAATGAGCGAGAAACATGTCATGGAATCAATATATAGCAACTCAGATATCCATAACCGGGGACACGGCTAATCGATTAGATTATACACTCTACAGAGGTTAGTACACTTTACCCATGTGACTTGGCCAGCCCAGCTCGTACCATCACTCTCATTTTGGGTGATGATAGGGAGAAGACCAAGAAGAGACTGTTCGGGAAGTAGCTCCTCAATCCCGACGCGCACCGGTCCAACCTACCAAAATTCTACATCTCTAGATACGCAGGTTCGAGTTACCACAACCTACTAAGTCCAACCAACCCCCCATTTCATTATTGGCACATGGTTGTACACGTAAGCTACACAATAAAGAAGCCAATCATTCTCTCTTGATACCTGGGTGCCTTTCCGCAATGAAACCACCAAAAATTATCAATACCAGCACACCTAGGGGGTTCATTGATTAAGTTGTTTTTAGTTTTCACAAACCAATACTTTGAGAAAACAAGTATCATGATGTAACCCAGCCCTCGTTCAACATAGCATGGCTAAGCACATCTACCAACGGTGTTTCATCTACAAGGATAGCCCTACCACATAATAGGACATAGCATAGCGATAGTATCATCCTACACATGCATCTACAAAATACACGACAATGCATTAAAAATAGTAGGACGATATCATGAACAAAGTAGCATCTACTTGCCTTGGTTGTAGCGGTCGGAGGAACAATCCACACACGAGCAAGCGTTGCACTCGTCACAATCTACATGATACAATTGCAATCATAAACAAACAATGCACAAGCATATGCAACAAATATGATACATGAATGCAAAACCGACAAGTGAATTGGTGCTACAGCTGCACCACAACATTCTATAACATAACACTACCGATTGCATGCATGGAAGATAGTTTTAGCTCTAGGAAAACTACTAAGCAAAAGTAGTGCTCCAAACTAGAGCTAGAACTTAAATAATTCACTACCGGTAGTATACTGTTTGTAAAATCTTGGGAAAATTCTGCAGTATGGGCATTGCTGGTTAGAAACAGTACCAATTGGAATTACTCGAGAAGGAATTATAAAACCCCCCGAGTAATTAAAACACTGCAGAAAGCCAATAGACAGTTTCTGCAGAAGTTTTTACTATAAGCCTACCTTTTTAACTCACGATGAGATTCCCCTCGTTCCACTGAATCCAGGGACATATCATACGTGATTTTTGGAGCTACGGATCTTTTTCTACGAATTTAATACTCCAAAAAGGGCCATTAAATAGTTTGATTAAACTGTACTAAACCTTGCAGCAAAAGCCTGAACCAAAGGTACATCGAGATTCTACACGACTCACTGAACCTACACATATTTTATTTGCAATTTTTGGCCTAGCGGTTAAATTTCTACGCAATTTACAAGATTCTACCGAAATCTGCCAACTAAAAGGATTAACGAAATTGACCCAGTCAACTGTGTCTGTTGACTGGTCAAAGCGTCTGCTGACTGGGCACTGACTGGGCGTCTGACTAGTCAACGCCTGAGTCTGACTAGTCAACTAACGATCTAGGCCGCTGATCTGAGATCTGACGGTGGCTGCTGTCTTACCGGAAACGGACGGCGAATCGGACTCCGGAAGATGCGGCGAGTTCCGGACAGCGGCGACGATTACTTCCGGCGACGAGGTTTTTCCTGCACAGGTACACACGGTCAACTACGGGTCGAGGAAAATTACAATCACGCGCGCAAGACGGCGCGTACGTGCGTGTATGCATGCATGCATGCATGCGCGCAGCGAGGCGGCGCTAGGCGGCGATGCCGCAGGGCCGAGGCGGCGCGCATATTGGCTTTATATTATCTACGGCGTCAACCATAAGTTTTATTACATCGCGTTCAGTTCGAGCTAGGCGGTGAAAAGTTTTATAAACAATAGCACGAACTCTCGTTCTTTTACCATCGATCATGCGAAAGTTTACCAGCTTGCGGCACGCGGGCAGCAGCGCGGCGCGCGGCAGGCGGCGGCCGAGGCGCTGCATGGCGGCGGTGCAGGCGAGGCGCGCGCGGGTCGCGGGCGGTGGCGGCGATGGCGGCGGCTGCCGCGGCAGCGAGGCGGCGGAGTGCGGGTCCTGCGCGGCGGAGGGCGGCGGTGATCCGCTGGCTCGCGGCGGCTGTGGCGGGATGGCGGCGGTGTCGGCGGCGGGAGGCACGGAGGCGGCGGCCGACGGCGGGAATAGGGAGAGGAGGAAGAGGCGAGGCGGTGGCGGGCGAACCTGGCGGCGGCGAGGCGGTGATGGCCGCCGGCGGCGGCGGCCAGGGCGGAAGGCGGCGGCGGCGGCAGTGCCTCGGGGGGGGGGGGATCGGGAGCAGAGGCGGCGCGGCTGGGTGGCGACGTGGGGGTGGGCACGGAAATTGAGGCCGGGTGGTCCCCTTTTGTGGCCCTGCGAGCGAGTCCAAAACCGAATCGGTCCAGAGTTTGACTACAACTCGGAAATCGGTCCGAATTTTCGGACCGTTTTCCGGCGGTTTACTAAAACGTCCGAAGCTTTTCCATACGAACTCCGATTCGAGCGATTCTCGCGCCTACGGGTTTGTATCGTCGAGGGGAACAACCTAGCGTCAAGGTTTGAGCGAAACCTCGAACCTACAGGGGTAGTTGTCGCAAGTCCTACTAAAGCTTCCCGCAGGAACCTCGTAGTGAAACAAAATAGGGTTTTGAAGGTGGCGTTTCGCCGAACCTTTCTACTCGACGGTTTTGCGTGGAAAAGTATGATGCAATGCTATGAATGCTATGCAAGACCAAATCTAAAATTTGGGATGTGACAAGACTAACCCCCTTAAGATGAATCTCGTCCTCGAGATTCGTCGTGGCTAGGAAATAGGTGTGGGTAGTCCTCTCGGATGTCATCCTCACGCTCCCAAGTGGCTTCCTCTTCGGTGTGGTGACTCCACTGCACCTTGCAAAACTTGATTGTCTTGGTACGGGTAATCCTTTCTGCTGTCTCCAGAATCTTGACCGGTTTCTCCTCATAGGTCAAATCGTTCTCAAGCTGAACCTCCTCTAACGGTACAGTGTCTCTCAATGGTGTATCCACCATCTCCGGATGGCACTTCTTCAGCTGGGATACGTGGAACACGTTGTGAACAGCGGACAGAGCCTCTGGCAACTCCAACTGATAAGCAACTTCTCCTTTGCGTGCTAAGACTCGATATGGTCCAATAAATCGAGGTGCCAGCTTAACCTTAATACCAAATATCTTGATTCCACGAAGCGGCGATACTCTGAGGTATGCTCTATCACCTATCTCGTACACCACTTCCTTGCGCTTGGCGTCAACGTAGCTCTTCTGCCTTGATTGTGCTACCTTCAGCATGTCCCTAATCAAGGCGACCTTCTCCTCAGCGTCCTTGATCAAATCAGGTCCAAACAACTGACGTTCTCCTACTCCATCCCATAGCAATGGCGTCCGGCACCGTTTCCCATATAGCACATCGAACGGTGACGTCTTGATGCTGGTTTGATAGCTGTTGTTGTAGGAAAACTCGGCATACGGCAAATTCTCATCCCAACTAGAACCATGAGCCAAAGCGCAAGCTCTCAGCATGTCTTCCAAAATCTGATTCACCCTCTCGGTCTGTCCATCAGTCTGTGGGTGAAACACTGTGCTAAACTCCAATCTAGTTCCAAGCGACTCGTGCAGCTGGCGCCAGAAGTGAGAGGTAAATTGGGTGCCTCTGTCAGATACGATACTTTTGGGAACTCCGTGTAGGCACACAATACTGTCCATGTAAATCTTAGCCAACTTTGCACTTGTATAGGTCGTCTTTACCGGTATAAAGTGGGCTACCTTGGTTAAATGGTCGACCACTACCCAAATAGAGTCATATCCTGACCTGGTCCTGGGCAATCCTGTGATAAAGTCCATTCCCACTCTATCCCACTTCCATTCCGGCACGGGCAACGGCTGTAGCAGTCCTGCTGGCTTCTGGTGTTCTGCCTTCACTCGGCTACAAACATCACATAGGGCAATATGCTCCGCGATGTCTCCCTTCATGTTGTTCCACCAGAATCTGTCCTTTAGGTCCATATACATCTTTGTATTGCCCGGATGTATGGAATATGGCGAGTCATGAGTTTCCTGCAGAATCAACTTCCTTAACCCGGGATCGTTGGGAACGCACAAACGATCTCCATACCACAGAGTTCCTTGCTCATCCTCGCGGAATTCCCTTGCTCGACCTTCCTTCATCTTTTCCTTAACTTCATCTATCTCCTTGTCTCCTATCTGAGCCTTTATGATCCTGTCCTGTAGCGTCGGTTGGACTTCCATTGTTGCTAAGTATCCTTCAGATACTACCTCCAGTCTAAGGTCCTTGAATTGCTTGCACAAGTCCTCAGGAAATTCACCAATTGTCAATCCATTGGCATAAACCTTCCGGCTCAGAGCATCTACTACTACATTGGCCTTTCCTGGGTGGTATTGTAGACTCATATCATAGTCCTTGATAAGCTCCAACCATCTTCTTCGTCTCATATTCAGTTCCTTCTGCGTGAATATGTACTTCAGGCTCTTGTGGTCGGTGTACACATCACAGTGTTTTCCCATTAAGTAATGCCTCCATACCTTGAGCGCATGAACCACTAACGCTAACTCCAAGTCGTGTGTGGGGTAATTCCGCTCATGGTGCTTGAGTTGTCGTGAGGCATATGACACTACTCTCCCATCTTGCATCAGCACACTACCAAGTCCCTGTCGAGAAGCATCACAGTACACTTGGAAATCCTTTTGAAGATCTGGTAAACACAGAACATGCACAGTCACTAGTCGACGCTTTAGTTCCTGAAAGCTGGCTTCAGATACGTCTGACCATTCAAACTTCCTCTCCTTCTTCAGAAGTTCAGTCATCGGCTTTGCAATCTTGGAAATGTTTTCAATGAACCTCCTGTAATATCCAGCAAGTCCTAAAAAGCTTCGAATCTCTCCCGCATTCTTGGGTGCTTCCCACTCAGTTACTGCAGTCACTTTGTTTGGATCAACAACAATTCCTTCTCCTGACACTACGTGTCCAAGAAACCCAACGGTGTTAAGCCAGAATTCACACTTGCTGAATTTGGCATACAGCTGATGTTCCCTCAGTTTCTCCATAATTAGTCGCAGATGTTTCTCATGCTCAGCATCATCCTTGGAATATATCAGTATGTCATCAATAAACACCACCACGAACTTGTCCAAATACTCCATAAATACCTTGTTCATCATGGTCATGAAGTATGCCGGGGCATTCGTTAGTCCAAAAGACATAACTGTATACTCATATAAACCATACCTAGTGGTGAAGGCGGTTTTTGGTACATCCTACTCTCGGATCTTCAATTGAAAGTAGCCTGATCGCAGATCAATCTTGTTGAACACCTTTGCTCCTTCCAGTTGGTCAAACAAATCATTTATGTTCGGCAGAGGGTACTTGTTCTTGATGGTTACTTCATTCAGCGAGCGATAGTCCACCACTAATCTCTTGGTGCTGTCTTTCTTCTCCACAAACAGAACAGGTGCACCCCATGACGACGAACTAGGTTGAATGAATCCCTTTTCCAGCTGCTCCTTCAACTGCTTCTTCAATTCCTTCAGCTCATCCACATCCATCTTATATGGTTTCTTTGCTATAGGCCCTGTTCCTGGCATCAGGTCGATAAGAAACTCCACATCCCTGTCAGGTGGCATCCCTGGCAGCTCTTCCGGAAACACATCGGGGTAATCCCTAATCACTGGCACAGTATCCATGCTAACCCCCTTAAGAGAATTCAACTTACACCTTCCTGGTCGTACAGCTGACTTGAATCTAATCCTCTTACCATCTGGGGTTTTGAGTGAAACAGTTCTCTGTGCACAATCTATGTGTCCCCATGCATAGACATCCAATCCATACCCAGAATAACGTCTAATCCCTGTGAATCCAACACTACCAAATGTGCATTGAAGTTGTGTGTCCCAATCCTCACAGTTAAATCGCGGCATCCCGCACTAGCTATCATATCTCCTCCAGGTGAACTCACTCTAAAAGAACTCTTCATAGACTCAGTAGGTAACTTATACTTATCCACAAATGCTCTTGATATGAATGAATGCGATGCACCAGTATCGAAAAGTATAAGTGCAGGGTAAGTGTTGATTGGGAACTTACCAATCACAAGGTCAGGCTCATCTGGAATCTCCTCCACATTCATGTGGTTCACTGTGGCCTTCTCATTGTTGGTTGGCTTGAGTCCTTTCCTCTTCGGACAGTTGTCAGCATAGTGTCCCTTCTGCTTGCACTTGAAGCACGTCACCTCACTCATATCCTTCTTCACGAAGTTGCGGTCACGGTTGCGGTCATGTCCACCGGAGCGGTGAGAGTGTCCTCCCTTGTGGCTGTGGTGACTGCTCCTATGGTTGTCATGACAATGTCCATCGCCTCCATGGTGGTGGCGGTCATGGCTCCCATGGTCACTCCCTCCATGCTTGGAGTATCCATCATATGAAGTGCGAGACTTGTGGTGTGAACCAGAGTGGTGATTGTTGTTCTTTATCTTGCGGTTCTCCACCTACTTGTGCTTCCCTTCCAAGATCCTGGCCTTGTCCATAAGCTCCTGGAAAGTGGGGCAATAAACCACCAGTAGTTGTACTGAAAGCTCATCACTGAGGCCATCCAGGAATCTCTCCCTCCTTTTGGCATCAGTGTCAACATCCTTAGGTGCATAACGGGACAGGTTGTTGAACTCCTCAATGTACTCGGCCACGGTGCGATTGTTTTGGCGCAAGTTGCGGAACTCCTTCCTCTTCAGGCTCAGAACTCCTGAAGACACGTGGTTGGTCCTGAAACCTTCCTCAAACATTTCCCAAGTCACGGTATCCAGCGGGTGGGTGATCTGAAATGTGTCCCACCAAGAAGCGGCTGGTCCCTCCAGTAGGTGAGCGGCAAACCTCACCTTCTCAGCATCAGTGCATCCGACAGTTACTAGATCCTTGTTGACTGAACGCAACCAGTCGAGAGCAACCATTGGTTCAGTCGCAGTAGAGAACTTAGCTGGCCTTAGCCTCAGAAATCTGGTGAGAGCATCTCCCTGAGGCTGGTTGTTTCCATTGTTGTTGTTCTGATTCGCCATGAACTGAGTCATCACTTGGGTCAGCTGTGCCTGAGCTGCCATGAGCTGCTCCATATCAGTGGGTTGACGGCGGGGAGGCATCTGCGGTTCAGCATAGGTAAGTTTAGAAAGAATCAACTACGACAATAGGATTCTACCCATGCATATGATCAATCAACAACAAACAATAGCAGACAATCACAAGCAAGCAACACATCAACAAGCAAGCGATCCAGCAACATCCCAGGTGTTATACTAGCAGTATGTACCCACTGAAATAGTTTTGCAAGAGTTGGCAATGGTTAACTAAACAATAGATCAACTAATCAACAAAACAGCAATTCTGCCAGAATAGTCCAGCAGCGTTCACGAATTTTTCCGCCTGACTTAAACTCGTTAGAAAATTTAGCTGATTTTTTTACATATAGCACAGAGAGTTTCACATCAGCCCAATTTTTTTCAGATTTTTCCGAGTTACCAGAAAAATATGAAAAATCGCGCAGTACTGCTGTATCAGCAGAAAACTGCAGCGAAAATAACACAGATAGTAACCAAATTGCCATAACTCTTTCATAAAATTCGCAAAAATAATTCCTGGGATATTGGAGTACACAAATAAGCAAATAAACACTCTTAAACTAGCACGAACTAAGCTTCACATCGATCGAGACTAATCCTAACGAATTCGCCTAACGTGGACTAATTGGTGGACTTCTATCTACTTCTTGAAGAGATTGAGGTAGGTCCTTGCGGTCATGCGTTGGCGCTTCGGCTCGCGGTACAACCATGGCGGCGGAGTGTACACCTCTCCTGAACCATCACTTGAAACTTCAAACTCCACCTCCTCTGGATCCTCCTCTTCTTCTTCATCCTCAGCTGCAACTGCAACAGCTTCATCTCCTCCACCATCATCGTCTCCATCATCATCATCATCCTCGTCCTCATCATCATCATCGTCTCCACTGTCATCATCATCCCCATTGTTGCCATTATCTCCATTGTCATCATCAGAGGGTGGATTCAGCTGTGCTTGGAGAGCGGCAATCTGGGCTGTCATAGCTTCAATAGTTTGATCCCTTTCCTGGACTGTCCCTTGCAATTGTTGTATGTTCTGGGTGTTCTCCTACACAGTACCATGAAGATGTGCTATGGTTTCATCTCTGGCTATCAGGGCATTCTCCAGAACTCCCACAGCTTCATGCAAAGTGTCGATCTCCTGTCCTTGGACCACCATACCATTGCTAGTAAAATCTGAAATCTCCTTTATCATCCTCACCTTCTCTGCTAGAGCTCCATTCTCCTTTTCCATGTCCTCTATGTGCCTCCGACGGGGCGGCATGTTGTTCCTGTCGCCCGGGGTAACCACAATGTTCCCATCTTCATCACGCCTTCCATAGTCACGGTAGGGTGAATCTGCGGGCAGTAGGTGTCGGACATAGTGGCACTGGCGATACAGGGCTTCATGTATGGCCAAGTTGATTCCAAGTCCCCAGTTGCAGTATGTCTTGGTGTAGACCAAGTGCGCGGGGTTTGGCAAGGCGGCATCTCTGAATATGAAGGTAGTGATCTCCCATGCATCCTCTCCATATCCATAGGTGTACAACCTTCTTCCCTTGAACATGGGCAGTGGCAATCCCAATGACTGCGAGAGCTGAGCTAACTGCCTTGCAAAGGGCCTTGGTGACTCCATGGTGACATACTCAGTCCTGACATCTCCCATCTATCAAGTAAAAGAGGAAAGTGTGAGAATAGCATATGGTAAGAATTTACGAGGGTGAAAGGCATAAGATGTAAGACAGAGTTAATATAGGCTTTTATAATTCTATGGCTTCCTAATATAATCCTAGGTCACGATCCTACAGTCGACACACGGGCTCTGATACCATCCTGTAACACCCCGGTTCTGAAAAGACCGTGGCCTCTATGTGACATGCCAATCCCTGGATCGGTTCATTGGCCCACAATAGAGTAAGATAGATAACATAGCAAAATAACCGTGTATCATGATCTACAAAGATCCAGAGTACCATTATTACAATGAAAGCTTAGCATAAAGCTAGCTCAAATTATTCAGGTAGCAACATAAACATGTAAATCCTCCATTCTTCAAATTGCCCACAAGTGAACAAGTGCCGAGTGGAGTACCGTGGCCTATAACGATCAATCAGAATCGGAATAACCTGCAACATGAAACGTAGCAGCCCCGAAGGGTCAATACATGAAATGTATGGCAAGTAGATCTAGTAATGGAGACAATAGTACTAACATCTACATGCATATCTGGCAAGTGGAGCTGTGTCTGGCTTGCATTTGCAAATACATTTGTCCTACTTTCATAAACAGTTTTCAATTTTCTTTGAAAAGATCCCAATTAAGTTAACCCAACAATATTAAAACAATTATGAAATTAGAATGAGCGAGAAACATGTCATGGAATCAATATCTAGCAACTCAGATGTCCATAACCGGGGACACGGCTAATCGATTAGATTATACACTCTGCAGAGGTTAGTACACTTTACCCATGTGACTTGGCCAGCACAGCTCGTACCATCACTCTCATTTTGGGTGATGATAGGGAGAAGACCAAGAAGAGACTGTTCGGGAAGTAGCTCCTCAATCCCGACGCGCACCG
The DNA here is from genome assembly GCA_910589765.1 of Avena atlantica. Taxonomy (NCBI): domain Eukaryota; kingdom Viridiplantae; phylum Streptophyta; class Magnoliopsida; order Poales; family Poaceae; genus Avena; species Avena atlantica. The sequence goes on along the minus strand of OU342735.1, from coordinate 118,953,922 downwards.
GTCCAACCTACCAAAATTCTACATCTCTGGATACGCGGGTTCGAGTTACCACAACCTACTAAGTCCAACCAACCTCCCATTTCATTATTGGCACATGGTTGTACACGTAAGCTACACAATAAAGAAGCCAATCATTCTCTCTTGATACCTAGGTGCCTTTCCGCAATGAAACCACCAAAAATTATCAATACCATCACACCCAGGGGGTTCATTGATTAAGTTGTTTTTAGTTTTCACAAACCAATACTTTGAGAAAACTAGTATCATGATGTAACCCAGCCCTCGTTCAACATAGCATGACTAAGCACATCTACCAACGGTGTTTCATCTACAAGGATAGCCCTACCACATAATAGGACATAGCATAGCGATAGTATCATCCTACACATGCATCTACAAAATACACGACAATGCATTGAAAATAGTAGGACGATATCATGAAAAAAGTAGCATCTACTTGCCTTGGTTGTAGCGGTCGGAGGAACAATCCACACACGAGCAAGCGTTGCACTCGTCACAATCTACACGATACAATTGCAATCATAAACAAACAATGCACAAGCATATGCAACAAATATGATGCATGAATGCAAAAACGACAAGTGCATTGGTGCTACAGCTGCAACACAACATTCTATAACATAACACTACCGATTGCATGCATGGAAAATAGTTTTAGCTCTAGGAAAACTACTAAGCAAAAGTAGTGCTCCAAACTAGAGCTAGAACTTAAATAATTCACTACCGGTAGTATACTGTTTGTAAAATCTTGGGAAAATTTTACAGTTTGGGCATCGCTGGTTAGAAACAGTACCAATTGGAATTACTCGAGAAGGAATTATAAAACTCCCCGAGTAATTAAAACACTGCAGAAAGCCAATAGACAGTTTCTGCAGAAGTTTTTACTATAAGCCTACCTTTTTAACTCACGATGAGATTCCCCTCGTTCCACTGAATCCAGGGACATATCATACGCGATTTTTGGAGCTACGGATCTTTTTCTACGAATTTAATACTCCAAAAAGGGCCATTAAATAGTTTGATTAAACTGTACTAAACCTTGCAGCAAAAGCCTGAACCAAAGGTACAGCGAGATTCTACACGACTCACTGAACCTACACATATTTTATTTGCAATTTTTGGCCTAGCGGTTAAATTTCTACGCAATTTACAAGATTCTACCGAAATCTGCCAACTAAAAGGATTAACGAAATTGACCCAGTCAACTGTGTCTGTTGACTGGTCAAAGCGTCTGCTGACTGGTCAAAACGTCTGCTGACTGGGCACTGACTGGGCGTCGGACTAGTCAATGCCTGAGTCTGACTGGTCAACTAACGATCTAGGCCGCTGATCTGAGATCTGACGATGGCTGCTGTCTTACCGGAAATGGACGGCGAATCGGACTCCGGAAGATGCGGCGAGTTCCGGATAGCGGCGACGATTACTTCCGGCGACGAGGTTTTTCCTGCACGGGTACACACGGTCAACTACGGGTCGAGGAAAATTACAATCACGCGCGCAAGACGGCGCGTACGTGCGTGTATGCGTGCATGCATGCGCGCAGCGAGGCGGCGCTAGGAGGCGGTGGCGTAGGGCCGAGGCGGCACGGCGCGCAGCAGCTAGCAGCGGCGCGCGCGGCTTGCGGCACGCGGGCAGCAGCGCGGCGCGCGGCAGGCGGCGGCCGAGGCGCTGCATGGCGGCGGTGTAGGCGAGGCGCGCGCGGGCTGCGCGGGTCGCGGGCGGTGGCGGCGATGGCGGCGCGGCAGCGAGGCGGCGGAGTGCGGGTCCCGCGCGGCGGAGGGCGGTGGTGATCCGCTGGCTCGCGGCGGAGGTGGCGGGATGGCGGCGGTGTCGGCGGCGGGATGCGCGGAGGCGGAGGCCGACGGCGGGAATAGGGAGAGGAGGAAGAGGCGAGGCGGTGGCGGGCGAACCTGGCGGCGGCGAGGCGGTGATGGCCGGCGGCGGCAGTGCCTCGGGGGGGGGGGGGGGTGGCGCGATCGGGAGCAGAGGCGGCGCGGATGGGTGGCGACGTAGGGGTGGGCACGGAAATTGAGGCCGGGTGGTCCCCTTTTGTGGCCCTGCGCGCGAGTCCAAAACCGAATCGGTCCAGAGTTTGACTACAACTCAGAAATCGGTCCGAATTTTCGGACCGTTTTCCGGCGGTTTACTAAAACGTCCGAAGCTTTTCCATACGAACTCCGATTCGAGCGATTCTCGCGCCTACGGGTTCGTATCGTCGAGGGGAACAACCTAGATTCAAGGTTTGAGCGAAACCTCGAACCTACAGGGGTGGTTGTCGCAAGTCCTACTAAAGCTTCCCGCAGGAACCTCGTAGTGAAACAAAATAGGGTTTTGAAGGTGGCGTTTCGCCGAACCTTTCTACTCGACGGTTTTGTGTGGAAAAGTATGATGCAATGCTATGAATGCTATGCAAGACCAAATCTAAAATTTGGGATGTAACACCATGATGGTGGGAAGAGGGAGATTGAGCAAAGTGGTAAGCTCAACGATACGAGGACCAAAGCGGGTAACCTGGAACTCCTCAACAGTGCTGATGGTAATAGGCATCTATTTATAAGATAGAAAAGTTAGAACAACACAATTCAAGATAAAGTAAAAGGCATAACATCACATACACATCCTTGGGAAGCAAAACACACAAGTCATGCATACATGAAACCATTACAACAACCAAGGTTCAATCTTATTTTAAGCAACATTTTGGAAAATAGGGTGATAAGTGGTGGTCCAACTAACAAAGTACGTTTACAATCCTATCTCACTAGATCTGTTGGCTAACACAATGTTTCTAGAAGCAATCAACCTATCTTGCTCACATGATTCCATCACTAAGTCTATAATATCTCCTCTTAAGGTTTGGTTGGTAGCTTCCAACTCTTGGGTATGTTCCTTCTCTTTCCTTAGTTCATTTTGGAGGTTGAGCATTCTGCACTTGACTCTATCACCAAGTTCTTTGATGGTATTCCAAGCTGCATCCCTTGCTGATTCAAAGAATGTAGGGTGCACCACTGAATTGGTGAACATGCAGAATCCTTTTTCCTGATGGTTGTCTTCCTTGTTTTTATACAAGTGAAGTTGCACCCACCAGTATTCCACTCCTTCATCCATCACTGGAAATCCCTTGTACACAGCTGCACCTTGTATCTCCAATGCAACCATGAGGTCCTTGAGAGCCTTGGGGAATTCTGTCTCACACTCCAAAGTCATTGTCATGAGTGGTCCTTTCCTTACGGCTTCGTTGATGGAGTTCATCTACAAATAGAGATGAGAGAGAAGATTAGAAAAGTTTACGAGAAGAATAGACAAGTGTAGAAGTTGAAATTTTTTCCTTAGTGGTTTCCATTCCTAGGGTCATAATGCTACAGGCAACATAGTGCTCTGATACCATCTGTAAGATCCCTCCTTTGTAAAGGAAAAGGATCCCTGTGATTGCAATGCTAGTCCCTGGATCATTGCTAGCATCCACAGTTTAAGATGAAGTACACAGATACAAAGGTCATTTATTACATCCATTCCAGAGATAACATAGTCTTTACAACTCAAGGCCACAGGCCTAATACAAGAGTTTGAATAAGTAAATAAATATAAGTCTTCATCTTCATGTGCCACAGGCAAACATGTTGAGTGTAGACTCATGACACCTAATCCTCATCAAAGTAACCTGCAACATCACAAGTTACAGCCACAGTGGGTCAATACTTAGGAATAGTATTGGCAAGTGATACCTTAGTGAAATTTAGGTGGACTATATTACTATATGCAATTTGGCTAAGTGTAGCTTGGCTTGCTTTGCTCAAAATAGGTTTTTCCTATTAGTTGAAATCACTAAGTTTTTCTTTGTCAAAAACTTGTCCCAAGGAACCACCAATAGACATTGAGGTCCTTCTCCCTTGTTCACCCACAAATTTTACTTAGAAGTTGGAGTGATGAGATTCTTGATAGCTTCCATGCCTTGATACTCAAGTTGTCCATTGCCATGGACTTGGCTAAGTACTTAGATTTTTCCATCTGCAGAGGTTGTGAACTTTCCCCACCAGACTTGGTTTCACCAAGACAGGACCTTTCAGAAGCCTTCACTTAGACCAAATGGACGCGTTCCAACCTATCATTCCCACTACCACCAACTATCCAAATGGCTAAGTTCTAGCAACCTATGTGATCCAGGCAGAGCCCATATTGCCAAGTGGCTGCACTATAAGCTTCTCAACACTTGGCCTCTAAAATCCCTTTGTTCCTGGGTGGCTTTCCACAAGTGAGATACACAAGGTAAACCATAGCCATGGGCCTTGTGTAACCACTCAACCAAAAACCACCAATCAAGTCCCTTTCCACCCAGGTGATTCATTGATTTAGTTGTTTTATTAAGAAAACATAAGTCCAAAGACTTAGAAATATTTTCACCATAGCATGTATATTTTACCAACCCTTGTTTGCTACTAGCTAGGCTAAGCATGGCATAGATAGTACTTAGCTTAGAAAATTTCCTAGCAATTCTACAAATACTTAGGATTTCCCATCATGGCATTTGGAAAAAATAGTAACATGCAAGACTTAGCAAAAATATTTCTAATGCTTGTATAAAAATATATAGGGATTGAAATATTCATGAAGTACCACTTGCCTTGGTAGTTGGGAGAGTAGCACTCTTCACAATCACAATCACTAGCACCAAAGTCTACACAAAGAATGGTAGCAACAAATTACACACAACATATACAAACAAACAAAAATACATATGCATGCATGCAAAATGCTAAGTGATGATTTTTAAAACTCAACCAAGCAAGTGCATGGTACTGAATCATAACCAAGTCAAAAACTTGCTAAACCAAGTTTATTTGACACAAAAACAATTTCCTAAACAATTCATATACTCAAAATAGTCCTAAACAAGTTTCTGCAAATAAAGTCATTTTAACAGAAACTAAACACTAAACACATTTCATAAACAGAAAGGGCTTGTCTTCCTGATTCCAACGGTTTAAAATTTGCTAAAATCTAACGTGGGAATCAAAAGTTACAAGCAGATCAAATTTGGATATAAATCTGATTCAAATTCTGTTTTTAAACTAAACCCTAGCCAGGCGGCACTATCCTATTGGTCGATACCGCTTCGCTCAGGATCACCCTTCCCCGCCGTCGAATCAAGTCAGATCCAACGCGCCAGATTCAAAGAAAACGATTCGCTCGGATCTAATCTAAACTGCCAGATCTACATCTAACGGCTGCTGTTGCCTCGACCATAGACTAGCGGCGGCGACTGGCGGCGGTGCGTCTGTCAGCGGCGGCGCTGGCGTTGTAGGTCATCCGGGGAGGGGAGAGGGTGCTTACCAGAACCGCAAGGACGAGGCGAAGCTCAACATGGAGGTGACTTGGCAAGGGGCGCACGACAGGGGCTGCTGGAGCTCGTCGGAGTTGCGCATGGCGTCGGGTGGTTGCCGTCGAAGTTGTTGCCGAGGTTTCGCGTCGCCCTAGCACGAAATAGATGGATTAGGAGACGCGCAAGACAGTGGCGAACATCCTCGTATGAAATAGGGGGCAAGGGGCGCTCTCTGCTTACCGTAATCGGTCGCCAGAGTTGAGTGGCGGCTCGGTCGGTTGCGGGCACGAACGGGGACGGCGTCCTGGGTCACGAGCAGGCAAGCGAAGAGTATCAGAAGATGCACGAGATCACACTGGGCACATTCGTTTGAATCAGAGGCATAGGGGCGGTCGGGACTCACCGGAATTTGCTGCCGGAGGTTGTCGGAGCTGCGGCGGTGTTTGGCGAGTTGCGAGCAGCCTGGGGCGTGGAGATGAAATTGAGAGAGGGGAATGGAGCGGAGTGGGGAGGCGCTTAAGTAGGCGGAGGCTCGACAAGAAACGCTCAGAGAATGAATGGCAATTACACCGAGAAATCAACGCAGCAACGGCCAGCGGCGACGGCGTCTGCGCGCGAGATTTGGGGAAGAAGGAGTGACGTGGAGAGGGCCCGCTTGTCAGCGAAATAAGCAGAGAGGGAGTGGGGTCCGAGCGTCAGTGACTGCGTGGGTGCGTCTACGCGTGCGAGAGAGAGAGAGAGAGAGAGAGGGGAGCCGGGTGGGCTAAATGGGCTGAGTCTGTTGCTGGGCTCAATTCCTGGGGCCGGCCCTTTTCCATTTCTTTATTCCTTTTCTTTTTCTGTTTTGATTTTCTGGATTGTTTTTCAAATGAATTCAAACTCTATTTGAATTCAAATCTTTTCTGGACTTTTTGCAGTGTGCAATAGTCACAAATCTTGGCATAAAACCATGTGGTCACTTTGAGTTGGCTTGGTCATTTTTGGAATGACAAAATAACAGTGACATTTGCACTTGGTTTGCAAATGTTTGAAAATGGTTTTTGAAGCCATTTCTATTTTGTAAAACTTTGTTCAAATTCCACACTCAATCCAATCAACAAGGGAAGCAACAAACTTGGTTTAAAACATTCAAGCTCTCAAATGGGGATGGCCATTTGATTTAAGTTTGCTCACATAAAATGATAGCACTATGTGCTTCTGTTTTCTTGAATTTGGTTTGAAATTGATCTCAAAACTATATGCATGCATGAATGATATGAAATCTTTGAAATCATGATTTTAGAGATGTTACATTTAGTAATGATATACTTTTCTTGTGTCTTCCTATTTTTAGATTGTTTAAAGTAGTTCGTTCAAAAGAAGGATATACAAGAAAGAACTACAAAGAGCTAACTCATCACATGGGTCAACCGGTTATTTTCTACCAGCACTTGTACACATATATATGCATTCATGTTAAATATATTATCTGGGTAATATGGTCATTACCACATATGATCTATTATAGTGCCACTAGCATCTTCCATCGACGCATCTTTGCGGCTACTATGTTTTCCAACATATTAGCATGATGATGGCCAACCTGGTTATTCCTATACCAGAACAACTGGTATGCAAACATTATATTTTTTATTTTATTGAAATATTCTTCTTATTGGTACTGGTTTTGATCATGATTTAATTTATTAAAGAGACAGTACTGCCGATGTCCAAGCTAAAAATGTTCCGCGCGGAGTTTGCTGAAGTTCTTGCTCAACAAGTGCTGAAAGACGACAGAGAGTTCCACGGTGAATCCTTTACACTGGGTTCTTGATAATACTTGACATGCCTTGGTAGCTATGTCAATGCTAGTGTAGTACATTGATTTGTGGTATGTAGTGTAATTGATTTGTGTGACATATTCCGAAATTTTTGGTACCTATGTCAGGGTCGTTCTTGAGACTTCTCTTAATAATAAATATAATATTTGTATTCTAGTTACATTCTGAATTATTTTGGACCATTCGGATATTATGGCCGCTGATAAACAGTAGCCGAAAACTTCCTAATACAGGTATGAATCACTAGAGGCGGTTGCTTAAAAACGTCGTATCTGTGCAAAATGAACCTAGAGACTGTCAGGAAAAAAGGCCGACTCCCCCTCGGAAACTCTAAGAGATGGTTGTATGTTAACTCCATCTTAGATTATAGAGGCGGCTTCTATAAGAACCAGTCTCAAAGAGGAAATTTATTAGATACGAATGAAACAAGCCATTTGAGGTTTGAAACTTATGGAGGCGGCTCATAATAACAGTCGATTCAGGTCTCCTAACGATTGGAGACGGTCTATAGTAGGGACCGTCTGAGGTTGTGGAATTCTTGCAAGCGGTCCTGAATAATGGCTGTCTCCAGCTGGTAGATTTTAGAGGTGTTTCCCTTTTTGCACCATCTGAGGTCGCGTATCTTAGAGCCACAAAGAAAAACCGGCTCAGGTGGTGTGGTCTTAGAAGCTATGCGCTTGAACCGGAATGAGAAACCATCTGAGGCCTATGGGAAATTGACGTTGCTTGAGCATCGTGTCCTTGTACATGATATTGATGCTACTGCCATCGTTTATCAGCACTTTGGAAAACTTTACATTGATGTCAGGCCCCATGAATGTTGGGTCCAGCACCAAGGCATATCCTCCTAGAGTTGGCATGATTTCCGGGTGATCCTTTATGCTCCACGTAATCACTTGCTCAGACCAATGCATGTACTTCAGTGTCGCTAGCATTGTGGAATTTACTTCCATCATCCACCATTGCTGGATATTCTTGTCATTCGGATCAGTGATGAACACAACGTAACTCTGGTGAGGCTACCTGTACTCATTTTGACATCCGTGGCCGACATGAGCGCCATCGTTTCTTGGGTCATGCATCTGATGCACGGCCTCTCTTCTTTCCTGGTTACAGTATTTCAACTGTTAATTTTCGTATCTTTGCTCAGCACCCACAATCTGAGAATTCCCTCCTATGATCGGTAGTGGGGGAGGTGGGCAGAGCTGATTCTCTGAATCTCCTCTATCAACCTTTTGGAACCAGTTGCACTACTGATACGTCGTAAACGTATCTATAATTTTGGATGTTGCATTCTTGTTTAGTATCCACTTTGCTTTGCTTTGTCTACACTTTGAGGTATTTTTATACGTTTTCCGGAACTAACCTATTAACAAGTTGCACAGTGCCAGTTGCCTGTTTTTTTGCTGTTTTTGGTTCCAGAAAAGCCAGAAAATAAATATTCTCAGAATTGGACGGGACAAAATCCGAAGTTAATGTTTCACCGAGGAGAACACGTATCCAGAAGACGAGACGAAGGAGGACCACGAGGGTCCCACACCCCTGGCTGCAAGGCCAGGCCTGGCCCGTGCCTAGGGGGGTGCGGCCACCTCGGGCCACCCCTCGGTCTCCCCCTTCGCCTATAAGAAGCCCCCGATGCCAAAAACCTAAGGACCCAATCGGTTCTCCATAAAACAGTTTGTAGCCGCCGCCACCATTGTCCCTAGATCGGGGGGATCTGAGGCTCTTCCCGGCACCCTGCCGGAGGGGAGAGATCTTCCCGGAGGCCTTCTTCATCACCATGCCAGCCTCCGGCATGATGCGTGAGTAGTTCCACCTTGGACTATGGGTCCATACAGTAGCTAGATGTTTTTTCCCCTCCTTTGTGCTACCATGTTTAGATCTTGTGAGCTCCGGTCATGATCAAGATCATCTATTTTTAATCATGCATGTTGTGTTTGCGGGGATCCGATGGATATTAAGATTACTATGTCAGATTGATTAATGGTTCTATCTTATTAATTCTATCATGTCTGTGTTGTTTCAGATCTTGCATGCTCTCCGTTTTTAGTAGCTATCTTGGCCAAGTAGATGCTAGTGACTCCAAGAGAGAGTATTTATGCTCGATAGTGGGTTCATGCCTCTATTGAATCTAGGGAAGTGACAAAAATCTCTAAGGTTGTAGATGTGTTGTTTATACTAGGGAGAAAACAACAATATCTTGTTCATGGAACAATTGTATTGTTTACTTTACACACATTGCTTAAAGCAGTTATCTGTTGCTTGCAACTTAATACTGGAGGGGGTTCAGATGATAACTTGAAGGTGGATTACAAGTCATAGATGTAGTTGGATGGCGGTCTATGTATATTGTTGTAATGCCTAATCAAATCTCATAGGATCATGAATGTATAGTATTGCATTGCTATGCCTTGCTCTGTCCTGTCAATTGTCCCGCTGTAATTTGTTTACCCATCTTGTTATGTTGTTTATCTTAAGGAGAACACCTCTAGTGAACTGTGGACCCCGGTCCAATCTTTACCATTGATACATCTTCCACTGCTACTGTTTGCTTTTTGCAAGCCACCATTAGCTTCCACACCATACGTTTAATCCTTTGTTTTAAGCAAACCGGTGAGATTGACAGCCTCACTGTTTGTTGGGGCAAAGTCTTGAGTTTGTGTTGTGCAGGTTTCCAAGTTGTTAGAAACACCTTGGGGTCGTTTCCTTCCTCCTACTGGTTCGATAACCTTGGTTTCATACTGAGGGAAGACTTACTGATGTGCTAATCATAGCTTCCTATTGGGGTTTCCCAATGAAGCTCTGCAGTGATCCGAGCCCCATCAACATGTTTTCTGGCGCGTTGTCGGGGAGTTAAGGACGACTTCACAAGGGGAGTCCTTTACAACCTTTCTCTTTACTTTGTTTTGTTTTGCGTAGTTTATTTTGCTTTGTTTGGATTGCTTCTTTTTATTAAAAATTTCAAAAAAATAGTTTCGTTTGGTTTGCCTTTTCTTATCAAAAAACACAAAAAATTAGTTCCTACTATAGTTGTTTGTCTGTTATTGCCTTGATTTGTCATTCTTTCTATCAATGGTTGGTTTATTTGAAACTAGTTCTTATTGGCAAGGTGGGTTCATGGGAGAACAGAAATATTATTATAAGGAACACCGCTTGTCACAAAAAGGGAAACACTTATGGGAACAAATTGATAAATTGAATATCATTGCTAGAAATGTGTGCTCTACTTATAATGTTACTTATTGCTTTGACAAATCTTGTTGCTGTAGGAGGTATAAACACCTCCCTTTTCAATGTGAGTATAATGATAATGTTACCATATCTTCTTATGTTAAAGGAAATTATGACTTTTATGATGTGGAACAAATTGAATAATTTATTGCTTGGAAGGGTGCATTTGAACTTGCTAGTTTGCTTGAAAATACTGATGATTCACCATATAAATATGAGGTTTATGATATACTTATGTTGCTTTGATAATTACAAGGAAGAAAATGGCTATATTCTTGAATATATTAATAGGTACTTTCCACAAACGGAAGATACTAATGCTTTGTAGGAGCTTATGGAAGAAAAAATTACTGAACCTGAAAGCTCATTAGATGAAAAATAGGAGGAGAGTGATGATCAAGAGGAGGAAGAATGGATCTACCCATGCCTACCTTCTAATGAGAGTAAATCTTTATCCCTTATATTATTTGATTGTACCCCTTGCTTACCAAAGGTGGATGAATGTTATGTTCATGTGGATTCTTTTGAAATATCTACTTTGGGTAAAACCTGTGATAATAATTGTGCTCCTGTTATCTATGATAATCCAATATTTGTGCCTAATTTAAAAATGCATGGTACTAAAGAGTTTTGCTTAGAAAATGTTTATGATAAAGCTCTAGATGACTGTCCTATATTGAATGATCACTCATCTTGTTATAAAATTGTTAAAAGTGGGTTTGAAGGTTTTAATCCCACTATTTTTGAGCTTGATAGAAATTATGTGTTTGTAGATCATGAAAAGCATGCTTTATGTGATATTTATATTGTTGAGTTTATTCATGAGGCTACTGAAAATTATTATGAGAGGGGGAAATATGGTTGTAAAAGTTTTCATGGTACTGAAACACCTCTCTATGTGCTGAATTTTTTGAAGTTACCCTTGTTTTACCTTCCTATGACTGTCACTTTGTTATTTGTGAATTTATTTGCTTACAAGATTCGTATGCATAGGAAGTGGGTTAGACATAAAGGTGTTTTGAATTTGCTTCTTGATGCTCTCTTTTACTTCAATTCATATTTCTTATGTGAGCATCTTCTCAAACTATCATGCCTAACTTAAAGGCGTTAAAGAAAAGTACTTCTTAGGAGATAACCCAATAGTTTTATTGAGTCTTGGAAGTTATTACTTTTGTAATAACCTCTCATTATCCTTTTTGTTTGATTTTTGTGCCAAGAATAACCTCTAATGAGAGGGAAGTAAGATTTGGGGAAGTGATGTCCCGTAATAGATTTTTGTGCTTCACTGTAAAACTTCTTGAAAAATCTCTGTAACTCGGATTGAGCTGTAAATTTCTGAATAAATCCCGCAGGTTCTTAGATAACTTTCGTTAGTTCAGGTCTTTTTTATTTGAGCAACAGAAGGTCTTCGAAAAAATTGGTTTTTACCTGCTGGTCTGTTTTGACAGATTTCTGTCATTATTTGCATTTGCCTCTTTATTGATTCCTTTTTGGGTTCTCTTGGGCAAATTGAACTTTTTGAGGGAATTGCTATAGTACCTTGTTTTTTAATGAAAGTTTTTTTGATTTGAAACTAAACCCAAAGATTTATTATCTTTTGAATGCACTAATGTTGCTAATGAAGATTGTGTAAAGTTTTGTATGAAGGAAAATTTCAGGTGTAAGGGAAGAATGATGTAATCAGATGAAGAATGGACAAAAGCTCAAGCTTGGGTATGCCACCCCGTATCACCCCAAGAAATATTGAAGAGGTACAAGCGTCAAAGCTTGGGGATGCCCAAGGCATCCCCTTCTTCATCAATAAAAATCTTAGGTCTTTCAAGACACTTCGTTTTTATTGTTTCATGCACTGTTGTGTTGTTCTTGGAGCGTCTTAGTTTTCCTTTTTGGTTTTTGTTTGTTTAGTTTGCTTGAATAAAGTAGTTGGTCCCCTGCTTTCGATGTGTTGTTTCAAATAAGTTGATTGGTGTTGGAAAGGAGTAGAACGTTCTTGCTTAGTAGTACAAAAGGGAGCTTGCTTTGACTGTCGCTTAGACTTTATCATGACATGTTATATGTTGTTTTGACCTTATGCGTAGTGATTATTGTTGTAGAATGACTTGTTCCAAACAATTGAGATTGCTTAATGTGCCTTTCAAGAATCATGCATTGTTTTAGCATACAAAATCATAGTATTGTGGTATTCTCCTTTGATATTTTGTTTGGGTTGACTTGGCACATGATCACACCATGTTATGACTATGAACCAGTCACCTTAGCCTCTATGATCATTTAGTTTTTGACTTGTGGTACCACTTTATGCTTTGATTAGTAATGTTTTGTCGCTCTGCATGATTATGTCCATTATTGCTCTCTTAGTTGGTCGCTCCTAGTCTTTTGCTAGCCTCCACTTGTATTGAGTAAGCTCTACTCATGCATCCAACTCCCAAGAAACCAAGTTATTCCAAGTATAAATTCATATGCATGGTGTGTTACACCATTCCAAGTATATTATTGTTTTATCTATCTTCCAAATTAAACTTGTTATGTGAAAGTTAGTGATTAAAGCTCTCACAAACTTGATGGCACACTTTATTTTTCTTGCCCCTAATAAACTTGAACCATTGTGTCATCTATGTTGTATATGTTTGCACTTATATGTTGGGAATTAGCAGAACCGTGTTGTCACGGGGAATGCTTTCAACACCTATAAATATCTACCAGTTGATACCATGCTCTTTTGTTTATGGATGTCGTCGGTGTGAAATAAAAGGGGAGCTTGTAAGTTCATGGAGTTATGTATATGTGTTAGAGAAACGCCTGGGCTAAGCCATGCCTAATCATGGTGGAAACTTGCAACATCACCATACTGAGCAATCTATGAAGCATTCTTCTTATAAAAAATAAATAGAAAAAGGAGATTGAGAAAAAGAAAAAAAGATGAGAAAAGAGGAAACAGAGAAAAAAGCACCATTTTTCCATGGTAAATAAAAAGATTCCTGAGATGCTCATTGTCTGATTGCCTTGTCATTTTGATATGGGATAGCTCATGTATCATTGGGCAAGGGGTACCCCGTTGGTGGTTCTCTATGATACACATGTACCTACTATGACAATAACTTACCGGTGACTAAAGTTGAGTAGCATGAGGAGCGGCCCTCGTACTCAAGGGACATGAGATTGCCAACTTATACTTTGTCAAGCATATACTCCATATTTTGTTCACTTTAACGTTAATCACTTCAAGATGCTTATGATAGGGGCAATGCGATCTGAAAGCTAACAAGTACCAAATTTTTTGGAAGATCTTTATGAAACTTGAAATCCCTGCTTCCCTTTGAAGGGCCTTTCTTCCACTTTTATATTGAGTCTCCACCTTCTATCCTTAGGCACCAATTAAGAAAGCATATTTTCCATTTTTAGTTCTATGTGCATTGTCCCAAAACTTATTGATTGATTCATATTGTTGATATTGCTTGTTCTTGAACTATTTGTATCTAGTCACCTTATGAACTTTGAAGGTGTCCTATGCATTTTATTTTGCTACTCCATGAGGGACAATCTGAATGCCACTATGCTATGTTTTCTGTATGTCAAACAAACAAACATCTCTCAATGCATTGCTATGAATCTTTGTTTGTATCCTTTCATGTTGCAACATAGTTACTATGTCTTATTGTTAGAACTTCATATTTCATGCTCATGTTTAGAGTACTTTGATCCCAGCTTTAAATGCTTGCAAATGGTTTGATCTTGATTGTGATGGTGCATGTCACCTCAAAAATTATTATTTTTATCACTTACCTACTCGAGGATGAGCAGGAGTTAAGCTTGGGGATGCTTGATACGTCGTAAACGTATCTATAATTTTTGATGTTCCGTGCTTGTTTAGTATCCACTTTGCTTTGCTTTGTCTATACTTTGAGGTATTTTTATACGTTTTCCGGAACTAACCTATTAACAAGTTGCCAATTGCCTGTTTTGTTGTTTTTGGTTCCAGAAAAGCCAAAAAATAAATATTCTCAGAATTGGACGGGACAAAAGCCAAAGTCAATATTTCACCGAGGAGAACACGGATCTAGAATACGAGATGGAGGAGGGCCGCGAGGCCAGGCTTGGCCCGCGCCTGGGGGTGCGGCTACCTCGGGCACCCCCTCGGTCTCCACCTTCGCCTATAAGAAGCCCCCGATGCCAAACCCCTAAGGACCCGATCAGATCTCCACGAAACAGTCTGTAGCCGCCGCCACCATCATCCCTAGACCGAGGGTGATCTGAAGATCTTCCCGGCACCCTGCCGGAGGGGAGAGATCTTCCCGGAGGCCTTCTTCATCACCATGCCAGCCTCCGGCATGATGCGTGAGTAGTTCCACCTTGGACTATGGGTCCATACAGTAGCTAGATGGTTGTTTCTCCTCCTTTGTGCTACCATGTTTAGATCTTGTGATCTCCGGTCATGATCAATATCATCTATTTGTAGTCATGAATGTTGTGTTTGCGGGGATCCGATGGATATTGAGATTACTATGTCAGATTGATTCTATCATGAATGTTGTGTAATCATGTATGGTTCTATCTTATTGATTCTATCATGTCTGTGTTGTTTGATATCTTGCATGCTCTCCGTTTCTAGTAGCTATCTTGGCCAAGTAGATGCTAGTGACTCCAAGAGAGAGTATTTATGCTCGATAGTGGGTTCATGCCTCTATTGAATCTGGGGAAGTGACAAAAATCTCTAAGGTTGTAGATGTGTTGTTGATACTAGGGAGAAAACAACAATCTCTTGTTCATGTAACAATTGTATTGTTTACTTTACACACATTGCTTAAAGCAGTTATCTGTTGCTTGCAACTTAATACTGGAGGGGGGTCGGATGATAACCTGAAGGTGGATTATAAGTCATAGATGCATTTGGATGGCAGTCTATGTATATTTTTGCTATGCCTTGCTCTGTCTTGTCAATTGCCCCGCTGTAATTTGTTTACCCAGCTTGTTATGTTGTTTATATTAAGGAGAACACCTCTAGTGAATTGTGGACCCCGGTCCAATCTTTACCATTGATACATCTTCCACTGCTACTGTTTGCTTTCTGCAAGCCACCATTACATTCCACACCATACATTTAATCCTTTGTTTTCAGCAAACCGATGAGATTGACAACCTCACTGTTCGTTGGGGCAAAGTCTTGAGTTTGTGTTGTGCAGGTTTCCAAGTTGTTAGCAACACCTTGGGGTCGTTTCCTTCCTCCTACTGGTTCGATAACCTTGGTTTCATACTGAGGGAAGACTTACTATTGTTCTCATCATACCTTCCTATTGGGGTTTCCCAATGAAGCTCTATAGTGATCTGAGCCACATCAACTACCGAGTGGTGTGGTTTGCTAGCTTACTCAGACTTGGAGTATGGAATTTTCTCGTCTGATCCAACATAATCTCTTAGGTGTACTTTTTCTTTTCTTGCCAAGGCTTCTTTTGTTTGTATGGATTTTTGCCATTATTCTTTGGCACCCATTGTTGTTGTTGCCCACTTGTCCTTTGACGCTGACTGCTGCCAGCATCTGGATAGCCTTGAATTACACCGGTGACCTGAGTTGAACCGTATCTGTAATCCGGACTCTCATCTCGTTTCTTGCTCCTGTACTCACTATAGTCTTGGCGCCTTTGTGACCCTGTTGCATGATAGGCTGGAGTCTCAATATTTCCATCCGACGAGATAAGCAGAGGCTGAGTCGGATCTCCTAATGCATATGAGTCGGCGATCTATATTGTATCGGCTAGGCTTGCCGACATATACCTTTGCAACCCTTGCCACAAAACACTTCCATGTCGGTATCCCTGCGCAAACCATGCTATGGCCTGCGACTCGATCACCCCTTCACAAGAATTGTGCATAGTGCACCACCTAGTAAGGAACTCCCTGTCTATTTTGTTCGGCCTTTGTTTGCACATTGCCAATTGCTGTGGGCGATTCGGCCTCTTATATGTTCTAGTGAAGTTACTTATGAAGGCATCCTCAAAGTCGACCTAGCTGTTGATGCTTCCCGGTGGCAAATTATTTAGCCATACTCTCAGTGGTCCTTCCAGCATTTGTGGAACTTATCGCACTGCCCATCTCAAGTTTCCTTGAGCGATGTTTACTGTAGTTCCATAATCAATGAGCCAATCCTATGGATTAGTACTGCCATCGTACGTCTTTGTACCCCTTGCCAGTTGAAAGTTCAGCACTAGCGGCTCCCTCATGATTCTTGGTCCAAAACACGGTGGACCTGGCGGACCTTGTGCTTCGACGAGTTCGGCCATTTTGATCCGGTCAAGTTTCAGTCTTGATCTTACATCATCCAACTAGAGGTTTCTGCCTCCCAGCCGAGATCCCAATGCGTTGTACAAGTGATCCGGCATCTGATATCCAGCATTCATCATCGCCGAGTAACCATCATTGTATGTGTTGGCGTTTTGATCCACAGGTTGCTGCACTGCCCATCCCGCGTTTTGTTGCGGATTCTCCGGCTGTGTTAGTGGGGGGGTTGGGGTGGGTTTCCTCCTCCAGCTGAGTGAATCCCGCGCCTAGGCTGTGGCGGGTAATTCTGATCTCCGTTGTGATACCTTTGGCGAACATGCCTCTCTCGGCCGGTGTTCCCTTGGTTCTCGTTTCCCCGGCCTACATTTCTTCTTGTACCCTGTCCACGACCGGGATTTCCTTGAGCAACTGCCGGGTCATACACGATCATCTGCTTGTTTCTGCCCGAGTCACCACTTTTTTTCTCGGCGCCTCAACTGGTGAGGAGGCAACATTTCCAATGGATCTGGCTGGGTTTGGTGCTGCCGAGTGAACCACCTGTGATCCGCCTGGCGCACCCGGATTTTCCCTGTAGTAGGCTTCATTCAGTTCTCCGGCTGCTTTCACCAGCTCATTCACTCTTTCCTGATGTTTTCTCTTTGCCTCGCCCGTCAAGTGAGGTAACTTAGCCATTGTCACTTCTGCAGCTCTAAGATTTGCCGCTGCATTATTATATGTCGATCTTATGGCAGTTTCGTAGATGCATCGTGGGGTGGATCTTGACGTGGCGTCTGCTGACATCTCGTTGCTGAGGTTCATTCCTCTTATCTTTGCTACGTTGAGCCGGGTTTTGTTTCCCTTGACTCGATTAGCCAAGTTATACTCTCGGAGAGTGATTTCTAGTTCCTGTTGGAGCCGGCAACTTCCTTAGCTCTTTCCAGCACTTTCTTTCTTGTCTCTTGTAACTCGGCATGTGCATGCGCCGGGTCAGCTGCTGGTGACATTGGTTCTGCCAGTTTGTTTATTGCATCCTGCAACTCTCTTGCCCTGCTACTCGAAGCTATGTTCTCAATCTCTCCTATGGCAACTTTGTAGTTCTCGCAGCCTTGGGAGCAGCATTCGGGTCATCTTCCTCTACCGGCTCGTTTACCACTGGAGCTACTGGTGGTGCTAGGGGACACGAGGGAGCGGGTGCAGTCATCATTACCTCGATGGAAGCAGCATTTTGCTGGTTCCCCGTAGCACGAACAGTAGGTGGATCCGACGCCAGGATGACTCGCTCGGGGTACGCGCGTTCAACATGCACCGCGACCTAGACTTGATGCTCGTCAAACTTGATTAAGCGACTGCCCCTAGGGAACGGCCTTGCGCCAAAGCACCCAATATTGTCGCTGACGAAGTTGAGCGCGCCAAACCTCTAGACAAGGCCTGAGTAGACGTGCTCGCCCGATGAAGCGATGATGTTGCCCGTCTGGATGAAAACTCCAGCAAGCGCTGCTGCTAGCCCCACGGTGGCTATCAACTGTTGTGGTGGTGTCATGATAGATGTCATGGGTAGGATTAAGTTGGGGCCGGATGGACGCAAGAGGAATCCGGGGAGGGTGAGCGCGGTGTTGCTGCACACAAAGAACGATCTTGTACTATGATGAACTTGTGATCTTATTCCTTCTTCTCACTTACAAGTGCTCCTTGAGTGGTTTTGCCTAGTAGCTACCAGCTAGAATAAGAAGTGCCAGCCTTGGGGCTCTGGTTGCGCATACCTCTAACCCTAGCTCTACCCCTCCTTATATAGGCAAAGGGAATAGCTAGGTTACAATGTGGATCCTAGGGTTTATTGTTTAGGCTTTGTCTTTACCCTGCGGGCCGCGTCAATGGGCCAGCCCTAGGCCCTTGACCCAACCAGCAAAGTTACGTAACCAACGGTCTTCCAGTATGTAGACGCCGGTTCCTTTGGCGTCACTCCTCGCTTTAGGCGTCACTTGGCACTTTAGGCGTCACCCGACGCCTTTAGTTGTTACCCGACAGCACCCTACTCTTTTGACTCAGCTTTAGTATGGTTCTCCCTAGATTAGACCCGGAAAGAAGCCTCTTGCCTTCCTTTACTCGGCTTATCCTCGTGAGACTAAGCATGTCGTTACCTGCAGATAGATATTCCTTATCCTGCACCTGCCGACATACTTCATTTGTCGGCCCAGCACAGGTAACATGACTCAGCCGTTGTAACTCGGCTTGTATCAATCAGACTCGGCTAAGGCCAAGCTAGATCAATGCTAACTTTCACCCCTTATGACCCTATCGGGGGTCATCCCCCTGACACTCTGCACCTTCCACGACATCATCCCAGGTCGGAAGGCATCCCCGATTGGGAAGGTGACGCTGCCAGTCAGCTTCAGCACACCGGCAAAATTCTGCATGGAGCGGATTGTCTTTGAGATGGTGAACTTCAAGAGCCTGTACCACTGCATACTCGGGCGGAAGGCGTTCGCCAAATTCATGGTGCCCCCCGCTATGCCTATAACATGATGAAGATTCCGGGCCCATGGCATAATCACCGTGCGCGGCGACCCGGATATGGCCATCGAGTGTGAGGACAACAATGCAAAGCTGGCTGACGCCGACATAACTAAGGAGGCACAACACGCCGATGGGCTCGCCAAATTAGCGAGTGGTGCTTACTAGGATGATTCCATAGTCCTAAAGAGGCCAACAACAATGTGCTTCCTCCCGACCACCTCTGAGCTCCCCACACAAGTTCCTCAAGCCAAGCTTGCCCCCGGCGAGCCGAGCCAGCAGGGAACACTGGAGGCAGACCTAATCCGTGCATAGGACAGCACGCTCAGCGAGCCCTGGCATGAGAACTGCGATGGCCCTACTCGCATAATACCCAACACACAAGGCATTACGGAGGGCCTCGCTGAGCACAAGCAAAATGTCGGCCCAAAGGTTCAGCCTACCAAGCAACCACCATGATCTCTCAATGAAGAGCATCACCGATCACCTGTCGAAGAGGCACAACGACAACTCTCTGCGGGGCTCAGTGGCCCCAAAAAATACTATTACTAACCGATGAAACCACTCCTAGTGCTCAAGAAAATAGGAACTCGGGGAATGTATATCGACTACATCGACCTTGTCTGAGTATTACTCGCCTAGGATCCACCTGCCGGGGAACCATAGGAAGCCACCCGCCGCTACCGACGCACACGACAATCGCCCCCAGAAAACCAGTTCATCGTGCAAGTCCTACATTTCGCGCCCTACCTTGTACATCAATTTGTGTACCCCCTCCCACCAATAAATAAATCTACACTTCCCGCAAATTGTGTCAACTCGCCTTATATTATGCCAGTCGCACTCGTAAACACAAAATCATGTATGCTACACCGGTCGTCAACCCTTGGGAGAGCGACTTGACATGGCCAAGTAGTGCAGTACAAGGGCATCAGCGAAACCCGAGATTTGTGCTATCCATGAAAAATGCAAAACCGAGAGCCCCACTAGAATTCGCCTCACTCAATTGGATCCCCGAGCCAAGACGACCGACCGTGCTTCTCACAGCACCCTATCTCCCTCATCCTCGGACATAGCGACTCGAATGGTTAAGTAGCACACCCGGGGACTCGTCATAACACAAACCCACACGCACCTTGAGAAAACACCCAGCATGAGAGATCGCCTTGGAGTCTCCAAGCGACTGGCTCCACGAGCCAGGAGGGACGACGCGCTACACACTAATAGTGCAAAATAGTCCTTCCTACCTTAGGATCAACGCCTCAAACATCTAAGTACCACGCTCGGGGACTCGTAAAAAATGAACCCGCTCGCGCCTTGGGAAAACGCCAAGTTCAGCGGGTCCTTTGGGGCCACCACGCGATTAGCTCCATGATCCACGACAAGTCTATCGAGATCTACCCAAACAGCTCCTACACACACTATTATCATTAGTCACACACGTGCAAACTTAAATCAAAATGCTCGGGGACTAGCCACCCTAGACGCACCCAACTCGCAAAACAACCTTATAACAAAGAAATACACATAGATCATTCTCAAATCCATGCAAAATACGACGCATTCATAACCACATCAAGTTTCTTACAAAGCTAGTCGGCACTAACCCTATTACATAGATATACCTCTCATTTTGCAGGATTTGCGACCGAAGCACTACCTGCACCCTTGACGACCTCAACAGGCTTGGTTGGGTACGTCAAAAACTCCTTCGCAATCGCCGACTGAAACGGGCTCTCTGATGGGAGGTAGCGGTACTCCATCTCATCGTTACGAGGCGCCACCTGTGTCCCTTGGTATAGCAAGAGCTCATTCATCGTGAGCACAGATTCTGCATATGGAGCAGCCTTCGCTTGCAAGGAGAGAACGTCGGCGATCTCCACTGTGCCTGTCGCCGATGGGTACCCGCTGGTGACATCGTCGAGCTCAAAGTCTTCCGAGAAATGGGCAAGCCCGAGGCTCAACACAACAGCCACCTCGCGACGGAAGGCGTACCACGCCATCCACTCCACCATCATGGGTGCCTCCTCCAGATATCGCCACACCTCCATGAACTTTGTGTGTACCACTTCAGTCGGGGTGATGTGTTGGAGGATCATGCGAACGCACGTCGACAACGCTGTTGTGGCATTCAAAAACGAGTTCATGCATTGCTCAGTGGTGAAGTCCTGCACAGCCGGATCGCCTTGTCCTACAACATCTGCAAAGTCAGACTGCATCAAATCAAGTTCGCGGGTGAATTCGACCCGCTCGGGGACTAGACCAACTCGGGGACTACCCCCGTCAAATTAAAACAACCAAAAGAAGCACTCACCTAGGAGGTTATGGCAGCTAGCCTTGATGAACTTCTCCAAGTTGGAGGGCTTCGCCTGCAGGTACATAATAATGGAGTTAGACACTTGACAGTCCGACTCCTCCTCGGCTACTGCAGCTCTTGCATTTTCCCCTGCCTTGGCAAGTGCGGCTTTTACCGAGTCAAGCTCGGCGATTGGCACGTAGCCTTCATAGGCCTTCGCCAGTGCGGCGTTGTGTTAATGTGCACAACGAGCACGAATCTTAGTGATCGCCTGCAAATCGGTTCTAAGCAACGTTCAAGGCAAAGACCTACCCACTCAAGCCTTGAGCTGGCAAGATTCTTCTTGCGTCTCCACCAACTCCTTTTCCATATGCTGTACCACGGATCGCCGGTCAGCCACTTCGACCGGCAACACAACAATACAACTGATGTTAGTAAAAAATATTCATAGACTCGACACGCAAAATTCCTGCAACCCGACCCTCGGGGACTAGGACACGACAAGTTTGAGTGTCCTGTCGCTGAAATTTTGTGACTAGACCCTCGGGGACTGGAAAACAATTTTTTTAGTAACTAGCTACTAAAATCTAGAGACTAGACCCTCGGGGAATGGGATTACCTGGAGAGCCTCGCCTATAAGGCGATGCAGATCGATGGCGCCTACGGAGGACACCGGAACCGCCAGGCCACTCGGATGCTGCGACACTAATTCAGCGCAGTTGTCAATAACCCCAGGCACAACGGGCGACTGAGCACCCACGACCTTTGTGACGAATCGCGGGAAAGTGGCGGACTTTGCCGTGGCTGCCTCGGTCGCCACCGAACCCGTCTTGACAGGAGGATCGATCTCCATGACATTGTCTCCTTCTTCGAGCGACTTTCCCTCTTGAGGTGCCGCCGCATCAATCTTGGTTGCCGGGAGGTCGACCTTCTTATTTTTGGCACCCACGCCATGGGCGTTAGCGGCACCATCCTTCCTCTTCATGGAAGGTTTATCCGCAACATCGGCATGCCCAGTTGGGACCTTGGCCACGGTGGCACGCTTAATCTTGTTCGGGTCGTCCCTGCGAAAAGACAGCAATTAGCGACTCGACAATCTCGAATAAAGCACGTATAAAAAAAGGAGCACATGCAGTAGTACTCACTTGGCGATCAAAATGGTTTGTAGCCCGTTGGTGATGTGTGCAGGCTTCTCCAACTCGGGCCCGATAGGCCGCGATAGGCCCATCAACAGCAGGCTCGCTTAGAGTTGTTGTTTTGGAGGAACCTTCGGTTCCACAACGGGCTTGGACGGTGTAGGAGCTCATTTGGATCTCTCCTCCGCTGTGATCTCTCGGTAGCTGTACCCTTTGTTGAGGCTACGATTGGGCTCGACCTCATGGTGCTTCTGACGGTGCGTCTTGCGACTCGCCGAGGGTGGCTCGCGCTCCTCCTCGGCGATCTCTTCTTCTTCTTCCTCCTCTTCGACAAAGGAGCCACCCTCCCCTTTATCGAGGAGCTCTTCGGGCACCTCCTCGTCCAAAGGAGGGAGCCATTGTTCCAGAATCTGGAACATCTACATGCAACTACATCAATTAAGCGAGTTCGCAAAATGCGACTAGAAAGGAAAATGATTGAAGCTGCTTACCGTGGGTTCCAGCATTTCATCCGGCCTATACGGGACAAATCTGTCAGCCATGCCAGCGGGTTGCCTCTGTAATCTTCTTCAGGGCCGCGACATAGTCTTCCATGACCCACTGTGTCGAGTTCGCCCTCGACGGGTCAGAACACCCGATATATTCATACATAAAGGTCATCCGGTTTATTAAAGGAACTAGTCGCCGATCGAGCCAATAGTTGAAGAGATTGATTGTTTTCAACCCCTCCTCCTCTAGCATAGTCATACGGGTGATCATCTTAGAGACGACCACCTTCTGCGATCACTGTAGATATTTCACCGACAACCGTCGTGGATTTCTTTGCTCTGCGGTGTATGCTGGTATCGCCACCTCTCTAGCTGGGGTCAATTCTTTGACATAAAACTAGGACTTCTTCCAGTCGCTAGCTGAAATAGATCGTATGCGCACCTAGAGGGGGGGTGAATAGGTGCTACTCAAATTTTTAGCTCCTTTTCAATTTTAGGCTTGAAACAAAGTAAATTCTCTAGATATGCAACTACGAGAATTTCCCTATATGCAAACCTATCTACTAAACACGTAAAGAGAGGAGCGAGAAAACCGTAGTGGAGCATGCGGAGACATAGGGATTTGTTTTATCGTAATTCCTTACT
The DNA here is from genome assembly GCA_910589765.1 of Avena atlantica. Classification (NCBI taxonomy): domain Eukaryota; kingdom Viridiplantae; phylum Streptophyta; class Magnoliopsida; order Poales; family Poaceae; genus Avena; species Avena atlantica. The sequence goes on along the minus strand of OU342735.1, from coordinate 118,930,202 downwards.
TGTTAAGGGAAGTACGTCTGTGTTGGAGGGCTGGGCAGTTCTAAGACCACCACGCCACAATAGGCCTCACCCTATTCTCTGATGGATCTCGCCACGAAAGGACTGTACCCTTAGAGGCGGGAACAGGTGCCTTTACAACTCTAGCGGGGCACACGTCCACAACCAAATTGGAGGCTCCCGTAATGACAACTAGCTGCCACAAGAACAAGGATTATCAAAATAATCAAACAAGGATCTAGATATTTGCAAGAAATACTAGATTGAGGGTTCTCCAAATGAATGGAGAGGAGGTGAAGCGCTTGATTGTTGTTGATGAAGGTCGAGCCCTCCTCCTTCGATTCCCCCTAGAACGAGGACTTTGGGTGGATGAAGGTGGAGATCTCCTGGATGGAACTTGAGGAGCAGATCTTGTATTTTTCGAATGAACCAAGAGTTATGGCAGGAGGGGAAGATGGGTTTAAATACCCCTTCCCAGAACTGGCCGTTGGAGCAATTTGGGGGCGGATTATCCGCCCCCACTAGGGGCGGACTATCCGCCCTGGGGAGAAAATCCGCCCCAGGGCCAGAAGGTCCAGGGGAAAATCCGCCCCTCTCTCTGGGTGTTGCGCCGATATTGACTTGAGGAAAAATCTCGAGGGGGCGGAGTATCCTCCCCCAACTAGGGGCGGACTATCTGCCATGGGGAAAAATCTGCCCCAGAGCCGGAAAGTCCGGGGGAAACTCTGCCCCCCATACATAGAGCCGCGTCGTGGCTCCCTTTGGCAACTCCTTGGGGGTGGACTATCCGGCCTGGGAAAAAATTCCAGCCCTGGCTGGACAATCCGGGAGATATTTTGCCCCACACAGTGAGCCACGCCCCTGCGCCCTCTGTGATTGGGGAAGGGGCGGATTATCTGGCCCCTGGCAGGGGTGGATTATCCGCCCCCCAAAACCACTTTGAGGCTCCTTTTCATATTGTTAAGATCTTCAACACTTCAACACACATTAAATAATCCTTGGTATTGTTATCTAACACACAAAACACTAGGGATCATGAATTATTCTTTCAATCTCCCCATTTTTGGTGTTAGATGATAATACTAGGATTTGCAATAAAACCTAATAACATCATCTTCCAGAAATGAAAGAGGCTCCCCCTAAATGTGTGCATATCAATAACTTGCATTTGAATACAAATGCACACACTGGGATGTGAATACAAGGAGCAAGCCAATTTCATAAGATTGATAGGTATAATAAAGATGAGTTAGGAAAAACAATTCATACCACCGGGATGTGAAATAACCAATGTAATAAGAGAGACTATTAGGCCTTGGCAACATCCCACCATTTTGATGCATCAATATATAATTCCAGAATTCCATATGACATCAAGATAATTCCAAACTCCATAGATAAATCCAGAATTCTAGATTTCCACACAGAATTCCGCACAGATAGTTTCACACACGACATAGTCTCATACAAAACCAAGAACAAATAGAAGTTCAACACTAAACGGGCACAAGCAACCGATAAAGCGAACGAATGATAAAAAAGGCAAATGCTTGCGCCCGACCCATGCAAATCTGAGACCTAAATAGAACTACTTATCCCCCTTTGGCATCGAAACTCCAAAAAGGAAGAAGAGTGATGCTAACGCCCCACAAGATCACTCCTCTTAGTCCTCCTCCTCGTCGTAGTCGTAGTCGTCCCCGTCCCCTTCCTCTTCATCATACTCATCATCATCAGCAGTTGGAGGAGTAGGCACCCTAGGCGGTGCAGGAAACAGGTGACTCTCGAGCTCTCCATAGTTAATCCCTAAGGTGTTCCATTGTGCATATGGTTCTGGAGCAGTAGGAGGTGGAGGATGGCCAGACGCCTCAGACACATGGTGGAGAATCAGCTGCTGGGTGTGGGCCATCTCATGGCTCCTCCGGTAGGCCTCAAACTGGCCCTTGTGAGTGTCGACGCCCATGCAAAGAATGTGCCATTGAAACCAGTTGAGCTGCTTGATCTCACGGTCCATAGTAGACACCTCGGGCCGACGACCACTAGACCGTGCATCGCGCATGAAAGAGTTGGGAGCAGTGGAAGGGTGAGAGGTCTTCTGTGCCTTGTTGTAAATCTTCTTGGGCTTGTGCAATCCATCCAAATCACCACCAAACTCCTCATGTGGTAGCATGTGCTTGATAAGCATCATAATGTAGGGAGGAAAAAGGATGGAGAGCATGTTGAACATTGCATCAGTCATCTCATGATAGATATAATCCATGACATCCAACTTGTACCCTGTAGATGACTCAGTATTAGTGGCACACTCATGGGCAAAGGCAAGTAGGGGCACCAAGTGACCACGAATCTTATCATTATTGCCCCCACTTGGAGTAATGTTGTCACGGAACAAACCAACAAGAGCTGCATATAATGGAGATAGACTAGAAAATGTACCAGTAACACCATCTGAAGTCAGGCAAGGAGCAAGGGCAGTATCCTTGCTGGGCTTGATAGGAGAAATGATGTGGTGGCCAAAAGCTGTGTCATGCCCATGGAAGGCGTATCCGAGGACCTGGCCTAAAGTGCGGAAATCTGACTAAATAATAGTGGTCCCGGTCATCAACTTCATGGTGCAAAGCTCATCTCCGCAAATCACAAGAGTAGAGAAGAATTTCTTCACAACTGAGGAGTCATAGTGGCATTGTAAGGTCATAAGATGGTGCAGCCCCATTCTATCAGTCACGTCCAAAGCCTCACGAAGTCTTGACTTGGATTGGACCTCAGTCAAATTCATAGGATGCATAGGGTGTATCTTGAGAGTAGCATAAACAACATCATGAGTGTACCTGAAGTGAGGGCACCAGAACATACTATCCTCCGGAGGACCATCACTGTCAGCCTCAACATAATGATCAATGTGAAAAATGGAGGAGTACTCAAATATGTCCATGGCCATGTAGTTGACATGTGCCTTCTTGCCCTTGCCCTTGCGAGAGGTGGTATTCTTGGCTTTTCTAGCTGCCTCGGCCATCCGTTCAGCCTCTCTTTGCGACCTTCGGATTTCTGTCTCATCAACAAGCTTACCCACTTCGTTGTTCCTGAGATAATGGGCACGGGGATGATGCTTGTAGGTCTTGGGATCACTAGAACCACCTGTGAAGAGAAATAGAAAGGTAGCACGGGGATACACATACACACAAGTCCAAGAGGAATGGCAGATACAGTAGGAAAACAACCCATGGTCCAATGATGCACACTAGGAGAATCTGAGACAAAACCAAAACAGGCAGTGAACCTCCAGGCCAGATTATCCGGCCATGCCAGGGGCAGATAATCCGCCCCCTGCAAAAAATTTCGGTTTCGGCCCATATTCACCATGGCAACGCAGATCGGGCCCTAGGGTTGCAATACTACGGAATCTAACATGCAAGGGAAATGCATAGTATCTTCTACAACGAGTTTCCACCAAGAACAACAATTTCCATACACAAGATATAGATGAGGGAGTTACCCTCACTCATTGGAGGAAAAGATCAGAGGAGAAGATACCCGGAGGCGCTGGGAAGAAGATCCGGGGATCTCGGAGAATCCGGCGGTCGAATCGACTCTAGGGAGGGGCGGAAGCTCCGGCGGTGGCTGGGGGCACGACACAGGGTGGGGAGAAAGGAATGCTTTATTTGAGCCCTTCCCCCCACCCCTGGCCCTTAAGTGACAAAACCACCCAGGGCGGAGTATCTGCCCCCCACTTGGGGCGGATAGTCCGGCCCCTCTTTGACTTTTCTGTAAACACATATTCAAGGCGGAGCTCTCCAAAAAAAAACCACGCAAGTATACATGGGACTTGTGTGCAAGAAAAGATGGCTCGAGAAAGGCTTGGGCTTAGAGAAACAAACTGAGATGGTACGACACATCCAACCTCGCAAGAACAAATCAACTAAAATCCAAGATTGGGTGTGTTTCCCATAAGAACACAAAATAAACAATAAAATCCAAAAAGAAAGCCAATAAAAACCCAAATCTTCTCAAGGAAGAGGGCGGTGGCTGAAGCCACCATGTTGGAGCGCATGGCATGACACCGCGAAGATGTATCTTGAGTTAAAAACCAATGCTCATCGATGACCCACATATCACAAAATGATATTAAGGGAAATGATTTTTCTTGATTTTGGCATTATGGGGGGAGGGTTAGCCCAATCAATTAGGACCACACTCCCCCTATTTCTATGCCCAAATATAAACCAAATACATGAGGAAGTGCAAGTGAGTATGCAAGGGTAGTCAAGCCAAGCTCCTTGAATCTATGATATTTAGCTCATTCTTCAAATAACAAAAACTTGCTTCATCAAGTGGCTTTATGAAAATATCAGCAAGTTGGTTCTTCGTGCTCACAAAAGATAGGGCAATATCACCACGATCAACATGTGTAGGGGTTCGTAGCATGGAAAAACAAAAAAATTCTACGGCATGAACACACACAAGCCAAGATCTATCTACTAGATTGTAGAAACGAGTCGATTAGAGTACTCACCCTCGAAGATTCCAAAGGAGTTAACGAGAGTAGATTCTCATGGGTGATGTAGTCGTTCACTTGCCGATCTCAAGATCGCATGGATGATCCTTCCGGCTCCATGTTCTAGCAGCGCTCCCGTAGTCGGTCAAACATTCGGTACTCGATGAAGACTTTCCTCCCCCTTGTTCCAGCAGGCAGCGGAGGTAGTAGTTCTCTCCTCGCGATTACGGCAGCACAACGGCGTGGTGTCAGAGTTAGAGGGAAGATCCTGCGGGGCTTTGCCTTAAGCCGGAGCGGGTTAGGATGGAGTAGAGGGGTTACACGACATTCTAGGGTTTAGAGGCTAGAGAGGAGGAGGCGTGGCCAGCGGTGGCGGCGGCGCGGCGGCGGCTCGCCGTGGCGCTAGGTGGGGTTGTGGTGGTGTTGTGTTGGAGGGGCAGCCCCCTCTCCTCTATTTATGAGAGGGAGAGCAGCTAGGGAAGGGGATGCCGTATCCTCCCCCAACTCCCTCTCCTTGGCGCGCGCGGTGGAGGGAGAGGAGGTTTCCTCTCCTCCCTCCACCAGGAACCATTGTCCCAGTTTGACTATTCATACTTGACTTTTGACTTTGAATTTTGGAGTTTAATTTCTTTCTTTAAACGCATAGCTAAGTGACCTAGGACATGATGCAATTATTCCACTTAGTCATGACACATTCATGTACCCTTCCCCTTCCGGTTCGGTGAACCTTCTAGACCCTTCTTTCACCGGAATCATTCCCGAACTCCGGAATTGGAATTTCTTTATATGAATCTTATTCTCCGGACCATTTCGGATCTCCTCGTGATATCCTGGATCCCATACGAGACTCCGAACAACATTCGGTCTTCTTACTCACATTCCATATCTACTAAACAACATCGAATCCTTAAGTGTGTCTCCCTACGGTTCGTGAATTATGCAGACATGACCGAGACTCTTCTCCTATCAATAATCAATAGAGGAATCTGGAAATTCATATGGCTCCCACATATTTCTATGATTACTTTGCGATCGAATGAACCATTTACATACGATACCAATTCCCCTTTGTCTCACAATACTTTACTTGTCTGAGGTCTGATCGTAGGTATCTCTGCATACCTAATTCAACCTCGTTACCGACACGTACTCTTTTCTCGTTCCCATGATAGGTGATCCCTTGTGAGTAAGTCACAGGCTTGCAAGATAATTGGATGACATTCCACCGAGAGGGCCCAGAGTATATCTATTCGTCATATGGATGGACAAATCCCACTCTTAATCCATGTGCCTCAACACATACTTTCCGAACACTCAATGGCACCTTTATAACCACCCAGTTATGAAGTGGGGTTTGATGTCATCAAAGCATTCATCCGGTGATGGTGATTAGCATGATCTCTGATACGTCGTAAACATATCTATAATTTTTGATGCTCCATGCTTTTTTTGTGCCAACTATCTTATGTTTTGTCTACACTTTGAGGTATTTTTATACACTTTCTGGAACTAACCTATTGACAAGATGCCACAGTGCTAGTTGCCGGTTTTCTGCTATTTTTGGTTTCAGCAAGCTAAAAGCTGAATATTTTCGGAATTGGATGGGACAAAATCCAATCTTCATATTTTCCCGGATCGATACGGAAAATCAAAGCAGAGACGGAGTAGGGCAGCAGGGTGGCCACACCCTAGGGTGGCGCGGGCCCACCCTGTCCATGCCACCAGGGGGTGTGGGCCCCCTGGGCCTCCACCAACCTTGCCTCCTTCGCCTATAAGAAGCCCCCGACTCAGAAACCCTAAATCATCCATCATACATCCACGAAAAGTTCCGTAGCGTCGCCACCACTTGAAGGGGAGATTCAGGGGACATAAGTCTCTGTTACGGCATCCTGCCGGGACGAGGAAGTGCCCCCAGAGCCATCTTTTTCGATCCCGTAGCCATCTCCATCGATCTCCATCACCATCTCCATCATTGTTGCTAACTCCCATGATGAGGAGGGAGTAGTTCATCCTCAAGGCTAAGGGCTCTACCGGTAGCTATGTGTTCATCTCTCTCTATGCATGGTCATATTGTGATCATGAGCTTTGTAATCAAGTAGATCTACTTTGCTACTCAAGTGCTTTAATAGATCTCCAGCTCTGCCCACGTGTGTGAAAGTGACAGCGTGCACGCCGTGGTGTCACTTAGGCTAGAGTTCATAAATCCTTATTATGAGTATATTTTGAGTTGGTTGTCTCTATGAAATTGTGGTGTTTGTTGGAACCATCTAGAACTCAAGGTGACAGTGTGGGGTTATCTAGATGGGGAAAGCGGACTTTGAGGAGTGCTGTTATAGCCCTACCGTGGATTAGAGTTCACCAACCGGAGAGTAGTTAAGAGTAGTATCATGAAGAGAATATATTTATTTGAGAGAGTGTTCACTAGTAAAAGTATGATCCCTAGGCCTTGTTTCTAAGCATTGAAACACCATTTACAACTAGATATGTTGCATGTTTGCTTGTTGCCATCTTTGTTTGCTTGTCTTTAGTCTCTTCCACGCCATCAGAGTCTTTTCTGGTGCCGTCTCGAGGAACTACAAGGCAGCTTCAACCTTTTCCTCCTCGTCAGATGCTCTTTTCAAGCACTGTTACCACTTATAATCATCCATACCACTTGTATTTCACTATCTCTTTGCCGAACTAGTGCACCTATACACCTGACAAGTGTATTGGGTGTGTTGGGGACACAAGAGACTTCTTGTATCTTGATTGCAGGGTTGCTTGAGAGAGATACCTTTGACCACTTCCTCCCTGAGTTTGATATACCTTGGGTGATCCACTTAAGGGAAACTTGTTGCTGTTCTACAATAATTTGCACTTGGAGGCCCAACAACTGTCTACAAGAATAGAAGTGTGTAGACATCAAGCTCTTTTCTGGCGTCGTTTCCGGGGAGGTAAGGTAAAAGGTACTCACATCCTCCGGTGTGAGTGCTCGAAGTTATTTCCTTTAGATTCTGTAATTTTGTCTTTTTGTTTCTTGTTTTCACTAGTTAGGCTTAATGGAAAACAACAACAAAATTAGAGAGCTTTATAGTGTTTATCTTGAGTTAGGACATTAAGTGTTTGAAGAGAAAATTAAAAAACCTATGGAACTTTATTTGCATGCTAATATCAATGTTATTAGTATGAATTTTTTGAACACCATTGTTCCTAATGCTATGGAAACGTCTAAGCTTGGGGAAGCTAGTTTTTATGAAAAAGATCTTTTTAGTCCCCCAGCTTTAGGGAAGAAAATTTGCTCTTATGATACTTTATCTCGCATATGTGGTAATTCTAATGATACTTGTGATATTTTAAATCCATATAATGAAAGTGTCCCTTTTAAAATACCTATTGAAATTGTTGAACGTGTTATAAATAACTGCTATTTTGGAGATGGAACTGTCCATCCTGGCGATCATTTACTCTTTATACATGAATTATGCGAGTTGTTCAAGTGTGCAGGTATTTTAATGGATCAAGTTAAGAGGAAGTTATTCCCTTTCTCACTTAGGGACAAAGAAAGGGAGTGGTATGAGCTACTAGATGATCATCATCATTTGGAGTGGAAGGAACTTGAATCTCTCTTTTACTCTAAATTTTATCCTCCTCATGAAATTCATAAAGATAGGAATTACATTTATATTTTTCATCCTCATGAGGGAGAAAGTATTGCCCAAGCTTGGGGGAGATTGAAGTCACTAATGCTCAAATGGCCCATTCATGAGCTCCCCAGTAATATTGTTATTAATATTTTTTATGCAAGGCTTTCAGGACATTACAAGGACTATCTAGATACATGTTTAGAGGGATCCTTCACAAGTAAGGAGGTCAAAGCTAATTGGGATCTTCTTTAAACAATTCAAAGCAATACCGAAGATTGGGATAATGATAAAGGTAAAGAACCAGGTATAAACTATGAGTATGATTGCATTAAGTCTTTCGCTGAAACTGCTGATTTTCAAGAGCTTAGTGCTAAGTATGGTCTTGATCCTCAAATTCTTGTTAAATATTATAGAGCCTTTGCTTCCCATATTAATGCTCCTAAATAAAAATGGGACATGTATCATGAACCTTTTAAAGACACTTACATGGAAAATGAAAATGTTATTAATGATTTCAATAAACATGCTTAAACTTCTAAAAGTACTATTTCTTATGAGCATGTTAATTTTTGTGGAATGCATATACCTTGTGAGAAGAGTCAAATCGAAGAAGAATATTGTATCACCCACTGGAATGAAAGAACTAGAACGTGGTATAAGGCTCTAAATGATCTTGGTAAAAAAGTTTGTGCCCTCTATCCTTTTATTTGTGAACTCTGCTATGAAGTGGGTCATTTCCATTTTCAATACTCAGGCCATAATAATGACCTTTCTAATCCAAGGAGTACTGCAAGTTTGTATTGTGATAACGTGATCACTGATAATCAACATGATGAACTTATATTATTTTTGGGGTGTGAAGAGTTATCAAGAAAAACTTCTTTGGTAGACATGAGTGATTTTGAAATGAATAGCGTCATGCATGGGTGTCATATTTATTGTGTTGATAGTTCCCACGCAAATACTTACATACAAAATCTTATAAAATATGATATTTTACCAAAATATGATAGGACTGATATGAGTTTTGTTCTTATTAATGAAAAGGAGGAATCCTACAAATTTTCTTCTATTGTCCCTAATAATAAACCAGGGTATGTGGAGAAGCTTCCTTTCAAGCCTCTCCCTCGTAAAGAGGATAAGAAGAAGAAGAAGAAGAGGAGTAAAAGGAGAGAGGAAACGGTATTTTCCCCTAAGCATGTTGCTCCTATCATAGTTTTTGTTGATGAGTGTGAACTAGATGATGTTCCTATGCCTGTTATCTATAGTAGTGATCATGATTGGGAAAATCACACTACCTTTGATATTGAAAATATCTTTGGTACTAATTCTGAAAATGAAGATATTAATAATTGTTGTACTATTAGTACCATCCATGTTCCTTCCAATGATGATATGTTTACAAAAAAACACACTTTGGAAGATAGCTATTATATTGCTTATGATGATACTATACCTCCAAAGTATGATGATTGCAATGATGAATATGATATTTTTAGTCCACCTACTATTGAGGAGAAAATCAAATATGATTACAATATGCCTCCTATATTTGATAATTATGGTGATGAGAATAATAATGATAGCTATTTTGTTGAATTTACTCCCACTATAATGAATAAGAATGGCTATGCTTATGTGGAGAGTAATAATCATTTTATGCATGTGGCTCATGATAAGAATGTTTTATGTGATAGTTATATTGTTAATTTTATTCATGATGCTACTGAAAGTTATTATGGCAGAGGGAAACATGGTTTCATGCATCTCAATAATATTATGTTTCCCCTCTTTATGTTAAAAATTTGAAGTTGCACTTGTTTTGCTTTCCTATGCTTGTTGTTTTGTGCTTTCATGACTTGTTTCTTTACAAGATTCCTATGCATAGGAAGTGGGTTATACTTAAATGAGTTTTGAATTTGCTTCTTGATGCTCTCTTTTACTTCAATTCATATTTCTTATGTGAGCATCTTCTCAAACTATCAAGCCTAGCTTAAAGGCATTAAAGAAAAGTACTTCTTGGGAGATAACCCAATAGTTTTCTTGAGTCTTGGAAGTTATTACTTCTGTAATAACCTCTCTTTATCCTTTTTTTTATTTTTGTGCCAAGAATAACCTCTAATGAGAGAGAAGTGAGATTTGGGGAAGTTGCTGACCCGAAACAGATTTTTGTGCTTCACTGTAAAAATTCTTGAAAAATCTCTGTATGTCGTATTGAGCTGTAATTTCCTGAGTAAATCCCCCTGGTTGTTAGATAACTTCCATTTGTTCAACACTTTTTTATTTGAGAAACAGAAGGTCTTCGAAAAAATCGGTTTTTACCTGCTGGTCTGTTTTGATAGATTTCTGCCATTATTTGCATTTGCCTCTTTATCGATTTCTTTTTGGGTTCTCCTTGGTAAATTGAAATTTTTGAGGGAATTGCTGTAGTAGCTTGTGTCTTTAATGAAAGTTTTGCTATTTTGAAACTAAACCCAAAGGTTTATTATCTTTTGAATGCACTAATGTTGCTAATGAAGATTGTGTGAAGTTTTGTATGAAGGAAATTTTCAAGTGTAGGGAAAGAATGATGTGATGAGATGAAGAATGGAAAAAAGCTCAAACTTGGGGATGCCACCTCGTGTCACCCCAAGAAATATTCAAGACGCAGGGCATCCCCTTCTTCATCAATAAAAATCTCAGGTCTTTCTAGACACTTCGTTTTTATTGTTTCATGCACAATTGTGTTGTTCTTGGAGCGTCTTAGTTTTAGTTTTTGGTTCTCGTTTTCTTAGTTTGCTTGAATAAGTTGGTTGGATCCCAACACACTTATTTTTGAGAGAGGTACACTCTGTTTTCATTGCCTTGAAAACTCTAGTTTTCATTCTTATTGTCTTGTGAGTGTTCCCTTTTGCTAGCACTATGTTTACCTTATTTTTCTTGTGCTTTCAGCTTAGAACTTTTTAGTTCTTATTTGTGGATTTGTGAGACATGCTCACTGATATTTATTGATTATTATCTTTGTGAGTTGTTTCAAATAAGTTGATTGGTGTTGGAAAAGAGTAGGAAGCTTCATGCTTAAGTGGTACAAAAGGGAGCTTGTTTTGACTGTGGCTTAGACTTTATCATGTCATGCTAGATGTTGATTTGACCTTATGCTTAGTGATTATTGTTGTAGCATGACTTGTTCCAAACAATTAGGATTGCTTAATGTGTCTTGCAAGAATCATGTGTTGTTTTAGCATACAAAAGCATAGTATTGTGGTATTCTCCTTTGATGCTTTGTTTGGGTTGACCTTGCACATGCTCACACCATGTTATGACTATGAACCATTCACCTTAGCCTCTATGATCATTTATTTTTTGACTTGTGGTACCACTTTATGCTTTGATTAGTAATGTTTTGTTGCTCTGCATGATTATGTCAATTATTGCTCTCTTAGTTGGTCGCTCCTAGTCTTTTCCTAGCCTCCACTTGTATTGAGTAAGCTCTACTCATGCATCCAACTCCAAGAAACCAAGTTATTCCAAAGTGTCCACTATAAATTCTAATGCATGGTGTGTTACACCATTCCAAGTATATTATTGTTTTATCTATCTTCCAAATTAAACTTGTTATGTGAAAATTAGTGATTAAAGCTCTCACAAATTGATGGCACACTTTATTTTTATTACCCCTAATAAACATGAACCATTGTGTCATCTATGTTGTATATGCTTGCACTTATACGTTGGAATTAGCAGAACCATGGTGTCATGGGGAACGCTTTCAATATTGCACTTGTACATTGTACACAGTTGATATCATGCTCTTTTGTTTATGGATGTCGTCGGTGTGAAATAAAAGGGGAGCCCATAAGTCCATGGAGTTATGTATGTGTGTTAGAGAAACGCCTGGGCCACTAGCCTAAGCCATGCCTAATCATGGTGGAAACTTGCAGCATCACCATAGTGAGCAATCTATGTGATACGTCGGAAACGTATCTATAATTTTTGATGCTCCATGCTTGTTTAGTATCTACTTTGCTTTGCTTTGTCTACACTTTGAGGCGATTTTTACATGTTTTCTGGTACTAACCTATTAACAAGTTGCCACAGTGCCAGTTGCCTGTTTTCTGCTGTTTTTGGTTTCAAAAAAGCTAGTAAAGAAATATTCTCGGAATTGGACGGGACAAACGTCAAAGTCAATTAATTTCCATGGGGAACAAGAAGTCCAGAGGGGAGACGAAGAAGCGGGCCAGGGCGACCAAACCCCCTAGGCGCGGGTGGGCCCTGCCCTGCACCTGGGTAGGGTTTGGCCCCTCTGGCCGCCTCCTCGGCCTTCCCCTTCGCCTATAAGAAGCCCCCGATGTAGAAACCCTAAGTACCCGATCAAATCTCCATGAAACCTTCTGTAGTCGCCGCCATCGTTTTCCCTAGATCGGGGGATCTGAAGTTCTTCCTGGCACCCTGCCGGAGGAGAGATCATCCCGGAGGCCTTCTCTCCGGTATGATGTGGGAGTAGTTCCACCTTGGACTATGGGTCCATGTAGTAGCTAGATGGTTGTATCTCCTCCTTTGTGCCTTCATGTATAGGTCTTGTGAGCTCTGTTCATGATCAAGATCTAATCTATTTGTAACCATGCATGTTGTGTTTGTGGGGATCTAATGGATATTGAGATTATTGTGTTGGTTTGATTAATGGTTTTGTCTTTATGATTCTATCATGTCTGTGTTGTTTGTGATCTTGCATGCTCTCCGTTGTTAGTAGCTATCTTGGCCAAGTAGTTGCTAGTGACTCCAAGAGGGGGTATTTATGCTCGATAGTGGGTTCATGCCTCTAGTTTCCAAGGGAAGTGACAATAATCTCTTCGGTTGTGGATGTTTTGTTGCTACTAGGGAGAAAACAACGGTCTCTTGTTCATGGAACATGTGGACTGTTTACCTTACACACTTTGCTTAAAGCAGTTGTCTGTTGCTTGCAACTTAATATTGGAGGGGGTTAGGATGATAACCTGAAAGTGGACTTCTAGTCATAGATGCAGTTGGATGGCGGTCTATGTATCTTGTTGTATTTCCCAAATGAATCTCATAGGATCTTTCTGACTGGTAATTGCATTGTTATGCCTTGCTCAGTTACTTCAATTGCCCTGTTGTAATTTGTTTACCCTTCATGCCATGTTGTTTATCTTAAGGAGATCATCTCTAGTGAACTATGGACCCCGGTCCAATCTTTACCATTGATACATCTTCCACTGTTACTTGTTTACTTGCTGCAAACCATAACCTTCCACACCATACGTTTAATCCTTTGTTACAGCAAACCGGTGAGCTTGACAACCTCATTGATTCGTTTGGGCAAAGTCTTGAGTTTGTGTTGTGCAGGTCTCCATGTTGCTTGCAACACCTGTGTGATGTTTCCTTCCTCCTTATGATTCGATAACCTTGGTCTCTATTGAGGTAAAGCTTGCTGCTGTGATCATCATACCTTGCTCTTGGGGTTCCCAATAAAGGCCTCTCTGACAGGCAATCAAGCTTTCTAGCACCGTTGCTGGGGAGGCTAAGGACGTCTTCACTAGGGGAGTCTTCCACTTCCTTTCTCTTTACTTTGTTTTTAGTTTGCTTTGTTTCTTTTGCTTGGTTTTGTTTGCCTCTTTTCAAAAAACCCCAAAAAATTAGTCTAGTTTGGTTTGCTTGCCTTATTCAAAAACACAAAAAAATTAGTTCCTACTCTAGATGGTGGTGTGTTATTGCCTTGCTTGGTCATGCTTTCTATCAATGGATGGTTTCTTTGAAACTAGTTCTTATTGGCAAGGTGGGTTCACAGAAGAACAAAATTATTGTTATAAGGAACACCGTTTGTCGCAAAAAGGGAAACACTTATGGGAACAAATTGATAAGTTGAATACTATTGCTAGAGACGTGTGCTCTAATTATAATGTTACTTATTGCTTTGATAAATCTTGTTGCTGCAGGAGGTATAAACACCTTCCTTTTCAATGTGAGTATAATGATAATGTTACCATATCTTCTTATGTTAAAGGAAACTATGACTTTTATGATGTGGAACAAATTGAAGAATTTATTGCCTTCAAGGGTGCATTTGAACTTGCTAGTTTGCTTGAAAATACTGATGATGCACCTTATGAACATGAGGTTTATGAGATATTTAAATTTTGCTTTGACAATTACAACGAAGCAAATGGCTATATTCTTGAATATTTTAATAGGTGTTTTCCACAACTGGAAGAGACTAATGCCTTGCAGGAGCCTATGGAGGAAGAAATTGTTGAAACTGGAAGCTCATTAGATGAAAAAGAGGAGGCGAGTGATGAACAAAAGGACAAAGAATGGATCTACCCACGTCTACCTTCTAATGAGAGTAACTCTTTACCTCTTATATTATTTGATTGTCCCCCATGCTTACCAAAGGAGGATGAATGTTATGTTCCAGTGGATCCTTTTGAAATATCTACTTTGGATAAAACCCGTGGAGGTTTTAATCCCACTATTTTTGAGCTTGATAGAAATTATGTGTTTGTAGATCATGGAAAGCCTGCTTTATGTGATAGCTATATTGTTGAGTTTATTCATGAGGCTACTGAAAATTATTATGAGAGAGGAAAATATGGTTGTAGAAGTTTTCATGGTACTGAAACACCTCTCTATGTGCTAAAAGTTTTGAAGTTACTCTTGTTTTATCTTCCTATGCTTGTCACTTTGTTCTTTGTGAATTTATTTGTGTACAAGATTCCGATGCATAGGAAGTGGGTTAGACTTAAATGTGTTTTGAATTTGCTTCTTGATGCTCTCTTTCACTTCAATTCATATTTGTTATGAGATCATCTTCTTAAGCTTTCAAGCCTAACGTAAAGGCGTTAAAGAAAAGTACTTGTTGGGAGATAACCCAAGAGTTTCCTTGAGTCTTGGAAGTTATTACTTCAGTAATGACCTCTCCTTATCCTTTTTTGTTTGCTTTTTGTGCCAAGAATGACCTCTAATGAGAGGGAAGTAAGATTTGGGGAGTTGATGTCCCGAAACAGATTTCTATCCTCCACCAAAAAAATTCATGAGGAGTCTCTATAACTCGGATTGAGATGAAAATGTATGAATAAATCCCCCAATATGTTAGCTAATTTTCGTTAGTTCAACACTTTTTGATTTGAGCAACATAAGATGTTCGAAAAAATCGGTTTCTACCTGCTGGTCTGTTTTGACAGATTTCTGCCATTATTTGCATTTGCTTCTTATTGATTCCTTTTTGAGTTCTCTTTAGGTGAATTGAGATTTTTGAAGGATTTACTACAGTAGCTTGTGTTTTTATTAAAAAGCCTTGTTGTTTCAAAGCTTTGCCAGAGGTCTAATATCTTTTGAATATCTAATATCTTTTGAATAAGTTAATGTTGCTAATGAAGATTGTGTGAAGTTTTGTATGAAGAAAAAATTCAGGTGTAGAGAGAGAATGATTCAATGAGATGAAGAATGGACAAAATCTCAAGCTTGGGGATGCCACCATGGTGTCACCCCAAGAAATATCCAAGAGGTACAAGCGTCAAAGCTTGGGGATGCCCAAGGCATCCCCTTCTTCATCAATAAAAAGCTCAGGTCTGTCTAGACACTTCATTTTTGTTGTTTCATGCACAGTTGTGTTGTTCTTGGAGCGTCTTAGTTTTTGTTTGCTTTGCTTAGTTTGTTTAGTTTTCTTGAGTAGTTTGGACCCCTGTTCTCACTGTGTTGTTTTGCAAATAAGTTGCCTGGTGTTGGAAAGGAGTAGTAAGTTCTTGCTTGTAAGTGCAAGAGGAGCTTGCATTGACTGTGACTTAGACTTTAGCATGACATGATAGGTGTTGTTTTGACATTATGCTTAGTGATTGTTGTTTTAGCATGTCTTGTTCCAAACAATTGGGATTGCTTAGTGTGCCTTGAAGAAATTATGCGTTGTTTTAGCATGCAAAAGCATAGTATTGTGGTATTCTCCTTTGATGTTTTGCTTGGGTTGACTTGGCACATGCTCACACCATGTTATGACTATGACAAGTCACCATAGCCTCTATGATCATTTATTCCTTAACTTGTAGTACCACTCTTTGCTTTGATTAGTAATGCTTTGTTGCACTACATGATTATGGCCATTATTTCTCTCTTATTTGGTTGCTCCCAGTATTTTGCTAGCCACCACTTGTATGAGTAAGCTCTAATCATGCTTCCAACTCCCAAGAAACTAAGTTATTCCATATAAACTCATATGCATGGTGTGTTACACCATTCCAAGTATATTATTGTTTTCAATTATCTTCCAATTAAAAACTATTTTGTTATGTGAAAACTTAGTGATTAAATCCCTCACAAACTTGATGGCACACTTTATACTCTTTGCCCCTAATAAACTTGAACCATTGTGTCATCTATGTTGTATATGCTTGCACTTAAATGTTGGAATTAGTAGAACCGTACTATCACGGGGAACGTTTTCAACATTGCACTTGTACTTTGTACTCAGTTGATATCATGCTCTATTGTCTATGGATGTCACCGGTGTGAAATAAAGAGGGAACTTGTAAGTCCATGGAGTTTGTATCCTGTGTTAGAGAAACGCCTGGGCCGCTAGCCTAAGCCATGCCTAATCATGTTGGAAACTTGCAGCATCACCATAGTGACATCTATGAAGCATTCTTCTTATAAAAAAAGAGAGACAAATTGAGAAAGAGGAAAGAGATAAAAAAGCACCATATTCCCATGGTAAATAAGAAGATTGCTGATATGCTCATTGTCTGCTTGCCTTGTCATTTTGGTTATGGGAAATCTCCTGTACCATGTGCAAGGGGTACCTCGTTGGCGGTTCTCAATGATATGCAAATATTTACAATGACAAGAACTTACAGGTGACCAAAGTTGAGTAGCATGAGGTGTGGCCCTCGTATTCAAGGGACTTGAGATTGCCAACTTATACTTCGTCAAGCATATATTCCATCTTTGTCACTTTAACCTTAACCACTTAAAAATGCTTATGATAGGGGCAATGAGGGCTAAAAGCTAACAAGTACCATAATTTTTGGAAGCTCTTTTTGAAACTTGAAATCCCTGCTTCCTTTATAAAAGGCCTTTCTGTCACCACTATTGAGTCTCCACCTTCTACCTTTAGGCACCATTAAGAGAGCATAGTTGTCATTCTATGTGCAGTGTTCCAAAGCTTATCGATTGATGCATATTGTGATATTACTTGTTCTTGTGCTATTTGTTTCTAGTCACCCTTATGATCTTTGAAGGTGTACTATGCATATATTTGCTACTCTATGAGGGACAAGCTGATTTCCACTATGCTATGTTTCCTGTATGTGAAACAAACAAACGTTTTTCAATGCATGTTATTCATGATCTTTGTTTGTAACTTGTCATGTTGCATGCATAGTTACTATGTCCTATTGTTAGAACTCCATCATTCATGCACATGTTTAGGGTTCTTTGATCCCAGCTTTCAATGCTTGCAAATGGTTAGATCTTTATTGTGAGGGTGCATGTCGCCTCAAAAATTATTCTTTTTATCACTTACCTACTCGAGGACGAGCAGGAGTTAAGATTGGGGATGCTTGATACGTCGGAAACGTATCTATAATTTTTGATGCTCCATTATTGTTTAGTGTCTACTTTGCTTTGCTTTGTCTACACTTTGAGGCGCTTTTTACATGTTTTCTGGTACTAACCTATTAACAAGTTGCCACAGTGCCAGTTGCCTGTTTTCTGCTGTTTTTGGTTTCAGAAAAGCTAGTAAAGAAATATTCTCTGAATTGGACGGGACAAACGTCAAAGTCAATTAATTTCCGTGGGGAACAAGAAGTCCAGAGGGGAGACGAAGAAGCGGGCCAGGGCGACCAAACCCCCCTAGGCGCGGGTGGGCCCTGCCCTGCACCTGGGTAGGGTTTGGCCCCTCTGGCCGCCTCCTCGGCCTTCCCCTTCGCCTATAAGAATCCCCCGATGTATAAACCCTAAGTACCCGATCAAATCTCCATGAAACATTCTGTAGCCGCCACCACCGTTTTCCCTAGATCGGGGGGATCTGAAGTTCTTCCTGGCACCCTGCCGGAGGGGAGATCATCCCGGAGGCCTTCTCTCTGGTATGATGTGGGAGTAGTTCCACCTTGGACTATGGGTCCATGTAAGATCCCTCCCTTTATAAAGGTAAGGATCCCTGTGATTGCAATGCTAGTCCCTGGATCAATGCTAGCATCCACAGTTTAAGATGAAGTACACAGAAACAAAGGTCATTATTACAAGTCATTCCAGAGACAAACATAGTCTTTTACAACTCCATGGCCACAGGCCTAGTACAAGAGTTTAAATATGTAATAAGATAAATAAGTCTTCATCTTCATGTGCCACAGGCAAGCATGTTGAGTGTAGACTCATAACCCCTAATCACCATCAGAATAACCTGCAACATCACAAGTTACAGCCACAGTGGGTCAATACATTGGAATAGTATTGGCAAGTGATACCTTAGTAGAATATTGGTAGACTAAATACTATATGCATTTTGGTTAAGTGTATCTTAGGCTTGCTTTGCTCAAAATAGGTTTACCTATTAGTTGAAAACACTAAGTTTTTCTTTGACAGAAACTTTCCCAAGGAACCACCAATAGAAATTGGGGAACCTTCACCCTTTTTCAACCACAAGTTTTTACTTAGAAATTGTGATGAGGAGATTCTTGATAGGTTCCATGTCTTGATGCTCAAGTTGTCCAATACTAGGGACATGGCTAAGTACTTAGATTCTTCCATCTGCAGAGGTTGTGCACTTTCCCCACAAGACTTGATTTTCACCAAGACAGGACCTTTCAGAAGCCTTCCCTTAGACCAAATGGACGCGCTCCAACCTATCATACCACTACCACCAACTGTCCAAATGGCTAAGTTATTGCATCCTATATGATCCAGGCAGAGCCCATATTTCCAAGTGGCTGCACTAGAAGCTTCTTAACATATGACATCTCAAATACCTTTGTTCCTGGGTGGCTTTCCACAAGTGAGATACACAAGGTAAACCATAGAAATGGGCCTTGTGTAACCACTCAACATAAACCATTCCTTCCATTCCACCTAGGTGTATCATTCACTTAGTTGTTTTATTAAGCAAAACACAAGTCCAAAGACTTAGAAATATTTTATCATAGCATGAATATATAACCACCCTTGTTTTCTACTAGCTAGGCTAAGCATGACATAGATAAGCATCTTAACTTAGAAATTTCTAGCAATTCTACAACTACTAGGATTTCCCAAGCATAGCATATAGACCAAAATATTCATGCAAGTCTAGCAAAATATTTCTAGTGCATAGTTGAAAAACTTAGGAATAAAATCATGAAGCACCACTTGCCTTGGTAGTTTGGAGAGTAGCTACAATCCTCACAATCACAATCACTATTTGCACCAAAATCTACACATAAAATAATGGCACAAAATCACATACACAATTAATACAAGCAAAAATACATGAATGTATGCGATATGCCATGTGATGATTTTCTACACTAAACAAGACAAGTGCACTGTACTGAATCATAGACAAGTACAAAACAAGCCAAAATAAACTTTATTTGATTAGCAAAAAAAATTCCAAATAATTAATATACACAAAATAGGCCTACACATGTTTCTGTAAAAACAACCATTTTAATAGAGGCAAAACTTTAAACACATTGCATAAATGGAAAGGATTTTCTCTCCTGATTCCATCGATATAAATTTTTCAAATTTGTACGTGGGAATCAAAAGTTATGATTTAAACAAGTTTAACCATCTAATTGATCTAATTCAAATTTTTAAAACGAAACTCGTGCCACGCGGCAGCGTCTGGTTGGTTGGTACCGCTTCGCTCTAGATCGCGCTTGCGAACCGTTAGATCTAACTAAAAAACGTGGCCAAATCTGCTCCTTACCTCTTCGTCACAGATCTAATCTTGTACGTTGGATTTAGATCCTACGGCCACGAATCTATCGACCAGAGACGGGCAGCGCTAGCGGCGGCGACTGGTGGCGGCGGTTCTGTCAGAGTCGTTGCCGATGTTCTAGGTCGCGCGGGAGAGGGAGAAGGGGCTTACTGTGCTCGCCGTGTGCTGCTGATGCTCGAGGTAGGCTTCGTTGGCGAAGGGGCGCGCAGAGGTGGTCGTTGGAGCTTGTCGGAGTCGTGCGCAGCGTCGGGTGGTTGCAGACGTCAACGTTGCCGAGGCTCTGCACCGTCCTTGGATGAATAAAACGCATCAGGGGGTGCGCAAAGTCACAGTGAGCAAGATGGTTTCAAGGAGAGATCAAGGGGCGCTCGATTCGTACCGTGATTTATCACCGGAGTTGAGGAAAGCGTCAGGCACTTGCGGTGGTTGTCGAATCCGTCGATCTAGGCCACGAGCAGACAAGGAAAACGCATGACGTGAGTAGCGTGGTTGAAGGAAGCATGCTAGCGTGAATGAGACCGAGTGGGGTGGATGGAGCTTACCGGAATCGTCCGCTGGAGTGGCTCGGTACCGCGGCGGTGCGAGCAAAATTGCGGGCAGCCTGGTGGCGCTTCTGGCTAGCTCTGTTGGGGGAAATGGTCGCGAGGGGGAGGGGTTTATGTAGCTAGAGCGGGGGCAGAAATCACTCACCGAATCAATGCAATTAAGCGCGGCATCAGTGGGGGAAACGGCAGCGGAGAGGTGGTCGTCGACGTTGATTGAGGACGAAGGGGTGACATGGCAGTGAGGGCCCAGTCGTCAGCGAGTGGGCACGCGTGTGCAGGGTAGGAAACGAGGGGATAGGGGGAACGGCCCGGTGGGCTTGTGGGCTTTTAGTGGTGCTGGGCCAAAAGGCTGGCGCCAGGTTTTATTTTTTTCCTTTTGTTTTTCTTTTTATGTTTGATTTTCTAGAAATGATTTCCAAACCCTAATTCAAACAAGTTTGATTTCAAATCTTCTCTAGATTTTTATACAGTGAATTTTGTACTCAAATGTGTGTCAAACACTTCTGTTTACTCAAAAACACTTTGATCAATTGAAAAATAAAATAAAACCATGCCTTTATGGGATATAAATAATAGGCATAAAAATTGGTTTTATATTCATACTTTGTTTTTGAAATATTTGCCCAAGCTTTGGAAAACTCATAAGTTTGAACTCAAAACATTATTGAATAAAATAAGTGTCTTTCTCATTAGAAAGTAGCACTAAGGCTAAAGCATACTTACATAAAATAATGAGCAACATATGCTCCTGTTTTTGAAATGGTTTTGAAATGGAACCCTAAATGATCATGCATGCATGGATGATATGCATGAGTTTTGAAACATGATTTTAGGGATGTTACAAATCTAACCCCCTTAAGGTGAATCTTGCCCTCGAGATTCGGGTTGGCTAGAAAATAGGTGAGGGTGGTCTTTCCAAAGATCATCTTCTCTTTCCCATGTTGCTTCTTCTTCGGAATGATGGTTCCATTGAACTTTGCAGAATTTGATAGTCTTAGTCCGAGTAACTCTTTCTGCAGTCTCAAGAATCTTGATAGGTTTCTCCTCATAAGTGAGATCACTTTCCAATTGGACCTCTTCCAAAGGTATAGTATCCTTCAAAGAAGTCTCTTCCATTTCTGGATGGCATTTCTTAAGGTGACTCACATGAATAACATTATGAACAGCTGACAAAGACTCTGGCAATTCAATCTCATAAGCTACTTCTCCTTTATGACTCAGAATCTTGAATGGTCCAACATATCTTGGGGCCAATTTACCTTTGACACCAAACCTCTTCACTCCACGAAGTGGTGACACTCTAAGAGAAGCTTTATCACCTACTTCATAGGTGACTTCTCTACGCTTAGGATCTGCGTAGCTCTTTTGTCGGGATTGTGCTATCTTTAGTCTGTCCTTAACTAGCTTGACTTTCTCTTCAGCCTCTTTGATTAGTTCTGGTCCGAACAAACTTCTTTCTCCCACACCATTCCATAGCAATGGGGTGGTACACTTTCTCCCATAGAGAAACTCAAATGGTGCCATCTCAATACTGGCTTGATAGCTGTTATTGTAAGAGAATTCTGCGTAAGGTAGACTTTCATCCCAACTGGCTCCATAGTCTAGAGCACATGCCCTCAACATATCTTCAAGAATCTGATTGGTCCTTTCTGTCTGTCCATCAGTCTGAGGATGAAATGCAGTGCTGAATTCCAACCTCGTTCCCAATGACTCATGTAGTTGCCTCCAAAAATGAGAAGTGAACTGAGTTCCCCTATCAGACACAATACTCTTGGGTACTCCATGTAGACATACAATTCTACTCATATAGATCTTGGCTAACTTAGCACTTGTGTAAGTTGTCTTCACGGGTATGAAATGAGCCACTTTAGTTAGGCGATCCACTACTACCCAAATAGAATCATATCCTGACCTGGTCCTTGGCAATCCGGTGATGAAATCCATACCAATCTTGTTCCACTTCCAATCAGGAATAGGTAGTGGTTGTAACAATCATGCTGGTTTCTGATGTTCCGCTTTCACTCTACTACATACATCACACAAAGCAATATGTTCGGCGATGTCCTTCTTGAGATTATTCCACCAAAATCTTTCCTTCATATCCATGTACATTTTGGTGTTACCCGGATGAATGGAATATGGTGAGTTATGTGCTTCTTGTAATATCAGTTTCCGAAGCTCCGGATCTTGTGGAACACAGATACGTTTTCCATGCCATAAAGTACCCTGTTCGTCTTCATGGAATCCTTTGGCTTTCCCTTTGCTAATCTTTTCCTTAATATCTTCAATTTCCTTGTCTGTCTTCTGGGATTCTTTGATCTTGTCCAACAAAGTGGGTTGAACATCCAAAGACATGAGATGTCCCTCAGGTACAATCTCCAATCTGAGATCTCTGAATTGGGCACACAGATCATCTGCAATTCTCCCATAGTAAGGCCATTCACAAAAACTTTACGGCTTAGAGCATCCGCTACAACATTTGCTTTACCGGGGTGGTATTGCAAACTCAAGTCATAGTCCTTGATGAGTTCTAGCCATCTTCTTTGTCTCATGTTAATTTCTTTCTGGGTGAAGATATACTTCAAACTCTTGTGATCTGTGAACACTTCACAACGTTTTCCCAAAAGATAATGTATCCATGTTTTGAGTGCATGGACAACAGAGGCTAACTCTAAATCATGAGTAGGGTAGTTTACTTCATGAGTTTTGAGTTGTCTCGAGGCATAAGCCACAACTTTCCCTTCTTGCATAAGTACTGCACCTAATCCATGATGAGATGCATCACAATATACTTGGAAATCTTTCTCCAAATCTGGCAAACATAAGACTGGTGCTGTCACTAGTCTCTTCTTCAATTCTTGAAAACTGAGTTCACATCCTTCA
This sequence comes from Avena atlantica, assembly GCA_910589765.1. Classification (NCBI taxonomy): domain Eukaryota; kingdom Viridiplantae; phylum Streptophyta; class Magnoliopsida; order Poales; family Poaceae; genus Avena; species Avena atlantica. Next base: position 118,906,760 of record OU342735.1, on the reverse strand, counting down.
GACCAAGAAAATTTCTTATCTTTCTTTAGCAATTTTGTCACAGGCTTAGCTACCTTGGAGAAATTCTCGACAAATCTTCTGTAGTATCCTGCCAAGCCAAGGAAACAACGAACCTCTTTTACTGACTTAGGTGATTCCCATTCAGTTACAGCTGATACTTTAGCAGGATCAACTGCTACACCATCTCCTGACACAACATGTCCAAGAAATCCAACTTCATTTAACCAAAATTCACACTTGCTGAATTTGGCATACAGCTTATGCTCTCTAAGCTTCTCAAGTATCAAACATAGATGTCCTTCATGCTCTTCTTTGCTCTTGGAGTAGATTAGAATGTCATCGATGAATACGACAACAAACTTGTCAAGGAACTCCATGAACACTCTGTTCATCATGTTCATGAAATAAGCTGGTGCATTAGTCAAACCAAGTGGCATCACGATATACTCATACAAACCATACCTTGTGGTGAAAGTTGTCTTAGGTATGTCTTGTTCCCTTATCTTGAGCTGGAAATAACCTGACCGGAGATCAATCTTTGAGAACACACAGGCTCCTTCTAACTGATCAAACAAGTCATTGATTCTAGGCAAAGGGTATTTGTTCTTGATAGTCACCTCATTGAGTGAACGGTAATCTATGCATAACCTTTGACTTCTATCTTTCTTCTCCACAAACAAAACTGGTGCTCCCCAAGATGAAGAACTTGGTTGGATAAAACCTTTCTGCAACTGTTCTCCAAGTTGTTTCTTGAGTTCTTTCAGTTCATCAACTGACATCTTGTACGGTATCTTTACTATTGGTCCAGATCCTGGTATTAAATCGATCAAAAATTCCACATCTCTATCTGGTGGCATTCCCGGAAATTCTTCCGGAAACACATATGGATATTCACTCACAATTGGCACACTGTCTATGCTAATCCCCTTAAGAGAATTTAGCTTACTTCCTTTTGATTCAAAGTTAGACTTGAATCTAATCCGTTTCTTTTCCGGGGTTGTGAGTGCAACAGTACGATTGGCACAATCTAGTACTCCTTCATACTTGGTCATCCAATCCATTCCCAAAATTACATCTAGTCCTTGGGAATCTAGGATTATCAGACTCACTGGAAACTTATGCTTTCCAAACTCTATCACTAAATCCCGGCATCCAAGACTTACAATCATGTCTCCACCAGGAGAACTTACTTTTATTGGACACCCAATGTTTTCAGTTGAAAACCCATTTCTATCAACAAATGCTTTTGATATGAATGAATATGATGCACCAGTATCAAAAAGAACAAGTGTTGGAATAGAATTGAGTTTGAACTTACCAGCAACAACATCAGGTTCCTCATAGATTTCCTCCACATTGATGTGGTTCACTTGTCCCTTTTGAAATGGGTTGGGCTTGTTGGGTCCTTCAACTTTCTTTTCTGGGCATTCATTTGCATAATGCCCCATCTTCTTGCACTTGAAACATTCAACCTGACTAAGATCCTTCTTGACAGGCTGGTTTCCACTGCCACTTCCACTTCCATTGTGGTGGCTCTTATATCCACCCTTGTGATTCTTGTACTTATCGTTGTCATGACTACGGTGGTGCTTGTTTTCATGATAACGGTTGTGGTTGTGGTGCTTGTTGAACTTCCCATGCTTGTGGGATGCAGAATTCCCACTGTCATCATAATGGGAACGCTTGTGAGACGATCCCGAGCTGTGCTTGTCAGAGTGCTTTCTCCTCCTGCTTTCAACTTGTTTCATCTTGCTCTCCAAGATGGCAGCCTTGTCACAAAGAGACTGATATGTGGGGACATAGGCCACAGCTAACTGCAGGTTCAATTCATTGTTCAATCCCTCAAGGAACTTTTCTTTCCTCTTAGCATCGGTGTCAACTTCATCCGGTGCATAACGCGCCAGATTGTTGAACTCCTCAATATACCCTGCCACGCTGCGGTGGCGCTGCTTCAAGTTATGGAACTCTTTCTTCTTCAAACTCATCATTCCGGATGAGATGTGAGCAGTACGGAAACCATGTTCAAAGATAGCCCATGTCACATCCACAATGGGAGTGGTGATCTGGAAGTTATCCCACCAAGTGGCTGCTGGACCTTCCAACAAGTGTGCTGCAAATCTGACCTTCTCTTCATCAGTACAGCCAACGGTTACCAAGTCCTTGTTCACAAAGCGTAGCCAATCATTGGCCACCATAGGATCAGTAGTTCCTGAGAACTTTGCTGGCCTCAGTCTTAAGAACCTGGTAAGCATGTCAAAACCCGGTGGGTTGTTCTGATTGTTGTTGGTGTTGTTATTATTGTTGTTGTTGTTGTTCTGATTCTGGATGAAAGTAATCATCATTTGCATCAACTGAGTCTGAGCTGTCATCATTTGCTGCATCTCAGGGGTGATGTTGTTGTTGTTGGGGTTGGGATTGGCACGTCGGGGAGGCATCTGTGGATGTTCAATAGAGATAAGAATGAGATACCCATTGATTCTAACATGCACAATACATCACATAAACAATCACCAACCATGCATCATAATAGTAAAAGGTTCAACAACACAGACAACAAGTTTTTGAAAAAGTAAACACACCAATAGCAAGCCATCCACATGTTGGATGGTCATTGCGAATCAATAATCAAAAGCATGGTAAATAAATGGTAAATAAGTAGCCATCACTACTCCTCTGCATCAACCTCCTCATCAACAAGTGTAAGACTTGCATTCTCCATAGCGGTCTTGTATTCCTCAATATTGGTGGTCAAGGTCTCTACTTTGGCTTTGAGAGCCCTCTTCTGTGCACGAAGCCTCTCAATCACACCTTGTTGATGCTCAAGCTCGAAGTCCTTGGCCTCTAGTTCTGCGGTCATGTCTCGAATCCTCTTGTTCCTATCTTGGACTCGCTTCTCTTGACTCTTGAACTTTCTATCCTGACTCTCAAACTTGGCCTCCATCTCCTTGACTATCTCATCTTGCTCCGCGAAGAGCTTGTCCTTCTCACGAAGCTACACCTGGAGTTCGTCATTGCTAAGCATGACGTTGGTCCTATCAGTGTCTAGGTGCCTAAGAAGAACCTCTAAGTCCTGGAGATATAGACGAATCGGCTATGCCGTCTCTCTCGAAGTATCCTCAAAGTCAATGGCCTCACCATCCTCATCACGTCTACCGAAGGCGTGGAAGTGAGTACCTCTAACCTCTCGAGAGTGTCTCCCTAGCAAACGCCCAAGCAAATCTTGCATGACTACCTCTAGGCCTCTCTCCTTGTCATCATGCATGAGCTTGAAGATGATTGCGTCCATGGTAGGCTCAGTCTGGCGTCCTGGCTGATTGACCTTGAAGCCCCAAAGGTCTTTCCTCTCAAACTTGGTGAGGGGAAGCATCATGATGGTAGGAAGTGGGAGATTGAGCAAACTAGTGAGCTCAATAATACGAGTGCCAAAGCGAGTTCCCTTGAACTCTTCAGCCATGCTGATAGTAACATTAGGCATCTATTTAATAAGATAGAAAAAGTTAGAATCAACATAATTTAAGATAATTCACAAGACAAGGCATCACATGCATATCTTTGGAAATAAAAACACACCAAGTCATGGCATACATGGATCCATTACAAACAACCAAGGTTCAACTTATTTTAAACAACATTTGGAAAATAAAATGATAAGTGTGGTGGTCCAACTAACGGAGTACGTTTACAATCCCATCTCACTTGCCAAGTTGGCTAACAGGGCATCCCTAGAGGCAATCTATCTATATAGATCACATGACTCCATTGCTAAGTCTATGATGTCCTCCCTTAAACTTTGGTTGGTAGCCTCTAACTCTTGGGTATGGTTCTTTTCTTCCTTAAGGTCATTCTGGGTGTTAAGCATTCTACACTTGATTCTATCACCAAGTTCTTTGATGGCCTTCCAAGATGCATCCCTTGCTGAATCAAAGAATGTGGTGTGCATCACTGAGTTGGTGACCATGCAGAATCCTGAGTCCTTGTGGTTGTCTTCCTTGTTTTTATACAAGTGAAGTTGCACCCACCAGTACTCAGCTCCTTCATCCATCACATGAAAACCTTTGTACACAGCTGCACCATGTATTCCCATGGCAACCATGAGGTCCTTTAGAGCCTTGGGAAATTCTATCTCACATTCCAAAGTCATAGTCATGAGTGGTCCCTTCTTCACGGCTTCATTGATGGAGTTCATATACAAATAGAGATGAGAAAGAAGATTAGAAAAGTTTACGAGAAGAAAAGACAAGTGTGGAAGTTGTTGAAATTTTTTCCTTAGTGGTTTCCAATCCTCAGGTCATTATCCTACAGGAAACACAGTGATCTGATACCATCTGTAAGATCCCTCCCTTTATAAAGGTAAGGATCCCTGTGATTGCAATGCTAGTCCCTGGATCAATGCTAGCATCCACAGTTTAAGATGAAGTACACAGAAACAAAGGTCATTATTACAAGTCATTCCAGAGAGAAACATAGTCTTTTACAACTCCATGGCCACAGGCCTAGTACAAGAGTTTAAATATGTAATAAGATAAATAAGTCTTCATCTTCATGTGCCACAGGAAACCATGTTGAGTGTAGACTCATAACCCCTAATCACCATCAGAATAACCTACAACATCACAAGTTATAGCCACAGTGGGTCAATACATTGGAATAGTATTGGCAAGTGATACCTTAGTAGAATATTGGTAGACTAAATACTATATGCATTTTGGCTAAGTGTAGCTTAGGCTTGCTTTGCTCAAAAAAGGTTTACCTATTAGTTGAAAACACTAAGTTTTTCTTTGACAGAAACTTTCCCAAGGAACCACCGATAGAAATTGGGGAACCTTCACCCTTGTTCAACCACAAGTTTTTACTTAGAAATTGGGATGATGTAACACCCTCAGAATCGGCCCTATGCAAGTTTCAGCGCTTCCCGCCAAAACCCGCATAGAAACGATTCAAAGGTGCCCACCAGGCACTTGCGTGCGGGTGGAAAACGAAGTAATATCATTACACAATAGTCCTCGATGGAACCCACAAAACATATATATACAACAGCGACTCAAAGAGTCAAGAATACAGATATACAATACAAAGATCCAAATCACCTTTAAAACGATACAGCGTCCGAGTACGGACAAGATGCAAATTGAGCTAAGAGCCCTGAAGAATAACCAATGGCGTCCATAACCCTGCCCAGGCCAAGCCGGAAGGGTAACCCTGCTAACGACGTCGATCTCAAAACCTGCTTAAACAAAAGGGGTGCCGACAAAGGGCAAAGGAAAAAGAGAGAGCGGTCAGTACTGAGGCCAGTACACGGCGAGGCTAGAATTCGGCGGTACTCGCCTACATAGGTATGGTGGACTGAAGCGGCAGCGCAGCATGCACTATCCAACCTGATACTACCACCAAACATACCCATCCTGGTGTTTCCCCCTCGAGACCAAACGAGGAAGTCAACCGAGGAACTCACACCGTTGGCAGTTTTATTTATTCAGTTATCGTTGCAGCAATTACTAGTTAGGTATAGATAGTCATCCTGATAGAATAAGAAGTGGGCACTTTTAGTTAACCATTCCGTTGTAGTTGCAACACTTACTAGTCAGATACAATTAGCATGAGATATCCCCAAACCCAGCAGTTGTTGGTACTTTTATTTAGCCATTCCGTTGCAGTGAAGCTGATTACTAGTCATATCGGATACAAGTCAAATTATAGCAGTAAACTTTAGTTATAGTTGTCTATGATCGAGAACTGTGCTCCAAGTCGTCCATAACCGCGGACACGGCTTCTCGAAAAGATTTAACCCTGCAGGGGTGCACCAAAGTTTCCACACGCACCTACACCCTTGTTGTCAGATCAGGTAGGTACAAGATCACAAAACATACACCCAACGGTATGTCGACGGGGTTTCGGACACGACGTTTCCCAGACCCAAAGCAAGCACGGGGAGCCACCCCACTAAGCTACCCGCAACGAAGTTGGCCGGCTCCGGAACGGACCCAGGGTTTGCGTCAGTGGCTGTAAACGACTGGGAACCCGAAAATGTGACTGGGCTTGTCGATACCGCGAAAACACTCCGCTTACCTAAACAGTACATGTGCTCCTCGCACAATCTTAAATAAAGCAGTAAAGCATGGCATAAGTACAGAATAGTAATAAAGATCCAAACTACTTTGTGGCCCCCAGTATAGTACTTGGAATCAGGTACTAAATCGATGGGGGTGCCCATACACCCCACTTGTGGTTAGCGCGCTCGATCTCGGAACAGGTGTCAAGAACTCGGGGTCCTACGGGACACCAGTGAGTGGTTAAAAACAAAATATTGTCTATCACCCACCGGTGCCTCTGCATTTACCTACTTCAATTTTAGTTATTAAACAGTAATTAAAGCCATGATCATCTCCAACATTAAACATGCGGCAATACTCCAACAACTGTGGTACTGGACGACACGCAACAGCACTTTAGCAAGCGACTACGACGCGCAGGTCCAACTATCTACCAAACAGCAGGTAATAGGATGTGTCCAAGGCAATATAAGGCCGCAAGGGATATCACGGGTACGGAAACTAGAGCATCTCAACACAGATAGCAATATATCAACAGGAGGAAATAAAGACTATAAATGCAAAATAGGTAGAAGGGGAGGGGATGCTCGCCTGAAAATATTTCCGAAGGTTCATCCGAAGATCGGATCGATACTCGCATCAACTCATCGGCCTAGTCCGTGAAGAAGCAAAACACTAGCACAAACACCGGATGCACTATTTAATACTATGACAGAAGATCGGGCATGATGCATGTATGATGTATGACATGGCAAAGGTGCAATGCAATTAGATCATATTAAGCGGAACCGGGGTCCCAACATTTAATTAAACGGTTCAAGTTATTTATCTACCCCGCAAATTAAATGTTGGATTAGCAAGACCAAACATGGCTTCGGTTCGCTATGCCAATTTAAATGAAGTCCGGAATAAGACAAAGATATCCCGCATATAGACTCCATATTTAATTTAGGTGAATCGGCATAACGCCCCCAAACCCACATGAATATGCATGCAAGCATGAAAATTGATATGCAACAAGTATATTTATATATTATAAAAATAGGAGGGGTCTCGGATAGGGAATCACATTAGGGTATCGGCGATCTTGGTTTCGAAGGGGTTCGGGCGCCGGGATCGGTCTTCGGGATTGGCCTTCGGATCCGGGTTCCTTGGGTCCGAGAGGAAGATGTCCTCAGGGTCTCGATCATCGGGTCCATGGATCGGGGGTCTTTGGCATCTTCGGATCTGGGGTGGAAAACATGGCGATCCGGGGGAACGGTACTCGGGTTCGGGGTCTCGGCATTCGTGAAGAAAGGCATGGCGTTCCATGTGGCGGTCCTGGCGGTCATCGGGCCCATGTCGACGATATACGGGTTTCGGTGATTCTTCGGTCCCATCTCGGTACTTCCTCCACTCGATACCGGTACATGGTGTTGGTAAGCCACATATTAAACAAAACAAAAACAAGACATCAACAGAAACAGAGGAGAATTCAAGCATGTAGCGAATATGACTAGACGTTGTTCATACAACATGTATTGGGTGTTGTACAAGGTCATACCCGACTACACACGGGTAACCGAGGCAGAGGAAACAGAGAGGCTCCCAAAACTGAGCAGCAGCACCTGGTACTGGCGATGACGACCTGCAGGAAAAAAAAGACAGCGAGGGCGGGCACATGCCGCGGGCGCCGGAGACGCGGGGAGAGAGGCGCAGATGGCAACCATGGAGCTTGGGCTCGGGCTTGGCCGGGCCGACGTGCGGCGACCATGACAAGGGGGCCCGGGGGCGAGGAAGGAGGCCGGTCGTCGGGCAGAGACGGACACGGGAGGGCCTGGTTATGCCGCGCGGACAGGGGCGGCGACGTGCAGGGGCTCCGACGGTGAGTGGCGATGGTGATGCGCGGCTTTGGTTGCAGCGCTCGGGCTGGCCGAGGAGGAGGAGGCGAGCCGACGACGGCTCGCTGGGGAGGCCGACGAACAGAGGGGGAAGAGGCGCCTAGCAGCTGCGCCATGGCCAGGGAGCCAATCCGGAGAGAGGCGCGGGTAGGTGGTCGCGTGGTGGTTGAGGCGAGGCAGACGGCGGCGTCATATCGAGGAAAAGGGAGGAGGGGATCGCGTGCGGCCTGGGAGTAGGGTGCGGCGTTGGTGGGTCCCGCGTCATGGGGAGTGGGTCCAGGGCGGGAGCGTGTCTGCATCGATGGGGTGAGAGGGAGTGGCGGCAGGTGGGATTTGGGGGGGTGGCGGCTGGGTGGAGGGAGAGAGGGTCTGAGGTAGGTAGGGATTAGGGTTTGGGAGGTGGGGTGGTAGGTCGGCTGTTGGCTGGGCCTTTTGGGCCTGGCCGGCGGCTTCCTACCCCGACAAAATACATTTATTATTTATTTTATTTTTAAAACATTTTTTTAAATACTTTTTAGACAAACAAAAGATCTGAACAGACCGAGGTTTTAGTTTGAGATTAAAGGAGAGGGCTAATTAGAAAACAACTTAGGCTTTTACGAAAAATAGTTTTTCTGCAAAATATATGCATGATGTCATGATGATGCACAAAATATAAACAATAGGCGATTTTCTAGTAGTGGTTTTACCCGGGGTGCTACAATTCGACACCACTAACAATGGATCTCGCCCTCGAGATCCGCCTCATGGTACCGGGGAGAAGGGCGGCGATCTGAATCTTCTCGCATCGTGTAGATCATTGCGACACCACTAACAAGAGGTCGTTATCCGTGATCGGCGAGAGAACACTCTGGGAAACAAAGGAGAAGGTAGAGGTATCAACCAATCAATCCACCTCTAACTTCGATAGAAAGAGAGAATCGATGCATTCTCATCCACTTCAATGTACACGAGCGAATAGAGTGAGTAGTCGGCATGGGGGCCAGTCCATCACGCACCCAAACTATTACTCTGCACAATCAGTAGAAAAGCGTGCAACCATTCTCAGAATCAGACTGAAGATCTCGACAATCGAGGTTCAGAACCGAGGAGTGATGCAGACTCTGCATCGGATCTAGCGTAGATGATGTCGTCGCGTCGGAAAACACCGGAAGGCACGAGAAGGAACAAAGAGAAGTCCACCATACGAAGGATTCCTCGGATAGCATGAAGACCAGATGTAGCAACACCGTTACCAAAGGAGGAAGCGAAACCCTGAAGGTACGATGGAACCCAACCACGAGAAATCCTGGACTCGAAGAGAGAGGAGAGAGCGGATTAAAAACACGCAGAGGTGAGAGGAGAGCAGCAGAGGGGTAAGGAGTAAAATCAGACCAAATCAGAACTATCCAACCGATTTTTCAAAAATAGTTTTGACACTCTACTTCAGCCGTTAGCTAGGTTATCCTACAGGCTGGACTTGTGGGGTATCGCAACTGCTGAGCTCTGATACCACTCTGGCCCTATGCAAGTTTCAGCGCTTCCCGCCAAAACCCGCATAGAAATGATTCAAAGGTGCCCACCAGGCACTTGCGTGCGGGTGGAAAACGAAGTAATATCATTACACAATAGTCCTTGATGGAACCCACAAAACATATATATACAACAGCGACTCAAAGAGTCAAGAATACAGATATACAATACAAAGATCCAAATCACCTTTAAAACGATACAGCGTCCGAGTACGGACAAGATGCGAATTGAGCTAAGAGCCCGAAAGAATAACCAATGGCGTCCATAACCCTGCCCAGGCCAAGCCGGAAGGGTAACCCTGCTAACGACGTCGATCTCAAAACCTGCTTAAACAAAAGGGGTGCCGACAAAGGGCAAAGGAAAAAGAGAGAGCGGTCAGTACTGAGGCCAGTACACGGCGAGGTTAGAATTCGGCGGTCCTCGCCTACATAGGTATGGTGGACTGAAGCGGCGGCGCAGCATGCACTAAACACCCTATAGAGACTCGATATAACTGTCGGCTATCAGAAAGGGATAAGAAAGACCTATCCGGATCCAACCTGATACTACCACCAAACATACCCATCCTGGTGTTTCCCCCTCGAGACCAAACGAGGAAGTCAACCGAGGAACTCACACCGTTGGCAGTTTTATTTATTCAGTTATCATTGCAGCAATTACTAGTCAGGTATAGATAGTCATCCTGATAGAATAAGCAGTGGGCACTTTTAGTTAACCATTCCGTTGTAGTTGCAACACTTACTAGTCAGATACAATTAGCATGAGATATCCCCAAACCCAGCAGTTGTTGGTACTTTTATTTAGCCATTCCGTTGCAGTGAAGCTGATTACTAGTCATATCGAATACAAGTCAAATTATAGCAGTAAACTTTAGTTATAGTTGTCTATGATCGAGAACTGTGCTCCAAATCGTCCATAACCGCGGACATGGCTTCTCAAAAAGATTTAACCCTGCAGGGGTGCACCAAAGTTTCCACACGCACCTACACCCTTGTTGTCAAATCAGGTAGGTACAAGATCACAAAACATACACCCAACGGTATGTCGACGGGGTTTCGGACACGAAGTTTCCCAGACCCAAAGCAAGCACGGGGGGCCACCCCACTAAGCTACCCGCAACGAAGTTGGCCGGCTCTGGAACGGACCCAGGGTTTGCGTCAGTGGATGTAAACGACTGGGAACCCGAAAATGTGACTGGGCTTGTCGATACCGCGAAAACACTCCGCTTACCTAAACAGTACAGGTGCTCCTCGCACAATCTTAAATAAAGCAGTAAAGCATGGCATAAGTACAGAATAGTAATAAAGCTCCAAACTACTTTGTGGCCCCTAGTACAGTACTTGGAATCAGGTACTAAATCGATGGGGGTGCCCATACACCCCACCTGTGGTTAGCGCGCTCGATCTCGGAACAGGTGTCAAGAACTCGGGGTCCTACGGGACACCAGTGAGTGGTTAAAAACCAAATATTGTCTATCACCCACCGGTGCCTCTGCATTTACCTACTTCAATTTTAGTTATTAAACAGTAATTAAAGCCATGATCATCTCCAACATTAAACATGCGGCAATACTCCAACAACTGTGGTACTGGACGACACGCAACAGCACTTGAGCAAGCGACTACGACGCGCAGGTCCAACTATCTACCAAACAGCAGGTAATAGGATGTGTCCAAGGCAATATAAGGCCGCAAGGGATATCACGGGTACGGAAATTAGAGCATCGCAACACAGATAGCAATAGATCAACAGGAGGAAATAAAGACTATAAATGCAAAATAGGTAGAAGGGGAGGGGATGCTCGCCTGAAAACATTGCCGAAGGTTCATCCGAAGATCGGATCGATACTCGCATCAACTCATCGGCCTAGTCCGTGAAGAAGCAAAACACTAGCACAAACACCGGATGCACTGTTTAATACTATGACAGAAGATCGGGCATGATGCATGTATGATGTATGACATGGCAAAGGTGCAATTCAATTAGATCATATTAAGCGGAACCGGGGTCCCAACATTTAATTAAACTGTTCAAGTTATTTATCTACCCCGCAAATTAAATGTTGGATTAGCAAGACCAAACATGGCTTCGGTTCGCTATGCCAATTTAAATGAAGTCCGGAATAAGACAAAGATATCCCGCATATAGACTCCATATTTAATTTAGCTGAATCGGCATAACGCCCCCAAACCCACATGAATATGCATGCAAGCATGACAATTGATATGCAACAAGTATATTTATATATTATAAAAATAGGAGGGGTCTCGGATAGGGAATCACATTAGGGTATCGGCGATCTTGGTTTCGAAGGGGTTCGGGCGCCGGGATCGGTCTTCGGGATCGGCCTTTGGATCCGGGTTCCTTGGGTCCGAGAGGAAGATGTCCTCAGGGTCTCGATCATCGGGTCCATGGATCGGGGGTCTTTGGCATCTTCGGATTTGGGGTGGAAAACATGGCGATTCGGGGGAACGGTACTCGGGTTCGGGGTCTCGGCATTCGTGAAGAAAGGCATGGCGTTCCATGTGGCGGTCCTGGCGGTCATCGGGCCCATGTCGATGATATACGGGTTTCGGTGATTCTTCGGTCCCATCTCGGTACTTCCTCCACTCGATACCGGTACATGGTGTTGGTAAGCCACATATTAAACAAAACAAAAACAAGACATCAACAGAAACAGAGGAGAATTCAAGCATGTAGCGAATATGACTAGACGTTGTTCATACAACATGTACTGGGTGTTGTACAAGGTCATACCCGACTACACACGGGTACCCGAGGCAGAGGAAACAGAGAGGCTCCCAAAACTGAGCAGCACCACCTGGTACTGGCGATGACGACCTGCAGGAAAAAAAGACAGCGAGGGCGGGCACATGTCGCGGGCGCCGGAGACGCGGGGAGAGAGGCGCAGATGGCGACCATGGAGCTTGGGCTCGGGCTTGGCCGGGCCGACGTGCGGCGACCACGACAAGGGGGCCCGGGGGCGAGGACGGAGGCCGGTCGTCGGGCAGAGACGGACACGGGAGGGCCTGGCTATGTCGCGCGGACAGGTGCGGCGACGTGCAGGGGCTCCGACGGTGAGTGGTGATGGTGATGCGCGGCTTTGGTTGCAGCGCTCGGGCTGGCCGAGGAGGAGGAGGCGAGCCGACGACGGCTCGCTGGGGAGGCTGACGAACAGAGGGGGAAGAGGCGCCTAGCAGCTGCGCCATGGCCAGGGAGCCAAGCCGGAGAGAGGCGCGGGGAGGGGGTCACGTGGTGGTTGAGGCGAGGCAGACGGCAGCGTCAGATCGAGGAAAAGGGAGGAGGGGATCGTGTGCGGCCTGGGAGTAGGGTGCGGCGCTGGTGGGTCCCGCGTCATGGGGAGTGGGTCCAGGGCGGGAGCGTGTCTGCGTCGATGGGGTGAGAGAGGGAGTGGCGGCAGGTGGGATTTGGGGGGGTGTCGGCTGGGTGGAGGGAGAGAGGGTCTGAGGTAGGTAGGGATTAGGGTTTGGGAGGTGGGGTGGTAGGTCGGCTGCTGGCTGGGCCTTTTGGGCCTGGCCGGCGGCTGCCTCCCCCGACAAAATACATTTATTATTTATTTTATTATTAAAACATTTTTGTAAATACTTTTTAGACAAACAAAAGATCTGAACAGACCGAGGTTTTAGTTTGAGATTAAAGGAGAGGGCTAATTAGAAAACAACTTAGGCTTTTACAAAAAATAGTTTTTCTGCAAAATATATGCATGATGTCATGATGATGCACAAAATATAAACAACAGGCGATTTTCTAGTAGTGGTTTTACCCGGGGTGCTACAGATGAGGAGATTCTTGATAGGTTCCATGTCTTGATGCTCAAGTTGTCCAATACCAGGGACATGGCTAAATACTTAGATTCTTCCATCTGCAGAGGTTGTGCACTTTCCCCACAAGACTTGATTTTCACCAAGACAGGACCTTTCAGAAGCCTTCCCTTAGACCAAATGGACGCGCTCCAACCTATCATCCCACTACCACCAACTGTCCAAATGGCTAAGTTATTGCATCCTATATGATCCAGGCAGAGCCCATATTTCCAAGTGGCTGCACTAGAAGCTTCTTAACATATGGCATCTCAAATACCTTTGTTCCTGGGTGGCTTTCCACAAGTGATATACACAAGGTAAACCATAGAAATGGGCCTTGTGTAACCACTCAACATAAACCATTCCTTCCATTCCACCTAGGTGTTTCATTCACTTAGTTGTTTTATTAAGCAAAACACAAGTCCAAAGACTTAGAAATATTTTATCATAGCATGAATATATAACCACCCTTGTTTGCTACTAGCTAGGCTAAGCATGGCATAGATAAGCATCTTAACATAGAAATTTCTAGCAATTCTACAACTACTAGGATTTCCCAAGCATAGTATATAGACCAAAATATTCATGCAAGTCTAGCAAAATATTTCTAGTGCATAGTTGAAAAACTTAGGAATAAAATCATGAAGCACCACTTGCCTTGGTAGTTTGGAGATTAGCTACAATCCTCACAATCACAATCACTATTTGCACCAAAATCTACACATAAAATAATGGCACAAAATCACATACACAATTAATACAAGCAAAAATACATGAATGTATGCAATATGCCATGTGATGATTTTCTACACTAAACAAGACAAGTGCACTGTACTGAATCATAGACAAGTACAAAACAAGCCAAAATAAACTTTATTTGATTAGCAAAAACTTTTCCAAATAATTAATATACACAAAATAGGCCTACACATGTTTCTATAAAAACAACCATTTTAACAGAGGCAAAACTTTAAACACATTGCATAAATAGAAAGGATTTTCTCTCCTGATTCCATTGATATAAAATTTGTCAAATTTGGACGTGGGAATCAAAAGTTATGATTTAAACAAGTTTAACCATCTAATTGATCTAATTCAAATTTTTAAAACGAAACTCGTGCCACGCGGCAGCTTCTGGTTGGTTGGTACCGCTTCGCTCTGGATCGCGCTTGCGAACCGTTAAATCTAACTAAAACGCGCGGCCAGATCTGCTCCTTACCTCTTCGTCATAGATCTAATATTATACGTTGGATCTAGATCCTACGGCCACAGATCTATCGACCACAGACGGGCGACGCTAGTAGCGGCGACTGGCGGTGGCGGCTCTATCAGAGTCGTTGCTGACGTTCTAGGTCGCGCGGGAGAGGGAGAAGGGGCTTACTGTGCTCATCGTGTGCTGCTGATGCTCGAGGTAGGCTTCATTGGCGAAGGGGCGCGCAGAGTTGGTCGCTGGAGCTCGTCGGAGTCGTGCGCGGCGTCAGGTGGTTGCAGACGTCAACGTTGCCGAGGCTCTGCGCCGTCCTTGCACGAATAAAAGGCATCAGGGGGTGCGCAAAGTCACAGTGAGCAAGATGGTTTCAAGGAGAGATCAAGGGGCGCTCGATTCGTACCGTGATTTCTCACCGGAGTTGAGGAAAGCGTCGAGCACTTGCGGTGGTTGTCGAATCCATCGATCTAGGCCACGAGCAGACAAGGAAAACGCATGACGTGAGTCGCGTGGTCGAAGGAAGCATGCTAGCGTGAATGAGACCGAGTGGGGTGGACGGAGCTTACCAGAATCGTCCGCCGGAGTGTTTCGATACCGCGGCGGTGCGAGCAAAATTGCGGGCAGCCTGGTGGCGCTTCTGGCTAGCTCTGTTGGGGGAAATGGTCGCGAGGGGGAGGGGTTTATGTAGCTAGAGCGGGGGCAGAAATCACTCGCCGAATCAATGCAATTAAGCGCGGCATCAGTGGGGAAATGGCAGCGGCGAGGTGGTCGTCGGCGTTGATTGAGGACGAAGGGGTGACATGGCAGTGAGGGCCCAGTCGACAGCGAGTGGGTACGCGTGTGCGGGGTAGGAAACGAGGGGAGAGGGGGAAATGGCTTGGGTGGGCTTGTGGGCTGTTAGTGGTGCTGGGCCAAAAGGTTGGCGCCAGGTTTTATTTTTTTCCTTTTGTTTTTCTTTTCTGTTTGATTTTCCAGAAATGATTTTCAAACCCTAATTCAAACAAGTTTGATTTCAAATCTTCTCTAGATTTTTATACAGTGAACTTTGTACTCAAATGTGTGTCAAACACTTCTGTTTACTCAAAAACACTTTGATCAATTGAAAAATAAAATAAAACCATGCCTTTATGGGATATAAATAATAGGCATAAAAATTTGTTTTATATTCATACTTTGTTTTTGAAATCTTTGCCCAAGCTTTGGAAAACTCTTAAGTTTGAACTCAAAACATTACTGAATAAAATAAGTATCTTTCTCATTAGAAAGTAGCACTAAGGCTAGAGCATACTTACATAAAATAATGAGCAACATATGCTCCTGTTTTTGAAATGGTGTTGAAATGGAACCCTAAATGATCATGGATGCATGGATGATATGCATGAGTTTTGAAACATGATTTTAGGGATGTTACATTCCATGTAGTAGCTATATGGTTGTATCTCCTCCTTTGTGCTTTCATGTATAGATCTTGTGAGCTCTGTTCATGATCAAGATCTAATCTATTTGTAATCATGCATGTTGTGTTTGCGGGGATCCGATGGATATTGAGATTATTGTGTTGGTTTGATTAATGGTTTTGTCTTTATGATTCTATCATGTTTGTGTTGTTTGTGATCTTGCATGCTCTCCGTTGTTAGTAGCTATCTTGGCCAAGTAGTTGCTAGTGACTCCAAGAGGGGGTATTTATGCTCGATAGTGGGTTCATGCCTCTAGTTTCCAAGGGAAGTGACAATAATCTCTTCGTTTGTAGATGTGTGATGTCTACGCACTTCTATTCTTGTAGACAGTTGTTGGGCCTCCAAGTGCAGAGGTTTGTAGAACAGCAGCAAGTTTCCCTTAAGTGGATTACCCAAGGTTTATCGAACTCAAGGAGGAAGTGTTCAAAGGTATTCCCTCTCAAGCAACCCTGCAATCAAGATACAAGAAGTCTCTTGTGTCCCCAACACACCTAATACACTTGTCAGTTGTATAGGTGCACTAGTTCGGCGAAGAGATAGTGAAATACAAGTGGTAACGGTGCCAGAAAATAGCTTCTGACTTGTTGTTGACGTGGGGTAACGGTGCCAGAAAAGAGCTGATGGCGTGGAGGAACAGACTAAAGGCAAACTGAAGGAAGCAAGCAAACATGCAACAAGTCTAGTAGCAAATGGTGTTTCAATGTTTAGAAACAAGGCCTATGGATCATACTTTCACTAGTGAACACTCTCTCATATAAATATCCTCTCTTCATGATACTACTCTTAACTACTCTCCGGTTGGACACTCTAATCCATGGTAGGGCCTTCCCCAATCTAGATAACCCCACACTGTCACCTTGAGCACTAGATGGTTCCAAAAACACTACAATTTCATAGAGACATCCAACTCAAAATATAACTCATAACAAATATTCAATCTAGCCAAAGTGCCACACACGGTATGCACGCTGTCACTTTCGCACACATGGGGAAAAGCATAGATCTATTAAAGCACAAAGAGTATTTATGTAGACTCAAACCTAAGTGCCACCATGGCATGCACGCTGTCACTTTCACACACATGGGGAGAGCAGAGATCTAATGAAGCACTTGAGTAGCAAGGTAGATCTACTTGATTACAAAGCTCATGACCACAAGATCATGCATAGAGAGAGATGAACAGATAGCTACCGGTAGAGCCCTTTGCCTTGAGGAAGAACTACTCCCTCCTCATCATGGGAATCAGTAACGGTGATAGAGATGGTGGTGGAGATCGATGGAGATGGCTCCGGGGGCACTTCCCCGTCCCGGCAGGGTGCCGGAACAGAGACTTTCTGTCCCCCGAATCTCTCCCCTTCGGTGGCGGCGGCGGCGTTGTGGAGGTTTTCGTGTATTTCTTCTGGATTCCCTAGGGTTTTCCCATCGGGGGATTCTTGTAGGCGAAGGGGGAGGCCGAGGAGGCGGCCAGAGGGCCCACACCCTCCCCAGGCGCGGGCCAGGCTTGGCCACGCCCAGGGGGTCTGGCCACCCTCTGGTGCCTCTCCATCTCTCCTTCTGGATTCAGGTCCCTCACGGAAAGTTATTGACTTTGGCTTTTGTCCTGTCCAATTCCAAGAATATTGATTTTTTGTCTTTCTGGAACCAAAAACAGAAGAAAATAGGCAACCGGCATTGTGGCAACTTGTCAATAGGTTAGTTCTAGAAAAGATATAAAAACACCTCAAAGTGTAGACAAAGCAAAGCAAAGTAGATAGTAAACAAGCATGAAGCATCAAAAATTATAGATACGTTTCCGACGTATCAATGTGTTGTTGCTACTAGGGAGAAAACAACGATCTCTTGTTCATGGAACATATGGACTGTTTACCTTACACACTTTTCTTAAAGCAGTTGTCTGTTGCTTGCAACTTAATATTGGAGGGGGTTCGGATGATAACCTGAAGGTGGACTTCTAGTCATAGATGCAGTTGGATGGCGGTCTATGTATCTTGTTGTATTTCCTAAACGAATCTCATAGGATATTTCTGACTGGTAATTGCATTGTTATGCCTTTCTCAGTTACTATCAATTGCCCTGATGTAATTTGTTTACCCTTCATGTCATGTTGTTTATCTTAAGGAGAGCACCTCTAGTGAACTATGGACCCCGGTCCAATCTTTACCATTGATACATATTCCACTGTTACTTGTTTACTTGCTGCAAACCATTACCTTCCACACCATACGTTTAATCCTTTGTTACAGCAAACCGATGAGCTTGACAACCTCACTGATTTGTTGGGGCAAAGTCTTGAGTTTGTGTTGTGCAGGTCTTCGCGTTGCTTGCAACACCTGTGTGACGTTTCCTTCCTCCTTCTGGTTCGATAACCTTGGTCTCTACTGAGGGAAAGCTTGATGTTGTTCTCATCATACCTTGCTCTTGGGGTTCCCAACAAAGGCCTCTCTGACAGGCAATCACTATGGAGCTTTATTCTTATAAAAAAGAGACATATTGAAAAGAGGAAAGAGAGAGAAAAAGCACCATTTTCCCATGGTAAATAAGAATATTGCTGAGATGCTCATTGTCTGCTTGCCTTGTCATTTTGATTATCAGATAGCTCCTGTATCATGTGCAAAGGGTACCCCGTTGGCGTTTCTCTATGATACACGTGTACTTACTATGATAAGAACTTAAAGGTGACTAAAGTTGAGTAGCATGAGAAGCGGCCCTCGTATTCAAGGGACATGAGATTGCCAACTTATACTTTGTCAAGCATATACTCCATAGTTTTTTCACTTTAACCTTAATCACTTCAAGATGCTTATGATAGGGGAAATGAGAGTTGAAAGCTAACAAGTACCATAATTTTTGAAAGCTCTTTATGAAACCTGAAATCCCTGCTTCCCTTTGAAGGGCCTTTCTTCCACTTTTATATTGAATCTCCACCTTCCATCTTTATGCACCAACTAGGAGAGCATAGTTGTCATTCTTAGTTCTATGTGCATTGTCCCAAAACTTATTGATTTATTCATATTGTTGATATTGCTTGTTCTTGAACTATTTGTATCTAGTCACCCTTATGACCTTTGAAGGTGTCCTATGCATTTATGTTTTGCTACTCCATGAGGGACAAGCTAAATGACACTATGTTATGTTTTCTATATGTAAAACAAACAAATGTATTTCAATGCATTGTTATTCATGATCTTTGTTTGTATCCTTTCATGTTGCATGCATAGTTACTATGTCTTATTGTTAGAACTTCTTCTTTCATGCTCATGTTTAGAGTACTTTGATCCCAGCTATCAATGATTTGCAAATATTTTGATCAAGATTATGATGGTGCATGTCACCTCAAAAATTATTCTTTTCATCACTTACCTACTTGAGGACGAACAGGACTTAAGCTTAGGGATGCTTGATACGTCGTAAACGTATCTATAATTTTTTATGCTCCATGCTTGTTTTGTGCCAACTATCTTATGTTTTGTCTACACTTTGAGGTATTTTTATACACTTTCTGGAACTAACCTATTGACAAGATGCAACAGTGCCAGTTCCCTATTTTCTGTTGTTTTTGGTTTCAGAAAGCTAAAAAATGAATGTTCTCGGAATTGTACAGGACTAAAGCCAATCTTCATATTTTTTCCCCGGATCAATACGGAAAATTGAAGCAGATACGGAGTAGGGCACCAGGGTGGCCACACCCTAGGGTGGCGTGGTCCCACCCTGGCCATGCCACCAGGAGGTGTGGGCCCCATGGGCCTCCACCGAACTTGCCTCCTTCACCTATAAGAAGCCCCCGACTCAGAAACCCTAAATCATCCATCATACATCCACAAAAATTTCCGCAGCACCGCCGCCACCGAAGGGGAGATTCGGGGGATAGAAGTCTCTGTTCTGGCACCCTGCCAGGATGGGGAAGTGCCCTCGGATCCATCTCCTTCGATCCCCAGAGCCATCTCCATCGATCTCCATCACCATTGCTAACTCCCATGATGAGGAGGGATTAGTTCATCCTCGAGGCTAAGTGCTCTACCAGTAGCTATGTGTTCATCTCTCTCTATGCATGGTCATATTGTGATCACGATCTCTGTAATCAAGTAGATCTACTTTGCTACTCAAGTGCTTTAATAGATCTTCGGCTCTCCCCACGTGTGTGAAAGTGACAGCGTGCACGCTGTGGTGGGACTTAGGCTAGAGTTCATAAATCCTTATTATGAGTATATTTTGAGTTGGTTGTCTCTATGAAATTGTGGTGTTTGTTGGAACCATCTAGCGCTCAAGGTGACAGTATGGGTTTGTCTAGATGGGGAAAGCGGACTTTGAGGAGTGTTGTTATAGCCCTACCATGGATTAGAGTTCGCCAACCGGAGAGTAGTTAAGAGTAGTATCATGAAGAGAATATATTTATATGAGAGAGTGTTCACTAGTGAAAGTATGATCCCTAGGCCTTGTTTATAAGCATTGAAACACTGTTTACAACTAGATCTGTTGCATGTTTGCTTGTCGCCATCTTTGTTTGCTTGTCTTTGGTCTCTTCCACGCCATCAAAGTCTTTTCTAGTGCCGTCACGGGGAACTACATTGCAGCTTCAACCTTTTCCTCCCTGTCAGAAGCTCTTTTCTGGCACTGTTACCACTTAATCATCCACACCACTTGTATTTCACTATATCTTTGCCAAACTAGTGCACCTATACACCCGAAAAGTGTACTGGGTGTGTTGGGGACACAAGAGACTTATTGTATCTTGATTGCAGGGTTGCTTGAGAGGGATACCTTTGACCACTTCATCCCTGAGTTCGATATACCTTGGGTGATCCACTTAAGGAAAACTTGCTAATATTCTACAAACCTTTGCACTTGTATGCCCAACAACTGTCTACAAGAATAGAAGTACGTAGACATCAATCTCATGGTCGAAGGAATTAGGTTACTATGTATCTGAAAGCTTATAGCAATTGAACTATTGAAATGACTTGATCTTTATGCTACGCTTATCTATAGGAGTATGTCCATCGCACCATTCTCCTAATGATATGATCTTGTTGTTAATAACATCTTAATGTTCATGATCAAGAAACCATGATCATCTATCAATCAACAAGCTAGTATTATAAAGAGGCTTTGCTAGGGACTCTAATAAGTTTACAAATCACACAAGTATTAATGTTTCCGGTTAATACAATTATAGCATGGATGTAAACATTTATCATAAACACAAAGATATAATAATAACTACTTTTATTATTGCCTCTAGGGCATATAACCAACAACATGATCCCGAATAAAGTGGTTGCGAATCTCAATATGTTTTGTCCTTGTATGCTGCACAGGATTATAAGCAATTTTAATAGCACTTTCATTATAGCATAAAAGAGGCACTTTGTCACAATTGACACCATATTCCTTTAATGTTTGACTCATCCATAATAATTGCGTACAAGCACTTGCAGCAGGAACATATTCAACTTCGGCGATTGAGAGAGAGAATTTTGTTTCTTCGTAGACCAACACACTAGAGACCTTCCCAAGAATTGACATGCACCAGAAGTTGATTTTCGATCATCCTTGTCACCAGCCCAATCTGAATCAGTATAGACACATAGAGAGAAACTAGAGCCTTTTGGATACCATAGACCAAAATTTGGGGAATGGACCAAATATCTGAAGATTCTCTTGACCACCACTAAGTGTCTTTCTTTAGGAGCGTCTTGATACTTTGCACACACTCCTACACTTAACACGATATCGGGTCTAGATGCGCAGAGGTAAAGGAGAGAGCCCATCATGGATTGGTATACCTTTTGGTCCACATCTTTACCCGTTGGATTAACCTCGAGATGACATTTGGTTTGCATTGGAGTAGCAACGCCATTTAGATCCGTCATATTGAACCTCTTGAGCATGTCTTGGATGTATTTTGCTTGACTTCTAAAGGTTCCCTATCTAAGTTGCTTGATCTTGAATCCAAGAAAGAACCTTAATTCTCCCATCATAGACATCTCAAACCTGTCAATCATAAGCTTTGAAAATTCATCATTAAAAGCTTGATTAGTAGAGCCAAAAATGATATCGTCTACATATAGTTGGCATACAAAAATCTCCCTGCTAACCTTCTTAGTAAAAAGAGTGGGATCGATTTGCCCAACTTCGAATCCATGGTCTAACAAAATCTCTTTAAGGTGCTCATACCACGCACGTGGGGCTTGTTTAAGGCCATAGAGTGCCTTATCAAGTTTGTAGACATGGTTCGGAAACTTGGGATCCTCAAAACCCGGGGGTTGCTTGACATATACTGTAACATCCCAGCATTTAGGAACCAACAAAGGGTAGATTCAGTAATATGTGCAATTGCATGCATTCATCTATAAAGAAATGTGGGTAAATTTTTCACCAAATAAAAACTTAAAGTGATCAAAGTTTCTTTCGCTCTTTAAGTTTAGGAGTAGCCTTGGAGAATGATCGTTATAAACTTTGACATGATCTTTATGGATTGGTGTATTTTGGGAAAAGGAATTTGAATTTAAACTTGAGATTTGGATTATATTTTCAAAAAGATTAAGATTATATGTGAGAATATTACTTAATCAAGAAATAATATTTAGTAACTCAAACTTTAAATAATATAACACAATCAAGTAAATGAATATTTATTTCATATAGTTATTCAATGAATAAGCTACAAAATGTAACTTATGAAGATAATAAAGAAACAATACATAGTAACCAGAAACCCTATATAAGTTTGACAATTAAATAAATGAATATTCATTTCATTTAATCAATTCATCAATAAGTTACAACATGTAACTTACAAAACTAATAAAGAATCTTTACAAAAGTACAATTACATCCTTATTTATCTAGTACATTTTATTTACAAAAGAGTAAAATAAATATTACAAGGGAACTATTCTATAAAGAAAAAGAAAACCTATTCTAAATCTTGAATCTTTAAGTCTTGTACCTGCAAAACAAATAATAAACATAAAGAAAGAAAATAAGGGTTAATGTATATATTTTTACTCTCAGTAGTGATAGTGAGATGCACTGTTCCGCTTTACATCATTGAGTAAGTATTTAGGGGCAAGTTTCACCAATATGAAAGAATTAAATCTTTCATAATCCATAAGCCACAAGTAAAATGATTTCAATCAGTGAGAGGGGCAAGTTTCACCAGGCAGATAAGTGGTAAACAGATAAAAAGGTAACTTCCTTTCCAGAGCATATCCACAAGGGTGCAGTAGACATACAAGCAGCTTACACACCTAAATGCATGGTGTGTGCTGTCAACATAGCTACAACAGTCCACACAAGTAAAACAGCTCAACACAGCCGTGGGCAAGCAACACAACACCATTTCCTTGCTCATACACAACAAGCACCAGCAGTCTAGCCATAGCCAAACCAAACTAGACCAAACCAACCACACATTTGATCAACCCAGTACTCACCAAGATGGTGACATAAGGAGGGGGGTGGATCAGGTGGATAGCAAGGTCAAGTCCAAGCTACCAGGAACCAGAAGGTGGATAGCAAGATCAAGGACAAGTTCTAGGAGCTGGAAGTAGCAGGAGCAGCCTCAGGAGGATAACCAGATCAGGCCAGCAACACAACCAACAAGATCAACCACCAACCCAACAACAACCCACTGTTGTGGTGAGTTATATAAAACCATCACATGATCTTTTTATCATATCAATATAAAATATTCATGTGTTGTCTATATCTAACTTCTCAGTATTCACCCAAGTGAGGTGAATCCATCCTATAAGATTTTGAATAATAAAGTCATAGCCACAAGATAACCATACAAGTAAAACCAGGATCTCAGACCAACATCACTGATCCTGGATACAGAAGACAAATCTTATACTCCAATATAATCAAAGTCAATATTATGAAATCTGGGCACATCTCTTAAAAGAGTAGCACCTCAGAATCCATAAATCCTATGGATCCATGCAAAACCATTAGCACATCCATTATTTTCCCAACTATGACTCAAGAATTAGCAGCTGGCATTACTACCAGAACATTTCTATCAGGGACAACAAATTAGGAAACTAGTTCTTATGCCTTGGACCAACATCATAGGCAGAGAGATTAAAAGAAGCTTTCATCTTATGTTTGCCAGTACCAATTCCAAGCACTGTTAGAGCTAAGCTCATTAATAGGATCCAACTACTTGTGTGCCATTCTATGATGGTACCACAAGGACAAGTCCTAATAAATCAATCACAATCATTACTTAGCTTTCACAAATAAAAAGGGGCAAGTCACTAAATATCATGTTCCTGGAATCAAATGCCAGGAATCAGCATCAAGCTCATCTATACATCTACAGAATGTATATCATCATACAAGCCAACCATTATAGATGCAGTAAACAATCACTGACAGAACCACTGTCAGTATTAACATTTTGACAGTAGAAAGTTCTCAGATCAACAACATTCCCAAGTAATGATTCCATGTATCATATCAAATTACCACTAGAATTAGTCTGGTAAGCCACTAGCATCACCAAAGCCAACTATAAGCAGTAATCCACATCAAACAACCATTCATCATGCTCTAGGATCATCACTACTAGATCCAAATCATCATATATAATATCAACAGAGGGATATGAACCCAAATCAGGATAT
This sequence comes from Avena atlantica, assembly GCA_910589765.1. NCBI lineage: Eukaryota > Viridiplantae > Streptophyta > Magnoliopsida > Poales > Poaceae > Avena > Avena atlantica. Next base: position 118,882,197 of record OU342735.1, on the reverse strand, counting down.
GAACCCTAATCAGAACATGGACACTAGTCAGGGGTAGTCACTAGAAACACACAGGACATAGTGGTAGAGTATAGAGCACGAGTGGGAGGAGAAAGCAAACTTACTAAAAGTTGTTGATGTGGGCGAGAAGAGGAAGCAGAGAGTGTCGATGAGCGCGGCGACACGGGGAGCACCCCAAGGGGGCGCTGCAACTCGCACCACACCGAGGCGGCGACCATATCCACACTTGAGGGCGAGCAACACCACCACAGCACCACGGGAACAGTGGCGGCGGCAGCACCAGCACCACCCCAAACCCTAGGGTTCGGGACGGAGCCGGTCTGGCCACAGGAGGTACCCAAGTCCAAATCAAGATGGACTGGAAGGAGGAGCGGGGTCAACAACCACACCATGCATCACGACGGTGGCCGGGGAGGACCACGACGGCGTGGATCGGCCGGCAGTGGCATCGGCGACCACGGGGTCGAGAGAGAAGAAGGAGAGAAGGGGACGAGGGAGATGGACAGGGGTGTGGGTTGAGAGGGACAACCCTTTGGGGAGCCTTTTTGGTTCTGCCACTTGGGCCAAAACGGCTCAATAAGCCCAACACGGCCAGCCCAACCACCCAAAGAAAGTTCTAATAATTCAAAAAAGACCAAAATGCCCCTGAATTTAAATAAATTCTAGAAAATAAAATAAAAATCCAAAAATTATAAATAAAATATTTTTGGATTCACAATAATCCAATCTATCTAAATAAATTAAGAAATTTTTAGGCATATAATTTTTCTCAAGAATTTTATAATATATATTCCTTATGGAATTTTATAAAATTAATGAAAGATGATAAAAATAAATAAAAATCACTTTTATTATATATTAATACTAAATAAATAATTAATATCATTCTTGTATTTAAATGATAATTCTTAAAGGAATTATTAAATAAATAAAATAAAATAAACTAAAATAAACTAAAAGAATACAATATTCAATAAATATTAATAATTAATATTTATAAATTCTTTACCACTAAAAAGAATTTTTGTAATTTAAATAATAGGGAGAACATACACAAAAATAAATAATGCATTACATTACTTTGAATAATCATTTTGCTTCTTTAAATATTGTCCTTACCAGACAATAATGATGTTTTGTAGACATAGAAGCTCAAGATCCAGTGCAAGCATCCGAATTCACTATCTTGCAATCACAAGGCAAGTTCATCACTTGCTCATGTCCTTTTAAGAGTCTTTATCAAAGTATTTGCAAATTGTGTGTTATCATCTATATTCGAGAGAAAGAAAATATTATTTTCTCAAAATAAATAAAACGTAGGTATCATCCTAAGTGATGATATAATGGAGCAATAGAACTTAGGTTGCTATCTGCAACAATGATAAGCAACTAGGGATTAATAACCCATGACATCGGTGATTCTAGCACCGTATATTACGCGTTAACCATGAGATTTGGAATGGGATGGAGAAGTCAGTTGTATCCTTTTCCTCTCGTATGGAGGCAAGACGACCTTAACGTGACATTGTGATTCCTTGTGCGGATCCAACATATGGGTGGGCAGCCTTACGCCCCACACTTTTGGTGTCTAGATTATCTATGAATGGTGTTTAGGGATATAGTCCATTTAAATGGTACTCGTCCGGGCATCACCAGGTCATAGAGTCTTCGGGAACTCATCAGGGTTTTAGCCTGCCCGAAAGGGGGATTAACGGAGGTGAGCCGGACCCAAAGGATCATGCATACATATAACGTCGCGGAGAGGGCAGTGATTGGCTTGGACCAACTACTGGGCCCCACATCATGGAATTGTGGAAGGGAAAGTATGCCCGGTTGTGCAACAAGGAAGTTGATCTCTCATGGGTAAAGTAACACACCTCTGCAGAGTGTAAGAGCTATAACTTGTTACTCCCTATTCTGGGAAGGAGCTATGAACGCGGCAGGAAAGGAACTCCATGAAAGTTCTGGTCAACCTGTGAAGGCTGATGGTCATAGATTTTCATAATAAAATGAATCTTTGAAGAAATATTTACAAGAAAATTTCATAGTGCCAAGGACTTATAGTCCTAGGTGGTAGATAGAGCATCAAACTTCCCACCTTGCATATAATGAACTTGCTAGGTAACACTGTTACTCGCCCTTTCCTTTGATCCTTTGCTTAGACTCTAAGGATCCCGAGGATACTCCAATGTATGCAACTCAGAGCCAAGAGGAGGTCTTCTATGAAGAGCCCAATTTGTATGGAGCCGTAGAAGGGGAGGACTACGATATCGTCTATGGAGGAGAGTACCAAGAGTCAGAATAATCACTATAGTTCTAGGATCCACTTGAGCCGAGCAACATAAACAATATATAGCAATAAGTTGTTGAGCTCAATTTGGAGTTTAAGTTATCACTTTGAAACTTCCGCTAAAACACTTATATTTTGGTTTGTAAGTTGAACCTTTTGGAAGTCTTGAACTTCCGGTATTGTAATAATAATAATGTGTGTATGTTTGTAATATGGACCCGCAATGTTTCTGTTGTACCACTTTGAGGGATGTGATATTTACGGAACGGTGTTCTGTGGATGTCATGTCAGCGACTATAGTGTACTACACATGCAGTGGTATGCTGGGTCACCGCATATACCAACTCATGTAGAGGACCATCAAGAAACACACTCTCAACATCCATTTGATGTAATTTAACATTATGATGAGCAGCATAATCAAGGAGGATACGAATGGACTCAAGGCGAGCCACATGAGCATAAGTTTTGCCAAAATCAATGCCTTCCACTTGAGAGAATCCTTGAGCCACCAACCTTGCCTTATTCCTTACAACAATGCCATTTTCATCTTGCTTGTTCTTGAAAATCCACTTTGTGCCGATAATATTGCGATACTCTTTGGGTTTTTCTACGAGCTTCCATACTTTGTTATGCTCGAAGTTATTCAGTTCTTCATGCATTGCAACCACCCAATTTGGATCTTCAAGAGCATCAAAGACCTTATTTGGTTCCACTATTTATATATGAGCTTGATGATCACAGAAGGTAGCAAGTTCTCTTCTAGTGGACACTCTTCTTCTTAGATCACCTACAACCTTGTCAAGAGTATGACCACTTAACTCAAGGTTCCGTTCAGCACGATTTTTGCGACGAGATTCAATTTCCTTATTGTTTCTTGGAGGATTTGATTCAACATTTGGAACCTCGTCTTGACCACTACCATCAACAACTTGATTACTATGAATTGGAGATGAAGAACCTTGCCCTTGATTTTGGTCTGCATACATAACAGGAGGCTGGTGCTGTTCTGGAGCTTTAGGGCCGGATAATCCGCCCCTAGGTGGGGCCAGATAATCTGGCCTAGGAGTTTCTGCTTCAGGCTGCTCTTCCTGGTTTCCCCTGTCATGAGTTGGAGTGCCAGACCCCGATAATCCGCCCTTGGTAGGGTCCAGATAATCCGTCCTGGGATTTTCAGCATATTCCTGTTTGTATTGATTGCCCCTGGTGTTGGTTGGAGTTCCAGGGTCGGATAGTCCGCCCCTTGCAGGGGGCAAAAAGTCTGGCCTAGGACTACCAGTTTTCCCAGAAAACTGATGATCTTCAGGAGGTTATGGTGTTGGTGCAGAAGTTTCTCCAGCAGGAAGAGCTTGTTGATCTTGTGTAGATGAGGGCTCCACTTGAGTAGAGCATTGTCCTTCCCGATCCACCACAAGGGGTTCCTCAATGGGGCGAAAAAATCCCACGCCCATTCTTCTTATGGCATCTTGGGGTATTTCAACATCTGCATCACAAACATCAACTTACCCCGCATGGGAGCCATTATTTTCATCAAATTCCACACTACAAGATTCTACAATAGTTCCAGAGAGATTATTGTAGACTCTATAAGTGTGGGATTCGGCACCATAACCAACAAAAATACCTTCTAAAGACTTAGACTCAAATTTAGACAAACGAACTCCTTTGATAAGAAAGAAACACTTACAACCAAATACCCGGAAATATGATATGTTGGGCTTGTTACCGGTAAGTATCTCATATGGCGTTTTGTCCAAAATCTTGCGGATGTAGAGCCGGTTTGATGAGTGGCATGCAGTAGATATGGCTTCAGCCCAGATCTTATATGGTGACTTGAATTCATCTAACATAGATATAGCCATATCCATCAAAGTACAAAGTTCTTCCTCTCGGCTACACCATTTTGTTGAGGGGTGTACGCAGCGGAATACTGATGCCTTATCCCCTCTTCACTTAGAAATTCATTTAAAGTGTAGTTCTTGAAATCGGAGCCGTTTTGTGTTGACACTGGACCTCATTGGTGAAATCAATGATAGTTTGTTGAGTCTCACTCTTTAGCTTGAAAAAATAGACCCATGTGTATCGTGAGTAATCATCGACTATCAACAAGCAATATTTCTTCCCACCGAGGCTAGCATGAGATGGAGGACCAAACAAGTACAAGATCCTCGTTGAGGAAACAATAGTTTTCCTCTTGTGTGGAGAGTCGTTCATCTTGCCTTCAACACATGCCCTGCAAACACGATATTTGGCAAAGGAAACATTGTATTTTAGTACAAGGATGTGGCCACCCTTGTGAAGACTTTGCAAAGTTCTCATGTTGACATGGGCTAAACGGCGATGCCATAACCAGCCCACGTCGGCTTTTCCGAATAAGCACATCGGACCCGCAGTGGTTTTCCCCGAAAATTCCACCGCATACAGGTCATTTTCGACGTACCCAATGGAAGCAACCTTTAGAGACTTGATCCACAAGAGGACCACTAAATCACCATCAATGAAAATAGCAAAGCCCATCTTACCAAGGGCACAAATAGAAAGTAAGTTGTAACCGAGGGTCTCAACAAGCATGACGTCCACGAGTGAGATGTCATGGGAAACCACTACCTTGCCAAGACCCAATACCTCAGATTTAGACTTATCACTGTAGGAGACTGTAATATGATCATGGTTTGGTCTCATCTCCGTGATGATATCTTTGCTTCCAGTCATATGACTAGTGCACCCACTGTCCAGCACCCATTTAGAACCACCGGAAGCATAGCCCTGCAAGAAAATTACTTCTTGGTTTTAGGTACCCATTTTTCAATGGGTCCTCTCATGCAAGTAACAAGGGTCTTTGGAACCCAAATAGACCAAGAAACATATTCATCAAAATGAACAACATAGTTAGCATAGACATCACCATAGTTATCACAAAATAGCTCAAAATTAGGATAGTTAGACCCTGCAAAACCAATATGGTCAGTTTTGTCCTTTGTGATGTTCTTCTCAACGGTGCTTGTCTTTGCTTGTGCACTCTTGGTCTTCTTTTTCTTGTTCTTCTTGGACTTGGAAACATAGCCAAGTCCTTCTTTTCCAAGGTTTGATCTTTGCTTGCCAAGAATATCATCAAGAACTCCCTTACCTTTAGAAGTGGAGGTTTTGGCAAACTCATCTTCCACCTTAGAATTTTTTTCATGAGTATATGTTGACTTAAATGTGCTAGGGATATCATACTTAGTCAATCAAATTTGGAGCTGATCATGAGACTCACTGAGAATAGAGAATTCACTTTTCAAAGCCTTGTGAGCAATGTCAAGTTTCTCCAATTCCTCGGATAGTATAGCATGAGCAGCCCCAAAGTCAACCTTTTCTTTCTTTAGTTTCTTCGCTTTGGCTATGCATTGTCACGTTCCTTAACAATCTTGGTCACCACTTCTTCATGTGACTCCTCGATAGACTCAAGTCTCTCTTCAAGAGAAACACAATCCTCTTCCTCTTCTTCTAGAGCATTTTTTAGGGATGAAATCTCCATTGCATCCTCCCTTTCAATCCTGCCCTTTTCTTCAAGAAGCACTTCATTTTGGGCCAGATGGTCCATGAGAGCCTCAAACTGTCTTTTGTGCTCACCTTGCAAGTTAGTGATAAAATAGTCCAAAGCAACAATTTCTTCTTTAACCTTAAGACTAGTGGGATCATCCATATCAATCATAGCCTTAGGAAAAGAAGTGTTGGAAGATGATACCTCGGAACCTCTTGCCATGAGGCAAGTGGTGTTCTTGTTGATGATGTTTTCTTTAGGAGAGTCTAAGAGAGATGTTGGTGTAGACGTGGTGACTATAGAAGCCACCTCTTGAGAGATATCATCCTCATCTTCATCTTCACTTCCCGATGTATACTCCTCTTGAGCCACTAAGACAATCTTTGGTTGCTTTTTGAATGGAGCACTCTTCTTCACAAATTGCTTCTTCCGTGGAGCCTTTGTATTTTATTTGAGAATGAGTCTTCCTCCATTATCTTCTCTACTTTGATAAGGACACTCAGCAAAAAAGTGCAGCCGGTCTCCACAATTGAAGCACGTTCTTAGCTTGGGACCGTTTTCCCTTCTCCCATTTGTTCCACTCTTGCGTTCTAGTTCAGGTTTGGCTTTGGCTGGATCCTTCCAAAAATTTCTAGCATAGAAAGCCATGTATTGTCCATGAGCCCTCTTTACATCCTCGGGACAGTCCATATCTTCTATGTCATCTTCATATTGTTCAGCCACACTTGTCTTCAAGGCCATGTTGACCCCTTTTTGCATTCCAATGGCTCGTGCACGTGCATCTTCGATATTCTTGGTAGCCACTTTGAAAGATGCCATTTCTTGAATTACCTCATTAGATGTCATTAGGTGGTAGTTGTGCCTTCCTTGGAGACTCTTCAAATCTGTGTGCTCAAAAGGCATAGGAGCACTAACATACTTTCTCTTGATCCATGCATCATCAACATGAGAAGCACCATGATTTCTGAAGGTGGTGGCTATTGACTTGAGCCGCCTATACATGTACTCGTGATCTTCTCCATCCATCATATATAATCCTTCGGCTTGGTTACTCAAAGCATCATACCTATTCCTTCTCATGCTTTCATTTCCAATGAAGAGCTCGGCGAGAGCATCCCAAGCTTCATTCGTTGTGTTGAGATGCTCTATGTGGGGCATGTATTTGTTTCCCACACCTAGTTGAATCATGTGTAGAGCCATTGCATTGAGTTGACTGTCTACAACATATCTTCTTGTTAGGTTGTTTGGATCTCCAACATGAAGACCATTCTCTATGATTTTCATAACTCAATGGAGGAGCTGCACATATGAGACTTTATCAAAAATTGCCATTGATTAAAAGTAGATGCTGAAAGTTTGGGTAGATCACCCCTATTATGTATATGAGGGTGTGGGATAGGTGGATCAGGTGAATACACATGAGAAACCTCATTGTATCCTTCCTTACCACTATCCTTTTTCGAGGAGGAGCTCTTACTAGTGTCATCACCAACCACCTTGTTCTCTTTGGAATTGGAGTTTTCCTTTTCCTTAGATTGTGGAGTGGTAGCCTCAGAGGTAGATGGAGGTGGTGATGCGGGTGTGGAGAGACGCATTATCATTTGTCACATCTCTTCCATCTTAGCCTCCATAGAACTAATCAAGGTTGTTTCCAACGTCTTGAGATCATTCATGGTGACTATTTCCGCAGCATCACTCCCAACTCCCTTGGAACCCATACTTCTCTTAGGCGGTTAAGCCCGAACAAAGGGTCGGGGCTCTGATACCAATTGAAATGGATTGTATGGGAACCTAGATGGGTGAATAGGTGCTACTCAAATTTTTAGCTCTTTTTCAATTTTAGGCTTGACACAAAGTAAATTCTCTAGATATGCAACTAAGAGAATTTACCTATATGCAAATCTATATACTAAAAACGTAAAGAGAGGAGCGAGGAAACCATAGTGGAGCATGCGGAGACACAGGGATTTGTTTTACTGTAGTTCCTTCCTTATTAAGGGAAGTATGTCTGCGTTGGAGGGGTGGGTGGTTCTAAGACCACCACGCCACAATAGGCCTCACCCTATTCTTCGATGGATCTCGCCACGAAAGTCCTGATCCACCTTCTCCACTATTGGTACCCTTTGAGGCGGGAACCGGTGCCTTTACAAATCTAGCGGGGCACACATCCACAACCAAATTGGAGGCTCCCATAATGACAACAAGATGCCACAAGAACAAGGATTATCAAAATAATCAAAACAAGGATCTAGATATTTGCAAGAAATACTAGATAGAGAGTCCTCCAAATGAATGGAGAGGAGGTGAAGTGCTTGTGAAAGAACATGTGGGCCCCCATGTGTGGTTTTTGTAATTAATGACAATATCTATGGACCAATGCTTGTATCAAGTTGTACTTGTAGGAATTGTCCATAGGCAATGCCTGAACCATATGTTGGCTTCAAGGTTTGGAGAAGAAGAAAGTGAAGAGGATCAAGTGATGACCAAGGTGTTCAAGGAGTGATCCACAGATTGGTCATGTGAGAGTTGAGACTATTGCAAGGGTGTCTTGAAGAAGATAGAGTTCATCATATGTATCTTCAAGACATAATCCAAATAGTGTTAGAAGAAATGTTGTGCAAGCTAAATATGTGCCATATCTAGAAGATCTCATGCTTGAATCTTGCCATCCTCGGTGATCATGGATCGATGAATACAAGGTAAAATTAAAGGTTTCCCCATGTTGTATGGGGGAGCAACTTGCAAGTCTTCATCAAGCGAGTCCGTGCAAGAGAAATCAAGAAAGGTGTTCCATCTTGAGAAGGACAAGATCGTCTACATCAAGATCAAGTGGAATATGCGCAAGGCAAAGGGATCTTGATAGGGTTTCTTTCTTACCGGTCTCGTGGTGTTAGTTGGGGAGACCGGTTTATAGGATAGATAACTGTACTATCAAGAGGGGCCCTCAAGTGAGTAACTCGATCATATCTTTCGAAGAGAGCTCAAACCTTTGAATACTTAGCATCATCCTTTTTTGGTTGTTATTTGGATCTGATCCATGTGAGGTTCTAGAGATTGTGGTATTCATAACAAGCTCTAGTGCATCAAAACGGATTTCCCTTTTATATATTATTGTGTCTCTGATCTTGGAGGTTTTACCGGTTTGTATTTTAGAGATAGGTAAAACCTTCCATTATTTGGTTCTTACTCATGTGAGGATTTAGAGATTGTTTTAATCTCCATGAGAAGCTCTAGTTCATCAAAAACGGATTTCATATGCATTCTCTATTACTTTTTCGATGTTAGAGGTTTTACCGGTTTGTATTTTTGAGAGAGGTTAAACCTTTCGTCATTTGGTTCTATCTTACCTTGCTGGAATATGATTTTTTTGTATGATCTTGTAGATCTTATTGTCCCATTTAAAATGAGCCCAAGATCATCAAAATCGGAGTCCATATGCAAACGTTATGGTTGTTTTCGTATTGGTCTTTCTGCCAGTTTTTGTAAGACCGAAGACTCCAGACTAAATCTCCGGTCTATCTCTGGAATGCATACAGAATATCCTCCAGATTGTCCCTGCTTTTCCTGGGTACACCGGAGACTCCAGTCCCAGTCCGGAGACTCCAGACCGGGCGATTCATGTGCCTAACGGTTGGATTTGTAGGGACCTATTTAAGGGCCCCTTCTTCCCCAATGGTTACCTAACCATTCTTGAAAGTTTTCCCCTCCATTGTTTAACTTCTTGAGATTGCTTCCCCTCAATCCCTCCCATGATTCTTGCATATTTTTGAGGGATTTGAACGAGGAGATCTAAATCTACAACCCCACCAATCAATCTCTCCTCTAAGTGAGGGAAACATATTGGGATCTAGATCTTGGAGTCTTTTGTGGATTTCCTCCATTGTTCTTCCTCTCTTATTCCCCCATAAGCTTTTGTAGCTTTGGTGGAATTTGGGAGAGAAGGACTTGAGAACTTCTTGTGTTCTTGCCATTGCATTTGGTGCATCGGTTTGAGTTCTCGGTGAGGATTCGATCGAGTGAAAGGCGAGAAGCTTTTTACTCTTGGGTTCTTGGAACCCTGGACGGTTTGGTTGTTTTGCAGGGTTGTGGATTACTTGGGGCCTCCAATTAAGTTGTGGATATTTCCCCAAACTTGTTTGTTGGGAGCCTCCAATTGAGTTGTGGAGAAGTGCCCCAACCTTGTGAGAGGTTCCGGATTGCCACCGACAAGTGCACCGATAGTGGAAGTGTGGATCGATACCGTTGGGGTGAGATTCACAGGAGAAAAAGGGAGGCCTCTTGTGGAATTGGTGGTTTGATACCACCCCCCTCTCCAAACGAGACGTACTCCATGTTGGGAGGAACTCGGTAAAATATCATCGTCACCGCGTGACTCGGTTATCTCTATATCTAAGATCTTACTTATGCACCTTACTTTGTGATAGCCTTCATGCTTGAAGTATATACCTTGCTATCACTAGTTGCTGGTCTTGCTTAGCATAAGTTGTTGGTGCAAATAGGTGAACCCTAGTTGTTCTAGGTCTTGTGCTTAACAAAGTAAATGCTAGTTTAATTCCGCCTTTGTTGAGACACTCTTGGAAAAAAATAAACCGCCTATTCACCCCCCCCCCCTCTAGGTGTCATCTGTATCCTTTCAGATTGATTGATGTTGATGAAGATCGAGCCCTCCTCCTTCGATTCCCCAAAGAACGAGGCCTTTGGGTGGATGAAGGTGGAGATCTCTTGGATGGAACTTGAGGAGCAGATCTTGTCTTTTTCGAATGAAACAAGAGTTCTGGGATGAGGGGGAAGATGGGTTTAAATACCCCCTGCCCAAAACTGGTCGTTGGAGGAATTTGGAGGCAGATTATCTGCCCCCACTAGGGGTGGACTATCCGCCCTGGGGAGAAAATCCACCCCAGGGTCGGAAGGTCCGGGGGGAAATCTTCCCCTTTTCTAGGCATTGTGCCGATCTTGACTTAAGGAAAAATCTTGAGGGGCAGAGTACCCGCCCCCAACTAGGGCAGACTATCCGCCCTGGGAAAAAATCCACCCTAGAGCCGGAAAGTCCGGGGGAAACTCCGCCCCCCATACAGAGAGCTGCTTCATGGCTCCCTTTTTCCAACTCCTTGGGGGCAGATTATCCGTCCCCCTTGAGGGGTGGATTATCCGGCCTGTGCAAAAACTCCAGCCCTGGCCGGACAATCCAGGAGATATTCCGCCCCCACACAGTGAGTCGCGCCCTTGCGCCCTTTGTGATTGGGGAAGAGGCGGATTATCCGGCCCCTGGCAGGGGTGGATTATCCTCCCCCAAAAAACACTTTGAGGCTCCTTTTCATATTTTTAAGATCTGCAGCACTTCAACACGCATTACATAATCCTTGGTATTGTTATCTAACACATAAAACACTAGGGATCATGAAATGTTCTTTCACTATCCACCTTCTTCGGCAACATCAACTTGAAGAAGCTGTGTGAGGCTTCACCTGGAAGGTGATACCACCCACCGCTAGAAGGGGGGCATTTTTTCCCTCGCGAGTGGCCCGACCATGGAATAGCTCTATCCAAAGGGGAAAGTGTCAGGGGCAACCTAAATACGACTCGTAGAAGGCGATAAAGACCACAATCTGCTCAATATTATGAGGCCCTAGGTTAGAGGGTTTGATTCGATAGAAGTGGAGAAAATGCCTAAAGAACAGAGAAGTGGGAAACCCTAGACCATGCTCTAGGTGACGGATGAAGGAAATGAACTCGTCAGGGAACGGTTTTGGTTCTCTCTCGCCAGCTAGTGGGGCTCGCCAATTGCCCTTGGAGAGAATGCCTGCATCCTGAAAGTACCGCAGTGCAGCTGTGGTGCACTTTGATTTGGACCACGCGGGCGCCATGAGAATAGACTCGCAAAGACTCGAGGTTTGGATCGAAAGCAGGAAGGCTTGGGAAGAATGATGGGAATGCAGGTGAGATCCATATTTCTCTCCATTGCTCGCCATTTATAGCGTCTCGTCCTAGTAATCACGGGATTAGCCGTTGCTTCACGGTAAACCCGCCGAATTGGCCGTTAGAAATTAATAACGGCTAGTTTGACCATGCTAACGGTCCAACTTCGGCCAAATTTATCATTCGCCCATTCCACTCGCTCTTGCCAATCGACTGAGCGAGGGGACTCGAAGGAAAACAGCTCACCAAAGCTGCGACTGAAATTTAGAGGCTTCTCCCTTCATTAGAGGAGTTCGTCACTGATTCGATTAGGCATACACCCGGACTCTCCTACTCTTACTACCAAGTTGACTCCTACCCCCTGACGCACTCGGGGACTACTGATGGTGATATGCCAATCGGGGTACCTCTAGAGGCTAGAAACTACTGGCCTAGGACAATGTCGACTAGGACTGCTTTGACAGCGACTGGAAGAGAGGCTTCAATGAAGACCGGCGACTAGACGCGAAGGCCCAAGACCATAGCTAAGCCCAGTAGAATTAGGTCAAAGCCTCCGAAACCCTTACTGATTCGGTTGTAATATTTTAAACCCTAGCAATGTGCCCCTATATAAACCTCCCTACCAAGGATGGCAATTTTACCCATGGGCACGTGTACCCGCGGGTGCCGTACTTGCATGGGTAGGGTATGGGTACACTAATACTCATGGGTAATACCCATACCCTACCTGTTAAATCACGGGTACGAGCATGGGTACAGACTTGTACCCATGGGTATACCCATACCCTGCCCATTTAAACCTACATGTCAAACTTACCTATAGAGTTTCAACCTATGGGCCCGAGAAGCCTAGGTACGAGTATAAGATTGCGACTTCTAAACTTCAATTTGATACTTTCATGTACTCATCTACTATTAGTAAGTAGATATTATTGTATTTTCTTTAAATATGCTATTGATGAAAGTAAAATTTTGAATAACTTGTGTACTATTGGTTATTTCCGCTAGGTACCCAATGGGTACGGGACCCACCGGGTATGGGTATGGGTAAAGTTTTATACCCGCGGGTACGGATATGGGTAAGCTTTTGTACCCATTGACTACACAGGTATGGGTATGGTATTGCTCTACCCTGCCCATACCCTGCCCATTGTCATCCTTACTCCCTACGGTTCCCATTGTAGACACAAGCTATTAGATATCCCATCCTTGCGACTTGCTTCCCATACGCCGAGTTAGCCCACCTTGCAATATCGCTCGCCATTAATACAATCAAGCAGGAAGTAGCTCTTTACCCGATGGGGAGCCGAACCTGGGTAAAACCCTCGTCTTGTCCTCAATCTCAATCCGCGGATGAATACTCTCTATCAATCACTACCCCTGGCAGCGACTGTCATGGCCATTCCCGCAACATGGAGGATCCAACCTCATACAAAGAAGCCATTAAAAGTACGAATTCATCTAAGTGGCAGGTTGCCATGGAAGATGAGTTTAAATCAATGGCCTCGAATGATGTTTGGGACTTAGTAGAAGTTCCCAATGGTGCTAAAAGACTAGGCTGCAAATGGGTATTCAAAACCAAGTATGACAACAAAGGGAATGTCGAAATGTTCAAGGCAAGACTTGTGGCAAAAGGGTTCACACAGAGAGAAGGAATCAATTACAATAAGACCTTCTCTCGTGTGTCATCTAAAGATTCTTTTAGGATCGTCGTGGATCTAGTAGCTCATTTTGAACTAGAATTACACCAAATGGATGTTAAAACAACTTTTCTAAATGGAGAACTGAAATAAGATGTTTACATGACTTAGCCGGAAGGTTTTTTCATGGAAGGAAGTGAACATTTGGTGTGTCGCATAAAGAAATCCATGTATGTCTTGAAGCAAGCTTCGAGACAGTGGTACCTTAAGTTTTACAAGATTATTATAAATTTTGGTTTTACGGGAAATGTTGTGGACAACTGCATTTTTATCAAGTTTAAGGACGGTATGTTTACAATATTAGTCATGTATGTGGATGACATATTGTTCACTTGGAGCGATAAGGATATGCTGCATGAGACCAAAAATTTTCTGTCTTCCATTTTCGATATGAAAGATCTCGATGAAGCCTCGCATGTCCTTGGCATAGAGATTCATCAGGATAGGTCTAAAGGTGTGTTGGGACTATCACAAAAGGCATACTTTGAGAGAGTACTACAGAAATACAATATGCATAAGTGCTCAGCCTCACATGCTCCAATAGTCAAGGGCAATAGGTTTGGGACACTTCAATATCCGAGGAATCAAATTGAAACTGATCAGATGAAGTCGGTTCCTTATGCTTCAGATGTCGGAATCATCATGTATGCACAAGTTTGTACATGCCCTGACTTGGCTTTTATAACGGGAATGCTTGGCAGATTCCAATCACATCCAGGATTAGACCACTAGAAGGCCGCAAAGAAAGTATGATATCCTAAAATTTATTGGCTATTCAGATGCTAATCATGCCAATTTTGTGGACAGTAAGAAATCCACATCAGGTTATGTGTTCACACTTTCCGGAGGATCCATATCATGGAAAAGATCGAAGCAAACAATAACTGCCTCAACTACGATGCAAGTAGAATTTATAGCATGTTATGAGGCCACTAGGAAGTTTGTATGGTTAAAAAAATGCGGTGACCCAGCATACCACTGCATGATGTAGTATACTATAGTCATTGATATAACACCAATGAAACACCGTTCACTAGTATTACATCCCTCAGAATGGCACAACAGAAACACAGCGGGTCCAATACATGGCTTAAAGGTTACAACTCACTCTTTTACATAAGATCCAGAGAACACTCTAGGTTAAAGAGAGAGAAAGAACTTCTTACGGAGAAGAATCAAAGATACACAACGGAAGAACGATTATACTATTAAGTATAATATTCAGACTAAGAGGTTGGCATTGCTGCTATTGCAACGCACTACAGAAATAGGTTTTGTGGATAGAGATAATATTTCTATCTAATCAGTAACTTTCGTCTTCACTTGGGTTGAGGTATATGTTGACTTCCTTGTCTTCATTTAAGAGCTTAACTGGTCTTGATAAGTCCTGGAGCATATCTTGGTGTAGACATCATTTTAATAGCTTCAGAATCTAGCAAGGGTTAAGAAGATACTTTGAGTACGAGTGTACTCAGCAAATTCACTAAAAAAGGAGTGGTTGATGCACTGTAACTACAGCCACAGACCGTAGGTCGTAGGCAATGCAAGTTTTCATAAACATTTCTTCAAAGGTTGCTTTTATTCTGAAAAGTTATGTAACTACCTCGGTGAACTACGCTCCTAGATACAAGCCTGGATGAGTGGTAGTGGTTGAAATAGTACGGTGGGGCCCCAAAATCCACTCACTGGTAGTCCTTTCAGACGTCCCAACCACTACCCTCTCAACGGGACCTGTACGGGCGGCGTAGTCGGCAGGCGAAGGGATCAACTACGTACACAAGTGGGTATGTACGCAAGCCACCATACAAGAGTACATCAGAGCCATACCATCTAGAAAGAAAGGAAATATACCAACGCCATACGGCAAGATTCAAATGACCTAGATAGATCTATATTTTAGGATACTTCCTCATACAACACACATCAGAGAATCATGCGGAAGCGGCAAACAAAATCCGAGTACGGATAAGAAGCAAATCGGCATAAGATGCCAGAGAAAATAAGCATATCCCAACTACATGTCTCACGGATCCCCGTGCCCGGAATCTCTACACCGAACGATCGTTGCCCACATCATCAGCTTCTTCCACCCAGTATCCGTCCTGAGAAGGTACCTGTTCATCTAAATCAAGAATTTATCGTGTGAGACCCTAAGGGTACTCAGCAAGTCTTAATGCCTCTAAAGGGGACACAACCTGGGGTGACGCAATTGCAGCAAAAGATAAACCCTAACAGTTCTACAGATAAACGCTAACCATCCGCCTAACCAATGATAGACGGATGTCCGTGAATTAAGTACAACAGTTATAATGGTAATCTCATCCGATCCATCCTCCTCCCTGCTTACCAACAAGGAAGCGGACGAACAACCCCCATCCGTTGGCAATTTTATTAACCATTCCATGAGCGTTGCACTATTTACTAGTCAAATTACTTAGTCAGATTAAGGCGGTACTTTAGTTATGCTTGTCTATGATCGAGAAACTGTGCTCCAAGTCGTCCATATCCGCGGACACGGCTTTCAGAAAGTTTTACCCGGCCGGGGTGCACCAATAGCAACACACACTCGATCAACCTCGGAAAAACCAAATCAAAACCCAACGAGGCCTTCACGACAAAGCAATCACAAGATTCAGAAGTATTTCAGGGGGCCACCCCTTTGAGTAGATCCCGCAACGGAGTAAGCAAGCTCCGAGACGGACTCAAGGTTGCGCCAATGGCTGTAAGCGACTGGGAACCCGAAAGTGTGGCTGGGCTTGTCGATACCGCGTAAACACTCCGCATACCTAAACAGTACAGGTGCTATCTGTCGCACAATCGTAAATAAAGCAGTAAAACATGGCATAAGTACAGGATCGTAATAAAACCTCAAACTAGTTTGTGGCCCCAAGAAATAAGACGGAATCAAGCTCTGGCTCAGGGGGGTCCCATATACCTCCCGGATGTGGATAGCGCGATAAATCAAGGAACAGGAATCAAGTACTCGGTGTCTTACGGGACACAAGTGAGCAGGAAAAACCAAATAGCAGATGTTGCTCACCGGTGCCACTTTCTTTAGTTATCCCAGAACTACTCAGGTTAAGTTGTTTAGGTACCTCATTATCCAACAGACACTCACATACCCTACACATGCTGTTCTACGACTCGCATGGCTCAAACAACTCCTATAGTAATGGCTCATGGGATGGAGGAACAAGCTTGGTGGGGTTTAAAAGTAAAGGCTATGCATACTTGGGATTCAATTTAATGCAATCGCGACTCAATGATGCAAGAATAAGATAGAGGCAATAGGTACTGTATGTATGCAAGCATGTGGAAGTGCTTGCCTGGTATCTCAGTTGAAGCAAGGGACGGATCTGGGTAGTGCTCCTGGTTCTCTTGATACAACCCCTGCTCAGTGTCTATCCGAGAAAAACCAAACAAACAAGGCCAACATGAATAAAGAGCACAAGCATATGTATAAGATGCGTCAAGCAAACAATCATGCCATGATGAATGATGCACAATTTACATGGCAAGAAAGGTAGCATGGCATGGTGAGGTGTGGAGAACAAGTAGCAACATTTTAGTGGAGTTTTGGTTCACATTTTGTTGCCATAACAGTTGTTGTACACTATATAATTATATGATGCATGCTGCAATTGAGGTCATGGATAGCGTAAACAGAAAGGTCTCGTCGAGCTGATCATTTTAGGCATATCATTTGCTTAATTTGGATTTTTAAATCAAAAGTTATGAATTATTGAAAATCCAGTGGCAATGGTGGTAATTAACATAAACTTGGAATTTTACTTGTGCAAAATACAAAATGGATGGCATATTTGAATTCCTCTCATTTTTCTGATATTCATACATATATTATTTGTCAAATTTGGAATTAGTATGTAAAAGTTATTAAAAATCTGAATAGAATTTGAATTTTTGAATTTATTTAAACAGGTTTTGAATTTAAAACAGTTCCTGAACGTTTTCTACTCAGACTGACCCAGCTCTGGTCACTGACAGGTGGGGCCAGGGGGTTTCTCTGGCCCACACGCCAGTGCCTGGGACAAACTGGACCGCGGGTTGATTAAACCAAACAACAGGAGCCTTTTTGCAAAACTGCCAAGACACAGACAGATGGGCCAGGCTGGACCGCGGGTTGGCATAACAGAAACTGGAGGGGGTTATGCGCAAAAGAACAGCCGTACTGTAGATCTTCCTCTGTCTGACAAACTGAACCACGCATCCGCGACAGGGAAAAAAGGGGGAACGCGCTGGGGCTCGATCCGGGGATCTGAGGCGCGTGCGCAGGCGCGGCTGCCACTGGGCTAGGCTGGGGTAGGTGCTGGTGAGGGGGGGCGCGCGCTAGATAGGGTGGTCGCGTCTGGGATCTAGCGGGCACACGCTCGCCGCCGGCGCACTGAGGGCGCTCGACGAAACGAACGGAGCATCCAGGAAGCAACTGAGGACGGGAGGTTGTCAGGGAGGGTCAGGAGCTCACCGCGGGGCTGCTGATGATGACGGCGAGGACCGGGGAGAAGGCGATCAACGGCGAGGCTCGCGTACTGAAGTGCTAGGGTTTTGACGGGCGGCGCCTGCGTGCAGGCTGCTGGGGCCGTCTCCTCCTCGCGTCTGGTTCCAGGGGGTCGCAGCGGCTCCAGGGCTTCCTCGCCACCTTGCAGCAACTCGCCTCCGGCTCCTGGTGATGCTTGTGCTGGCGTGGTGAACGGTAGGGCCGGTGAGAGGAAGATGTGGCGGTGGAGAAGAGGGGTAGAGGAGGGGAGCGAGGCAGGCTGCTGGGACGGATCTGGGGAAGGCTAGGAGGGAGAGGGAGAGGATAAGAAGGGGGGAGGCGCGGTGGTTGCGTGGGGGAGAGGCAGATCGGCTCGCCACCTTTTTGCCCTCCCTCACGTGCTCGGCGTGGCCTGGCCAGGCAAGGCAGGCACTAGGAGGAGGGGGTGAGGCTGGCAGGTGGGGTAGCCAGGTGGGGCGCAGGCAGGTGGGCCTGAGGGAGAGAAAACGAGAGGAGGGGAGAGGGCCGGCTCGGCTAGGGTTTAGATAGCTAGGGGGGTCCTGGTCACGTGTGGGGGCAGGTAGAGAGAGGGAGAGAGGCGAGCTGGGGGTGGGGCATGCATGGAAGATATAGAGGAGAGATGGAGGAAGCATGGCATGGTGGAAACTTGCTAAGTGGAAGGGGTAGCTAGGGTTTTTGCTAAGGGGGAAAAGTAGATTAGGGGAAGTGGTTTAGTGTTTAGATGTAGCTAGGATGGTTATGGCATGGGTAGTTTTAGGGTTTTGTTTAGGGGGGTGATCATGCAAGGTAGAGGGGAAGAGGAGGGGTAGGCTTAGGGTTTAGTTTAGAGGAAGGTGTAGTTTAGGTTTTGTTTAGGTAGAATGGGGGGAATGGCAAGGTAGATTTGGGTGGCTAAGAAAGAGGGAAGAAAAGAGATGATGTACATGCATGCTTCCAAACAAACACACATGTTCAAGACAAGAGAAAGGGAAAGATAGGGAGAGGTGAGAGGTGATGGGGTGGTTCTAAATGGCCCATGCATGATCCAACAAAGGACCAAGCAAGATCCAAGAAAAGGGTTGGTTGGAGCATGCCACATAGCACATGTGTGTGCATGGACCATGGGGAGGGGACCTTGCTAAAGGGGAAAAAGAGAGGGAGAGAGCTAGGGTTTTAAACTCACAAAACAAGATCAAGCAATGAAGAAGGGATTCATTTAGAAAACAAGCAAAACCCAAATACTAGGAAAGGTGGCACTTGCATGGCCCATGCAAGATAATTAATGCCACAAATATCCTTGTGAGAACAAGGATATTAACATGGCACTATCCATCTGCATTCCAAAAATGTGGACAAGGCCAAGCAAAGATCAAGGGTGGATCCAACCAACAACATGGGCTAGGGATAACTCAATAAAATGCCAAGCCCATATTATTGGATGGTGGAATTATAAGGTGGTGAAAGATAAGGTGGTGGAATCAAAAGAGAGATGCCCCCAACTCAACTTGGGCATATAACAATTTATTAAGAACCAAATACAATATCAAGAGGCAACTACAATTAATCATGCACATGAGATAAGGACCAAACAAGAAAAAGGTTTTATATGATGCTCAAATGCAAGGGAACATGATGACATGAGCATGATGTGCTGATGATGCAACATTTATATGTTGGAAGTGGCCCATTTTATTATTATGACATGTAGCATTACAGGGGTTAGACAACTGGGATGCTACAACTCTCCCCCACTAAACAGGAATCTCGCCCCGAGATTCTAGGAAGAAGAAGAAGACACAAAGAGAGAAGGATGGTTGGCACGGAGTTCATCTTCACGCTCCCATGTTGCTTCATCAACAGAATGGTGTGACCACTGCACCTTGCAAAACTTGATGGACTTGTTGCGAGTCCTTCATTCTGCGGTCTCAAGGATTTTTGTGGGGTGTTCTTGATAAGACAGATCTTCTTGGAGGTCGATTAGCTCATGATCCACGGTCCTGCCGGGATCTTTGAAGCACTTCTTGAGCTAAGAGATGTGGAAAACATCATGGACTTTGAGTTTTTCCGGAAGCTCCAGTGCATAAGCAACTTCTCCTCTTCTACCACGTATCTTGAAAGGACCGATGTATCTAGGAGCCAACTTTCCTTTGATACCGAAGCGGTGTGTTCCTCTCATGGGAGTGACACGAAGGTAGACGAGATCACCAGGGGCATATACCATATCTGTGTGTTTCCTGTCATAGTTGCTCTTCTGACGACTTTGAGCAATCTTCAGGTTCTCCAGAATGATATGCACCTTCTCCTCTGCTTGGGTTACAATGTCAGGGCCAAACCAGATTCTTTCTCCTGCACCTGACCAACCAATCGGAGTTCTGCACTTGCGACCATAGAGAGCCTCGAACGGCGCCATCTTCAGACTCTTCTGGAAGCTGTTGTTGTAGGAGAATTCAGCATATGGAAGGCATTCCTCCCACTTCATGCCAAAAGAGATGACGCAAGCTCTAAGCATATCCTCCAGAATCTGATTGATCCTCTCCACTTGTCCTTGAGACTGAGGGTGGTAAGCAGTGCTGAAGTTCAACTTTGTTCCCAAAGCTTTTTGGAAACTCTCCCAGAACTTTGAGGTGAAGATGCTCCCACGGTCTGAACTGATTTCAAGTGGAACCCCATACAAAGAGACAATCCTGTTGATATAGAGCTCAGCCAACTGAATTCCAGAAATTGTTTCCTTGACGGGGAAGAAATGAGCCACTTTAGAAAGCCTGTCGATGACAACAAAGATTGCATTGTTGCCCTTCTGCGACCTCGGAAAGCCAGTGATGAAGTCCATCTCTACTTTCTCCCATTTCCATTCCGGAGGTTTCAATGGCTGTAGAAGACCAAATGGTTTCTGATGGACAGCCTTGACTCTGCGGCAGACATCACATTCTGAGACATACTTGGCACAATACCTTTTCAACCCAGGCCACCAATATTGTGTTTTCAAGTCCATGTACATCTTTGTGCTGCCAGGATGGATAGAAAGAACCGAATCATGTGCCTCCTTGAGAACTTGGTCTCTCAGACCCGGGTAGTTTGGAACAAACATCCGGTGATCGAAGAAGAGCGTGCCTTGATCATCAACGTGGAAGGACTCATACTTCGGAAGCCCAATTCTAGAGATGAGCTTTCTGGTGTGCGGATCACCAAGCTGACGAGAACGAATCTGTTCTTCCAAGAGAGGAGTAGCCAGAAGGTTCAGGAGATGTCCTTGTTCCACAATTTCCAGGTTGAGCTGACGGAATTCCTCGCACAAGAGAGGCTGCTGCTCTTCTACCATGAGGTTGTTGACATAGGCTTTACGGCTAAGCGCATCTGCCATGACGTTTGCTTTGCCTGGAGTGTAGTTGATGGTCACATCAAAGTCATTGATTGCTTCAATCCATCTCCTCTGCCGAAGGTTGAGATCCGGTTGAGTGAAGATATACTTCAAACTCTTGTGGTCCGAGAAGATCTCACAACGGTTACCAAGCAAGTAGTGCCTCCATAGCTTCAAAGCAAAGACCACTGCTGCTAGCTCGAGGTCATGTGTGGGGTAGTTGATCTCATGCGTCTTCAACTGACGAGAGGCATAAGCAACCACCTGTTTCTCTTGCATAAGGACCGCACCCAATCCTTGCAAAGAGGCGTCGCAGAATATCTGGAAAGGCTTAGATGTATCTGGAGGAACCAAGACTGGTGTGGATGTGAGCTTCTCTTTGAGTGTCTCAAAACTTTCTTGACAAGCAGGAGTCCACAGGTACTTCTTGCCTTTCTTGAGGAGATCGGTAAGAGGCTTTGCTATCTTCGAGAAGTTCTGAACAAAGCGACGGCAATAGCTAGCCAAGCCGAGAAAACTCCGCACTTCCTTGACATTAACAGGAGGAAGCCATTCAACAATTGTCTTCACGGTTTCCGGATTGACTGCAATGCCCTTGGCAGAGATAACATGACCAAGATAGGTTACTTCAGGCAGCCAAAACTCACACTTTGAGAACTTTGCATACAAGCGGTTCTCACAAAGCTTGTTCAGGACACACCGCAGGTGTTCTTCATGCTCCTCCTTGGACTTGGAATAAACCAGAATATCATCCAGATATACCACCACAAACTTGTCAAGGTACTCCATGAAAACGGAGTTCATCAGCCTCGAGAAGGTAGCAGGTGCGTTGGTGAGACCGAAAGACATGACCGTATACTCATACAGGCCATAGCGAGTGGTGAAAGCTGTTTTGGGCACATCTTCTTTGCGAATCTTGATTTGGTGATAACCACTTCTCAAGTCCATCTTAGAGAACACCACAGCTCCTGCTAGCTGATCAAATAGATCATTTATCCGAGGAAGAGGATATTTGTTCTTGATGGTTTTAGCATTGAGAGCCCGATAATCAACACATAGCCTATCGGTTCTGTCACGCTTCTTCACAAAGATTGTTGGGCTACCCCAAGAAGAAGTGCTGTGTTGAATGAAACCCAACTTCTCTTGTTCATCAAGTTGTCGTTTGAGTTCAGCCAACTCAGAAGGACCCATTTTATATGGCCTCTTGGAGATAGGAGCCGTTCCAGGTTCAAGCTCAATCACGAATTCAACCTCGCGATCCGGAGGCATACCTGGCAACTCTTCAGGAAAGACATCTGGGAACTCACAGACCGCCGGTACACCCTGAATAGCTTCCATAGCATCATTATTCAGAGCAGCCAAGGAATAGAGCTGGACAGCAGGAGTCGGACTTGGAGAAAAGACTATGTGGCCTTCAGGAATCTTCAGAGATACTGAGCGTTCAGCACAATCAATCACAGCTGCATTTGCTGTCAACCAATCCATGCCCAAAATGACATCAATGTCAGAGTTGCCCAGAACAATCAAAGAAGCCAAGAATGAAGAACCACCAATCTCAACTTGATTTCCATGACTGATTTTTGAAGCTGCCATTGTTGCTCCAGGAGAAAGAACCATTAACCGCTTTTGGAGAGGAACCAATGCTAACCCATTCTCGTCTGCAAACGTGATGGAAACGAAGGAATGCGATGCACCAGAATCAAAGAGAACTCGTGCAGGAACTGAGTTAACTGATAGCATACCCATGACAACTCCAGGTGCGAGTTCAGCTTGAGAGGCATTGACGCAGTTAGCGCGAACAACCGCACACCCGGGCTTAGTGTTGATGTTGAGAGCCCGAGGCGGTGGTGCACGAACCGAAGGAGAGCTTGATGCAGATCTTGGCGGGGGTTGAGGGAGAGCTTTGTTCTTCATTGGACAGTTCCAGCTGGGATGTCCATGATCTCCACATGTGAAGCAAGCGCCGCGTGGACGTGGAGCAGAGTAGCCAGGGACTCCGCCAGGCGCTCCAGGGTAGTGGTTGTTGTAGCCCCTGGGAGCGGCAGTGGTGAAGTTTGGTGGCCTTGGCGCGAAACTTGCAGGTCTTGGTGGAGCCGGGAGCGACGGTGGGGTGTTAGGAACCCAGACACGCCGCTTCGAAGGAGCTGCCATAACCGAAGAGCTTGATGCATCCCTGTTATGTTTCTTGGACTCCTCAAACATCTGCCTGCTTGCCTCCTCTTGCAGTGCTGTGTGCTGTAGTTCCAGGAAGGTTGCCGGTCTTGCATGCGTGATTGCATACTTGATCGACGCATTGAGCCCTTGCCTGAACCTTTTCTGCTTCTTCTTGTCATCAGATACCTCATCACCACCATAACGAGATAGATTCATGAAGTTCCTGATATAGGTGTTGACGTTATCATTTCCCTGCTTCAGGTTGAGAAAAGCCTCCTTCATCCTTTCCATTTCAATCTCTGAGAGAAACTGCTCTTTGAACGCTCCAGTGAACCTTTCCCAAGTTGGCTGGAAACCAGTGCAGCTTGCCTTCAAGTAGTTCTCCCACCAGAGAGCTGCATCTCCCTTGAGAAGGTGAGTAGCGCACTTGACCCACTCCTGTCCCGGAACATCAGCAGTCTCGAGCAACCTTGAGATCTCACGCAGCCAATCATCCGCGTCCAGAGGTCGGTCAGACACATCAAACTGACGAGGGATGAATTTGAGGAATCTCTTGATGTCTCCACGCCTGGGAGGTGGAGGAAGTGGAGCAAACTCGTTTCTTCTGACGCTCTCCTCAAAGCGCTGCTGGTTCTCTTGCATAGCTGCCAAAGCATTAGCAATGTTTGACAGCACGGAGCCCAGTTCCGGAGGTATGTCCTCATCAGTCCGGCGTGGTGGAGCCATCCTGTCATTGATATAAAACTCAAGTCAGTACTATAATGGAGAATGATAATAATCCAAAATAGTACCAAAATGGAATTAACCAAGATTAAAGGATACAATTTACTGAGATGATATTAAAATATCAACAAAGTTCATAGCACCTAAAAGATATTAAGCATATCGCACACGACTGAAAAGGAGTGTGGTACACAAACATATCAAAGAAAAATTTTCCACAAATTTCGGCATTAAAATACCAATAGATGCGCAAAATTACTTAACGAATCAAGATTAGTGACTCTACCGATCCAATATACAAAAGCGAATGAGAAGAGTAGTGGTATGGTCGCGACTCCATCCCGCACTCAAATCATTACTCCGCACATGAACAAGTGGAACACATATCCTAACCCCTTCTTCTCACGACGAAACCTAAAGATTGGTAACTACGGAAACGAACACCCCAAACAAGATAGCGTCGGATACAAGAGGAAGATAGATTGCGTCGGTTTGCAAAAGCCTGTCGGTATGGAATGTACCAACAGTTGATAACCAAAGGCAGATAAGATAACAACTTGGATGCAACAGATAGACAAGGGATTACACACACACACACACACATCCTATGGTACTACGGAAACCCCGAACACGTGAATCCTAGTTTGAACTTTGAGAAGAGAATTGAAAACGTTGCACTTCCTTACCAGAAAAGGGTGGGTGGGAGGGTAAGAAGAAAAATGGAAGCAGTCCTACTCTCGCGTTTTTGTTTTTCCCTAATATACATAACTACCAAAATATTTGCTAGACTGACAACGACCGTTTGGCTGAAACCCTGAAGGTCGGGATGGCTCTGATACCAATTGTAACTACCTCGGTGAACTACGCTCCTAGATACAAGCCTGGATGAGTGGTAGTGGTTGAAATAGTACGGTGGGGCCCCAAAAGCCACTCACTGGTAGTCCTTTCAGACGTCCCAACCACTACCCTCTCAACGGGACCTGTACGGGCGGCGTAGTCGGCAGGCGAAGGGATCAACTACGTACACAAGTGGGTATGTACGCAAGCCACCATACAAGAGTACATCAGAGCCATACCATCTAGAAAGAAAGGAAATATACCAACGCCATACGGCAAGATTCAAATGACCTAGATAGATCTATATTTTAGGATACTTCCTCATACAACACACATCAGAGAATCATGCGGAAGCGGCAAACAAAATCCGAGTACGGATAAGAAGCAAATCGGCATAAGATGCCAGAGAAAATAAGCATATCCCAACTACAGGTCTCACGGATCCCCGTGCCCGGAATCTCTACACCGAACGATCGTTGCCCACATCATCAGCTTCTTCCACCCAGTATCCGTCCTGAGAAGGTACCTGTTCATCTGAATCAAGAATTTATCGTGTGAGACCCTAAGGGTACTCAGCAAGTCTTAATGCCTCTAAAGGGGACACAACCTGGGGTGACGCAATTGCAGCAAAAGATAAACCCTAACAGTTCTACAGATAAACGCTAACCATCCGCCTAACCAATGATAGACGGATGTCCGTGAATTAAGTACAACAGTTATAATGGTAATCTCATCCGATCCATCCTCCTCCCTGCTTACCAACAAGGAAGCGGACGAACAACCCCCATCCGTTGGCAATTTTATTAACCATTCCATGAGCGTTGCACTATTTACTAGTCAAATTACTTAGTCAGATTAAGGCGGTACTTTAGTTATGCTTGTCTATGATCGAGAAACTGTGCTCCAAGTCGTCCATATCCGCGGACACGGCTTTCAGAAAGTTTTACCCGGCGGGGTGCACCAATAGCAACACACACTCGATCAACCTCGGAAAAACCAAATCAAAACCCAACGAGGCCTTCACGACAAAGCAATCACAAGATTCAGAAGTATTTCAGGGGGCCACCCCTTTGAGTAGATCCCGCAACGGAGTAAGCAAGCTCCGAGACGGACTCAAGGTTGCGCCAATGGCTGTAAGCGACTGGGAACCCGAAAGTGTGGCTGGGCTTGTCGATACCGCGTAAACACTCCGCATACCTAAACAGTACAGGTGCTATCTGTCGCACAATCGTAAATAAAGCAGTAAAACATGGCATAAGTACAGGATCGTAATAAAACCTCAAACTAGTTTGTGGCCCCAAGAAATAAGACGGAATCAAGCTCTGGCTCAGGGGGGTCCCATATACCTCCCGGATGTGGATAGCGCGATAAATCAAGGAACAGGAATCAAGTACTCGGTGTCTTACGGGACACAAGTGAGCAGGAAAAACCAAATAGCAGATGTTGCTCACCGGTGCCACTTTCTTTAGTTATCCCAGAACTACTCAGGTTAAGTTGTTTAGGTACCTCATTATCCAACAGACACTCACATACCCTACACATGCTGTTCTACGACTCGCATGGCTCAAACAACTCCTATAGTAATGGCTCATGGGATGGAGGAACAAGCTTGGTGGGGTTTAAAAGTAAAGGCTATGCATACTTGGGATTCAATTTAATGCAATCGCGACTCAATGATGCAAGAATAAGATAGAGGCAATAGGTACTGTATGTATGCAAGCATGTGGAAGTGCTTGCCTGGTATCTCAGTTGAAGCAAGGGACGGATCTGGGTAGTGCTCCTGGTTCTCTTGATACAACCCCTGCTCAGTGTCTATCCGAGAAAAACCAAACAAACAAGGCCAACATGAATAAAGAGCACAAGCATATGTATAAGATGCGTCAAGCAAACAATCATGCCATGATGAATGATGCACAATTTACATGGCAAGAAAGGTAGCATGGCATGGTGAGGTGTGGAGAACAAGTAGCAACATTTTAGTGGAGTTTTGGTTCACATTTTGTTGCCATAACAGTTGTTGTACACTATATAATTATATGATGCATGCTGCAATTGAGGTCATGGATAGCGTAAACAGAAAGGTCTCGTCGAGCTGATCATTTTAGGCATATCATTTGCTTAATTTGGATTTTTAAATCAAAAGTTATGAATTATTGAAAATCCAGTGGCAATGGTGGTAATTAACATAAACTTGGAATTTTACTTGTGCAAAATACAAAATGGATGGCATATTTGAATTCCTCTCATTTTTCTGATATTCATACATATATTATTTGTCAAATTTGGAATTAGTATGTAAAAGTTATTAAAAATCTGAATAGAATTTGAATTTTTGAATTTATTTAAACAGGTTTTGAATTTAAAACAGTTCCTGAACGTTTTCTACTCAGACTGACCCAGCTCTGGTCACTGACAGGTGGGGCCAGGGGGTTTCTCTGGCCCACACGCCAGTGCCTGGGACAAACTGGACCGCGGGTTGATTAAACCAAACAACAGGAGCCTTTTTGCAAAACTGCCAAGACACAGACAGATGGGCCAGGCTGGACCGCGGGTTGGCATAACAGAAACTGGAGGGGGTTATGCGCAAAAGAACAGCCGTACTGTAGATCTTCCTCTGTCTGACGAACTGAACCACGCATCCGCGACAGGAAAAAAAGGGGGAACGCGCTGGGGCTCGATCCGGGGATCTGAGGCGCGTGCGCAGGCGCGGCTGCCACTGGGCTAGGCTGGGGTAGGTGCTGGTGAGGGGGGGCGCGCGCTAGATAGGGTGGTCGCGTCTGGGAGCTAGCAGGCACACGCTCGCCGCCGGCGCACTGAGGGCGCTCGACGAAACGAACGGAGCATCCAGGAAGCAACTGAGGACGGGAGGTTGTCAGGGAGGGTCAGGAGCTCACCGCGGGGCTGCTGATGACGACGGCGAGGACCGGGGAGAAGGCGATCAACGGCGAGGCTCGCGTACTGAAGTGCTAGGGTTTTGACGGGCGGCGCCTGCGTGCAGGCTGCTGGGGCCGTCTCCTCCTCGCGTCTGGTTCCAGGGGGTCGCAGCGGCTCCAGGGCTTCCTCGCCACCTTGCAGCAACTCGCCTCCGGCTCCTGGTGATGCTTGTGCTGGCGTGGTGAACGGTAGGGCCGGCGAGAGGAAGATGTGGCGGTGGAGAAGATGGGTAGAGGAGGGGAGCGAGGCAGGCTGCTGGGACGGATCTGGGGAAGGCTAGGAGGGAGAGGGAGAGGATAAGAAGGGGGAGGCGCGGTGGTTGCGTGGGGGAGAGGCAGATCGGCTCGCCACCTTTTTGCCCTCCCTCACGTGCTCGGCGTGGCCTGGCCAGGCAAGGCAGGCACTAGGAGGAGGGGGTGAGGCTGGCAGGTGGGGTAGCCAGGTGGGGCGCAGGCAGGTGGGCCTGAGGGAGAGAAAACGAGAGGAGGGGAGAGGGCCGGCTCGGCTAGGGTTTAGATAGCTAGGGGGGGTCCTGGTCACGTGTGGGGGCAGGTAGAGAGAGGGAGAGAGGCGAGCTGGGGGTGGGGCATGCATGGAAGATATAGAGGAGAGATGGAGGAAGCATGGCATGGTGGAAACTTGCTAAGTGGAAGGGGTAGCTAGGGTTTTTGCTAAGGGGGAAAAGTAGATTAGGGGAAGTGGTTTAGTGTTTAGATGTAGCTAGGATGGTTATGGCATGGGTAGTTTTAGGGTTTTGTTTAGGGGGGTGATCATGCAAGGTAGAGGGGAAGAGGAGGGGTAGGCTTAGGGTTTAGTTTAGAGGAAGGTGTAGTTTAGGTTTTGTTTAGGTAGAATGGGGGGAATGGCAAGGTAGATTTGGGTGGCTAAGAAAGAGGGAAGAAAAGAGATGATGTACTAAGGTTGATCATGCATGCTTCCAAACAAACACACATGTTCAAGACAAGAGAAAGGGAAAGATAGGGAGAGGTGAGAGGTGATGGGGTGGTTCTAAATGGCCCATGCATGATCCAACAAAGGACCAAGCAAGATCCAAGAAAAGGGTTGGTTGGAGCATGCCACATAGCACATGTGTGTGCATGGACCATGGGGAGGGGACCTTGCTAAAGGGGAAAAAGAGAGGGAGAGAGCTAGGGTTTTAAACTCACAAAACAAGATCAAGCAATGAAGAAGGGATTCATTTAGAAAACAAGCAAAACCCAAATACTAGGAAAGGTGGCACTTGCATGGCCCATGCAAGATAATTAATGCCACAAATATCCTTGTGAGAACAAGGATATTAACATGGCACTATCCATCTGCATTCCAAAAATGTGGACAAGGCCAAGCAAAGATCAAGGGTGGATCCAACCAACAACATGGGCTAGGGATAACTCAATAAAATGCCAAGCCCATATTATTGGATGGTGGAATTATAAGGTGGTGAAAGATAAGGTGGTGGAATCAAAAGAGAGATGCCCCCAACTCAACTTGGGCATATAACAATTTATTAAGAACCAAATACAATATCAAGAGGCAACTACAATTAATCATGCACATGAGATAAGGACCAAACAAGAAAAAGGTTTTATATGATGCTCAAATGCAAGGGAACATGATGACATGAGCATGATGTGCTGATGATGCAACATTTATATGTTGGAAGTGGCCCATTTTATTATTATGACATGTAGCATTACAGGGGTTAGACAACTGGGATGCTACAAGTTATGTCCGTCAGCCTTCGCGGGATTACTAGAACCTTCATGGGGTTCCTTTCCCGCCGCGTTCGCAGCTCCTTCCCGGAACAGGGAGTAACAAGTTACAATTCTTACACTCTGCAGAGGTGCGTTACTTTACCCATGAGATATCAACTCTTTTTTGCACAACCGGGCAGCTTATTCCCGTCCACAATTCCATGATGTGGGGCCCAGAAGATGATCCAAGCCAATCACTGCCCCCTTCGCGACCCCGCATTCCTCCTTGGTGTACACCATGCCCACTTAAAGAATTACGGCAATGGTTTGTACAAACCATTAGATGTCAGAACTATCGTGGGACAATGAGGGTTCCCACCCATATGCTGCATATCCTCTACGAATTACCAATTAATATGCATGCTACGAGGATAACAGCCACGACCTTCACATCCGGCTTCATGCGAGAGTAAGAAGATACAGCTGACTTCTCTGTCCCATTCCAAATCTCATGGCTAACGCATAATATACGGCGCAAGAATCACTGGCGACATTGGTTGTTAAGTCCTATCTGATATAGTTCTGAACAGTGGTATTCCAACTGTCAGGTTTAATAGATTAGCTGATCACCCTGGATCAGTAATCAATAGTCCTCATTATTATTGAAAATAGTGTTTTCGGACCTTTTTCAAATGCAGGTGAAGACAACACTGGATTTGTAAAATACTTTATAGAAAATAATCAAAGGACATGAGCAAGTGTGAACTTGACTTTTGTGATTGCAAGATTATGCACTCACGGTCTTCAAGTCAGTATAAGATCCAAAATCTGAAATCAGCATCATTGGTCCGGTAAGGACTAATGTTTAAAGAAGTAATATGCTTTTATGCAGAAGTAATGTGATGCACGTTCTAAGCGCAAATCCCGGGAATAACATTATCCTAGGGTTTGGATTACGAAAATGGTTACTTTGGAATGTGTGGTCCTTTTAGATAAGTTTCATAGTTGTACTTTTATTAGAGTTTATGAGTGGTTGTAAACAACACATATGTAGGAGTAAAGTATACATAATTATGACATACTAAATAGGATTACTTATACAGGGTTTCTTATTTAAAGTGTCAAAAAGGATAACCTTTGAAGAAAAGGTTTCCCTTCTAAGGTCTAAACAAACTTTGTGGTTAGTTAGTGGTGGTTGATGTTATTTGTTTTAATCAACTGGTTTGAGCTTAAGCAGCTTTATAGATTAACTACTTTAGACCAAAGTTAGCTATAAAACATGTAGCAATGTGTAATGTATTATATTTAGACTTTTGGAGACTAAAGTTAACTTTAAAATGTAAATACTTTTGAAAGTATGATACTTACACCCTGGTATCTTGTATATATGAAAGGTGTTCTTTAAGTTACTTTAAGAATGTTTGTTCTGTTACTTGACATAATGGTTTCTTAATTCTATGATAGAGTAGTATCATTTACCTCTTATAGGTACGTGAGTAGGGTTTATAATTCCGGATATAACTTTTATTTAATTATCCTTAAACTTTCTTTAGTGTTATGGTAGTTGTTGAAATTCGATAATTTAAAGTAAATGGAAAGGATTTGATTTATTCACCAGATGTTCTTTAAGGTTTTTATCGTGAGTTGGAATTCTTTGAGTATGTGATATTCACTTAGGGTTTAAGATAGTTTTAAGATGTTTACAATGTTTTTGAACCATTAGAGTTTCATTTCGTTAATATTTAAGATTTGTACTATATATTAAACTTATTTTATTTATTTAAAGGATATTAATAAATGTTATTTATCCTTTTATGAATTATTAATGAAGTGACTAAGTTTAAATTTTATTTATTAAGATGTTTGAGTTTTTGTTTAATTTAAAGTATAGTATGAGATTTTTATTGATTTAATAATCCTTTTAGGAATCATCAATTATACATTAAAAATGGTGATTAAATATGTATTTAGTATTTTTCTAAAATACTCCATATTAATACATAATGAAAGTGAATTTTTAATTGATTTTATCACCTTTCAATAATTTTGTAAAATTCCATAAGGAATATATAATTTACAAAATTCCTAATAAAATTTAAATGTCTAAAATTTTATATTTTTAATTTATTTGGGTAGTTTGGATTTTGTGAGTCCAAAAATATTTTATTTATAATTTTTTGGACTTTTATTTTATTTTCTAGAATTTTATTAAGTCCAGGGGTATTTTGGTCTTTTCCTTTTTATTAAAACAGGCCTGAAATTGTTTCTAGGCTGGTTATTCTTATTGGGCCTTGTTGGCCCACTTGTACTAGACAAAAGAGCCACCCCGAAGGGTCTGGCCCAGCTCGGCCCACTCCTCACTGCCTCTCTCTCTCTCTCTCTCTCTCTCTCTCTCTCGAGTTCATCTCCTCCTCATCTGACCCCGACCCTATGGCCGGCGATGCCGCCACCGGCGATTCCCGCCGCCATCGGCCGTTCTGGTCGCCGCTGTGATGCATTAGGGGGTTGTCGACGACGCCCGTTCGTTCTATCCAATTGGATTTGAGCCTAGGTCTCTCCTGCCATGGATCGATGCCGTCCCGAACCCTAGGGTTTGGGGATTGGCATGGATTCAAGTGTGGCCATGGTCATCGTGCGTTGAGGTGATGCTCTGCACCTCCAGGCGTGATCAGGGTCATTGCCGTTGCGCTGTGCGGGTTGCAGCGCCCCCTCTGGGGTGCTCCCCGTGCCGCCATGGCCGTCGGCCCCTCTGCTTCCTCTTATATTCTTCAGCGAGGACCTAGTGAGTTTGACCCCTTTCCTGGTGCTCTCTGTGCTTGCTGATTTGATGCTAGATGTTATCAGTGTCCTCTCCGGCTACTATCTGATTCAGATTAGGATGATTATCCCTTCCTGTGATGTGCTTGTTCATGTACTGGATGAATTGATTCATGTTTGGATGGTCTGTACACATGCTAAATGCTTATTGGCCTGAGGCTTGTTGCTTAAAGTGATATATGATGTTTCTGGTGGCTTACTAGATTATTTGATGCTTGGATTGCATCTGATTCATATGATATGGTTGTATGGGAAACATGCTTGGTAAAGCTAATGATCTGATAGCTTTCCACTGTTTATTTGATTCATGGTCATGATTAAGATAAGGTACAGCTACTGTCTTAGTGTTGTTTGCTTGGAAATTAACATGTGGTGATCTCAAACAGTGAAGTGTATTATAGGAATATTCTAGTTATGATTCATGTTTTTAACAGGAAAATGATTAGTTAGTTGATTTTCTGAATCTATGATGATTTACTGCTTTTCCTGATTCATATTGGATTGTTCTTGTGACACCATCATGTATGGCACACAAGTTTGATTCTAAACCATGGATTTGGTTAGTTTATACTTAATACCATCTTGTCTTTGAAAAATAAATATAGATGCTCTTATCTGAATTCCCTAAGACCAATGATGTTGGTCTGAGGCTTAGGGATTCAAATTTTATCTAATTGTTTCATCTAGATAGTCCTGGTAGTGGTACCAGCTATTCTCATTGAATCAAAGCTTGGAAAAATTTATAGTGAGCCTGATCAATCTATGTATCCAAAGATTTGTTTCTAAGGTGCTACCCTTCTTTTTAGGGATGTGCCTAGAAATAGATCATAGGTATATGTATGTTTGAATTGTAGAATATAGTTTGACAACCAGAGCAAGGATGTTGCTCTGAGCTCTGGTTGGATCTTAGTATTTTGTGGTTTGCCTTTAGATTTACAGAAATCCCTATGATGGATTCACCCCACTTGGGTGTCTTCTGAGGGTTTGTTTTGTAAAACAACACATGCCTTTCTCTAAGTAAGATGATTAGATCATGTGAAGGTTTTATGAAACTCACCACAAGATTTGATATTGGTGTAGTAGATTGTTGATCTTGATCTGGATCTTGATCTGCTTTTACTATGTTCCTGACCTTGCTTTTGAGCTTGCCTACTGCTCCTAGCTCTTGGTCTTGACCTTGCTATTCACCAGATTCATTCCCCCTCCTTATGTCACCATCCTGGTGATGTTTGGGTTGATCTGGGTGGTTGGTTTGGTTGTTGTTCTTGGTTAAACTGTTGTTCACCCAGGCTGTGTTGCGGTGTTGTGTAATGGAGTGGTGCACTGAGGTGCTTCTCCTCGGCTGTGTTGTGGTTTTGTGATCCTGACTGTGCTTGTGTGATCGACAGCACACCATCTGCATGCTTGTGTGTGTGCAGTCTGTGTGCCTGCTATGCACATATGGATAAGTTCAGAAAATTTGAACTTACAATTACCAATCTACTTTTACTCTGGCTAGTGAACTGGTCCCCTTTGGCTATCAATTACATTCTGGCTTTGAGTTTATGAAAGATGAAATCTTTCATATTGGTGAAACTTGCCCCTTTATAACATTTCTCAATGATGAGATTGTCCAGTGCACCTCACTGACATATCTGAGAGAAATATTCTAACACTGATCCTATCTTGTTTTCTATTTAATCTTTGTTTTGCAGTTACAAAGGATAAAGATGAAGATTTAGTGTAGTTTTAGATATAGGATAATTAGTGGATACACAAATGTAGTTTTCTTATTCTTTTGTAATTTTTCTTTTGTAATTTATGTAATCTTTATTTGGTTCATTTATAATAAAGATTATGTATATTTATTAATAAAGAATATTTTATTCTTTACTCTTATGTGGATTGTGAAGTTTGGAATAACTTCTGTAAATTATTCTTTGTGACTTGATTAAGTATGTAGAATGAATTTCACATACCATATTGTTTTTAGATAAGATTTAAGTTATAATACTTTTCTCTTAATTAATTTAAGATTCACATTTAATATCCAAATCATTTGAATTATAACACACTTAAGTTTTAGAATCCAAACTCATTTCAAAACACACATGACTCCTTTCAGTTCATATCAAAGTTTATAGAAATCCTTCTTTAGGACTAAACCTATTCTCAAAGTAAGAAAGTAACATTGATCACTTAAGTTTTTATTTGGCAAAAAAAATTCCACATGTTCACAAACAAATGCATGCAACAATTCATATTCCTTAATCTATCCTTTGTTAGGTCCTAAATACTGGGATGTTACAAAAAATTCATTCCCGGACATAAAGTGGTTGAAAGCATTTCTAGACCACTTGTATTATACTGCGATAATGAACCCGCGGTTTTCTATACGAGTAACAACAAGTCAAGTGATGCTGCCAAGCACATTGATATAAAATATCATGTTGTGAAAGATAGAATCTAGGATCATACTATTGATGTTAAGCATATTATTACTACGCGTATGCTTGCGGATCCGCTAATGAAAGGCTTATCGCCCAGTATTATTCGTGAGCATATTGTCGGCATGGAACTACCGGAAGCCATATGATTCTAAAATAAAGGGACCACTACAAAGAACCACTCCCATTAAGTAAAATGTTATCCATTTTAAAATGATCCGGTATGCCATAAGTGTCAAAGTTCAATATCATTTCATTGGCTGTTGCAATGCCTCACTTTGGTGTATTATTCCTATGAAGAATGGGCAAATGAAGTTAAACCTAATGATCAAGGGGGAGAATGATGGTGGTGATCCACCACGTTTAACACGAAAAAGACAGAGTCAAATAAAGAATAAGCATAAACTAACTGAAAGGGCATGTATGCCCCCATGTGTGGTTTTGGTAATTAATGACAATCTCTATGGACTAATGTGTAAATTGAGTTTCACTTGTAGGTTTGTCCATTGGCATCGCTTGGGCCATGTGTTGGTCTCAAGGTTGGAAGATGAAGAAATGTCCAAGGGCTTTGTGCCCATTGGAATCATGAAGAAAGAAGGAGCTTGAAGGTCGATCAAGGCATGTACAAAGAGTTGCATCAAGATGGATCAACCTCAAGTAAGGATGAAGAAGGACGAGCTCAAGATGCGCCATCTCTAGAAGATCTCATGCTTGAAGCTTGCCATCCTCGTGCTCATGGAATGATGAAGACAAGTTCAAAGAAGAGGTTTCCCCATGGAATATGGGGGAGCATTTTGCAAGTCTTCATCAAGCAAGAGCGAGCAAGAGCAAACAATAAAGGTGTTCCCACTATAGAAGAACAAGACGGTCTACATCAAGTTCAAGTGGGACACTAAAGGCAAAGGTATGTTGATAGGGCTTCTCTTTTGCCGGTCTCGTGTTGTTAGTTGGGAGACCGGGTTTAGGATAGATAGCCGTACTATCAAGAGGGGCTCTCAAGCGGGTGTCTCGTTTGCATCGTTCGGAGAGAGCTCAAACCTTTGCATTCATAGCATCATCTTTCTTGGTTGATTATTTGGTTCTTGTCCATGAGAGGATCTAGAGCTTTTGGTCATCATCATAACAAGCTCTAGTTCATCATCTAAGGATTTCACTTGCATATCTTATTGCAGTTTTTGATCTTGCGAGTTTTCCGGATTCACACCTTGGGGGATACTTCACATATATATTTATGATATTTTATCCCAAGGTGATACTTCACCTTGGGGGATACTTCACCTTGGGGGATACTTCACATATATATTTATGATATTTTATCCCAAGGTGATACTTCACCTTGGGGGATACTTCACCTTGGGGGATTCTATTCGTCGTTATCTTTCCAACAAAATTGGTTTCATCCCATTTGGAGTTCGGATGCAAAAGTTATTGCGTTTCTGGTTTTCTGGTTTCTGGAATTTCTCTTACCGGAAGTTCCGGCTTCCCACCGGAAGTTCCGCTAGGGCATCCTTGCCGCCGAAAGGTTCGGTGGAAGTTCCGGGTCTTCTTCCGCTCACGCTCAGTAACCTTCTGTTTTGAAGCGTTCTATTTGTCGGAACTTTGTCGGAACTTTGTCGGAACTTCCGGTCTGTTTTGACCGGAACTTCCGGTTGCGCTTCTGGAGCGGGCGTCAACCGTCTGATGACCGTTGGAGCCAGGCTGGGCGGAACTTCCGCCCCAGAGCCGGAAGTTCCGGCCATGTTTCGTTTTTTTCAGTTTCTCGCTCCGCAGTTTTCGTCCGTTGGCTGGGTGCCACCGGAACTTCCGGCCTCCCACCGGAAGTTCCGGCCAGGTGTCGCGAATGCCCATAACGGGCAGATCTGGGAGCCCTTTAAAAGGGGCTCCTCTTCCCCTTCGTGGGTACAAGCTTTTCTTCTTGGTTCTTGGCTTTCCCTCTCTCCTCCATTGTTAACCTTGAAGAAGCTTTCCCTCTCCCTTTCCCCTCCTATGATTCTTGCATCTTTTTGAGGGATTTGAGAGAGGAGATCTAGATCTACAATCCCCCCAAGTCAAATCCCTTCTTTGTGAAGGAATCATTGGGATCTAGATCTTGGAGATTTTTGTGTTCTCCTCTTGTGTTCTTCCTCCCTTATTCCCCCAATAGATTTTGTAGCTTTGTTGGAATTTGGGAGAGAAGGACTTGCCCTTGCATTTGGTGCATAGGTTTGAGTTCTACTCTTGTGTTCTTCCTCCCTTATTCCCCCAATAGCTTTTGTAGCTTTGTTGGAATTTGGGGGAGAAGGACTTGCCCTTGCATTTGTTGCATAGGTTTGAGTTCTAATTTTGTGTTCTTCCTCCCTTATTCCCCCAATAGCTTTTGTAGCTTTGTTGGAATTTGGGGGAAAAGGACTTGCCCTTGCATTTGGTGCATAGGTTTGAGTTCTCCTCGGAGATTCGGCGAGTTCAAGCTTGTGAGCTTGTTTCTCTTGGGTTCCTTGGAACCCTAGACGGTTGTGTGGTTGGATTGTTGACCTTTTGTGGTCTTGTTGACCTTTTGTGGTCTTGTAGCCTTTTGTGGCGTTGTTGGCCTTTTGTGGCATTGTTGGCATTTTGTGGCTTTGTTGTTGGGAGCCTCCAATTGAGTTGTGGAGTTAGCCCCAATCTTGTACGGGTTCGGTGACCGCCCTCAAGCGTCCCATAGTGGATCAAGTGCCCGCCTTTTGTGGTGCGCACTTGGGAGAATAGGGTGAGCCTTTTGTGGCGTCGGTGAGTTGCGTGCTTCCGCATCCGGGGTGAGGCCTTGTGTGGCGTTGGATGAGCATCGAGCCACCACACCTCGAGGTGAGCCATTTGTGGCGTTCGGAGAGCATTGCGCCATCGCACCTCTCCAACGGAGACGTAGCTTCTTTGGAAGTGCACTTCGGGAAACAAATCTTCGTCTCCGCGTCCATCGGTTATCTCTCAACCGAACCCTTTACTTATGCACTTTACATTGTGATAGCCATCGTGCTTGAAGTATTTATACCTTGCTATCACCTTGTTGCTTGTATTGCTTAGCATAGGTTGTTGGTGCACCTAGGTGAACTTAGTGGCTAGTTTTTTGTGCTCAATAAATTAAACGTTAGTTTTATTCCGCATTTACTTGAGCCTAAACTGTAATTATTTTAAAAGCCTATTCACCCCCCCCCCCTCTAGGCGACTTCCTTTGTACTTTCACTAACATTAAGTAAAATAGGGGCCCACAAAACCAACGTTTTCAACCACCTCATACATAACTAATGCGCCTTGAACAGGGGAACCAAAACCAACTCGATGGTTTGGTCCCCTGTCTCCTGTGCCATATAAAGGAGGGGCGTCTAGCAACGATCAGTTTACGAGTCCAAGATCTACTTTCCCTGCTTCCCTACTTCCACAAAAACCTACCAATTTAGGGAGGGAGGCGTAGCAGCGACGAGAAGGCCAGCCTACACCCCGCTGGTCCCAGGGCAGTGCTGCTGGAGAACAGAGGGTATCTGTACCTTCGCCAGATCCTCTAATTCGACAACCGATCAAGCTTGCATCAACTGGGCAGCAATGGCCTCTTCCTCGAATCCAGCACCAAGTAAAGATCTAATCTACCCCTCTTACTTATGTCCATTAGGTGTTGTAGATGTTGTTCGTGCATGATATTGTGCAGCTACTGTGGTCTATGACCTAACACATTATGCTTTCTTTCAACCCAAGTATTATGTCACACCTTTGTAAGGTTGTTGTGTCGTTAACGTCTTAATAAATCTATATGCAACTTGACCACCGTCGCCCCCCTCTCTCTCTCTCTCTCTCTCTCTCTCTCTCTCTCTCTACGCAGGAATATTAGAACACATGGGATGGCAAAATTCCAGATATGAAGATTTTTCTCGATTTATAATTACTTTTCCCATTGAAATGAGCTTCGGGTGATTTTTGGGAATTAATTCAAATTTGAACTACATCTTTGTTCTAGTTTGGTCTAGAAATTTGGGAAAATCATTTTAAGGTACCCAAGTAGGGTGTTATCTAGTATCCACAAAGAAATTTGAAATATTCAACCACTTTTTGTGAACTCCGATGCCCGCCAATTTTGATCCTATTTTGAAAAAATAAATTAAACAAGATATAGAATAATAAAAAGCAACGATAAAGAGTATTTTTATGTGATCTAGTTGCCATGAAAATACAAAACCTGAGTTATGACAATTACTTTTAGAATAATATAAGGACATTGCTACATACTGACCGTTCTAAAAATAACCTTTTTTGGCGGATCGGACAACCGTACAAATCAAACAAGAGGTTCCACGTGAGTATGTTTGATATACACTAATTAACATTGATTTTGTCTCTAAAACATAGCTAATTAACGATGATTTAGTAACTAGGCACAAATGGACAAAAATGCTTAGGTCATCAGAATCTAGTACGAAAAATAAAATTCAAAATGTTTTATAGGCCACATCGTTTATCCGATTTAAAATCCGTTTTTACTGTTAAACTAGTCGCGTAGATATCTTCGAAACTAGATCCCATGTTGATATGTTTTAACGACTTTTTTCGAACCCAACAGGTTATCCATATGTAACACATGAGTTATCCAGCCTGTACTATATAAGTTACCCATCAGATAATACATAAGTTATCTACCCTAGGAACGGTGTGTGTTTGAGTTTTTGTAAAATACAAATGTAAACTCTGATTTAGGATCCGTTTCACTGAATCGACGGTGACGGAGTCTCGCTGTCCTAATACCTAGATTATCTTGTCCAAATCTAGTAAGTTTGAACTAAAATGGAAATAATCAAGACTTAAAAAATATAGTAACCACAAAGAGAACTAAAATTATCCTAAAACTTATACAAAGTTATCCACAAAGATAAATAAAAAGTTATCCATGACTTTATGCAATAGTTATCCAGCAGTAACATGAGAGTTATCCATGCTTCAATATTTAAGTTACCAACCCAATAACATATAAGTTATCCACCGCTATAAAAATTACTCACAGATAAAATACAAAAGTTATTCTAATGACTCGACTTCGTCCTCTGTCGTAGCGAGCGGTGTACGGGAGACTCAATCACGAAAATCTACCATGTCAAACGTCAATCGTAATTTTTTTAAAGGAATTAAATTTAACCTTAGTTTCATACGATATAATAAATGGGCTCTTGTGCCCCACCAACCATCATAAGTTGTATTGAATAAATATAACACGCAACCAGTAGTTTAGAAGCTCGGCTTCATCGTCCGTCGCCTCTATCACAATATACAGATGACTAAGTATCGAATGATGTAAGGGTACCGAGCCTTCATGTAACACCCTCAGAATCGGACCTATGCAAGTTTTAGCGAAATCCGCCAAACCCGCATAGAAACGATTCAAAGGTGCCCACCAGGCACTTTCGTGCGGGTGGAAAACGAAGTAATAACATTACACAACAGTCCTCGATGGGACCCACAGAACAGATATATATATAACAGCGACTCAAAGAGTCAAGAATACAGATATAATATACAAAGATCCAAATCACCTTGAAAATGATAGAGCGTCCGACTACGGACAAGATGCAAATGGGGCTAAGAGCCCTGAAGAATAACCAATGGCGTCCATAACCCTGCCCAGGCCAAGACGGAAGGGTAACCCTGCTAACGGCGTCGCATCTCAAAACCTGCTTAAACAAAAGGGGTGCCGACAAAGGGCAAAGGAAAAAGAGGAGCGTCAGTACTGAGGCCAGTACACGGCGAGGCTAGAATTCGGCGGTCCTCGCCTACATAGGTATGGTGGACTGAAGCGGCAGCGGCAGCATGCACTATACAACCTATAGAGACTCGATACAACTGGCGGTTATCAGAGAGGGATGAGAAAGACCTATTCGGATCCAACCTGATCCTAACGCCAAACAAACCCATCCTGGTGTTTCCCCCTCGAGACCAAACGAGGAAGTCAACCGAGGAACTCACACAGTTGGCAGTTTTATTTATTCAGTTATCGTTGCAACAATTACTAGT
This sequence comes from Avena atlantica, assembly GCA_910589765.1. NCBI lineage: Eukaryota > Viridiplantae > Streptophyta > Magnoliopsida > Poales > Poaceae > Avena > Avena atlantica. The sequence goes on along the minus strand of OU342735.1, from coordinate 118,841,327 downwards.
CAGGTTTAGATAATCATCCTGATAAGATAAGCAGTGGGCACTTTTAGTTAACCATTCCGTTATAGTTACAGCAATTACTAATCAGATACAGATAGCATGATATAAACCCAAAACCCAGTAGTTGTTGGTACTTTTATTCAGCCATTCCGTTGTAGTTGCAATACTTACTAGTCAGGTACAATGGTCGCAAGCGACACTCCAAACAAGCAGTTGTGGGCAGTATTAATTAGCCATTCCATTATAGTTAAGCTGATTACTAGTCATTATAAGTCAAATTTATAGCAATAAACTTTAGTTATGCTTGTCTATGATCGAGATACTGTGCTCCAAGTCGTCCATATCCGCGGACACGGCTTTCAGAAAGTTTTACCCGGCCGGGGTGCACCAATAGCAACACACGCTCGATCAACCTCGGAAAAACCAAATCAAAACCCAACGAGGCTTTCACGACTGAACAATCACAGGATTCAGAAATATTTCAGGGGGCCACCCCTTAAGTAGATCCCGCAACGAAGCTAGCTGACTCCGAGACGGCCTCAAGGTTTGGGTGGACGGCGGTAAACGACTGGGAACCCGAAAGTGTGGCTGGGCTTGTCGATACCGCGTAAACGTGTCCCGATCCTAAACAGTACAGTGTGCTCCTCGCACAATTTAAATACATAAGTAGCATGGCATAAGTACAGGATCGTAAATAAAACCTCAAACTAGTTTGTGGCCCCAAGAAATAAGACTGAATCAAGCTCTGGCTCAGGGGGGTCCCATATACCTCCCGGATGTGGATAGCGCGATAAATCAAGGAACAGGTATCAAGTACTCGGGGTCTTACGGGACACAAGTGGGCGTTCGGAAACCAAATATTATCTATCACCCACCGATGCCTCTGCTTATTTCAATTTTAGTTGTTAAACAGGAATTTAAAGTGAACGATAAGTAAAACTAGGATCATCTCCAACAACAACATGCGGCAATTCATCAACAACTGTGGCACTTGTCGACACGCAACAGCACTTGAGCAAGCGACTACGACGCGCAAGTCCAACTATCTACCAAACAACAGGTAATAGGATGTGTCCAAGGCAATATATGGCTGCAAGGGATATTCCGGGTACAAAAACTAGAGCATCGCAACACAGATAGCAATAGATCAACAGGAAGGAATAAATACTATGAAAGTAAGATAGGTAGAAAGGGGGAGATGCTCGCCTGAAAACATTGTCGAAGGGTTCATCCGAAGATCGGGGCGAAGCTCACATCAACTCAACGGCCTTATCCGCGAAGAAGCAAAACACTAGAAGAAACACCGGATGCAATATTTAATACAACGGCAGAAGATCGGCATGATGCATGTATGATGCATGGCATGGCAAAGGTGCGATGCAATTAGGTCATATTAAGCGGAACCGGGGTCCCGACAATATTTAGGTGGTTCAAGTTATTTAAAACCCCCGCAAGTTAAATGTTGTTTAACATGGCCAAAAATATAGCACCGGTTCGCTACATCAATTTAAATGAGGCCGACATGAGACTAGATTTGCCCGCATATGGGCCCCATATTTAATTATTAGGTGAATCGGCATAAGGCCCCCAAACCACATGAATGTATGCATGCAAGACAATTTAATATGCAACAGGTTTTATTTCATTTATTAAATAAGGCTCGAGAAAAGGGGTCACACATTAGAGGGGGTCTCGACGAACTTGGGGTTCCGGGGTTCCGGGGTTCGACAGGGTCCGGGGTCGGTCTCAGGGTCCAGGGTTCGACGGTTCCGTTCTCGGGTATCGGGGTAGGTCTTGGCGCATTCGCGATGGTCGGGCCAAGTCGACGATCATGGCGTTCGGGATGAAGTACTTGTCGCATCGTGTCTCGGTGTCCTCGGGTCCGATTGTAGATCTCGGCGTCCTCGAGGGGGTACTTGTCGTGTCCGGGAAGAAGGAGTTCGCGTCCGGTGGCAATCTTGTCGTCCTGTGTAGACGTCCTCGGTGTCGGGGAAGATCTTGAGGTTCTAACTTGGGCGTCGTGGACGGACTTGGTTCGTCGTCGGGACTCGTCGGGACCAGTCTTCGGGGTTCCGACACCATCTCCCTCGGGATCGATGACGAACTTGGGGATCCGTGAAGGAGACCTTGCATGCGTCCTAGGGGTTTTCGAGTGGTCTTCGGAAGATCTTGCGTTAGGCGGTTCTCGTCGGGATTGGAGAATCCAAACATCACCAACACGCAACATACATCCCATACTACACTTCCTTGCAGGAACCAGAGAAGCGGCCTTGCAGGAACCGGATAAGCGGGAAGCGGAGCCGGTGGTGGAGGACGGGGACGAGGGCGACGGAGCTCCTGGGCCCGGGGCAGAGGACGGCACGGCGCCTGGAGGCGGGCTGCACGGTGAGGAGGCAACGCCGGCGAGGTCGCGTCCGGGGACGACAGGGGCCCGCGACGGCGCGGCCGGCGGAGGGTCGGAGGCGGTTGGCCGAGGGGAGGTCCGGTGGCGGTGCAGAGCCGCGGGTCGAGCGGTGCAGGGGCGCGGCGGGTGAGCGGAGCCGGTGGCGGCGGACGCGGGTCAGGGCGACGCGACGCGGAGGCGGTGAGGGGCGCCGTCGGCGGTGACCGGCAGAGGCGGGGTCTGGGCGCCGCCGGCGGGACGGGCTCGGGCGAACGGCTGAGGACGCGCGGGGCGCGCGCCGGCGAGGGTGCTGGGGGCCGCGGGGCGGCGCGCGGGAGGAGGAGGCGCAGGCGAGGCGGGGCGGCGCCGGGACAAGGTCGGCCGGCGAGGCGGGGAGACGGCGCGCGGGGCCAGCTCGGGGGTCGCGGCGAGGAGGAGATGCGGGCGGGGTGAGGCGAGCTGGCCTGAGGCGGAGGGTGCGGCTTGTCGGAGGCGGCGCTGCGGAAGGAGGGGCACGGCGAGGCGGCGCAGAGCGGCGGGCGCGGGATCCTGCGGGCGACGGGAGCGGAGCTTGCAGGGGAGGGCTAGTCGGGGCGGTGAGGGGCTGCGGGGGTTGCCGGAGGGCACGGGGAGGCGAGGCACCAGAGAGAGGGAAGGTGGAGGGAGGTGGTCGGGGCAGGCGAGCCAGGCGGGTGGGCGGCGGCGCATGGGGAGGAGCGGGGTCGCTGCGGGCGCGCGCGCGCGGTGAGGGAGACGATGGGGAAGGAGAGAGGAGGGAGTGGCGGGCCCGGGGTGGGACGTGGGGTCAGTGGGACCCAGGGGCAGCGGCAGGGGCGGGTAGTTGTGTGGGTGGCGCGTGGAGTGCGCGTGTGTGCTGCTGTGTACTGGGCCAGGTGGGGCCAGAGCGGCCAGGGGCGCTGTGTGTGTGTAGTGTAGGGTGTGTGGGGTGTGTGTGACTGAGAGGGTAGAGAGGAGAGAGAGAAAGGAGAGGGGGAGGCTGGTCTAGGTGGCAGCATGGGAGTGGTGGAGGGAGGGAGAGAGGTGAGGTGGCGAGAGGGGATTGGGTGAGGTGAGGTGGAGGGTGTGTGGGTAGATAGGGATGGGTAACTTTAGGATTTAGAGGTTGGACCGATTATTTTTCTGGGGTGGTCGTTCGGGTCTATCCGGCCCGTTCGACTGCCCCGCAAAAATAATATAATATTTTATTTAATTCTAAAATGCACCGTTTGCAACACATAGCCGACCACAAAATAATCCGAAGGCCCAGGGCTTGAATTTGAAAACAAGACAGGGCGTTTGGAAAACAAATCGGGCTTTGCGAAAATAGTTTTAGGCAAACAACACATGATGATGACGATGCAATGCACAAATTCAACGCGATTTTCTAGTAGTGGTTTTGCGGGATGCCACAAATCGACACCACTAACAATGGATCTCGCCCTCGAGATCCGCCTCATGGTACCGGAAGGAAGGTCGGCGGTCTGCGTCTCCTCGCTTTGCGTAGATCCTCGCGACACCACTAACAAGAGGTCGTTGTCCGTGATCGTCGAGGGAACACTCCGGGAACAAAAAGGGCAAAGGTAGAGGCATCAACAAATAAAGCCACCTCTAGCTTCGATGGAAAGAGGGAACCGATGCATTCTCATCCACTTCAATGTACAAAAGCGAATAGAAAGGGTAGTCGGCATGGGGGCCAATCCATCACGCACCCAAACTATTACTCCGCACAATCAGTAGAAAAGAGTGCAACCATTCTCGGAATTAGACTGAAGATTTCGACAAGCGAGCTTCGGGACAAAGGGGTGAGACAGACTCTGCATCGGATCTAGCGTAGAGGATGTCATCGCGTCAGAAAACACCGGAAAGCACAAACAAGGAACAAAGAATGGTACCACAGCAGACGGATTCCTCAAGCAGCATGAACACCGGATGGTAGAACACCGTTACCAAAGGAGGAAGCGAAACCCTAAAGGTACGACGGAAACCCAACCACGAGAAATCCTGGACTCGAAGAGAGAGAAGAGAGCGGATTCAAAACACGTAGGGGTAAGAGGAGAATAGCAGAGGAGTATGGAATAAAATCAGACCTAATCAGAACTATCCAACCGATTTTTCAAAAATAGTTTTGACACCCTACTTCGGCCGTTAACTAGGTTATCCTACAGGCTGGACTTGTGGGGTATCGCAACTGCTGAGCTCTGATACCACTCTGTAACACCCTCAGAATCGGACCTATGCAAGTTTTAGCGAAATCCGCCAAACCCGCATAGAAACGATTCAAAGGTGCCCACCAGGCACTTTCGTGCGGGTGGAAAACGAAGTAATAACATTACACAACAGTCCTCGATGGGACCCACAGAACAGATATATATAACAGCGACTCAAAGAGTCAAGAATACAGATATAATATACAAAGATCCAAATCACCTTGAAAATGATAGAGCGTCTGACTACGGACAAGATGCAAATGGGGCTAAGAGCCCTGAAGAATAACCAATGGCGTCCATAACCCTGCCCAGGCCAAGCCGGAAGGGTAACCCTGCTAACGGCGTCGCATCTCAAAACCTGCTTAAACAAAAGGGGTGCCGACAAAGGGCAAAGGAAAAAGAGGAGCGTCAGTACTGAGGCCAGTACACGGCGAGGCTAGAATTCGGCGGTCCTCGCCTACATAGGTATAGTGGACTGAAGCGGCAGCGGCAGCATGCACTATACAACCTATAGAGACTCGATACAACTGGCGGTTATCAGAGAGGGATGAGAAAGACCTATTCGGATCCAACCTGATCCTAACGCCAAACAAACCCATCCTGGTGTTTCCCCCTCGAGACCAAACGAGGAAGTCAACCGAGGAACTCACACAGTTGGCAGTTTTATTTATTCAGTTATCGTTGCAACAATTACTAGTCAGTTTTAGATAATCATCCTGATAAGATAAGCAGTGGGCACTTTTAGTTAACCATTCCGTTATAGTTACAGCAATTACTAATCAGATACAGATAGCATGATATAAACCCAAAACCCAGCAGTTGTTGGTACTTTTATTCAGCCATTCCGTTGTAGTTGCAATACTTACTAGTCAGGTACAATGGTCGCAAGCGACACTCCAAACAAGCAGTTGTGGGCAGTATTAATTAGCCATTCCATTATAGTGAAGCTGATTACTAGTCATTATAAGTCAAATTTATAGCAATAAACTTTAGTTATGCTTGTCTATGATCGAGATACTGTGCTCCAAGTCGTCCATATCCGCGGACACGGCTTTCAGAAAGTTTTACCCGGCCGGGGTGCACCAATAGCAACACACGCTCGATCAACCTCGGAAAAACCAAATCAAAACCCAACGAGGCTTTCACGACTGAACAATCACAGGATTCAGAAATATTTCAGGGGGCCACCCCTTAAGTAGATCCCGCAACGAAGCTAGCTGACTCCGAGACGGCCTCAAGGTTTGGGTGGACGGCGGTAAACGACTGGGAACCTGAAAGTGTGGCTGGGCTTGTCGATACCGCGTAAACGTGTCCCGATCCTAAACAGTACAGTGTGCTCCTCGCACAATTTAAATACATAAGTAGCATGGCATAAGTACAGGATCGTAAATAAAACCTCAAACTAGTTTGTGGCCCCAAGAAATAAGACTGAATCAAGCTCTGGCTCAGGGGGGTCCCATATACCTCCCGGATGTGGATAGCGCGATAAATCAAGGAACATGTATCAAGTACTCGGGGTCTTAGGGACACAAGTGGGCGTTCGGAAACCAAATATTATCTATCACCCACCGATGCCTCTGCTTATTTCAATTTTAGTTGTTAAACAGGAATTTAAAGTGAACGATAAGTAAAACTAGGATCATCTCCAACAACAACATGCGGCAATTCATCAACAACTGTGGCACTTGTCGACACGCAACAGCACTTGAGCAAGCGACTACGACGCGCAAGTCCAACTATCTACCAAACAACAGGTAATAGGATGTGTCCAAGGCAATATATGGCTGCAAGGGATATTCCGGGTACAAAAACTAGAGCATCGCAACACAGATAGCAATAGATCAACAGGAAGGAATAAATACTATGAAAGTAAGATAGGTAGAAAGGGGGAGATGCTCGCCTGAAAACATTGTCGAAGGGTTCATCCGAAGATCGGGGCGAAGCTCACATCAACTCAACGGCCTTATCCGCGAAGAAGCAAAACACTAGAAGAAACACCGGATGCAATATTTAATACAACGGCAGAAGATCGGCATGATGCATGTATGATGCATGGCATGGCAAAGGTGCGATGCAATTAGGTCATATTAAGCGGAACCGGGGTCCCGACAATATTTAGGTGGTTCAAGTTATTTAAAACCCCCGCAAGTTAAATGTTGTTTAACATGGCCAAAAATATAGCACCGGTTCGCTACATCAATTTAAATGAGGCCGACATGAGACTAGATTTGCCCGCATTTGGGCCCCATATTTAATTATTAGGTGAATCGGCATAAGGCCCCCAAACCACATGAATGTATGCATGCAAGACAATTTAATATGCAACAGGTTTTATTTCATTTATAAAATAAGGCTCGAGAAAAGGGGTCACACATTAGAGGGGGTCTCGACGAACTTGGGGTTCCGGGGTTCCGGGGTTCGACAGGGTCCGGGGTCGGTCTCAGGGTCCAGGGTTCGACGGTTCCGTTCTCGGGTATCGGGGTAGGTCTTGGCGCATTCGCGATGGTCGGGCCAAGTCGACGATCATGGCGTTCGGGATGAAGTACTTGTCGCATCGTGTCTCGGTGTCCTCGGGTCCGATTGTAGATCTCGGCGTCCTCGAGGGGGTACTTGTCGTGTCTGGGAAGAAGGAGTTCGCGTCCGGTGGCAATCTTGTCGTCCCGTGTAGACGTCCTCGGTGTCGGGGAAGATCTTGAGGTTCTAACTTGGGCGTCGTGGACGGACTTGGTTCGTCGTCGGGACTCGTCGGGACCAGTCTTCGGGGTTCCGACACCATCGCCCTCGGGATCGATGACGAACTTGGGGATCCGTGAAGGAGACCTTGCATGCGTCCTAGGGGTTTTTGAGTGGTCTTCGGAAGATCTTGCGTTAGGCGGTTCTCGTCGGGATTGGAGAGTCCAAACATCACCAACACGCAACATACATCCCATACTACACTTCCTTGCAGGAACCAGAGAAGCGGCCTTGCAGGAACCGGAGAAGCGGGAAGCGGAGCCGGTGGTGGAGGACGGGGACGAGGGCGACGGAGCTCCTGGGCCCGGGGCAGAGGACGGCACGGCGCCTGGAGGCGGGCTGCACGGTGAGGAGGCAACGCCGGCGAGGTCGCGTCCGGGGACGACAGGGGCCCGCGACGGCGCGGCCGGCGGAGGTTCGGAGGCGGTTGGCCGAGGGGAGGTCCGGTGGCGGTGCAGAGCCGCGAGTCGAGCGGTGCAGGGGCGCGGCGGGCGAGCGGGGCCGGTGGCGGCGGACGCGGGTCAGGGCGACGCGACGCGGAGGCGGTGAGGGGCACCGTCGGCGGTGACCGGCAGAGGCGGGGTCTGGGCGCCGCCGGCGGGACGGGCTCGGGCGAACGGCTGAGGACGCGCGGGGCGCGCGCCAGCGAGGGTGCTGGGGGCCGCGGGGCGGCGCGCGGGAGGAGGAGGCGCAGGCGAGGCGGGGCGGCGCCGGGACAAGGTCGGCCGGCGAGGCGGGGAGACGGCGCGCGGGGCCGGCTCGGGGGTCGCGGCGAGGAGGAGATGCGGGCGGGGTGAGGCGAGCTGGCCTGAGGCGGAGGGTGCGGCTCGTCGGAGGCGGCGCTGCGGAAGGAGGGGCCCGGCGAGGCGGCGCAGAGCGGCGGGCGCGGGATCCTGCGGGCGACGGGAGCGGAGCTTGCAGGGGAGGGCTAGCCGGGACGGTGAGGGGCTGCGGGGGTTGCCGGAGGGCACGGGGAGGCGAGGCACCAGAGAGAGGGAAGGTGGAGGGAGGTGGTCGGGGCAGGCGAGCCAGGCGGGTGGGCGGCGGCGCATGGGGAGGAGCGGGGTCGCTGCGGGGCGCGCGCGCGGTGAGGGAGACGATGGGGAAGGAGAGAGGAGGGAGTGGCGGGCCCGGGGTGGGACGTGGGGTCAGTGGGACCCAGGGGCAGCGGCAGGGGCGGGTAGTTGTGTGGGTGGCGCGTGGAGTGCGCGTGTGTGCTGCTGTGTACTGGGCCAGGTGGGGCCAGAGCGGCCAGGGGCGCTGTGTGCGTGTAGTGTAGGGTGTGTGGGGTGTGTGTGACTGAGAGGGTAGAGAGGAGAGAGAGAAAGGAGAGGGGGAGGCTGGTCTAGGTGGCAGCATGGGAGTGGTGGAGGGAGGGATAGAGGTGAGGTGGCGAGAGGGGATTGGGTGAGGTGAGGTGGAGGGTGTGTGGGTAGATAGGGATGGGTAACTTTAGGATTTAGAGGTTGGACCGATTATTTTTCTGGGGTGGTCGTTCGGGTCTATCCGGCCCGTTCGACTGCCCCGCAAAAATAATATAATATTTTATTTAATTCTAAAATGCACCGTTTGCAACACATAGCCGACCACAAAATAATCCGAAGGCCCGGGGCTTGAATTTGAAAACAAGACAGGGCGTTTGGAAAACAAATCGGGCTTTGCAAAAATAGTTTTAGGCAAACAACACATGATGATGACGATGCAATGCACAAATTCAACGCGATTTTCTAGTAGTGGTTTTGCGGGATGCCACACTTCATTACCCATTGATGCTAACAGATCGACGTCAACAAAGTCTCGATACCCATAATTAGGCTAGAACATTCCAATTAAACTAACTCGTAGTTCTCATTTAATTAACTAAACTAAAATACGACAACTCGGATTTTATAATAAAAAATACAAAAGTTACCTACATGAGAAATATGAGAACGCATCGATCCAACCTGTTTATATGGTGGGTAACTTATATGTTATAGGGTGGATAACTTATATACTATGTCATGGATAACTCACGTGTTAGGGGTGGATAACTTTTTGGTCCAGAAAAATTTCAACGAAACATATCAACATGGGATCTAGTTTTGAAGATCTCGTCGCGATTAGCTCAACAGTAAAAACGGATCCTAAATCGGACAAATTAATTGACCTACAAAACATTTTGAATTTTTGATTTAATCCTTAGCTGACTCAGATTCGCGTGTTCATACTGCACGTCTTACACGTCGCTATGATGGATCTCACATAATCAAAAGGTGAAAGTCAGCCCGCCAGATTTTACAATCCACCAAACGGTCTGAAACTAGATTTCCCCTAATATAATTTCAATTTGACTTTTGTTTGTATTCACACCTTTGAATGGGAAATCTAGGACTATTTGCCCTTCGTCTGGCCTATATAAGCCACTCAAGTGTCTATGTCATCTCTTGCCTACCTCCTATTCACTTTATTCCTCCTCTAACTTACCATCTTGGTTTCACACTCTCTTTTGTCACATATTTTCCCACCCTCATCCGTTTGTCTGTCTCTGTCCATTTCCGCTGAGAACAAGGATCAGGCTGACCAAACATGAGGCTTAAGGAGAAAGCCATATCGGTACAATGCAATTTAAGCAAAAGTGCAAGTGTACATACGGAATTACGGATATTGCAAAAACCCCTGTTTCACCTGCATCGTTGTTGAGGGATTTTTAGGATCATTCATTTCGCTTGACCCCCCATGATGATAAACCTCTCCTTGTGATCGGGATGAGGTAGATGCCTCCCTAGAGTGGAAAATCATTCATTCTTTCTTCCTTTTCTTAGTAAAGGAGGTGAGGATCGAATGGGACTGAAGAGACGACCAAACAGGGAGAGTGGGAACAAGATGAGGGACCTAATGGGGACGAAGAGACCACACCACCACCCTCCCTCTCCCCGAGCTTATTCCATTGGCCAACACTTGTTATCCTTTCCGGATCATTCTGATGGAGGCTGGCATGTGTTAGATGTGAAATAAGATATGGGTTTGTCAACATCACCGTTGCGTGGACGAGGCCCGTAGTCTCTGCCGCCATGAGTCAACGTACAAGAAAACACTCATCATAGTTGGATTTCATGGTATATGGTTGGATAGCAAGTTCCTTATCATTGTATGTCACGGGGCCCACAATGTTAGTATATGTAAATTTTATCTTTGTTTAAAGATAAAAAAACTAGCGTTAAATTTTGAAATGGAGTTGATTATCACTCTCTAAATCACATGATTTAATTAAGTTGAAAATGGAGTTTAATCTAGTGCAATGGTGTTGAAAACAGGAAATGCATGTTCTCTTGGACGCTGGGCCAAGAAAAATTTACTCCCATGTCATAAATTAATTGACTCAGTTTTATCTAAATATGTATGTATCAATTAACACCGGACAGAATCAAACATCCAAAGGGTCCTGCATCGGTGGGGCCGACCCGACTGGCAGCCCAACTTGTACACGAAGCTGATTCATTGGTGGACTACGAGGACATGTCTGTCAGCTGACCGTCGGGACATGTGGACGTCGACCATCCTAGTCTTGTGTATCTGGAGGCACCAGAATGACATGGTGTTTAATGGCACAGTCCATCGGCTACGACAATCAAGATAAAGATTGCTCAGGATTTCGATACCTGGCGCTTAGCAGGTCTCTGCCTCAGACATGGATGGATGAAGATTAGACCCTTGTAACGAGGAGCTACCACCTCTTGTTGATAGCAGACTTATCGTCTGCGGGCGTTGTGTGACACCTATGGTGTATTCTAGAGAAAAAATCGTCTGTCCTAAATTTGCCCTAGATGTTGTTCGTACCGATGCCCTAGATGCCGTCCTAAAAAAATCGTCTACGGCTCGACATGACGGCTCCACTTTCTAGTTACTCCGTAGTAATTTTCATCCCACTGTTTCCAAGATTTTTTTACAAATATGACCCTCTGCAGTTCGCTATCGCCAAAAATACCCCTCCGGCACCGCAAAAGCCAAAAATACCCTAGCGGGAGGCTGAAAAGGCGACACATGTTACCTCCCGCCACGGTAGGTGGCGGAATGTTCCTCCCGCCATAGGGGGTGGCGGGATGTTCCTTCCTCCTTTGGCGGTGGCGGAATGATGCCGTGGGGCCCACCAGCGCGAAGTCGAACCTCTCGCTAGCGCCAAGTCGAACCTTCCTGCTGGCCCGGCCGTGGGGCCCACCTCATCCCGCCATTCCCCCTGGCGGAAGGGACATCCCGCCACCCTCTGTGGCGGGAGTTGACACGTGTCTCCTTTTCAACCTCACGCCAGGGCATTTTTCGCTTTTACGGTGCGAGGGGGGTATTTTTAGCGATGGAAAATTACAGAGGGTTATATTCGTAAAAAAAAACTGTTTCCAATCCAACTCATTAAATCACATTCTCATCTCTCAAATTTGTTACAAACCTTTCCCCAACGGTGGACCCAACCCTGACAAACACGGCCGGGTAGCCCACCTCGGCCGGGACCTCGGCCTCGAACCCGTGCACCGTGCCCTCCCTCACAGCACCGTGCCCGCTTCGGTGGCCACCGCCGAACTCTTCGCCGGTCCACACGTGCCTCCAGGATCCCCCGTCCGACGTTGGGAAGTAGGCCGTCACAGTGCTCCTTGCCTTGTCTAGCACCGGCACCACCAGCATCTCCGTCCCGACAAGGAACTGCTGGTACGTCATCTCCTGCACGCGCCGATCCTCCGGGTAGTGGAGGAAGAGGTGCCGCGCCACGGGGAGGCCTTTCTCTGCCGCCTCCTGCATGCGAAGAAAGAAATCGACCGATTACTAGCAGATGGACATCGGTGGATGGGGGATTGGGCATTGCATGTTTAACTGTACCTTGACGAGCTGGATCCGGTAGAATTCCCAGGCTTTGTAGATCTTGGCGCAGCGCGCGAAATGCGCGAGCGTCCGGCTGTTGGAGTAGAACTGGCAGTTGGACCCGGGCTTGTTCCCCTGCAAATCAATCGTGTATTTTTTTCTTTCACATAGGGATCATCATGCATGATGCCAGCCTACAGAGAAGAGAAGCTGTGTGATGATGATGCGTTACCTCGTGTGTTCGGAAGACGACGGTGAAGGCATTGACCTCCATCCATCGCATGAGGAGCTCCTCGCTGCGGCGGTAGCGCAGGAGCGGGAGGTCGACGGTGCAGTACCCGCCGACGTCGCTGTGGTTGAGCGGGATGCCCGAAAGGCCGCCGCTGAGCAGGCCAAGGACGCTGCTCTTGATGCCGTCGTTGGCCTGCCAGCTCACCATCTGGTCCCCCTCCCAGAACAGCATCGCCCACCGCGAGCTCTCCCTGAACCCCGCCCGCACGAAGAACACCAGCCCCTCTTCCTCCTCCTCCTCCGCCGTCGCCTGAGCGTGACCGGACGACTTGGATCTGGCCTTCCACTCGTCGGCGAACTCCCGGTTGACGCGCGCCCACAGCTCCGGGTACCGGTTGTGCGCCGCGACGGGGTCCTCCCCGGAGTGGAGCCGCGCGTCCAGCGGCAGACCCTCGCCGAAGTCGGCCATCCAGCCGCTGACGCCTTCCTCCGCCATCCCGGCCAGGATGCCCTTGAACCAGGCGGTCGCCTCAGGGTTGGTGAAGTCCAGCATGGCCACGTCGAACGCCGTGTTGGGCATCATGTACGGCTCGCCGGCCTCGTCCCGCACTAGGATGCCCAGCTCCTTGGCCTCCTCGTACAGGTGCCTCCTCGCGTTACCCTTCTCACGAACCGGGACGAGGCAGGGATTGCAGTACGTCATCGTCCTTACGCCGCCGCGCCGGAGATCGCGGACGAGATCCTTCCATCCGGCGTAGTGACCGTCGTCGACCTCCCAGTTCCACCAGAGCTGCGACCCGATCGCCGTCTTCCTCTGCCCGACCCAGTCCTGCACGACAAATATGCACTACTAGTTCAGACTTTCTCAAGAGTTCAGTGTTTCTCAAAGAGCTGCCTGATTTCTTCGGAACAACAGACCTGCAGCCAGAAGGCGGAGACCGGGACGCCGTGGTCTTGCAGCTGGCTCCACACGCGGCGGACAGCATCCGTGCCGCCCTGCATTCCTACGACCGTGCCGGAGGTGATCCACCGGGGAAGAACCGGCGGCCGTCCCGTGGATCCTGTGTAGCTCGTGACCAGCTCGGTCGGCGAGTCTCCCTGAAGTATTCGTCCCTGAACCGAGTTCCCATAAATCTGCGAAATAAAGCATTGGAATCGCTGAATCGTTTGTGCGGTCCTTCATTTCAGTTCGCAGAGCTCTGCTAAAACTGATCAGTGCAGGATGGATTAGTACCTGAATCTGCACTCTGTCGGGTTTTGTGAGGTCAAATATGGAGTAATCGTATCCTTCCAGGTACAAGGACCTCATCTTGGAGGTCATGTAGAAAGGAGATGGTGCATACGTGGTGCTCCAGTTTCCTCCTGACCTACACACAACACACCACCATCCCAAAATAATCAGCCCAAAAAAAACATGACTCAGTAAAATTGAAAGTTATCACATGATTTTTCTCCTTGTGGGATGTACTGTTTACGGCAGAGGAGTTCCAAGCGCACACGAAGAAAACAGTGCCGCAAGTAGACAGACCATGGTCACTGTCGCTACTCTGAATCAGTTCGCAGTGTACACACTACTAGGTCTATGATAATAATTCCTCAAATGATGCAGTTCGTACTAGTTCGTTACACTGACCAATCACCTTAAATACGTGTACGTTTCAACCTCGTCAATGCATGTACGAGACAACAAGATAAGTCCCATTCCAAATTATGGTCAAACTCTTGAATCTGCATGATAAGTCCCATTCCAAATTATGGTCAAACTCTTGAATCTGCATGATCAAACTTTTGAAACTCTGACCCAGAAAAAAACGAAAGGTCGACGCTGTGAAAATAATGCCGCAAAAAGAAAGGTCGACTGTGTGAAAATAATGCCGCTTTATTTCTTTTTGCAAAAAATGCACTAGCATAGAGTTTATACAGTATTTATATTGGAACTGAAAATCACAATCAATTTCAAATACTTGCACCATAATATGGGGACCTGAGATTACCTACCTGTAGCTGAGGAGATTAGCTGCAAAAGTAATGGGCTGGTCTCCCCTGCCGATCCCCTGCTCCTGCACAAGGACGGGCACCCTCCTCCCCTTGAACTCCATGCGGCTGAACTGCTCGCCGAACCCGTAGAACCGCTCCTCGCGCTCGCTCGCGTACGTCAGGAACATCCGGTTGAACTCCTCCGGACGGGCCTCCTCCTCTGCCGCTCTTTCTCTCTCGGGCGGCGGCAGGAGCGCCGAGAGCTCCTCCCGGATAGGGGACCCGGAGGACGTCGATTTCTTCTTCTTGGTGCTGTTCCTGAGACGCCCCGCCAGGCGCAGGCGCAGGCTTATCCGGTGGGGCCTTGGAGCTGTCGAGGCCGGCGGCGGTGGGCTCGAAGTATCGGCGGCGTGGCCGCAGCTCCACTGGTAGTCGGCCATCTTGACGCTGAACCCCACCTGCGTGTCGCTCTTCTCCTCCAGAAGGACCCAGTACCGCGCCGACAGGACCGGCTTTTCCCCACGGGCCCTGGCGCGCAGGCCGCAGCAGCACGGCGACGCCGGGTCCGCCTTCTTCGCGGACACGGTCCCGGTGAGCAGCAGAACCGGGAAGCGCGTCTCGTCGGACGCCTCGAACGCGGCGCCGCGCAGGGGGTCGGCGCCGGCCTCGACGTCACAGCGGTAGAAGGCCTTGATCCTGTCGACGCTCTGGCGTTCCGGGACGAGGCGGGCGCGTCCGTCGCGGAGCGCGAACGATCCGCGGCACTCGTCGGCCTCGGTGGTTGCGGAGGCCGCGGAGACGAACGCGACGCCTGGGATGGTCTCCCACATCACGCGGCCTCTAGGATCGCCGCCGCCGGAGGCAGAGACGCGTGCCAGAGAGACCGCCCCGCCGAGCGACGGGTCCCAGCGTAGCCGGAATCTGGAGCCGACGGGGTAATCGTGTGGGTGGGCGAGCTTAGAGAACGGGCCGAAGGAGAGGGGCGGCGCCGCATCGCCATTGCGGAAGGCGGCGGCCGGGACGGCGCTCGGGAAAGGGTTGTTGAGGCGCACGTTGTGCTTCTTCCTGGTCCTGGGCTTAGCCGTCGCCGGCGACGGCATGGCGGTGACGGTGTTGGGAGAACTTGAAGGAGCTCGCGCGCGGATGCTCTGCTCGCCGTGACGAGCCCGCCATTGGCTGAAATAGATCCCGGAATGAGGGTGATGCCGATGGACAGTGGGGCCCCAAGAGCACGCATAGGATTTTACCGACGTGGACCATGTTTTTCTTTCTCTTTTTCTTTTTCTTTTTCTTATAAAGATTAAAGAAACCATGTTTCTTTTTGACATGAAAGTCGACGTGCAGGAATTTTTTGTTTAAGAAACAGCTTTAAAATCTTAGAAAAACTGTATTTCTAGTATATTTAAATTTAGAACTATCATACAGGTAAGTATTTGTTAATCATTTACTGTCGTATATTTTCACAATAAAAATAAAAAAATTATTTGACGGGTAAAAGTATGTACTGTACTATATGTCACCTTGCGGGGTATATAATACTTCTAAAAGTAAGTGATGCAAACTTATCTAGATATACTTGTATCTATGCGTGTTCAGTATCAAAATACATGTATATTTAGATAAAATCACATCACTTATTTTCTTATAGTGAGTACAAGTCATACCATTTGTTTATTTATTTGAATTTCTCACATGTCCCAAATGGTCATGTTTTCTTATAAAAATGTAGTGGTAAGATTATTTCCATTCCCTACTTGCATGATTTTTATCATAAACTAAGAATAATATAAATGATGTTTATTCAGTTCAAAAATATATTCTACCCCATCAACCTTTCCAAAAGTGACACCATTTCTAAAACTTTATTTTTTATGAAACACATTTCAGATGCAAACGCTCATAAATATATATAAACACCCACTTGTATAAACACACGCACACACGCATATGAGCACGTTTAAAATACTAAGGGCTTGTTTGATTCGTAGGATTCACAAAACATAGGAATAGGAAAACCACAGGAGTTGAGTGGCATGTCCACTTGAATCCTATAAGATTATGTATTTATAGGATTTTGGATCAAGTAGTATTTGATTACACAGGAGAATCAAAGGAATTGTACAAAGAGGTTGGAGTGGATGGAAATTTTCCTTCAAAATAGAGTGCAAAGGAATCCTTTGAAGGATTTCCTAAAGATTGTAATCCTTTGAATCAAACAACAGTTGTAGGGAAAATTCCTAAGGATCCAAATCCTACAAAATTTCTACACAATTCCTTTGAATCAAACAAGCCCTAAGTCTGAGAGACTGATTCAACGTCTTGAGATTCAAGACACCACAAGCGGCTAGTTGTCGACGAAAACATTGCCTACAACAAAGGAATATTTCATAAAAATGCAAGGTTGTGACCAGATCGAACCGGTACGTGCATGCGGCTGCTCCCAGGAGGCCGAGGCGGCGGCTGAAAAAAACAATCTAGGATTCCTTCCCTCCGTTGGTGACGCCATCGGTCCAAGGGCATACCTAACTTATGCTAGCAGGTGTCACATGACATCGGGTAAAATCCCATTTCTTTGCTAAATTTTAGACATTTGTAGTGTATGACATCCCTAACTGTAGCTAAAATATATGTGTGACTTATAGAGTGACCCCGGGTCGATTTTGCTCTGGGTTCGCCCCTGTGTCGGTCTGTTCGCCTTCGATGGCCTAAGGGCGTTAGAGGTGTGGCGGACTACGGCCTCTCGCTGGCGGGAGGTTTTTTCTTCGATTAGGTTGTTTTCTCGTGTCTTTTTCGGGATGTTGAGGCAACGGCTACATCCTAAAGTCGGAATAAAGTCTTCCCCGCTCTATCCTTGCTCCGGTGGTGCGCCTAGCGCTGACGAAAGACGCGTGGAGTCGTGTGTCCGACTGATCTCCTAGGATCTAGTCGTTTTTCGTGTTAATTTCAGGTCAGTCTCTTCCAATCTACGGATGTTATCACTGGTGATGGTTGTTGCTTTAGTGTGCTGATTCTTTAGGATCTTAGCACAATAACTTTCCGTTTGTCTACTATAATAAGTTCTATTACGACAAGCTTTGTCCGGCTCCGGTGATAGAGGGGCGAGGACGGCGGCGCGTCGTCGGTTCGTGCTATTGTTTGTAGTCTTCGCTAGATGGTCCATCAAACTATATATAATTTTTATTATTTTTAGATCTATTTATACTACTATTGATAATTATTAATAAATAGGTGGAATTTTTGCAAAAAAAATAGAAAAATATTTTATATTTAAAACAACTGTATCTCTAACTATTCAACCACGGATTGGTTCTCCTAAAACTCGTCTGTAAGACGTGGAATTTTAGCTCAATTGACTTTTCTTCATCGAGCAAGAGGGGCCGGCTCCAATATGTATTGGCGATTGGTCTGTACCTGTCACGTTTTACCCGAGGTATCGAAAACTTGACCAGACTTCGAGATGTAAACAAAATGCTGGTCTCATGCGTGTTCGGCTAGACTGTTTGTCAACGTAGTCCTACTAGTTTGCCATCTGAAACAGTTTTGGGAAGTTTCTTGCCCCCAGTGGCCCACTGTGGACGCCGACCTGAATCAATCCCAAAAATGATACTGTACAATGGTGCACTGTGTCCGTATAGATCAAAGCCGTGCACGTTCAAGCCAAATAGCTTTGGCAACACGTATAATAGCAGACCTGATGTCCCTATAACGGTCCCTATCAAAGCCGTGCTAACGGAATGGTGAATGTAGCTCAAGAAAAGCTTGCCTGCCTGCCAAGGCGACCAGATACAATGAACCTGGTAATACGCTTAAGGCAATATTACACTCACTCTGTACCGAATTACTCGTCGCGGATTTTTCGGATACACATGTATCGTATAGTCTGAAAATTTAGACAAATATAAGACATCTAATTTAGATAGAGATACTCTCTCTGATTCGAAATACAAGATAGTATTTTAAATTTGTGAAGCAATGTATCTAATCTTTTTTTACTCCCTCCGTCTTAAAATAGATGTCTTAAGTTTATCAAAATTTGGATAAATCTATATGCAAATAGTGTCTAGATTGATCAAATTTTGACAAATCTGTGACATCTATTTTGGGACGGAGGAAGTAGTACTTTCTCCGATCCATATTGATAGACTTTGATTTATCAAAATTTGGATGAACTTATATACTCCCTTCGATTCATATTACTCGTCACTAAAATGGATGTATCTAGACATGTTTTAGTGCCAGATATATCCATTTCAATGACAAGTAATATGGATCGGAGGGAGTACTAAATAGTGTCTAGATTCATAAATCTAGACTAATATGGGCCGGTGGGAATATGTAAGTTCACTCAAGTTTGAAATGAATCTACACATTAAAAAAAGCTAAATATATTTTCTTCATAAACCTAAATCATCTTATATTTAAAACACAGGAAGCTGTTATCGCCAGATTTTGGCCAAAGAAGGAGATGGGCCGTGATCAAGATGGGCTTGGAAGATACATATATTCAACGTGTTGTTGGATCGGCCTAGTGCGTGGATTTGGGCTAAATTGCCCGTGTATCTTGTATCATAGTAGGTTTCGTTTCAGTTTAGATTCCGTTTCAGTTTAGGTAAAGATAGAGTTGTAGAGTTATTCCAAAAGTAGAGAGTCTCCGGACTATAAATATGTACCTAAGGTTATCGAGAAAAGGAGGACAATCACGTTTACAACAAACACAATCTCGGCGCATCGCCACCCCTTGTTTCTAGGGTTTCTTTCGGGTAAGTGTCATGCTGCCTAGATCGCATCTTGCGATCTAGCAGTATTTTTACTTATGCGTTATTTAGTGTTACTCGTACTGAAGCCTTGTTGATGGCGAGTAACACTACTATCATGGATTTGTTGAGGCTAGCATCGGTGTTTTTCGTTATAATTGTTTGATTTATGCTGCCTTTAGTTACCTCGCTACCTTTGCACCTTTTCCCAAGTGCGAGGGTAGCATCTTGCTTGATCTTTATTTAGTTGTTTCGATCTGTTATGGTTGTGCCTTGCTCACCAAGGTTTAGTTTGATATCCACGTAGTCAGGCCTTACAAACGGGTTGAACGATCCAGTCGTACGTAAAGACGTGGCTTACTTGTTCTAGAGAAGTTGTTCCGGTAATTAACTTTACGTTGGTTATTAGGCCTCCTCTAGGGTTAGTATTCTTCATCTTTTGTATATATCAGGCTCAATTACGTGTAGGACGTTCCAGTTACGTGGTGAAAACGTTAAACTGTCGTAGATCGATTTAACTTGTAATGATAAAGCAAAACCCCATGTTATCGTAAATCTAATGCAGAACCATGGGATAATCGGCTCTGGGAGCCGATTCACAGGGAAACCTGGGAGCCGGTCACGGCTCGAATTTTACGTATACTTGTTTACCATGCAGGAAATCAATCGGAGCAATCCTTCACCTTCCTGACCAGGTATAGGTCAGGTGGCACGCCCTCGAACCAAGCCAGGACGTGTGCCGGAGTTTTGCGGGCCGTTGCCCGAGGGACCAGGGCCCACCAGCAGTTCTGGGAGCCTCCCGGCTCTTCGTGTTGCTCGTCGCTGCTCGCCGGTGAGTTTTGGCAGGCAACACATTCTGGCACGCCCGGTGGGACCTTCAACAACGTCTACATCAACATCCGACGCTGCGATGGAGAACAGACCAGTCACGTACGACGAACTGCCTGAAGAGCACAAGGCGAAGTATGACGAGATCAGAAATCTCTTCGAAGCCGATCTCATCGGCTCTTTTGAGAGGACCCGTAAGCATGGCATCAAGTGGAGGGGGTTCTCCCCCGAGGGTGCTCTTGATGAGGTGGATCTGTCTGTTCCTTCGGAGGAGCGCACCAGGGCTCTACGACAGGAAGTCAACTACATGGTGGCTCATTCTCTGCACCGCCATTCTGAGAGCCTGGTGAACGCTTTCGAGCGGGTCGCGGTTCGCGTAGTTCAGGAGATCATGAAACATCAGTACTCTCCGTCGGGGCCTACTTTAGGGACTCACCAGGGAGAAAGACCGCTCCAGACCAGGCCACAGCTGCCATTCACACTTGCAGCTCCAGAGCCACCAGGAGCAGCGGCGTACGTCGTCTACAAGGTTGGAGGCGACCCAGGCGATTGCCAATTCCTGTTTGAGCCACCTAAGGAAATCCCACACGGATATGTATGCACCTACGTGCCGGACTGCAACAACCTGCCACGCACCAACCAGATTGCAACCGCAGGAGTTTCTGCGGCAGGGGTTCCTGGGGCAGGAGCTCCAGGAGCAGGCGTTTCTGGAGCAGCGATGTCTGGGATGGACGCCGACAAACAGGCGTGGCTAGCCAAGTATGCCACTGGAACAAGTCATGAGAATCTAGCCCCTGCAGCTCAAACAGTGGAGCAAATCCGTACCATCTTGAGAGACCAGTTCGGCTTCGTGCCGAAGAGAAGGACAATCGGCTATTCAAAGCCGTACCCCAACGAGTTTGATCTAATTCCGCTGCCACCCAAGTATCGGCTCCCTGAGTTCTCAAGGTTTAGCGGGTCAGAGGGGTCGAGCTCAATCGAGCACGTAAGCCGATACCTGGCGCAGCTAGGCATGATTTCGGCATCGGATCAGTTGCGCGTAAGGTTTTTTGCGCAGTCCCTGACAGGACCAGCTTTTGGGTGGTACACCTCGCTGCCACCTGATTCGATTTAGACCTGGAAGCAACTGGAAGAGCAGTTCCACATCCAATATCATTCAGAGGCTACCGAGGCTGGCATTGCAGACCTGGCACAGGTGCGGCAGAAGCGGGGAGAGACTGTAGCCGAGTACATCCAGCGCTTCAGGACCGTCAAGAACCGATGTTACTCAGCTCGTTTAACTGAGAAGGAAGCGGTCGAGCTGGCAGTGTTGGGTCTCTCAGCACCCATCAAGGATCTGGCTTTCCAAGTAGAGTATAAATCATTGGCGCACATGGCCCAGAAACTAACGATGTATGAACAGCGCCACCCTGAGTTGTACCAAGACAAGTTCAAACGTCCGATAGGCCTGGTCGATACAGAAGAAGATGATCCTACACAAGACCAGGAGGTAGCCGTGGCTGAATGGGCTCGGGGGGCAGATCCTGTATCCTGCAAATGGGTGAAACAGTAAGGGCCTGCAAAAGGGTTCGACTTTGACGTGAGCAAAGCTGAGCAGATCTTCGATTTGCTGCTGAAAGAAAAGCAGCTGAAGTTGCCCGAAGGCCACAAAATCCCCACGGCTCAGGAAATGAACGGGAGACCATACTGCAAGTGGCATCACTCGTTCATCCACACCACCAATGATTGCAAAGAGCTACGTCGCCAAATCCAAATGGCGATAGAACAAGGCCGTCTGATCCTTGGGCAGTTCGCCATGAAAGTGGACACAAACCCATTTCCCGGCGTCAACATGGTAGAACTCAGTCGCTCCGCGAGGCGTCAGCTGGATTTTTCGTTCGGTGTTAATATGGCAGGGTCTGGGTACCACCATGACACGTACAAGGAGGAAGGTGGTCGCTCTCGGGGCAAAGAAAGAAAGGAGGCTGGTCCATGCGACCGGCCCAGCCACAATGACAGGCGGTACTTAACAGAGGAACAGGTGAGGAGAGTGCGGTATCAGAAGCCACATTCCACGCATCTCCTTAACAAATATGAGCGTCAGTATGACCAACGGCGCCGGCGCGATGGAGACGATGAGGGATATGAGCACCTCGCTAGGGGACCGTCAAAAGAAAAGGAAGGCGCAGACAAACATTGGGATTGTCCCTTCTTCAAGTATTGCTGGGACGCGGGAATGAGCCGATTACCTACAGTCGACAACTGCCCGGAATGCGGACAGCAGAAGGAGGACAAGAGGCCAGTTTCAGTGTTCAAACGTCTAGGGCCTCTCCCACCTCAGAGCCGTTACAGGGAGTCCGCTCGAGCAAAGGGCCTCGAGAAGCCAAGGGATGACAAAGAAGAAGACAGATATCACCGTCCAAGGTGGTGTCCCGACGGACTCAGACATACCCAAAAGCGTAGAGTGCAGCGGCTGCGTAACTTGGAGGAAGCTGAAGCGCAGTATCTCCACGCTTTAAAGAAAGCGCGACCCGATCTGGCCGTCAAAATTAGGCAGACCTTGGAAGCGGGAGACCGCCCTACAAGGAAAGAGTGGCGCCCCAAACCAGTAAAAGCCGATGCACAGACATCGGCTGGCACAAACATGGTGTTCATACTTCCGTCAGAATTCTGCACGCCAAGAACCAATGAGCTACCAGTGGCGCAGTTCGACTGCGGCCCACGGCCGGTTATCTTTGAGAAGCCACGTGAGAAGGGTTACGAACATCTGAAAGCCCTGTACCTACGAGGTTACATCAATGGGCAACCTGTCAGCAAGATGTTGGTGGACACCGGAGCGGCAGTCAATATCATGCCATACTCCATGCTACGACGTTTGGGACGCTCCACTGCAGATCTGATCAAAACCAACGTCACGTTAAGCGACTTCAACGGTCAGACTTCGGAAACGCAAGGCGTACTGAACGTGGATCTGACAGTGGGCAGGAAAACCATACCCACGTCATTTTTCGTCGTGGACAGCAAAAGCACCTACGCTTTCCTGCTAGGGAGAGATTGGATTCACGCGAACTGCTGCATTCCGTCCACAATGCACCAGTGCCTAATACAATGGGATGGAGATGAAGTGGAGGTCATCCATGCAGATGATTCTATCGAGATCTCCATAGCTGGCATGAACGTCTGGGAAGCAGGAGACCAAGAGCCGATCTCTGGAATCAGTCTGGACGGCTGTGAGCGCATTGAAGCTACAAAAAATGGGGTGAGGCTGGTCTTATCCACTGTCCTGACAGAGTAGCAAAGTCCACGATCGTACGTGGTACGGCCGATCCTCGCGATCGACCACAAAAAATAAAAAGCAGCAATCATACGACAAGCGGATCACGTAGTCGTCGCAGGGAGATGCCCTGCCATTGTAAAACAATAAGGTGTAAACCATCCCTGACTAATGCAATCAAAAAGGGGGCCGATTCAGGCAATCGGCCCAAATTATTTTTGTTACCCTCACCTACTGTTTACCCTGTGTTTAGCATCGATTTGACAGGTGACGGAAAGCTAGGGTATGGGTTTACATCTGCTGATGAACTAGAAGAGATCGACATTGGTCCTGGGGATAAGCCACGACCAACATTTATCAGCAAGAAGTTAGATCCGAGTCTGCGGGGTCCGATGATAGCCCTGTTGAAAAGATATCCAGACTGCTTCGCCTGGGACTACACAGAAATGCCTGGGTTAGACAGGAGCATCATTGAGCATCGACTACCGCTTAAAAAGGGATTTCGGCCGTTTCAGCAACGAGCACGACAGATGAAGGCCGAAATTCTGGAAGAAGTCAAGAAGGAGGTCGAGAAAATGTTAACAGCCAAGTTAATCAGGCCATGCAGGTATGCTGAGTGGATTTCTAGTATCGTACCTGTAGAGAAAAAGGATGATCGTTGGCGTGTTGCCATAGATTTTAGGGATCTCAACAGAGCTACCCCAAAGGATGAGTATCCGATGCCGGTGGCAGAGACGTTAATCAACGCAGCGGCTGGTCGTAAGATCTTGATCTTCATGGATGGTAATGTCGGTTACAACCAAATTTTTATGGCTCCGGAAGACATACACAAGACGGCGTTCAGAGTCCCAGGTTCAGTGGGGTTGTTCGAGTATGTAGTCATGACGTTTGGACTGAAGAATGCCGGCGCCACGTACCAAAGAGATATGAATTACATTTTCCATGATCTGATCGGCAAGTTGGTGGAAATTTACATCGATGACGTGGTGGTCAAGTCTGCTTCAGTGCACGGACACTTGGACGATCTGCAACGCGTTCTGGACCGAACAAGAAAATTCGGGCTACGGATGAATCCGAAGAAGTGTGCCTTCGGGGTGACGGCCGGTCAGTTCTTGGGTTTTTTGGTACATGAACGAGGAATTGAGATCGGCCTGAAAAGTCAGGAGGCAGTACGGACAATGAAGCCACCTACCACGAAGAAAGAACCGCAGTCTCTAATCGGCAAGATCAACTTCGTCAGAAGATTCATCTCCAATCTGTCAGGAAGAATAGAACCGTTCATGGCATTGGTGAAAATTAAATCTGACGAGGAATTTCGCTGGGGGGCAGAACAACAACGAGCCTTCGACGAGATCAAAGAATATCTGACGAAGCCGCCAGTGTTGGTTCCACCCCAGCCGGACAGACCGTTCTACATTTACTTGTCAGTAGCTGACACGTCCATCGCCTCGGTGGTGGTGCAAGTTTATGATGGGCTGGAGCGAGTCGTATTTTACATAAGCAGAAGGATGCTGGATGCAGAGACAAGGTATCCTGATATCGATAAGTTGTGCCTCTGCCTGTTTTTCACCTGCACCAAGCTGCGCCACATTTTGCTATCAGCGGAGATCATCATCATATGCAAATCAGACGTCATAAAGCACATGTTGTCGGCTCCTATGCTGAAAGGCCGACTGGGCAAATGGATGTTTGCATTATCAGAGTTTGACATCCGGTATCAACCCGCGAAAGCAGTTAAGGGACAGGCATTGGCCGACCTTATCGCTGAAAGGATCAACACTAACATAGCAGCACTGTCTATAAGAGCGTGGGCTATGTTTTTCGATGGATCGGTTTGTGACGATGGTTGCGGCATCAGCATTTTACTCGTGTCGCCTCGGGGGGCAACGTTTTCCTTCTCCATCAGATTGTCTACCTCTCGCACCAACAATGTCGCTGAGTACGAGGCGATACGCAAGGGGATGGAGTTACTCCTCGAAGCCGGAGCAAAAGCAGTGGAAATTTTTGGAGACTCCAAGTTGGTGATTTCCCAACTCACGGAGGAGTACAAGTGTGAGAGCGAGTCCCTCTTCCCATTATGGTTGCACTGCCGTGAGCTGATGACGCAGTTCCGGTACATAAACTTCACCTGGATCCCGCGGTTGCAGAACATAGAGGCAAATGATCTTGCACAAATGGCTTCAGGCTACAAGGATGTAGCAGAGGGAGCCGATGTTCAGGTACAGTTCCTGGAAGCTGACGACTGGAGAGCCGATATCTTCAATTACTTGAAGGATTCGGCTCGGGGGGCACCTAAACGGATAAGGTACAAGGCCATGAAGTATGTGCTTATTGGGGATGACATGTTTTACAGGACTCTGGAAGGGTTATTGCTCAAATGTCTGGGGACAGCCGAGGCCAATCGGCTCCTACACGAGGTACACGAAGGCGCCTGTGGAACTCACCAATCGGCTCACAAGATGAAATGGTTGATCAGGCGATCAGGGTTTTATTGGCCCACCATGCTTGAGGACTGTTTCAAGTACTACAAAGGGTGTCAAGCATGTCAGAAATTTGGGAAAATTCAGATGGTACCCGCGTCAGCAATGAACCCCATCATCAAGCCTTGGCCATTCCGAGGTTGGGGCATGGATATGATCGGCAAAATCAATACTCCATCAAGCAAAGGCCACATGTGGATTTTGGCCATCACTGATTATTTCACTAAATGGGTGGAGGCTGTCCCGATGAAATCAGTAAACTCAAAGGATGTTATCAACTTTGTGAAAGAACATGTCATCCATAGATTCGGGATTCCCCAAACTATCACGACCGATGGAGGTTCGGTCTTTATTTCTCAAGAGTTTAGAAAGTTCTGCGAGGACACGGGGATCAAGCTGATCAGATCATCTCCATACTATGCTCAGGCGAATGGGCAAGCTGAAGCATCCAACCAGAGCCTCATCAAGCTGATCAAGAGAAAAGTCGATGAGCACCCTAGGCGTTGGCACGAGGTTTTGTCAGAGGCATTGTGGGCTTATCGCATGTCATGCCATGGGGCGATTAAGACCTCGCCATACCATCTAGTATATGGACAGGAAGCCGTATTGCCCTAGGAAATTACGGCTGGATCAAGACGTGTCACTTTTCAGGACAATCTAACAACTGAAGAATATGCAACCCTGATGAGTGACAGTGTTGAGGATTTAACTGAGCTCAGGCTGTGGTCGCTTGAGAAGATCAAAGAGAACAAGGCCAAGGTAGCTCGTGCATACAACAAGAAAGTGAGGCCAAAGGAGTTCCACGTTGGTGATCTGGTATGGGAAGTCGTGTTGCCGTTAGGGACTAAGGATGCAACATATGGTAAATGGTCTCCAAATTGGCACGGGCCGTACAGGGTCGATCAAGTTTTAAGAGGAAACGCATACATGCTTGAGGAGCTGGACGGCGTGAAATTCCCAGTGGCGGTCAACAGACAACATCTCAAGAAATATTTCCCAAGCATGTGGGATGATGGACAGTAAAACATGGGGGCCGATACATGAAATCGGCCAAGTAAACAAAAAAGAGCACGTGAGACGTTGGACAGTAAAAATGTGGGGGCCGATACTGGAAATCGGCCGAATAAAAGCAAAAATATGTATAGCCGATGCACGGTCATCGACTCTAGAGGTTCACACATATTACAAACAGGTGCCAGTTTTCACGCACGAGCTACTGGAGAAATTGTCGCCCGGACCTTCTCTTCAAAATCAGTCGAGGATTGAGGGTTCTTGTTGCTGTGAGCTCAATCTCGTCGGTGGGCAATTGGAGATCTGGGTCGCCCTTTTTGAAGAGGGTCGCAGGTTACCGTTTGAGAATGGAAAATGGCCGTTTGAGTTTGCCTAAGTATGAGACCAAGTTTTTGACCTTGTCAACGTTTTTGGGAAAGCCGATGTGCATCGGCTCTTTGAGCTATGGCTTGGTTGATTGTATGAACGTAACAAGGTGAAAGCCGATACGTTGCTATCGGCTTCTGGAGCATCGACCTATTGGGGCTATCGGCAAAATTGGGGCGAAGAAGACAATCTTTGAGGAACGGATTTTCATTCATTTAGAAGCCGAGTGCTTACAAAAGATTGATTACAAAAGGGAGCTTATTTCTACTACTACTACTACTACTACTACTGGTTCCTAATCTAGGCCAAGGTCGTCGTCGCTGTCGTCACCGCCGTCTTGGTCGATGTCCTCAACGCTGCTACCGGCGTCGTCTTCGCTGCTGCTGCTGAAGAAGCCAGCGGGGGCCTCCTCGTCCTCGTCGTCGTCGGTGTCCTCGCTGGACCCGGTGCGGAAGTACTTCACCGGCTGGTACTCCTCGGAGGAGGCATCCTCCTCTTCCTCCTCCTCGTCGGAGGAGTCGGCGCCGTCCCAGGACATGGCGTCGTCGGTGCTGTCTGCCTCCAGTCCTCCATCGGCAAGGAACTGAAGGTTGTCCTCGCCATCGGTCAAGGACGCGTCGTCCTCCGACCAGGCGTTGAAGTCCCAATCCCTCTCGTCCCACCATTGTGGGGCGAGAGTATTGTACGCCGCCGTTGGCGGGTGCTCTGGTGTCGGCTCTCGGTCGCTCGTTGAGTTGGAGGCTTGGGAGGACAGGCCAGAGGAAGCAGAGGAGGCCATGGCGGAAAAAGAGGGTTTTTTTGGCGGAGGAAGAAGGGTTTTTTGGCTGCTGGAAGAAGATGGGGACTACGAACTGCTCAGACGAATTTAAATAAGGGGAATAGTGGAGTGACGGTTCAATGCCATAGCGGTTTCCCAGAATGTGCTGCCAAAATCGTCAAATCATGCACTGCGAAGGAGTTGAGAAGACAGGGCATCATGATGAAGGGGTGGCGTGACGATCCTGTTCTGCAACGCATTCTGTCAACGCGCAACCCGATACAAAAAAGGAGGGGGAAGAAAAAAATATATATCAGCAGAGTGGTTTTGGAATTATTATTGCCAAAACCAGGGGGCATGTGTTATCGCCAGATTTTGGCCAAAGAAGGAGATGGGCCGTGATCAAGATGGGCTTGGAAGATACATATATTCAACGTGTTGTTGGATCGGCCTAGTGCGTGGATTTGGGCTAAATTGCCCGTGTATCTTGTATCATAGTAGGTTTCGTTTCAGTTTAGATTCCGTTTCAGTTTAGGTAAAGATAGAGTTGTAGAGTTATTCCAAAAGTAGAGAGTCTCCGGACTATAAATATGTACCTAAGGTTATCGAGAAAAGGAGGACAATCACGTTCACAACAAACACAATCTCGGCGCATCGCCACCCCTTGTTTCTAGGGTTTCTTTCGGGTAAGTGTCATGCTGCCTAGATCGCATCTTGCGATCTAGGCAGTATTTTTACTTATGCGTTATTTAGTGTTACTCGTACTGAAGCCTTGTTGATGGCGAGTAACACTACTATCATGGATTTGTTGAGGCTAGCATCGGTGCTTTTCGTTATAATTGTTTGATTTATGCTGCCTCTAGTTACCTCGCTACCTTTGCACCTTTTCCCAAGTGCGAGGGTAGCATCTTGTTTGATCTTTATTTAGTTGTTTCGATCTGTTATGGTTGTGCCTTGCTCACCAATGTTTAGTTTGATATCCACGTAGTCAGGCCTTACAAACGGGTTGAACGATCCAGTAGTACGTAAAGACGTGGCTTACTTGTTCTAGAGAAGTTGTTCCGGTAATTAACTTTACGTTGGTTATTAGGCCTCCTCTAGGGTTAGTATTCTTCATCTTTTGTATATACCAGGCTCAATTACGTGTAGGACGTTCCAGTTACGTGGTGAAAACGTTAAACTGTTGTAGATCGATTTAACTTGTAATGATAAAGCAAAACCCCATGTTATCGTAAATCTAATGCAGAACCATGGGATAATCGGCTCTGGGAGCCGATTCACAGGGAAACCTGGGAGCCGGTCACGGCTCGAATTTTACGTATACTTGTTTACCATACAGGAAATCAATCGGAGCAATCCTTCACCTTCCTGACCAGGTATAGGTCAGGTGGCACGCCCTCGAACCAAGCCAGGACGTGTGCCTGAGTTTTGCGGGCCGTTGCCCGAGGGACCAGGGCCCACCAGCAGTTCTAGGAGCCTCCCGGCTCTTCGTGTTGCTCGTCGCTGCTCGCCGGTGAGTTTTGGCAGGCAACAGAAGCATATATCAAGACAGCTCGCCCTACGCTTTGCCTGGCAATACCAAGCCAACAACTCGGTAAGCCACCGATATGGTCCGCACAACTTCCTTCATTTTCTATACTCCCTCCGATCCATATTACTTATCACTAAAATGGATGTATCTAGACATATCTTAGTGCTAGATATATCTATTTCAATGATAAGTAATATGGATCGGAGGGAGTATAAGATCAACGCATTTTCGAGATAAAGCATTAACCATTAATTTGATCGATTTTTTTTGAAACGATACAAAATACTTTCCATTTTTATTAACTGGAAGAGAGTTGGCCACTTTATTATTGGAAAGCGGGCAAAAATTACCGCAGATACACCAATATCATCATGGAACACAACATAACTTGTTTTATTTTGTGATTTATTCGCACTACATAAACAGTCCCTTCTAATACTCCCTCTGTTTTAAATTAGTTGTTTCGGAGTTGTATAGATACAATGGCGGAGACAGGAATTGAGTTGAGCCGGAACGAATATACAAGGTATAGTTTTTGTAGGCAAAAAAAATCAAGCCTAATTAACAAAACAAGGAAGTGGGTATCTGCACGGCACCGGGGGAGCCGAGGCGGCCGCCCATGCTCGCCCCCATAGTGGCGCTGCCACTGGATATAGATATATCTAGACATGTTGTATAACTAAATTCATCCGTATCTAGATAAATTTAAGATAACTAATTTAAGACGAAAGGGGTATGAAAATTTAAGAGTTAGCGCACTATCAAAACTTGCAAAGTATCATTAAGGTTTTCTCTCAATACCCTTATGCTTTTAGAAAATCTATAGTCTATAGTTTTTACTTTGAGCAGTTTGGGTCCATTTAATATTGCAGTTTTGTAAACCATGTTACTAGTATGGCAAGCTAACATGACTATTTTGATAGTGGGACCACGAACTTCCAGAAAGATACAAGATACCTACACGTTAAACCTTCTACTCCCCCGTCCTAAAAAAGATATCACAAGATATTAAGTATCGGTTTTTTACTAGAGCAGTTTATAAGTGGGAATAAGCTGAAGCATAAAAGAGCCAGAAATTTGCTTCTGGCTTATTTATAGGAGCAAAATGTTACCACACGATACCCCTTCGTCCTCACCCAAATCCCTCTTGATGTCTCTCTCTCGTCCCGCCTCCCGCGCACTCATGGTAGACTCATGGTAAAGTAAACAAAATATGACTTATGTTTTACTCCCTCTATTGCAAAGTATAAGATGTTTTAGAATTTCTTAAAACACATGTATCTAGATATCTTTTAGTGTGTTGGTTCATTTTTTTTCTTTAGACATATACACTAAAAATATCTAAATATATACGTTTGAAAAAAAGCTAAAACATCCTACAGTTTATAACGGAGGAAGTAGAATGGATGCAATTTTTCTTTTTGAAAATGGATGCGGTTCGGAGTATATTTGTTCTTCTATCTTTCCCCAAGGTCATAGCACCATATCTTGGAAGTAAAGTTTAATGGATCTTACCGAACAACGAACAACCGAGTGGACATTAAAACAACATGGGTTTTAACCATTTGCCAAACTTCCTTTGCAATCTGATCATCTGTCACACTTGTGTCAATGATATATGATGGTCAATGTAAAAAACGGTCAAAAGATCAAAGTAAAAATAAGGTATGCCAAATGATCAAAATTCCTCCAAAACAACAACAATACTTGAGCGAGTAAAAATGTCTTCGTTCGCATATGGTCAGAGAGTGTAGAAATACCATGTCTTTGTAATGATCAATGGAAATGACTAGGAATCGGACTCCGATCATGGCATTTGATCCTATGTTCTTATAGACCTTTTTACTGTTTAACATAATAATTGTGTTTAAACATACGCAACAATAGTCTTTTCATGTGATGAACACTTTTTTGAATGTGAACTTGATGCAGGCCGTCCTACGACCGTTTCTACATCTACTCCCACGAGCTACCCAAGTGGACCCATGACTCGCGCCCGAGCAAAACTCCTTCAAACTAAGGTGAACTCGCTCCTCTCCTTGTGTGACTTCGACACACCCTTGGATGGCTTGCTACTTCACACGTAAACTCTGTGCATCATCAGGTACGAAGAAGCCATCAGTCGCTGCCAGACGCAAGCGGTACTACCGGTTGGGACGACCGGTACTACCGCTCCAAGCGGTCCTACCGCCTCCTCCTACCGCTCGCCACAGGAAGCACCACTCCACGCCCCAGAAGCAAGCGGTACTACCAGTCCTGCAACCGGTACTACCGGTGGCCGGTACTACCGCCCCCTCCTACCGCTCGCCACAGGCGCCTCCGACGGAAGCTCCAGGCCCTCAAGCGGTACTACCGCTTCGGAAGCGGTACTACCGGTTACCACCGGTACTACCGGTTGACGGACCGGTACTACCGGTCCTGCCAGACCCTGATCGCCTCAGTTCGGCCCTGTGCCTTGTAACCCAACCTATAATTTACCTTTTCATTCCGAAACTACCCCTGTTTTGTGGCTGGACTATATATAGCCCCCACCCTCTATTGTAAACCCTTA
Organism: Avena atlantica; assembly: GCA_910589765.1. Classification (NCBI taxonomy): domain Eukaryota; kingdom Viridiplantae; phylum Streptophyta; class Magnoliopsida; order Poales; family Poaceae; genus Avena; species Avena atlantica. Next base: position 118,809,438 of record OU342735.1, on the reverse strand, counting down.
GACTTGGATAATAATAGATATTAAGGAAACCCTTTGAGGACTTATATCTATTGGTCTCATGCTCCTACCAAGGAGCACCGGATTATCCACCCCCCTCTTGGATCTTGCCTAGTGCGTTCAAGTTGTACAAGGCCTTGGGTTCTCGGTGTCTCGCCCCCAAGTCGTCAAGATCTCACCAAGCACCTCATCCCCCGTTGTTGGCGTGGAGAGCGAGCTTCGCCCAACACCGATCCTAGAGATTATGTTGGACCGGTTGCCACCGGCGTGAGGAGTAGGCGTGTATCGTGTTGTGGAGTGTGTGTGTTCGTGGTTTCCATCGCTTTCCTCGATTTCATCCGCCGACCACCTCTTTCCCCTCGTTTCTCGTGGAATTCGTGAAAGATCGGGCCAACCCCAGGGTTACCCCCTAACATATTGGTATCAAGAGCACGGTTGATCACGAATTTCCCCCCAATTTTTCTTTTATCCGCCTTAAAAACGAAAATCCTACCAAAAAGAGCCCAATTTGCCTTCGGATCGATCTCTGGATTTGGTGAGTTTTTCGTGGTTTTGGTCCATAGATCTGTTGCTTTGGGAGTCGATCTATAGCCCCTGTTATTTCTAGCCTAGCCTTTCGGTCAGATTTCCCACGAATTTGAGGTTTTTGGCAAGATCATCTCGTTCCAGTCCTGTGCCAAGCGGTACTACCGGCTATGCAAGCGGTACTACCGCAAGAAACCGGTACTACCGGTAGTACAAGCGGTACTACCTCTCACCGGTACTACCGGTTGTCGCAAGCAGTACTACCGCTGAACCCTGACCGTTCTTCCTCGCCCGTTGCCGCCTCAATTTTGTTTGCTGACTTTTTCCACCTCGCTTGTTTGTGTTTCGCGTGTTTGTCGCCATTGTCACAACAGCTTCCGCATCAAAGTCTTTCCGCGCTCAACGACACCGCGACACTCGAACATCATCCCCCACCAACGGTTGCAAGTCGTCAACAATACCAAAGGTATAACTTGCACCACCTTGACAGCCCCATATCTTCCTTTGTGTGTATCTATCCTATGAGAGCAACTCATTTTGTGTTTGTCTAAGCATTGTGCACTTGTCTTCGGAAAGTGAGAGTGTGAGGCCAAATACAAAAGCTAACATAGTAGCATAGCAAGGGAGAAAAAGAGAAAGAATCAAAAAAAAGGAAAAGAAAAAGATAGAATAAAAAGATACATAGTCTCCCAATACAAAGAGAATACCAAGCTTGTAAGCCAACAAGAGAGAAGAAAGAGCGCACCGAGGCAAGTGCACAAATCTATTGCTTATCCTCTTGTGGCAAACGAGTTGTGATCTCCCCTTGAGTTGGCACGACAACCGAGCGTAGTCTTCGTTAGGACCTTTTGTGCTCATTTTCATAGTCGTGCTAACCCCATTTTTCTCCACGTGTGTGTTTTCTGTATTTTTGTAGATCGTATCCTTTTGTTTTGATCTTTGGTTCTTTACCACGTAGGACAATAACCTTTTGCTTTGATCATTTCGTTTGGTTTTCCACAATCCTAACCTTCCACCAAAAGCCTTTGAGAGTTTCTTGCCATTTCACTTTGCACGCTTTTTTCGCTCATTTGTGTGGCAATTGGTTTGATATAATCTCCAAGGTGAGGTAAAAGGCTAACTCTCCACACCCTTTCTCTCCATATACAACCCTTGTTGGCTTTGCATTATGGACAGGCATGGAGAGCCATCCCAACCACCACCACCTCCGGAGGATGATAACCAATTCATGACAAGATGGGACCATTGGAAGGTACGAGGAGAATTCAACTATCGTTGTGAAGCTCTCGAGCGGCGCCAAGATGAACAATTTAGCGAGGCCCGTGTGGAGTTCAAGAACATTGACAACCGCTTCGAATAAGTCCGTGGCCAAATGCATGCCATGCAACACAACCTAGGGCATCAAAATGAAGCTCTTGGTCATGCACTCGCCTCAACGGATGAGAAGCTTCAACGCATCATTGATGGACTCGCAAGGCCACACTCGCGCGAATCAAGCTCATCTCGGCACTCCTCAAGTGAATCAAGTGCACCTCGCCGTCACGCTTCTAGGCACCGGGATGGACCCGTTCTTCAGTCCATGAGCTCTTCGCAAGCGGTACCATCTCCGCGTCACGCCGCAACGTCAAGCTATGATGGTGACCTCTCCGCAAGACCTCCAAGACGCGAAGTGAACCGGCCACAACCAAGGGCACTTGTGATTCAACAAGAGCAACCTCGCATGGACCACCAAGGCCATCGACGTCGACACGCTCCTTCAACAACAAGTGAAGCATCCGAAGAGGACGAACAAGATCATCGTCGACGTGAAGCACTCGAAGATCCTCCAAGGCGTCATCATCGACATGAGCGTCCACGTCGCCAACATGATGGTCATGAAGAGCCTCCTCTACACCAAGAAGAAGAAGAGCAACCCATTGCGCATGTGGCTCGACGTCCTCCTCGCCACAGGGCGCACGACAATGCTCCTCGACATCACCCACGACAAGAACAAGAGCAAGCTCCCCAAGCTCGTCGTGAGGACCATCAACCTCCTCCTCGTCCTCAACCGCGACAACAAAACGAGCAAGCTCCCCAAGCTCGTCGTCAACAACAAGTTCCACCACCAAACGCGGCACCTCAACAACCGCAAGAGCAACGCAACAATCACCAAGCAAGACATGAGAGCTCGGATGATGATGATGACCGCCCAAATCATGGCAACCGACGCAACCGGAACCGCAATGGAGAAGAAACTTTCGGCAAGCTCAAGTTCACCATGCCAAAGTTCACCGGTTCCAATGAGCCCGAGGAATATCTCTCTTGGGAACTCCAGGTCGACAAGATCTTCCGCATGCACAACTATAGCAATGAGAAGATGATGGCCATGGCATCCCTCGAGTTTGATGAGTATGCCAACCTTTGGTGGGAACAAGTCCAACTCGCTCGCGAAGCAAAAGAAGAGCCTCCAATTGCAACTTGGCAAGACATGAAGGCCCATATGAGATCCCGCTTTGTTCCTTCACACTACACGCGTGACCTCTTCAACAAGCTTCAAACGCTTAGTCAAGGAACAAAGACCGTGGAGGAGTACTTCAAACAAATGGAGCTCAACATGATCCGTGCCAACATTGAAGAGCGAGATGAGCAAACAATGGCACGCTTCCTCAATGGCTTGAACCATCCTATCAAGCGCATTACCGAGTTCCAAAGGTACAACAACATGGTTGAGCTTGTGCACATTGCATCAAAGGCCGAACGTCAAGTGCAAGAGGACATCAAGTTCAACAAGCCAAAGACGTACTTCACATACAAGCAAGCTCCAACCACTACTCCAATGACACCAAGTGGAAGCCCCTCAAGTACAACAAAGCTTCCCTTCAAGCCAACTCTCCCTCAAGGAAAACAGCCCCCAAGTGGCAAACACACAAGGGATGATCAACCTTTCACCGGTGAATGCTACAAGTGTGGAGGCAAAGGGCACAAGTCAAATGCATGTGGAAACAAGAAAGTTTTGTTCATCCATGACAACGGCGATGAATAATACTTGAGTGAAGAAGAGTTTGATGCAAGGGTCAAGGAGGCCATGGCAAGGCAACATTTGGAAGAGGACCAAGAACTTCTTGTGTGTGAGCATGACGCAAGTCCATCGCTTGTGGTCACTAGGGTCTTGACTACCCAAGCCAATGAAAATGAAGACCAACGCTCGAACATCTTCCAAACTCGTGCCGGCATCAATGGGAAGTCCATCAAAGTTGTCATCGATGGTGGGAGTTTCCACAACCTTGCAAGCATGGAATTGTGTGAGAAACTCAACCTCACCCTCCTTCCGCATAGGCACCCCTACCATATCCAATGGCTAAGTGACCAAGGGTCCGTCAAGATCAAGCACACCGTCTCGGTGACGTTCTCAATTGGGCACTACAAGGACACGGTGGAATGTGACGTGGTTCCAATGACGGTTTGTCACATGTTGCTCGGAAGACCGTGGCAATATGACAAGCGTGCTTTGCATAATGGTCACTCAAACACTTACACCTTCAAATGGCTTGATAAAACTTGTGTGTTGCAACCAATGACTCCTAGCCAAATAATTGCGGACAATGCAAAGGCTTTAGCGAGGGCGCAATATGCAAAAACACCTTGTGCGAAGAGTGGTGAGCGAGAGAACCACACCATAATGAGTGAGAGCTACAAGCCAAACTCGAGTGGAAAAACTAAGAGTGTTCTTCTTGCCACCAAAAGTGAGATGAGAGAAGTGCGGAACAACCCATCCATCTTGCACTACGTCCTCGTATGCAAGGGACTAGCGCAAGGAACTAACGACTTGACAAATGTTCCTCCTTCTTTGATGGCTGTTTTGCAGGAATTCCAAGATGTATTTCCCAAAGAGCTTCCTCATGGCCTTCCCCCTCTTCGTGGAATCGAGCACCGCATCGACCTCATACCCGGCGCACCACTCCCAAACCGCGCCGCGTATCGCACGAACCCGGAAGAGATGAAGGAGATCGAGCGTCAAATCAACCAACTCGTCTCCAAAGGTTTGATCCAAATGAAGTGCGACGTGGAGCGCCACGTTCAACGATGCACTACATGTATCCAAGCTAAGTCCAAGTCCAACCCCTTTGGTCTTTATATGCCATTGCCTATTCCTCATGCACCTTGGTCGGACATTAGCATGGACTTTGTGTTAGGCTTGCCTAGATCGAAACATGGTCATGATTCCATATTTGTAGTCGTGGATCGCTTTTCAAAAATGGCACATTTCATTCCATGCCATAAGACCGATGATGCTTCACATGTAGCAAATTTGTTTTTCAGGGAAATAATTCGGCTACACGGCATGCCAAGAACAATCGTCTCCGACCGCGACGTAAAATTCATGAGCTACTTCTGGAAGACCCTCATGGCCAAGCTCGGCATCAACCTCCTCTTCTCGTCCGCCTCGCATCCTCAAACCGATGGACAAACCGAGGTCGTCAATCGAAGTCTTGGCACACTTCTCCGGGTGTTGATAAAGAAGAACCTTAAAGACTGGGAGGAATGCATTCCACACGCCGAGCTCGCCTACAACCGCGCCAAGCACTCCACCACCATGAGGAGCCCGTTCATGATCGTCTATGGCTTCGAGCCTCTCACCGCGCTCGATATCCTTCCACTTCCACTTTATGAACGTGCCAATATGGACGTTGTCAAGCGTGCCCAAGCAATGATGAAACTCCATGAAGACACACGAGCTACTATCGAGCAACAAGTCCTGCGCCAAGCATCAAGGCTAAACAAGACCAAGAAAGAGATGATCTTTGATGAGGGCGACCTTGTGTGGATACACTTGAGTAAAGACCGCTTCCCCAAGGAACGCGACTCCAAGCTAAAGCCAAGAGGCGATGGACTATTCAAAGTGCTAAAGAAGATCAACAACAACGCCTATGTCATCAATATACCAACATCGAAGTATCTTGTGAGCTCGACATTCAATGTCAAGGACCTCTCACCCTACCATGGCGAAGAGGAAGTTGTGACGGTTGAAGAGTCGAGGACGACCCTTTCCCAAGGGGGGGGTAGCTGATGCAGGCTGTCCTACGACCGCTTCTACATCTACTCCCACGAGCTACCCAAGTGGACCCATGACTCGCGCCCGAGCCAAACTCCTTCAAACTAAGGTGAACTCGCTCCTCTCCTTGTGTGACTTCGACACACCCTTGGATGGCTTGCTACTTCACACGCAAACTCTGTGCATCATCAGGTACGAAGAAGCCACCAGTCGCTGCCAGACGCAAGCGGTACTACCGGTTGGGACGACCGGTACTACCGCTCCAAGCGGTCCTACCGCCTCCTCCTACCGCTCGCCACAGGAAGCACCACTCCACGCCCCAGAAGCAAGCGGTACTACCGGTCCTGCAACCGGTACTACCGACGGCCGGTACTACCGCCCCCTCCTACCGCTCGCCACAGGCGCCTCCGACGGAAGCTTCAGGCCCTCAAGCGGTACTACCGCTCCGGAAGCGGTACTACCGGTTACCACCGGTACTACCGGTTGCCGGACCGGTATTACCGGTCCTGCCAGACCCTTATCGTCTCAGTTCGGCCCTGTGCCTTGTAACCCAACCTATAATTTACCTTTTCATTCCGAAACTACCCCTGTTTTGTGGCTGGACTATATATAGCCCCCACCCTCTATTGTAAACCCTTAGACTTGGATAATAATAGATATTAAGGAAACCCTTTGAGGACTTATATCTATTGGTCTCATGCTCCTACCAAGGAGCACCGGATTATCCACCCCCCTCTTGGATCTTGCCTAGTGCGTTCAAGTTGTACAAGGCCTTGGGTTCTCGGTGTCTCGCCCCCAAGTCGTCAAGATCTCACCAAGCACCTCATCCCCCGTTGTTGGCGTGGAGAGCGAGCTTCGCCCAACACCGATCCTAGAGATTATGTTGGGCCGGTTGCCACCGGCGTGAGGAGTAGGCGTGTATCGTGTTGTGGAGTGTGTGTGTTCGTGGTTTCCATCGCTTTCCTCGATTTCATCCGCCGACCACCTCTTTCTCCTCGTTTCTCGTGGAATTCGTGAAAGATCAGGCCAACCCCAGGGTTACCCCCTAACAGAACTCACCCAGAGATAGAATCAAACTACATATGTAAGCTATTTTTCAACAAAACATGCAAAATTTTGTTTTTACAAAGTGAGAGGCCGGCAGCATTAAGCTCGCTATGGCTTTTGATGGTATTTGGATGAGAGGCCTCTTTTGTTCTTCTTCTCAAGAATTTATGCTACTACTCCCTCCTTTCAGAAATATAAGACAATTTAGTTTTGTAAAATGAATGTATCTAGACGTCTTTTAGTGTATAGGTTTACTCTGAACCTCTATGAACTTATACACTAAAAGACGTCTAGGTACATTCGATTCACAAAGCTAAAACGTCTTATATTTCTAAAGGGAGTAGTTCATATCATCTTGAGAATTTAAATTCAAAACGCCTATTCGAACATACTTTGGGGGTTGCAATTTCTACATCCATGTGGCGGTGTGGACCAATTAGGCACGCATCCTCGGTCCCTACAGATGCACCATTGCTATCCATTCATGAATGCATCGGGACGTCTTCCCAGCTCTGCGCATTCTCTGTACAACGTCTAACAGCACGCTCGCATCTCCCCGCAATCACGGCAACGTTCAGAGCGGAGCACCTTCTGCCACGCACTGGCGGGTCGGCATGGCTAATACGAGCATTGGACAATATATGTTGTCATCGTACTCCTGCCGGCCATTACCAAACGAAATGTTGTCCATACTTTTTGTAAGGAATGGAGCAGTTCGGATGGGTCTGGCTGGGTAAACAATGGTGGATTTACGGATTGAGATAACGCACATTCTTTTGGGGACTATATGCTCAGCTAACGCGCATATTATCATTTTCTCGATACGAGAGTATTTCCTCTGTCACAAATTAAGTGACTGTGTGGCGTCCCGTAAAAATCACTACTAGAAAATCGCGTTGTTTTTGTGCATTGCATCATTATGACCGCATGCTCATGTCATCATGCCACATTGCATTTGAGCATCATCATCATCATGCATTTGTTTGTCTGAAACTATTTTCGGAAAACATATTTTTGTTTTCTAAATACCCCGCCGTTATTTCAAATCCAAAACCCGGGTCTCCGGATTATTTTGTTTCGTCTACCATTAGATTTCAAAAGCCCCGTTTTAAATATTAAAATATTTATTTTATTTTTAGGGACAGCCGTACCGGACCGATCCGACCCAGTCGACCACCCCAGTACCAAAAACCAGACTACCTAAACCCTTTTCCTACCCCAACCTAATCTACCCAGCCCCCCTCCACCTCACCCCAACCTATCCCGTTGCGCCACATCAGCCTGGCCCTCTCTCCGGCCAATCACCACCCACCAGCCCATCGACCCGACCACCTCAGATCCCCCACCACGTGGCCCACTCTCCACCCTTGGTCAACTGCCAGCGTGGCCCCACCCACGTTCTGACCGTGCCCACCAACTCCCTGGGTCACCCTGCGGGTCCCGCTCCTCTCTCTCTCACCCGGAAAATTCATCTTCTCCACCCCGCATCGATCCCCATCCCCGCCGTGCCGCCTTCCTCGGACCGGCCGCGCCCGCACCGTGGAGCCGCGCCGCCGTCGGCCGCTTCTCCTCCTTCCATCCGCGCCTCCCTCTTCCGCCTCTACATCCCGCGGGCATGCCTCCGCCGCCGCGCCAACCGACCCCATGGCGTCGGACCCCTCTCCGGCCGCCCCCGCTCGCCCCGCCACCGACCGCCCTCCGCCTCGACCAGCGCGCCCAGCATGGCCACCAACCCCCTCTCTCTCTCCCCCGTCTGGCCCCACCCCTCTCCCCAGGCCGCCCGCGACCCCTACTCTCGCTACCACCTCAATCCCCAGCGCCGCCGCCGCCCGTAGATCCCCGTCCGCCCCTCCTCCTCGAGCGGAGCCCATGCAGGGCGCCTCCCCTGCTCACCTCCTCCCCACCAGCATCGGCCGACCACGCCCTCCTCGACCCCACCATCCCGCGACCTCGCCGCCATCTTCATCTTCTCTTGTAGAGCTTCCGCCGCCGGCCCCTTCCCGTGCGCGCGCCGCACGTCTCCGCGCCTTCCTCGCAGCACCTCGCCGTGGCCCTGCCCTCTCCTCCCGCCAGCTCTCCATCATCTCCTCCTGCGAGCTCCGTCACCACCATCCGACCCCGGCGCCTCCTGGAGCCGCCTCGTCGACCTCGCGCCGGCCTCGCCTTCATTCGGGGCGCCTCTGCCTCATCTGGCCGTCGTCAGGCCGTCGACCGCCATCGGTCACCTCCCCTCGCCTCTGTAACCCCGGCCTCCTCCGGCCGTGTAGCCCCATCGAGCGCCACCCGCGTCGCCCTCCCCGGCTCCTGCGTCACCAGCGAGGCCTCGCCTCTGCCCGTCGACCCCACGCCCTCGGCCGTCCCGCTGCCCTGTGACGCCACGACCCTCACCTCGCCCGGCGCCGGTGGCCCCCTCCCCTCTCTGCGTCCTCCCGCGGCCGCCCGTGTGCGTGCCCCTTCTTCAACACTGGGAGGGCAGCAGCCGCGCATCCCTGCCGCTGCAAGCTCTGCTCGAGTATGGGCTTCTGTTTGCACAGATGGCTTGGTGGCGATGTTGCGGTTCCGGCTACCTCTCGTCGTACAAGTTTAACGAATTGGGCAAGTATCTCGCCAAGATCATCAAGTGTACATGGAGTCCGATGTACATGGAACGCCGAGAACTTCCACCGAAGCCGATGATCCGAAGCTCTTCTTCATAGAGCGCCAAGTCCCCCCAAGACCGATCCCGGCGCGCCGAACCCCGTCAAACACCAAGACCCCCGGAATCGCCAAGATCGCCTCATGGATTCCGAAGCCCGTTCCCGTCGAGATCCGAAGACCGATTCCCCCGACCCCGTCGAACCCCGAAGACCGAACCCCGTGGACCTACATGATCTTCTTCACGGATACGACAAGTACTTCCTCAAGGATGCCAAGTTCTTCACCCCGAATGCCAAGACCGACTTGATGGCGCGGACCCGACAAGATCTTCGCAACGACAAGATCGACACCGACCAGGACGAATCCGATGCGCCCCTGAAATGATACGGATGTCGCCTAGAGGGGGGGTGAATAGGCGATTAAAACTTTTCCTAGAGTGGCTCAACAAAGGCGGAATAGAACTAGTGTTTACTTTGTTAAGCACAACCAAGAACTACTAAGGTTCACCTATGTGCACCAACAACTTATGCTAAGCAATACAAGCAACAAAGTGATAGCAAGATATATAGTACTTCAAGCACGAAGGCTATCACAATGTAGAGTGCATAAGTAAAGAGCTCGGGTATAGAGATAACCGAGGCACGCGGGGACACCGATATTTTACCGAGTTCCTCCCAACATGGAGTACGTCTCGTTTGGAGAGGGGGTGGTATCAAACCACAAACGCCACAAAAGGCCTCCCTTATTCTCCGGTGAATCTCACCCCAATGGGATCGATCCACGCTTCCACTATCGGTGCACTTGTCGGTGGCAACCGGAACCTCTCACAAGGTTGGGGCACAACTCCACAACTTAATTGGAGGCTCCCAACAAATGCCACCAAGGCCACAATGCCACCAAGGCCACAAACCGTCTAGGGTTCCAAGAACCCAAGAGGGACAAGCTCCAATGAGTAACTCAAATCAAATCCTCCAAAGAGAACTCAAACTGATGCACCAAATGCAAATGGCAAGAACATCACAAAGGTGCTCAAATCTCTCTCTCCCAAATTCCACCAAAGCTGAAAAAGCTTATGGGGGAATAAGATAGGAAGAACAATGGAGGAAATCCACAAAAGACTCCAAGATCTAGATTCCAATATGTTCCCCTCACTTAGAGGAGAGATTGATTGGTGGGATTGTAGATCTAGATCTCCTCTTTCAAATCCCTCAAGAATATGCAAGAATCATTGGAGGGATTGAGAGAAAGCAAGCTCAAGAAGGTCAACAATGGAGGGGAAAACTTGCAAGAATGGTTAGGGAACCATTGGGGAAGAAGGCCCCTTAAATAGGTTCCCCGAAAAACCAACCGTTGAAGCCAAAAAAGCGCGAATCCCGGTACTACCGGACATTCCCGGTACTACCGGACAATCCCGGTACTACCGGACAATCCCTGGGGATCCCAGGTCGCCAAACGCACCTTTTTCAGTACCGACCGGTACTACGAAGCGGTACTACCGGACCTCCGGTACTACCGGACCCTGGTCCGGTACTACCGGTCATCCCTGAACGAAAACGGCCATAACTTTTGCATCCGGACTCCGATTTTGATGATCTTGGGCTCGTTTCGAAGAGGACAACAAGCTCTAAAAGATAATGCAAAGAAACATTATAGTCCAGCAAGGGAGGATAGATCCAAATGACGAAAGGTTTAACCTCTATAAAAAAGATGAACCGATAAAACCTTCAACATAAAAAACGTAATAGAAAATGCATATGAAATCCGTTTTCGATGAACGAGAGCTTGTCATGGAGATTAACACAAGATCTAAATCCTCACATGAGTAAGAACCAAATAATGGAAGGTTTTACCTATCTCTAAAATACAAACCGGTAAAACCTCCAAGATCAAAACGCAATAAGATATAAAAGGAAAATCCGTTTTTGATGGACTAGAGCTTGTTATGGAGATTACCACAAGCTCTATATCCTCACATGGATAAGACCAAATAACAACCAAATATGATGATTCTAGTATGCAAAGGTTTGATATCTCTCCGAACGATGTGACCGAGTTACTCATTCGAGAGCCCTTCTTGATAGTACGGTTATCTATCCTAAACCCGGTCTCCCAACAAACATGAGACCGGCAAAAGGGAAAACCTATCAATATTATACCTTTGCCTTGAGCAATCCACTTGAGATCGATGTAGACGATCTTGTCCTTCTCAAGATGGACACCTTTCTTGATTCCTCATCATCGATCCATGATCACCGAGGATGGCAAGCATCAAACATGAGATCTTCTATAGATGGCGCATTTTGAGCTTGCACTACACATCTTCTTCTCATTTCATCTATCTTGAAGTCAACACATGCTCCAAGCAATGCCAATGGACAATTCCTACAAGTACAACTTAAAACACACATTAGTCCATAAAGATTGTCATTAATTACCAAAACCACACATGGGGGCCCAACATGTTCTTTCAATCTCCCCCATTTTGGTAATTGATGACAATCCCCTTAAGAGGGTTTATATAAGGAATTTTAATGAATAAAATGGTAATACCAATATCAAATACTACAAAAGTATGTGATATTGGTACCACCATCATATATAGAGCAAACTCCCCCACAATCTATGCATGTGTGATGAACTTGAATTTCATTGCATATATTGCCAATCATTATCATTGGAGGAGTTTCCTCTATATATACCACATGCTAAGCAACAACAAAGATGCAAGAGCATGAGAAGCAAATGCACAAGAACAAACTCAATGCATAAACCAACTTCCCTTAAACCCTCTAAAACTTCTCCCCCATTGGCATCGATTGCCGAAATGGGTGACAAGTTCTAGAAGGCAAATATAGTAATAATTCCTCTAAAGGTGTGCCTTCGCACATATCCAATGATGAATACTTGGGAGGGAGTAGAACTATATTGAGGACCCTAAGATTGCAAAAAAAAGTCAAATAATGCAAGCAACTACAAGGTCCGACAAACCAATTTGACAACAACAAATGAGTCCAAATGGAAACAACAAGATATTATGATATGAGCAAAAGAGTGTTTTAAATAACAACTAGAGAAGCTCCCCAAGATTTGTGCACAATTCAAAATAAATGTATTGGAATACATAATGCACAAATATGGAATCCTTGCTCCCCCATAAGCATTTAAAACACAACAAATGTGAAAGAATGCAAATGAGTATTATTAAATGAATTAGATGAGCTCCCCAAAGAGCATGCACCAATTATGATAATTGCATTTGGGAACAAAGTGCATAGTCATGGAATCCTCACTCATCCAAATTCATTTAACAATACACGGCATGAGAGAACTAATATGAGTGTCCGAAGATGTAGACAAGAGGAATAATCACTCATAGGCAAATAAATTTGGAAGCCACCAAAGAATAAAAAGAAATAAAAGGTGGCATCCAAGGATTAAAAAATAATTAAAATTATCTTCTCATATGTGTATATGTCTATAAGTGGAAAACATCATAGATACATATGCCAACAAATAAATATGCACACATAAAGAAGATATACAAGAAGGCATATGAAAAGCAAAAATGAAGTCATAATATATACCAATAAGATTTTTTGCTTCAAAGCATGGCCCAAGGCTCACATATATCTTATTGTACATTAATGAGCTTCAAATACCAACACACTACATATATTACAACTATCACCAAGGGAAAAGGAGAAAGTTGGAATATATGGAGAAAGGCAACAAGTATCATAAGAGAAAATGGACTAGCAAAATCTCACTATTGCACATGAGAGAAGTTGAGGAAATGATAGACAACAAAATTGCTAGATTGACATATTTGGGATTGGAGGATCATATGCATGATTTTGTATAGTCCCAATTGTATGCACTCATCTCAACTTATACACATATACAATAGAGAGTCCTCTTAATAGCATGGCTAGAGATGCAACAATAAATACACAATCAAAGAAACCATGCCAAGATGCAACCTACAAAAGGTTGGAAGCAATAAAAATATGCATGATCAAGAGATACTTGTTACCGAGATATAATTGGTAGGATGTAGATGATATGAATTCATTGATCATCCTATAGCTTGACTCAACTTTTCATGTATGCACCACTTCTTCAAAATCGAAGGACAAGCATCCAATATATCTCCAATGTACCTAAAACACAATTAAGTACAACATGGTCCCCAAACTCATTGGGTCCAAAGTAGTTAGAGAAAATACAATACATAGGAGAGACTCCACATAATTATGTGCACATTGATATGAAATTGAATTTCATGCACAACTTAGCCGATGGGAATTGGTGGAGTTTCCCACATATATCGGATAAAAGAAAGCAAGCATGCCATAATATAATCATATAGTAAATATGCATGCATGAAGCTTTCAAGAACCAAAAAGGAGATACAATTTGAACAAAACACCAAGTAAACGGAGATGGCACACACAAGAGTGTGACAAGACAAGCGGTGTCCAAATTGTATCAAAGAACCAATTCAACACATGAAAGATCACAAGTTCAACAAATGAACTAGGCTAAGGCCAAAAGAGCAAAAATAGATAGAAATAAAAATGCTCAAGGATTTATCTCATTCTAAAATGGTCAAATAAAGAAACAAGGAATGAGACAAAACCAACTCCCAAAAAGAGCAAGGTTCCAACAAGAAACCAAACTCCCCAAACTTAACATGATGGCACAAAATACCAAAACGAAAAGATTGAGGTTCCAAGCACATAAGACCCGATATGGATCAAACAAAGAAGCGTAAATAGGATTGTTCTAGAAAATATAGTAGAGCTCACCCATAAGTAGTACATTATATAGAATTTTGCTTTTGAATGCAAAATGCACACAAATGAGATCATCACCACTACCTACATTAAATAAAACACACGAGAATACCAATAAAATAAGAAGATTCATAAGAGGCAAGGAAGGCTTGGGAGACAACACAAAACATTTTCTTGGCCAAAGATAGGATAAAATTAAGCAAGGGCCAAAGTGAATATGATCAATAAATTCTACCATAAGTTGGGTGCTCATTGTCCAAGGACAAGAAATATTGGGAATAATTTTCCCAAGGTAGCTTGCATGGATATCCAAGATCATAGTCAGAACAAGAAGCATATAACTAAATATAAGAATTGAGCATGATACTTCAAACAAGATTCTTGGTAGCTTCCAATAGTCACACAATCACTAGTGATTAGAGTAACTTGAAGCAAATGGTTTCCATGAGGATATATATATCTAAATATGAGGAAACGCATACCAAGAAACACTCTCATATACAAGATCCAAAATAAGATCAATAAAGCCATTCATGCAAATAGGAACTTGTATGAGCCAATGTGTCACATAGGCGCTAGATAATTATCAATATCAATTCTAAGTGACATAACCTCGAATATTCACATTTTCTAGGATTGTAATATGCACTAAGCATAAGACTCCCCCATAATGTGATACTACCATAAAAACAACACGAGGCAAAAGGATACAAAAAGAGATAATTAATGGACATTATAAAACTTAAATTTCTCATGAGAATTATACCACATAGAGACTAGACAAGAATACAATTGTGGAATGCCTAAGCATAACACTCCCCCAAAATAGGATAATCCATTAATTTCTCACAAGAGCCAAATAGGATACCAAATATAACCAAGCAAGGCTCAAAACACAAGAAACACACATACATGGTGTGCCACCTAATCATACACAAATAATCTTGATTTCAAGATAATTAAGTGGATAGCACAACATGTACAAAAACATGGAAGATACAAAACCAACACATGCACAAAGGGGCGAGTAACTTTCAATGTAAAGAGTTTAGCATATGTTACCGCAAGGAGGAACATTGTAAATATAATATAATCAAGATAATCAAAATGGCTTGGCTTGACAATAATAATTGATGAAGATCCCTCAATTCTTCATAATGTAGCCAAGACTCCAATGCCCTCCAGAACACACCTATTGATCAAGTTTTGGTTTGTTGGTCCCCAACCAAGTTGGGTCCTAAGAGGTTAGTCACAATAGGTTTGGCAACCCAAATGGTTCTTTTCTTGACACCACATTGAGCACCAACAAATTTGGCAAACACATTGCCAACCTCATCCTTCCAAAGAGAATAAGCATCATCAATAATGATAGGGTTGGATGAGGAGATACCGAGAGTGCATGAGGAAGAAATATGCCCCTTTTCACGGCATATGTAGCAAGTTCTACTCTTGCCATCTTTCTTCTTAGGAGAAGCCACAACTCGAGGAAGATCTTGAGTAGTCCTCTTAGGAAGAGGCCCATTAATGACTTGAGGTGGAGCTTGAGGCCGCTTTCCTTGTTGCTTCACACTAAGAGGCTTTTTCTTCAATGGGCAAGATCTAACATGGTGCCCTTCTTCCTTGCACTTGAAGCAAACAATGTTGGACGGATTCTTGACTTGATCTTGGCCATTCTTCTTGTTGTCCTTGTGCTTCAACTTGATAGTGGACTTGTTCTTGACATTAGATTTGAATCCAAGCCCACTCTTGTCATTGGGGGATTTTTGCATACTCAAGATTTTGTTGAGTGTGACCTTCCCTTGTTGACCCTTTTTCAAGTCATTCTTCAAAGAAGTGACTTGAGCCTTGAGCTCTTTGATTTCCTCTACATGGTTAGTTTCAATACAAGTACTAGAGGAAGTAGATGCTACATTGTTAGAGCAACAAGGCATGGAATGTAATTCATCACGAGATATAGCATGGTTGTGAGAGGATGAATTACAAGGACTATCACATGGCAATATACCATTTGGAGTAGATATAGTGCTAATGTCCACATGAGGCCCACTAGATGTTACCTTTGACATGATGGCCTCATGAGCCAACTTTAGCCTACCATGGGAGACTAGGAGATCCTCATGCGAGCTTGAGAGCTTATCATGGCTTTCTTCTAATTTCCCATAGTTGCTAGTTAGCAAAACAAGTTGAGCCTTTAGCTCAACATTCTCCTTCAAAATAGATGCTTCACAAGAAATAGAGTTAGTAGCACAAGCATCATTACTATTAGCAAGAGGTGAGGGCAACTTGTCAAGCTCTTTTGAATATGAGGCTTTAAGTTGCTCATGTGACTCGGTGAGTTTGATGAGCTCACCCTTTATGACCCTAGACCCATTTTTGAGGTGCTCAAAATCCTCAACAAGTTTAGCATAAGCAACTTCAAGTTCATCATTTTTAATCTTGAAGGAGTTAGCCACCGCAAGTTCTCTATTATGGTATTCCTTTACTCTAGATAATTCTAGAGTAAAAGTCTCCTCAAGAGATTCTTTGATGGTTTGTTCTTCTTCAAGGGAGTCCTTTACTTGAGCAAGTTCATTAGCATATTCACGCTCAAGTGCAAACTTTTCATCAATTATGTTTTCTTGCTCCTCAATAAGATCATTGCCTTCTATAGCATAATTCAAGATTTCAAGAAGGTTGGAGGAAGCAAGTTTATTTTTGTAGAGAGCACTATAGACAACCTCTCCCATTTTCTTAATAGAGGTAATATCATACTTACCTCTATAATCATTATTATCATTCTCAACCTCATCATCATCATCATGAGATATAATGGGATCCAAAGAGGTTACCTTTGTTCCCTTAGCCATAAGGCACATGTGAGAACCGGAAGAAGGTGATGATGAGATTGCACTTGTATATCTCTTCAAGACCTTGTCTTGGCCCATAGAATCTTCATTTTCCTCTACATGGTTATCAACACAAGCACTAGAGGAAATAGAAGCATTTTTATCATGGCAACAAGACAACATGAGCATATCATCATGGGATTTATTTAAGTCATTTCTACATGATATGCAAGGACTATTAACACAAGCATGTAAGGAGTTTGTAGTGCTAGAAGTGTTAAAGTCCAAAGATAGATCATTGCAACTCGATAGGGATGATGGATTATAAATAGTAAGCACACTATCCAAATTGAAATTTCTATCACCACTCACCATATCATTACCTTGTGAAAAGTCACATGTTGGTGAAGTGGTAGAGGATGAGAACTCATCCCGACCGGAAGTGGAAGCAACACAATCATCCTTAATAATGTAGGACACAACATATTTATCTTGAAGTTTTGTCCATAACTCATGAGCGCTCCAAAAAGGAATGATTGAAGATGTAACTACATAGCTCAAAGCATTAACAAGCACATTAGAAGCTTGAGCATCGAGATATAAGTTTTTCTCATCCTCACAAGATAGAATTTTGAAATCCATAGGAGGAGAAAAACCTATATCTACAATATGCTCCAAATTTGGGTCCATGTCCCGAAAATGAATGAGCATGCGATTTTTCCATATATCATAATTTGTCCCATCAAATATGAACATGTCATTGTGTACTAATCCTCTAGCCGACATCTTTACTCTCAAGGCGGTGAAGCCTAAATTGAGAGACCGGGCTCTGATACCAATTGAAATGATACGGATGTCGCCTAGAGGGGGGGTGAATAGGCGATTAAAACTTTTCCTAGAGTGGCTCAACAAAGGCGGAATAGAACTAGTGTTTACTTTGTTAAGCACAACCAAGAACTACTAAGGTTCACCTATGTGCACCAACAACTTATGCTAAGCAATACAAGCAACAAAGTGATAGCAAGATATATAGTACTTCAAGCACGAAGGCTATCACAATGTAGAGTGCATAAGTAAAGAGCTCGGGTATAGAGATAACCGAGGCACGCGGGGACACCGATATTTTACCGAGTTCCTCCCAACATGGAGTACGTCTCGTTTGGAGAGGGGGTGGTATCAAACCACAAACGCCACAAAAGGCCTCCCTTATTCTCCGGTGAATCTCACCCCAATGGGATCGATCCACGCTTCCACTATCGGTGCACTTGTCGGTGGCAACCGGAACCTCTCACAAGGTTGGGGCACAACTCCACAACTTAATTGGAGGCTCCCAACAAATGCCACCAAGGCCACAATGCCACCAAGGCCACAAACCGTCTAGGGTTCCAAGAACCCAAGAGGGACAAGCTCCAATGAGTAACTCAAATCAAATCCTCCAAAGAGAACTCAAACTGATGCACCAAATGCAAATGACAAGAACATCACAAAGGTGCTCAAATCTCTCTCTCCCAAATTCCACCAAAGCTAAAAAAGCTTATGGGGGAATAAGATAGGAAGAACAATGGAGGAAATCCACAAAAGACTCCAAGATCTAGATTCCAATATGTTCCCCTCACTTAGAGGAGAGATTGATTGGTGGGATTGTAGATCTAGATCTCCTCTTTCAAATCCCTCAAGAATATGCAAGAATCATTGGAGGGATTGAGAGAAAGCAAGCTCAAGAAGGTCAACAATGGAGGGGAAAACTTGCAAGAATGGTTAGGGAACCATTGGGGAAGAAGGCCCCTTAAATAGGTTCCCCGAAAAACCAACCGTTGAAGCCAAAAAAGCGCGAATCCCGGTACTACCGGACATTCCCGGTACTACCGGACAATCCCGGTACTACCGGACAATCCCTAGGGATCCCAGGTCGCCAAACGCACCTTTTTCAGTACCGACCGGTACTACGAAGCGGTACTACCGGACCTCCGGTACTACCGGACCCTGGTCCGGTACTACCGGTCATCCCTGAACGAAAACGGCCATAACTTTTGCATCCGGACTCCGATTTTGATGATCTTGGGCTCGTTTCGAAGAGGACAACAAGCTCTAAAAGATAATGCAAAGAAACATTATAGTCCAGCAAGGGAGGATAGATCCAAATGACGAAAGGTTTAACCTCTATAAAAAAGATGAACCGATAAAACCTTCAACATCAAAAACGTAATAGAAAATGCATATGAAATCCGTTTTCGATGAACGAGAGCTTGTCATGGAGATTAACACAAGATCTAAATCCTCACATGAGTAAGAACCATATAATGGAAGGTTTTACCTATCTCTAAAATACAAACCGGTAAAACCTCCAAGATCAAAACGCAATAAGATATAAAAGGAAAATCCGTTTTTGATGGACTAGAGCTTGTTATGGAGATTACCACAAGCTCTATATCCTCACATGGATAAGACCAAATAACAACCAAATATGATGATGCTAGTATGCAAAGGTTTGATATATCTCCGAACGATGTGACCGAGTTACTCATTCGAGAGCCCTTCTTGATAGTACAGTTATCTATCCTAAACCCGGTCTCCCAACAAACATGAGACCGGCAAAAGGGAAAACCTATCAATATTATACCTTTGCCTTGAGCAATCCACTTGAGATCGATGTAGACGATCTTGTCCTTCTCAAGGTGGACACCTTTCTTGATTCCTCATCATCGATCCATGATCACCGAGGATGGCAAGCATCAAACATGAGATCTTCTATAGATGGCGCATTTTGAGCTTGCACTACACATCTTCTTCTCATTTCATCTATCTTGAAGTCAACACATGCTCCAAGCAATGCCAATGGACAATTCCTACAAGTACAACTTAATACACACATTAGTCCATAAAGATTATCATTAATTACCAAAACCACACATGGGGGCCCAACATGTTCTTTCAGCCCCGACACCGACCCAAGTCCTTCTTCGCGGAATGCCAAGATCTACTCTGTTATCCGAGAACGATCCCGCCGAGACCGAACCCTAGATCCGGACCCTGAGACCCGACCCCGAACCCCTCGGAGCCCAAGTTCGCCGAACCCTAATGCGATTCCCTATCCGAGACCCCATTATTTTATAATATGACATTATCAACTGATGCATATTAAATTGTTCATGCATGCATACTTGTCTGTGGTTTGGGGGCATTATGCCAATTCATCTCATAATTAAATATGGAGTCCATCTGCGGGATCGTTGTCTAATTCCGGACTCCATTTAAATTGGCATAGCGAACCGAAGCCATGTGTGGTCTTGCTAAGACAACATTTAAATTGCGGGGTATCTAAATAACATAAACCATCTAATTAATTGTCGGGACCTCGATTCCGCTTAATATTGCCTAATTGCACCGCATCTGCATCATATCATAATCATGCCGGATCTTTTGCCATAGTATTAATTATTGCATCCGGTGTTTCTGCTAGTGCTTTGCTTCTTCACGGATTAGGCCGATGAGTTGATGTGAGTGTAGACCCGATCTTCGGATGAACCTTCGGCAATGTTTTCAGGCGAGCATCTCCCCCTTTCTACCTATCTTACTTTTATAGTATTTATTCCCTCCTGTTGATCTATTGCTATCTGTGTTGCGATGCTCTAGTTTTCGTACCCGGAACATCCCTTGCAGCCTTATATTGCCTTGGACACATCCTATTACCTGTTGTTTGGTAGATAGTTGGACTTGCGCGTCGTAGTCGCTTGCTCAAGTGCTGTTGCGTGTCGTCAAGTACCACGGTTGTTGGAGTTTTGCCGCATGTTTAATGTTGGAGATGAACAAGACTTTCATTATTGTTTAATAACTAAAATTGAAGTAGGTAAATGCAGAGGCATAGGTGGGCAATAGATCTTATTTGGTTGTTAACCGTCCACTTGTGTCCCGTAGGACCCCGAGTTCTTGACACCTGTTTCGAGATCGAGCGCGCTAACCACAGGTGGGGTGTATGGGCACCCCCATCGATTTAGTACCTGATTCCAAGTACTATACTGGGGGCCACAAGTAGTTTGGGGCTTTATTACTATCTTGTACTTACGCCATGCTTTACTGCTTAATTTAAATTGTGCGAGGTACTGCACTTGTACTGTTTTGGAAGCGTAGTGTTTTCGCGGTATCGACAAGCCCAGTCTCATTTTCGGGTTCCCGGTCGTTTTCAGCCACTAACGCAAAACCTGAGTCTGTCTCGGAGACCGGCCGACTTCGTTGCGGGTAGCTTAGTGGGGTGGCCCCCATGTACTTGCTTTGGGTCTGGGAAACGTCATGACTTAGGCCCCGCCGACATACCGATGGGTGTATGTTAACTGATCTAGCAAAAAGGGTCGAAGTGCGTGTGGATACTTTGGTGCACCCCTGTAGGGTTTAATCTTTTCGAAAAGCCGTGTTCGCGATTATGGACGACTTGGAGCACAGTTCTCGATCATAGACAACTATAACTAAAGTTTACTGCTATAATTTGGCTTGTATCCGATATGACTAGTAATCAGCTTCACTGCAACGGAATGGCTAAATAAAAGTACCAACAACTGCTGGGTTTGGGGGATGTCTCATGCTAATCGTATCTGACTAGTAAGTGTTGCAACTACAACAGAATGTTTAACTAAAACTGCCCACTGCTTATTATATCAGGATGACTCATGCCATCTTTATTTGACTAGTAATTGCCGCAACTATAACTGAATAAATAAAACTGCCAACGGTGTGAGTTCCTCGGTTGACTTCCTCGTTTGGTCTCGAGGGGGAAACACCGGGATGGGTATGTTTGGAGGTAGTATCAGGTTGGTTCCGAATAGGTCTTTCTTACCCCTCTCTGATAGCCGCTTTTTGTATCGAGTCTCTATAGGTTGTCTAGTGCATGTTGCGCTGCCGCTTCAGTCCACCATACCTATGTAGGCGAGGACCGCCGAATTCTAGCCTCGACGTGTACTGGCATCAGTACTGACCGCTCTCTCTTTTTCCTTTGCCCTTTGTCGACACCCCTTTTGTTTAAGCAGGTTTTGAGATCGACGTCGTTAGCAGGGTTACCCTTCCGGCTTGGCCTGGGCAGGGTTATGGACGCTATTGGTTATTCTTCAGGGCTCTTAGCCCCATTTGCATCTTGTCCGTAGTCGTACGCTCTATCGTTTTCAAGGTGATTTGGATCATTGTACTGTATATCTGTATTCTTGACTCTTTGAATCGCTGTTGTATATATATGTTTTGTGGGTTCCATCGAGGACTATTGTGTAATGATATTACTTCGTTTTCCACCCGCACGCAAGTGCCTGGTGGGCACCTTTGAATCGTTTCTATGCGGGTTTGGCGGGAAGCGCTAAAACTTGCATAGGGCCGATTCTGAGGGTGTTACAACATGTTATCTAGACATGTAATTTTTTGAAATATGAACAAGAGTAATTTTCACGTCAAATTTACCATAGACAAGGAATTCGATATGCATATTAGTTGCACATGTGTATATGCTTCTCTATTAAAACGTATTCATGATAAACAACATAAAGCAAAGGTGGTGTTTTTGATTATAGGTGTAGATGTACCCTTATTAGGAAAAATGCATTTCAAAATGTCAAGAAAAAAACCGGAATGAAATTGGACATCCGGACATTTTATGTTTGCGTACAAAGTTTCGCCAAAAAAAAGAACATTTTCAGTGGACTGTGTAAAAACACAACTCGATAGTCATATTGGAGCATGAAAAATTGGCTTTTTCACACAAGCCAAAAAAAGTTTTTTCTGCCAAAACTTTGTGTGCGAATATAGAATGTCCGGATAGACACGCAAATTTTGAGTTCACTTTTTTTAACATTTTAAAATAGTGGTATGTATTTAGACAAATAGATACATCTGCACATACGGGACAAATGGATATCCGAGAACGCGTACATTAATTCCGCACATAAGCAAACGTACACAGAGATAGTGTATGTTTAGAAGGGAAAAATCACTAGGTCGAACCCCATGCAAATTCTTACACCACAAAGAAAATTCCTCTTCTCATAGGATTTAAGTAGATAGAAATCTCAATTCTATATGTTTCCCATTCATATATTTTCCATATCCTATGAATCAAATGATGACAAGGTGGATTACCGGGAAACATACTTGTCATAAGGTTCTAGAAACATCTATATCTACTCCATCTGATCCAAATTAATATACTCTGATTCATTTAGATATCGATATATCTAGTATTAAAATATGTCTAGATATATCTGTATTTAAATAACTTTATCCAAATTAATTGACTCTGATTTATTTAGATATAGATATATTTAGTATTTTTTCTGACCCATATTAGTTGATTTGAATTTGTCTAGGTTCAAATATATTTAGACATGTTTTAGTGTTAGATACATTTAAATCTAGACAAATCGAAGTCAACTAATATGGATTAGAGAGTACTAAAATGTGTCTAGATATATCCATATTTAAATAAATCTAAATTAATTAACTTACTCCCTCCGGTCCATATTAATTGACTTTGATTTGTCAAATTTTGGATAAACCTATATACTAAACAGTGTTTAGATTTATTCAAATTTTGATAAATCCAAATCAATTAATATGGGTCGAAGCGAGTAGATTAAAGAGAGTAAGTGTATGCCGCCGCAGCCAATACGAGCATACGCATGTAAACGTGAGAAGGAAAACGAGGAAACAAAACAAGCCCAGCTGTTGACTAGTATTACTTGTTTGACGGGCAGTGACTACTAGTCTAAAAATAAATAATTTAGATGTATCGGAAATTCAATTTGGAATTTGCTTCACGGGTGAAAATAAATCCATTATATGAAAACACATTTTAAAATGTCAAAAAAAATTTGTTTTGCATGCATATCTAAAAAGTGTATGTTAGTACACAAGTTTACATGTGAAAAGAACATTTTAGGTGTTCTATGTAAAAAGACAAATTTTAGTGCTTCAATGTGTCTATTTACGAACAAGTTTTTGTCTTTTTACACAAGTCATATAAAATATTCATTTTTTCTGAAAACTTGTGTACAGACATAGAATTTCCAGATGTACATGATTTTTTTGTGGCAGTATGGACAAAAATAACCCAAAATTAATAGGATTTCACAAAATGACCTATCTGGAAAACTATTTCACTGGACTAACCCTTTGGGTAACTCCTAACAGCTAGGCGCTATACTGTAGAGTGTAGCGCCTTTCAGCTAGGCGCTATGCTCCTGCCAGCGTGGCACCGCCTGGCCCCTCCCTGGCCCCACCCGGCCGTGTGATGCCCAGGCGTTGGCGGGGAAAAACTCTAAGTCAGAGTGTAGCGCCTATCTGATAGGCGCTACACCTCAGAGCATAGCGCCTATCAGACAGGCGCTACACTCCTGAACTACACCAATTTCAGCTGATTGGCAGCACAAGTGCACATGTACTCAAACCTAGTGCACATATACTCAAACAACATCAACGGAATGAACTTTCTAGATATCACCTGGTGGAAGTTTGCTAATGAAATCATTCCCTGAGTGTTACTATTTTGACAATGTTTACAACAACGAATGCGAAGAGCCTTTTATGTGATTTAAGGTGGGCATGGCGTCAGTTAATTGCAAGAAAACCATGCGTGGCCTATTACAAAGCCTTGGAGGAAAAGCCTCTTGATCCAAGAATTACAAAGATACTTAAAGTGCCCGACCTTCTAGACTCAGCCAGGCCATTGTGGTTATGACCGAGACCATCCGTTACGAAGTGCCCCAGACTAGTCCAAAGCCATCTTTGTCACAACGTTCAGTCACACGGAATGAACTTTGCTGAAGCAATGTGGTTGGCGGTTACAAATGCTCTATATAATCAACGGATCATGGTTTCAAGAAGATTGGTTGGCCAGTGGATCACATACAGTTTATAAATATACCATACTAAACTTAACTATTAGTATATGGGTGGATCACAGACAGTTTCCGAATAGCATTTATGCTCTGACTGTGACTAGCATCAGGTTGTCCACAGATCTGAAGCCTGACGGGTACGTTTTCTTATTCAGTTTACGGATTACCCTGAAATATCAAGGCTACAGTGCATAGCCAATTAATCTGTCGGTACAACAATAAAATCGCCTATATGATTTTGTTTGAGACTATGTTGATGTTGTTTGAGTATATGTACACTAGGTTTGAGTACATGTGCACTTGTGCTGCCAATCAGCTGAAATTGGTGTAGTTCAGGAGTGTAGCGCCTGTCTGATAGGCGCTATGCTCTGAGGTGTAGCGCCTATCAGATAGGCGCTACACTCTGACTTAGAGTTTTCCCCCGCCAACGCCTGGGCATCACATGGCCGGGTGGGGCCAGGGAGTGGCCAGGCGGTGCCACGCTGGCAGGAGCATAGCGCCTAGCTGAAAGGCGCTACACTGTACAGTGTAGCGCCTAGCTGTTAGGAGTTACCCAAAGGGTTAGTCAAGTGAAATAGTTTTCCAGATAGGTCATTTTGTGAAATCCTTTTGATTTTGGGTTATTTTTGTCCATACTGCCTTTTTTTGTTTAGATTTATTTGACAATTTAAATTTTATTTTTAATACATTTTTTATAATAGGTTTATTTGCACCCGGGAGCCAAAACACCACCTCCTTGGACGTACTTCCTTCAATTCATATTACTTGTTACTAAAATCGATATATCTAAACAAATTTTAGTGCTAGATATATATTTTAACGACAAGTCAAAATAGATGTAACAGTATATACTATATATTATCTAGATTCATTTAAATTTTGACAAATCTTTGACATCTATTTTAAACAAAGAGAGTTCTAAAATAGAAACATCTGAAATTTAAACAAACCTAATCTAAGTCACTTATTTTGTAAGGAGGGGAGTACTAGATTAGTAGGCTGAGTGGGATGGTCGTAAAATGGTGCAATATTGTCTATCACACCGGAACTTTAAAAGGAAAAAGGAAAACCATACACATCCCCCCGGGAGATCGCCCGTTCCTATCCTCCGGGTCGACGTGTCGTTGTCACTTCTTAACCGAACAACACGAGGGCCCACGTAGGGTAGCCTTATCTTCATCGCCTTCTTCATCTGCTGTGCGCCCAGAGATCTCCGCGCATGCGCCGTCCTGACTCTGCGCCGCCACGCTCTGGTCGCGCCTAGCCTTTTTCTTTGCGTCGCCCACACTCTGGCCGTGTCGCCGATGCTCTGTCGTGCCCCTGCCCGCATCGCCCGTGCTCTGCGGCAGAGGATAGCTTCCGCCTTTGACTCATCCTGAACCTGTCGCGCTACTACTGCCATGGCCTCTCGCCGCCGATGTGGTGAAAAATCTCCTATCGGGTCGCCGGAGGCCAGTGTGTCCATGGCGTCCTCTACCCAGAGTTACCTATGGTGGTGTCCATGGCCCTTCTCAGTGACCAACGAGCTTCTCCGGTGAGGGGGGGGAGGGGGGCTGGTGCTGCGAGGCTCCAATGCCGGAGCTCCCTTCTCGATGATAGGGACAGAGCTGCTACAACTCTGATTTAGGATTTGCTACATGTAGCCGGCGGCGTTGCTATGTACGGTGTCGAAGGTTGCTACATGGGCCAATGGTAACGCTATGTGTGCCCGACAGCGGTGCTACAAGCCATAACGAGGTTTCCTACGTGCGATCGGTGTCAGTGCTACAAGCAGACATTGGATTTGCTATATGCGGACAATGGTGCATGACCGGTGGCGCTACGTGACCTCCGACGGCTCCACGTGCAGCGTTAGATTTTGCTATAATTTTTCTGCTACAAACATTTCGTTGTTTTGCTACGAGATCTCCGGTACTTGCTACATTAGCACAACTTTATTGCTATAACCTTTTTATGGTTTTGCTACAATAGCGTAAATTTTTTGCTACGAGTTCTCCGGCAACGTTTTTTCCGGCGATGTCTTCGACAAAGTCGATTTTGCTACACTAAGGCATTTTTTTTGCTATAAGATCGCCGGCAAAATCTCTGGCAAGCTTTCCAGCAAGGACTAGTCTATCTATTATTTTTTAGACCGAACCATTTTCTGCTACATATAACGAAAATAAAACTATTTATAGCAAAATGGGATAAACTAACCGTCAATCTGAACGGATCAGACTGCTGGGGACCCAGGGATGAAAAGTTCCCTGGGACTGTCCAAGAAAAACAAGAGTCGAGTCCTCAATGACCCAGAAGCTGTTTATGTTAGCGGTCGGAGTAAAAATGACATAAAGATCGACGATGCAGATGCAGCCTGCAAAGCTCCAGCGACTCACTCCAAACTACTCACTCCGTTTTAAAATATAAGATGTTTTAGGTTTGTAAAAAAAATATTTTTAGACTTGTTTTAGTGTTTGTTTTAGTGTGTAAATTCATCCCAAAACTGAGGGAACCTACGTACTAAAAGTAGTCTAAATACATTTGCTTCACAAAACTAAAACATCTTATATTTTAAAACGAAAAACGGAAGAAGTACCAGCATCTCACCAACAACAAACCCTAGACTACTGTTGTACAGGGAAGGGACCCACACCCTTCTAAAAGGCGGGCAACCACCAGAGAGGAGGGAGGGGCCAACCGGCCCTGTGTAACTACCTCGGTAAATTACGCTCCTAGATACGAGCCTGGATGAGCGGTAGTGGTTGAAATAGTACGGTGAGGCCCCAAAAGCCACTCACGGGTAGACCTTTCGGTCGTCCCAACCACTTCCAACTCATCGGGACCTGTACGGGCGGCGTAATCGGCAGGCGAAGGGATCAACTACATACACAAATGAGTATGTATGCAAGCCACCATACAAAAGTACATCAGAGCCATTCCATCTAGAAAGAAAGGAAATATAGCAACGCCATACGGCAAGATTCAAATGACCTAGATAGACATAATATTTTAGGATAATTCCTCATACATCACACATCAGAGTATCAAGCGGAAGCGGCAAAACAAAAGTCCGAGTACGGATAAGAAGCAAATCGGCATAAGATGCCATAGAAATAAGCACGTCCCACCCACAGATCTCACGGATCCCCGTTCCCGGAATCTCTACACCGAACGATCGTTGCCCACATCATCAGCCTCTTCCACCCAGTATCCGTCCTGCGAGTGTACCTGTTCATCTGAACCAATAATTTATCGTGTGAGACCCTAAGGGTACTCAGCAAGTCTTAATGCCTCTAAAGGGGACACAAGATGGGGTGACGCGATTGCAGCAAAATATAAACCCTAGCAGTTCTATAGATACTCGCTAACCATTCGCCTAACCAAAGATAGACGGATGTCCGTGAATTAATGATAACAGTTATAACAGTAATTCATCAGATCCATCCTCCTCCTCGCTTACCAACGAGGAAGCGGACGAACAACCCCCATCCGTTGGCAATTTTATTAACCATTCCATGAGTGTTGCACTATTTACTAGTCAAATTACTTAGTCAGATTAAAGAGGTACTTTAGTTATGCTTGTCTATGATCGAGAAACTGTGCTCCAAGTCGTCCATAACCGCGGACACGACTTTCAGAAAGTTTTACCCTGCAGGGGTGCACAAATAGCAACACACACTCGATCAACCTCGGAAAAACCAAATCAAAACCCAACGAGGCCTTCACGACAAAGCAATCACAGGATTCAGAATTATTCCAGGGGGCCACCCCATTGAGTAGACCCGCAACGGAGTTAGCTGACTCCGAGACGGACTCAAGGTTTGCGTCAATGGCTGTAAACGACCGGGAACCCGAAAGTGTGGCTGGGCTTGTCGATACCGCGAAAACATTCCGCTTACCTAAACAGTACAGTGTGCTCCTCGCACAATCGTAAATAAACAGTAGCATGGCATAAGTACAGGATAGTAAATAAAACTTCAAACTAGTTTGTGGCCCCAAGGAATAAGACGGAATCAAACTCTGGCTCAGGGGGGTCCCATAAGCCTCCCGGATGTGGATAGCGCGAATAATCTTGGAACATGAATCAAGTACTCGGGGTCTTACGGGACACAAGTGAACAGGAAAAACCAAATAGCAGATATTGCTCACCGGTGCCACTTTCATTAGTTATCCCATTACTACTCCGGTTAAGTTGTTTAGGTACCTCGTTATCCATCAGACTCTCACATACCCTACACATGCTGTTCTACGACTCGCATGGCTCAAACTACTCCTGTAGTAATGGCTCATGGGATGGAGGAACAAGCTTGGTGGGGTTTAAAAATAAAGGCTATGCAATACTTGGGATTCAATTTAATGCAATCGCGACTCAATGATGCAAGAATAAGATAGAGGCAATAGGTACTGTATGTATGCAAGCATGTGGTAGTGCTTGCCTGACAACTCAGTTGAAGCGAGAGACGGATCTGGGTAGTGCTCCTGGTTCTCTTGATATATCCCCTGCTCAGTGTCTATTCGAAGAAGAACCAAACAAACAAGGGCCAACATAAATAAAGAGCGCAAGCATATGAATAAAATGCGACAAGCAAACAATCATGCCATGATGGATGATGCACAATTTGCATGGCAATAAAGTAGCATGGCATGGGTGAGATGTGGTATGCAAGAATAAGTCATTTTATTAAGGTTTGGCCATATTTTATTGTCATATTAGTTGCTGTATACTATATATTTACATGATGCATGCTGCAATTGAAGTCATGGATAGCATAAACAGAAAGGTCTCGTCGAGCTGATCATTTTAGACATATCATTTGCTAAATTCGGAGTTATAACTCAAAAGTTATTAATTTATTAAGTTCCAGTGGCATTTGTTGTAATTTTACTCAACTTGGAATTTTAAATGTGCAAAAGGTAATTTGTATAGCATATTTGAAATCCTCACATTTTTCTGATTTGAAAACATATATTATTTGTATTATTTGGGATTATGGATTTAAATTTATTTTAAAGTCGAAAATAATTAAATAGGGTCAAAGTCAAAGGTTGACTATTTAAATTAATTCTGAAAATATTTGATTAAAGATTTGAATTATAATTCAAAAACTAAACATTTTTCATATAAGGTTTGAATTCAAATTCCAAACCATTAATAAGTTATGAATTCATTTAGGTTTAAACAGATTTGAAAATTTGAATTTAATTCAGAAAACAGAAAACATTTTAATACTCAGGCTAACCTAGCCCTAGACACCGACAGGTGGGACCCGAGGGTGCTGACTGGGCTGCCACGTGGGACAAAGGTGGGGTGTACCGCGGGTTGAGAATCTAGAAAAGCGGGGTGCCTTTTTACAAAAAGACTGGGCATCGAGGGGCTGTGGGTTGAGCTGCACATAGTCTAGGGGCCTATTTAGAAAAGCGTCCTGGGCTAACTGACGAAACTGTATTTTACTCGCGAAAAACAGCTAGCAGTTCCGAGCTTGAATGAAGATGGCGAGGAATCGGTGGAGATTTGAACAAGACACAAAAAGCAAAGTTGGAGAGGGAACACCAGGCTACAACTTTGATGTTTGGAGTTTCGCCAACGGAGGTCTGCAGCGGATGGGGCAAGGGGATGAACAGAGAAAAAAACGCGGTCGCGAGAAACTGAATTTTCGTTTGCAGAAAACTGCGAGCTTGCGCGATTTTTGGGCGACGATGGCGAGCAAACTAAGGCAGATCTCTCGATGCCGCAAAAAGGAAAAATGTAGAGGGACGATAGGGCTACACTTTTCGTCAAGGGGGCATCGCCGAAGGAGGCCTACAGCACGCGGGGCACGATGGAGTACAGAGGCGGGAAAACTAGTTGCTGCCGCTGCTGCCGAGCGTGTTCTAGCCACAGGCGGTGAGCGCGGCGTGGCGCGACGCGACAGAGCGCGGCGAGGCTGCCGGGCGCGACACAGGCGAAGGGGAAAGGTGCAAGGGGGGGTAGGGCGGAAAGGGGTGCTCACCTAGGCCGATTCCCCGCGGATTCGAGGAGGGGAGTGGTCGGAGGTGATGACGGCGACGGCGGTGTGGTTCGGTGCCTGGTCAGGAAGAAGAAGCAGAGGCGGCCCGCCCAGCTCCTCCCAGAGCTCGCGAGATGGCCGACGAAGACCGCCTGCACGCCCTCCGGCTCCAGACGGCGATCAAGGCGACGGCGCGGTGACGCTCTCCCCGCCGAAGCTCTCGGGCAAGGGGAAGACAGATGGGAGGAGGTAGAGGAATGGCGGCGGAGGGGGGGAAGAGGGAGGCTAGGGCTCCAGGGGACCAGGGTGGATAAAGGGGTCACGAGTGCGGCGTGGGGGATGACGAGGTTCACGGCGCGGGACGTCCGCCTGCTCTGCTCCGTCACATGCCGAGAGAGGGGAGGCGACGGCAGGAAGACGGTGAACAGGAGGGGATCGAAGGGGTATCGGGCCAGGGGAGTAAGGTGGGCCGGAGGAGGGAAGGAGGTCTCCTAGCGGGCCTTGTATGCGGCCAGGTAAGGCCCAGGTTGCTGCTGCTGCTCCTCTCTCTCTTTTTCCCTCTTCTTTTTATTTTTATTTGTTTTGTTTGTTTTCATTCCAATGCAATTTTAAACCAGCTTCTAATTTCAAAAACTTTTGAACTTTTCACAGGGAAAAAAGGACAGAGGGTTTGACCAAGAAGTGAGGCAAAAAGAGACCAAGATTCATAAGGAGAGGGAAAACCCACATGTTCACATGATCATGCATGGATGGGGAAAAGGTGATTAGGGTATAGCTAGAGGGTAAGAGAGAGGGAGAGAGATAGAGGGTTTGGTGGGTTTAATAGATCAAGCATGATCCACACAAGCTCAACAAGATGGCCAAAAGAAAAAGAAGAAAAGAGGTGATCCATGCATGCAAAACAATAAAATTCAAATGTCAAGTAAAGGTGGCACTTGCATGGGCCATGCAAAAACATTAAATACCATGTATCATCCTTGTGATAACAAAAATAATAAGCATGGCATTATTTATTTGCATCCTCACAAGATGGAGTAAGGCCCAAGCAAAAGAATGAAGGAAAAGTTCCATGTGGAGTGAATGAGGGGAACCATATTTGAATAAAGATGGGACATGCTAGTGTGTAGGTGCCACTAGATATTTTATAGTCCCAAATTATCCCAACATGATAATAACCCCAAAACAACCCATATGGAGACTAAGAAAAGGTTCCACTCACAAGGCATGCAAAGGTGGCCATGTGGCTCTCATATACCAATATTGTGAAAACAACATGGTGCA
Source organism: Avena atlantica (assembly GCA_910589765.1). NCBI lineage: Eukaryota > Viridiplantae > Streptophyta > Magnoliopsida > Poales > Poaceae > Avena > Avena atlantica. The sequence continues at coordinate 118,777,464 of OU342735.1, read as the reverse complement.
TACATGGGAGCATGTGGAGCTAGAATTTGATCCATCCCAACCCACATGAGCTAGAGGTAAAACTCAATTAAAATGCCAAGCTCATATTAATTGGATGGTGGAATTATAAGGTGGTGAAGAAAAGGTGGTGGAGTCAATAAGAGATATGCCCCCAACTCAACTTGGGCATTTAACAATATATCAAGAACCAAATACAATATCAAGAGGCAAATACAAATATTAATGCATATGAGATAAGAACCAAAACAAAAGGGTTTTTGTATGATGCTCAAATGCAAGGTGACATGATGACATGAACATGACATGATGATGCAACAATTATATGTAGGAAGTGGCCCTTTTATTACTAGATCCAGCAGCATTACATGTGTTAGACAACTGGGATGCTACACCCTGGATCTGGAGAGGAACGAAGAGAGTACATATCTCAGCTACTTCCTCTGTTTCAAAATATAAGATGTTTTAGCTTTGTGAAGCAAATGTATATAGACTTGTTTTAATATATAGATTCACTCAACTTTGGGGTGAATCTATACACTAAAAAAGTCTAGATGCATTTTTTTTACAAATCTAAAACATCTTATATTTTGAGACGGAGGGAGTATTAGACAAACCAAAACTGCATCAACTGTATCATGAAACTAGAGCAACGCTGAAAAGCAGCAGGAGCTACTAAGTTAGCACGAAATCAACTATTGCACCGCAGATTGGTAGCTGCCCGGGCTACTTCCCCATGATACTGGGGCATGACAAAAATGAGTTGGTACAACATGTCCACAAACGAAGGCACCACCATTCTTGTTAGAAGTACCAGGGGCTGACTCAGTTCTCCGTTCTAGCCTAGATTTGCTACTATACTAGCACCAAGACATGTTTGGCATGGAAGTGAAGTTCACTAAGCTTGATCTATGTCGAATGGGAAACCAGGTGTGATCTTCTATATCATAAACAATGGTCAGCCTTGTTTAACGCTCTCAGATGTCAAGGTGCTCTAGATTGACCATGCTTGCTGCCTTCTGGATCAGTTCCTTCCTATATTCAACCTGGAATAGAAAGGTATGGCATCAAAGCGGAACGTCGTCTGAACTCGCAAGTAGAAGAGTACCCAGAGAGTTCACTGGTTGCTTACCCTAGCACCCATAAGAGATGAGAACACAATATTGGCCTCTGCAGCATCTTCGACCGTTAGCTGCTTCAACAGTCTCCTTGCAGGATCCATTGTCGTTTCCCATAATTGCAGAGGCATCATCTCGCCCAAACCTATTTAACAACCAGGATAAGAGGATAGGGTAAATATCTGCCATCAAAATAAGAGAAACAAATGGACTTCTTATACTCCCTCTGTCCCGAATTAGATGCCGCGGATTTGTCTATATTCGCATGTATCTAAAAATGTGTCTAGATACATACAAATCTAGAAAAATCTGTGACATTGAGGGAGTAGATAACACAGAAAAGAAGCATATGTGTATTATATAAGATTTTTTTTTTTTGAAAAGTCAAGCTACGATAAGTTTGACCAAACTTCTAGAAAAAACTATCAAGAACTATGATGTTCTATAGATACCATGTAACATATGTTTCATGATGTATCAAAGGGTATGTATTCCATATTGTAAATATTAATATATTTTTCTACGAACTTGGTCAAACTTTGCATAGTTTGACTTTTTTTTTAAAGGCTTAAGCCTTGGGAATGGAGGTAGTATAAATAATTTTCTCCATTTGTAGTCAACCAGATTTTTAGCTTCATAGGTCATTAGTTGGATGGGTTGAAACGCTATACCTTTGAACCTTTGGGTATTATAAGAAGCATTAGTTGGAAAGGTGTTAACTAGCTCTTTTAGGTCAGCCTCGTCATAGCAGTAGTGCACTTGTTTCCCACGCTCAACCTAGCACAAAAAGATGAATATCAGATACAAACTTAAGATCGACAGTTCATTCCAAATTTCAAGTAGGTGTTATGGCCACAATCAAACCTTATAAAGAGGAGGCACACCAACATAGATGCAACCTTCATCGAATAGTGCTCTCTACAATCATAGTATGAGAAAGCAAAGCCCTTTAGTTATCATGTCACAGCTTACAAGCACTTCCATCGTAATATGATATGGACAGTTGCACTCACATGGTAGTTCAACTAAAACAAGAATGTAAATAGAACTGGTAGTTGATGCTTTGCTTACAGCATAATCATCATAAACACATAAACATACAGCAAGTGCAATTGATCATACTCCCTCCGATCCATATTACTTGTCGTTCAAATGGATGTATCTAGCACTAAAATATGTCTAGATACATCCATTTTAGTGACAAGTAATATGGATCGGAGGGAGTATGTCAAAACTCAACCCAAACCAATTCCAGACCAGTTATGGGGCCCTTTGGAGTTTTTTTTTTTGAGGGAGGGCCCTCTGGAGTTTTCTATTGTGGGAGGAGGAACCTAATTGATCTGAGAAGCAAATCCTACCCTTATAGCAAAATTAACTCCTTACCCCATTGTCACCCAAATCTCAGCCCTCAACAAACAAGCCCATAGTGACAGACCACCTGAGCATTTTTTGTCCTCTGGGGATTTTCTTCAGTGGAAAAAAAGTCTAATGGGTCTTTTTTTCTTCGAGAAAATGCGAAGACTTTGTGTTTCTTATCATTACATAGAAAGGTTTAAGAGTACATGCCTCCTAGGAGGTTATTAACAGCAAAATTACAACATTGTTAGTGTACATCCCAGGCCATCGGTAGGATCACTCGAAGACCAGTAGCTCCTGCTCTTGCCCAGAGGGCTGCTTCAGCTCGAATTTTTCTGTCAGCCGTGGGATAGAGGGTCAGCCCCATCAAACATGAGGGTCTAATGGGTCTTTAGGCTGAGAAGCAACCCTAGTCTTTCCAGGAGCGCAACCATCAGGTTTGAATGCTTCAGAATTTTATATCAACCATATTTCAGCCTCAAGAACCAAACCCATTTCTTGTACATTTCAGCCAAATCAAATCCATTTTCCAACTATATTCAGCCCAGCCAGTTACGAAGCCTAGTTGTGCAATAGTTGAAAGTGGAAAAACAAGTGCTTTTATTTGGCAAATGGGCACGCGGCCTAGTGATGGGAATGAGGGTGTTCCCTCCCACCAAGACGGATTCAATCACTAGGATCTACACAGGTCATGGTGTGCTATACTTGAATAAAGTACAGACATGCTCACATGCATGTACGTTAAGAGGTGAAGTGTGTGCCTCTAACATACATGAGGCTCTCATGCCTCCACAAAAGTACCTGTTTCAATACCCCTAACGGTAACACACAAGCTAATTCAACATAATAAAGAGTATAAGTACCTGATATCTAAAGAAGAACGTGAGGAGAAGAGTCCGGATGTGCGCACCATCTACATCAGCATCTGTTAGTATAACTATCTTATGATACCGAAGAGCTTCCTTCTTAAAATCCTCACCCTGAAAGAATATATTAGAGAGAAAACGCCAATAGTAATAGAAATTCAGAAGAAACCAATATGCACCTTCACTCCTAATCCAAGACCAAGAATAAGATTTTGGATCTCTTCGTTTTTGTACATGGCTGCTTCATCCCTCCTTTCGATGTTGAGAATTTTTCCTCTCAGAGGCAAAATAGCCTGCATCCATGTTTGAAGGCATGCTTAGATTTGAGTTAATGCCAGCAACATGATATGTATGTTGCAACCAAACTTGATATAGAAAACCTTAATATGAACATTCATCTCACATTTCATAGCTAGGGTATCTCTATCTACAGTAGCAGTGTAAATAAAAATTAATCAAGTAAAACTTCTCCTGTCAAAGGAGACCAAATGACAAAACACGATATACCAATAATGATTAGTTACTCCTAACTTTATCCAGATTTTGCAATGCTTCTGGAGATACAACTGAGTATATGTTAGTACCAATAGATTGGAAATAAAATGTTATTACCTGAAATTTCCTATCCCGACCTTGTTTTGCACTACCTCCAGCTGAATCACCTTCAACTATGAAGATTTCTGAATTCATGCATGATCAGCAAAAGTCAAAGCCTCGAAATAAGCTAGTTATTAATCTAGTAATTTATAACAAAAGCATATAACTGGAACTGTCAGAATTCAGTAACTTCCTGTCAAAAGAAGAATGGAAACTGTAGATGTATAATACTCACTCCGATCCATAATAAGTGTCGCTGATTTAGTACAAAGTTGTACTAAATTAACTACACTTATTATGGATTGGAGGGAGTAGCAATTAGCAGTCAAATTTATGATGCTAATATGCACCTAGCTACATTGCATTAGTTTCCCAGCACAGGTAGCAACCCACCAGATTCTGCAGGATCAGAAGATGCACAGTCAGCCAGTTTCCCAGGAAGTGAAGAAGATTTTAAGACACTCTTGGTCCTCACTAACTCTCTAGCCCGCTTGGCTGCCAATGCAGCCTGCAACAAAAGAATGTTCCATATACTGCATCAGAACCTCCAATAAATGAGTTTATGGTCAGGATTTTTGCTATGGTAATAAGTACGATAAGACATGTATTTTTCCTGTCCATCCAATCAGAAACTTCCAAAATATACATGGTAGGCTGGACGTTAGCTATTAAGGCTCAAGATGATCATTCCGATCATGGCAAAGACCATGTACCTTGAGAGCATTAAGGGACTTCGACAGAATTGAATCTAAAACATCTGGATGTAACTCCAAGTATTCAGTTAGATTTTCTTGAACAGATTGTTCAACTATTTTTCGTACTTCTGGATTTCCCAGCCTGGTCTGAAAAAGAACAGGAGCAAAAAATGATCAATCGTCAGGATAAAATAAACTTCTGGCATATCTGTCGAGTTCCACTAAAGGCAGCATTACCTTTGTTTGCCCTTCAAACTCTGGATTAGGGACCTTCACTGAAATAATGCATGTCATTCCTTCTCTTACATGCTCCCCACTCAAGCTAATATCTTTATCCTGCAAAAAGAATCATTTGTTTAGACAAATCCCTGACTGGATTACAGATCCAGCTTACTTGAATTTTAATTCTATGGAACAAATAAGTAAGCATCCAAAGTTCGGACTGAGCAGAATAATATTAACATACAGCTGTTGCTACAGTCCTTATTAAACAAACCTCAACAGAATGGTCTACAGTCAGCAGGCTACAGTTGCGAATATGAAAAAAGGTGGCATTTACCAGGGAAGAATAAAAAAATAGTATGTAGTAATCAGTTATAACCTTAATAATCTTTGACTTCTTTGCAAGGCTATTAATTGTTCTTGTCAAGGAAGTTTTCAGCCCCTCGATATGAGTACCACCATCAATAGTACGGATACTGTTGGCATATCCTAGCACTGTATCAGAGTAGGAATCAGAGCACCTGTAAATTGTGACAATTAGTTGTTTCAGAAGAAACAGAGTGGCATTTTTTAACTTACATGTCACTTTTCTTTTCTTATCGAAATTCAAGCCAGGGAAATACAACTTACCACTGGAGGGAGACATCAACAATTATACCATCCAACTCCTTCCTGAATGCTATTGGGTCATGGAGAGGTTTCTTCGAAAGAAAACACACACGGGGAATAGTGTTAGGCTTGTTATGGATACAATAATATATTTTGCAGGTTCTTATATGCAGCAGAAGTAGCCTGCAATCTGATGCTTTGGTAGTACCAACATGCACGCAGTTGGCCTTTCTTGGGATCAGCTGATGTTAGTCTCTTTAATCATTCAATATTATTAATGGTTGTGTGACAGGAAAAATTAAAAAAAAAAGATATACTCACTCATGAAACTTAAATTTTCCAAATTAAACTTCCAAATTTCATAAGGCAGAGACCAGTAGATCATTAAACTTTCCAAATTTTCATAGAGGCAGAGACCAGTTCAGTCTATGCACATCTGGTCTAACTCACTCATGAAACTTTTTCCACAAAATTTAGCATAGTTCTGAATTAGCAACAGGATAAACGTAAGCTGGTCAACATAATATTGGATGGGTCCAAGGTGTAGTGTTAGTAAATGTCTGTCAACATCAGTGTTATCCAGAGCGCTGAGCAGGTTCGTGCATTGATTTTTTTAGTTACTCCCTCCATATTACAACTAGATGTTGATTTGGGCACTGACAGTCTTCAAGATTTACCTTTGACCACTATTTTTTATAGTCAAAGTTTAAAGATTGACTCAAAACATATTCAAGAAAAAGGAACAAACCTGGCCCCTAATATTTTAATGAGTCACTCAGAAAAAAATTAGCTAGGCTGATTGCAAACTGTAGGCAGTAGGCACCACGATGACTAAAGGGTACAGGAAATAGCATACATACGCGACTTTGCATGTCTGGAACCTTTAGCCAAACTGGGACAGCGTGAAACATATCACACTAGATGTTGTGGGACAAACCTTGTCGGTGTTCAGCCAGGAAACATATTCGACCAGGCCACCAGCATAACAGTATTCATTGTGTTGAACCTGTGCATCATCTTCTTCCTTTGTTAATGTTATCCTTAGCTGGCATTGAGAGAAGTACAGAACAATGAGAAATTAACCAGAGGTCTACCTTTAAGCATAACACATGTCACAAGCAAGTTGTGCACGCAAACCAGCATTAAGAACAAAGAAATTAAAATGCACACAGATAATGATAAGATATACGAAACCAAACTGCCCAACTGTAATTTGCAACCTTCATAGCACACATAACGATTTATCTATACCTAATAATAAAGGACGAAGTGTTTCTTCCGGTCCAACTTTTTTTTTTGGACGGATTTGCCCTTCCACCAAATTACAAAATATCTTAGGATGCCACCGTACCGGTTCCACTGTTTTATTTCTCATCCTCACCTAGGATGCCACCGTACCGGTTCCACTGTTTTATTTCTCATCCTCACCGCGAACGAAGGCCTGCTTGTTTCTCATCCTCACATCGAACAAAGGCCAAATGAGAAGAGGGGCAGCCGGTAGCAGGGCTCCTGCAAGCCAGGCGTGTGCCGAGGAGACAAGCGTCAGCGATGTGCAAGAAGGCGAGGTTGTGCTAGGGACCCCATCAGCTGATCACGACGTGATACGGAAGCAGGCGTGTTTGTGCTAGGGACCCTATCAGCCGAGCATGACGTGATGAGGAGGCCTCGCTCCGCTCGTCGCCAGCCGGCCATGCCTCCCTGTCGATTCTGTCGGCCGCACGAGAGATTAGGATGGGGGCTCGTGGTCGACCAAGTCCTTCTCCTCCAGTCCACTCGGGAGCGAAGGCATGGAGGCGCGAGGGGGTGCATGCCGCTGGGAGGCAACGAGCTGTCTCCGATTTCCCTGGCGACTCTGTGGCAAGTGGCGACGAGATAGAGAGAGACGAGGGACGTGAGACGCGCGGATACGTGGTCTTGGATGGCCTCTCGGTAGGAGATAAGGGTAGGTTGATTCGACTTGGGCCTCTTGGGCTGCTATAGCTAGGGATGTGCCGAGACTTGAAAATAGGTTGTTTTTTGTGGTTCAATAGTCCCACCTCGATCTACGACAACAAATATTATCTATTTATATACGTTCAAATTTTCCTATTATCAAGCAGTGAAATCTAATGATTGGGAATAAAATTCCACATGTGCTGACGATGGGCAAAGAAATAAACGGGAGTATGTCGGACTGCTTGGGCTGTTGGGAAAAAATTGAACGGGGCTAACAAAGACGATTCCTAAATGAGAGGAAATTGTGTGGGATTGAGCCAGTTGAACGGGCGAGCGGGCGACATTGGAGAAATTATGTGGAATTGAGCTTAATTGAAGCGTGGACACGCCACATTGGTGGCACACGCAACCAGGGGTATGAAAAACACCAACAGACATCACCTGCTTGGCTGGTTGCACACATGATGACGCAACCCGGGGGGCCATAGTGCATACGCACGTTCAAATCCAAAATCCTTCCAATGATATATTTTTCTCTATTATAAATATATTTTTCTCTATTATAAATATATTTTTCCCGTTGCAATCGCACGGGTATGTTCCCTAGTAACAGAAAATCAACGAATGATAGAGATGAAAGTGAACAGAAATTTAAATTAGCTTTAATGCACGTGAGAAAAGTAGCCAGAACGGCAAACATAATTTGCACCGAGGTGTTGGAAGACATTTGATTTTAGCAGCTGGTAAAAATTTAACTCAAAATTTTCTTTTTAACAAATATTTTCTCATTTTTATCTCTGTTCCATGGTGGGTTTTTCATCAGCAGTAGTGGAATAGCTCCACTGATACCCACAATTAGCTGCTGCTGTCTTCACAAAGTATATCCTCATGACCTCGTGTCTCGAACTAAAGATTTACGAGGCAGAATGCTTCCTTAGCACAGAGGCCAACTATATATACAGATTTTCTTGACTCTGAATAGAAATAGGAAGTGAATCATATCCTTGGTAATGAAAAAATTAGATGTTTATTTTTAATCTTGCTAACAAAAAGGATACAAAAATATGTACTCATGTAAAGACAACAATAGTCTACCTAACAAGGTAAGTTAGGTCAGTAATCTGATAACCAAGGTGTGTTAGCCAGACAGAGCAAGCATGGTTCATTAATCAGCTAGGCAACAAACAAACTAAGGAAATAATCATAGTCATGCGATAGCTTTGAGAACTAGCAAACCAGTTCAGAACAAACCATGTTTCTAGTTGAAGAATAATCATACCTCAGGATTTAAAAATGCAAGTTCCCGGATGCGACTAGAAATTGTATTGAAGTCAAAGTCAATTGTTGTGGTAAATACTACAAAACAATAATTAAGCGTTGGGTCACCATAACATAACTAGTACTGCTTAAACCAGAAAACTTTACGGGAAAATAGAAACATACTTTCTTTGTCAGGCCAAAATCTGATGCACGAGCCCTGACGAGAACTTGATTCATCAGATAGTCTGGTACTACTTAGCGTTGTCAGTGGTTTTCCACGAGAATAGCTTTGTCGGTATTCCTTTCCATCACGACACACAGTAACTTCTAGTGCCTGACATCATAATATCATGAAAATGACAATTAATTGCACATGAATTGCAGGAATGCGTACGATCAGCATACCCAAAACATGTTATCACCGGAAATTTCTATTTTCATATTACACCATTAAGGGTTTTTATAGTGGATTCCCAGTTCATGCCCTCATTCTATTCTCAAAATGAAATATAGGTACTTCATACTACTAGCACTTCTAATAAAAAACATGGTAACCAAGCAACTATGTTAATATGTACCGCGCTCCACTTCACAGACAAGCTAATTGACGAATACTCTCAGAATTTTTCCCATCTGCATGCTTGCTACTATCATCAGTGTAGTGGATTGTTATCTAAGGTTTTACTTTCCTAGAATAATAACGCTGTAACCCAAACAATCCCTAAGGAAATTTCTAAAGAGCATATCTATGAAAATTACCTATTATGTTTAGTCTGGTTTAGGAGGTACGGTCGTTATTAAACTTAGTCCATGAAATGCTAGTATTCACAGAAAAATAATATATCAAAGCTTAAGAAGGCTTGAGAGGAATAGTTTGATGCAGATTGAATTTATCTTCCACCCAATGGATCATGATTTTCCGTAGAGAGAATTGAAATTTTATTGGAAGATTTACAATTCATAATCTCTTTTTTAAGCATCTATGATTCATACTGAATAGATGTGAAAACAAGAACCTCTGATAAAGCATTAACAACTGACAGGCCAACACCATGCAGCCCTCCAGCAACACTGTAGCTACTTGTTGAGCCTCCAAATTTGCCACCAGCATGCATTAACTGTGTGATCAAAAGAAAAACTTTACAAGACAGAATTGAACATTTAGACATGTCAGTTGTTGATCGCCTAAAAGAAATTGGTGTTTCCATGTGGACAAAGCACTTTATAAGGCAATATGATGTGTGTGGCAATAAAAATGTATTGAAAAAGATTCTATAGAATGCATGCATGCACTTATAGTAATAACAAACACGCCTCAGATTAAGGTATTATCCCACAACCTAAATAACTACAGAGGTACCATATGTCAGAGTAATTCATTCCCAGAATATGAACTTATAGTAAGATTTACTGGGATTGGGTCAGGATTGCTGAAAAATGCAATAAACAGCCTTATCAAGCAAATAAAGTGTTAACAATACCGTTAAGACAGTCTCCACGCATGATTTCTTGGTCTGGGGGTGTATATCTGTAGGGATCTGCAGTATGTCCATGATTTAGTAGTAATTTTATATAACATACAACAAGATAATCATAGAGTAATCAGAATATATGTTGCATGCTGATTACTCAAAAACTGCTGCTTTGTAAATCTCAACTTTTAAGAAGCAAGCAAACAGAAAAATACAAATTATAAGTAATGGTAAATGAGATGTTTAATTAACAATACTATGTAGAAAGGACATATATTGCATAATGATAAGATAACCCACATCATTTTCTGCCATCTGTATAGCAATATTACGATATCTCTTTTCCAGACAAAGAATGTTGAACCAACTACGTTTAGAAGACGAGAGTTATAGAGAACATTCATTCTAGTCATGTCCAACCAAACCCTTCCCACCATCCTACTTGACTATTGGTTGATTATGTGCTAGATCTATGAATGGATGTATTTTTTATCGCCTCCATGGTATACAGCTAAAGCACTATCAGTGGCATACAAAATAGTGTGCCGCGTATGCAGCATGCATGTGGAAGATTATCCAAGAGTATGGGACAAGGTATCAGCCAAGGATAAAAGTGGCACGAAATTGACTCCAAGCAGTGGCAGCAAATTATAGTCCATAGAAACAGTTATTGCAATTCAACAGACGATCACACAAGGAACTCATTAGCCAGAAAAATACTCCACGGGGAGAGCTAGTCGGTGCAAGCATCATCCAGCAGGAGTAGGACTAGGAATTGCTAGCCAAGAGGCATCCGGTTGGGATCAGAAATCAATTAGTTGCAGTGTTACAGATCCACGTAAGTTAAAGTTCGAACATTAAACAGAACAGTGGAAGTTGATTAGAGAGATCACTGCACGTAGCAATCATTCTTTTGTTTATTTCAATGATGACTTGCTTGCCATGTTAAAATACTTACTAACAGAAAATCTTACAAGTGAATATGATATAACAGCTTCATTAGCATTCATTAAACTTCTATATATATGATTCACCTACAGGTAGGATCACTTACTACAACAGTAACTAGTACAGAATCTCGAAACTGAAATCATAATAATCACATTATTCAGAAAAATTGTGAAGTATTAAGCATTCAGGAAGTCTTCCTTGGATAGGAACTGCATACCCCACGGCCATTGTCTGTCACACTAACTGAATTGTCCTCATGAAGGACTACATTAATTTCAGTAGCATAGCCTGCTTGAGCTTCATCCACAGCATTATCTAATATTTCATAAACCTATAATACACCAAACCGAATGATGATCAGCCAACAAATAAAATGGAACACATAGTAACATGTACAAAAAAGTGTAATCCTTTGCAATATACCAGATGATGCAATCCGCGTGGTCCTGTGCTGCCTATGTACATACCAGGCCTTTTGCGAACTCCATCTAATGCTTCTAAGACCTGCAAATTAGCCATTTGGTATAAAAAAATATCAAGCCAACGAACAATGTGTTCACATTTTGCAAATACTCCCGAACGGAGGTAGCAATAGTTAACAGTCAACAGTGGCGCAGGTCAAACACATAAATGCATATGTTCTTTTTTCTTTCTTCCTGACGAAACATAACATGCTTTATACTACACTCAATAGACGATTACATTAACTGAAAGTTAACCACTTTGATAAACTAACTACGTGCTTCTGGGTTCTTAACAGTTCATATACAATACATAATAATGTTTATATTTCCAGAGTCGTTCAGAACAATTAAATGCCTTGGTAATAGCATTTGCTAAATTCTCAGGAAAAAAGTACTCCCTCTGTTCCAAATTAGTTGTAGCAGCTTAAGGGAGTAGGAGACAGAGCCTACTTGTAGCAAACTAAGACGGTAGTATTCTTAACCTCTTAAGCTCAGGTTCATAAATCCCCATCTAACTATGAAATCCACAATACGCAACAAAATAGATAGATGTATAAACCATTTTACATGGTGTAGAATTAATTTCAGGGTAAAAACAACGTCAACTCAAAACAATCTACTTGCTTCTTTAACTAGGATATCAACCCAAAGGACCCCATAAAAAGCTACACGGCATCACTGACTCAACTACATTGTGCATATGTTTACCTCCACCTAAGAAATGAGCACACGGAACCTCAAATTAGTTGATGTAACATTCGCATGTAAACCCATGTAACCTGGTGAAAACATATGTATAGGATTGCAAAGCTGCTTGAAGCTGATTAACTCTTCTCCTACCGTGCCTGCCTCTTACATTCTTACATGCCCTTGTACTCCCTAGAGTCTACCTCGTATCTACTCAATGATGCACACGTCGTTTAAAATCTGAGACGAGATATTCCAATTACTTGCAGCCCGGCTCCGACTTAGCAACAGAAGCCGCGCATGAGAATCACCTGGACGTTCGCGGCCGTGTACTCCCCGGCCACCCGCTTTTCCTGCATCGCATCGGATGCTGCCGTGGAGGCCATGAAAGCCCTCGCCGGGACCCCATTCTGCTGGGGGGCGGCCGCCGCCACAACCCTAGAGGGAGGAAACACGAGCCGAAAAAACACCACCAAATCAGCATCCAGACCGCTTTAAGGAAAGAAATCTGCCTTGCCGAGAAGGGTAGAAGGAAGGATGAAGCGGACATGAAGGCACCTGGGTCTGAAGAGGAGTCGGGCGGAGGGGGAGGGGGCCGGGAGCAGACGGGAAGGGGCAGGGGCGGTGGAGAGGAGGCGGCGGAGGAGGAGGCGGAGGTGGAGGCGGAGGTGGGGCGGGGGAGGCGACGGCCGGAGAAGGAGCGCCATTGGCGGCGGCGGCGAGCTCACGTCGTGTCCACCTCGCTTTTGGTTGGGCTTGTCTGGGGTTGCTGCCGCTGTGCTTGCTTGTGGTGGGGAAAATGGGAGGAGGGTTGGGGTTTAGACGGGGTGGGGCGGCAGTGGATGAGGCGACGCGGAGAACGAGGAGGGTTTTAGGAAGGGGTCGGGGTCGGGTTTCAGAGGAGGAAGGCCTTTCGAGGGGAGGTGCTACGCACCGCTCGCAGCGGCACCTCTCGCCCGCGCCGCTTCGAACGACAGCTTCATGGGCTGCTCTTGACCAGGCCCATTAAAGTCCGTGTCCATCGTTTAATTAATGCTTATGTTCTGTTCTGTTTTTTTTTACGAAAATTCTACCGTTTTATTAATAATAACTACTCCCTCCGATCCATATTAGTTGACTTAGATTTATCAAAATTTGGATGAACCTATATGCTAAATAGTGTTTAGATTCATGCAAATTTAGACAAACTTGAGTCATCTAATATGGGTCGGAGGGAGTAGCAAAATGCCCGCGCGTTGTGGCAGAAAAAGAAACAATATACTTATATACTACTCCCTCTGTTTAGAAATATAAGATGTTTTAGGTCGAATCTAGACACTAAAAGATGTCTAGATACATCTTATTCACAAACCTAAAATATCTTATATTTCCAAACGGAGGGAGTACCTTTTATTTGGGCGAATACGTATCTGTCGCGGGCCATAGGGAGCTGAAAACATGCGCATTCCAAAAATATAAAATGTTTAAACCTTTTTCTGAAACGAATATATCCGGAGGGCGCAGCGGTTGCGAGTCATTGTCGGTTGTCGATTTGGCACGTTTGTGCATTTCTTTCTCTTTCGTTTTTTGTATTTTCTCTTGGGCTTCTTTTGTGCTGTCAACCCTAACAATGAACTCGGTAGTTGTATCGTGTGGTTACTATATTAATATAGCGGGGCAAATGTCTATGCGAGAATTTTTTACTGCCTAGGTGCACTCATTTTATTTCGAACCTACACGCTACAAAACGTCAAGATACATGTATATAAGAAAGAGGGTAAAATATTTATATATTTTGGAACATAGAAAATAGATACTAATCATACAAAGATGAAACTTGTTTGTTGTTTGGATTTATTAGAAATAAGCATACGATAAGACCAATCGAGGCATGCACCGTACGGTCTGGGAAGTGTGGCCTGCAGAGCAAACATGTATTGGATGTTCCGGCTAGCTAGTACTGACGATTTTCATAAAGCAATCAATCAGTTGAATGAAGGTCTCTTCGCTTCGGTGTGGAGCAGCCTTGGCGCGGAACCGGGAAGAGAGCCCGTGTTGCTTCCCAGCCCTGCACCGTCCATCGCAAATCCACTCCACGCTTGGCTGACGAAAACAATTGGCGATGCACCTCGGTCATGGTCCGTTCCTTTGGATTCCGGCCGGCCGGTGAGACATGCAGCAGCAGCAGCTGACGACCTCCTCTGACGGCGAACGTCCTGTCACCAAGCTGAGCAAGGCACAGCCAATGCGACGCAGGCCGCACGGGTGAGCCGCTGGCAATGTCCCGGGCGTGACCAAGGCTTCATGGAGGTGTCAGGGAGAGGCGGCAGTATTGAGATGGGAGGCGAGGTGGAGTGCGAGGAACAAAGGATTTGAATGTGTGCAACGCTAGTTTTTTAGCGATGGCAATAGAAGTAATACCAGTTTTTTTTTACTTAGTGGTATCGGTGGATAATTTATTTTCTGCTCAAAGGGTATAGCCGTTCAAAAAGTGTAGGTATTACAAAAAACGCTCATTCCTTTATTATTACTAGCAAAATGCCCGCGGGTTGCTGCAAAAGAGCAAGTTTGTTCCAGAATGGTATCACTATTTGTTACTTAGTAAATAACTTTCTAATTTCAAAGTAGAAATTCTATTTTTCTTTTTTTCATGTCTAAAAGACTGAAAATGATTTTAAAAGAGAACATAAATAATAATTAAAGAATAAACCCTTGACCTGAATGCTAATGCAAACTGATCATGACGTGATGTAAAACTAAACTGGATATCCAATTGGACCTGATTCCTGCGGGATGGCCAAGAGGCGGGAGGCGGACGTGCTGCCAGGTGCTGCTTGAGCGATGAAGCAGGCGACGACGACGTACATAGAGCAAAGGCACGTGGATTTTGGCTGGCGATGGGACGTGCAGCCCGGTGCTGCTTGAGGCCTTGAGCTGAATAACCTCCCAGATGCCCCCGCCTAATCCAACACCAGCGGCGCTGCAGCGGGTGTCTTCACGGCGGATGATGTATTGAGCCACGGTGCCGACGATCGCCGAGACAACGACGTCTAGGGCTATACGGAGCGCACCATGGAGAGAATCCCGGAGAAACACCCTTGTTTTCGTTGTTGCCGATCACCGCTTGATCTCTAGGGCTATACAGAGCGTCATGTACTAAAACAGAGTCTGGTTGAAACGTTTACGTTTTAAGTTCTACTAGTATAATACCCGTGCGTTGCAACGGGTTAAAAAATATAAAAAAAATTAGAAAAATATATCGGCTAGAAGATTTGTTTTCGATCATAGGCATCGCATGGCACGTTGCAGTCTCGCACAGGGCATTTTTATCTTGCCTGATGACATATGTGCGAAGAAACCATTTGATCCAACTTAGAAATTATTTTCTTGAACATGGATGTGTGCTTGCGTTGCAACGTTTGTAAATGATAATATGTACTCATAAATCTAGAAAACAATTTGTTGTGTTTTGTAGCACTCAAAATATCTTATACTATTTAAGTTTGTACCATCTGAAATATTTTACGGCGCTTGGGATTTGTTATGTAAAAAGTTAAATTAATTTATTTAGAAGGATGCTACGTGCCATGCATATGTGTATCTTTGCCAAGGTGGCAAGGTGCATGTATGCTTTATCAAGTCAAAAGCCTTGAAATGCACGAGTAATCCGCCAAATGTACTAAATCGACCGCGTCAGACTCATGCATGTGGTGAGCCATAGTATTACGAGTGCGGAACCTGATGATTGCATACATTACTTAAATAGTGGTACTAAACTGTAAAACAGCCAAAGAGATAAGGTATTCTATTCTATCTCTTCCTCTCGGTTCAGAACTTCAGATCGAGATGTTTCTAAATTCCCGTCGGGAAGAGCGAGGTCAGGGCAACGACTGCCTATAGAATGGGAGAGCCGTGGTGGGGCCACGCGCACGTCGGAGTGCGCTTCCGCTAGAGGCTATGGTGCACCGGGCGTCGCACCTGCATGCGTTGTACTTCGCCCTCGTCGCGCGTAGGCAGCCATCTGCGGCGAGACGCGATGTGGGGAACCGCGCCACAAGGATCAAGACGCCTGGGATGGGCTGCATCTGCAAGGGATGAATTGACCCCGGGTGCCATCTGATGGCTGCGCTGCCTCTTTCTTCTCCAATAGGTCCATGTGCTTCAGCGGGAGCTCCACCCGGCCGGGCGTTCCTCCTGGGTGACGACCATGTGATTCATGCTCGGCTGCATCTTGATCAGCCATCGGGGCCTCGGGAGGAAGTTCTGCAGCGGCACCGCGGGCCCGTGGGCGTGGGCGTGGGTGGTGCTCCTCCGCTTCTTGGCTCGTCCAAGTTCTCCTCTCTGAAGAGGCGACGAATAGAAAGCGCCCGGGTCGGCGAGGGGAGACATGGGTGGCGTTAGATATGTTGCTCGGGCAGGGCAGACTTTGGGGCGGACGATCAGGACAAAAAGAAAGAATAGGAAACCAACGCGATCACGACTTTGGCTCAGATATCCATCGACGGGGACATAAAGAGTAGGAGACGGAATATATCACGACTTGCGACGGACGACGTACGAAGGACGAGGACGAAAACGACCTCAACACAAATTATATAGTAGAGATTATTTATGGGTGGCACGGTGAGTATAATGTGATTTAGTGGGAGGATAAAACCATCCAAAAAAGTGTAGGTACTACAAGAAATACTCCTTCCTTTATTAATAGGTATATATATATATGTATATATATATATAGATTAACACAAAACTCGTGGGTTGCTACGGCCAATAAACGTAGACCTTTTAATTATTCGATCTCTTAAAGTTGCACAAAACAAATCCTACATGAGATTGCCATCCTAGATCAAGTGACCTCATCGATCTTGCCAGATCCTTAACGGAGTATATGCTAATAATTAGATATAGAATTTTACTTTAAAATCATAAACATAGTCTTTCATCATAAAAATGCCGCTCACACATAGAGCCGTAAGTTGTGACATTTGCATATGTTAAAAAGTTTGAAACCAAATACCTATCCACAACTATGCTGTAATAATAAAATCACATGGGACTAAAAAAGCTACCTAGATGGATTAAACTTGCGAATGATTACGATCTACCACATGTAAAAGAAAGAACAGAAATATAGAAATATCATGTAGGACGACTATTGAGCAAGACCAAAAACGGAAAGGCAACATGGCAGAAATCTCGTCTCTATATAAACATTCTAGTAGACTGTAAGTTTGAGTCAATGTAGAGATTTTCCTAGCTTGGTTGCTTGTTGTATGCTATTTTTCTTGAGATGTGAGCCCACCCGCCGATGTACGGATTGTTCTTTAACAGCTTGGCCGGTATTTACATTATACAATGACTAATTTTACCAAAATCAAGCCTAATCAGAGAGGTCGGCGACCTGCATGGCGCGTCCTTGAGCGAGATGCCAAACTCCAATCAGTCTCCTTGGCAAGGCCGATGGAGAGGAGGCCGCACATTAGAGGGCCAGCGAGCGGCAGACAGGAAGGAGCCGCTGTCTAGCAATATGCATGCAGCCTGCAGTGCACGGAACGGGTTCGCCCCATCCTGCAATATTCCTGATAATGTAAAACATCGAGTATTGTTCATGTTGATACGGACCTCGTCCCAAGCTGTTTTCTATTGATACTTTCTCTGCATATTTCCACAGCCGCAGTCGAGCGCCTGCTAGTATGAGTCTGGCAGTCTAGGCGGTATGAGGCTGCGCTAGAAGTCATCATACCGGTCATCAAGTCTGCTCTACTCCCATATTGAACGTCGTCGCGGTCACCACGGCGCACACACCTTGTCGTGCCATCAACGGTCTCCATGACTGCTTTGTCATGTCTGTCAATCTTCTCGCCTCTGCTGCTTTTCTGATTTATCAATTAGCTTTACCATATCGGCGACGAACGACAAAAAACCGTCGATGGGGCTGGGGTCGGCGACATCGGATGTGGATCACGGGTGGGGTTGGAAAGCTCGATTTCATCCTTAAGTGGCCAACGACTTCCGACGATGTTGTGTGATCGATTGTTGAAAATATTTCTAGAGTTTTTGTGGGAATCGCATGACGTCATGCCTCTAATCTGCCCCAGGCGCAGCGAGCCGGACCCTTCTGGGCTCGGCGTGCGTGCTCGCTCTTGTGATGGAATCGATCGGCCGGCCTCTCAAATCTTCTCTAGGCGCGGCGTGGGTGCTCGAGTCCTTTTTATATGTAGGAGTGGTGCTCAAGTCCTTTTTATATGTAGGAGTCCACCATGCGATCTGCTAGAGCTGTTGTTGTTGTATACGATGAGGATTCTAGAGGCCATGCCAAGCTCGTGAGTCCTAGGACCAAGACCTAGCTGATCGGGTAACACGTATGAAGCTGCAAAAAAATTGAGAGCCTTACATAAACGGTGGCATTTGTGGATAATATGTGGTTTTGGTGGAGGGTAGAAAGGTCTAAAAAAATGTTGGACCGGGAGAAATACTTCGTGCTTTATTATTAGGTACTAGCAAACAGTGCCCGTGCGATGCACCGGAAGAGGAAAATCGCACGTAACCCTAAAATCACGCACGCAAGATCTCAGAAGAACATGCACGCAAGACTCGGAAAAACACGCACGTCTATCTCTTGATCCCCTTTCTCTCAACTGATGACTGACGATGCTCGTGCTACCACCAGACGCTCTGGCCTCCGTCGGCCGTTTCCTCGCCAACGCACATTGTGACACCAATGAGACTTGGCCCCGGTCTCCTCCACCAATTACCCGCCAGCGCCGCCAATTACCCGCCAACGCCGCCAATGCACATCGTGACACCAATTTGATTGGTGGAGGAGACCGGGGCCGAGTCTCATTGGTGTCACGATGTGCGTTGGCGAGGAAACGACCGACGGAGGCGAGAGCGTCAGGTGGTAGCACGAGCAGTTGAGGCTCATCGTCACGCAGCAGGGAGGTGAGGCTCATCGTCGCGTAGCAGGGTGGTACTATTTGATTGAAGGGAAAGCAATCAGGCCATGTTTGCCGTCCCAGTCCTGAACGTACATATGGCCCAGCCCATCACGCTGGTGGTTAATTTGGTGTGGTTTTTATCAATCGTGTGAGATGAGGCTTCTAACCAATGTACGAGCGGTTACTTGTTGAAACTTTTTTCCATAAGCAGCGAGGGTCGGGCGATCGATCTATCTGTGGCGCGCAAGAGGAAAAAAAAGTCAGTCGAGGCTGGTAGTTTTTTCCGACTTACCGCCGGCGCTATCACTGGTCTATGTTTTGGCTCGTAGGTAGTAGGACCAGACGAAACCCAGGGCGGCGACGAGCGTGGAGCACCTCGGTGGCGTCTGGGAGCCGCGCCTCGCGGCCTCGCCGGCGACGGCGTCCTTGACGCGCTGCAGCTGTTCGCCGGACAGCGTGAACGTGGCCAGGAGCTCGTCCGGCGACATCTTGACGAACTCGATTTCCTTGGTGCGTAGCAGTTTTCTGGTGTAGTGTTCGTACAGTCCTTCTACGGGCTCAACGACGAGCGTCCGGTCGAAGACGGGAGGCGACGGGAGCGACTCCACGACGCCGTCGCAGGCGGACGCCCAACTGCGTAGGAAGCCGGTGGAGCCGGCGCCATCGCAGGTGGCGTGGTGCACTGTGATGCCGAGCGCGAGGTCGTCGTGCGGCTGCAGCACGGTGGCCTGGACGACGAGAAGCGCTGCGCCGTCGTCTCCGACGGCATGGTGCAGGCGCGGGACGAAGTGGGCGGGCTGAGCCCCTCCTCGATCTTGCTACTTAGGTCCTTGCCCTGGTCCTACATCTGTGGCCGCGCCCGCGCGAATCGACGGAGTCAAAAGAAGACGGGCGGCCATCCATGGTCGCCGACCGCAAGCCGAGCCCGTCCGCGAATCGACGGAGTCAGAAGAAGAGCTACGGCCATCCATGGTCGGTCGCCGGCTACAAGCCGAGCTCGTCCGCAAGCAAGGCCGATGCAATTCAGCGCCGCCCAGTCGGCGATGCCGATGCAATTCAGCGAAGATCGGCCGGCCGCGAGCCATGGCGCGCTTGAGCTTGCCGACACACGGACCGCCGCCTCAGCGGGCGACCCGTCTCTACATCTCTGCCCGCGAGCGATGCCGACAGCCGCGGTTGAATTGAGCGGAGACCGCGAGAGGGCGCTGGCACTGCCGATGCAATTCAGCGAAGGTCGGCCGGCCGCGACGGCGAGAGGGCGAGCGGGCAGTTGCTTGGTCGCGAGCGGGTGGCAAGGGGCGCGCTGGTCGCGGGCTGTAGCGGGTGGTTTCGCCGTCGCGAGAGGGCAGGTGCTTGGTCGCGAGAGGGTGGCAAGGTGCGCGCTAGCCGCGGCCAGGTAGGTGTTTTTTTGACTATTTTTTTTATTGACTTACAGGTGGCATTGTTGTAATACATGGTTTGGTGGGAGGGTATACCTGTCCAAAAAAGTGTAGGTACTATAAGAAACACTCCTTCATTTATTATTAGATATAGATAGACTAGAAGAATGCTCGTAAATCTGAAATTCTGCAATTCGTGAACCCAATGTATATGATAAGATGTTGTATACCCTGAAGCCACTTAAGCAAAATGGTTCAACATCATTCTACACAGCAAGAACTTTCTCCTTCTCTTGAGTCAAGACTGTCTTTGTGCTTAGGTAGTCTTTTTCAGAGCTTGAGAACACAATCACTCAATCAGGTTTGACATATGTGACTTTCGCATCTCTCTCTACTTCTCCCCATATGTTCTTATTAGCCAAAAATAGTACTTCTTCCGATCCATATTACTTGTCGCTGAAATAAATATATCTAGATCTAGATACAGTGACCAGTTGTAACTTTCAACCAAAAACAGAGGTACCGCCGATGCAATATCCTTATCGCCCACACTACACTCCCCAATAGCCTGCTAAGGTTCGTGAGCGCCATCCTAACGAGGAAGTGGCAAGATGACTGTAAAGGCTAAATGCACGGAAGGAAACATTGAATACATATTGTCTCCTAGCAGTACGGTATACTCCGTGCAAAATGATTGTTAATATGCAACATGTTAGCTCTAACTTGAAACGTAGTAACAGAATTAAGAGAACACTCTCGAATAGAGCTCTAGATAAAGGACAATATGAGAATAAAACATATGTGAATTTTACTGAACCTTTAGTATCAAGTGGATAATATTTCAATACATATTGATACAAATATCACACAAGATATACCGAAGGCGGCGGCTTGTCCTATATCGGGATATGTCTCGATGAGTGGCAAGCTGTCTATGCATCTCTTGAGAGGCAAACCGGTGTGGCATAAACCATCAAGGGAAGGAGCCTAAACCAACCGGATCTCATTCTGAAACAAGTAGTGAGAATTCTGAGAACACACAAGACATTGAGCCCTGAAAATGAAAAGTAAATATTAGGATAGAAAAGCTAAAAAAATATCATAATTATCATCCATGATCATGAATTTTAGTCTGAAACTAAATTAGAACAATTGGTGCTATTCAGGTACAGCAGTTTGGACACCAATCACAATGCATGTTTTTGCTTTCGGATGGACACTAATTTAGAACACACCATGCTTTATTTGCAAGATAAAAACCAAGGTAAATTGAGTGAATATTAGAGCATCTGTACATCGGTTTGAACACCTATACAATATTTTATTTTTTCAAGGATGCAAAGCAAATCAATGCTCGCATTTCCACCTCGTAGTATGGCTATTACTACACTTGGAAGACGGTGGTGGAAGCTTGATGTAATTGGATCCCCACGTTGTACACATGCTAATCACTGGAGCGTGAGATGAGGAGTCGGACTCATTTTTGTTGCTGCTACAGGTAAATCAGGTTTCTAGATAATCCAAATTCAGAAATTGATTCTACAAAAGCTTGTTTCGATTTAACGCATGTAAGCTGTCCTCAGAGGCTGGGACAGCGCAAGAGTGCCACCACACCATAGCGAGTAGTAAGCATCAATATCAAAATCTACTAAATCTGAACACAACCAACGACTACGATCCCTCATAAACTGGTTGATCGGGCAAAACTTGGATGTAATACACTGAACCGAAGGCGCAGGCTAGGTTCTTGTCCACTCCCAAGATCAAATAAAATCATAGCCTTTTCCCTTCCCAATTGGATGACCAGAAACCAGATTACACGCGCTAATTCAATGTTCTGGGCACATACCAGTGATTTCACTCGGTCAGATTTACAGAAACATGATATGCTCTGAAGAGGATTAACAGAGGGAACCAGCCTATCATCTTGGAGGCATTCCGTTGGGCCTCCCAGTGCTGGTCTCAAGCAGCCTTTGAGTGGACAAAAATGGCGGCGGCACTAATTGAACATAAGTTGAGCGGTAAGAGTGAGGGCATATCACTCCACATGTTAGTTAAAGACTATACCTTGCTCCTGCAGGTTTGCAAGAGATGCTCCCCTGCGACCCAGTTGACCTCCTCAGCTGTAGCCCGTTAACGTCACCGCCGTCCTCCTTGGCTGACTTCCCTGGTATCAATGACGAGCCCACCGATCTCCTCCTTCGAAGCATCTTAGGGCGAACCTCCAGTCTCCACTTCCCTGGTATCAATGACGAGCCCACCGATCTCCTCCTTCGAAGCATCTTAGGGCGAACCTCCAGTCTCCGCCGCTCTGCATCTCCCGCTGGCACCACCGCTCTTGCTCGTTGTCCGTGGGTAGCGAGCTCGTCCGCGGGAGCTGCTGCAGCCGCGATGAGTCTTAGTAGGGCCTTACACATCACGGGTCATCCATCGATTTCCAGCAATCGTTGCCGCCTCCCTCATCCTGCTTGGGGAACGGAACCTTCCTTCTCCGATCTCCCCCCTCCCCTGAGATCCCGGCCGTTCCGATGCGTCCCTGCCACCTGGACACGCCGCCGGTTGACCTCCACCGGAGCCGCTAACGCGTTGGGGCTTGCGATCGACGCGGAGGTGCGGGGGAGGGGGCGACAGGGTGGCCCAAGCCGGTGCGGCGAGGATACAGGAAGCCCGTCGGCTCCTGGAGGGGAACGACGAGAGGAAATCGGGAGGGATGGGGATAAGGTCAGGTGGTGTACGGGTGTTTCATCTCACTCGACGGTGGCAGGGTGCATAAATCTATTGAACAACCAGGGGCAAAACAGGAAACAAAAAGTCGGACGGAAAAAATAGGAGGACGAACCTACCTCTGAACAAATTAGTAGATAGAGATACCTTGCTCCTGCAGGTTTGCAAGAGATGCTCCCCTGCGACCCAGTTGACCTCCTCAGCTGTAGCCCGTTAACGTCACCGCCGTCCTCCTTGGCTGACTTCCCTGGTATCAATGACGAGCCCACCGATCTCCTCCTTCGAAGCATCTTAGGGCGAACCTCCAGTCTCTACTTCCCTGGTATCAATGACGAGCCCACCGATCTCCTCCTTCGAAGCATCTTAGGGCGAACCTCCAGTCTCCGCCGGCTCTGCATCTCCCGCTGGCACCACCGCTCTTGCTCGTTGTCCGTGGGTAGCGAGCTCGTCCGCGGGAGCTGCTGCAGCCGCGATGAGTCTTAGTAGGGCCTTACACATCACGGGTCATCCATCGATTTCCAGCAATCGTTGCCGCCTCCCTCATCCTGCTTGGGGAACGGAACCTTCCTTCTCTGATCTCCCCCCTCCCCTGAGATCCCGGCCGTTCCGATGCGTCCCTGCCACCTGGACACGCCGCCGGTTGACCTCCACCGGAGCCGCTAACGCGTTGGGGCTTGCGATCGACGCGGAGGTGCGGGGGAGGGGGCGACAGGGTGGCCCAAGCCGGTGCGGCGAGGATACAGGAAGCTCGTCGGCTCCTGGAGGGGAACGACGAGAGGAAATCGGGAGGGATGGGGATAAGGTCAGGTGGTGTACGGGTGTTTCATCTCACTCGACGGTGGCAGGGTGCATAAATCTATTGAACAACCAGGGGCAAAACAGGAAACAAAAAGTCGGACGGAAAAAATAGGAGGACGAACCTACCTCTGAACAAATTAGTAGATAGATTATCAATAGTAGTATAAAGAGGTCTAAAAGTAATAAAATTATAGATAGGTTGATGGACTATTTTACAAAGACTAAACAGTAGTATAAAGAGGTCTAAAAGTAATAATTATCAACAGTTTCATGTTTTGGTTCATGTTTTTACAGTAGCATGAGCCGAAGGCGCGCCGCGCCCCTCTATCACCAGAGCGGGGCAAATTTTATTGTAGTATAGCTTGTGGTAGTAGACAGACGGGAAGTCGACATGCTAAGGACCTAAAGAACCAGCGCACTAAAGCAGCAACTATCGCCAATAATGACATCAGTAGATTAAAAGAGACGGACCTGAAATTAACACGAAAAACGATTAGATCCCATAAGATCAGTCGGACACATGACTAGACCCCTGAGATCAGTCGGAAACACGACTCCACGCGTCCTCTGTCGATACTTGGCGCACCACCGGAGCAAGGATAGAGCCAGGAGAACTTCATTCTAACTTCGGGATGTAGCCATCGCCTAAATATCCCGAAAAGACACGAGAAAACAGCTAAGTGAAGAACAAAACCTTCTGCTGACAAGAGACCTTGGTCCGCCACACCTCCAAGGCCCTAAGCCAATCAGAGATGGAACGGACCGACGGTATCACTAGCGGAGGAAAGGAACCCTAGATGGGTTTTTTCAGCCGTCGCCTCTCTTCTCCTGGAAGCAGCTGCACGTCTCTGCTTTTCATGCATTCTTTCTCCATGGGCTGTGCCTCGGCACATGAAGTTCAAGGAGTACATTTTTAGAACCTATGAAAAAAATTGCAGCTTCAAATGTTTTCCAAAATAATGAACAAATTTTATAAAAACATGAACATTATTTGAAAATCATTAACATTTTTGAAAATCATGAACCAAAACATGAAACTCATGAACCAAAATTCAAAAAAGATGAACATTTTCCAAAAATCATGAACAAATTTTTGAAATTCATAAACCAAATTTCAAAACCCATGAACCAAATTTCAAAACTCATGAACTATTTTTTTAAAACATGATTTTAAAAAAATCATAAATAATTTCCAAAAATCATGAACCTTTCGAAATTCATGATCCAAATTTGTAAACTCATGAACTTATTTTAAAAGTGTGACCTTTTCAAAGATTATGAACTTTAAAAAAAGCACGAACAAACTATAAAATTCCAAACCAAATTTAAAAACCGTAAACCAATTTTAAAAACATAGATTTTTCCAAAATATAATGAATATTTTACTTATTTTTGCCCTTTTATTATCAAAATTATTTTTTGAAAAATGTTCAGATTAGAGATTTGTTTAGATTCAAAAAATGTACAAAGTTCAAAAATTGTTCAAATATCAAAATATGTTATAAATTTGAAAATTGTTCAAATTTGAAATTTGTTTAGATTCAAAATTGATCAGATTTCAAAAGAAATTTAGTTTGGAATATGTTCAGATTTGAAAGATGTTCAAATTTTGAAACTATTCTGTTTTTGAAAAAAATTAGATTGATAAATGATCAAAAAATTTCAAAATGATCAGATATTTTTCACCGGCCCAAAAACCAACAGAAAAAACAAATAACTAGACAATAAATAAAAATCGGACTGAAAAAAACTGGGCTAAAAAGGAACCGCCTTAAACGGATCTGGCCCAAATTCCACACGATGTATAGGAGATCCCCTATTTGAGCTTCTTGGATGCAAGTTATCAGCTTCTCGCGTGCAATTTAACTTATCATGCGCTCAAAACACTCTTTGTTAGGGTTACAGTCGGGAACCGGTGAAAGTCTGGGTTCTACTTCATTTGAAGATTTTCTAGCATAATTTTTTGACGAAAGTTGGACTAAAATCCTAAATGAACTAAAATTGGAACTTTCGGGGAATCTCGCTTGCAACCCTACTCGTCGTGTGGTTTTACTCGTCATTGTCAAAGACACTTATTCTTGCTCTAACTTCTTACAAGCAGCAAAAACATTTTTGTCATAGAATTCAACATTTTATTTATGTGCTTTGACATAACCATATTACATGTATTCGTATATATATATTAATGGTCAATATTTTGATTTTGTCTAAGTCTTTCATCGATTACTATTTTCTGATAAAGTTCTAACTGTGTCAATAAAAGATACTCCCTCCATTCACCGATGCAAGACCTTTTACATATTTTAAAGTGGACTAGATACACTTCAAAATTAGTGAACATATATAGTAAAACATGTTTACATACATGTGTTTTAGAAAAATACTATAATATCTTACATTACTGAATAGAGAGAGTATATCATTCCCAATCAACGAAATGTCCTCTATATAAGTTACTAGAAATATGTTTTAACACTCTCACTTACTTTCTTATAAATACAAGAACCTTGAAAGATTATGATGAAACTAACTTTTTTGAAAGTAAAGATCCTAACTCCGTGATTCTTAGTTCTTCTATTGAAATTTGCACACGTTTTCAATGTTCTTTGAATTAATAAAACTATCAAGTCGTTGTTGGGAATACGCCCAAGAAAAAAGTTGTTATTATTATACTCGATATTCATGATAATTTTTTATTTTCCATACTATAATTGTATGTACCGGAAACTAAATACATGTATGGATAAATAAACACCACAATGTCCCTAGTAAGAAACTTCTACTGGTGCGTTAGTCATGTGTTGGTTAAGGTTTCCTGACCATAGACATATAATGTCACTTGATAACGGGATCACATCATTAGGAGAATGATGTGATGGACATGTTCAATAATAAGCATAGTTGTTGATTGCGTCACTTAGTTTTATTATTATCGCTATTGTATATGTGAAGTATCATTTCCTTAGACTATGATATTGTGTTAATCTCTGGTACCTATTGTTGAAAATGGAACGCAAACAGACGAGAACATGTGTTATCGTTTTCGTTTCCGCTTGTCTCGCTGATGGCTCCAAAAATCGTCATCTTTCTCCGCATTTAAACATTGTTTTTCGTCAAGTAATTGACATTATTCTCTCTTGATTTTTCACTAATGACTAATTATTGCAAAGATATGCAAAACATTCCTTTAATTTATGTTGTGCGGGAAATCACACTTTTATTGCGAAACCTGGAGTCATAAATAAATATTTTGAGGAAGTTTTGTCGACCAAGTATTTCTAGGGCTAATGTCAGGCGTCAGTCAACATAGTGAGCATTGGTACGGGCGCAGCCCGCCCATACGGCCCACCTGTAAGAGGTGGCGATGGCTCCATCTCATCAACTCCTACAACTATTGTGAAGGTGCCTATATATTTCGAGGTCTCAGCCGCCATGCAGAGGGTTGCCATTATCAGATTGCATCACAACACCACCAAAGGAGATCCACACCATAGTTCATCCCTTCCATCCCTATCCTCTCCATTAGCCATAGCCATTACTTTGTACTTGAGATCTCCTTGTGATTCGACGACCATTGTATGGATATTTGATTTCAATCTAAATATTTTGCACAATATTTTCTATCCTTGATCTTATTGTTATGAGTGAGTAGTCCTCACGGTCAGCGTTTATGTGCATCTAATCTATGGGAGAATTGTGTATTGTTTGAAAGAGGAATTTTTATCTTTTGTTTCTTTGTCTCTTTCCTCGATATTTGGACTTGTAGGTACCCAATACCCCCGAGATTGATCAAGGCTTGAGGTGAGATACTTTTCTAGCGGAGATCTCATAGAAAACCCAGTGACAGAAAGGGCTCTCGGTCTCTCTGATCCAGTCGGGATGCGGAAGTAGATCTTCTGGCCGGAATCATCACAACACAACGGCTTGACACAGCGAAGCAGTCTCCTACGCACGCATACCTTACTTGAGGCTATGGTCGCAAGAGAGAAGAGAGAGAGATAAAATCCCTAAGTAAATTGCCTTAGAGATTGTTGTGTGTACTTTTCCCTCCCATATAGACCTTTACATATAGGGAAAAAGAGGACACCCCTTAAATTAAAGTCCTGGGGTGAGACTAAACCAAGGAGAAAGTGGAGGCACGCATTCCAAGGAGCAAGGGTCGGCTGGTCGGGTGGGTCCCACACACAGCGAGGAGGGCCGATAGCCTAGATGGGTCACACCTGCGCCATGCCCTAGGCGGCGAATCCCCATGGCGGCTTGCCCTTTAGGACTTGTTCCCTCTAGGACTTGGCCCATTAGGGAAGTTTGCCCATTAAATTAAATTAAAAAATTTATTTAAATATTAATTCTAATAAATAATACAAAATACATATTATTTAATTCCTTTTGACCCAAAACACCTTTCGGTTCATTCTGGACTCCTTCGGATCCTCCCGGAACAATTTCGGTTCTTTCACGGAACACTTCAGGTATTCTCATCTCTTTCTTCCTATGCTTCCGATAAATCCAAAACGATCTCCAAACCTTGTTCCTATGATTCTCATCGAAGAATTGCGCGAAGGTAGAACCGAACCTTGGAGTCACGAAGGTAGAACCACTTGTTCCTCCATCCTTAGACGGATTCACAGAGGTGGAAGGTGAAGTACTGAACGGTGGGGCGGATGGATATCTCGCACCCACCCAGCGCATAAACGCCGCCAGTATCAGATGGCCTCTTTAGGGAATAGAGTTTCCTAAAGTGGCCAAAGTGCGGCTCGATTCTGAGCCAGCACTCGTATAGCGTGGTGAAGCACACGATATGCAAAAGGGAGTTCAGCGACAACTGGTGAAGTTGTAGCCCGTAAAGAAAAAGAAGCCCACGAAGAAATTCGTGGGCAGGGAGAAAACTCTCACGGATGACAAAAGCGTAAAACATAACCCGAAAACCTTTGGGTGGGTCCGGGTTACCTCGTTACCAGGAATAATGGCGTCACCCTTCTGCTGCGAGATCAGGCCAAAATCGCGCATGCGGCGCAAATCCACCTTCCCGATCGAAGACCGCCGCCAACCACTAACGGTGACACGGCCGGCGGTGGAGGCCTTCTTGGCGGCGTTGGCGGCGCTCGTCCCCGCAGCAGCAGAAGCAGACTTCTTTGACTTGCCCATATTGCCTGCACGGTGCGTGATGCGATGGGCACGAAGGAGATAAAAAGGAAAAACACGAAGAACGTCCACATGGCGTGTGCGATCTCTTGGAATCGAGGAGGCAGAAAGACAGAGAATGACGAAAGCAAATGACAAGAGGAAGAATTACCACGGTCCCCCACAGTATAAAACGACAAGGACGATGGAGCAGGGTCGTCGATCCAATTACCCTAACACGTGTCCTACATCGTGACATACACGTGGTGAGCACCGCTAGAACCTTTACGAGCACACCGTCCACTACGCGTAAAAATTGAGGAGACGTAGTAATTATTGTGTAAATTATGCGTGACTAGTAAAATCCATATCAGATGGTGGGACCCACGATCGATCGTCACATCGCTTCTCCTGCCGCAGACGATTGAGCTCACCAAGCGTTAGTAATGACGTCAGCAAAAGCAAAGGCCAACAACGGCTACAAACTTTTGGCTGAAAATAAAAGTACTTACTACTCGGGGGCTACTCCTATCAGGAGCGTTGGTCGCGCGCCTGAAAATTTGATACGGTCCTCGAGTGAGTCGAAGAACTTTCTAAAGCTTCGAGTCCTTCTTCGAGTCTATGACTCCACTACGGACTCGAAGGCTACTCCCATAGGGAGAGCTGGCTGCGCATTTGAAAAAGTGTCGGCGCTAGTAGCGTTATAGGTCATCCGAAGAACTTCTGGATCACCGTAATGCACAAATAATAATTATAAGTCTCTGTTTGAGTCTACGATCCGAACAAACACTCGGGGGCTACTCCCATAGGGACCGCTGGTCGCGCACCCTATGAATTACGCAAATTGAAATATTCGGATCCTTTATGATTACAATAAAGCATGCATCTTATTCAACAACTCTGCTCAAAATAGCACTAAGAGAGTGAAAGGATACAAATGTCGCCTAGAGGGGGGTGAATAGGCGGTTAAAAACTTTTCCGAAAGTTGCTCAACAAAGGCAGAATTAAACTAGCGTTTACTTTATCAAGCACAAAACCTAGAGCAACTAGGATTCACCTATGTGCACCAACAACTTATGCTAAGCAATACAAGCAACAAAGTGATAGCAAGATATAGATTACTTCAAGTATGAAGGCTATCACAATGTAAAGTACATAAGTAAGGAGATCGGGTATAGAGATAACCGAGGCACGCGGGGACGACAATATTTTACCGAGTTCCTCCCAACATGGAGTACGCCTCGTTTGGAGAGGGGGTGGTATCAAACCACCAATACCACAAGAGGCCTCTCTTATTCTCGTGTGAATCTCACCCCAACGGGATCGATCCATGCTTCCACTATCGGTGCACTTGTCGGTGGCCATCCGAAACCTCTCACAAGGTTGGGGCACTTCTCCATAACTCAATTGGAGGCTCCCAACAAACAAGATTGGGGAAAGCTCCACAACTTAATTGGAGGCCCCAAGTAATCCAAGAACCTACAAAACCACCAAACTGTCTAGGGTTCCAAGAACCTAAGAGTAAAAAGCTTCTCACCTTTCACTCACACGAATCCTCACCGAGAAATCAAACTAATGCACCAAATGCAATGGCAAGAACATAAGAAGTGCTCAAATCATTCTCTCCCAAATTCCACCAAAGCTACAAAAGCTTGTGGGGGAATAAGAGAGGAAGAACAATGGAGGAAATCCACAAAAGACTCCAAGATCTAGATCCCAAGATGTTCCCCGCACTTAGAGGAGAGATTGATTGGTGGGATTGTAGATCAAGATCTCATCTTTCAAATCCCTAAAGTATATGCAAGAATCAAAGGGAGGAATTGAAGGGGAGCAAGCTCAAGAGGGTCAAGAATGGAGGAGAAAGATTGTAAAACTCGAGCACAAACCATTTGACATGGTTATACCCTACGGGTACGTAGCTTCAGCATACCTAGTCCAGCCCAAGGAAGGCCCACGACAGACTATGCTGGCCCATGAAGATTTTTGGGTGGCCAAGGCCCATGACGTCTTTGGATCCTTGGAGAGCAAGACTAGAGGAGATAGGAAATTCAAAGGGTAAAACCCTAGAACTTGTAACCGACTAGGACTACGCCCGGGACCTGCCTAAGTCTATATAAAGGCCAGGAGGGCACGTCCTAGGACAACTCGACTCATACTTTCGCACACGCATCCACGCCAGATCGAATCTGCGCACCCTGTAACCTTCGGTTCCGCCGTAATCAAAGAGCAGACAAGCATGAGTAGGGTTTTCCCTCCGGGGGCCTGAACCTGGGTAAATCTCGTGTCCCCTGGTTGCTTGTCTGTTAACCGTGCCACGATCTCCAGCATCCCCATCTTCTCCAAAACCCAAGTCCATAACAATGGGCATTGACGAGATTAAACCTCGTCAATTGGCGCCGTCTGTGGGAATTGGGGCTGCTGATTGTGCGGTCGTGACGGTTCCGACCCGATCGATATACAACTCCGCGACGACGGAGAATCACCTCCTCTTCGGCGCTTTCGACTTCACCGCCCACTCGCCGGATACCATGAAGGATTTCGAGCCCGTAGGCGACGGACTCGAAATCTTGTTCGGGAGCTTCTGCTTCTAGGTGGGACAAACTGGCACCCTCCGCCTCCCTGAGTGGGTGCCCGTGCCGTCAATCAGGCCCGCTTCGTGGGCTCCACACCCCGTGCTACGCACGTCACCATCAATAGATGAGTTCTACAGCAGTAGCAGCTGCAACTCCGATCTGTGCGATCCACCTTCGGATGAAGGGACCTATGGTTCCGGATCTGAAAGCTGCGGCAGCAGCCAAACAATCTGCAGGCGCTATCTGTGCGCCGCAGTCATCCAAACCGACGAGGAAACGCCTAACCCGCCGCCCAACCCCAACCCGCAGGACAGAAATGGCGAAAACGGGGAAAACAGTGGCCACCTCATCCAACTTAGCAAAGAAGGATGGGTCGAAGCACGCCGCGCCGTCGCACGCGAAATAGTCGTACCTCTGGACTCCCCACGTGATCTGCTGAGGGCATGCCACTACCTCCTCATCGAGGAGCACAAGAAGCAAGTCAAGATGCAGGAGACGCTCGACAAACGCAAACAAGCAGCCTCTGAGTCCAGTGCGCGACGAGCTGCGCTCTCCGCCATGGGACCCGGCTCTAGTACAAACGGAAACCAGGGAAACAAGAACCGCTCTCGGGTGGAAAACATGGACCCCAAAGAGCGGCGTGACGTTACCCGAACTCTCCACACATCGTTCATGGATATGGACGCTGACGGCAACATCATCTCAAAGACGCCACAAGATGCGATCATGGCAGCCACTGCGTATCTCGCGGCTCACCCACCTCCGGAGGGGGACCCGAAAAGGGCCATGCATAGGTCCGCACTCACCGAACTAGGACTAATTGGAGCTGCGCTCCACGAAGACGCTCCTGCGGAACCGAAGAAGAAAGCTCCGGCCAGGCGCGACCGGAGTCCCACCCCCTCATCCGAAGAGGAAGAGGAGCACGATCTTCCTCGAAGGAAGAAGAGCTCGCACCGCCATAAAAGCGACTACGACGCCAGAGACAAGCTTACACAGTGCAAGATCGATAAAGCACGCGCTAAACGCGCATGCTCGTCTGAATCTGAGATGGATGAAGACGAAGGAGAACTCTGCGGGGCTCGATGCTTCAGCAGATCCGTCCGGCGAACACAGATGCCACGCAACTTCAAGCTTCCTTCGGATACTCCGAAGTTCAACGGCACGCAAGATCCAAAGTCCTGGTTCAGTGACCATCTGTCATCCGTCAAGCTTCACGGAGGCAACAAAGAAACCGCCATGCAATGCCTTCAGCTGCAGCTGACAGGTGCAGCGCGGGTCTGGCTTAGCAGCCTATCATCAGGATCCATCCGAAGCTGGGAGGAGCTCGCTTACAGCTTCATCCGAAACTTCAAAGGCACCAGCAAGAGGCCCGCCTCAATCGAAGAATTGCGAGACTGCACTCAGAGAACGGGTGAATCTATTCGCTCGTACATACTACGCTGGTCTACAACCAAGAAGTCCACAACACAAATCTCCGAAGAGCGGGCCATCGACGCCTTCAGGGACGGCGTCAAACGCCCAGACTTCAAGGAGAAACTTGGACGTGTAAAGCCCAAGACACTCGACCAGCTCATGGAAATCGCCAACAGTTGGGCAGACGGCGAAGATTGCATCCAGCGGGCGCAATCAGATGAAGAGGACGACTACGGCCGAAGACGCGAACGCCGCAGCAAGAGGAGATCGCGCGTCTACGAGGATCGCGACGGACCCGACATGGTCGCAGCCGGCTACGCCGACCGCCGTAACGACAACAGCCGCAACAGCGGAGGATACCGCAGCGGAAACTTCCGCGATAACGGACGACCAACGCAGTCGTGGCAACGCCGCGACCGCGACAACGGACCCTCAGCATTCGACAAACTTTCGGGTCCATGCACCATCCACTTCTACATCGACAAACATGATGGCAAAAAGAAAGCTAGCCACATGCTCAAGGACTGCCGCGAGTTCCAGAAACTCAGCGAAGGCATGGTGCAGATGAGGCAACAAGCTCCAATCCCTGCGTTCGGAAACACACCTGCACCAGGTGAAATAGCAAACGGAGCTCCTCCACCGCCGCCTATTGGAGGCCCAAATCAACCAGTCGCACCAGCGCAAAACAACGCCGGAGTCGCATACCCCCCACCAAAAGGAGCACTCAATATGATACAGAAGGGACGCCCCACAAATAGGGTGCAGAAGAAAATCACCCGACAAATCAACTTGGCCGTGGCAACTCCGCCTGCAATCCCTGAGTACCTCAGCGGATCGGAGTCCTGCATCACATTCACTCGCGCGGATCACCCTTGCCAGATCCCTCGCCCAGGTCATGCTGCCCTGGTGCTGGAGGCGCAGATCGGAGGCTTCGAGATGAGTCGCGTCTTCATGGACGGCGGCAGCGGCATCAACCTAATGTTCGCAAGCACTCTAGCAGCTATGCGGATCCCGCAATGCAGCCTGGAACAATCAGACACAACGTTCCACGGCATTGTCCCAGGGAAGGGCATCTTCCCCCTGGGAAAAATAGGGCTCGACGTCATCTTCGGAAAGCCGGACAACTTTCGGCAGGAGCGCCTAGAATTCGAAGTGGTGGACTGGCCGTCGCAATACCATGCCATCCTGGGACGTGTAGCATTCGCAAGGTTCCTGGCCGTCCCACACTACGCATACCTACTACTCAAGATGCCAGGACCAAGGGGCGTCATCACAGTCCACGGGAGCTTCACCCGATCGGACCAATGCGACAGGGATTTCAACAAAATCTCCTAGTCCTTCGGCATGCAAGACGAGCTCGTAAGGCTCCGCGAGGTGACGGACAATGGGCTACCCCCAGCCACAAGGCAGAACGCACCCGACATGTCCTTCTACTCCACAGTCAACACCAAGAAAGTGCAGGTCCATCCGACAGACGCCTCCAAGACGGCGCTGATCGCCAACGACCTCAGCACCGCATAGGAAGTCACGCTCGTCGAATTCCTGCATGAGCGCTGGGAAATCTTCGCCTGGTGTCCTGCGGACATGCTAGGAGTTCCCAGGGAATTCGCCGAGCACGCACTCAATGTCTTCCCA
The DNA here is from genome assembly GCA_910589765.1 of Avena atlantica. Taxonomy (NCBI): domain Eukaryota; kingdom Viridiplantae; phylum Streptophyta; class Magnoliopsida; order Poales; family Poaceae; genus Avena; species Avena atlantica. The sequence goes on along the minus strand of OU342735.1, from coordinate 118,742,675 downwards.
GACACCAAGCCAGTCAAGCAGTCTATCCGAAGACTGTCGGGGCCACGAGCCGAAGCTATCGGCAAGGAGATCAACAGATTACTCGCAGTAGACTTCATCCGGGAAATCAAGGAAAGCGAGTGGCTGGCAAATACGGTGATGGTCCCAAAGAAGGAGAAGGACATCCTGCGGATGTGCGTGGACTTCACGTCACTAAATAAACACTGCCCAAAGGACCACTTCCCTCTTCCTCGGATCGACCAGATCATCGATTCGACTGCAGGTTGTGAGAAGCTCTCCTTCCTCGACGCCTACTCAGGCTATAACCAGATTCGACTCAAGGTCAAAGATCAAGAGAAAACGGCGTTCATCACACCGTTCGGAGTATTCTGCTACAACACAATGCCCTTCGGGCTAAGGAACGCGGGTGCCACGTACCAGCGATGCATGCAGGCCTGCCTCAAGGACCAGATCGGTCGCAACGTCCAAGTCTATGTCGACGACATAGTCATAAAAACCAAGGAGGCAAGAACACTTATCGACGATCTCCGCGAGACGTTCGACAACCTTGATCGCTACAGGATCAAGCTCAATCCAGAAAAGTGCGCCTTCGGCGTCCCCTCGGGTCATCTGCTCGGGTACTTCATCTCTCAACGAGGGATTGAAGCGAACCCGAAGAAAATCAAAGCTATCATGACAATGGAGAAGCCGAAAAACCTCAAGGGCGTTCAGCAGCTCGCAGGGCGAGTAGCGGCACTAAGCAGGTTCATCAGCCGCATGGGCGAGAAGGCCCTACCATTTTACCAGCTGCTGCGCAAGGCAGACAAGTTCGAGTGGACACCAGAAGCCAATGACGCATTCGAAAGCCTCAAGCGGCTCCTCTCCACCTTGCCCGTTTTGGTCACGCCAAAAGAGCGCGAGCCCCTGTTTCTGTACATAGCAGCCACACACCAGGTGGTCAGCACAGTACTCGTGGTCGAACGACCCGAAGAAGGCAAGACCCACGGGGTACAACACCCAATTTACTACCTCATCGAGGTTCTCACTCCAACAAAACAGTGGTACCCGCACTACTAGAAGCTGGCCTACGACGTGTTCATGACGGCTCGACGACTGAGCCACTACTTCCAGGAGCATCAGGTGATGGTCGTCAACGAGGCACCCCTGAACAGCATCCTGAATAACCCAGAGGCCACAGGACGCGTGGCCCTGTGGGGCATTGAACTATCACCCCTGGACATCGTCTACAAGAAGCGACATGCAATCAAATATCAGGTCCTTCCAGACTTCCTGGTACACTGGATGGAGCTGCAGCTGCCTGACACCCCAGATATGTCACAGTCCTGGACAATGCATTTCGACGGCTCCAAGCGCGAAGCAGGAGCAGGGGCAGGAGTCATACTGACCTCCCCGCAAGGTGATAAAATGAAGTACGTTCTTCGGATGAAATTCAGAGCCTCCAACAACGAGGCCGAATACGAAGCCCTCATCCATGGCATGAAGATGGCAAAAATATGTGGCGCAACGCGCCTGGTCATCTACGGTGACTCCAACCTTGTCGTACAGCAGACGATGAATGAGTGCGACGCACACGCCGAAAACATGATCACGTACCGCGCGCTATACAACGCACTCGAAGGAGAATTCGACGGCTGCGAACTTCGGCACGTTGGAAGAGAGGGCAACGAGGAGGCCGATAGACTCGCCAACATCGGCTCCACTTGTGCAAAGGTGCCACCAGGCGTGTTCCTCGAACAGATCTGCGTGCCATCCATCAAGCGAAAATTCCCCAAAGGATCACCCGAAGAAGCGGAACACTCGGGGGCTACGCTACCCGAAGGTCATGAAGGACCCGAAAAGTTGGATACCGAAGTTGCCATGGTCAACCTGATGCAGGTCATGGCAGTTGAATAAACTTGGACACGTCCATACCTCCAGTTCCTGACAAACGGAGAATTGCCTGACAGCCCGACAGATGCCCGGCGCATATCTCGTCAATAGAAAGCCTTCACCATCATCAACGGCGAGCTGTACAAACGCAGCATTACGGGTGTATTGCAACGGTGCGTCACCATCAACGACGGCAAGGCCATACTCCAAGATATCCATGAAGGCATCTGCGGCCACCACGCAGGCAGTCGCTCCCTCGTCGCCAAAGCTTTACGAGCAGGATTCTACTGGCCAACGGCCATGAGCGATGCGAAGGACATCGTCCGAAGATGCAACGGGTGCCAACGGTTCGCCGACAAACCGCACGAACCTGGGTCCGAACTTCGACCCATACCCATAGCCTGGCCTTTTGCCCAATGGGGCCTCGACATGATCGGCAAACTGCCAAAATCTTCGAAAGGAGGACACGTCTTCCTCCTGGTCGCAGTCGACAAATTCACCAAGTGGATCGAGGCCATGCCAGTCACCAACCAGAAGGGCAAAATCAACGTCAAGTTCTTCGAATCCATTGTCTACAGGTTTGGCGTACCGCACAGCATCATCACCGACAACGGATCAAACTTCATCTCTGAAGAATTCCAGGACTTCTGCGAAGGCCTCGGGATCAATATCACGTATGCCTCAGTGGCACACCCGCAAACAAACGGGCAAGTGGAAAAGGCCAACGGCCTAATCGGCGCTGGCATCAAGAATCTCCTCATGAGCTCACTCGAGCACAAAGCTGGAAACTGGACAAAAGAGCTACCGTCTGTCCTGTGGAGCTTACGTACTATGCCAAACAGCTCCACCGGCTACACACCGTTCTTCATGGTGCACGGAGCTGAGGCCGTGCTACCAGCCGAAGTACGCCACCAGGCTCCACGAGTCGTCGCTTACAGCGAAGCCGAGTCCACGGCTGCACTCGAAGACGCCGTCGACACACTCGACGAAGCACGGGATATAGCAGCAGCTCGATCAGCGGTGTACCAGAAGAGTCTCCGCAACTATCACAGCCGCCGGCTGCGCCCAAGGTCCTTCGTCGAAGGAGACCTCGTCTTGAGACTCAAGCAAAAGCAACCAAACAAACTCGATTCACCATGGGAAGGACCCTATGTCATCACCGAAGTCATCCCAGGTGGCGCCTATCGCCTCAAGCACGTGGAGTCTGGAGTCGCATACTCCAACCCATGGAATGTCTCGCACCTGCGACGATTCTACCCGTAGCAACCTACCCCCCTTTTTTACTTTCAATAAGGCTTTCAGCCAAGGCTACTCAGCCGAACCATGTACCTCCTCCATTACGATATAAATACAGCTAAGTGTCTCGCCCCAACCTTCGGTTGACCATTTTCTACAACTTTACTACATGCTACATACGCACTTGGGGGCTCCCCCACCTCACGATTTCATCGACTGAGGACCAAACGTGTACACCTGAGTAGCTGACTACGTCAGGCAAACGAAAAGGGCACGTACTCAATCAAAGCACTGCGTGCTCACAAACAAGCAAACCTTTACAACAAAGGGCACAGAAACGCCCAGCCGCAATATACAAATTTTACATCTATCTGTTTATTTCAGGTCCTACCTATTCTGAAGAATAACCTGAGCACGCTGCTCAAACAAATCTACAATCTGTTCGGCATACTGCCTTACAGCCGCGTAATGCGGACGCATATCCCACTCGCCACCATCTGGTCGAGGAGGTGGCCCAGTCGCCACAACAGCCAAATCTACGTCAGGGCGGTGCACCCTCACAAGAGACAAGGAAGCCTTCACCCCTGCGACGAGCTGCTGCCGCACCAGCTCCTTGACATTGCTGGCACTCCGAAACTTCGTCAGAAGACCTGCAAGGGTCATTGGTACGGCATCCAACGGAAACATGACATGCAGCACCGAGGAAAGTGATGTCTGCACCTGGCGGAGGACCCGCGAAACCTGGTAGACACGATCCTGCACCGTCGCCAGAACCATGGCGCGATCACGATCCATCCAGAAGAAGCCACCGGCCTCCATGTCCTATTGAGTCAAGCAATTGACTCGAACAGCGATATGCTCCTTTTCTTCCCTCGGAGCAAGATTGGCACCTGCGACAACCGCACAAAACAAGAATAAGGCTAGCAGGCTCACCCAAAGAACTGAGCTACAGCCCGAAAGAAGGATCAACTTACATTGCAGCTGCTCGGACAGCTGACCCAACCCCGCCATCAAATACTCCTCTCTGGCTGCACCACGGTCTTCCTTGGATTTCCAAACGTCGGCGCGACCGCGTAACCCAAGCAAATCTCTCTCCAAGCTACGCACGCAATATCGAAGAAAAGCGAGCTGCGAGGAATCATCCAATGATGGTCGCAAGGGCCTTCCGGATGAAGTGTCAACTGGGTCAGCACCCGAAGGATCCTATAGCAGCAGAAAAAAAGAAGGCACACCGACATTCAGCCAAGGATAGAGCACAACTCGGAGGAATTCATTAAAATATATAAGGCCACTACGTGGCAAAAGGATGGTACTACAAAAGATATTTACAACAAAATTAGACTACAAACTACCCTACGTCTACTATGCCTAAGGCGGAGGACACTGAGTCGCCTCAGAACCAGACTGCCTAGCTTTGGCCTCGCCCTGCTGCCGCAATGCATACTCAGACAACAAGTCAATGAGCTTGGGCCCATATCGTCTGCAGCGAGCGGAGTAGGCGGCGAAGGCTACCTCGGATCCATCCGCAGCCGTAGGCATCCGAGAAGTAATCTGGGGCAGGTCCAGCTCCGCCCCAGCCGCCATGGCCATCGCCAGCCCGACGGACGCGCCGATGCCTTTCTGCTTGCGCTTATACGCTACAGGCGCTTCGGCTGACAGAGCCTCTGCCAGGGCATCCACATCTTCAAGGGATGCGCCCTTCGGGAAGAGCTCCTGGTAGAAGCGACCAAGGACCTCTTTCGCCTTGGCAAGGGAGTTGACGACGGTGCTGCAGCGGTCTTCGACCGCTACAGTGGCATCATCTAGATCACTCCCGTGCTCCAGAGCACCGCGGTCGAACTCGATGCCTGCGGCATCTGAGACAAAAAAAGAAGAAAACATGAAGAAAGGCAACATAGAAGAAGATCCATAGAAAAAGAAGCAAGTACAAAGGCTAACGCTCACCCGAAATAGCCTTGGCAGCAGCCATGAGCTTCTCCGCCACCCCTTTTTCACGAGTAGCCGCAACGGTGGCCAGCTGCTCCTCACGATCTGCGGCCTCCTGCTGCAGACGCTCTTTCGCTTCGGCTGCCTTCGTCAGCTCCAGCTCAAGGCGCTCTCTCGCACTAGCGGCAGCTTCGGTCCTCTGCTCCGATTGGCCAAGGATCTTCTTCAGAGCGTCGACCTCACGGAGAGAGTCGTTATGTTCCTCTGCATTTACAACAAGCAAGTGTCAAAGAACAGGACCAGGCTAAGCAAGAGAAGTACTACAAGGCAGACGAATACCTTGAAGCTGCCGCAGTTTCGCCTCCAGCGTCAGGCGTTCCTCCACCAGCCGCTTGGCCTCTTGGACAAAAGGCTGCAACAAAATGCAATAGTAGTAAGAACAGGACTTGGGGGCTACGCCCAACACAAAGAAGCATAAACAACATCAGCATACGAAGACACTCGGGGGCTCCCCCCGTAACATCAAGCAGAAAAACTTACGTGCTCCGAAGGCGAACCCGCAGGCCCGCCTGCGAAATTCTGAGGCGCAACCACCAGCCTCTCCTGCACAGGAGGAACTGGCGCAGCGTCACCAGAAGTAGCCACCGTCTAAGGAGGAGGCGACACAATGTTCGACTCCCCCATCATCTCGCGCGCACCATCACTAGAGCCGTCGGAGGATTGCCTGCATACGAACCAATCAACACAGGTGCAAAAATAACAAGGGAACAAAGGACAACAGTGGCAACAAGAAAACTTACGAGCCCAACGCGCTCAGGTCGAAGATAGGAGAAGCCCTTCGGGCCCTTTTCTCCTCCTTTTCTTCCTTCTTCTCCTCCTTCTTTTCTTCCTTCTTCCGCTTTGCTGGCGGGTGCGGAGCAACATCCCGCACAGGAATGGAGGAAGGGGAGAGGAAGAACCCCCATGAACATCATCATGACGCTCAAGGCCCAGAGGATTTCTGGGAGTCGGAGGAGTCGAGGCATATGACGACTCGCTAGAGCTCCTTGATCGCTTGCGCGAATGGTCCTCACTTGATTCGTCGGCATCCTCCGCTGGGGATCGCGCTGACGGTAGCTCGGACACAGAATCCACCACTTCATTATCCGGGGCATTCGGATACCTTTCGGGTAACGGTGGTGCCATGCCCGGCACTTTGAAGCTCTGCAAAAGGAAAAGGAACTTTGTTAGCAAACAAAGGAAAAAGTACACAGTGGACAAAAACAAAAGGGGAGCACTACGTGCGCAAATCTACACCTTCGGTATGACCAACGTCGAAGAAAAGGGAGGAGTCAGCGACTTCCTCGGGATTTCTTCGTCGGCCTTGAACTTCAATAGCTCGCGAAGAGCCTTGTCAAGTTCCACTTCGGATATTTTCTCACTTGAAACCCTCGTCGGATCACGGCGCCCAGAGTAAAGAAACATCGGATGCGCCCTCGCTTGGAGAGGCTGCACCCGACGCTCAAGAAACGTCCGAATGACGTCGACACCGTTCACCTCCTTCTCAGGAATCAGTTGGAGATCCTCCACCCGACGGTAAATGGCCTCTATCTCCGCCACCTCACCGTCTAAGATTTGGTTTTTCCAAGATCTTTTCTTCTCAATCAATTGGGAAGGGTCAAAAGGAACGAGACCAAAATCTTGCCCAGGCAGTACGGAGTCACGGATGTAAAACCATTTCCTCCGCCAGTACTGGACAGATTCGGACATGGAAAATGAAAAGAATTGCACGTTGGGACTGAGGGAGATGATGAAACCCCCAATGGGATACACACCATCCGAACCAGACTGCCTCTTCACGGAATAAAGCTTCCGAAAGAGGCCAAAGTGCAGCTCAATGCCAAGCCAACACTCGCAAAGCATGATAAAACACGCAATGTGGAGAAGAGAATTGGGAGACAGATGATGCAACTGAACCCCATAGAAGAAGAGCAGTCCACGAAGGAAGTCATGGACTGGATACGAAAACCCACGCAAGACGAAGGCAAGAAACATAACCCGGTACCCAGATGGGGGACAGGGGATTACCTCATTGCCGGGGAGTTTGACGGCCGTCGTATCCTGCGGGATCAGGCCCCGCTCGCGCAGTTTGCGGAGATCGCTCTCCCGCGTCTCTGATCGCCGCCAGCCACCATCGGTGACGCGAGCAGCGGCGGTGCTCTTCTTGCCTCCGATGGCACTGGTCCCAACCGCAGATGAGGATTTCTTTGTCTTCCCCATGGCGCTACAGCGGTGGTGGCGTTGGCAACGACGAAGGACAAAGGAAATGTGGAGGAAACTCTCAGCGCGCAGCAAGAATAGCTCAAGAACGAAGAGGCAGTGAATAGATGAACTGTTGCGGTGAAAAACAAACCACGATTTCACCAGAGATTATAACAGCGAAGACGACGCACGCTGGCCGTCCATCAAGAAGACCTAACGCCAACGGTAGATCTGGCCGTACACGTGTCAGCACCAAAACGAACCGTCGTTACCACGCCGTCCACTACGCGCGGAAATCGAGGAGACGCCGTAATCATCTCCACGCCGTGCGTGACCGGTCAATTCAAAGTCAGCAAGTGGGACCCACGCTTCGTCCAGTCAAGTAATCTCTGGCGTAGCAGACGCTTGAGGTCATCGATCGTAAGCACTGACGTCATCAAAAGCTATACTAGCACCACTTCGGCTCCACAGCTAAGAGTACTCACTCGAATCTACGATTCGACTAAATACTCGGGGGCTACTCATATCAGGAGCGCTGGCCGCGCACCCGACAGACAAATGAGGACAAAATTACTTCTCTGAGTCCTACTTCGAGTCTACGACTCCACTACAGACTCGGGGGCTACTCCCATAGGGAGGATGGATTTAAGCATCCGAAAATTTTCGAGTCCTGCGGACCTAATGATTGAAACAATTCTTGAACTAAAAGTCTCCGTTCGAGTCTACGACTCGAACAGACACTTGGGGGCTACTCCCATAGGGAGCGCTGGTCGCACACCCTATGAAATCTTCGAGTGCGATCTTCCGGATTCGCATGCAAAAACTTTTTTGGCAACTCTGCCCCAACAAAATGCTAAGTGAGTAACAATCTCCTTGGCCACCCGAAGCACCTCCGAGGTGATAAATGTTCGGATGCTGCGTTTGCGACGCAAAGATAAGACCTACAGATATCATCTGATGGCCTGGCAAAGCACCTGACTGCGCTTTGCTAGTATGAATCCGTACCAGCAGGTACGATGAAAAATCCCGACGGACGCGTTGGGTACACCAATTAAAATCACTGGAATTCCACTGCTATAAGTCCTCCGTGGCCTGAGTTGAATTACGCCAGCATATGTTCCAGGCCCGGGTTAAGGGACCCGAACCTGAAGAAAATCGTGTCGTTTCGTCCTAAGACAGTTAACTGACCCTGATCCGTCGGGTGAGTCAGGCACACGCATCAACAATCCCTACACACATATACTATTAACGTATAGCTGCTCCCGAAGGATGGAAGAGTCCTCAGCCGAATCTACGATTCGACTGATCACTCGGGGGCTACTGACATGGTTATACCCTACGGGTACGTAGCTTCAGCATACCTAGTCCAGCCCAAGGAAGGCCCACGACAGACTACGCTGGCCCATGAAGATTTTCGGGTGGCCAAGGCCCATGACGTCTTTGGATCCTTGGAGAGCAAGACTAGAGGAGATAGGAAATTCAAAGGGGTAAAACCCTAGAACTTGTAACCGACTAGGACTACGCCCGGGACCTGCCTAAGTCTATATAAAGGCCAGGAGGGCACGTCCTAGGACAACTCGACTCATACTTTCGCACACGCATCCACGCCAGATCGAATCTGCGCACCCTGTAACCTTCGGTTCCGCCGTAATCAAAGAGCAGACAAGCAGGAGTAGGGTTTTCCCTCCGAGGGCCTGAACCTGGGTAAATCTCGTGTCCCCTGGTTGCTTGTCTGTTAACCGTGCCACGATCTCCAGCATCCCCATCTTCTCCAAAACCCAAGTCCATAACAATGGGCATTGACGAGATTAAACCTCGTCACCATTGGGGAAGAAGGGCCCCTTTTATAGGCCCACAGATTTCTGACCGTGTTCTGCCTGTTGGGGACCCGTCAGACCGGAGACTCCGGTGTACAGAGCGGAGACTCCTGTCTACACCGGAGATTCTGCCCAATCTCTGGACCAGCCTCCGGACCACCTATCAGACTGTCCCAGCGCCTTTGAGAACCAAGTAGACCGGATACTCCGGTCTAGCCACACCGGAGACTCCTGTCAGAGGCATGGACCAGAGACTCCGGCCAGTCTCCGGACCACCATACAGAGTGTTCCAGGCTGAATTCTGGAGGCCCCTCCGGGAATTTTGGTGTAACTCCGGACCACACCGGAGACTCCGATGGTTTCACACAGGAGACTCCAGTCTTGGACCAAAATAAGAGGCAAACTTCAAATGGTGATATCTAGAGTTTGGAAACTTTGATTGAACCGAAACCAATTTTGTTGGAAAGAGGACAACAAGAGATACCCAACAAAAAGGGGTCTACACCGAAAATATTGGATACCACCAAGTGAGAACATTTCATATATTATAATGTGAGATACCTCCCTTGGTGAGAAACCGGAAAACCTCAAGGATTAAAAACGCAATATGATATAAAAGGGAAGTCCATTTTTTATGAACTAGAACTTGTTATGAATACCACAAGCTCTAGAACCTCACATGTATAAGATCCAAATAACAACCGATAAAGGATGATGCAAAGTATGCAAAAGGTTTGAGCTCTCTTTGAAAGATATGATCGAGTTACTCACTTGAGAGCCCCTCTTGATAGTACGGTTATCTATCCTATAAACCGGTCTCCCCAACTAACACCACGAGACCGGTAAGAAGGAAACCCTATCAATTTCATACCTTTGCCTTTCTCATATTCCACTTGATCTTGATGTAGACGATCTTGTCCTTCTTAAGATGGAACTTGATTGCTCTTGCACGCACTTGCTTGATGAAGACTTGCAAGTTGCTCCCCCATACGACATGGGAACCTTTACTTTGACCTTGTATTCATCGATCCATGATCACCTAGGATGGCAAGCTTCAAGCATGATATCTTCTAGAAATGGCACATCTTTAGCTTGCACAACATTAATTCTAGCATTATTTGGATTATGTCTTGAAGATACATATGATGAACTCTATCTTCTTCTTCAAGACACCCTTGCAAAAGGCTCAACTCTCACATGACCAATTTGTGGATCACTCTTTGAACACCTTGGTCACCACTTGATCCTCTTCACTTTCTTCTTCTCCAAACCTTAAAGCTAACATATGGTTCAAGCATTGCCTATGGACAATTCCTACAAATACAACTTGATATAAGCATTAGTCCATAGAGATTGTCATTAATTACCAAAACCACACATGGGGGTCCACATGTTCTTTCAGAGAGGCAACATCTCCTTGGTCATCTGAAACGCCTTCACGACGATAAACTTTCGGATGCTGCATCTGCGACGCAAAGGTAAGACCTACCGATACTTCTGATGGCCTGGCACCGCACCCGACTGCGCTCTGCTAATAATATTCCGTGTCAGTAGGCACAATGAAAAACCCCGATGGACGCGTTGGGTACATAACATAAAACACTGGATTTGTCTCCTATAAGACCTCCCCCAAGTCACGACGAGGCCAGTCAGTTATTCGACTCCTATAGAATTTTGGTGTTGTAAGTTATGTACCCAACGCATCTGTAGGGATTTTTCATCGTGTCTGCTGACATGGAATATTACTAGCAGAGCACAGTCGGGTGCGGTGCCAGGCCATCAGAAGTATCTATAGGTCTTACCTTTGCATTATAGATACAACATCCAAAATTTTATCGCCGTGGAGGTGTTTCAGGTGACTAAGGACATGTTGCCTCTCTTAGTGCTATTTTGAGCAGAGTTGCTAAATAAGATGCATGTTTTATTGTAATCATAAAGGATCTGAAAGATTTCATTTCTGTAATTCATAGGGTGCGCGACCAGCTCTCCCTATGGGAGTAGCCCCCGAGTGTCTGTTTGAGTTGCGGACTTGAACAGAGACTTATAATTATTAGTTGTGCATTACGGCGATCCAGAAATTCTTCGGATGACCCAGAATGCTACTAGCGCCGACACTTTCTCGAATACACAGCCAGTGCTCCCTATGAGAGTAGCCCTCGAGTCCATAGTGGAGCCGTAGACTCGAAGAAGGACTTAAAGCTTTAGGAAGTTCTTCGACTAACTTAGGGACCGTATTAAATTTTCAGGTGAGTGATCAGCGCTCCTGATAGGAGTAGCCCCCGAGTAGTTGGTTGAGTCGTAGACTCGAGTAAGTACTTTTATTTCCAGCCGAAAGTTTGTAGCCGTTGCTGACCTTTGCTTTTGCTGACATCATTGCTGACGCTTGGTGAGGTCAATCGTCTACGGTAGCAGAAGCAATGTGACGATATGATTGTTGGTCCCACTATCTGACTTGTATTTGACTAGTCACGCGTAGTTTACACGATAATTACTGCGTCTCCTCGATTTTTGCACGTAGTGGATGGCATGCTCGCGACGGTTCGGGCGGTGTTTGCCACGTGTATGTCGTGATGTAGGACGCATGTTAGGGTAATTGGAACAACGCCCCTGCTTCATCGTCCTTATCGTTTTATACTGTGGGGGATCGTGGTAATTCTTCTCCTTGCCATTTGCTTTCATCGTTCTTTGTCTTTCTGCCTCCTCCATTTCCATAGCTCGCACACGCTGTGCACTAGACGTTCTTTGCATTTTTTCCTTCTTCTCTCCTTCGCGCCCATCGCACCACACGCCGCACAGGCAAGATGGGCAAGTCAAAGAAGTATGCTTCTGCAGCTGCGGGGACGAGCGCTGCTGGTGCCACCAAGAAGGCCTCCACCGTCGGCCGCGTCAGTGATGGTGGTTGACGACGGTCTTCGATCAGGGAGGTGGATTTGGCTGATCTCTGTCAACACCCGGTTTTTTAATCCCAGATGCCTGTTATGCCATACATCACAATCCCAGGATTACCATTTTTGCGAGACATAACAAAATTGGATACCACAGTACATCATCCATTACAAACCATACATAAGGTCTACACAAATAGGGATCTCATGATCCTGTTCTTAATACAACTTCAAGCAGCGGAATACATAATAATAACGGTAGAGTTGGCGAAGCTCCATCTTCGGGGTCACAGGCAATGCTGACGATGGGAGATGATCCTACTTGTCATAACCTTCTTGGGGTCCATCCTCCAGGTACTCCTCTTCATAGTCTGGCCATGGGAATAGCTAGGGACAAAGCCATGGGTACTCTTTAAGTACTCGCATACTAATACTAACAAGTGAAAGGATTTTTTGATAATAGGACACTAGGCTCTAGGGTTGTTTTGCAAAAGCCAGATTTATCTCTACTAAGCTGAGAAGCAAGAGAAGCTAGTCACAATTTTATAACTCCTAAGTAGGAACTTGTATTTCAAATCACAACCCTGTTGTGGTCAAGTCAAAGTCTCAATTCATTTCACAAGTATTTTGAAAACATCTGACGGGGGAACAGTATGGCCACTCCAACTGTCCATAACTGCGGACGTGGCTATTCGATTAGTTTGACACTCTGCAGAGATTGTACACTTTCACCACAACATTCGATACATCCGTCAGGAACAAATCCTGAATTCACCATACTCAGTATGCGGATAATCAATCCTAACCTTTCAATTACACGCCCTAGTATAAGCACCTCTCCTGTGAGTTTGGCCTCCCAACCATGACCAACTGTCATCTTGGGTACTGCACAGGTGGACAATCTTCACAAGGTAGCCTCAGCTCAGACCTTGGCCGTGAGGGAACTAATACTAAGGTACATAAGTTTCCAGTCAAGCCCTACCCAATCTTCGGGTATTGTGGTTGTACGATAAAATTGGAATGGTATCGCATTCAGACAACCATCAGTTTTATAAAGGGCTAAAGCTCATGCCTCAACATTTTCATCACCAAATCATCAGGTGTTCAGAAACACATGTCAAAACATCTCAGTAGAATGATCCATCATTCTAAGGTTTTCATAACCATTTTCACCAAGTATTCCCATCTAATGTTGATCAAGTTTTATGCTTAGCACTAGCATCTACAAGTGGGGGTAAGCACTAATGGGGGATAGTAAACTAGTGGAGTTTCAACTAAGTTCAATCTTATGCCATAGGATGACATCAAGATTTTCTAGCTTAGGCCAAATTTTATGCTCTTTATGCAACCTTCAATATATATTTCTAGAATCTAAAAGTCACTTAAGTCAACTCTAAGTTAAAGCGTTGATAAAGAAATAAAGTAGAGGGCTTGCAAATAAAACTAGGATTGGTTTATCAAGTGGATATGATCACATATGCTTAAGGCATATAGTTGACATAGTAGCAAGTAAGTATTATCTTGCCCAATTAAGGCTCGCTAAAGTAGAGTATCTTGCAAGTGTTAGCTTGCCTTGTGCAGAGCAGTGGTTGAAGTTCTCCTCGGCTTCTTCTTCGTAGTATCCTCCTTCCTCCTCGTATCCTTGGTCGGTACTAGCGTCTATGAATAAATACGAGGTACACAATCACCAAACAATATTTAACTACTTGCATTCATCACATACAAGGGTCCTATAGATGATCTAGCATCATCACTAACATTACAAGATTAAAGCTTGGTTTAATTCCTTTTATTTTATGAAAAGTAATTTCTACTCATTGAAAAACTACTTAAGATTTAACATTCTCCAAACCAAACATGGGATCATGTGGACACATTTCATCACCACATATTTTAGTCCATGTGAATGTGTTTTAAAGTGGTGTCACAATTTAATAAGGTTTTACCCTTTTATTTTAATTAAATAAGTGACTAGAAATGACTATGTGGCATTCTTTTATTACTTGGTCATTATTTCTGTAAGTAAACCTATATATTTTTATATATTCTGAAAGGTATGGTTAAATGTGATTTTTGAGAGTTGGAATCAACTCAAAAGCTATTATGGTTTAAATTTGAAAAATGTTTGAATGCAGAAAAGCTTCTGCCTTGTTATTTTTACCATGGATGATCTACAGATCCAAATGACTTGAATCCAACGGGCTTGGATTCAGCATTCCTAGACCTTTCTAACAAAATTGGTTTCATTCCATTTGGTTCACTGAATCGACCTAGGTTAATTTTTGAAACTGGGTACAGAAGTGTGTTTGAAATAAAATGAAAAAGGTTAAATTCAAATAACTGGCCTGCGCGGGAAGCGATACTGGGCCGGCCTGCTAAGCACAACGCTTACGCGGGCTGGTTAAGTCGCTGTCCCCATGCGTCAGTGAGACAGGGGGTGCGAAGCGGTATGGGGCGATGTGGTGCGTTCGATCTAGTTCTAATCCAACGGCTGAGGGTCATCATCGACGTTGGGCAACGCCGAGAGACAGAAACCTAGCGCGACAGGTGGGGGTCGTTGGGGGCTCACCGGGGCTCAGGCAAGGGTCGGCGAGGCGGGCGAACGACGAAGTCAACAACGGCGAACCTCCTGGTACCGGCAACTTCTCCTGGGGCGGCTCCAATTGCTGGCCCCCTTCTTCTCCAGCAGCGGCAGGCTCCGGTGAAATTCCGGCGACGTGCTGCGCGCCTTGCTCCGATAACAGGGTTGCACGATCAGTGAGGAGAGGGGAGTGAGATGGTGTGCTCAATTCGGCTGGGGGTGGCCTCTATTTATAGTCGCGACGACGAGACCGAACGGGATGGGCAGGCGACGGTGGCGACATGGCTACGGGCTGCTAGAGGCATGGGCGGCGGTGGCGATCGCTTGGTGGTCTCATGGCGATGCTCTACGGCTTTAATGCGCGCGTAGGGGAAATGCGGTTTGGTCTGGAACGCGCGATGCTCTACGCGTCAGAGGCGGCGTCTTCGACGGCGAGTGGTGGCTATGCGGCATGGGGCGGCGAACAGGGATGTCTGGCGGTCTTCTGGGTTGGTGGCGATCATGTATGCACGCGGCGAGGGCGGCGCGCGGTCTGTGGGCGTCGGTCGAGCATGGCGCTCTGGCGCATGCTCGGCATGGTTGCTGGCGAGCTAGGCGCGGTTAGTGCGTGTGGTCCAGGGTTTGGCAATGCCTGCGACTAGGACAGGGAGTGGCGGTGGACGGTGGGCTGCCTCCCAGACAAGGTTGGCACGGCTAAATCTCCTTCTAGCTTGCTGTCTCCACTGGGGTGTCATGGTGAGCTTCGGCTGTTCACCATTGATGTCATTGCCTAGCTTATAGTGAGGCTAGTGCTTGGTTTAACTTGCTAGATGATCTACTGAGATGGTTGTGAGCTAGAGAGGGGACAAGTTAGGCTTCAATCATTGCTCACAATAGTGTTTAAGATTTTGATGATTTGTGTCTGCAAAGTGTTTGATGAAATGGCCGCAAGAATTCAAGTTTTGAATTTTGAAAAGATTTTTGGTGGGTGTGCTAGGTTGGTGCTGGTGAGTCTGCAGATGCTTGGGTTTTGAAAGTGGAGCTTGTTTGAGTGGTTTTTGAAAAAGTGGGATCTTCTCATATGATAAAGATTCAATTTTGAACTATCATTTAAACTATGCATTTGGAAGTTTCTGGATGATCACAAAGTGGGCTTTGATACCTTGTTATGAGTATAATCAAGGGGTGCAAAGATCCATAAAAGTTTCTGTTAAGTTTTGAAAGTTTGGGACAGCCAAAGTAGGCATGGGAGTTAAATTGGTCAAAATGACTATTCCCTTATTTTATTTGTTTTGATTTACTTGTCTTTGAGAAAAGCTTGGGAATTTTTTAGATGATGTTTATTTCACCTAAGAATACATTTACAAGCAAAGGAACACACAAACAAGGTGGTTCAAAAGAATTCCAAATGAAATGCATACACCATGCACGCTTTCATATTTTTATTTTAGAAAAGTTTTTGTTAACCCTAATTTTGATGATTAGAGTTTGATGATCCAAGTTTAGTATTTTTGGGATGTTACAAACCTTCCCCCCTGAAACAAAATCTCGTCTCGAGATTTGAAAAAGGACGAAAAAGATTACCTAGGATTTGAAGAGATCGGGAAACTCCGTCCTGATGTGATCTTCGCGCTCCCAGGTAGCTTCCTCTTCTGTGTGGTTGCTCCACTGAATCTTGAGAAACTTGATGCTTCGGGTTCGGGTAGTTCTGAAAGCTTCGTCCAAAATACGGATGGGTACTTCGGGATAGGTCAGGCCATCGTTGATCTCTATGGTCTGGTGATCGATATTCTTGAACACTTCGGTGTTCTCTGGGACTTCGAGACACTTGCGAAGTAACGAGATATGGAACACATTGTGCACGGCTGACATCTCTTCAGGTAGTTCCAATTGATATGATAATTCTCCTCGACGGTTCAGAATCTTGAAAGGTCCGATATATCTGGGGGCTAACTTTCCTTTGAGTTGGAAACGTTGCATTCCCTTCAATGGTGACACTTTCAGATAAACAAAATCTCCTATGTTGAAGGCGAGGTCTCTACGTCTCTTGTCGGCGTAACTCTTCTGTCTGGACTGGGCAATCTTGAGGTGCTCACGAATCTTGTGAACCTTCTCTTCTGCTTCTCGTAGGATGTCGGTTCCGAAAATCTGACTCTCTCCTACTTCCGACCAGTTCAAAGGGGTGCGACACTTCCTTAAGTACATAAATTCAAATGGGGCCATTTGCAAACTAGCTTAATAACTGTTGTTGTATGAAAATTCTGCAAATGGTAGACAATCTTCCCACTTAGATCCATATTCTAACACACATGATCTCAGCATATCTTTGAGTATTTGATTTACTCGCTCCGTTTTTCCATCGGTCTGAGGGTGATATGCGGTGCTGAAATCTAGGCGGGTTCCTAAACCTTCTTGGACTTTCTTCCAGAATCTCGAGGTAAACTGAGTTCCTCGATCCGATACGATGTTCTTGGGGACTCCATGCAAACTAACTATTCTAGAGATGTACAACTCCGCTAGCTTAGAACTCTGATATGTGGTCTTGACGGGTAAGAAATGGGCGACTTTGGACAATCGGTCCACTATGACCCAGATAGATTCATTTCCCTACTAGAAGTAGGCAGTCCAGTCCAACGGAATCCCACTTCCATCCCGGAATCTGCAATGGTTGGAACAATCCATCGGGTCTTTGATGTCCTGCCTTGACTCGCTGACATATATCACACTTGGCGATATAGCTTCCGATTTCTCTCTTCATCTTATTCCACCAAAATTGCTCTTTTAAATCTTCCATCTCTTTGTGCAAGCTTGGTTGCTCCTTCAAGATCATGGTGTTCAAGCGGCACGGTAATCTGTTAAGGGCATCTGCTACCACATTGGTTTTACCAGGGTGATAGTGAATGTCCAGATCGTAATCCTTGATTAGCTCAATCCATCTTCTCTGTCTCATATTCAGCTCCTTTTGAGTGAATATATACTTCAGACTCTTGTGATCCGTATAGATCTCACAACAATTTCTCATCAGGTAATGTCTCCAGGTCTTCAAGGCTAGAACTACGGCTGCGAGTTCGAGGTCATGGGTTGGGTAATTTTGCTCATGTTGCTTCAGTTGTCGAGATGGATAAGATATAACTTTGCCTTCTTGCATTAGCACACATCCGAGACCGATCTTGGATGCATCACAATACACATCGAAGGGCTTCGTGATATCCGGCATGATCAAGATTGGGGCTGAAATCAATCTCCTATTGAGTTCTTGAAAACTCGCTTCACATTTGTCGGTCCATTAAAACTTCTTGTCCTTCTTCAGCAATTGGGTCATGGGTCTGGAGATACTCGAGAATCCTTCTACGAACTTGCGGTAATATCCCGCCAATCCGAGAAATGCACGAACTTGGGTTTGAGTGGTTGGGGCTTGCCAATCTTCGACATCTTTCACCTTTGTGGGATCAACGGAAATTCCTCCGGCTGATACAATGTGACCGAGGAATCCTACCTCCTGTAACCAGAATTCACATTTGCTAAACTTTGCATACAGCTGATGCTCTCTAAGGGTTCCAAGAATGGTCCTTAGGTGTAGCTCATGTTCTTCTTATGATTTGGAATAAATCAGAATGTCATCGATGAAAACAACAACAAACTTATCCAGGAAGTCCATAAAAATCTTATTCATGAGATTCATGAAATAAGCGGGGGCATTGGTTAATCCAAAAGACATGACTGTATACTCGTACAATCCATATCTGGTGGTAAAGTCAGTCTTTGGGATATCCTCTGCACGAATCTTGAGTTGATGATAGCCTGTTCTAAGATCAATCTTAGAAAACACCTTGGCACCGGTCAACTGATCAAGCAAATCTTCTATCTTGGGCAAGGGGTATTTGTTCTTGATGGTGACATATTTAACTTCCGATAATCCGTACATACCTCCATCCTTCTTGTCCACAAACAAGACAGGTGACCTCCATGGTGACGCACTTGGTTGAATCAATCCAATTTCCAACATGGCATCCAGTTACTTCTTCAGTTCCTCTAGTTCCGATGGGTTCATACTATATGGTCTCTGGGCTATGGGTCCAGTTCCCGGGATTAGTTCAATGATAAACTCGATATCCCGATCTGGGGGCATACCGGGCAAAACATCTGGAAATACAACGGGGTATTCACAGACTATCTGAACTTGGTCAATGGTAGGTTGGGCTATACTCTTGTTGCACTTGAATTGACGAGGTAAGGTTTTAGATATATGCTCGATTGATATTCCGGCTGTACTGGTCATGGTTATGGCTTTCTTGGCATAGTCAATCAATCCTTTATGTTTGGACATCCAATCCATTCCTAGTACTACTTCCAAACCTTTAGTTCTGAGTACTGTCAGGTTAGCATAAAAATCTATGCCATGGATTCGGATAGGGGCGGCTTTGCAAATTTGCCTAGCCTTGGTGGTTGATCCGGGAATTTGAACAATCATGACATGCTTTAGTTTGGTTGGTTGAATTTTACTAGTGCATGCAAATTCTTCGGTGACAAATGAATGCGATGCACCAGAATCAAACAACACTCTTGCAAGTACTGAATTAACAGAAAACATACCCAGCACGATGTCTGGCGCTTCCTGAGCTTCTTCAGCATGCATGAGAAAAAGACGACCATTGAGGTTGAGCGAATTCCCTAGGGCAAACCTTCTTCCGGGCTGAACACGACGCTGCTGCTGAGCTGGGGCATTGGCATTGGGTGTTGCAGCATTCTTCTTGTTGGGGCACTCGTTAGAATAGTGGCCCTTATTTCCACAGTCATAACAAGTTACCCACGACTTGTCCTTTGCTGCTACAGGCACGACATTGCTTCCAGTCCTCGGGGCAGTATTGGTGTTGGCGGTAGCATTGTTGTTGTTGAACTTGGGGTGGGGCACAGTTGAAATTGATAGAGTTGCCAGGGTTGTTGTGATTTCCTCCGGGCCTAGGGTTTCCACAGTTGGGATAGGTCGGACGGTTCATCGGGGGTCTGTTGGTTCGTGGGGCAAATCCTGGAGATGGGTTAGGGCGATGCTTTGGGGTCTGATGGTTTCCTGGATGATGCATCATGCGACGCTTGCGGTTCTCATTGGCTTGGTTGATCTTTCCTTCCATCTGTATAGCAGAGTCGACAAGGGCTTCAATATTAGCAAAGGGGATATTGACTAACACTGTCTGCATCTCATCATGCAGACCATTCAGGAATCTCTCTTTCTTCTTGGCTTCGGTGTCAATCTCATCCGGGGCATACCTAGCTAATGACAGGAATGTTGGGAATATGCCCTAGAGGCAATCATGTATGATGAGATTTCCCATTGTATTCATAAAGTTATTAAGTAGTCCTTGTATAAGCATCTGATGTGTATCATTGAATATGTGATTCAGTTGTGGAACTATGCATTCATGTTGTTTGTACTAAATATCCTTGGTCATTGAGGTTGTGCTGGACACACAACTTAGACCAATGTGAAAGTTGGCTTGATGACTCGGTTCCACTTGTCATGGGCATGGAGATGCTATTCCAACTTACACAGACTAGGCTAAAGAGTTTAGCGAGTCGGATTGACCCATATTGAGGTACAACGAAGTAAGCTGTCATTTGTATATCTCAATCAATGTAATCCTTAGACCTGAGGTTGTTGCATAGTCCGAGTTGAGGATCACCGACTTAGGTTCTGTCAAACGCTGATCCGTAACTGGGCAGTTATAAAGGCAGGGTTCGGGTCGACTGAGAATCAAGCTGCGTGATGTGAATAACCAAGATGGGATTTTGCCCCTCCACTCGGAGAGATATTCTCTGGGCCCTCTCGTGAGATATGATTTGGAAAGCATGGCCATGCACGACTCGGTTAAGTGTTAACCGAGGCGATCGACTAAGAGTTAGTCGGGTGAATCACTTATCTCGGATCGAGAAGAGAGTCGGACTATTTAAGGGATGACATATATTCGCCTATAGTCTGACAAGGTATATCGTGAGGCTAAAGGGACTCAGACGTAAGTCGCATTGGAAAGGCAAGTCGTCATGACTCTTTGGTACTTGGGAGTCGGCATGTTCTGCTAGGAGCCGATGCCGATTGATCGATTGTGAGTTGGACTCAAATCGTGTCCAAGTAGCCATGAGCCTGCGGGGTCACACACTTAAGAGCGGGAGCAAGTTCGGATTGGATCCGAATCTATAATCTGGTTGGGTTGGACCTAAACCGGATTAGGACTGAGTTAGTGAGTTGGACTCACGGTGACTAATGTTATATGGGCTTTAGTGAATGGGTCGCGCGAGCAGAGCCCATGTTCACTCCCTATATATAGTGGAGCACAGTAACCCAGAAAGGTTAATCGTTGTTCGGTTAGGTCATTCCATGTGTTGGAAACCCTAGCTCCACAGCAGTCAAGCCGCCGTAACGAACCTAGAAGTTCGCCGCCGGCGCTCCTCCTTGTACGTGTGGATACCAGCAGAGGTGCTGTGCGATCAGCACCAGGACGATCGGATCGTGAGGACTGCACTGCATCAACTGACGCGCTTCATCAGTAATCCGCAACCGCGCGTCTAGTGGTAAACCTCGTGGCCTTCTACCTCAGCTAGATCTTGGGATCACCACGTTAGAGGAAAATTTTTATTTTATCTCCGCGTGGCCCAGCAAGGAATTTGTCACAGTATTCCACTACGGTCATCCTTCCTTGCTCCAGTTCTCTGAACTCGTCTCTCATCCTCTTGATTAAACCCGGTGGCACATGGGTTCTGCTAAACTTGACCTTAAATTCCTCCCAGGTCATCATCTGGCCTCCGGTCATTGCACGAACACTGTTCCACCATGCCCTGGCATCTCCGGCTAGATAGTGGGTGACGAACAAAACTTTCTCGCTGGCTTCCACTCCGACAACTTCTAGGTTATTTTCCATGGTTTGCAGCCAATCATCGGTGTCTAGGGGTTCTTCTGACTTAGTGAAAACAGGTGGGTTGGTATTCTGGAAATTCTTGAGCTTAGATCCATGGTTGTCCTGATTTCCGTGGCCTTTGTTGTTGTGGGATAGCTGAGCTATCTGTTGCAGGGTGGCTAGGTTGGCTTGACGTTCCGCTCTTTCAGCTTCGCAGTCAGAAGTCAACATTTGCAGAATCTGCAACATCGGGTCCGGGGATGAACCACTTCCTCCATGTGGCATCTGAAGATTGAGATAGATCATGAGAAAAGAGGGAAATTCTAAGGTTCTGGGATTTTGAAAAGTTTTTAAAGTTTGACTCAGATTTTTCTAGCAACTCACTTTTCATTCATTCATTCATAGCACACGATACAACACACACCACAACAAAGAAAAACATATGGTTTTAAGAACCATTCTGGAAACTACGCTACAGTGGGACCGAATACTACTCACTACGCTAGTGCTCAAGTGCTACTACTCCTCGGAATCGGTGGCTTCATCATCTTCATCGTCATCGATGAAGGCGAAATCATCCTCATCGGTGAAGAAGTCCATAGCCCGATCCTCCAGAAAATCATCATCATCGCTGAGATAGGAGTAGGGGTCTCCACGAAGATCCTCTCCGGCATTCTCCCTTTCCTACAACTGCATATCTCTCTCGTGGATGGTCTCCTCCAAAGACGAGATACGGTGGCGAAGACGGGCAATGATGCAATCCTTCTTGTCAAGCTGACGGCGGCAAGCCTTGCGATCCTTTGCTAGCATAGCGATGGTTTGATCCTTCGTCTTGATGATGGCAGACTTGTGGTTGGAGTAGTCACGACAGTTATCCAACTCCTGCTGACGATCGTACATCATGAAGCTAAGGTGGTCCAATTGAGTCTTCAGCTCAGGGTGGTATGGGGCTTCCAGTGGTTGTCCGTTAGCATCATGCCTTGGGAAAAACTCAAAGCGGGTTCCCTTGATCCGATTGACGCTCTGCCCACACAGACGGGAAAGAGATTCCTGCATGGCCCTGGCAAGTCCATCGAGCCAGTTGTTCTCTCTTAAGGTAAACTGAATTCCCTCAGCAGTGGAAGGTTCAATCTTTCCTCGGAGACTTGCAACAATTAGCCACTGCAGATCTTCTTCTCCTTGATCATTGAGCTGAGCTCCGAAGAACTCGGGGTGCGGACGCTCCAGAAGTTCTGAAAGCTGGTCCAAATCCCTCTCAAAGTTAAGGTCTCCTCCATTCCCCAACTGATAAAACTTGTTGTACTTCACGTCCATCTATAAGAATATAGGATGAGTAAGTTAGTAGAGTGATCAAGTGTGTCAAAATTTTATGTATTTTGCAAGAGTTTTTGAGGAACATGAATTTTCATGAAAGAATCAAAGGGATAAGAATGAGAATAAGTTTTTGTAAATATTTGTTTTATTTGGTTTTGAAACTAAGTTTTTGATTCAAACGTCCAGTCTAACTAGGGTCTCCTATGGTCAGGATGGCTCTGATACCAACTTGTCAACACCCGGATTTTTAATCCCAGATGCCTGTTATGCCATACATCGCAATCCCAGGATTACCATTTTTGCGAGACATAACATAATTGGATACCACAGTACATCATCCATTACAAACCATACATAAGGTCTTACACAAATAGGGATCTCATGATCCAGTTCTTAATACAACTTCAAGCAGCGGAATACGTAATAATAACGGTAGCGTAGGCGAAGCTCCATCTTTAGGGTCACATGCAATGCTGACGATGGGAGATGATCCTAGTTGTCGTAACCTTCTTGGGGTCCATCCTCCAGGTACTCCTCTTCATAGTCTGGCCATGGGAATAGCCAGGTACAAAGCCATGAGTACTCTTTAAGTACTCGCAAACTAATACTAACAAGTGAAAGGTTTTTTTGATAATAGGACACTAGGCTCTAGGGTTGGTTTGCAAAAGCCAGATTTATCTCTACTAAGCTGAGAAGCAAGAGAAGCTAGTCACAATTTTATAACTCCTAAGTAGGAACTTGTATTTCAAATCACAACCCTGTTGTGGTCAAGTCAAAGTCTCAATTCATTTCACAAGTCTTTTGAAAACATCTGATGGGGGAACAGTATGGCCACTCCAACTCTCCATAACCGTGGACGCGTCTATTCGAATAGTTTGACACTCTGCAGAGATTGTACACTTTCACCACAACATTCGATACATCCGTCAGGAACAAATCCTGAATTCACCATACTTAGTATGCGGATAATCAATCCTAACCTTTCAATTACACGCCCTAGTATAAGCACCTCTCCTGTGAGTTTGGCCTCCCAACCATGACCAACTGTCATCTTGGGTATTGCATAGGTGGACAATCTTCACAAGGTAGCCTCAGCTCAGACCTTGGCCGTGAGGGAACTAATACTAAGGTACATAAGTTTCCAGTCAAGCCCTACCCAATCTTCGGGTATTGTGGTTGTACGATAAAATTGAAATGGTATCGCATTCAGACAACCATCAGTTTTATAAAGGGCTAAGGCTCATGCCTCAACATTTTCATCACCAAATCATCAGGTGTTCGGAAACACATGTCAAAACATCTCAGTAGAATGATCCATCATTCTAAGGTTTTCATAACCATTTTCACCAAGTATTGCCATCTAATGTTGATCAAGTTTTATGCTTAGCACTAGCATCTACAAGTGGGGGTAAGCACTAATGGGGGATAGTAAACTAGTGGAGTTTCAACTAAGTTCAATCTTATGTCGTAGGATGACATCAAGATTTTCTAGCTTAGGCCAAATTTTATGCTCTTTATGCAACCTTCAATATATATTTCTAGAATCTACAAGTCACTTAAGTCAACTCTAAGTTAAAACTTTGATAAAGAAATAAAGTAGAGGGCTTGCAAATAAAACTAGGATTGGTTTATCAAGTGGATATGATCACATATGCTTAAGGCATATAGTTGACATAGTAGCAAGTAAGTATTAGCTTGCCCAATTAAGGCTTGCTAAAGTAGAGTATCTTGCAAGTGTTAGCTTGCCTTGTGCAGAGCAGTGGTTGAAGTTCTCCTCGGCTTCTTCTTCATAGTATCCTCCTTCCTCCTCGTATCCTTGGTCGGTACTAGCGTCTATGAATAAATACGAGGTACACAATCACCAAACAATATTTAACTACTTGCATTCATCACACACAAGGGTCCTATAGATGATCTAGCATCATCACTAACATTACAAGATTAAATCTTGGTTTAATTCCTTTTATTTTTAGAAAAGTAATTTCTACTCATTGAAAAACTACTTAAGATTTAACATTCTACAAACCAAACATGGGATCATGTGGACACATTTCATCACCACATATTTTAGTCCATGGGAATGTGTTTTAAAGTGGTGTCACAATTTAATAAGGTTTTACCCTTTTATTTTAATTAAATAAGTGACTAGAAATGGCTATGTGGCATTCTTTTATTACTTGGTCATTATTTCTGTAAGTAAACCTATATATTTTTATATATTCTGAAAGGTATGGTTAAATGTGATTTTTGAGAGTTGGAATCAACTCAAAATCTATTATGGTTTAAATTTGAAAAATGTTTGAATGCAGAAAAGCTTCTGACTTGTTATTTTTACCATGGATGATCTACATATCCAAATGACTTGAATCCAACGGGCTTGGATTCAGCATTCCTAGACCTTTCTAACAAAATTGGTTTCATTCCATTTGGTTCACTGAATCGACCTGGGTTAATTTTTGAAACTGGGTACAGAAGTGTGTTTGAAATAAAATGAAAAAGGTTAAATTCAAATAACTGGGCTGCGCGGGAAGCGATACTGGGCCGGCCTGCTAAGCACAGTGCTTACGCGGGCTGGTTAAGTCGCTGTCCCCATGCGTCAGTGAGACAGGGGGGTGCGAAGCGGTATGGGGCGATGTGGTGCGTTCGATCTAGTTCTAATCCAACGGCTGAGGGTCATCGTCGACGTTGGGCTACGCCGGGAGACAGAAACCTAGCGCGGCAGGTGGGGGTCGTTGGGGCTCACCGGGGCTCAGGCGAGGGTCGGCGAGGCGGGCGAACGACGAAGTCGACGACGGCGAACCTCCTGGTACCGGCAGCTTCTCCTAGGGCGGCTCCAATCGCTGGCCCCCTTCTTCTTCAGCAGCGGCAGGCTCCGGTGAAATTCCGACAACATGTTGCGCGCCTTGCTCCGGTAAAAGGGTGGCACGATCAGTGAGGAGAGGGGAGTGAGATGGTGTGCTCAATTCGGCTGGGGGTGGACTCTATTTATAGTCGCGACGACGAGACCGAACGGGATGGGCAGGTGACAGTGGCGACATGGCTACGGGCTGCTAGAGGCATGGCCGGCGGTGGCAATCGCTTGGTGGTCTCCTGGCGATGCTCTACGTCTTTAATGCGCGCGTAGGGGCAGTGCGGTTTGGTCTAGAGCGCGCGATGCTCTACGTGGAAGAGGCGGCGTCTTCGGCGGCGAGCGGTGGCTATGCGGCATGGGGCGGCGAACAGGGATGTCTGGCGGTCTCCTGGGTTGGTGGCGATCATGTATGCACGCGGGGAAGGCGGCGCGCGGTCTGTGGGCGTCGGTCGAGCATGGCGCTCTGGCGCATGCTTGACATGGTTGCTGGCGAGCTAGGCGCGGTTAGTGTGTGTGGTCTAGGGTTTGGCAATGCTCGCGACTGGGACAGGGAGTGGCGGTGGACGGTGGGCTGCCTCCCAGACAAGGTTGGCACGACTAAATCTCCTTCTAGCTTGCTGTCTCCACTAGGGTGGCATGGTGAGCTTCGGCTGTTCACCATTGATGTCATTGCCCAGCTTACAGTGAGGCTAGTGCTTGGTTTAACTTGCTAGATGATCTAGTGATATGGTTGTGAGCTAGAGAGGGGACAAGTTAGGCTTCAATCACTGCTCACAATAGTGTTTAAGATTTTGATGATTTGTGTCTGCAAAGTGTTTGATGAAATGGCCGCAAGAATTCAAGTTTTGAACTTTGAAAAGATTTTTTGTGGGTGTGCTAGGTTGGTGCTGGTGAGTCTGCAGATGCTTGGGTTTTGAAAGTGTAGCTTGTTTGAGTGGTTTTTGAAAAAGTGGGATCTTCTCATATGATAAAGATTCAATTTTGAACTGTCATTTAAACTATGCATTTGGAAGTTTCTGGATGATCACAAAGTGGGCTTTGATACCTTGTTATGAGTACAATCAAGGGGTGCAAAGATCCAGAAAAGTTTCTGTTAAGTTCTGAAAGTTTGGGATAGGCAAAGTAGGCATGGGAGTTAAATTGGTCAAAATGACCATTCCCTTATTTTATTTGTTTTGATTTACTTGTCTTTGAGAAAAGTTTGGGAATTGTTTAGATGATGTTTATTTCACCTAAGAATCCATTTACAAGCAAAGGAACACACAAACAAGGTGGTTCAAAAGAATTCCAAATGAAATGCATACACCATGCATGCTTTCATATTTTTATTTCAGAAAAGTTTTTGTTAACCCTAATTTTGATGATTAGAGTTTGATGATCCAAGTTTAGTATTTTTGGGATGTTACAATCTCGCAGGAGAAGGGCGACACCATTATTCCTGGTAACGAGGTAACCCCTGATCCACCCAAAGCTTTTTGGGTTATGTTTTACGCTTTTGTCATCCGCGGGCTTTCTCTCCATGCCAACGTATTTCTTCGTGGGATTTTTTTCTTTACGGGCTACAACTCCACCAATTGTTGTCCAACTCCCTTTTGCATATCGTGTGCTTCATCATGATATGCGAGTGCTAGCTCAGAATCGAGCCGCACTTTATCCTCTTCAGCAAACTCTATTCCCTGAAGAGGCAATTTGGTACTGGCGGCGTTTACGCGTTGGGTGGGTGCGGGATATCCATTTGCCCCATCGTTCAGTACTTCACCTTCCACCTCTGCGAATCCGTCAAAGGATGGAGGAACATGTAACACCCCACTTTTAGCTAATTGTATATTAGGGTTTTGATTGTGCATTGCATGAGCATCATCCTTTAAATTGTGCAAGAAAGAAATATACAAAACCCTAAACCCTACTCTTTCCCTCTATTTTAAAAGAAATTCAAAATGGGTTTGAATTTCTAAAATCACAAAACAATTGGAGCCCAAATGGACTAAGAGGGCCCCAAAATATTTTACTAAGTTTTACAAAACCCTCTAGTATTTTTGAATTACCCAAAACAGATTTGAAATGAGTTTGCAAAAGAAAGAAATAACAAAACTAAAAAGAAAATGTTTTCTGCTAAAAAAACAGAGCTGCCAGGCCAGCCCAATCCTTCTCCCTCTCTCCCTGCCGCCCATGCACACTTGCAGCTGGCCCAACTCGGCCCATCCGCAGCCCACCGTACCCCTTTGTTCCTTTTTGTTTTCTTCTTCCTCAAGACAGAAGGACGATGAGGGAGGCAGCTGCCTGCCTCCTCCTGATTCATCGATCGCCACGTCGACATCATCACCCCTGGACCAGATAGCTATCCGAGGATGCGAAGAAGACCGCACGTCTCTCATCTCCTTCCCTATCCCTTTCTCTCGGCCCCTCTCGCTCTCTAGCGTTCTCCCATGGAGAGACCGAACCCTAGCTGAATGGCCGCCGTGAATCGCCACTATTCCGGCCACCCCCAAGCCCTTCCGTGTATCTTGAGAGCTCCGCCTCCTCCCTGTTAATCTCCCCGACCAATCTTGCAAGCCGGGAGGTTCCCAAACGCCGCAATTGGAAGCTCCTTCCCGAAGTCTGGCCGCCGCATGTTGGGGAGGTGACCCCGGATAGGGTCAAGACGGGGGAAGCCAAAAGGAGTTTCCCCGGTCTTATGCCGAGTTACTATTTATATCGGCCGAATCATGTAAAGGTCGGCCGATATGAGCATGACCATGACATTTACAAGAGGGGTTGTACGTTACTCAGCCGACGTACGAGTTAAGTCGGCCGGGCAAGTCCGAATAAGCCATAATGCAGGTGAAGGCCGAGCCGAGTTAAGCGAGGCAGGGCCGAATAACATGAAGCTTGCAGGAGAAGGAGGAACCTAAAGTCAAACCCTAGCCTCGGGCTAGGAAGAATCTGAACAGAGCCAAGCGCAAAGGACAAGGCGCAGAGCAGCAAAAGAGCAGAAGGAGGTCACGGAGGTGACACTCCTGTAACCCGAGGCATGCAGGTGGGGCTCTCTGGAACTTTGCCGTCATTAGAAGGGGGACACGGAAAGGAGCTCGCCGAGTTACTATATGGGGACAAGCATATTCCTCGAATATGCTTGCCACGTCAGCCCTAGAGGAGCCAAGGCACCCCTTTATAAGGGGAAGCTTGGACCCTTGAGGAGGGATCAGCTCATTCTACACCGTTAGGCTTGTAAATTTCATCTTCTCTTCCTGCATACAGCTCAAGGAGCACTTGTAGTCCCAGAGAGGAGAAATAAAAATCTATATGTTAGTCGTTCGCGTGTAGAAACAACTACATCTTCCCTCCCTAGATCCCACTAGCATCCATTGGCCCCATACATTAGCCTACCCATGGCATCTGCCGTGCCACCACCACGACAGTTGGCGCCCACCGTGGGGCCAGCAGCGGTGCTAGATGGAGTCAGGATCCGGACGGGAAACTTCATCCACACTGGCGAGCGCGTTGTCTCTGGATTAGTCCGAAGATTTGATCTCTGTGACTATGTCAGCGATAACGCAGGTAGCTTCAGGGGAAAAACTCCTCCGCGCAATGGCGTCTTCATCAACTTGGGCATGCACCAGATCTACGTCGGCGTCGACACCTCCGGCGTTTATCCTCACCAAGTTATTGTTGCAGGAGAGCCCCCCCTTAGCGCCACAAACGGTCTGCATGGAGAACGCCCCGTCATCAGCGTCGAGGTGATGGTCGCAGCCGGGGTGCAGGCGGGAGCAGCAGGCGCCGGATCAAGCAAGGATCCGATGACGGGAGTACAGGTGACCACAAAGCAGGCAGCTCCACCGCCCACCGAGGTAGATCCTTCAGCAGCCAACCCAGCCGAGGTGCAGGAGACAACCCCGAAGGCACCAAGGGTAAGATGCCCACCTCTGGAAAGACCAGAAAATATTCTCCAGGCAACTATAGATAATCTGACTATGCCTGTAGCGCCGATACTTGATCCGGCTAATGCTCATGCACAATTAGAAGAAACCAGGAAAAAAGTACTGGTAGAGGCAAAAAAGGTGTCGGCATTGCGGGAGTCCTTAAACAGGACCCTGTGAGAATATGCTAAGGCAAAAAAGCTTGATGTCGCCTCCGAGCGGGTTGATGAATTAAGATTGAGAGGGAAGAACCTCATGGATGATATCAATAAAGAGCATGAGACTCATAAGACAGATTCAGTCGATCTAGGCTTTCCGAGGTATAGCACCCCGACAAACAACCTAAGGGCGGCAAATGCCGCTGCACTAGAGTTAGAAGGACTGGCCGGCGAAGCCCGACAGAAACAACAAGAAAGAGTGAATGAGCTGGTGCGCATTGCGAACCAGCAGAATGAAGAAATGCTCAGGGCAGACCCGGCAAGGCCTGGTGCCTCACGTATGGTTCATTCGGCTGGTGCAGCACCCGCCCTATCTGTGGCAGCAGCATCCTCACCCGGAAACAATGCACGAAAAGACAGAGCAGTAACGTCGGGAAAACGAAATAAGCAAATTGTTCCGTATGATCCAGCAGTAGCCGGAAAAGCAAATGAAAACATAGGCAATGGGAGCCGAGGTAACAGTGGCAAAAGAAACCCCGGCCGTGCCAACAAAGGCAATGGAAGCCGAGGTAATGGAGACCCCGGAAGAGGAAATCATGAGAACAATGACCCGGCGGAAAGGAGGAGAGACCTACCGCCTAATCCTCAGCCGAGGAATGAACCTCAGCAAGAACGAGAAGTGAGACCGGCCCACCATAATCAGGCAAATGAGAGGTACAATGATGGTTACTCAGATATGGAGTATGCAGGGCACAGTGGGAATAACAATTATGGAATACAGGAAAGAATCATTTACAGAAACTTGCCGTCGAATGACGCAAGATCAAAACTAGACAGGTTGTACCGGTCCGAGTTGTTAGAGGAGCAAGGTCCGCTGGGTCCGGCATGTTACGGACCCCGGATCATGGGCGAGCCGCCTGTGCCAAATTTTCAGCTAGCGAGGGGCACGAAAACATACAATGGGAGCACCAAACCACAAGACTGGTTAATTGACTATGCCACTGCAGTAAAAATAGCTGGCGGAAACTTGCGATGGGCAGTAAGATATGTCCCGCAAATGCTGGAAGGACCGGCTAGAGTGTGGTTGAATAATCTGCCAGCGGGCAGTATCAACTGCTGGCTAGATTTTGAAGAGATGTTTGTCAGCAACTTTACCAGCACTTACAAGAGACCAAACAGGCCGTAGCAGCTTGCAATGTGCAAGCAAAGTCCGAATGAGACAGACAGAGAATTCTTGACTCGGTGGTTTAACCTCAGGAATTCATGCGAGGGAGTTATAGAATCACAAGCGATATCTTGGTTCGCTCAAGGATGCCGTTATGCCAGTGTCTTGTGGCAGCGACTGCAAAGAGATATGCCAACCACATTGGCAGAAACCATCAGAATAGAGGATTCGTATGCATTGGGAGATCCGACGCAACCAGAGATGATGTCGACAGACCATCGGGAGCATCAAGATCAATATGCAAGAGATGCGGCTGGATCATCGAGGCGCAATGAGTTCAGAGGTAGAAGAAGAGAGGAAAGACCGGATTATAGATATGCCTCCAATCAGGTGGCAGCGGTAGTGCAAGATCAGCCGAGTCACGGAAACAATCATCGGCAGAAGAATGGTCCTCAGCAATGGACACCAAGGAATGAAGGGAAGAGACAGTAGACACCAGAACAGAAGAAGCAATGGCAGGAAAGGCCGAAGTACACGTTTGAGTCCATGTTGGATCAACCGTGTAAGTTTCACACTCCAAACCCGGCCAAGCCGGCCAATCATACAACTCGGCAATGCGCCTGGATGAAAAATGCAATGGGTAACCCAGCGGGCATGCAAGCACCTTCCCATCAGGCACATCAGCAGCAGCAGCCGCAGTTGATTGGAGCAAATGCACAGCAACTAATGTTACCCCCTCCTCCCCCGAGGTATGATAACTCGGACCGAAGAGATGTAGTGCATCAAGTGATAAATCAGGGTCAGGATGGAAGGACAAACCCCGGAAATAATGGATGCAATGATTACAGGGAACATCATCAATCATACTGCGTGTTCACAACAGAACAGCAAGACAGTCAAAGTGTACAACACCGACATATGGAAGTAAATGCAGTTATGCCGGCAGTACCAAGATATGTGCCTTGGTCAGATCAAGAAGTAACTTGGAGCATAAAGGATCATCCCAAAATAATGCCGAATCCGGGGTCATACGCACTCGTACTAGATCCGACGTTTGTCGGACCCAGCATTAATGTGAAATTTTCAAAAGTACTCATTGTCAATGTGAGTAGTATCAATATCATGTACAAAGATACAATGCATAAACTCGGGATATTGCAGAATATGCTGCAATCCACAAGAACCACATTCCATGGAATAGTGCCTGGACTTTCATGCGAACCCATTGGGAAGGTTCGAGTAGATGTGTTATTCGGCACAAGGGATAACTGCAGAGCGGAAAATTTGGAGTTTGAGGTGGTGGACCTAGAAAGTTGCTATCATGCTTTACTCGGTCGGCCAGCATTGGCCAAATTCATGAGCAGCTGCCACATAACTTACTTGAAAATGAAGCTACCTGGACCTCAAGGGGTGATAACAGTAGCAGGAGATTACAGGAAGTCGATGGAATGTGCCTCGGCCGGATCAAACCTGGCCGAGTCATTGGTGATCGCAAGAGAAAAAAGAAGGATTCAAGAGGTAGCGGGTCTCGCTCAGTCGGCGCAACTAAATATGCCGGCATTGGCCAACCCACATGGAAGCATTTCTTTCCAACCGACTAAAGAAACGAAAAAGGTCCAGATAGATGAGCAGTTCCTAGAACGCACCATCACCATTGGTGCCGGCCTAGATGCCAAATAGGAAGGCGAGCTCACCAACTTCCTCCGTGAGAATGGGGACATCTTTGCATGGTCAACTCAAGACCTGCAAGGTGTGCCGAGGGAGTTGGCTGAGCACTCTCTGCATGTGAGGCCAGGAGCAAGGCCGGTGAAGCAACCTCTCCGCCGCTTCGCCGAAGACAGGAGAAAAATAATAGGGTATGAGATAGCTCGGCTCCTTGCGGCCGGGTTTATCATGGAAGTGCTTTATCCGAATTGGTTATCAAACCCGGTGTTAGTAGAAAAGAAAAAGGATGATCCAAATGTAGCCGTCGTATGGCGAATGTGTATTGATTACATGAACCTAAACAAGGCGTGTCCCAAAGATCCTTTTGCTTTACCTAGAATAAACCAAGTCATTGATTCGACCGCTGGTTGTGAGCTGTTATCATTTGTAGACGCGTATTTTGGTTTTCACCAGATACCGTTAAATCCGGCTGATCAAATAAAGACTGCGTTTATTACCCCGTACGGGGCTTATTGCTATCGCACCATGCCATTCGGCCTACGTATCGCAGGGGCAACGTACCAGAGATGTATGCAAAAATGTCTACATGACCAGATAGGAAAAAAATGTACAAGTATATGTAGATGATGTGGTTATCAAAACCAAAGAGAGTAAAACGCCATTGGAGGATATTCGGCAGACATTCGCGAACTTGAGAAGGTTTCGAATGAAGCTTAACCCGGAAAAATGCACCTTCGGTGTACCAGCTGGAAAACTACTCGGTTTTCTCGTATCTAGCCGAGGTATAGAGGCCAACCCAACTAAGATAAGATCGGTAGAAAGGATGGAATTGCCGAGATGTCTAAATGACGTACAGAAGTTCACGGGTTGCCTGGCCTCGCTTAGCCGATTTGTATGTCGGCTGGGGGACAAGGCACTACCACTATATCAACTGATGAAAAAATCTGATAGGTTCATTTGGACACCACAAGCAGATAATGCATTTCATGAACTGAAGAAGATGTTGGTCACAACACCAATCCTGGCCTCTCCATTGTCAAAAGAGCCTATGTTACTTTACATAGCCGCCACAAACATAATGGTAAGTGCGGTGATCGTTGTGGAACGGATTGAAGAGGATAAATCAGTACAAAGGCCGGTATATTACCTAAGCGAGGTACTATCAGCCTCAAAACAAAATTACCCACATTATCAGAAGATGGCATATGGAGTATACATGTCGACGAAGAAACTTAAACATTACTTCGAAGAGCACCCGATCAAAGTGATCTGTGAAGCGCCCATAGCCGACATATTGAGCAACAAAGATGCAAGCGACCGAATAGCAAAATTGGCAATTGAATTGTCACCTTATGCTCCGCAATTCGATAGGCGAGATGCAATCAAATCTCAGGCTGTGGCCGGCTTCTTTGTGGATTGGGCCGAGGTACAATATGAGCCACCATCACCAGATCCGAATTATTGGACAATGCACTTCGACGGTTCCAAGCTGAGGAATGGCTTGGGGATAGGGATAGTGTTAACCTCGCCAAAAAGAGATCAGCTGACATATGTGCTGCAAATACATTTTGCCGCATCAAACAATGTAGCCGAGTACGAAGCACTCATCCATGGATTGAAGGTGGCAAAAGAGATTGGGATACGCCGGATCTTATGCTACGGAGATTCAGATCTAGTAGTACAACAAGTATCAGGCAATTGGGATGCGCTAGATGCCAATATGGCCTTATATAGATTCCATGTGCAAAAACTCAGTGGATACTTCGATGGATGTGAATTTCATCATACCTCGGGCAGAAAATGACGCTGCAGACATGCTGTCAAAACTCGGATCAACCAGGCAATCAATTTCCCCGAGTATCGCCCTAGAGCACCTGAGAAAACCATCAATAACACCATCACCAGAGTCCGAATCCATCTTTATTCCTGTGAAATCAAGAGAAGATAGTATGCCGATGGAAGTTGACAAAGAATGTAACCCGGAGTTTCCGAAAGTGAACCCGGCCGATGCACGGATGGATATGGAAAAATCCGAGGTGGTTATGTCGGCGAAAAATATGGAAATAGATAGTGAGATTATCCCAGAGAAAATCATGCCAACATGGGCGCAACCCATATTTTCCTTCCTTAAGGATGCGACTTTGCCGAATAACGAGGTACTGGCTAGACAGACAGTGAGAAGAGCTAAAGCTTATACAATCATAAACAATGAGCTGTATAAAAGGAGCGTCACAAGCGTGCTGCAAAGATGTGTGGATTCGGCGGAAGGCCAGGAGATTCTCCTAGATATACATCAAGAAGAATGCGGGCATCACGCCTCGTCCAAAGCTTTAGTGGCCAAAGCATTCAGGAATGGATTTTATTGGTCAACAGCGTTGAAAGAGGCCAAATAATTGGTGGAAAAATGTAATGGTTGCCAGAGATATGCCAGCAAGATACATATGCCATCGTACGAGTTAAAGACGATACCAATTACTTGGTTGTTTTCTGTATGGTGCTTAGATATGGTGGGACCATTCAAGCCGGCCCGGGGCGGGATGACCCACATTTTAGTCATGGTCGACAAATTCACAAAGTGGATTGAAGTGAAACCAATAAAAATATGATGGACCAACAACAGTAAAATTCCTCAAAGATATTATCTTGAGATATGGTTACCCACACAGTGTTATTACAGACAATGGCACAAACTTTACTGAAGGGGCCTTTGCTAGATTCTGTCAAGAAAAACACATAAGACTAGATGTCGCCTCGGTGGCTCACCCAGAATCTAATGGGCAAGTAGAAAGATCTAATGGACTAGTATTGTCCGGAATAAAACCCCGACTCATCGAACCACTGCAAAGGTCGGCAGGGTGCTGGATCGAGGAACTACCAGCAGTACTATGGAGCCTCAGAACTACCCCAAACAGGTCAACTGGGTATACCCCATTTTTTCTGGTATATGGAGTAGAAGCCGTGCTTCCAGCCGACATAATACATGACTCGCCAAGAGTTACCCAGTATACAACCGCTGAGGTAAATGAGGTAGCTCGGCAAGATGATGTCGATCTGCTAGAAGAAGCCAAGGAGTTGGCACTATCAAGATCAGCTATTTATCAGCAAGACTTACGGCGATGTCACAACAAGAAAGTCAATCCAAGAGTGTTTAAAGAAGGAGATTTGGTTCTTCGGCTAGTGCAACGCACAAACGTCATGCATAAACTATCGCCCCCATGGGAGGGACCATTCATCGTGAGCAAAGCATTGCACAATGATGCATATTACCTAATTGATGCCCAGTCACCAGAAAAAGAACAAGGCAAACAAAGCCGGCGAAGAATCGAAAAGACCATGGAACATAGCTTTACTTCCTCCATTTTACTCGTAGGAGTCATCTATGATACGTTGTAATGTGACGCTTCAAGTCGAAGTATCGACTATGTATTAAACCTCGGCACCTTGAGCAGTGACTCGGGGACTGCCCTATGTTATTTCTCATTTTGGGTTATGTATTAAACCTCGGCACCTTGAGCAGTGACTCGGGGACTGCCCTATGTTATTTCTCATTTTGAGTGATGTATTAAACCTCGGCACCTTGAGCAGTAACTTGCACACTGCCCTATATTATTTCACATTTTGAGGTATGTACTAAACCTCGGCACTTTGAGTTATGCACTTTGAGCAGTGACACGGGGACTGCCCAACGTTATTTTTTATTCCTAAATTATGTGTTAAGTTTCAGGACCTCGAGCAGGGAACTCGGGGACTATAACATATTATCCTTTATCTCGAATTAGGCATTAAAACCTCGATTTCTAGAACACTGACTAGGGAATTGCCCCATCATGGTCACCTGTTACAAAAATGGGTATTAAACTTCGGCACCCCGAACGATAGGTCAAAAGCTACCTTGAACGATATTATTTCGCTTTCCCCAAATATGGGCTTCGAGATTTATAGCTCGGATAGAGATCAAGAACACAATGGTTGAGCCGTCGAATTTATAAAGGTCAGGCAATATTAAACGCCGAACTAAGGTGGGTTAAATGAAAACACACAATCCGAACTTATGAGATTGAAGGCCACCAAAGCAAAGATTTAAACCAACAAGATCTGTTTAGACAGACTAATAACGATCACCATCATATGTGCCTCAGCGGCAAAAGGCAAAAGGGGTTCATACCACACAGAAAGCCGGACAATTATTTCACACACATCATACGCCCGGCATACCGGGGATAGGAAATAACTTAAAGTTTTTTGAACCTAAGGGGTAGCGACTTGGTTAGGCACTTGGCGCTCCGAGGTAAACGGCACCTCGACCGAAGTTACTTCGCCCTCCACAGAACCAATAGCGACTTCGGGGGAAGCCCGGGGCTGTTGAGAAACGTTAGGTTGAGCTTGAGAGTGCCCAGTCCCTTTGGAAGATGATCGCGCATCGCCCTCCCCATCCGAGCTGGCGCTGGAATCACCAGAGTTGTCTGAGTCGTCCTCACCCTCGTACTGATCGGCCGAACTATTATTAGAGGCATCTTCGACTTCGACGTCATCCGCTGGGTTGGGAAGAAAACTCGGCCCTTCAATCCAGTTATGCACATCAGCATACTCAACAAGCTGGAAGGCACGAGCTTGTCGGCGAGCGACGAATTCTGGATCCTCAACCCAACAGGAGCCAGTGCGCAAGTTTATCAAGGTATCGAGCGAAATATCCTCGTACCAAGACATAATGACTGTGAGCGCCATATCAGCACCAGCCCATCCAGCGGATTCCCTCCAGAGATTTAACTAGTTCTGGGATGCCATTAATCTTTCCACCAGTATATTGATCTCATCAATATCAGGGGTTCCAGAAGTATTCGTCCAGAGAACATGGTAGGCCCGAATGGCTGGCTGCACCAAATCCCTGCCCATAATCTTCATTGGACAAACGACAGCGCCAACGACAACCAAGAAGTCTTCCATCGAGTATTCTGGGATCGCATCTGCGGGGACACCTCGGCGCACGCGAGCATTAGTCACCTCTCTAGAGCTCACGGGCTTAGCTTCCGGAAAATGGTCTACGCAAAATAAAAGTATATCGGTCAAAAGTAAGAAAAAGAAGAAGATAACTCGGCCACGGTCAGATACTTACGATGAATATAGCTCAACATTTTCTGAAGATCTTGAGCCCAATCAACCTTGGTCTTCTCAAAGCCAGTGATTTCCTCGCTCATCGTCCATGTCTTAAGTTCGGCAGCCTCGAGGAGTTCTTTATCCTTCTGCAATTGCAGACTTAGCCGATTCTTCTCTTTGGAGAACTCCTGATCAACTTTCTCTAACTCAGATTTCTAAGAAATCTTGAGGGACTCCACCTCTGCGCGCAAGCGAATTATCTCGTCATCTTTCTCTTTCAGCTGCGCCGAATGAGTAGCGGCTTGTTCTAAAAAATGCAGCATCATATCAGGCATGGGTATGCATTCTTGATGTGATGCTGCAAGAGTTTGTAACTCGGCTATACCAAAGCCAAAAGGTTATAAGAAACCCGGGATAAATCTCGAACGGGAATCAGTAAAGAGAAAGGATAACTAACCTTCCAGGGCCTTGACTTTCTTCTCAGGACGGATATTAAGATTGTTGATATTACCTGTTTACCAGCAAAATGAGCTAACACCTCAAGTAGAAAATATTAAGAGCTTTAGGGACAATACAAAAGTTTGTTAAATTACCAGCTTTCTTCACCACGGGAACAAATTTCTCATACTTCTCTTGCAATTTCTTATGTGTGAAAAGCAGCCTTTGGAATTCGGCGGTCCGCCGATCATGAGCAACCTAAGCGACAAAATAAATTGAAGTGAGATATTCAAAGCTAAGATAGATCCGAATCAAGCAAAAGCTTAACTCGGATCTAGGTGGCTGGATATTCGAAGCTAAACAGATCCGAATTAAGCAAAGCTTAACTCGGATCTAGGTGGCTGGATATTCGAAGCTAAGACAGATCCGAATCAAGCAAAGCTTAACTCGGATCTAGGTGGCTGGATATTCGAAGCTAAAACAGATCCGAATCAAGCAAAAGCTTAACTCGGATCTAGGTGGCTAGATATTCGAAGCTAAGACAGATCCGAATCAAGCAAAGCTTAACTCGGATCTAGGTGGCTGGATATTCGAACACTAAGACAGATCAGAATCAAGGAAAGCGTAACTCAGATCTAGGTGACTGGATATTTGAACACTAAGACAGATCCGAATCAGGCAAAGACTAATAAAGCTTCCAAACGAATAACAAGATATTTGGTTGCAAGCTTCGGGGACTAGAGTATATATAATATCATTCGAATAACTAATAAAATGTCAATAAAAACAATTACCTCGTTCATATTATCGTTGTCAAGCACGATCTTGGCAGCCAGATGCAAGCGACTGCTGATGTCGGAGAGTTGAAATGGCTGACTGCTTGGATTGCCCTCGAGCTGATCAGCAGCGTTCCAATTATTGGCATACTCAACCAACGAGCCGAGGCTGTTCCCACTCTCAGTATGAGTCAGGACTTTACCTCGGATGCGTTGTGTAACCACCTCCGCTGCGGGACTTTTGTGGAGAGTGAGCTGGGTATCAGCGGCCGGGGTAACAACGGTCTTAGCAGAGGAAACCCCCTTGCGGAGCGCATCAGCAATCATAGGTTGAGAAGAGCTGGCAAGTCCTTTCTAAGATGAGGGAGGTTTGGTGACGATGGCCTTCTTAGCCTTAGAAGAGGCGTCGGCAGGAGCTGTTACCTCGGCACTAGGGGTGGCATCCTTCGAAACAGGAGGAACTATAGTTTCTGAGGGCGCCGAGATGGTGATATCCTCGGCTGGAGTTGGAGTTGCGGTTGAAACTGTGGGGGCCAAAGGAGTCTTGGGGGAAACTCCGGGGTTCACGACGGGGCAGCGGGTTCGGTAGGAGGATCTACTGTCCGAGTTACGTTGGCATCAGCAACGGAAACCACGGGTGCATCTTGCCAAGGTGATGTTTGACTCGGAGCAGGAGGAGAGTCCACGCGAGCAGGACTAGGAACTCTGGTATCTTCAGGAGGCGGAGGAGAAGGCAGCCGAGTTGTATGACTCGTCATGCTTGGACCACTGGGCTTAACAGAAAGAGGAGCGCTGCAAAAGCACAGAAAGTCAAATCAAAAGACAGAAAAAGAGAAACAAGAAATACAAATGAAAATGAGCATACCCAGTAACTCCGGGCATAGTTTTACGCTTCGGTAGGTGCTAGGATGACGTTTTAGTTCGCTTCTTGGGAGCAGCTTCGGAGGCACCTGTTGGAGCGACACACTTCCTCGAGGTAGTAGGAGGTTGGGAGGCGAGAGGCTCGGCGTCATGCACCTGACCGGCCTGATTAGCTGGGGAAGTAGAAGCTGGAAATGCATAAGAGATAGGCATTGCGGCGACTACCTCAAGAATTTGGACGTCGTCCGAATTACCTTCCTCCCCGTGAGCCGAGGTCTTGCCACGGGCGCGAGCCGGAGCAAGGTCTGACTTGGGAACAAACTCCTCCGAGTCAGGCTCCCCGCTATCCGGGGTGTTCCGATCTGCGGTCCACGGGAGGGACAGAACCTCGGCATCTTCAATCTTCTGCTTCGCAAATCTCTGCAAGAAAATAAACAAAGAGGAATTAGCAAAATGAATCACAAACGCAATTGGGGGGCAAAACGTAAGTGCGTGAACTTACCTCGGGAGGCGGATTCCCGCGGGTGAACGGCTTCAGTCCCCAGGTCTAGTCCTCCGGCATCTCCGTCTTAAAGATATCTCGGACACGCTTGAAAATAAGATAATTATCGAGCTCGACCGTTGAGACTCGGTTGGGATCGAGGGGACCGCTCATATAGCAGAGCTTGTGCGTGCGTTGCTGAAAAGGGCAGATTCGGCTGCTGACAAAGGTGGTCATGAGATCCTCGCCACGTAACCCGGCGCGGGTCAGCTCCTTTAGCCGAATCTCAAAGGCCTCGGCCAGAGCATGGCTCTTCTTGGGGTTGTAGGTCCATTTCCTCTTGGAAGGGGGGCCGATGGAGAAAGCATGGAGCCGAATCTTGTCTTCCTTTCCGGTATTCTTGACATAGAAAAACGATCTATGCCACTTCTTGCAAGATTCGAGACCGGCGACACGAGGAAACTCGGATTTTCTCCGAGGAGTGATGGACGCGGCCCCACACTGGGTAAGTAACTTCTCAGAGGGCTGGAGGGATTTTTCTGGGACGACGTTAGAACGGATCTGGAAGAATTTGGACCATACGTGCACAGACGGCCAGAGGCCGAAGTATCCTTCCGAGGCCGAGATAAAAGCATATAGGGAAGCAATGGCATTAGCCGGAAGAGCGGAGCGGAAAAGAACCGCCACGAGAAGTCTAGAAAATGGCAGATGCGTCTGGGGAGAAATCTAGGCAACGGGACCGCAGAAAAACTCACCAGCGGCGGCGCCAGAGCAAATGCAGGGGGGCGGGGTCGACGGAGTAGAGAAGCCGTGGCCTCGCCGTCGAAGATTTCGACGATGGCGCAGCCGCAGAAGCACGAGCAGACGCACGGGCGTGAGGAGGAAGAAGGGCAACAGCGAGCAAAGGGGGAAAGTGAACCCTCTAGCCCCGTGCCCCACTTTATTACTGCGCGGCCTTGGCGGTAGTGGGATCGTGCGTGCGGGCGATAGCCGTGTAGATCGTGCGTGCGGCGGAACTACTCATGGCTGAGTGGAGACACACCGACGACCACATGACGCAGGAGAGGATCAGGCCTCCTGACCGATGCGGTGCGCGAGGCATCGCAGTGCCGACGCGTCAGGCGCAGTAATCACTGTAGCGTTGTCAGCGGGAACTGTAGAGGAACAAAAAACTAGAGAAATAATGATGAGTGTTACACGTAGGATGAGGCGTACACAAGAAGCTACACGGATACCTCGAATAGGAGAAAGTAACTCAGAAATGGGGAGAAATGAATATTGGGAAACTGATGTGGCCCGGCCGAGGTACGGACGGGACCACACCAACTTCGGGGACTAATGTTGGGGAGGTGACCCCGGATAGGGTCAAGACGGGGGAAGCCAAAAGGAGTTTCCCCGGTCTTATGCCGAGTTACTGTTTATATCGGCCGAATCATGTAAAGGTCGGCCGATATGAGCATGACCATGACATTTACAAGAGGGGTTGTACGTTACTCGGCCGACGTACGAGTTAAGTCGGCCGGGCAAGTCCGAATAAGCCATAATGCAGGTGAAGGCCGAGCCGAGTTAAGCGAGGCAGGGCCGAATAACATGAAGCTTGCAGGAGAAGGAGGAACCTAAAGTCAAATCCTAGCCTCGGGCTAGGAAGAATCTGAACAGATCCAAGCGCAAAGGACAAGGCGTAGAGCAGCAGAAGAGCAGAAGGAGGTCACGGAGGTGACAGTCCTGGAACCCGAGGCATGCAGGTGGGGCTCTCTGGAACTTTGCCATCATTAGAAGGGGGACACGGAAAGGAGCTCGCCGAGTTACTATATTGGGACAATCATATTCCTCGAATATGCTTGCCACGTCAGCCCTAGAGGAGCCAAGGCACCCCTTTATAAGGGGAAGCTTGGACCCTTGAGGAGGGATCGACTCATTCTACACCGTTAGGCTTGTAAAGTTCATCTTCTCTTCCTGCATACAGCTCAAGGAGCACTTGTAGTCCCATAGAGGAGAAATAAAGATCTGTATGTTAGTCGTTCGCGTGTAGAAACAACTACATATTCCCTCCCCAGATACCACTAGCATCCATTGGCCCCACACTTTAGCCTACCCATGGCATCTGCCGTGCCACCACCACGACACCGCCATTCCCGTCGATTTCGCCCTCGCATGGCTTCACCGACCGCACTTCCGCGCTTCTGGTGAGATGGTGATCCTCCTGGTAGCCTCGCCTTTCTTCCTCATGTTCTGTAGATCGCTAGGGCCGCGCGCCACCGTCGGCCGCCGCTTGGCCATGTCGCCGGAGCTCCTCCGGTGGTCAAAATCTAGCGGCGCCACCCTAGTTCTTCTTGCCGTAGTCGTGCGCATCCAACCCGCAAGCCCGCTGGGCCCCGCGCATCCTGCTGTGACCGGCCCGTGCTCGACCTGGGATGGCCACCGCTGGCTGACGTCATGCCTACGTCACAACGACATCAGCGAGCGCGGGTCAGCCGGTCAAACCAGCCCTCGGTCCCACTTCGCTTGTGTGGCTGTCGATGTGGCTTCGGCCCCACCGGTCAGCCACTATGGCTAGCCTCTGCCCCGGTGAGAAAACACCCAGGCCCTGTGCTAATGTCACAGTGATGCCATAATTCAATTTAAAATGTTTAAAATAATTCCAGAATTTGTTATAAACTTGTAAATTCAATATTTTTTAATTTATAAGTCATAAAAATACAAATAATATATCAAAATGTTAAGAAAAATGAATCCTAGATATTTAAGCTATCATCATGCATTGTTCAACAACTTTCAAGACAAGTTTAATTAGAGAACATAGTAACCCCTCTCATATACATCCGGAGTTTCCCCGAGTTAGGGTTTTCACCCCTAGGAACCCCCATTAAATTGCCGAGCATGTTTTAGGGTTTCGATTCAATGCAATTCAACTTGTCATATC
Organism: Avena atlantica; assembly: GCA_910589765.1. Classification (NCBI taxonomy): domain Eukaryota; kingdom Viridiplantae; phylum Streptophyta; class Magnoliopsida; order Poales; family Poaceae; genus Avena; species Avena atlantica. Next base: position 118,699,632 of record OU342735.1, on the reverse strand, counting down.
ATCATTCTTGCTTGAGAATTGCATCGATGCCATGTGTTGATTGTTTCCCCTCTCTTTCCGGTGTTTACTTCTTCCTCGGTAGAGTGCGATATCGAGATCGAGATCGAAGCCCGAGGACAATACCATCAAAGATCGAAGATCGACGAACAATACTTGACCAACCATAATCAAGTCAAGTACAAGGATCCCGAAGATCTGCTTATTGGTTATCAACAGGCAAAGGCAAGCATAGCCCCGCCATGATATAATCCGATTTCGAAAGCAATTTCAATTCCTACCATGTTGCATACGATTCTACTATGGTCTTTTATCGATAGATAGAGTATCCTATCTATTGCATACTCCCTTTGAGCTTATATTACCTGATCCACTGCTCCTAGCATAACTAGGTTTGACTTTTGTGCACTGCTAAAGCTTATATCTGTGTCATGCTTAGCCATGCATAGCTGTTAGTTCTGGTTCATCTAGATGATGTATTCAGATGCAGAGAATCTAGTATGACAGGATAACATTATGATGTGATATCAGAGGTGATATGAGATTAAACATGCTAAGCTTGTATGGGAGTCCATGGTGGGATGTGGTTTTTCTAGTCCCATGCTCGCCACCACTAGGACCCGAGTTCTTGACTTTGGAACCGAGATGAGCGTGCAACCACACGGGGCCTGGACAACCTCACGAGTAACTAACTTGCCTAGTAGATTCCATGAGTCACATAGTTTGGGCGTTCCATTCGACATATGCATAGAAAATCTTTTGAAAGATTTGCCGGGTGAAGTTGGTGCATTCATAACAGGCAGGTAAGCGTGGACCGAGTTGCTTGGGTTCGATGGAGCCCCTGTTAACCAACCTCTCCTCACATCTTTAAGTACCGACTTCGGTATTTGACCCGTTACGGCGGAACCATACTTGTTGAGTGACTCATGGTCTCGGCAAAAGCAAGGTAAAGTTCGTGTCTAACCACCCTCTGTCGTCCTTCCAAGGAAGAGGGCTTATCTAGTGGCATTAAGAGAAGGTTAGTACGTGTGGGTAAAGTTGTACACCCATGCAGGGTAATAATATTTTCAAAAAGCCGTGTTCACGGTTATAAACGCTTGGTGACCAGATTCTAAGATCATAGAGAACTATAACCTAATCGTAAAACTTGGGAGATCAATGTGTGCTTAAGGATGCTTCCTCATGGGTACGAGGGGGTGATCCTAGTTAGGGTTCAGATGATGATGATTCACTGGATATGAAAAGATGATGATAAATACTTTCGAAGATGTCATTCTCTTATTCCCTTTTAAAATACTCTGACTAGACGAGCTTCTTCTCCCTCTTGTTTTATAAACAAAAGTGGCTTTATGCAAAACAACTCCACCATCCATAAGTCTTGCGGAGTACACCATGTACTCACCCTTACTTTATTGATACTTTTGGCAGAGTAAGTGTTCCCTGAAGATCAGTTTGGTACTACATCGACATCGACGAGTAGCTTGGGGTTCCCGGCCGGCATCCTGGAATCTATGGGCTAGGACGTCATCGTTATGCTTCAGGCCTCTTAGGACATTTGTTAAGTTTGCTATACTTAATAGCATAATTTGCCTTCCGTTGTTTGATGTTTGTGGTCAGTGACCTCTGCTTGTAATAATTTGGTTCTCTGCTCAATTACGAGCTTGCTGTAATAATTTTTGTGTCGTAGGGTCACTGATGTGTTACCGATTCTTCACTGGATATCCTCGCGCTCAAGGTTAAGCTTATGACAGACGAAGTTCTGGGATTTGTTTAGCCCTGATCCCGGGGGTGTCACAGAACACATGGTTCTACCTTCGCGACTCCAATCTCGATGGACAACACTATGGATTAGCCCCCTTCGACGCCAGCAAGGTGGTCACCCGAAAATGTTCGTGGTCCAACAACATTATGGAGGGTGAGACCGAGGTGGCGGAGAAGCTGTACCAGCGAGCGGAGGCGCTCCAGCTGGTGCGGGGCAAGGAGGTCTGCGGCATAGACATCATCCAGATGTTCCTCAAGTGTCGGGTGTAGCCCCTCCAAGCAAGGGCGTACCTGATGTATTTGTATTCCGACACCACCAACCCGACGAGAGTGTCAGATGAGGAGATGTCCTTAGCCGACCTCGACCGGGTGCTCTGACCCTTGTTGAAGTACAGGGCTGACGAGGATATGTCAGGGATGTCTTTGACTGCCCCCTTCACTTCCAGGAAGGAAGTTCCTCAAGTAAATCTTGTACTTGCACGTAGTGCATTTTCATTTTTGTTTGTGTCTTCTGTTCTCGATTTAGACATGCATCTTCGGAACTTCGCAGTAACTTAAGGTGGAGAGCATGATGCTTCCCCTTCCTGAAAAGTACATGGCTGTGCCAGATGGTGGGGATGCGGAATCTGATTCCACGCTCCCTCCCGCGCAATCGCCAACTACGGAAGCCCCCAAGCATAGCGAAGGGATCTCTCGCAATAGAACTCGAAGTGAAAGTTCAGATGGCATGACGCTGCCGTCGCCGAAAGGGCCCGCCTTCCTGGAGCAACAATCTGGGGATGAAGGTGCTACCTCCCCCATTCCTGCGGTGCCTCTTTGAGCCATGGCCTCTCAGCCGCCGGCCAAGAAGAAGAAAGAGACGCTGGTATTCAACCTCTCTGATATCCCCACGTAAGTATCGAACGCTTTTATGTTTTTATTGTGCTTGATCTGCTTGATGTTTTGAGTGACTCGTTCATTCTGGCTACATCAGGAGGTGTTCCTCATCCGAATACGTAAAGGATGAGACTAAGAAGTTGTCGTGGAGTCGAAGATGGTGCATGTAGAGCATGAGACCGCCTCTCCAAAGATACCGGCCAACTCCGGTAACATCGCGTCGAGCTCCTCAAAGCCGAGGACTTGTGCGGTTGTTTACCCGGAAGATGCAAGCTACTCCTTCAGAGTCTTCGGATGGCCATGGAAGTACTTTGTCATTTTGACACGGGCAAGCCCCCGAGTCCTTTATTTACCTGGTCTGTTGTTTCTTTGCTGCATCCCTTCATCTATGACATCAACCGCCTTGGGTAACAATACCTCACCCTGGAGGAAAGATTTTGTCAACTCCAAGGTGTGTATACTTCTGCTCATTTTCCTTAGATGCTGATGATGGGTTTCCCTTTTATGATCTTTGCTCATTTTGGTTTTCTAAGATGAGAACAATGAGGTTCTCCATAAGCTAGACGCACTCAAAAAGCGGCACAACCAGGCGGAGACCAAGGAGAAGGATGCCGTGGAGGCCCTTGAGCGGTGCAGACAAGAGGCTCGGGAGCGTCAGGAGAAGCTTGAGACTGCCGACGTCTCAGGAGAAGGTGATGGTGGAACAGCTTATGGATGCTGCCAAAGCGTTGTGTGGTAAGTTACCATACCTTCCTATGAGCTTTTTTGGTGCATTTATTTCGCCTCACTCGAAGTTTCTTTGTTGCAATTTGCAGACTGGCATTGCGTTTGATCATGGTGTCTTGGAACATGGGGAGCCCATGACGGATGTTGTTACGGTGGTCGAGGACCATTGCAGCTCTACCGTCGAGATGCTAGGCAAGGCCAAGGAGGTTCTCGCCCGCTTCTACCAGAAGATCTTCCTGATGGGCATCGCCCTCGACGACATCGAGTCCCTGGCGAAGGCCTTGGCGGGTGATGCCCCTGTGGACTACAAGAAGACCCATAAAGGTGTGGGCGCTACCCTGGGCTTGGCGATGGTGGCTGGCGCGTAGTTGAACCTGAGCTAGGTCACCTCCAAGATGCCGTTGGCAGCGGATGGCACTGAGATAGTGTTGGGGATATACTTTCTGGGTATACCCACAAGACTCGCTGACCAGAGTGGCCCACCAATGGGTTAGAGTTTTGCTTCACGGCTCTAACCTAGGTTAGAGCTTTGCTTCACGGCTCTAACCTATGGGAGCCTTTAGGTCACAACCAATCGTACTATCACAATCATAGCTCGCACAAGCAATCCTCTGTTGTAATCCACTGTAACATCCGGCTCACGCCGATATATTACTGGGTTGCTAGCAGGAGTAGGATCCGATCACCGCAGTCGGATCTGAACCTAGGTAAACTTGTGCTCACCACTCCTGAAACATCCGACGTCTCACACCCCATCTTTGCAACACCACTAGGACCTCCTATGGCGTACTTGTCGATAATCCGACGACAGTTGGCGCCCACCGTGGGGCAGGTGACCTTTGGAGCTTCGTTCTAGGTGGAATCTGCGCGTGCATGAATCGGCGAAACTATCGCCATGGGTCGCGTGGTCTACGCCAGTGATGTCTCTCTCGTCCTTCTCGACGAGACCTGGATTTCGGCTTCAAAACCCATGACGACCTACACGATCATCTCTATCAGCGAGATCTATATTTATCTCAGTTTCGCTGAACCCGCCCAACCCATGTTTGAGGTGATGACCATGGCGAAATAAAAATCCGGATCTACTTTGTCCGCAGAGGCAGAAGAGTTTAAGATCCCGGAGAAAATCAAACCCACCCAGCCCACTCCTGTAGTGGAAGAACAGGTGGAAGAAGAATCTAGATCTGATATCTCCGACGAGATCGGATACATGGATGAGGAATACAGCCGCTACAGATCCGGCTCTGCCGATGTTGAGGCGGAAACCAAGTTATACCACTACCTCAAGAACATAAACAAGAAGAAGCATTGTTTCGTGTACCACATAAGCTCTATATCCGACTTTGTCGATGCTGGAGCTGGCAGCGATTCAGTCCTAGACGCAATCAAAGAAAATGCCGACTTACCTGGATCCCCTCAAGAGTCAATAACATCGCAGGAACTTAGAGACTTCGACAAGGAGATGGAGGAGTACGATCAAGATCATGCCTCCAAGCCAACGCAAGGTGAGCCAGAAAATTGTAACTACCTCGGTGAATTACGCTCCTAGATACAAGCCTGGATGAGCGGTAGTGGTTGAAATAGTACGATGGGGCCCCAAAAGCCACTCATGGGTAGACCTTTCGGCCGTCCCAACCACTTCCAACTCAACGGGACCTTTACGGGCGGCGTAATCGGCAGGCGAAGGGATCAACTACATACACAAATGAGTATGTATACAAGCCACCATACAAAATTACATCAGAGCCATTCCATCTAGAAAGAAAGGAAATATAGCAACGCCATACGGCAAGATTCAAATGGCCTAGATAGATCTAATATTTTAGGATAATTCCTCATACATCACACATCAGAGTATCAAGCGGAAGCGGCACAACACAGTCCGAGTACGGATAAGAAGCAAATCGGCATAAGATGCCATAGAAATAAGCACATCCCGCCCACAGATCTCATGGATCCCCGTTCCCGGAATCTCTACACCGAACGATCGTTGCCCACATCATCAGCCTCTTCCACCCAGTATCCGTCCTGCGAGTGTACCTGTTCATCTGAACCAATAATTTATCGTGTGAGACCCTAAGGGTACTCAGCAAGTCTTAATGCCTCTAAAGGGGACACAACCTGGGGTGACGCAATTGCAGCAAAAGATAAACCCTAGCGGTTCTACAGATACTCGCTAACCATCCGCCTAACCAATGATAGACGGATGTCCGTGAATTAAGGACAACAGTTATAACAGTAATTTCATCAGATCCATCCTCCTCCTCGCTTACCAACGAGGAAGCGGACGAACAACCCCCCATCCGTTGGCAATTTTATTAACCATTCCATGAGTATTGCACTATTTACTAGTCAATTACTTAGTCAGATTAAAGCGGTATTTTAGTTGTGCTTGTCTATGATCGAGAAACTGTGCTCCAAGTCGTCCATAACCGCGGACACGGCTTTCAGAAAGTTTTACCCTGCAGGGGTGCACAAATAGCAACACACACTCGATCAACCTCGGAAAAACCAAATCAAAACCCAACGAGGCCTTCACGACAAAGCAATCACATGATTCAGAATTATTTCAGGGGGCCACCCCATTGAGTAGACCCGCAACGAAGTTAGCTGACTCCGAGACGGACTCAAGGTTTGCGTCAATGGCTGTAAACGACTGGGAACCCGAAAGTGTGACTGGGCTTGTCGATACCGCGAAAACACTCCGCTTACCTAAACAGTACAGTGTGCTCCTCGCACAATCGTAAATAAACAGTAGCATGGCATAAATACAGGATAGTAAATAAAACCTCGAACTAGTTTGTGGCCCCAAGAAATAAGACTGAATCAAGCTCTGGCTCAGGGGGGTCCCATAAGCCTCCCGGATGTGGATAGCGCGAATAATCTTGGAACAGGAATCAAGTACTCGGGGTCTTACGGGACATAAGTGAGCAGGAAAAACCAAATAGCAGATATTGCTCACCGGTGCCACTTTCATTAGTTATCCCATTACTACTCAGGTTAAGTTGTTTAGGTACCTCGTTATCCATCAGACTCTCACATACCCTACACATGCTGTTCTACGACTCGCATGGCTCAAACAACTCCTGTAGTAATGGCTCATGGGATGGAGGAACAAGCTTGGTGGGGTTTGAAAGTAAAGGCTATGCAATACTTGGGATTCAATTTAATGCAATCGCGATTCAATGATGCAAGAATAAGATAGAGGCAATAGGTACTGTATGTATGCGAGCATGTGGTAGTGCTTGCCTGGCAACTCAGTTGAAGCGAGAGACGGATCTGGGTAGTGCTCCTGGTTCTCTTGATATATCCCCTGCTCAGTGTCTATTCGAAGAAGAACCAAACAAACAAGGGCCAACATAAATACAGAGCGCAAGCATATGAATAAAATGCGACAAGCAAACAATCATGCCATGATGAATGATGCACAATTTGCATGGCAATAAAGTAGCGTGGCATGGGTGAGGTGTGGAATACAAGAATAAATCATTTTATTGAGTTTTGGTCACATTTTATTGCCATAATAGTTGATGTATACTTTATATTTAAATGATGCATGCTGCAACTAAAGTCATGGATAGCATAAACAGAAAGGTCTCGTCGAGCTGATCATTTTAGACATATCATTTGTTAAATTCGGAGTTATAAATCAAAAGTTATTAATTTATTAAGTTACAGTGGCATTTGGTTGTAATTTTACTTGACTTGAAATTTAAAGTGTCCAAATAATATTTTGAATAGCATATTTGAAACCCTCACATTTTTCTGATTTGAAATCATATATTATTTATATTATTTGGATTTATATTTTAAAAGATATTTGAAAACAGATTTAATTTTGAATTTGAATTAATTTGAAATAGATTTGAATTAAAACAGACAAACCAAAAACCTTTTGTTACTCACTCTATTCTAACCACAGACACTGACAGGTGGGGACAGAGCTGGCACAGGCCCACGCGCGCGGAAAACTGGTGGTCACCGCGGCTGCTGCCAGCCACCGAAGCTGACGGGTGGGGACAGGGGTTCGCGGGCCCACGTGCCAGCGGGGAAAACGGCAGCGGCTGACAGGCGGGTGGATAAGGGACCGCGGGTTGAGGCCTAAAAACTTGGGGAGCCTTTTTGCAAAAACCAACTGACGCTGACTGGTGGGGCTAGGCTGGACCGCGGTTTAGGAAAACAAAAGAGGGGGGGGGGGTATGTGCAAAGTGGACACGGCCCACTGTTGATCTTCTCTGCCTTGATCGAAAAGAGGGCAGCGCGGCGAGGCAGGATTCGAACCCGCGACGCGGGCGTGCGCGCGGTGGGGCGGAACCACTGCGGTGGCTGTGTGTTGGTGACAGAAAGGAGTAGCGGGGCTAGATAAGGTTCTCGCGGCGAGATAACGGACAGGCAGGTGCGCGCTCGCCGGTGCACGCGGTGTGCTCGACGAAACGCTCACCGCCGACAGGACGCGAGGACGGGTAGGCGCATGTCTAGGAGGCTAGGGGACTCACCGCGGGGCCGATGGAGGGGTTGGATTGGGACGGCGAGCCGCGGATCGGCGTCGAGGCAGACGTACTGGCGGCTAGGGTTTGCGTCGGAGCGGCGCTGGTTCCGGTGGCTCCGGTCCGTCTCCTCCTCGTCTGGGTGGCCAGGGCGAAGCAGGGGCACCTCGTCGTCTTCCTCGACAGCCTCAACAGCTCGCCCGCCTCCCGGATCGATGTCGACTAGAGGTAGCCGACGGTGGTGGCCGGCGATGGCGGTGAAGAAAAGAGGGGCAGAGGGAGACGAGGCAGGGCCTCTGGGCGGGATCTGGGGAGGCTAGAGGGGAGAGGGGGTGGATAAGAACGAGAGGGGCAGGTGAGGTTTGCGTGGGGGAGGGGAAGATGGGAAAAGGTGGCCTCGGGTGCCACCTTTCCTCCTCCTTGCTCACGTGCATGGCAGGGCAGGACCAGGGCAGGTAGGGGCTTCCAGGTGGGGCCAGGGAGAGGAGAAGGGGAGGCTCGGGTGGGGCCTTGTATGGCAGAGAGAGAAGGAGGGGGAAGATGGGTTAGAAGAGAGCTAGGGTTTGGGGGTAGATGGTAGGCTCGGTTTAGGGTTTTGTTTGGGTGGGGTAGCTAGGTGGCATGGGTGACCAAGTGGGGCCAAGCTAGGGTAGGTTTAGAGGGGTGGCTCGGCTATAGAGGAGAGAAAGAGGGGGGTACTTAGGGTTTGGTTTAGAATAGGTGTAGATTAGGGTTTAGCTAGGATGGGGTAGATCATGGTGCTTACATGCATTAAACAAGACCAAGCAAGATCAAAAACAAGGTCCACAAGAACAAGCAAAAGGAAGAAAAGAAAACAAGGGTGATGGTTGCATGGCCCATGCAAAATATTTAATGCCTTGTTTACTCTTGTGAAAACAAAATAACTTCCATGGCATTTGTTTATTTTCATCCTCCCAAAGTTGGAGTAAGGGCAAGCAAAAGAAGTGGAGAGAGATCCACCCAACCCACATGAGCTAGAGGTAAACTCAATTAAAATGCCAAGCTCATATTAGTTGGATGGTGGAATTATAAGGTGGTGAAGAAAAGGTGGTGGAGTCAATAAGAGATATGCCCCCAACTCAACTTGGGCATTTAACAATATATCAAGATCCAACTACAATATCAAGAGGCAAATACAAATATTAATGCATATGAGATAAGAACCAAAGCAAAAGAGTTTTTGTATGCTGCTCAAATGCAAGGTGGCATGATGACATGAGCATGATATGATGATGATGCAACAATTATATGTAGGAAGTGGCCCTTTTATTACTAGATCAAGTAGCATTACAGGTGTTAGACAACTGGGATGCTACAACTCTCCCCCACTAAACAGGAATCTCGCCCCGAGATTCTAGGAAGAAGAAGAAGACACAAAGAGGGTAGGATAGTTGGCACGGAGTTCCTCTTCACGTTCCCAAGTGGCTTCATCAACAGAATGGTGTGACCACTGCACCTTGCAGAACTTGATGGACTTGTTGCGAGTCCTTCTTTCTGCGGTCTCAAGGATTTTGGTGGGGTGTTCTTGATAAGACAGGTCTTCTTGGAGATCGATTAGCTCATGGTCCACGGTCCTGCCGGGATCTTTGAAGCACTTCTTGAGCTGAGAGATGTGGAAAACATCATGGACTTTGAGTTTTTCCGGAAGCTCAAGGGCATAAGCAACTTCTCCTCTTCTACCACGAATCTTAAAAGGACCGATGAATCTAGGAGCCAACTTTCCTTTGATACCGAAGCGGTGTGTGCCTCTCATGGGAGTGACACAAAGGTAGACGAGATCACCAGGGGCATACACCATATCCGTGTGCTTCCTGTCATAGTTGCTCTTCTGACGACTTTGAGCAATCTTCAGGTTCTCAAGAATGATATGCACCTTCTCCTCTGCTTGAGTTACAATGTCAGGGCCAAACCAGATTCTTTCTCCTGCACCTGACCAACCAATCGGAGTTCTGCACTTGCGACCATAGAGAGCCTCAAATGGTGCCATCTTCAGACTTTTCTGGAAGCTGTTGTTGTAAGAGAATTCAGCATATGGAAGACATTCCTCCCACTTCATGCTGAAAGAGATGACGCAAGCACGAAGCATATCCTCCAGAATCTGATTGATCCTTTCCACTTGTCCTTGCGACTGAGGGTGATAAGCAGTGCTGAAGTTCAACTTTGTTCCCAGAGCATTTTGGAAACTTTCCCAGAACTTGGAAGTGAAGATGCTTCCACGGTCTGAACTGATTTCAAGCGGAACCCCATACAGAGAGACAATTCTGTTGATATAGAGCTCAGCCAACTGAATTCCAGAAATTGTTTCCTTGACGGGGAAGAAATGAGCCACTTTAGAAAGCCTGTCGATGACAACAAAGATTGCATTGTTGCCCTTCTGCGACCTTGGAAAGCCAGTGATGAAATCCATCTCTACTTTCTCCCATTTCCATTCCGGGGGTTTCAATGGCTGTAGAAGACCGAAAGGTTTCTGATGGACAGCTTTCACTCTGCGGCAGACATCACATTCCGAGACATACTTGGCACAATACCGTTTCAAACCAGGCCACCAATATTGTGTTTTCAAGTCCATGTACATCTTTGTGCTGCCAGGATGGATAGAAAGAACCAAATCATGCGCCTCCTTGAGAACTTGGTCTCTCAAACCCGGGTAGTTCGGAACAAACATCCGGTGTTCAAAGAAAAGCGTGCCTTGATCATCAACGTGGAAGGACTCATACTTCGGAAGCTCAAGTTTAGAGATGATCTTTTTGGTGTGCGGATCACCAAGCTGACGAGAGCGAATCTTTTCTTCCAAGAGAGGAGTAGCCAGAAGGTTCAGGAGATGCCCTTGTTCCACAATTTCCAGGTTGAGCTGACGGAATTCCTCACACAAGAGAGGTTGTTGCTCTTCCATCATGAGGTTGTTGACATAAGCTTTGCGGCTAAGAGCATCGGCCATGACATTAGCTTTTCCCGGAGTGTAGTTGATGGTCAAATCAAAGTCATTGATTGCTTCAATCCATCTCCTCTGCCGAAGGTTGAGATCAGGCTGAGTGAAGATATACTTCAAACTCTTGTGGTCAGAAAAGATCTCACAACGCTTACCAAGCAAGTAGTGCCTCCATAGCTTCAAAGCAAAGACCACTGCTGCGAGCTCGAGGTCATGTGTGGGATAGTTGATCTCATGCGTCTTCAACTGACGAGAGGCATAAGCAACCACTTGCTTCTCTTGCATAAGGACCGCACCCAATCCTTGCAAAGAGGCGTCGCTGAATATCTGGAAAGGCTTAGATGTATCCGGAGGAACCAAGACTGGTGTGGAAGTGAGCTTCTCTTTGAGTGTCTCAAAACTTGCTTGACACGCAGGAGTCCACAGGTATTTCTTGCCTTTCTTGAGGAGATCGGTAAGAGGCTTCGCTATCTTCGAGAAGTTCTGAACGAAGCGACGGCAATAACTAGCCAAACCAAGGAAACTCCTCACTTCTTTGACATTAATAGGAGGAAGCCATTCAACAATTGTCTTCACAGTTTCCGGGTTGACTGCAATGCCCTTGGCAGAGATGACATGACCAAGGTAGGTTACTTCAGGCAGCCAAAACTCACACTTTGAGAACTTTGCATACAAGCGGTTCTCACGAAGCTTGCTTAGGACACACCGCAGGTGTTCTTCATGCTCTTCCTTAGATTTGGAATAGACCAGGATGTCATCCAGATAGACCACAACGAACTTATCAAGGTACTCCATGAAAACCGAGTTCATCAGCCTCGAGAAGGTAGCAGGTGCGTTGGTGAGGCCGAAAGACATGACCGTGTACTCATACAGGCCATAGCGGGTGGTGAAAGCTGTTTTGGGTACATCTTCCTTGCGAATCTTGATTTGGTGATAACCACTTCTCAAGTCCATCTTAGAGAACACCACAGCTCCATCTAGCTGATCGAAGAGATCATTAATTCGCGGGAGAGGATATTTGTTCTTGATGGTTTTAGCATTGAGAGCCCGGTAGTCAACACAAAGTCTATCGGTTCTGTCACGCTTCTTCACAAAGATTGTTGGGCTACCCCAAGAAGAAGTACTGTGTTGAATGAAACCCAACTTCTCTTGTTCATCAAGTTGTTGTTTGAGTTCAGCCAACTCAGAAGGACCCATTTTATAAGGCCGCTTGGAGATAGGAGCCGTTCCAGGTTCAAGCTCAATTACAAACTCAACCTCACGATCCGGAGGCATACCCGGCAACTCTTCAGGAAAGACATCTGGGAACTCACAGACCACCGGTACACTCTGAATAGCTTCCATAGCATCATCATTCAGAGCCGCTAAAGAGAAAAGCTGGACAGCAGGAGTCAGACTTGGAGAAAAGACTATATGGCCTTCAGGAATCTTCAGAGAAACTGAGCGTTCAGCACAATCAATCACAGCTGCATTTGCTGTCAACCAATCCATGCCCAAGATGACATCAATGTCAGAATTGCCCAGAACAATTAAGGAAGCCGAGAACGAAGAGCCACCAATCTCAATTTGATTGCCATGACTGATTTTAGCAGCTGCCATTGTTGCTCCAGGAGAAAGAACCATTAACCGCTTAAGAAGAGGATCCATTGCTAACTCGTTCTCATTTGCAAACTTGTGAGAAACAAAAGAATGCGATGCACCAGAATCAAACAAAACTCGTGCAGGGACTGAGTTAACAGAAAGCATACCCATCACAACTCCAGGTGCATGCTCAGCTTGAGCGGCGTTGACGCAGTTGGCACGAGCAACCGTAGACCCGGGCTTGGTGTTGATGTTGAGAGCCCGAGGTGGTGGTGCACGAACCATAGGAGAGATTGCTGCAGATCTTGGCGGGGGTGGAGGAAGAGCTTTGTTTTTCATCGGACAGTTCCAGTTGAGATGTCCAGGATCTCCACACGTGAAGCAGGCACCAGTGGACGTGAAGCAACGTAGCCAGGGACTCCGCCAGGCGCTCCAGGGTAGTGGTGGTTGTAGCCCCTGGGAGCAGCAGTGATGGAGTTTAGTGGCCTTGACGCGTAACTTGCAGGTCTTGGTGGAGCCGGGAGCGACGGTGGGGTGTTAGGAACCCAGAAACGCCGCTTAGAAGGAGCTGCCATAACTGAAGAGCTTGATGCATCCCGGTTGTGTTTCTTGGACTCCTCAAACACTTGCCGACCTGCTTCCTCTTGCAAAGCTGTGTGCTGTAGTTCCAGGAAAGATGCCGGCCTTGCATGTGTGATTGCATACTTGATCGATGCATTGAGCCCTTGCCTGAACCTCTTTTGCTTCTTCTTGTCATCAGATACCTCATCGCCACCATAACGAGAAAGATTCATGAAGTTCCTGATGTAGGTGTTGACGTTATCATTTCCCTGCTTAAGGTTGAGAAAAGCTTCCTTCATCCTTTCCATAACAATTTCTGACAGAAACTGCTCTTTGAACGCTCCAGTGAACCTTTCCCAAGTAGGCTGAAAACCAGTGCAGCTTGCCTTCAAGTAATTCTCCCACCAGAGAGCTGCATCTCCCTTCGGAAGGTGAGTAGCACACTTGACCCACTCCTGCTCAGGAACATCAGCAGTCTCGAGCAACCTTGACATCTCACGCAACCAATCATCCGCGTCCAGTGGTCGATCAGAAACATCAAACTGACGAGGGTTGAATTTCAGGAAGCTTTTGATGTCTCCTCGCTTGGGAGGTGGAGGTAGTGGAGCAAACTCATTCCTCTGAACACTTTCCTCAAAGCGCTGTTGGTTCTGCTGCATTGCTGCCAAAGCATTGGCGATGTTTGACAGTGCGGATCCCAGTTCAGGTGGTATGTCCTCATCAGAACGGCGTTGTGGAGCCATCCTGTGATTGATATAAAACTCAAGTCAGTACTATAGTGGAGAATAATAATAATCCAAAATAGTACCAAGATGGAATTAACCAAGATTAAAGGATACAATTACTAAGATGATATTAAAATATCAACAAAGTTCAAAGTACCTAAAAGATATTAAGCATATCGCACACGACTGAAAAGGAGTGTGGTACACAAATATATCAAAGAAAAATTTTCCACAAATTTCGACATTAAAATATCAATAGATGCGCAAAATTACTTAACGAATCAAGATTAGTGACTCTACCGATTCAATATACAAAAGCGAATGATAAGAGTAGTGGTATGGTCACGACTCCATCCCGCACTCAAATCATTACTCCGCACATGAATAAGTGGAACACGTATCCTAACCCCTTCTTCTCACGTTGAACCTAAAGATTAGTAACTACGGAAACGAACACCCCAAACAAGATAACGTCGGATACAAAGAGTAAGACAGATTGCGTCGGTTTGCAAAAGCCTGTCGGTATGGAATGTACCAACAGTTGATAACCAAAGGCTGATTAGATAACAACTTGGATGCAACAGATAGACAAAGGATTACACACACACACACACAACCTATGGTACTACAGAAACCCAGAACACGTGAATCCTAGTTTGAATTTTAAGAAGAGGATTGAAAACGTTGCACTTCCTTACCAGAAAAGGGTGGGTGGGTAAGAAGAAAAGTGGAAGCAGTCCTACTCTCGCGTTTTGTTTTTCCCTAGTATACATAACTACCAAAAATATTTGCTAGACTGACAACGACCGTTTGGCTGAGACCCTGAAGGTCGGGATGGCTCTGATACCAATTGTAACTACCTCGGTGAATTACGCTCCTAGATACAAGCCTGGATGAGCGGTAGTGGTTGAAATAGTACGGTGGGGCCCCAAAAGCCACTCACGGGTAGACCATTCGGCCGCCCCAACCACTTCCAACTCAACGGGACCTGTACGGGCGGCGTAATCGGCAGGCGAAGGGATCAACTACATACACAAATGAGTATGTATGCAAGCCACCATACAAAAGTACATCAGAGCCATTCCATCTAGAAAGAAAGGAAATATAGCAACGCCATACGGCAAGATTCAAATGGCCTAGATAGATCTAATATTTTAGGATAATTCCTCATACATCACACATCAGAGTATCAAGCGGAAGCGGCACAACACGGCCCCGAGTACGGATAAGAAGCAAATCGGCATAAGATGCCATAGAAATAAGCACATCCCGCCCACAGATCTCACGGATCCCCGTTCCCGGAATCTCTACACCGAACGATCGTTGCCCACATCATCAGCCTCTTCCACCCAGTATCCGTCCTGCGAGTGTACCTGTTCATCTGAACCAATAATTTATCGTGTGAGACCCTAAGGGTACTCAGCAAGTCTTAATGCCTCTAAAGGGGACACAACCCGGGGTGACGCAATTGCAGCAAAAGATAAACCCTAGCGGTTCTACAGATACTCGCTAACCATCCGCCTAACCAATGATAGACGGATGTCCGTGAATTAAGGACAACAGTTATAACAGTAATTTCATCAGATCCATCCTCCTCCTCGCTTACCAACGAGGAAGCGGACGAACAACCCCCCATCCGTTGGCAATTTTATTAACCATTCCATGAGTATTGCACTATTTACTAGTCAATTACTTAGTCAGATTAAAGTGGTACTTTAGTTATGCTTGTCTATGATCGAGAAACTGTGCTCCAAGTCGTCCATAACCGCGGACACGGCTTTCAGAAAGTTTTACCCTGCAGGGGTGCACAAATAGCAACACACACTCGATCAACCTCGGAAAAACCAAATCAAAACCCAACGAGGCCTTCACGACAAAGCAATCACAGGATTCAGAATTATTTCAGGGGGCCACCCCATTGAGTAGACCCGCAACGAAGTTAGCTGACTCCGAGACGGACTCAAAGTTTGCGTCAATGGCTGTAAACGACTGGGAACCCGAAAGTGTGACTGGGCTTGTCGATACCGCGAAAACACTCCGCTTACCTAAACAGTACAGTGTGCTCCTCGCACAATCGTAAATAAACAGTAGCATGGCATAAGTACAGGATAGTAAATAAAACCTCGAACTAGTTTGTGGCCCCAAGAAATAAGACTGAATCAAGCTCTCGCTCAGAGGGGTCCCATAAGCCTCCCGGATGTGGATAACGCGAATAATCTTGGAACAAGAATCAAGTACTCAGGGTCTTATGGGACACAAGTGAGCAGGAAAAACCAAATAGCAGATATTGCTCACCGGTGCCACTTTCATTAGTTATCCCATTACTACTCAGGTTAAGTTGTTTAGGTACCTCGTTATCCATCAGACTCTCACATACCCTACACATGCTGTTCTACGACTCGCATGACTCAAACAACTCCTGTAGTAATGGCTCATGGGATGGAGGAACAAGCTTGGTGGGGTTTGAAAGTAAAGGCTATGCAATACTTGGGATTCAATTTAATGCAATCGCGACTCAATGATGCAAGAATAAGATAGAGGCAAT
The DNA here is from genome assembly GCA_910589765.1 of Avena atlantica. Lineage (NCBI taxonomy): Eukaryota > Viridiplantae > Streptophyta > Magnoliopsida > Poales > Poaceae > Avena > Avena atlantica. The sequence goes on along the minus strand of OU342735.1, from coordinate 118,683,423 downwards.
AGGTACTGTATGTATGCGAGCATGTGGTAGTGCTTGCCTGGCAACTCAGTTGAAGCGAGAGACGGATCTGGGTAGTGCTCCTGGTTCTCTTGATATATCCCCTGCTCAGTGTCTATTCGAAGAAGAACCAAACAAACAAGGGCCAACATAAATACAGAGCGCAAGCATATGAATAAAATGCGACAAGCAAACAATCATGCCATGATGAATGATGCACAATTTGCATGGCAATAAAGTAGCATGGCATGGGTGAGGTGTGGAATACAAGAATAAATCATTTTATTGAGTTTTGGTCACATTTTATTGCCATAATAGTTGCTGTATACTTTATATTTAAATGATGCATGCTGCAACTAAAGTCATGGATAGCATAAACAGAAAGGTCCCGTCGAGCTGATCATTTTAGACATATCATTTGTTAAATTCGGAGTTATAAATCAAAAGTTATTAATTTATTAAGTTACAGTGGCATTTGGTTGTAATTTTACTTGACTTGAAATTTAAAGTGTCCAAATAATATTTTGAATAGCATATTTGAAACCCTCACATTTTTCTGATTTGAAATCATATATTATTTATATTATTTGGATTTATATTTTAAAAGATATTTGAAAACAGATTTAATTTTGAATTTGAATTAATTTGAAATAGATTTGAATTAAAACAGACAAACCAAAAACCTTTTGTTACTCACTCTATTCTAACCACAGACACTGACAGGTGGGGACAGAGCTGGCACAGGCCCACGCGCGCGGAAAACTGGTGGTCACCGCGGCTGCTGCCAGCCACCGAAGCTGACGGGTGGGGACAGGGGTTCGCGGGCCCACGTGCCAGCGGGGAAAACGGCAGCGGCTGACAGGCGGGTGGATAAGGGACCGCGGGTTGAGGCCTAAAAACTTGGGGAGCCTTTTTGCAAAAACCAACTGACGCTGACTGGTGGGGCTAGGCTGGACCGCGGTTTAGGAAAACAAAAGAGGGGGGGGGGTATGTGCAAAGTGGACACGGCCCACTGTTGATCTTCTCTGCCTTGATCGAAAAGAGGGCAGAGGGCAGCGCGGCGAGGCGGGATTCGAACCCGCGACGCGGGCGTGCGCGCGGTGGGGCGGAACCACTGCGGTGGCTGTGTGTTGGTGACAGAAAGGAGTAGCGGGGCTAGATAAGGTTCTCGCGGCGAGATAACGGACAGGCAGGTGCGCGCTCGCCGGTGCACGCGGTGTGCTCGACGAAACGCTCACCGCCGACAGGACGCGAGGACGGGTAGGCGCATGTCTAGGAGGCTAGGGGACTCACCGCGGGGCCGATGGAGGGGTTGGATCGGGACGGCGAGCCGCGGATCGGCGTCGAGGCAGACGTACTGGCGGCTAGGGTTTGCGTCGGAGCGGCGCTGGTTCCGGTGGCTCCGGTTCATCTCCTCCTCGTCGGGGTGGCCAGGGCGAAGCAGGGGCACCTCGTCGTCTTCCTCGACAGCCTCAACAGCTCGCCCGCCTCCCGGATCGATGTCAACTAGAGGTAGCCGACGGTGGTGGCCAGCGATGGCGGTGAAGAAAAGAGGGGCAGAGGGAGACGAGGCAGGGCCTCTGGGCGGGATCTGGGGAGGCTAGAGGGGCGAGGGGGTGGATAAGAACGAGAGGGGCAGGTGAGGTTTGCGTGGGGGAGGGGAAGATGGGAAAAGGTGGCCTCGGGTGCCACCTTTCCTCCTCCTTGCTCACGTGCACGGCAGGGCAGGACCAGGGCAGGTAGGGGCTTCCAGGTGGGGCCAGGGAGAGGAGAAGGGGAGGCTCGGGTGGGGCCTTGTCTGGCAGAGAGAGAAGGATGGGGAAGATGGGTTAGAAGAGAGCTAGGGTTTGGGGGTAGATGGTAGGCTTGGTTTAGGGTTTTGTTTGGGTGGGGTAGCTAGGTGGCATGGGTGACCAAGTGGGGCCAAGCTAGGGTAGGTTTAGAGGGGTGGCTCGGCTATAGAGGAGAGAAAGAGGGGGGGTACTTAGGGTTTGGTTTAGAATAGGTGTAGATTAGGGTTTAGCTAGGATGGGGTAGATCATGGTGCTTACATGCATTAAAAAATACCAAGCAAGATCAAAAACAAGGTCCACAAGAACAAGCAAAAGGAAGAAAAGAAAACAAGGGTGATGGTTGCATGGCCCATGCAAAATATTTAATGCCTTGTTTACTCTTGTGAAAACAAAATAACTTCCATGGCATTTGTTTATTTGCATCCTCCCAAAGTTGTAGTAAGGCAAAGCAAAAGAAGTGGAGAGAGATCCACCCAACCCACATGAGCTAGAGGTAAACTCAATTAAAATGCCAAGCTCATATTAGTTGGATGGTGGAATTATAAGGTGGTGAAGAAAAGGTGGTGGAGTCAATAAGAGATATGCCCCCAACTCAACTTGGGCATTTAACAATATATCAAGATCCAACCACAATATCAAGAGGCAAATACAAATATTAATGCATATGAGATAAGAACCAAAGCAAAAGGGTTTTTGTATGCTGCTCAAATGCAAGGTGGCATGATGTTATGAGCATGATATGATGATGATGCAACAATTATATGTAGGAAGTGGCCCTTTTATTACTAGATCAAGTAGCATTACAGGTGTTAGACAACTGGGAAGCTGTCATCATAGGACTCCCAGTCGGACTTTTGCGTCACAGACTGATGCGTGACCATGTCACAGATTTGGGAGAAATGATAGAGACGGCAAGCAAATACGCTAATGCCGATGATGATTCAGAAGGGCTGCTAAACATTCTGGCCAATCCCAATGCAGCCAAACAGCCAAAACAACAAGCTCAGAAGCGCAAGAACACCTCGAACGAAAAATCGGTTTCGGATAACGCAGCTGTTAACGCAACGTTCGGATCTGGTAGACGAGGAGTACGCGGAGGCGGCCGGGGTGGAGGCCGTGGAACTTCCCGAATCCAGGGCAGAGGAGATCAGCAACCCGGAAGAACCTATACCTGGGCTGACATTGCCAACAATCCCTGTGTCCACCACCTGGATAGTAATGGAGGATCTACCCACACAGATGCCGAGTGTTGTTTCAATGAAGACATCAAGAAAGACGAATCCGCTGGCTACAGAGCCATGCGACGAAAAGGAAAGAAAAATTTCGAGAAAGGAAAGGAGCACAAGGGAGATTCCAACATGGAAGAGGCGGATACCGCCGTGGAGCCCAAGTCGGATGGAAATAAGACTTTTCTGACTAAGAAAGCCGCATACCTCTTCTTCCTTGGATTCCAACCTGCCAAGGAAAAGAAGGCGGTTGTGGCATCCCGCAAAAACCACTACTAGAAAATCGCATTGTTTTTGTGCATTGCATCATCATGACCGCATGCTCATGTCATCATGCCACATTGCATTTGAGCATCGTCATCATCATGCATTTGTTTGTCTGAAACTATTTCCGAAAAACATATTTGGTTTTCTAAATACCCCGTCTTTATTTCAAAATCCAAAACCCGGGTCTCCGGATTATTTTGTTTCGTCTACTAATGGATTTCAAAAGCCCCGTTTTAAAATAATAAAATATTTACTTTATTTTTAGGGGCAGCCGTACCGGGCCGATCCGACCCAGTCGGCCACCTCCAGATAAAACCCTACCTACCCAGAAACACCCAAACCTTTTCTACCAAAAACCCTACCCTATTTTCCTACCCAGCCCCCTCCACCTCACCTGCACCAATCGGTGCACGCCACCTCACCTCTCCTCCCTCCATCCACCCAACCACCATCTGCCACCTCATCCACCCAACCCGCAACACACACACGCACACCACACACCCAGCCGCACCCACCACACCCCACCTGACCACTCCCACCGACCACGCGCTTCACACACCGCCTGCCACGCCTGCAGCGGGGCCCCACCCCGCGTGGCCCACGCCCGCCCGGCCGCCCCCTGGGCACGCGCCCCGACCCCCTCCCGCTCCTCCCCGCCTCGGGACCCCCGCGTCTGGCCCCACCATTCCCGCTCGCCCTCGCACGCCACATCCCCCTCGTCCCGTGTCTCCGCCGCCTCCTTCCCAGGCGCCGCCGCCGGCCGGCCTCGCTCCTCCTCCTCGCCCCGCAGCCGACCGCGCCGTCACCGGGACCCACTCCGCCTCCACGAGCCCCGCGCTCGCCGCCAGATCCCGCCGCTCGAGCCCAAGCTCGTGATGGCCGCCTGCGAGCACCCCGGCCGCCGAGCGCCCCCGTCATCCCCGCCGCCTCCACCGCGGCGCCCCTCTCCTCCCAGGCCAGCGACGCGCGACGCCTCGCCTCCGCCCTACCTCGACCCCTCCACCAGGCGCCCCGCTCTGACCCGACGCCGACCTGGGCGACCCCGCCTCGCCGAGCCTCGTCCGCCGTCGCCCTCCTCCGTTCCGTGCTAGTCCGGTCGCGGCCTCGACGCCGGCCGCCATCCCCTACCGCCTCTTCCGCGTCGGCCCGCTCAAGCCGCTCCCATCGCGCACACTCCCATGGGACCGCCTCCTTGTTCTGCAGGTGAGGCGTCGTCCCTGTCTTGGTGTGTCCCGGCCTGCAGTTGTTGCTCGTTGATGCTAGATGACCTGCTGAGTTTCACTGGAGATACCCCTGTTACATGACGTATCCTCCATCAGTGTTCAGGTTTCCATCAATTTTCCGCATGTGCACTGGGGAATGCAAGACCATCATCAGAAGATCTTCGATGCCCAGAACAACCGGGCACAGAGTACACCACCAAAGCGTCAAGATCTTCTCGTCGACAAGACTTGCTAGATGCTGAAGAATGAACTTAGAGCTACCCGAGACCACCGGAACCGGCCCAAGACCGCCACCGACCAATAAAGCCGGAACTCCAAGATCTCCTTCATGGATCCGAAACCCGATCCCGGAGTCCGACCCCGAAGACCGATCCCACCGGGATCGAATCCCACCGACCCCCGGTGAAAACCAAGTTCGCCGAACCCTAATGTGATTCCCTCACCAAGACCCCTATTTTTATAAATGACATCTATATGAATTGTTGCATATCAATTGAACATGCCTGCATACATATTTTGTGGGTCCGGGTTATTTTATCGATTCACCTATAATTAAATATGGAGGCCATATGCCGGCTAATCTAGTCTCATATTGGCCCCATTTAAATTTGTGTAGCAAACCGATGCCATGTTTTGTCTTCTTAATACAACATTTAAATTGCGCGGTATCTAAACAATATGAACTTAGTAATTAAATGTCGGGACCCCGGTTCCGCTTAATATGATCTAAATGCATTGCATCTTTGCCATGCCATGCATCATATCATAAGCATGCCGGATCTTCCGCAGTCGTCTTAAATAGTGTATCCGGTGTTTGTTCTAGTGTTTTGCTTCTTCACGGACTAGGCCGATGAGTTCATGCGAGTGTCGACCCGATCTTCGGATGAACCTTCGGCAATGTTTTCAGGCGAGCATCTCCCCCTTTCTACCTATCTTACTTTTATAGTATTTATTCCCCCCTGTTGATCTATTGCTATCTGTGTTGCGATGCTCTAGTTTTCGTACCCGTGATATCCCTTGCAGCCTTATATTGCCTTGGACACATCCTATTACCTGTTGATTGGTAGATAGTTGGACTTGCGCGTCGTAGTCGCTTGCTCAAGTGCTGTTGCGTGTCGCCAAGTACCACAGTTGTTGGAGAATTGCCGCATGTTTGATGTTGGAGATGATCAAGACTTTAATTATTGTTTAATAACTAAAATTGAAGTAGGTAAATAATGCAGAGGCACAGGTGGGCAATAGATGTTATTTGGTTGTTAACCGTCCACTTGTGTCCCGTAGGACCCCGAGTTCTTGACACCTGTTCCGAGATCGAGCGCGCTAACCACAGGTGGGGTGTATGGGCACCCCCATCGATTAGTACCTGATTTCAAAGTATTGTACCGGGGGCCACAAGTAGTTTGGAGCTTTATTACTATCCTATACTTATGCCATGCTTTACTGCTTTATTTAAGATTGTGCGAGGAATGCACCTGTACTGTTTAGGTAAGCGGAGTGTTTTCGCGGTATCGACAAGCCCAGTGACACTTTCGGGTTCCCAGTCGTTTACAGCCATTGACGCAAACCCTGAGTCCGTCTCGGAGACCGGCCGACTTCGTTGCGGGTAGCTTAGTGGGGTGGCCCCCATGTACTTGCTTTGGGTCTGGGAAACGTCATGACTTAGGCCCCGCCGACATACCGATGGGTGTATGTTAACTGATCTGGCAAAAAGGGTCGAAGTGCGGGTGGATACTTTGGTGCACCCCTGCAGGGTTAAATCTTTTCGAAAAGCCGTGTCCGCGGTTATGGACGACTTGGAGCACAGTTCTCGATCATAGACAACTATAACTAAAGTTTAGTGCTATAATTTGACTTATATCCGATATGACTAGTAATCAGCTTCACTGCAACGGAATGGCTAAATAAAAGTACCAACAACTGCTGGGTTTGGGGATATCTCATGCTAATTGTATCTGACTAGTAAGTGTTGCAACTACAACGGAATGGTTAACTAAAAGTGCCCACTGCTTATTCTATCAGGATGACTATCTATACCTGACTAGTAATTGCTGCAACGATAACTGAATAAATAAAACTGCCAACGGTGTGAGTTCCTCGGTTGACTTCCTCGTTTGGTCTCGAGGGGGAAACACCAGGATGGGTATGTTTGGTGGTAGTATCAAGATGGTTCCGAATAGGACTTTCTTATCCCTCTCTGGTAGCCGACAGTTATATCGAGTCTCTATAGGTTGTTTAGTGCATGCTGCGCTGCCGCTCAGTCCACCATACCTATGTAGGCGAGGACCGCCGAATTCTAGCCTCGCCGTGTACTGGCCTCAGTACTGACCGCTCTCTCTTTTTCCTTTTCCCTTTGTCGGCACCCCTTTTGTTAAGCAGGTTTTGAGATCGATGTTGTTAGCAGGGTTACCCTTCCGTCTTGGCCTGGGCAGGGTTATGGACGCCATTGGTTATTCTTCAGGGCTCTTAGATCAATTTGCATCTTGTCCGTACTCGGACGCTATATCGTTTTAAAGGTGATTTGGATCTTTGTATTGTATATCTGTATTCTGGACTCTTTGAGTCGTTGTTGTATATATCTGTTTTGTGGGTTCCATCGAGGACTATTGTGTAATGATATTACTTTGTTTTCCACCCGCACGCAAGTGCCTGGTGGGCACCTTTGAATCGTTTCTATGCGGGTTTGGCGGGAAGCGCTGAAACTTGCATAGGGCCGATTCTGAGGGTGTTACAGAGTGGTATCAGAGCTCAGCAGTTGCGATACCCCACAAGTCCAGCCTGTAGGATAACCTAGCTAACGGCCGAAATAGAGTGTCAAAACTATTTTTGAAAAATCGGTTGGATAGTTCTGATTAGGTCTGATTTACTCCTTACCCCTCTGCTGCTCTCCTCTCACCTCTGCGTGTTTAGAATCCGCTCTCTGCTCTCTCTTCGAGTCCAGGATTTCTCGTGGTTGGGTTCCATCGTACCTTCAGGGTTTTGCTTCCTCCTTTGGTAATGATGCTTCTACATCCGGTCTTCATGCTATCAGAGGAATCCTTCATCTGTTGGATTTCTCTCGGTTCCTTCTTGTGCCTTCCGGTGCTTTCTGACGCGACGACATCATCTACGCCAGATCCGATGCAGAGTCTGCATCACTCCTTTGTTCCTGAACCTCGATTGTCGAGATCTTCAGTCTGATTTCGAGAATGGTTGCACGCTTTTCTACTGATTGTGCAGAGTTATAGTTTGGGTGCGTGATGGATTGGCCCCCATGCCGACTACTCACTCTATTCGCTTGTGTACATTGAAGTGGATGAGAATGCATCGGTTCCCTCTTTCCATCGAAGCTAGAGGTGGCTTTATTTGTTGATACCTCTACCTTCGACCTTTTGTTCCCGGAGTGTTCTCTCGATGATCACGGACAACGACCTCTTGTTAGTGGTGTCGCGAGGATCTACACGATGCGAGAAGATTCAGATCGCCGCCCTTCTTCCCGGTACCATGAGGCGGATGTCGAGGGCGAGATCCATTGTTAGTGGTGTCGAATTGTGGCATCCCGCAAAAACCACTACTAGAAAATCGCGTTGTTTTTGTGCATTGCATCATCATGACCGCATGCTCATGTCATCATGCCACATTGCATTTGAGCATCGTCATCATCATGCATTTGTTTGTCTGAAACTATTTCCGAAAAACATATTTGGTTTTCTAAATCCCCGCCTTTATTTCAAAATCCAAAACCCGGGTCTCCGGATTATTTTGTTTCGTCTACCAATGGATTTCAAAAGCCCCATTTTAAAATAATAAAATATTTACTTTATTTTTAGGGGCAGCCGTACCAGGCCGATCCGACCCAGTCGGCCACCTCCAGATAAAACCCTACCTACCCCAGAAACACCCAAACCTTTTCTACCAAAAACCCTACCCTATTTTCCTACCCAGCCCCCTCCACCTCACCTGCACCAATCGGTGCACGCCACCTCACCTCTCCTCCCTCCATCCACCCAACCACCATCTGCCACCTCATCCACCCAACCCGCAACACACACACGCACACCACACACCCAGCCGCACCCACCACACCCCACCTGACCACTTCCACCGGCCACGCGCTCCACACACCGCCTGCCACGCCTGCAGCGGGGCCCCACCCCGCGTGGCCCACGCCCGACCGGCCGCCCCCTAGGCACGCGCCCCGACCCCCTCCCGCTCCTCCCCGCCTCGGGACCCCCGCGTCTGGCCCCACCATTCCCGCTCGCCCTCGCACGCCACATCCCCCTCGTCCCGTGTCTCCGCCGCCTCCTTCCCAGGCGCCGCCGCCGGCCGGCCTCGCTCCTCCTCCTCGCCCCGCAGCCGACCGCGCCGTCACCGGGACCCACTCCGCCTCCACGAGCCCCGCGCTCGCCGCCAGATCCCGCCGCTCGAGCCCAAGCTCGTGCTGGCCGCCTGCGAGCACCCCGGCCGCCGAGCGCCCCCGTCGTCCCCGCCGCCTCCACCGCGGCGCCCCTCTCCTCCCAGGCCAGCGTCGCGCGACGCCTCGCCTCCGCCCTACCTCGACCCCTCCACCAGGCGCCCCGCTCTGACCCTCCGCCGACCTGGGCGACCCCGCCTCGCCGAGCCGCGTCCGCTGCTGCCCTCCTCCGTTCCGTGCTCGTCCGGCCGCGGCCTCGACGCCGGCCGCCATCCCCTACCGCCTCTTCCGCGTCGGCCCGCTCGAGCCGCTCCCGTCGTGCACACTCCCATGGGACCGCCTCCTTGTTCTGCAAGTGAGGCGTCGTCCCTGTCTTGGTGTGTCCCAGCCTGCAGTTGTTGCTCGTTGATGCTAGACGACCTGCTGAGTTCCACTGGAGATACCCCTGTTAGATGACGTATCCTCCATCAGTGTTCAGGTTTCCATCAATTTTCCGCATGTGCACTGGGGAATGCAAGACCATCATCAGAAGATCTTCGATGCCCAGAACAACCGGGCACAAAGTACACCACCAAAGCGTCAAGATCTTCTCGTCGACAAGACTTGCTAGATGCTGAAGAATGAACTTAGAGCTACCCGAGACCACCGGAACCGGCCCAAGACCGCCACCGACCAATAAAGCCGGAACTCCAAGATCTCCTTCATGGATCCGAAGCCCGATCCCGGAGTCCGACCCCGAAGACCGATCCCACCGGGATCGAATCCCACCGACCCCCGGTGAACACCAAGTTCGCCGAACCCTAATGTGATTCCCTCACCAAGACCCCTATTTTTATAAATGACATCTATATGAATTGTTGCATATCAATTGAACATGCCTGCATACATATTTTGTGGGTCCGGGTTATTTTATCGATTCACCTATAATTAAATATGGAGGCCATATGCCGGCTAATCTAGTCTCATATTGGCCCCATTTAAATTTGTGTAGCAAATCGATGCCATGTTTTGTCTTGTTAATACAACATTTAAATTGCGGGGTATCTAAACAATATGAACTTAGTAATTAAATGTCGGGACCCCGGTTCCGCTTAATATGATCTAAATGCATTGCATCTTTGCCATGCCATGCATCATATCATAAGCATGCCGGATCTTCCGCCGTCGTATTAAATAGTGTATCCGGTGTTTGTTCTAGTGTTTTGCTTCTTCACGAACTAGGCCGATGAGTTGATGCGAGTGTCGACCCGATGTTCGGATGAACCTTCGGCAATGTTTTCAGGCGAGCATCTCCCCCTTTCTACCTATCTTACTTTTATAGTATTTATTCCCCCTGTTGATCTATTGCTATCTGTGTTGCGATGCTCTAGTTTTCGTACCCGTGATATCCCTTGCAGCCTTATATTGCCTTGGACACATCCTATTACCTGTTGATTGGTAGATAGTTGGACTTGCGCGTCGTAGTCGCTTGCTCAAGTGCTGTTGCGTGTCGCCAAGTACCACAGTTGTTGGAGTATTGCCGCATGTTTAATGTTGGAGATGATCAAGACTTTAATTATTGTTTAATAACTAAAATTGAAGTAGGTAAATAATGCAGAGGCATAGGTGGGCAATAGATGTTATTTGGTTGTTAACCGTCCACTTGTGTCCCGTAGGACCCCGAGTTCTTGACACCTGTTCCGAGATCGAGCGCGCTAACCACAGGTGGGGTGTATGGGCACCCACATCGATTAGTACCTGATTTCAAAGTATTATACCGGGGGCCACAACTAGTTTGGAGCTTTATTACTATCCTGTACTTATGCCATGCTTTACTGTTTTATTTAAGATTGTGCGAGGAAGGCACCTGTACTGCTTAGGTAAGCGGAGTGTTTTCGCGGTATCGACAAGCCCAGTCACACTTTCGGGTTCCCAGTCGTTTACAGCCATTGACGCAAACCCTGAGTCCGTCTCGGAGACCGACCGACTTCGTTGCGGGTAGCTTAGTGGGGTGGCCCCCATGTACTTGCTTTGGGTCTGGGAAACGTCATGACTTAGGCCCCGACGACATACCGATGGGTGTATGTTAACTGATCTGGCAAAAAGGGTCGAAGTGCGGGTGGATACTTTGGTGCACCCCTGCAGGGTTAAATCTTTTCGAAAAGCCGTGTCCGCGGTTATGGACGACTTGGAGCACAGTTCTCGATCATAGACAACTATAACTAAAGTTTAGTGCTATAATTTGACTTGTATCCGATATGACTAGTAATCAGCTTCACTGCAACGGAATGGCTAAATAAAAGTACCAACAACTGCTGGGTTTGGGGATATCTCATGCTAATTGTATCTGACTAGTAAGTGTTGCAACTACAACGGAATGGTTAACTAAAAGTGCCCACTGCTTATTCTATCAGGATGACTATCTATACCTGACTAGTAATTGCTGCAACGATAACTGAATAAATAAAACTGCCAACGGTGTGAGTTCCTCGGTTGACTTCCTCGTTTGGTCTCGAGGGGGAAACACCAGGATGGGTATGTTTGGTGGTAGTATCAAGATGGTTCCGAATAGGACTTTCTTATCCCTCTCTGGTAGCCGACAGTTATATCGAGTCTCTATAGGTTGTTTAGTGCATGCTGCGCTGCCGCTCAGTCCACCATACCTATGTAGGCGAGGACCGCCGAATTCTAGCCTCGCCGTGTACTGGCCTCAGTACTGACCGCTCTCTCTTTTTCCTTTTCCCTTTGTCGGCACCCCTTTTGTTAAGCAGGTTTTGAGATCGACGTCGTTAGCAGGGTTACCCTTCCGGCTTGGCCTGGGCAGGGTTATGGACGCCATTGGTTATTCTTCAGGGCTCTTAGCTCAATTTGCATCTTGTCCGTACTCGGACGCTATATCGTTTTAAAGGTGATTTGGATCTTTGTATTGTATATCTGTATTCTGGACTCTTTGAGTCGTTGTTGTATATATCTGTTTTGTGGCTTCCATCGAGGACTATTGTGTAATGATATTACTTCGTTTTCCACCCGCACGCAAGTGCCTGGTGGGCACCTTTGAATCGTTTCTATGCGGGTTTGGCGGGAAGCGCTGAAACTTGCATAGGGCCGATTCTGAGGGTGTTACAGCGGTTCTCCATGAACTCAATGCCACGGTTCTGGCTGTTCCACAGTTTTTGGATTGGTCGTAAGTAACCATCACCTTTGATCGCTCAGATCACCCGAGGAAAACACATCGTCGGGGAAAGTACCCTCTAATCGTCAGTCCTCTTATTGATGGCTATGAGTTTTCTAAAACACTCATGGACGGTGGGAGCAACATCAATATCCTCTACATCGAGACCCTCCACCGCATGAAGCTGCACGAGAGCCAGTTGAGTTACAGTAGTGTAACTTTCCATGGCATTGTACCATGGAGACAAGCGGATTCTCTGGGTGAGATAACTCTGGACGTGATATTTGGAACCCGAGACAATTACCGGACCGAGCCAGTCTCTTTTGAGGTGGTACCATTCAAAAGTGCTTACCATGCCATCTTTGGACGTCCGGCTTACTGGGCATTCATGGCTCGTCCCTGTTACATCTACAACATGATTAAGCTTCCAGGTCCAAAGGGCATAATCACCATCCGGGGAAACCCGAGGAAGGCGCGAGAGTGCGACGAAGGATATTTTGCCTTCACTGAAGCCGTGCTGCACCCCCAGGAGTACGAGGAGATCTAGAAGACCATCAATCCGTCCAAGATGCCCACTACGAAGAACGAGGTGCTGAAGCCAAGTTTGTAGTTCATGACATCGGAAGAGACAAAGAAAACGTCGCTGAAGGAAGATGATCCCTCCAAGACGACGAACATAGGGGTAGGCTTAGACCATGCATAGGAAAGCGTGCTCGTTGAGTTCCTCAAAGCTAATAGTGCTATCTTCGCATGGTAGCCTTCTGACATGACCGGAGTACCTAGGGAACTTGTCGAGCATTCTCTTAATGTGTACCCTGACGCTAAACCCGTCAAACAGTCCTTACGACGGTTCGGTGATGAAAAGCACAAAGCGATAGCCAAGGAATTAGACCGACTAGAGTTAGCCAGATTCATAACAGAGGTCATCCATATAAATTGGGTGGCAAATCCTATACTCGTCCCTAAAAAGGACACCATTGATTTAAGAATGTGTGTTGATTATACCGCTTTGAACAAGGCATGCCCAAAAGATCCGTTCCCTTTGCCAAGAATCGATCAAGTTATCGACTCAACGGCAGGGTCGGAACTACTCTGTTTTCTCGAGCATATTCCGGATATCACCAAATACCGATGAAAGAGTCGGATCAAATTAAGACATCTTTCATCACTCCTTTCGGAACCTTCTGCTACAAAACTATGCCTTTTGGCTTAAAAAATGCAGGAGCAACATATCAGCGTACTATGCAACGTTGTCTCAATGACTAAATCGAACGCAACGTCCATGTATACATAGATGACATAGCAGTTATGTCAAAAAAGAAGGGGACTTTAATTTCTGACTTGGAGGAAACATTTGCTAGTCTACAAAGATTCAATATGATGCTAAATCCGAAGAAGTGTTTCTTTGGAATTCCAGCCGGAAAATTGTTAGGTTTCATCGTCTCTGAGCGAGGCATAGAGGTGAACCGGGACAAAATCAAGGCTATAATCAACATTACCAGGCCAAATCGCCTAAAGGACATGCAACGTCTCACTGGTTGCATTGTAGTAGTGAGTCGGTTCGTTAGCCGGCTCGGTGAAAGAGCCGCACCTTTATACAAACTCTTGAAGAAAACCAACAAATTTGTCTGGACCCAGGAAGCCGAAACTGCCCTGCAAAGTTTGAAAGACCTACTTTCAAACCCACCAGTTCTCGCAGCGCCAGAACCTCATGAGCCTATGTTACTCTACATTGCAGCGACCAACAAGGTCATAAGCATGGTAACAGTAGTGGATCACGAGGAAGAAGGCCACGAGCATAGGGTACAACGTCCAACTTATTACCTGGGTGAGGTCCTGACAGAGTCGAAAGAACGGTATCCACATCATCAGAAGCTATCCTATGGAGTGTTCTTTGCATCCAGAAAACTATGCCACTATTTTCAAGAGCACATGATCACAGTGGTGAGCACCGCTCCCCTGCAAGATATAATCAATAACCGCGACGCCACAAGACGTGTCGCAAAGTGGGGAATAGAGCTTGCAGCTTTCGACATTGAATACAAGCTGCGTACAACAATCAAGTCCCAAATACTTGCCGACTTTGTTGTTGATTGGGCAGAGTCGACAGAAAACATAGGTCCTCCAAACTCGGAATTTTGGACCCTTCACTTTGATGGATCAAAGGCACGAGGGGGCTCGGGGGCTGGCGTGGTGCTCAAATCACCCCAAGGATATAAGATGTTCTATGTGTTGAAAATACACTTTACGGCACAAACAATATTGTCGAGTATGAAGCATTGCTACGTGGAATACGCATGGCCAAAAACATTGGCATAACAAGACTCATGTATTATGGAGACTCAGACTTAGTTGCTCAACAAGTATCCGATATCTACAACGCAAACAAGCACATGGCAACATACAAAGCTGTTGTGGATGAACTATCTAAATCGTTTGAGGGTTTTGAGGTTCAACATATCCCTCGAGCAGAAAACAAGGAAGAATATGCTCTATCAAGGTTAGGCTCTGCACGGAAACAAGTACCGGATGGCGCTTTCTTAGAGCATTTAAGGGTCCCCTCCATAGTCGGATTTGATGAGGACTATCCGATGAAATCCGACTCACCTTTAATAGCAGTTCTGGCTGTATTTCCTAGCTGGACAAAACCCTATCTGGATTTCCTAATATATGGAAAATTACCCGAAGTCGAAGTATTAAGCCGGCAGATCGTCCGACGAGCAAAAGCCTATACTATAATAAATGGTGAGCTCTATAAGCGGAGTGTTTCTGGCGTTTTCCAGCGATGTATTTCTTCGGAAGAAGGAGTAGAAATCTTGCGAGAGATCCATGAAGGCGAGTGTGGTCACCATGCTGCAGCCATATCCTTAGTGGCAAAAGCTTTTCGACACGGATTCTTTTGGCTTACAGCTAAGGAGGATGCCGACAAACTGGTCAAAACATGCAGAGGCTGCCAAAAGTACGCCCATCAGGCACACATTCCGGCTGAACAGCTGCGAACAATCCCTATTACATGGCCATTTGCGGTCTGGGGGCTTGATATGGTAGGGCCGTTTCGTACGGCAAAATGTGGATTTACTCACCTACTAGTGATGGTGGATAAATTTACAAAGTGGATTGAGGCTAAACCCGTAACAAGTTGTGATGGAGCCACAGCCAGAAAGTTCGTTGAGGACGTAATCATCCGATTCGAATATCCGCACAGTATAATTACTGACAATGGAAGCAATTTTTCCATGGGAGAACTCGCCAAATTCTGCGAGGAACAAGGGATCCAACTCGATATTGCATCAGCCGCACATCCACAAGCTAATGGACAAGTTGAAAGAACAAACAGTCTTATTTTACAAGGACTCCGACCTCGCCTCGAAGCACCTCTTGGTCGGGCCACGGGGGCTTAGGTGGAAGAATTACCGTATAAGATATGAAGTTTGCGTACAACTCCTAACAGATCAACCGGATACAGTCCTTTCTTCTTGGTCTATGGTGCAGAAGCAGTTCTTCCAAGCGATCTGATCGGATACACTCCTTTCTTCTTGGTCTATGGTGCAGAAGCAGTTCTTCCAAGCGATCTAATTCATCAGTCTTCACGAGTCAAAGCATATACCGAAGAAGATGCAAAAGTTTCTCAACAAGATGATCTCGATATAATCGAAGAAGTACGCGTCATTGCTGAGAAGAGATCTATAGCCTACCAGCAGAAGTTACGCAAGTATCATAGTCAGAGAGTTCAAAACCGTTCCTTCAAAAAAGGTGATTTGGTTCTCCGACTTGTCCAAAAAAGAAAGCACAAACTTTCCCCGATTTGGGATGGACCTTTTATAATTAGCAGAGTTCTGCATAATGGGTCGTATTATTTAACCGATATGAGACGAGTCAAGGAAAGATCCGATACTCGGAAGAGAACAAGAGCTGGCGGTAGCATAGACCCGGATGAAATAGACCAACCATGGAATATTTCACAGCTACTTCCCTTTTATTCTTAGTTATATTTCCTTGTAATCATATATGTACATGTTCAAAGTGAAATAAAGTATTGGTTTCCTCATATATTATTTTTGAGAAGTTTTTTGCCATCTTATTTCCAAAATAGCATGTCATTTTCAAAAATCCTAGAATGCTTAAAAGTACTTTATGCTCATGTTCGTTCTGGTTACGATTTTTGAAATATCTAAATTTATTGTTTATACTTTGGTTTTTTATATGATTGCTTAGACGCGGGTATTGTCCGAGTAAGGAGTTGTTGGTACTGGAAGCCGGCTTTGTTTCCGAGTTTAAACTGGTTTAGCAATTGTGCTCCATTACTCGGCAAAGTTTTCATGCCGAAGGTTAGCCGACCCATGAAAGGGACGAGGTAGAGAGCCAGATAAAACGGCAAGTATAGGCATAAACAAAAAAGTGCTTCAGAAATTTTTCAAGCACACGCATTAAATATATAAACATAAGTGCTACGATAGTAAAAGCATGTTTTTACAGACCAACACAAATAAAAACATTGTTTCCATCATTACATTGCCCAAAAGTTCAGAATAATGCATAAAAACTGTTTATACTGCAGAGCTAGGTGGTGGTGATGAAGAAGGTGGAGCGCTGGAGTCGAAAATGTTGTCGCCCTGAATATCAGACTCGGAAGCTGCAAGGTTGTCTTCTGGCTCTTGAGGTGAGGGAGGCACGACGACAGATTCGAAGAACGGCGTCGAATAGTTGGTCATCTCCGCCACACGACAAGCATAACCTGCACATGAATCTTGGATTGCCTTGATGTCCTGTGGGTTGCCCTCATCATCATCCTCGGCGATACCTTAGGTGACATGCCAGAGTTCCATCTCGCTGTGGTGGCTCATCACCATGGTAAGAGTAGTTTGGGAAGCATTCCGAGCATAGGAGATCTTCCAGTCCTTGATAAGCTTCGGAATCTCCTTGACCTTGTCCCTCACCTCTTGCACTGACATCGTGTGCAAGTTGGAAAGCTTGACCGGCTCGCCAGCCTCTTCAAGAGTTTGACGGAAGTCGTACAAGATATCTCCAATGAGCTTGATGCGCTCGAGGCGAGGTTCGGAGGTAGGAGAGTTGGAAAGATTCAGGGGGGCTGGGAAAGAACCAAAAGTCAAAATTCGTCTGAAAAGAAAGTCGAAAAATTCAACGAAAAAATAAAGGTCGGAAACCTTACCTAGCATAGAACGATTCCATTGAGCATGCTCCTTGCGGGGACTGCTCAGTTCATTCTCTACGGCTGGGCTAGATATCTCTGACTATCGAAGTCCTTCTTGAGATCATCCAATTGTTTATCTCGGAGGGCTAGCAGCTTCTCGAGCCTCACGGTCTCATGATTGCTTGACTCCAGGGCTACAAATTTATCCGACTCAATAGTGAGCTTCTGAAGCTTGTCCCGAAGCTTAGCATTTTCCAGTTCCAAGACCTTGAAGTTCTCGGATTGCTCGACCATCTTGCTGGACTCGCACAACAGTTCTGCAAAGGGCAAAATATCAGTCAGACAAAAAAAGTTTGACTATGACAATAGCTAATTGACAAAAAGGAAGCCGAAAAAATTACCTTCTACTTCATTTTTCTCAACTTGCAACTTTGAATTCTCAAGGCGCAAGACTTTGATATCCTTGCGTTTATTACAAATATTCTTGAGCAAATCCTGGTTGAAAGATGCAATTTTCTGTAAGTTTGGAAGACGAAATATCGTCAGACGGCTACTAAGGCTCGGGCTACAAATTTAACTAAGTAAAAACACAGCACGAGCCTTGGGGGCTACACTACATCGTTCTTTTGCAACCTAAACGCATCAACTAAGATCCAACGATGTTTATCCGACTTTATGCTTGGGGGCTAGAGGATATGATAATAAAGTAAATGCAAATAAGAATCAAAAACTTACAATGTGTTCCAAATGCAACTTCTCAAATCTGACTTTGGTGCTATGAAACACCTTCTCGGCAAGGGAGAGGGAGGGAACATCCGTCGCTGGGAGTTCGCCAGACTCTATCTTAGCATCCCAGACCAAAATTTGGTCTAGGAGGCTAAACAACTTGACGTCCTCCTGCTCCTAGCTTGTTGCCTCTGCGGTTAAGGTTTGCTTCTCAAGGCTGGACTGAGCCAGCCTGAGGATCTCTTCCTTCTTTTTCCTCTTCAGGCCAGATGAAAGGATACATATGTCGCCTAGAGGGAGGGTGAATAGGCGATTAAAACAATTCCAAGAGTGGCTCGACAAAGACAGAATTAAACTAGCGTTTACTTTGTCAATCACAACCTAGAACAACTAGGGTTCACCTATGTGCACCAAAAAGTATGCTAACCAATACAAGCAACAATGTGATAGCAAGATATAGATTACTTCAAGCACGAAGGCTATCACAATGTAAAGTGCATAAGTAAAGAGCTCGGGTATAGATATAATCGAGGCACGCGGGGACGACGATATTTTACGAGTTCCTCCCAACATGGAGTACGTCTCGTTTGGAGAGGGGGTGGTATCAAACCACCAACGCCACAAAAGACCTCCCTTATTCTCCTATGAATCTCACCCCAACGGGATCGATCCACACTTGCACTATCGGTGCACTTGTTGGTGGCAACCGGAACCTCTCACAAGGTTGGGGCACTTCTCCACAACTTAATTGGAGGCTCCCAACAAACGCCACCAAGGCCACAAACCGTCTAGGGTTCCAAGATCCCAAGAGGGACAAGATTCAACGAATATCCCGAACCAAATCCTCCGAGGAGAACTCAAACTGATGCACAGAATGCAAAGGGCAAGAACACCACAAAGGTGCTCCAATCCCCCACTCTCAAGTTCCAACAAAGCTACTAAATCTATTGGGGGAACAATAGAGGAGGAACCAAAGAGGGACACAAAATCCCCCAAAATCTAGATCCCCAAAGATACACTCACAAAGAGATGAATCAGTTAGGTCAAAAGGTGGATCTAGATCACCTCCAACTACCCCTCAAATATATGCAAGAATCAATGGAGGGGTGTGTAGAAATCAAGCTCAAAGAGTAAGGCAGATGGGGGCAAAGCTTAGACAAAAGGAGGAGAAAGAAGCAACCCTAAAAGATGAAGGGACAAAGCTATATAAAGGGCTGGACTAAATCTGCCCGTTAGGGAGTTTTTCCTAGACTAAACGGTAGTACCGGATTGGTCCGGTACTACCGGGCCCAAACATCAAAACGCCACGAAAAAGGGAAGCAGGGCAAGAGCGCACATCGAGCAGGGCCAGCCTGGCGCGCATGGCAACGCGAGGCGTGCAGGATCTACGGGGAAGCCACGCAGGCAAGCAGCGCAGTGGCAGGCCCACACATGAAAGCGGAAGCGAGGCAGTGCGATGTGGTGCGGGTCAACGCGAGGGAGCAGGCAGCGGGCCTAGCGTACAGCGGCCAGCGCGAGCGCTACAGGCAATGCACGCGCGGGATCTGTCGAGCGGCGCTGGTCAACACGGGGCGAGCGGGAGAGGGAGCGGGCCTAGCGCGTGCAGCGTGAGCGATCGGCAGCAGCAGGGCCCGCGTGCGGGATTGAGGCGAGATGGCGCGCGGCGGCTGCGGGGTGAAGGCGTTGGCTGACCGGTAGTACCGACCCACCCGGGCGGTACTACCGGGCCGTCCGGTACAACCGGAAAAAGGTACTGGGCGAAAAAGAAATAAATTGGGGGGGGGGGGGCACACAGGGGCGGGCGGTAGTACCGGTCCGCCCGGGCAGTACTACCGCTCGACCCAGAAACCTGATTCCTTTTCTTTTTAAAATGACATATATTCAAACGACTATAACTTTTGATTGGTAACTCCAATCGACCTGATTCCAATTGCGTTGGAAAGAGGACGACATGATCTTCCCTATAAAAAATGTGAAAATATTGGTTCTCACCAAGTGAGAATGTATCAAGTATAATAATGTGAGATACCTCACTTGGTGAGAAATTTGAAAACCGCATAAATCAAAATCACAACAAGATACAAATGGAAGATCCGATTTTGATGAACAAGAGCTTGTTATGGAGATTACCACAAGATCTATATCCTCACATGTATAAGACCAAATAACAACCAAATACGATGATGCAAGTATGCAAAGGTTTGAGCTCTCTCCAAACAATGTGATCAAGTTACTCATTCGAGAGCCCCTCTTGATAGTACGGTTATCTATCCTAAACCCGATCTCCTACACACAACATGAGACCGGCAAAAGGGAAAACCTATCAAGATTATACCTTTGCCTTGAGCATTCCACTTGAGCTCGATGTAGACGAACTTGACCTTCTCAAGATGGAACGCCTTTCTTAATTCCTCATCATCGATCCATGATCACCGAGGATAGCAAGCATCAAACATGAGATCTTCTATAGATGGCGCATTTTGAGCTTGCACAACACATCTTCTTATCATTTCATCTATCTTGAAGCGAACACATGCTCCAAGCGATTCCAATGGACAAATCCTACAAGTGCAACTTAATACACACATTATTCCATAAAGAATGACATTAATTACCAAAACCACACATGGGGGCCCACATGTTCTTTCACCAGAGACAACAGAGTCAACCACTTTATCAAAGATTCCTGTAGAAATTACCATGGGATCATTACCCTTAACGGGTTCACCCTTGTTAGTTGCTTGGCCACCAAAGGTCACCAAGGCTTTCGTGACGTTGCCAACATCAGGAGAGGCAGAAGCCTCTGGCGCTAATTGAGTACTGGACGAAGTTGGTGGCGGCATGGCAGGGGAGATGACAAGCTTCTGCTGACGCAATTGCTTGCCCGGCTTGGTCTTACTCTTCAAAACTGCTTTAGCTCTAGAACATAAAAATCCAAATATCAGGTGTGCTCTGGAAATAAAGAAAGGCACAGAGTACTGAAAACAAAAGACAGGGTGCTTACTTTTTAACTACTGGCAACACTTGGCTACCAGCAGTGACAACAACTTCTTTCGCCTTGTGTTTCTTGGAGGCAGAGGCGGGAACTTCTTGCACCTTATCATCCTCCGTCGTCTCCGGGTAGTCTGAGAGATAGCTCTCTAGTGGAGCTAGCTCAGACTCGGGAAGTTTCTCAAGCTAACAAAGTTATTGATGAAAATAGAGTCGGAGAAAGATAGAACATAACAACTGACAAAACGTGAAAGTAGAGTCGAAATTTTTACCGGAGTCAGAGGACGGTTGGGTGTAAACATCTTCATGGAGACATCCGGAACTTTTAGTTCCACTCTTTCCTTGATCAAATATTGCATAAGGATCTTGTAGTCCTTCGCAGGAATCTGGCTCGAACTAACCGCATCTTGTCCTTCTTGTCGCTGGAGATCTGGTGCATGAGGCGGTCTCCATGGTGCTGTAGAGGCTGAATCTGACGCTCCAACTAGCAGTGGATCAAGTCGGATCCATGGAGCCCCATGTGCTTCATCAGAAACTCAATCCGCCTTTTGGCGAGGATCAAGATATCCGACAGTTCCGGCGCTTCCGCGTCCCATTGATGGCTGGCTCAGTTGATGAGGAGCCTGTTGGGAACCCCAAGAGCAAGGTGTGAAGCAGCACAGCACCAAGATTTCCCTCAGTAAGAAACCGAGGTTATCGAACCAGTAGGAGGAAGGAAACATCACATAGGTGTTGCAAGCAACGCGGAGACCTGCACAACACAAACTCAAGACTTTGCCCCAACGAATCAGTGAGGTTGTCAAGCTCACCGGTTTGTTGTAACAAAGGATTAAACGTGTGGTGTGGAAGGTAATGGTTTGCAGCAAGTAAACAAGTAACAGTGGAAGATGTCTCAATGGTAAAGATTGGACCGGGGGTCCATAGTTCACTAGAGGTTCTCTCCTTAGGTAAACAACATGGCATGAAGGGTAAACAAATTACAGCAGGCAATTGACAGGAACTGAGCAAGGCATAACAATGCAATTACTAGTCAGAAAGATCCTACAAGATTCGATTGGGCAATACAACAAGATACATAGACCGCCATCCAAATGCATCTATGACTAGAAGTCCACCTTCAGGTTATCATCCGAGCCCCCTCCAGTATTAAGTTGCAAGCAACAGACAACTGCTTTAAGCAAAGTGTGTAAGGTAAACAGTCCACATGTTCCATGAACAAGAGACCGTTGTTTTATCCCTAGTAGCAACAACACATCTAAAACCGAAGAGATTTCTGTCACTTCCCTTGGAAACTAGAGGCATGAACCCACTATCGAGGATGAATACCCCCTCTTGGAGTCACTAGCAACTACTTGGCCAAGATAGCTACTAACAACGGAGAGCATGCAAGATCACAAACAACACAGGCATCATAGAATCATAAAAATAAAACCATTAATCAAACCAACACAATAATCTCAATATCCATCGAATCCCCGCAAACACAACATGCATGATTACAAATAGATTAGATCTTGACCATGAACGGAGCTCACAAGATCTATACATGAAAGCACAAAGGAGATACAACCATCTAGCTACTACATGGACCCATAGTACAAGGTGGAACTACTCACGCATCATACCGGAGAGAAGGCCTCCGGGATGATCTCCCCTCCGGCAGGGTGCCGGGAAGAACTTCAGATCCCCCCAATCTAGGGACGATGGTGGTGGCGGCTACAGACGGTTTCGTGGAGATTTGATCGGGTCTTAGGGTTTCTGCATCGGGGGCTTATTATAGGCGAAGGGGAAAGCCGAGGAGGTGACCAGGTGGGGGGGGGGGGGTGAAACCCTAGCCAGGCGCGGTCCCACCCCTGGCTGCTCCTAGGGAGGGTCTGGCTACCCTGGTCCGCTTCCTCGTCTCCCCTCTGGACTTCTTGTTTCCTACTGAAAGTAATTGACTTTGACGTTTGTCCCGTCCAATTCCGAGAATATTTATTTACTAACTTTTCTGAAACCAAGAACAGCAGAAAACAGGCATCTGGGACTGTTGCAACTTGTTAGTAGGTTAGTACGAGAAAATATGTAAAAAGAACCTCAAAGTGTATACAAGTAAAGGAAAGTAGATACTAAACAAGCACGAAGCATAAAAAATTATAGATATGTTTCCGACGTATCAACGTCCCCAAGCTTAACTCCTGCTCGTCCTCGAGTAGGTAAGTGATAAAAGAATATTTTTTGAGGTGACATGCACCCTCACAATAAAGATCCAACCATTTGCAAGCATTGAAAGCTGGGATCAAAGAACTCTAAACATGTGCATGAAAGATGGAGTTCTAACAATAGGACATAGTAACTATGCATGAAACATGACAATCTACAAACAAAGATCATGAATAAAATGCATTGAAAAATGTTTGTTTGTTTCACATACATAAAACATGGCATAGTGGCAATCAGCTTGTCCCTCATAGAGTAGCAATATAGATGCATAGGACACCTTAAAAGTTCACAAGGGTGACTAGAAACAAATAGACAAGAACAAGTAATATCACAATATGCATCAATTAATAAGCTTTGGAACACTGCACACAGAATGACAACTATGCTATCTTAATGGTGCCTAAAGGTAGAAGGTAGAGACTCAATAATGGTGGAAGAAAGGCCTTTTTGTAAAGGAATCAGGGATTACAATTTTCAAAAAGAGCTTCCAAAAATTATGGTACTTGTTAGCTTTCAGCCCTCATTGCCCCTATCATAAGCATCTTGAAGTGGTTAAGGTTAAAGTGGCAAAGATGGAGTATATGCTTAAGGAAGTATAAGTTGGAAATCTCAAGTCCCTTGAATACGACACTACTAGGAAAATGGTCGTCTGTGGCGCACCTAAAAGGCCCATCCGTGGCGCACTAGTGGTGCGCCACGGGCCTTGCGCTACGGCTATCTCTCAGCCGTGGCGCACTGCCTAGTGCGCCACGGTTGTGTAGAGATAGGCGTAGCGCACCTCCTAGTGCGCCACAGAAGTTTGGCATGGTGCGCTACCCCTGGGATCTTCTGTGGCGCACTTAGTGCGCCACCAAACTTCCATAGTGCGCTTTAGCTGTAGTGCGCCACAGAAGGTAGACCATGTGTGCCACAGATGTATTTTTTGTTTTTTTTTTTAATTTCCGAGCCAGATTATATGCAATACAGATTATATACAATATTACAGCAGATATACACACACAGATACAAGATATACAATTATATATATAAATACTCAATATGAAAAACAAGATTGAAACAAATACATATAGATAAGTCTCATACATGAATACATAGTCTAAGTTACATTGTTTCGATCATGTTACAAAGTAGTAGTTGGTACATGCTAATACTATACATGTGTCGATCGAACAAGTTAGAGCTCGGAAGCTCGCCTAGACATCTAAACTAGCTAGCTAGACACAAACGCAGGATAAATAACCAAAGAAGATAAGCATGATCACCGCCGCGATGAAGGTGTAGGTATTCATCCGGTTCCTTGTCCTAACTCCCGCTAGATAGCGCGTGTATCTAGCTTCCGCCTCCGCCATAGTGTTGTACCCTTTGTAGCTATTGCCGCTGAAACGGTGCACCTGTCTCCGGGAGTCTTCCCAATCATCGTAGACTCCGGGAACCCGTCCCTTGTACACGACGTAGCACGTCATCTATAAGTTGACAATAATAATTAACCGACTATTGAAAAAAACATATATAATTAAAGTCGCATATGAAGATACACTTATAGAAAGTACTCCTAAATCAAAAAGACCAAACTCAGAAAGCATGCCTCATATATAACTAGGTTGTTCGACACAGGAATATGCTACGATGGAACTGTTCGCCAAGTAGGATGCACAACACCTGGACCTGTGCATAGCACAAGGCGAACAATCCCATCGCAGCACATTCACATATAGTGTGCCACGACATTTCAATCATCGGCATTATTCTCGAAAAAGACCAAAGTAACTCAAAAATCATGCCTCATATATATACATAGGTCGTTGGAAACAGGAATATGCTACGATGGAACTGTACGCCAAGTAGGATGCACAACACCTGGACTTGTGCATAGCACAAGGCATACAATCCCATCGTAGCACATTCACATATATAGTGTGCCACGACTTTCAATCATCGGCATTATTCTCGAAAAAAGAGTAAAGAAAAAAAGGACCAAATTGAGCAAAGGACTAAAGAGTAAGCAAAAAACCAAGCATTGATTGATATATAATAATAATAAGCAAAATAAGTTCACTTGTCATCCACACACACACACAAAGGTCATCTATAGTTTGTAACTACAACTAGGCCAACATCAAGCCTTCTGGCTCGGCTTAGGGAACGGGAGGACGCCTTGTCTCGTCATGAACTTCCTATAGTCACCCTGCATCTCTAGGCGATCTTCTATGTCACGGTTATTCGGGATATTTCCTCCGTAGACATCACGAAAGATGATTGCCCCAAACTGCTGCTGGGTGCAATACATCTCTTGTCTAATATCCGAATCATTGATCTTGGCCTTTGCTTCGGCCCACTGTTTGAGATGATCTGGCAGCGTAGAATTCTGTTGGTCAAGTAGGAACGCCCTCATGTGATGGAGTGCGTAGTAGGCTTCCTTCTTACTGTTTTCCGGCTGCTTCACGCAGGGGAACTCCGTTACGTGGTTGAAGACGTTCCTGCCGAACTTGACCTTCTTACGCACGAAGCTGGTGCCTTCCGTCGAGGCAAAGCCAGTGAGAGCATCATCCAGAACTTCCTTGATCTTGTCGTAGTTTTTCTTCTTTTCTAGACTCCCCGAGTCGAAATACGTGGTGTGGGAATGCTTCGGCGATAAGGAGATGAGCGTGCAGTGTTCATCTCTGCGCAAAAAATTCAAATGGAATATGTTGGAAAAAGAATGATGATGATCTAATAAAGCCAAACTGAGTGCTGAAGAAGTGATCATTCCAGTCTTCGTCGTCCTCGGCCGGATCCTGCGCCATGTGCATATCATCAACATGATCATCCGACCCACCGCGTGGAGGTGACGGCGAGGGCGGTAAGGGGGCCTTGCCACCGCTTGTCGCTGGCACGACAAGCGGTGCTGTTGTCTGTGGCGTGATGGCCCCCGCCGTCCCCAAACGGATCATGCTCTTTGGCCATAGCAAGAATAAGCCGAAGCAACTTCTGAGGACATACAGCTCTTCTTCATCCGCTCCTGGGGGTTGAATGGGAGGTTCCAGGTCGTCGCAGCCCCTTATCACCCGACTAATTTTAACCCTGTGCACGCTATCTGGCATCGGCTTTGAGTGGAACGTGCGCTGCAAGGGTTGAACGATGGTACCCTTGGCAACATCCCTCAGCTCGTTGTTCACGTAGCATAAGAGAGTGCAAGGAACATCCGTCTGCAGAAAACATGTACGACATCGTCAGAGCGAGATCTTCGGATTCACACCTCTCCTTGAACTCCCGGAACTGATCTTCGGTGATCTGCGGGTCAATCTTCTGGATCTCCTCGAGACTTTTGCCTTCTTTATAGATCTTCTTCTTTATCCGGGTTCTCCAGCTGGCCAGGGCGGTGCTCATCTTTGTGAGGGCGGATTTGTTTACTTCGTTCCCATGATAAGTTGTGTTCTGATACTTAGCGGGGAACTTGTATCTTGCGTGTAGCTTCTCGAAGAGGAGTGTGCGCAAGTGGCCATTATCTTTATGCCGGAGATTCTCGGTGTTGATCGAGATGGTTGTCCGGGTGATCGCCGCCACTTGCCCACCGTACCCTTTGACGACAAGGGCGGGCTCCAAAGGAACCCCTGATGGGCTCACTTCGGTAATTTCCTCCCTGACCGTGCCGACCGTGTTCGGGCGCCGGTCCTTCGGCTTCTTCTTCTTCTTAGGAGGGTTGCTACCACTCCCTGTGCCCTCGCCGCCATCAGTGGTTTCATCGTCCGCCGTTCCTTCGGCTTCTTCCTCCTCGTCTTCCATCTCATCATCCTCGCTCTCTGAAGGATGGTATTCTTCATCGTCTTCTAGACGCTGGGCCGCCTCCCAGAATGTCAATTGTTTATTCGGAGGTCTGAGTTCTCCTTCAACGCTGATGCGCTTAGAACATCCAGCCTCATCGTTGTCACACATCTTTGCACTAATAAAAAACAAATAATTGGTTAAATGCACGGAAAAATCCGGCATGACCTTTGCTAATTTTCTTAAACTAGGAGTGCCCGATTTCTGCCGAAACGGAAGTTAATCAACATTCCGGCAAAAATCGGGACTCGTTTCATACAAGAACCTGCATATATATGGCCAGCATAGCTAGCACACAATAAATGGCCATCATAGCCAGCACAACCAACATAAATGGCCCAGTATAGCCAGCACAACTGCACAACCAGCACACAATAAATCTGTTTCAGCAAAAATTACTGGACTTGATGGCAGCAAGTTTTGCTAGGGACACCAACACTAGAACAGCTACCACATCTATGGGCATAATGGAACAAATAAAATGGAGGAACTAGAACACCAGAACAGCTACCATATTCAGTCAGGGGCACAAACATGATCATATAACCTCCTGCACTACTCTGAACCCTAATGTGTCAACAACCTCCTGCACTACTTTGAACCCTAATGTGTCAATACTGTCAACAGAGATAAATCTGAACCTTATGTGTCAACAGAGTTTTTAAAAAAATTTAAGTGTCGACCCAGGAGTGCAAAACTAGATGTTGTACAACCCTGAAGCATCAGCTTTCGCACTCTCTTATTTAAATTAATACCTAGAACTAGAAGTACTTGAGCATTTAAACCTTGGTGTACTGAATAATCCAAGGTCAATCTAAATTAAGCTTGCATCATTAGTGATATATATATATCTATCGATAGCATAATCCAAGGACAATTAAAAATGTTCATCAATAGCATACAATTGTATCTCTGTCAACTACCTATATCTTAGAGGGGAGCATTTAATTGAGAATATATGAATATTTCAGAGGGGAGCTTTTCCATCAGTTATTTACAACAAATGCATATTGGATGCAACACTAAAAGCAGAACCATATTAAGTATGGTAACAAACAATGTAGACAATAAAGGGAGTTTCCTGTCATTATGTGGGATCAGTGTTTTCCTGTCATTTCTAATAATAGCATGCCAACACTACACCAATAGCAGAACCTGGGAGTTGCCTGTCATTTCTAATGGTAATAGAACCTGGGAGTTGTGAACAACGAGCTGTTCTACCATGAACCCTAACTTTGTTGCACTACTCTGAACCAATAGCTGCACCAATAGCTGCACTACACCAATAGCTGCACTACTCTGAACCATGAACCCTAACTTTTCTGTATCTTTTTCGATGGGGGCCAGAATTCACTAGCTATTCTACCATTCAGACATGACAATTATTCTACCATTCAGACTTTCTAGCAGCAACCTAGCAACCTAGCAACCTCTGAACCCTAGCAACCTAGCAACCTCTGAACCATGAACCCTAACTCTGACAGGGGAGAGAGGGAGAGACAGGGGAGAGATGGAGAGAGGGAGAGACAGGGGAGGGAGAGACAGGGGAGAGAGGGAGAGGGAGAGACAGGGGAGAGAGGGAGAGAGGGAGGGAGGGAGAGACAGGGGAGAGAAGGAGAGAGGGAGAGACAGGGGAGAGAGGGAGAGACAGGGGAGAGAGGGAGAGAGGGAGAGAGGGAGAGACAGTGGAGGGAGAGAGGGAGAGACAGGGGAGGGGCTACCTCTGACGGGCGGAAGACAGGCGGACGACGACGGGCGGCGCGATCCTCCTCCTCCTCGAGAGATTCCTCCTCCTCGAGAGCTTCCTCCTCCTCCACGAGAGCTTCCTCCTCCTCGAGAGAGCTTCCTCCTCCTCGAGAGCTTCCTCCTCCTCTACGACGACGGGCAGCGCGGCGGTGGTGGGCTTCCTCCTCCTCGAGAGCTGTCTGTGAGATGCAGAGCGGCGCGGTGCGTGGTGTCGTCTATGAGAGATGGAACCGGCGCGGTTGACTAGCGTCCAACAGACATAGGCGTAGCGCACCCTGGCCAAGTGCGCTACGGATAATTCGTGCAGAAAGAGATGCACTCTTCGGCCAGAAAGCCCTTGGCTATGCTTCCATCTGGACGGGACCTATTGCGAACGTATCCTTTGATGTGTCCGTTCATCCTTTCGAACGCCACCATGCTGCGGAGGAACATCGGCCCGAGTTGTACGATGTCCTCCACGACATGGACCAGCAGATGCACCATAATGTCGAAGAATGCGGGTGGGAAGTAGACCTCAAGCTCACATAGTATCACCACTATCTCCTCCTGTAGCCTTCCGAGCTGATTCAAGCCAATCGACTTCCTAGAGATGACGTCGAAAAACTTGCATAGGCCAAATAACGTTTCACGGACGTGCTCGTCCATTATCCCTCTTAGTGCGACCGGAAGTACCTGCGTCATTAGCACGGCACAGTCGTGAGACTTCATGCCACTGAACCTCTGCTTCGCCTCGTCTAGGTATCTGCTTATCTTGCCCGCGTAGCCGTAAGGAAATTTGACTCCTAGAAGGCACTTGAAAAACTATTTGATCTCATCCTGGCTTAGAGTGAAGCAAGAAGGAGGGCAGTAATATTCGTTCTTCTTGAACTTTTTACCCTTCCGACGACCTTGTGTCGTCTCCGACTCATGATCATCATCATCTTCCTGATCATCAGGAGTAGTGCGTCCTCCGTGAAGCTCCTTCCGGATACCCAAGCATATCAGGTCGTGCCTTGCTTTCGGACCATCTTTCGTCCTATCTGGCATGTTGATTATGGTGGCGACCAGACTCTCGCACACGTTTTTCGTGATATGCATGATGTCGAGGCTATGAGGCGTGCGGAGAAACTTCTAGTATGGCAACTCCCAGAAAACAGACCTTGTTTTCCATACCTTCATCAGCGGCTTGTCTTGTTGCTGCCTATTTCGCTTCTTTCCAGGCTTAGGACAATCTTTCCAGTTTTTCAGCAACTCTTCCACTTCTTCGCTGCTCCTACGCTCTGGGATTCCTCGGGTCTCTGATTTGCCATCGAACAGGTCTCCACGTTTTCTCCATGGATCATTCTTGCTGAGCCACCTCCGGTGCGCCATGAACACGGTTTTCGATGACCCTGGATCTTTCTCTAGTTGGAGATAGCTTGTGTTATCCATGCACCTAACGCATGCGCAGAATCCTTGGATAACCTGCACCGAGATATACCCGCAACCTGGATAGTCTTGCACCGTAGTGATCAACGCGGCTCTCATAGTGAAATAATCTTGTGCGACGGCGTCGTAAGTATTGGCTCCAGATTCCCATAACGTGGCTAGCTCCTCTTTCAATAGCCCGAGATATAGATTGATGTCGGTACCAGGTTGTTTCGGCCCTTGAATTAGCATACTCATTTGTATGTACTTCTTCTTCATGCACAACCATGGAGGGAGGTTGTACATCCATACAAACACGGGCCAAGTGCTGTGCGTTCTGCTCTGGATACCGAACGGATTGAGTCCATCGGTGCTCACACCAAGCCTGATGTTCCTCGAATCTCCACCGAATTCTGGGAATTCGAGGTCCAATGCTTTCCACTGGCTAGCATCTGAAGGGTGCGTCAGCAGCTCATCCTTTTCGGGGTCATGATCATCTCCTGGCTTCTTCCTTTCCGCATGCCATCGCATGAGCTTCGCTTCCTTAGGGTCCGCGAAATAGCTCTGCAGACAAGGAGTGATAGGAAAGTACCATACCACTTTTCGAGGTGCTTTCATCCCTTTCTTGTATCGACTCACGCCGCACACCGGACATGTGGTTTTCTCCGCGTCCTCGCCCCGATAAATGATGCAATCGTTGATGCATACGTGATATCTAACGTGCGGTAGATCGAGAGGACAGACGATTTTCTTGGCATCCTCGATACTAGTTGGACATGTGTTCCACTCCGGGAGACGATCGTGCCAGAATGCCATCATATCGTCGAAGCTTGCGTCGCTCAATTTGTGCTTTGCCTTCATCTCCATAGCCTTGAGCGTTACATTCAACCGGGTATCATCGGGCCTGCATCCTTCATACAATGGAGTAACCGCGTCTTTCTCAAGTTGCGCAAGCTTGGCTTTCTCTCTAGCGGCAGCCCTGGCGTTACTCGTCTGCTTGAGAAGCAGCTCTTGCACATAAGGGTCCCGCACCCAGCCTGACGTTGTTCCATCGTCGTCTGCTCCTCCGGCATCTAGATCATCATCATCCCGGTCTGCTTCCGCACCTTCACCATCTCCAGGAGACTCTTCATCATCTCGCCCGTTCTCGCCGTGATGATGATCATCGTCATGTTGGCCACCTTCTTCACCGTCTCCATCATCTACGTCATTGCTTATCCAACGAGTGTATCCATCCATGAAACCATGGCGGAGCAGGTGCGCCTGCAGATTCCCGGAATCTGGGTCGATCACCCAGTTGAGTTTGCATCTTCTGCACGGACATCTTATATCTGTCTTGTTATTTCGTATCATGTCGGCCGTCGCACATTTCAAAAATCTAGCCACAATGCCTTCGCTCATTATGCGGACCATTTTTGCCTGCACGATGTACACGGTACAGTTTTGAAGTCTATTAGAACCACATAATGAATGCATGCATGCAATGGTCGATAGAAAATTTCGGCATGACCTATCCTAAAATTAGGACCTTTGCGAAATGCCAAAGTCTTGCCAAAATGGAAATGAATCAACATTTTGGCAAAACAAATGGCAACTTGTTCACATACAAACACAAGAGAGAGAGAGACCGATCCATACACACATGAACATATCATTATCCTCTCCATACACACATGCATGAGCATCATCGATACTCTCCATATACACACACATATGACCATCGATCCTCTCCATATACACACATCATGAGCATCGATCATCTACATACATATGAGCACATCATCCATATACACATGAACACATCCTTACATCGACAACTTACCGAGATGAGAGACCGATCGCGAGAAAGATGGAAAGGAGAGGTGCGCGCGTCGACCGGAGAAGGATAGATGAGAGACCGGAGACCTCCTCTATTACTTATGTAACATCCAAAGCAAGTTTTACATGCTAAAAATGGTGAATGTGTGGAGAAATTGAGGTGGGAAGGAGAAGATCCCGACTAGATCTAAGGAGGAAGAAGAAGGGGAAAGTGAAGTGTGGGGTGGTGGATGTGGTAACACATGTGCACATAAAGTGCTGCCCTAAAGAAATCGACACATCCATGGCGCACACGGCCCTAGTGCGCCACAGGGAGAACAAACATCTCTGGCGCACTATGCCACGTGCGCCACAGATGCTCCTACTCCCTGTGGCGCACTAGGCCGAGTGCGCCACAGAAGTTTGTGGCCGTTTCAGAGCAGGGGGGCATGCGCTTAGGCGTAGCGCACCAGACCCAT
Organism: Avena atlantica; assembly: GCA_910589765.1. Taxonomy (NCBI): domain Eukaryota; kingdom Viridiplantae; phylum Streptophyta; class Magnoliopsida; order Poales; family Poaceae; genus Avena; species Avena atlantica. The sequence goes on along the minus strand of OU342735.1, from coordinate 118,651,096 downwards.
GTGCGCCACAGATGACCCTAACAACCGTGGCGCACCTGACTATAGTGTGCTACAGATGTTTGGCGTGCGGCCAACAGGGCCCTGGCCCACACACATCTGTGGCGCACTATAGTCATGTGCGCCACAGTTGTTCTAGTTATTAGTAGGGCACTGCCCACAGGTGAGCCACGCCTGTTTTAGCCGTGGGGCACTTCAACCATGTGAGCCACGGATGTGCTGATTACCTATAGTCGTTTTCCTAGTAGTGCGAGGGCCACACCTCATGCATACTCAACTTTGGGCCGAGGTAAGTTCTTTTCATTGTAAGTATTTGCATATCATTGAGAACCGCCAACGGGGTACCCCTTGCACATGGTACATGAGCTTTCCCATAACCAAAATGACAAGGCAAGCAGACAATGAGCATCTCAGCAATATTTTTATTTACCGTATGCATAGCTTTTTATTGAGGATGCTTCATAGATAGCTCATTATGGTGATGCTGCAAGTTTCCACCATGATTAGGCATGGATTAGGCTAGAGGCCTAGGCGTTTCTCTAACACGGGATACAAACACCATAGACTTACAAGTTCCCTCTTTATTTCACACCGGTGACATCCATAGACAAAAGAACATGATATCAACTGAGTACAAAGTACAAGTGCAATGTTGAAAACATTCCCTATGACAGCACGGTTCTGCTAATTCCAACTTATAAGTGCAAGCATATACAACAAAGTTGTCACAATGGTTCAAGTTTATTAGGGGCAAAGAATATAAAGTGTGCCATCAAGTTAGTGAGGGCTTTAATCACTAAGTTTTCACATAACAAAATAGTTTTTAATTGGAAGATAGTTGAAAACAAGAATATACTTGGAATGGTGTAACACACCATGCATAGGAGTTTATAGTGGACACTTTGGAATAACTTGGTTTCTTGGGAGTTGGAAGCATGAGGAGAACTTACTCATACAAGTGGAGGCTAGCAAAAGACAGGGAGCAACCAACTAAGAGAGCATAATGGCCATAATCATGCAGTGCAACAAAGCATACTAATCAAAGCAAAGAGTGGTACTACAAGTCAAGGACTAAATGATCATAGAGGATAATGGTGACTTGTCATAGTCATAACATGGTGTGAGCAGGTGCCAAGTCAACCCAAGCAAAGCATCAAAGGAGAATACCACAATACTATGCTTTTGCATGCTAAAACAACGCATAATTTCTTCAAGGCACACTAAGCAATCCCAATTGTTTGGAACAAGATATGCTACAACAATAATCACTAAGCATAAGATCAAAACAACACCTAACATGTCATGCTAAAGTCTAAGTCATAGTCAATGCATGCTCCTCTTGCACTTACAAGCAAGAACTTACTACTCCTTTCCAACACCAAGCAACTTATTTGCAAAACAACACAGCGAAAACGGGGGTCCAAACTACTTTATTCTAAGCAAAGCAAACTAAAACTAAGATGCTTCAATAACAACACAACTGTGCACGAAACAATAAAAACGAAGTGTCTAGATAGACCTGAGCTTTTTATTGATGAAGAATGGAATGCCTTGGGCATCCCCAAGCTTTGACGCTTGTACCTCTTGGATATTTATTGGGGTGACACCATGGTGGCATCCCCAAGCTTGAGCTTTTGTCCATTATTCATCTCATTGCGTCATTCTCTCTCTACACCTGAAATTTTTCCTTCATACAAAACTTCACACAATCTTCATTAGCAACATTAGTGTATTCAAAAGATATTAGACCTCTCGCAAAGCTTTGGAACAGCAAGACTTTTACTAAAAACACAACCTACTGTAGTAACCCCTTCAAAAAGCTCAATTCACCTAAAGAGAACTCAAAAAGGAATCAATAAGAAGCAAATGCAAATAATGGCAGAAATCTGTCAAAACAGACCAGTAGGTAGATCTTCTATTGCTCAAATCAAAAAGTGTTAAACTAACATAAGTTAGCTAACATATGGGGGGATTTATTCGTAAATTTTTAGCTCAATATGAGTTACATAGACGCCTCACGAATTTTTTTGGTGGAGGACAGAAATCTGTTTCGGGACAGCAACTCGCCAAATCTTACTTCCTTCTCATTAGAGGTCATTCTTGGCACAAAAAGCAAACAAAAAGGATAAGGAGAGTTAATTACAGAAATAATAACTTCCAAGACTCAAGGAAAATCTTGGGTTGTCTCCCAACAAGTACTTTTCTTTAACGCCTTTAAGTTAGGCATAAGATGCAAGAAGAATCAAGTATTTTCAAATGAAGAAGCATTAACATCAAATATTGCTTTCAAAGGAGGAGAAAAAAGTAACTTCTATCTCCTCATAGGGAAGTGTTAAATACCTTTTTGAATGGAAAATGATATTTGATGGTGCCTTCTTTCATATTAATGATGGCACCAACTATCGTGTTATTGCCGATGAGTACGCCATGGAGGGGTCCTCACAGTTCATGTTTAGAGACGTGGGGGAAGGCGGACGGTTGACGGGTACGAGGTAACACAACTTACCCAGTTCAGATCCCACGACGATGGTGGAATCCTACTCTTGCTATAAATCACTATAATGGCAATACGCCGAGTTACAGGGATTGGTTCGCTGTGCGAGGTATGAGTTAATTGGTGCCCTAAAGGCTCCCATAGGCCCGACTTATATAGTAGCCAGGTCCTAGGGTTATAGGGAAAAGTCCTAGCCGGACAGGTTACAGAGTTCTACACTGCCTATTACTAGTCTAGCGTGTCTTGCACTCCAAGGCTCCGGGTACGTCGGTGACTCCTCCGTAGCCTTTCCTTTATCCGACATGGGCCTCCCTTCTGGATCCATCTAACTAGGCCGCCCAGCAGGCCATGGGCCTTGCTACCAATGGTAGGCCACCCAGGTTATCCGGATAGAGGACATGCTATGAGGATACCCATATAGCATATCCCCAATAGTAGCCCCGGGAGAACTCCGAGATCTTGCACCGTCTTGCCTCTTCAGGTTGAATGCTCCGTCTAGATGGATGTCGGCAAATCGTCAAGCAACATCTTGTAGTCCTCCCAAAGAACCCTGCAAGGTTTTCTCCATCTTCAACTTGTAAGCCGGAGAATTGCTGAATCTTCTATCGTACTCTTCCGTATCCAGATTGGATTCGTCCATGCCGGAAGATTCTGATGTGATGGTTCACCTGCCAGTGACAGCTAGGGCGACGTAGACGTAGGTTAGCAACGCCTCATAACTCACATATGCAGAGAACGCAATCATGTCCGATTTTCCCGCGCGAGCGATATGAACCGTTGGCGGCGATGGTTGGCAACGTGGCGAATATTCCGCGCACGCTCCCGCACACGTCGTCCACGCGTCAACCGTTCGATCATTCCGCACGAATCTTGATGCTGGAGATCATAAATAGTAACTGCGGTGGAAATCTTACTTTTCACCTCATTCTCCTCTGCATCATCTTCTTCCTCCAGCGAGCTCCTCCTCGAGCTCTCCGCACACAATGCAAAAAACCCTAGCCCCTCGACCTTCCCCAGTCACCACCGCAAACTCCCAATGGCCAGCAACAGCTCCTTCCCCTCCATGGAGGCGTTAGATGATGCCGCGGTGAAGCCGGCGAGCTCCGTCGTCGTGCCCCCAGAGGGTATGGTTATTCCCAAATCCACGGTGGTCAAAGCCACCAGCGGTGACCATAACTCAGCGGTGATGGAGCTGCTCGAGGAGGAGTACGACTCCCACAAGGGCGACTTGGGCGGTTCGGATATTACGGACCGCGATATCAAGGAATTGATCATCGAGGGCTACCTCCCTGCGACGGAGGGGCTCGCCTGGTGGGCGGCGCCGGCCGGTGAGGTCACACCTTCTCCCCAAGCCAGAGAAAAGGTGTACCTCAAAGAACAACTGGTACGTGGCGTCTCCCTGCCCATCTCCAACTTTTTCCTTGCTATCCTCAACCATTACTGAGTACAACCTCAGAACCTCCCCGCCAATCGCATCTTACCGCTTAGCAACTATGCGGCGCTTTGCGAGGGTTTTTTAGGGATTAAGCCTAGGCTAGATCTCTTCATCTATTTCTTCACTGTCAAGCGCGAAGCCGGAGCTGGCAAGGACGAGCTTAGAAATTGTGGCACCTTTAGTTTGAAGATCCGGCCTGGCCGGCGGTTCCCCGACATTGTCGTCCACGAGTCCTGCAAGAACTGGCAGCGGACGTACTTCTACGGCCTAGATATCCCTCTGGCCGGCCGAGAAGTAACGTACCCGGACTTCGTCGATGGAGCTGCCGCCGAAGCCTCGACATGGAGATCCCAGGCCTCCCTTCCCTTCGACATCAACGTTTCCCGCGCTATAAGGCAGATAGAGTGGTTCGTAGATACGGGTCTGACCGGATTGGACCTAGCCATGTGCTGGTTCGTCAGGCGGATCCAGCCTCTGCAGCACCGCTTGAAGTTGATGCACGAGTATACCAACGAGAGGAAGGATAGCCTCCGCATCTCCGAGGACAACTTCTCGAGCGACTCCATCAAGCTCCGCCTTAAGGACATCGTCAAGGTTAAGGATAAGAAGCGTGGCTTCTCCATCACCTACGACATGTTCGTAGAGAGCAAGTGCCCAAAGGTAACTGTTTATTTTCCGTGTATGAAATATACTCCAGGTCTTCCGTCTAGCCATTACCATCTCATCTAACACGGTGGTTCTTCACTTAACAGCTCAGCGACATAGATGAGGATAACATGGCTCCTCAAATCTATGATCCAAAGATGAAGGAAATCACCGTCATGTCCGACGACGATGCCCCGTTGGCGCGAAAGCGGAAGAGCTCCACCTCTGACGCTGCCGAGGGAGGCAAGAAGAAGAAGACGGAGGGTGGAGCCTCCAAGAAGACTATCATCGCCCTGGAGGCAGAGGAAAGAAAGGTTATAGGGATCCCCTTTTCCAAAGCACCCCCTCTTGTGTAAGCTTCTTTCCCTCCGACATTGTCCATTGTTTGTCTTATTTATGTACTTATACTTTTTGTATGTTTCAGGAAGAAAGCCACAACCAGTTTGAAGAAGACCTCCAAGAGTTTGGGGGCTTCTAAAAACATTAAAGATATGTTGCATCATGATGTTTCTCCCCACGCATCTCCCGCCATAGCCCCTGTCACTCCCATCGTCAAACCTGCATCCACTCCGACAAGCTCTCAAGCTAAAGAAGCATTTGGCCCTTCCGCCATGGAAGTGGACTCAGGTGCCTCCACCGAGCTTGCTGTTGTCTGTGAACAGGAAACGCAGGAAAGTGCCGCACACCAAATGGCTGAAGCTCCGGCTAAGGATGCCATTGGTAGTGGTAAGGAGATGGTGGAAGGTGGTACATCTGCCGAAGGCAGCACCTCCACACCCAAGAAGACCATAGAGTTCCCGAAAATATTCTATATGGTACTTACGTCGGGTAACACTGCATTGGTTCCTGGTGCGGCGCCGACATCTCCAACGTGCGGCCTTGAGGAGCTTCTCCGGCAAGCAGAAATCTTGCAAAGAAACAGTTTGTCATTTGGCAAGTTGCTTGCTGAGAGTGCTACAAACCTCAAGATCATTGCACTTGTAAGTTTTATTTGCCTTTTGCTTTTCATATGAGTATCCCATCATAGCCCCCGAGGATTTAGACGGAAAACCATAGGTCTTTGCATCTAAATGATCTAAGAGTGACTAAGCTAGAAAATTTCTCGCTGTAGCCCCCAAGCATATAGTTTGAATGAATTATTCCAACTAGATGCTTTCAGAGTAGCATACGCGGTGTTTATAAATTTCAATACTGTAGCCCCCAAGCCTCTAGTTGTAATTGAATTAGTTCCGACTAGATGATTAAAGATAAGCTAAGCATATGACTGAGTTAAAAACTTTATACTGCAGCCCCCAAGCTTCTAGTTGAAAACTGAATTAGTTCCGACTAGATGCTTAGAGAAAGACTAAGCATATTGTTAACTTAAAAACTTTCGCTGTAGCCCCCAAGCTTCTAGGTGGAAATTTTCCGGCTAGATGCTCCAAGTAGACCAAACAACGTTTAACTTTTCTTCTTTCCACAGAATGAGAATGCTTAGAGGGGTGTCGCCAACGACAAGTACCAGAAGATGCACGCGGACTTGGAAGCTGAAAAGGGTAAAACTGCCTTCTTGAAGGAACATATCATCAAGAGCAAGCGTCTGTTTTTCCTTTCTTTTTCGTATTCTGAGTTGGTCTTGTGTATTCTCCGAGTATTCACTATGTACTTTTCTTTCTCCGACTTGCAGAAACCATTTCCAAGGCTAAGGATATTGTCGAGCAGTCCAAGCACATTCAGCAGCTGGATAGCGAAAACAAGATCCTTAATCAGGAGAGGAAGGACATGTTGAAGATGCATGAAGACTCGATGAAAGCCCTGTAAGACTCCGCCAATGAGGAGATGAACCGCTTGAAGGAGGAAATCGCGATCTTAAAAGATCAGAAGAAAGCCACCGATGAGCAAAATCAACACCATCATGAAGCGTACAAGATCATCCGACAAGAACGAGACTCCATGGCAGAGATTATCCAGCAAGCTGAGATAAGAATCTTCAGTAAGTGATTCTCTGTCTTTGATTTCTGTAAGCTAAATACTCTGAATTTTTGAACTCATGTCCTCCTTTGTCGGAAATTCGCAACACCTATGGGTTTAACCCGGTGTAACACCCTCAGAATCGGACCTATGCAAGTTTGAGCAAAATTCGCCAAACCCGCATAGAAACGATTCAAAGGTGCCCACCAGGCACTTTCGTGCGGGTGGAAAACGAAGTAATAACATTACACAACAGTCCTCGATGGGACCCACAGAACAGATATATAACAGCGACTCGAAGAGTCAAGAATACAGATATAATATACAAGATCCAAATCACCTTGAAAACGGTAGAGCGTCCGACTACGGACAAGAAGCAAATGGGGCTAAGAGCCCTGAAGAATAACCAACGGCGTCCATAACCCTGCCCAGGCCGAGCCGGAAGGGTAGCCCTGCTAACGGCGTCGAGCTCAAAACCTGCTTAACAAAAGGTGCGCCGGCAAGGGGCAAAGCAGAAAAACAAAGAAGGAGCGTCAGTAATGAGGCCAGTACACGGCAAGGCTAGAATTCGGCGGTCCTCGCCTACATAGGTATGGTGGACTGAAGCGGCAGCGGCAGCACGCACTAAACAACCTATAGAGACTCGATACAACTGGCGGTTATCAGAGAGGGGTGAGAATGACCTATCCGGATCCAACCTGAAACTAACACCAAACAAACCCATCCTGGTGTTTCCCCCTCGAGACCAAACGAGGAAGTCAACCGAGGAACTCACACCGTTGGCAGTTTTATTTATTCAGTTATCGTTGCAGCAATTACTAGTCAAGTATAGATAATCATCCTGATAAAGTAGGCAGTGGGCACTTTTAGTTAACCATTCCGTTGTAGTTGCAAAAATTTACTAATCAGATACGGATGGCATGAGATAAACCCAAAACCCAGCAGTTGTTGGTACTTTTATTCAGCCATTCCGTTGTAGTTGCAATATTTACTAGTCAGGTACAATGGTCGCAAGCGACCACACAAGCAAGCAATTGTTGGCAGTTTTAGTTAGCCATTCCGTTGTAGTTGAAGCTGATTACTAGTCATATCAGATACAAGTCAATTTATAACAGTAAACTTTAGTTATGCTTGTCTATGATCGAGAAACTGTGCTCCAAGTCGTCCATATCCGCGGACACGGCTTTCAGAAAGATTTAACCCGGCCGGGGTGCACAAATAGCAACACACACACGATCAACCTCGGAAAAACCAAATAAAAACCCAACGAGGTCTTCACGACAGAGCAATCGCAAGATTCAGAAATGTTTCAGGGGGCCACCCCTTTGAGTAGAACCCGCAACGGAGTAGGCAAGCTCCGAGACGGCCTCAAGGTCTGCGTCAATGGCTGTAAACGACTGGGAACCCGAAAGTGTGGCTGGGCTTGTCGATACCGCGTAAACATTCCGCTTCCAAAACAGTACAGTGTGCAGTACCTCGCACAAACGTAAATAAAGCAGTAAAGCATGGCATAAGTACAGGATAGTAATAAAACCTCAAACTAGTTTGTGGCCCCAAGAAATAAGACGGAATCAAGCTCTGGCTAGGGGGGCCCATATCTCCCCATATGTGGATAGTGCGATAAAACAAGGAACAGGAATCAAGTACTCGGGGTCTTACGGGACACAAGTGGGCGTTCGGAAACCAAATATTATCTATCACCCACCGATGCCTCTGCTTATTCAATTTTAGTTGTTAAACAGAAATTAAAGTGACGATAAGTAAAGCTAGAATCATCTCCAACATCAACATGCGGCAATACATCAACAACTGTGGCATTTGACAACACGCGACATTGCTTGAGCAAAACGACTACGACGCGCAAGTCCAACTATCTACCAAACAACAGGTAATAGGATGTGTCCAAGGCAATATACGGCTGCAAGGGATATCACGGGTACGAAAACTAGAGCATCGCAACACAGATAGCAATAGATCAACAGGAGGGAATAAAGACTATAAAAGTAAGATAGGTAGAAAGAGGGAGATGCTCGCCTGAAAAACATTGTCGAAGGGTTCAACCGAAGATCGGGGCGAAGCTCACATCAACTCAACGGCCCAATCCGCGAAGAAGCAAAACACTAGAAGAAACACCGGATGCACTATTTAATACAACGGCAGAAGATCGGCATGATGCATGTATGATGCATGGCATGGCAAAGTGCGATGCACTTAGGTCAGATTAGGCGGAACCGGGGTCCCGACAATTGATTAGGAGGTTCAAGTTGTTTAGATACCCCGCATTTTAAATGTTGTTATAACAAGGCAGATAAGATACCGGTTCACTACACAAGTTTAAATGAGGCCGATATGAGACTAGATTTGCCCGCATATGGGCCCCATATTTAATTATTAGGTGAATCGGCATAAGGCCCCCAAACCAATGCTATGCATGCGGGAATGACAATTTAATATGCAACAAGTTGTTATGTTATAAAATAGGGTTCGAGGGAAAAGGGTCACACATTAGGGTTCGGCAGATCTTGGGGTTCCGGGGTTCGGGGTCCGGGGTCTAGGGTTCGACGGTTCGGTCTCGGCGGGAGCGTTCTCGGATTCCGGGGTAGTTCTTGCGCGCATCCGTGGTCTCCGGGTCACGTCGACGGTCATGGCGTTCAGGGGGAAGTTCTCGGTGTCCGGGTGAAGCACTCGGCGTTCTACGGTTCCACGTCGACGGCCTTGGTTTCCTCGATGGAGAACTTGGTGTGTCCGTGTCGGGGTTCTCGGCTTCGGTCGCCGGGCGTCAGTCTTCGGGATCGGGTCCGGGAAGAAGACCTTGGCATCGGATGGTCCTTGTCGGAGTTCTTGTCGCGCCGGGGTCTTCGGATCGGGCTCCGGGATCGGTCTTCGGTCGAAGTTTCCGGAAGCAGATCTTGGTGTCTGATGTCCGCGAGGGAGTCCCTGGGGTCCAGGATCGAGATCTTGTCGGTGGCCTTACAACACGGTGTAGATCTTGGCGGCCTTGTCGAGGTACTTGAGTGCCAGCGCCGGACTTGGGTTCAGGCGACGTGGTCTTCATATCGACATTGATCATCGAGTGCCACGGGATGACGCAGAGTGGGCGGGGACACTGACGCCGACGAGGTGAGGCGCGGCCCGGAGCGCCGCAGGGCAGCGGGACGGCCGAGGCGAAGCGGTGACCGGCGGCTACGGGATGCGCGGGGTCGGGGACGACGAGCCGCGGAGGAGGCCCGACAGGGCCGGCGGGGGCGCTTGGAGGAGGCCAGGGTGGCGGGGGCGCGTGCTTGTTGGGGCGGCGGCGGCCGGACTCGCGTGGCGGAGGCGGAGCTCGGGGAGCCGGCGACGGGGGGAAGGGCGTCCAGGAGGCGGGGAGAGGCGAGGCTGTGGCCGGCGACGAGCGCCCAGGCGGCGGGGAGCTCGGGAAGGCAGGGTCGGGGCGGCGCCAAGCGAGCGGGGCGAGCGGCCCGAGGAGGAGAGCGGTGGCCGGATGGCGGCGACGGGGGGGGGGGGGGGCAGGCGCTGGCGTCGACGGTAGCGAGCGGGCGGCGCGGCGCTGCGGCGGGACGCGGAGGCGGTGGAGCGGTGGAGAGGAGCGGGGCGAGCCGGGGCCGGGGCGGCGCAGGCAGAGCGGCGGCACGGAGCGACGGTGGGCGGTGGCGGCGACGGGGGGGGGGCAGGCGCTGGTGGTCGGGGAAGAGGAACCGGCGGCGAGGGGGCCTTGCGAGCGCCGGCGGCGGGGTGCGGTGCGTCGGGGAGCGAGCGAGCTGTGCGGGGAGGGAGAGCTGAGAGAGAGGGAGCGGGGACGCGGTGTGTGGCTGGCGCGTGGGGCCCGCGTGGGGACGCGGTGGGGCGGTAGGTGGTAACTGGGGAGGGGGCGCGCGATGCATGTGTACGTGTGGGGTGTAGCGCGTGCGTGCTTGCGTGGCCAGGGAGGCAGGGGATGGCGCGTGAGTGTGGGGGAGTGGCAGGGGGCGTGCCAGGGAGAGGTGGGGCCTGGGGGGGTGCGGGTGAGGACAGATGGAGAGAGAGGGGTGAGGGAGTGACGTGTCAGGTCCTGGTTGGAGGGTGGGAGAGGGGCGCTGAGGTGGCATGATGTGATTGGCCAGAGTGAGGTGGCCAGGGGTTTGGGTAGGAAAAAGGGTAGGTTTAGGATTAGATGGGGCGGGCAGGTTTGGACCGATTTATTTTTCTGGGGGGTGGTCGTTCGGGTCGGTCGGCCCGTTCGACTGCCCCCACTAAAAATAATTGAACTTTTTATTTGTTTTAAACGGGCCGAAAGCAAACCGATAGCGGCCAAAATAAAATATTCCGGGGACCCGGTTTTGCGTTTGAATTAAGATGAGGCGTTTGGAAAAACAAATCGGGCGTTGCGAAAATAGTTTTATGCAAACAACGCATGATGATGACGATGCAATGCACAAATTCAACGCGATTTTCTAGTAGTGGTTTTGCGGGATGCCACAATTCGACACCACTAACAATGGATCTCGCCCTCGAGATCCGCCTCATGGTACCGGAAGGAAGGTCGGCGTTCTCCGTCTTCTTGCTTTGTGTAGATCCTCGCGACACCACTAACAAGAGTTGTTGTCCGTGATCGTCGAGAGAACACTCCGGGAACAACAGGTCGAAGGTAGAGGTATCAACAAATAAAGCCACCTCTAACTCCGGTGGAAAAGGGGAACCGATGCATTCTCATCCACTTCAATGTACAAAAGCGAATAGAAGGGGTAGTCGGCATGGGGGCCAATCCATCACGCACCCAAACTATTACTCCGCACAATCAGTGGAAAAGCGTGCAACCATTCTCGGAATTAGACTGAAGATCTCGACAAGCGAGGTTCGGAACAAGGAGTGATGCAGACTCTGCATCGGATCTGGCGTAGCTGATGTCGTCGCGTCGGAAAACACTGGATAACACGACAAGGAACAAAGAATGGTGACACCGCAGAAGACGGATTCCTCAGGCAGCTTGAACACCGGAGGATAGATCACCGTTATCGAAGAAGGAAGCGAAAACCCTGAAGGTACGACGGAAACCCAACCACGAGAAATCCTGGACTCGAAGAAAAGATAAGAGGTGGACTCAAAACACGTAGAGAGAAGAGGGGAGCAGCAGAGGGGTAAGGAGTAAAATCAGACCTAATCAGATCTATCCAACCGATTTTGCAAAAATAGTTTTGACACTCTACTTCGGCCGTTAGCTAGGTTATCCTACAGGCTGGACTTGTGGGGTATCGCAACTGCTGAGCTCTGATACCACTCTGTAACACCCTCAGAATCGGACCTATGCAAGTTTGAGCAAAATTCGCCAAACCCGCATAGAAACGATTCAAAGGTGCCCACCAGGCACTTTCGTGCGGGTGGAAAACGAAGTAATAACATTACACAACAGTCCTCGATGGGACCCACAGAACAGATATATAACAGCGACTCGAAGAGTCAAGAATACAGATATAATATACAAGATCCAAATCACCTTGAAAAAGGTAGAGCGTCCGACTACGGACAAGAAGCAAATGGGGCTAAGAGCCCTGAAGAATAACCAACGGCGTCCATAACCCTGCCCAGGCCGAGCCGGAAGGGTAGCCCTGCTAACGGCGTCGAGCTCAAAACCTGCTTAACAAAAGGTGCGCCGGCAAGGGATAAAGCAGAAAAACAAAGAAGGAGCGTCAGTACTGAGGCCAGTACACGGCGAGGCTAGAATTCGGCGGTCCTCGCCTACATAGGTATGGTGGACTGAAGCGGCAGCGGCAGCACGCACTAAACAACCTATAGAGACTCGATACAACTGGCGGTTATCAGAGAGGGGTGAGAATGACCTATCCGGATCCAACCTGAAACTAACACCAAACAAACCCATCCTGGTGTTTCCCCCTCGAGACCAAACGAGGAAGTCAACCGAGGAACTCACACCGTTGGCAGTTTTATTTATTCAGTTATCGTTGCAGCAATTACTAGTCAAGTATAGATAATCATCCTGATAAAGTAGGCAGTGGGCACTTTTAGTTAACCATTCCGTTGTAGTTGCAAAAATTTACTAATCAGATACAGATGGCATGAGATAAACCCAAAACCCAGCAGTTGTTGGTACTTTTATTCAGCCATTCCGTTGTAGTTGCAATATTTACTAGTCAGGTACAATGGTCGCAAGCGACCACACAAGCAAGCAATTGTTGGCAGTTTTAGTTAGCCATTCCGTTGTAGTTGAAGCTGATTACTAGTCATATCAGATACAAGTCAATTTATAACAGTAAACTTTAGTTATGCTTGTCTATGATCGAGAAACTGTGCTCCAAGTCGTCCATATCCGCGGACACGGCTTTCAGAAAGATTTAACCCGGCCAGGGTGCACAAATAGCAACACACACACGATCAACCTCGGAAAAACCAAATAAAAACCCAACGAGGTCTTCACGACAGAGCAATCGCAAGATTCAGAAATGTTTCAGGGGCCACCCCTTTGAGTAGAACCCGCAACGGAGTAGGCAAGCTCCGAGACGGCCTCAAGGTCTGCGTCAATGGCTGTAAACGACTGGGAACCCGAAAGTGTGGCTGGGCTTGTCGATACCGCGTAAACATTCCGCTTCCAAAACAGTACAGTGTGCAGTACCTCGCACAAACGTAAATAAAGCAGTAAAGCATGGCATAAGTACAGGATAGTAATAAAACCTCAAACTAGTTTGTGGCCCCAAGAAATAAGACGGAATCAAGCTCTGGCTAGGGGGGGCCCATATCTCCCCATATGTGGATAGTGCGATAAAACAAGGAACAGGAATCAAGTACTCGGGGTCTTACGGGACACAAGTGGGCGTTCGGAAACCAAATATTATCTATCACCCACCGATGCCTCTGCTTATTCAATTTTAGTTGTTAAACAGAAATTAAAGTGACGATAAGTAAAGCTAGAATCATCTCCAACATCAACATGCGGCAATACATCAACAACTGTGGCATTTGACAACATGCGACATTGCTTGAGCAAAACGACTACGACGCGCAAGTCCAACTATCTACCAAACAACAGGTAATAGGATGTGTCCAAGGCAATATACGGCTGCAAGGGATATCACGGGTACGAAAACTAGAGCATCGCAACACAGATAGCAATAGATCAACAGGAGGGAATAAAGACTATAAAAGTAAGATAGGTAGAAAGAGGGAGATGCTCGCCTAAAAAACATTGTCGAAGGGTTCAACCGAAGATCGGGGCGAAGCTCACATCAACTCAACGGCCCAATCCGCGAAGAAGCAAAACACTAGAAGAAACACCGGATGCACTATTTAATACAACGGCAGAAGATCGGCATGATGCATGTATGATGCATGGCATGGCAAAGTGCGATGCACTTAGGTCAGATTAGGCGGAACCGGGGTCCCGACAATTGATTAGGAGGTTCAAGTTGTTTAGATACCCCGCATTTTAAATGTTGTTATAACAAGGCAGATAAGATACCGGTTCACTACACAAGTTTAAATGAGGCCGATATGAGACTAGATTTGCCCGCATATGGGCCCCATATTTAATTATTAGGTGAATCGGCATAAGGCCCCCAAACCAATGCTATGCATGCGGGAATGACAATTTAATATGCAACAAGTTGTTATGTTATAAAATAGGGTTCGAGGGAAAAGGGTCACACATTAGGGTTCGGCAGATCTTGGGGTTCCGGGGTTCGGGGTCCGGGGTCTAGGGTTCGACGGTTCGGTCTCGGCGGGAGCGTTCTCGGATTCCGGGGTAGTTCTTGCGCGCATCCGTGGTCTCCGGGTCACGTCGACGGTCATGGCGTTCAGGGGGAAGTTCTCGGTGTCCGGGTGAAGCACTCGGCGTTCTACGGTTCCACGTCGACGGCCTTGGTTTCCTCGACGGAGAACTTGGTGTGTCCGTGTCGGGGTTCTCGGCTTCGGTCGCCGGGCGTCAGTCTTCGGGATCGGGTCCGGGAAGAAGACCTTGGCATCGGATGGTCCTTGTCGGAGTTCTTGTCGCGCCGGGGTCTTCGGATCGGGCTCCGGGATCGGTCTTCGGTCGAAGTTTCCGGAAGCAGATCTTGGTGTCTGATGTCCGCGAGGGAGTCCCTGGGGTCCAGGATCGAGATCTTGTCGGTGGCCTTACAACACGGTGTAGATCTTGGCGGCCTTGTCGAGGTACTTGAGTGCCAGCGCCGGACTTGGGTTCAGGCGACGTGGTCTTCATATCGACATTGATCATCGAGTGCCACGGGATGACGCAGAGTGGGCGGGGACACTGACGCCGACGAGGTGAGGCGCGGCCCGGAGCGCCGCAGGGCAGCGGGACGGCCGAGGCGAAGCGGTGACCGGCGGCTGCGGGATGCGCGGGGTCGGGGACGACGAGCCGCGGAGGAGGCCCGACAGGGCCGGCGGGGGCGCTTGGAGGAGGCCAGGGTGGCGGGGGCGCGTGCTTGTTGGGGCGGCGGCGGCCGGACTCGCGCGGCGGAGGCGGAGCTCGGGGAGCCGGCGACGGGGGGAAGGGCGTCCAGGAGGCGGGGAGAGGCGAGGCTGTGGCCGGCGACGAGCGCCCAGGCGGCGGGGAGCTCGGGAAGGCAGGGTCGGGGCGGCGCCAAGCGAGCGGGGCGAGCGGCCCGAGGAGGAGAGCGGTGGCCGGACGGCGGCGACGGGGGGGGGGGGGGCAGGCGCTGGCGTCGACGGTAGCGAGCGGGCGGCGCGGCGCTGCGGCGGGACGCGGAGGCGGTGGAGCGGTGGAGAGGAGCGGGGCGAGCCGGGGCCGGGGCGGCGCAGGCAGAGCGGCGACGCGGAGCGACGGTGGGCGGTGGCGGCGACGGGGGGGGCAGGCGCTGGTGGTCGGGGAAGAGGAACCGGCGGCGAGGGGGCCTTGCGAGCGCCGGCGGCGGGGTGCGGTGCGTCGGGGAGCGAGCGAGTTGTGCGGGGAGGGAGAGCTGAGAGAGAGGGAGCGGGGACGCGGTGTGTGGCTGGCGCGTGGGGCCCGCGTGGGGACGCGGTGGGGCGGTAGGTGGTAACTGGGGAGGGGCGCGCGATGCATGTGTGCGTGTGGGGTGTAGCGCGTGCGTGCTTGCGTGGCCAGGGAGGCAGGGGATGGCGCGTGAGTGTGGGGGAGTGGCAGGGGGCGTGCCAGGGAGAGGTGGGGCCTGGGGGGGTGCGGGTGAGGACAGATGGAGAGAGAGGGGTGAGGGAGTGACGTGTCAGGTCCTGGTTGGAGGGTGGGAGAGGGGCGCTGAGGTGGCATGATGTGATTGGCCAGAGTGAGGTGGCCAGGGGTTTGGGTAGGAAAAAGGGTAGGTTTAGGATTAGATGGGGCGGGCAGGTTTGGACCGATTTATTTTTCTGGGGGGTGGTCGTTCGGGTCGGTCGGCCCGTTCGACTGCCCCCACTAAAAATAATTGAACTTTTTATTTGTTTTAAACGGGCCGAAAGCAAACCGATAGCGGCCAAAATAAAATATTCCGGGGACCCGGTTTTGCGTTTGAATTAAGATGAGGCGTTTGGAAAAACAAATCGGGCGTTGCGAAAATAGTTTGATGCAAACAACGCATGATGATGACGATGCAATGCACAAATTCAACGCGATTTTCTAGTAGTGGTTTTGCGGGATGCCACACCCGGTCACCTCCTCCGCCAAAGGAATGCATGGTCGTTTCCGGCAACTTTATCAACACCGCCATCAAGCAGGCCAAGGAGATATCAAACCCCTCCAAATTAATATCAAGGCATCGGACTCTATGGCGAAGTTCTCGGAGATCCTGTGCCGAGCCCCCGAGCGTATAACAAGCTGGAAAGCTTCATGTGCATGGGTCGGTGCAAGGATGGCGTTGTCCATGGTCAAGGCACATTACGAAAATGCCGACATCAACACGGTAACCTACGGTATCCCCGACGTAGATGACGAAGGCAAAAAGATAAACCACGAATCTATCTTGGCATCACTCGCGGGTTATGCACCAGAGTCGCCGAGTTGGTCGATGTTAATGTCTTTGTGCCCATGAAAACCATCGATGGCGGCAACCAAAGCTCCTCCGAATCCCTCAACACTGCCGACTTCGAGGAAGGTGACTCTCCTGCTGCCGACGATGTTGTTTCCAAGTCGCCTGCGCCAGAGGAATAAAAAAACAATTTGTAATATTTGTTTCCTCTATAATGTGTATGCGGAAAAACTATGTGTTAACTTAAGGCGGAAAACAATGATTGTTATTTCCTGCTACTCAAGAACTGATTCCAGCATGTATATATTTTTTTAAGCAAGTGCTGGCTTATCCATTAATTTGGTTTTTATGCTTGACTTTTCGTGAGTCGGAAGAATCGTTGTCAGAACCATGACCTCAGGCGATGATGCCCAATGGCACCATCAATAACCTAAGCACAAAATCGCCCACAATAAGTGCCAAAAGTCACTACTCCAGAATCCACATAAAAATGACAAAGAACGTGTAGACCGGAAAACTTAAGCTAACGCCCATAGGCGGAATTTTCACAAGTGCAGCCGCAAAGCTTATGCATAAAGGTTTTATACGATCCAAAAATGAACACTAAAGGAGGTAAAAGACTCAGAAATATGAGTGAACCAGAGAGCTTTATTTCATTGATCATATAAGACATACACAATTAGATAAAAAAATGCTAAGTGTAGAAAGGACGTAGCCGTGCTATGTTCCATGGATGATCAAGCTCCGGGTAGTCATCATCCGGGTCACGTCGCTTACGCTTATGATCCTCGTTGGGTCTATCCTTCAGTTCACGATTGTCAACGAGGTAGTAAGACCCATCGAGTAGCGCCTTGCTTATGATGAACGGTCCTTACCATGGCGGGGATAATTTGTGTGACTTTTTCTTCTTAAGTCGGAGCACCAAATCCCCCTCTTTAAACGAGCGATGCCGGACGCGACGACTATGGTAGCTGTGTAGCTTCTGCTGGTAGATGGAGGATCTTTGGCATGCCAAAAGGCGCTCCTCCTCGATAAAGTCCACATCTAGGCGTCTGGATTCTTCAGCGTCATCTTCGTCGTAGGCGGCAACTCTTGGTGAATTGTGAAGGATGTCGGAAGGAAGGATGGCTTATGCTCCATATACCATGAAGTAAGGGGTGTAGCCGGTTGTGGCATCCCGCAAAAACCACTACTAGAAAATCGCGGTGTTTTTGTGTTGCGCATCATCATGACTTCATCATGCATGTGTTTGACTAAACCTATTCCCCTAAAACCTATATTGTTTTCTAATTATACCCTTCTCTATTTCAAATTGAAAATCTCGGTCTTTTCCGAATATTTTGTTTTGTCTAAAAATATTTACAAAAGGTCTCATAAATAAAACAGGAAAATATTAAACATAAATATTTTTATACCGGGGAGGCCGCCACCTGCCAGACCCAAAGGGCCCAGCTGGCAGCAGCCTACTACCCGGCCCAAACTAGAAAAAACCTAGACCAACCACAAACCCTAAACTACCCAGTCCTATTCTACCCACCCTTCAGCCTCATCACCTCAACCAACCCCGGATCGCCACCTCACCTCCTGCCCCCCTCACACACAACACACACAGAGCACGCACACCACGCACGCGGTACACCGCCCTAGCCCTGTCTCTCTCTCACCCTGGCCCCACCACCCGACCCCGTCCGCTCGCCCACCCGCGAAGCCCCGACCCTCTTCCTCGCGTCGACCTCCTTCCTCCCAGGCGCGCGCCGCCGCCGCCGGATCCCCAGGTGCCACGCGACCTCGCCCATCCGCCTTCCTCTCCCTCCCTCGCTGCAGGACCGACCGCCTCCGCGACAGGCCGACCCTCCCCGTCGCCTCTCCTCCCAGACCGGCAGCGCCCCGCTGCCAGGGACGCCATCGTCCTCTCCGCGCGCGTCGCTAGGTCCCCCGTCGCCCTGCATATCGGTGCTTGCCGCGCCGGTGCCTCGCCGCCCTTTGCGACCGCGCCATCCCCGCCTCCATCCTCTCCCAGAGCCCCGCCGCCGCCAGGTGCCCTTGCCGGCGCGCCTCCTCCCCGGTAGCTTCCTTCCACCACCGGGCCCGAGCTTCCTCTCCTGCGAGCACCGCATGTCGCCCCGGCCGCCATCACCCTCGACCCCTCCACCAGGCGCCCCGCTCTGACCCGCTGCCGACCTGGGCGACCCCGCCTCGCCGAGCCGCGTCCGCCGCCGCCCTCCTCCGTTCCGTGCTCGTCCGGCCGTGGCCTCGACGCCGGCCGCCATCCCCTACCACCTCTTCCGCGTCGGCCCGCTCGAGCCGCTCCCGTCGCGCGGCCGTCCCAGCCGAGCCCGTCGACCCTGCGAGCTTCGACCGGCCCTGCCGCTCGCTCGCTTCTGTCCGCGAGGCCGAGCCACCCTCCGTCGTCGCGCGCGTCCTAGCGCCTCCCCTGCAGCAACGCCTGGCCGCCGGCGACGTCGTCCTCTAGCCGCCTGCGTCGCCCCTTCCCCGTCCCCTCCGGCCGCCGCTGCACCTCGCGGACCCCCGCCGCCCACAGCTTCTGCCGTCGCCTCGGCTGCCCTCTGCGACCCTGCAGCGCTGCCGCTTGCGTTCTTGCTGTGAGCCTTGCCCCTGTGTCACCTCCGTCCAGGGTGCCGGTCCTCGTAGACCCCTTTAGAGCTTCCTCCGTCGTGTTCTTCCTCAAAGCCAGGAGCTGCACGTCCGCGTACCTGTTCCAGATGCAAGCACGACATGCATCGAAGAGGCCAACGGTTTCCTTACCTTGATGTGCTGGGTTCCAGTGAAGTACATACATGGAGATGTCTGGATGTTGATCCGATCAAGACTAGAAGATGTGTTTGTGGGACAAGATGGTGGTGTCGGCATTGTTGCTACTCGAACACACCACTTTGGCCCGAGATGATCCAAGCCCGCGCCATCCGAAGATAGTACCGGTTCCAAGTCAAGATCGCCATCGAAGAACAATGCCAGTCCCGAAGGTCTCCCCCTCGGAACCGCCATGACCTTCGTCACGGATCTGATGGCCGAGACCCCGGAACCCGAACCCCGAACCGCCAAGATCGCCGATATCCCAATGTGTGACCCTAAGCCCATGTTTTTATATATAATATTACTTGTTGCATATAAAATTGCCATGCTTGCATACATATTGTCATGTGGTTTGGGGGCCTTATGCCGATTCACCTAAATTAAATATGGAGGCCATATGCCGGCTAATCTAGTCTCATATTGGCCCCATTTAAATTTGTGTAGCAAACCGATGCCATGTTTTGTCTTGTTAATACAACATTTAAATTGCGGGGTATCTAAACAATATGAACTTAGTAATTAATTGTCGGGGCCTCGGTTCCGCTTAATATGACCTAATTGCATCGCACCTTTGCCATGTCATACATCATACATGCATCATGCCCGATCTTTTGCCGTAGTATTAAATAGTCCATCCGGTGTTTCTTCTAGTGCTTTGCTTCTTCACGGATTAGGCCGATGAGTTGATGAGAGCATCGACCCGATCTTCGGATGAACCTTCGGCAATTTTTTTAGGCGAGCATCCCTTTCCCTTCTACCTATTTTGCATTTATAGTATTTATTCCCTCTTGTTGATCTATTGCTATCTGTGTTGCGATGCTCTAGTTTCCGTACCCGTGATATCCCTTGCAGCCTTATATTGCCTTGGACACATCCTACTACCTGTTGATTGGTAGATAGTTGGACTTGCGCGTCGTAGTCGCTTGCTCAAGTGCTGTTGTGTGTCGTCAAGTACCACAGTTGTTGGAGTAATGCCGCATGTTTAATGTTGGAGATGATCATGGCTTTAATTATTGTTTAATAACTAAAATTGAAAGTAGGTAAATGCAGAGGCACAGGTGGGCTATAGATGTTATTTGGTTGCTAACTGTCCACTTGTGTCCCGTAGGACCCCGAGTTCTTGACACCTGTTCCGAGATCGAGCGCGCTAACCACAGGTGGGGTGTATGGGCACCCCCATCGATTTAGTACCTGATTCCAAGTACTGTACTGGGGGACACAAAGTAGTTTGGGGCTTTATTACTATCCTGTAATTATGCCATGCTTTACTGCTTTATTTAAGATTGTGCGAGGAGCACCTGTACTGTTTAGGTAAGCGGAGTGTTTTCGTGGTATCGACAAGCCCGAGAGTTTCGGGTTCCCCGTCGTTTACAGCCACTGACGCAAACCCTGGGTCCGTTTTGGAGCCGGCCAACTTCGTTGCGGGTAGCTTAGTGGGGTGGCCCCCCGTGCTTGCTTTGGGTCTGGGAAACGTCGTGTCCGAAACCCCGTCGACATACCGTTGGGTGTATGTTTTGTGATCTTGTACCTACCTGATCTGACAACAAGGGTGTAGGTGCGTGTGGAAACTTTGGTGCACTCCTGCAGGGTTAAATCTTTTCGAGAAGCCGTGTCCGCGGTTATGGACGACTTGGAGCACAGTTCTTGATCATAGACAACCATAACTAAAGTTTACTGCTATAATTTGACTTGTATCCGATATGACTAGTAATCAGCTTCACTACAACAGAATGGCTAAATAAAAGTACCAACAACTGCTGGGTTTGGGGATATCTCATGCTAATTGTATCTGACTAGTAAGTGTTGCAACTACAACGGAATGGTTAACTAAAAGTGCCCACTGCTTATTTTATCAGGATGACTATCTATACCTGACTAGTAATTGCTGCAACGATAACTGAATAAATAAAACTGCCAACTGTGTGAGTTCCTCGGTTGACTTCCTAGTTTGGTCTCGAGGGGGAAATACCAGGATGGGTATGTTTGGTGGTAGTATCAGGATGGTTCCGAATAGGTCTTTCTTATCCCCCTCTGATAGCCGACAGTTATCTCGAGTCTCTATAGGTTGTTTAGTGCATGCTGCGCTGCCGCTTCAGTCCACCATACCTATGTAGGCGAGGACGGCCGAATTCTAGCCTCGCCGTGTACTGGCCTCAGTACTGACCGATCTCTCTTTTTCCTTTGCCCTTTGTCGGCAACCCTTTTGTTTAAGCAGGTTTTGAGATCGACGTCGTTAGCAGGGTTACCCTTCCGGCTTGGCCTGGGCAGGGTTATGGACGCCATTGGTTATTCTTCAGGGCTCTTAGCTCAATTTGCATCTTGTCCGTACTCGGACGCTGTATCGTTTTCCAGGTGATTTGGATCTTTGTATTGTATATCTGTATTCTTGACTCTTTGAGTCGCTGTTGTATATATATGTTTTGTGGATTCCATCGAGGACTATTGTGTAATGATATTACTTCGTTTTCCACCCGCACGCAAGTGCCTGGTGGGCACCTTTGAATCGTTTCTATGCGGGTTTTGGCGGGAAGCGCTGAAACTTGCATAGGGCCGATTTCGAGGGTGTTACACCGGTGGATCTGTTGGGTGTAGTTCGTAAACTCCACAACATAGATGACAATTCTTCCGCCCAGGCTCCAGCTGCTCTATGCATCGGTGCCTCAAGACGTGGCTTGATTCCCTGCAGAATTAATCCATTGGCTCGCTCAACCTGACCGTTGGACTATGGGTGTGCCACAGATGCAAGGTCAAGTCGGATGCCCTTCTCCCAACAATAATCCTCCACTTCTCCGAGTGACAAGTTGCTGCCGTTGTCGGTGATAATGCTATGTGGGAGACCAAATCTCACCACTAGATCCCGGACAAAACTAAGGGCAGTTGTCCTATCGAGCTTTCTAATGGATTTAGCTTCTATCCATTTAGTGAATTTATCAACTGCTACTACCAGATGAGTAAACCCACATGGTGTCGTTTGTAACAGACCAACCATGTCTAGCCCCCAGACTGCAAACGGCCAAGTTATTGGTATTATTCGCAATTCTTCATCATGAACATGTGGTTGTTGGGCATAATACTGGCATCCCATGCATGTCTCCACCATCTTGTCGGCGTCCGCCTTGGCGGTCAGCCAGTAGAATTCTTGCCGGAAGGCTTTCGCGACCAAAGATCGAGGAGCGGCGTGATGCCCGCAATCTCCGAGATGGATTTCGCGTAGGATTTCAATACCTTCTTGCTGGGAAACACACTTAAGGTATACACCAGTAGTGCTTCTTTTGTAGAGCTGTCCGTTGATTATGGTATAGCCCTTTGCTCGACGTACTATTTGCCGTCTTTCGACTTCGTCGTCGGGCAAAGTTCCGTGTTCGAGATACTCCATGAACGGTTTTGTCCAAGCCGGAGGGAACTTTGCCACCATGTGGACGAAAGAGTCTACTCTGTCCGGGTTGTCGATGTCTGCTCCCTTCACGGACGGTGTCCGTAGATGCTCTAGTAAAACTCCACGCGGAATTCGTTTGCGCCCCGATCCAAGCTTAGACAGCAGATCAGCCGCCTTGTTTTGCTCCCTAGGTACATACTTGACCATCTCGTCCACTTCGTCTCGATATGCCGCCATCATAGGGTTCCGCGCATTTCAGGTGCCAGCCACCTGCTGGGCAACCAAGTTGGAATCTCCACAGCAAACTATGCGCTTGAAACCAATATCCTTGGCTATGTGTAATCCGTGAATGAGTGCTTCATACTCCGCCATGTTGTTCGTAGCCTCAAAGTGGATTTGCAGAACGTAGTGTAGTTTGTCTCCAGTTGGTGACTGTAGAAATACACCAGCCCCCGAGCCGTTGAGCAGCTTTGATCCGTCAAAGTGCATCACCCAATATTCTGGTTTCAGCAATGGGGTAGCATCTGGAATCTCCGTCCAATCTGCAATAAAATCCGCCAAGGCTTGTGATTTGATAGCGTCGCGTCGCTTGTAGGTGATCTCGAAGGTGGCAAGTTCAATGCCCCACTTCGCGGCCCTTACCGTAGCGTCGTTGTTGTTGATGATGTCGGACAGTGGAGTCTTGCTCACCACTATGATGGGATGCTCCTGGAAATAGTGCCTCAGCTTCCGAGAAGCAAGGAATACTCCATAAGCTATCTTTTGGTAGTGCGGGTAACACTGCTTGGACTCCATAAAGACCTCGATTACATAGTAAACTGGTCGTTGAACTCCATGCTCATAGCCTGGTTCCTTCCGCTCTACCACGACAACGATGATGATTACCCGGTTGGTGGCCTCCATGTAAATTAACATGGGTTCTCCAGGCTCGGGTGCTGCAAGGATAGGCACTGAGGAAAGAATCTCCTTGAGCTGCTTCAATGCTGCATCTGCTTCGTCCGTCCATGTGAATTTGTGTGCCTTCTTCAGCAACTTGTATAGCGGCAGAGCCTTCTCTCCAAGTCGGCTGACGAACCGACTAACTGCTGCAACACAACCTGTTAGTCGTTGTATGTCCTTTAGGCATGTCGGACGGTTTATGTTTAAGATGGCCTTGATTTTCTCAGGATTGACCTCGATTCCGCGCTGGGAAACGATGAAGCCCAACAATTTGCCGCCTGGAACCCCAAAGACGCACTTCTTAGGGTTAAGCATCATGTTGTATTTCCGGAGAATATCAAAGGTTTCTTTTAAGTCGGAGATTAAGTCATTTGACTTTTTAGACATCATCGCTATATCATCCACATAGGCGTGAACGTTCCGACCAATTTGATCGTGTAGGCAACGTTGCATTGTCTGCTGGTATGTAGCACCTGCGTTTTTCAGCCCAAAGGGCATCGTAACATAGCAAAACATGCTGTAGGGGGTAGTGAACGAAGTGGCCAATTGGTCCGACTTACTCATCTTGATCTGGTGGTATCCTAAGTATGCATCGAGAAAACACAAAAGTTCCGAGCCAGCCGTCAAGTCAATGACTTGGTCAATGCGAGGCAAAGCAAACGGATCTTTGGGACATGCTTTGTTCAAGCCGGTGTAATCAATGGACATTCTTAATTCTTTGGTTCCCTTCTTAGGGACAAGTACATGATTGGCCACCCATTGGGTGAAGGACTTCTCGGATAAAACTAGCCTTAAGTAACCTAGCTATCTCTTTGCCTATGTCGCGTCTCTTCTCATCTCCAAAGCATCGTAGAGGTTGCTTCACTGGTTTGCATTTTGGATCAATATTCAATCTGTGCTCGGCAAGTTCCCTAGGTACACCTTTCATGTCGGCAGGTTGCCAGGCAAAGATGTCCCTGTTCTCACGGAGGAACTCGACGAGCGTGCTTTCCTATTTGGGATCCAGGTTCGTCCCAATGGCGGTGACCTTGGAGGCATCACCTACCACAAGTTCCACCGGCTTGGTCTCGATGGCGGCCTTGAATGCTGGAGCGGAGTCAGAAATTTGTTTCTTCGACGCGGGCATATCCGAGGCATCGACCCTGCTCTGGATCTCCTTGAATTCTTCGTTGTAGAGGACAACTTCTGTGTAGGCTGCTTCTCCAATCTCGTAGTCCCTAGCTTTGGCAAAGCTTCCGGATACGGTGATGACACCGTTTGGTCCGGGTATCTTGAGTTTGTTGTAGACGAAGCATGGCTTGGCCATGAAGGTGTGGAATATGTCGCGACCGAATATGACATGGTACATGCTCTTGAAGGGGACCACCTCAAAGGTCATGCGCTCTTGGCAGTAATTAGTAACATCGCCAAAGGCTACCTGAAGTGTGATGCACCCAAGGGACCGAGCCCCCCGACCAGGAACTACGCCGTAGAAGATGGTGTTGGTCCGCCTTAAGTTTGCCTCCGTCTGCAGTGTATCCAGGTACATGATCTTGATGCTGCTTCCACTATCCACCATACATTTGGTGAACTCATTGCCGTCAATCAAGGGGTTGATGACCATGGCGTATTGGTTCTCCGTAGGGATGAGGTCTGGGAGATCCTTCCCGTCCCAAGTAATTGGAATCTCCGACCAGCGCAAGAACTGGGGAACTGGGGGTAGAGTAGCCATAAGTATCCTCATAGAGGTCTTCTGTTGTCGGACGGTGGGAGTGCCAAGGAAAGTATGGAAAACTGCCGCCTTCTTCTCGAAGGGGTTCTTGCCTTTGTTGTCGCTCTTGGGCCTCCTCCGCCAAGGCTCCAAGGCTCCTCCATACTAGTCTAGCGTGTCTTTCCATCCAAGGCTCCGGGTACGTCGGTGACTCCTCCGTAGCCTTCCTTTATCCGGCATAGTCTTCCCTTCTGAATCCATCTAACTGGGCCGCCCAGCAGGCCATGGGCCTTGCTACCAACTGTGGGACACCCGGGTTATCCGGATAGAGGACATGCTATGAGGATACCCATATAGTATATCCCCAACACCAACTGTTCTAAGAAAAGGTCTTCCCAAAGTAATAGGACAAGAAGCATTGTATTCAACATCCAAAACATAGAAATCCACAGGGACATAAGCATTATTAACCATAATGAGGACATCATTAATACTCCCCATGATTTTCTTCTTAGCATTATCATTGAGTGGCACATCTAAATAACAATCTTCCAATGGTGTCAAATCAAGCATTTCATAAATCTTCCTAGGCATAATAGAGACACTAGAACCAAGATCACATGAAGATTTGAGATCAAAGTCATTCACTTGTATATTAATAATGGGTTTCCAACTATCTTCTACTTTCCTAGGAATATAAGCTTTGTGTTTTAGATTCTCTTCCTTAATCTTAACAAGAGCATCTGTAATGTGTTTGGTGAAAGCAACATGCATATCACTAGCATCAGGACTTCTAGCAAGCTTTTGTAGAAACATAACCACTTTAGAAATATTGCAACCATCCATATCAAAGTCAAACTTAGCATCACTAGTAGTAGGCTCCATAGGCTTAGGCATAGTAGGAGGAGGAATATGGACTACTTGTGGTTTAGTGGTGCTGGTGCACACACTATTGTTTCTATCAATTTCAGCTTCCCTTTCCCACTTAGCATGAAGTTGAGCTAACAGCCTAACATTTTCATCAATAGTAACTTGTATGGCATGAGCAGTAGCAAAGGTGTTTTCCATAGTTTCAGTTTTACCGGCCATTTTATTAACCAAGGAAGTTTGAGCTTTAGACAAAGATGATATATTTTTCTCAGCACTCAAATTTTTTGACTGTAAACTAGGAATTTCTCTATTCAGATTCTCAAGCTGATGGCTAATGTTTTTCAAGATGACAGACTGTTCCTCCATAGTTTTAGTGAAAATCTTATTTTGCTCATATTACATCTGCATAAAATTCTTAGTGGATCTCTCTACTTCTAGAATCCTTTCTTCACTAGGCATTCCAGATCTACCATGATAAACATTTCCACTAGGAGGATAAGGCCTATAATTACCATAAGTATTGTTACCAAAATTGTTGTTTCTAATGAAGTTCACATCAACTTGCTCTTCTTGAGCAACCAAGGAGGCTAAGGGAACACTATTAGGATCTAGAGGAGCTTTCCCATTAACAAGCATAGCCAAAATAACATCAATCTTTTCACTCAAAGAGGAAGTTTCCTCAACAGAATTTACCTTCTTAACATGTGGAGATCTCTCAACATGCCATTCAGTGTAGTTAACCATCATATTATCAAGGAGCCTTAGTGCAATACCCAAAGTGAGGCCCATAAAAGTACCTCCAGCAGCTGAATCCAACATATTTCTTGAGGAAAATTTTAAACCTGCATAAAAAGTCTGGATAATCATGCAAGGAGTGAGTCCATGAGTAGGGCAATTTTTAACCAAAGATTTCATTCTTTCCCAAGCTGAAGCAACATGTTCACTATCAAGTTGTTTAAATTTCATAATGTCACTTCTCATAGATATAATCTTAGCAGGAGGATAGTACTTTCCAATAAAAGCATCTTTGCACTTAGTCCAAGAATCATTACTATTTTTAGGCAAAGAAAGCAACCATTATTTAGCTTTTCCCCTCAAGGAGAACGGAAAAATATTGAGCTTAATAATATCTCCATCTACATCCTTATCCTTTTGCATCTCACAAAGTTCAACAAAGCTATTGAGATGGGCAGCAGGATCATCAGAACCAGCACCAGAAAATTGCTCTCTCATCACAAGATTCAACAAATCAGGCTTAATTTCATAAAAGGTAACATCAGGAGCTGGTGGAGCAATAGAAGTGCTTAGGAAATCATTGTTGTTGGTGCTAGTGAAGTCAAACAACTTGGTGTTCTCAGCAGAGTTCATTTTGGCAAATGTGGGCAAGCCAAAAACAGCAGTAGCAGCTAGAGCAGGAACTAATTTTTTTTTGTGTTTTTGAATAAAGCAAGCAAACCAAACTAGAATAATTTTTTGGGGGGTTTTGGAAAGAGGCAAACAAAACCAAGCAAAAAAAAACAAAGCAAACTAAAAACAAAGTAAAGAGAAAGGAATTGAAGGACTCCCCTTGTGAAGACGTCCTTAGCCTCCCCGGCAACGGTGCCAGAAAGCTTGATGGCTGGCTCAGTTGATGAGGAGCCTATTGGGAACCCCAAGTGCAAGGTGTGAAGCAGCACAACAGCAAGTTTTCCCTTAGTAAGATACAAAGGTTATCGAACCAGTAGGAGGAAGGAAACGTCACACAGGTGTTGCAAGCAACGCGAAGACCTGCACAACATAAACTCAAGACTTTGACCCAGCGAATCAGTGAGGTTGTCAAGCTCACCGGTTTGCTATAACAAAGGATTAAACGTATGGTGTGGAAGGTAATGGTTTGCAGCAAGTAAACAAGTAACAGTGCAAGATGTATCAATGGTAAAGATTGGACCGGGGTCCATAGTTCACTAGAGGTTCCCTCCTTAAATAAACAACATGGCATGAAGGGTAAAAAAATTACAGCAGGGCAATTGACAGGAACTGAGCAAGGCATAACAATGCAATTACTAGTCAAAAAGATCGTATGAGATTCGATTGGGCAATACAATAAGATACATAGACCGCCATCCAACTGCATCTATGACTATAAGTCCACCTTCAGGTTATCATCCGAACCCCCTCCAGTATTAAGTTGCAAGCAACAGACAACTGCTTTAAGCAAAGTGTGTATGGTAAACAGTCCACATGTTCTATGAACAAGAGACCGTTGTTTTCTTCCTAGTAGCAACAACACATCTACAACCGAAGAGATTTCTATCACTTCCCTTGGAAACTAGAGGCATGAACCCACTATCGAGAATAAATACCCCCTCTTGGAGTCACTAGCAACTACTTGGACAAGATAGCTACTAACAACGGAGAGCATGCAAGATCACAAACAACACAGACATGATAGAATCATAAAGACAAAACCATTAATCAAACCAACATAATAATCTCAATATCCATCGGATCCTCGCAAACACAACATGCATGCTTACAAATAGATTAGATCTTGATCATGAACAGAGCTCACAAGATCTATACATGAAAGCACAAAGGAGGAGATACAACCATCTAGATACTACATGGACCCATAGTCCAAGGTGGAACTACTCATGCATCATACCAGAGAGAAGGCCTCCGGGATGATCTCCCTTCCGACAGGGTGCCAGGAAGAACTTCAGATGCTCCCGATCTACGGACGATGGTGGTGGCGGCTACAGACGGTTTCATGGAGATTTGATCGGGTATTAGGGTTTATGCATCAGGGGCTTCTTATAGGCGAAGGGGAAGACCGAGGAGGCGACCAGGGGGTCAGACCCTAGCCAGGCGCGGGCCCACCCCTCGCTGCGCCTGGGGAGGGTCTGGCTGCCCTGGCCCACTTCCTCGTCTCCCCTCTGGACTTCTTGTTCCCCATAGAAAGTAATTGACTTTGATGTTTGTCTCGTCCAATTCCGAGAATATTTCTTTACTAACTTTTCTGAAACCAAAAATAGCAGAAAACAAGCATCTGGCACTGTTGCAACTTGTTAGTAGGTTAGTACCAGAAAACATGTAAAAAGCACCTCAAATTGTAGACAAGTAAAGCAAAGTAGATACTAAACAAGCATGGAGCATCAAAAATTATAGATACGTTTTTGACGTATCACCCATGGCTTCTGGTGGGGGGCGGCACCATCGATGAAGGCCAGAAGACCTTCCGCATTTTCAGGAGCCGGAATATCCTTATGATAAAAGAAGGTTCCGACCCAGCGTTTGACGGATTCGCTAGCGTTATTCCTAGGAGAAACTCGGTTTCTCCTAAGGACTAAGCTAAGGGTGCCGGTGATGTAAGGCACACTGGCACTAAAAGAGTTCTTCCGGGTACCACAGTAGTACCGGAAAAGGGTGAGACTTGGCCTATTGCCAAGAAACCCCTCGCACAGAGCTACGTGAGTACTAAGCTTGAGAAGAGAGTTGGGAGGGAGGTTATGGAGTTGCACACCGTAGTAGTTGAGGACCTCGATGATGAAGTCCGATGGTAGCAAGCTGAGGCCACAGTCGATGTGCGTGCCGAACAACACCCTCTCGCCGTCGCGTGGGGCAGGAACGACGTTCCTGTTGGGAATATGCCCTAGAGGCAATCATGTATGATGATATTTCCCATTGTATTCATAAAGATATTAAGTAGTCCTTGTATAAACATCTGATGTGTATCATTGAATATGTGATTCGGTTGTGGAACTATGCGTTCATGTTGTTTGTACTAAATATCCTTGGTCATTGAGGTTGTGCTGGACACACAACTTAGACCAATGTGAAAGTTGGCTTGATGACTCGGTTCCACTTGTCATGGGCATGGAGATGCTGTTCCAACTTACACAGATTCGGCTAAAGAGTTTAGCGAGTCGGATTGACCCATATTGAGGTACAACGAACAAGTTGTCATTTGTATATCTCAATCAATGTAATCCTTAGACCTGAGGTTGTAGCATAGTCCGAGTTGAGGATCACCGACTTAGGTTCTGTCAAACGCTGATCCGTAACTGGGCAGTTATAAAGGCAGGGTTCGGGTCGACTGAGAATCAAGCTGCGTGATGTGAATAACCAAGATGGGATTTTGCCCCTCCACTCAAAGAGATATTCTCTGGGCCCTCTCGTGAGATATGATTCGGAAAGCATGGCCATGCACGACTCGGTTAAGTGTTAACCGAGGCAATCGACTAAGAGTTAGTCGGGTGAATCACTTATCTCGGCTCGAGAAGAGAGTCGGACTATTTAAGGGATGACATATATTCGCCTATAGTCTGACAAGGTATATCGTGAGGCAAAAGGGACTCGGACGTAAGTCGCATTGGAAAGGCAAGTCATCATGACTCTTTGGTACTTGGGAGTCGGCACGTTCTGCTAGGAGCCGCTACCGACTGATCGATTGAGAGCCGGACTCCAATCGTGTCCAAGTATCCATGAGCCTGCGGGGTCACACACTTAAGAGTGGGAGCATGTTAGGATTGGATCTGAACCTGTAATCTGGTTGGGTTGGACCTAAACCGGATTAGGACTGAGTTAGTGAGTTGGACTCACGGTGACTAGTGTTATATGGGCTTTAGTGAATGGGCCGCGCGAGTAGAGCCCACATTCACTCCCTATATATAGTGGAGCACACCAAACCTGAAGGAAATTTTGTTGTTCGATTAGGTCATTCCATGTGTTGGAAACCCTAGCTCCACAGCAGTCCAGCCGCCGTAACGAACCTAGCAGTTCGCCGCCGGTGCTCCTCCTTGTACGTGTGGATACCAGCAGAGGTGTTGTGCGATCAGCACCAGGACGATCAGATCGTGAGGACTGCACTGCATCAACTGACGCACTTCATCAGTAATCCGCAACTGCACGTCTAGTGGTAAACCTCGTGGCCTTCTACCTCAGCTAGATCTTGGGATCACCATGTTAGAGGAATTTTTTTGTTTTATCTACGCGTGGCCCAACAGTGGTATCAAAGCGATAGCTTCTGGTTTTAGGCTCAAGATCTTGCATATGTGATATGCGGTAGGATGTAGATGAGATCTATATGCTGTTTGGTGGTCGATCTATGAGATAGATCGGTTTTGTACGAAGTTGATTGGATCAACTGTGCTCGGGGAATGGTAGATCTGATTTCCATGATCATACTGCTGAGGTCGTGGAACGACATACCCCTACCGGTCGGCTTCCGCCATCGGGGTAGACTGTGGCACGTAAATCCAGAGGCGATGATGGAAGATCAAAAAAAGTTTGATCGAATCGGAACACTGGTCGGAATCCATGTCCGGATCATAGATGAGATCTACGTTTTCGGAAAAATCATCGGGCGCTGCCCCTTCGATCCCCGCCCGCTATCCGGCTAGCGGTACCGCCGGCTTCGCCCTGTCGTAGCGCCTTAGATGTCGTTGCGAGTTTCACAACGCCGGTAGATATTGTATCTATGCATAAATTGTTTTTGCAGGAAGTTGTGAATGGTATGGTTCATGTGCATGTGATGTATGTGTGTAATCCATACGTGATCTGCGAATCACGGTTTCTGTCAGCCGGCTGGAGCCTAGGTGCTGTCATTTTATTGTATAAACAACCTATGTGTCGGATTCTCTATGTAATTTACTTTACTAAGTTAGTGTAGCTGTTTGGAGAACCCGGAAGGCATGCAAGGCGTTGTACATGTCGGCGACATGGAGTAAGACGGCAAGTGACAAGAGTTGGCACGGGTCGGATTACAGGCTTTGTGGAGATGGAGATCGCCATGAAGAGAGCCATACCATTTCACATTATAATTGCTCTATTTTGTGTTATTGTTATGTCTCAGTTTTACCTCTATTAGATAGTCGGTAAAATTTAATCCCTCAAAGAAGGTCTAGTCGGTTTTCCCACCAGTGTTTGCACCATCACAAGTCGGACATTTTTGGTAGTGGGATCATAAAATTGAGGTGCTTCCAATTCTTTCCGACTAGGTGGGTTCGAGTCGGACTCTTACTGCAGAAACACTCGGTAAGCTAGACGGGTCTATCACAACGGTTGTGGGACTTGGGGAAAAGTCGGATGGGAGCCGGGGCATGTGATGCCACCCTTCCAACAGGAGTCGCATGAGATGCGATTGACAAGGAGTTGTCTACCTAGATCACTTGGCGGCTAGCGGTTATGCTAAAGCGCACTAGCCGACTTGCTTATTTAGGATCCTGAATCACTAAGTAACCATCGGAGGGGTGTTGGTTCTAGTGGGAGCATAAAATATTAAAATGTTTAATATGCTTGCTCTTTTATGAATACATGTCTTAAGTGTTTTGCATATTTTCTGTTGTAGATCATGGCACCAAGTAGCAGTCACTCTCAGATATCCGGTTTTGCGTTGAGAACCATTCTTGAGAAAGATAAACTGAACGACACTAATTTTACCAACTGGTATCGAAATCTGAGAATTATTCTCAAACAAGAAAAGAAGGACCATGTCCTAGACAACCCACTTCCAGATGAGCCAAATGAGAATGCGACTGTCGCAGCCACCAATGCCTACCGGCGGGCTAAGGATGAGTCCACGGATATTAGCTGTCTTATGCTTGCTCACATGGAACCGGACTTGCAAAAGCAGTTCGAGCATGTTGAGGCCTACGATATGATCGAAAGCCTCAAAAGTATGTTCCAGGCTCAGGCGAAGACTGAGAGGTAACAAGTCTCTCAGGCTTTGCTGAGTTGCAAGCTTAAGGATGGTGATCCACTGAGTCCGCATGTGATCAAAATGGTTGGTTACGTGTAGTCTTTGGAGAGGCTTGGCTACCCCATAAGCGAAGAGTTCGCTACGGATATAATTCTGAACTCTCTTCCTAGTGCATATGGGCAGTTCATTTCGAACTACCACATGCATGGTATGGATAAGAAGCTCACTGAATTACATGGGATGCTCAAGCAGGCAGAGGCGGATCTCAAGAAGGGCACCAGTCAAGTGTTGATGGTGCAGAATAAGGCTAAGTTAAAGAAGAGTTCTTGGACTAAGAAGAAGGCTAAGTCAGGAGGAAAGCAGGCTCCGGACCCGGTCCCAAGCGCTTCCTCAGGGACTAAGCCATCTCCTTCAGCCGGATCCACTTGCTTCTACTACAAGGCGGATGGTCACTGGAAGAGGAACTACAGCAAGTATTTGGCCAATAAAGCCAAGAGTGGAGGTATGACTTCCGACTCAGGTACACTTGTTTGCAATGTTATAGACATATATCTTGCTGATGCACCTAATAGTTCTTGGGTATATGATACCGGATCAGTTATTCACATCTGCAACTCGTTGCAGGGACTGGTAAGAACTAGGAGCGTAGCAAGAGGCGAGGTTGATATTCGAGTCGACAACAAAGCAAGAGTTGCTGCGTTGGAAGTCGGCACGATGTAACTTCATTTACCTTCCGGATTCATTATGGAACTAAATAATTGTTATTATGTTCCAGTGCTCAGTCGAAACATTATTTCTGCTTCATGTTTGATGAGGCAAGGCTATGAGTCGAATATCAAGAATAATGGTTGTTCTTTGTATTTGAATGATATGTTTCATGGCTTTGCACCCTTCCAGGACGGGTTATTTATTTTGAATCCTGATGGTGAGTCGATTTATAACATAAATGTTAAAAGGTTGAAACCAAATGATCTGAATATGACTTACTTTTGGCACTGTCGGCTTGGTCATATAAGTTGGAAACGCATGAAGAAGCTCCATGATGATGGACTCCTAACTTCGTTCGACTTGGAGTCGTTCGAGACATGCGAATCTTGCCTACTCGGCAAAATGACCAAGACACCTTTCTCAAAGAGTTGCGAAAGGGCGTCCGACTTGTTGGGACTAGTACATAGTGATGTATGTGGACCAATGAGCACGACAGCCAGGGGTGGTTATAAGTACTTCATTACCTTCACTGATGATTTGAGCAGGTATGGATATATCTACTTGATGAAACATAAGTCGGAAGCCTTTGAAAAGTTCAAAGAATTCCAGAATGAAGCACAGAATCAACTCGGCAAGAAAATAAAGTTTCTTCGGTCGGACCGAGGAGGCGAGTACATGAGCCATGAGTTTGATGACCATCTGAAAAGTTGTGGAATAGTTCCTCAACTTACTCCGCCAGGAACGCCGCAAAGGAACGGTGTTTCGGAAAGGCGGAATCGGACCTTGTTGGACATGGTACGATCAATGATGAGTCGGACAGATCTGCCTTTATCATTTTGGGGTTATTGTCTAGAAACAGCGGCATTCACGCTAAACAGAGTACCATCAAAATCGGTAGAGAAGACACTGCATGAGATGTGGACAGGCAAAAAGCCGAGTTTGTCTTTTCTTAAGATTTGGGGTTGTGAAGCATTTGTCAAGCGACTTCAGTCGGACAAGCTTACAACCAAGTCGGATAAGTGTATTTTCATGGGGTATCCGAGGGAAACCTTGGGTTACTACTTCTACAACCGAGAAGAGGGCAAAGTGTTTGTCGCTCGGAACGGTGTATTCCTTGAGAAAGAGTTTCTCAGTCGGGGATTAAGTGGGAGCACGGTGCAGCTCGAAGAAATTTGAGAGAAACCGGCTAGTAGCGAGTCGGCAAAAACCTTGGAGGTTGAGCCGGTCGTGGTAGCTGAGCCGGCAGCAGCACCTGTACTACGAAGATCGGCAAGATTACGAAGTGTTCGTGATGTGTTACTGTTAGACAGTGATGAGCCGGCAAATTATTCGGAAGCGATGGTGGGATCTGATTCCGAGTCATGGCTTGGAGCCATGAGATCCGAGATAAAGTCCATGGATGAAAATCAAGTTTGGAACTTGGTTGATCTGCCAGACGGTGCAAGACCCGTCGAGTGCAAATGGGTCTTTAAGAAGAAAACTGATATGGATGGGAATGTTTCCGTCTATAAAGCATGCCTTGTCGCGAAGGGGTTCCGACAAGTTCAAGGAGTTGATTACGACGAGACTTTCTCTCCCGTAGCGATGCTTAAATCAGTTCAGATCATGTTAGCTATAGCGGCCTATTTCGACTATGAGATATGGCAGATGGATGTCAAAACGGCTTTCCTTAACGAAAATTTAACTGAGGACGTGTATATGATACAACCCGAGGGTTTTGTCGATCCGACTAATGCTGACAAGGTGTGAAAACTTCAAAAATCCATTTATGGGTTGAAGCAAGCATTTCGGAGTTGGAATATTTGCTTTGATGAGGTAGTCAAATCGTTTGGCTTCATCAAGAGTGATCATGATTCTTGTTTCTACAAGAAGTTTAGTGGGAACAAAGTAAATTTTATAATCTTATATGTGGATGACATATTACTGATTGGAAATGATGTCCAGATGTTGCAAGAAACCAAGGAATCATTGGAAAGGAGTTTCTCAATGAAAGACTTGGGTGAGGCAACATACATCCTCGGATTCCGGATCTATAGAGATAGATCAAGGAGGCTCATTGGATTGAGTCAGAGTACTTATTTGGACAAAGTATTGAAGAAGTTCAACATGGAATCATCTAAGAAGGGGTTCTTACCGATGTCCCATGGTGTAAAACTTAGCAAGACTCAGTGTCCTTCGACAACTGATGAGCGAAGTCGGATGAGTGTGATTCCATATGCTTCTGAAGTCGGATCCATCATGTACGCCATGATTTGTACTAGGCCGGATGTTTCCTATGATCTAAGTGTTGTGAGCAGATACCAGGCTGATCCTGGAGAGATCCACTGGACAGCAGCTAAAAATATCCTAAAGTACTTGAGAAGGACTAAGGATATGTTCTTGGTTTATGGTGGTGAAGATGAACTCAGTGTAAAGGGTTACACAGATGCGAGTTATCTTACTGACTCTGATGATTCTCGTTCACAATACGGATATGTGTTTGTTATAAACGGAGGTGCTGTGAGCTGGAAGAGTTCCAAGCAAGAGACTGTGTCTGCGTATACAACAAAGGCTAAGTATATTGCCGCCTCGGAGGCAGCAAAGGAAGCTGTTTGGATAATGAATTTCCTCATGGATCTTGGTGTGGTTCAGGGCTCGTCCAATCTGTTAGACGTGTATTGTGACAACAATGGTGTTATTGCACAAGCCAAGGAACCTAGACAGCACCAGAAGAACAAGCACATACTCATGCGGTACCTCCTGATTCGCCAGTTCGTGGATCAGGGTGATATCAAGTTATGCAAGGTACACACGGATGCAAATATTGCGGATCCGTTGACAAAGCCGTTACCACAGCCGAAGCATGAGGCGCACCTGAGAGCCATGGGCATTAGATGCTTAGACATGTGATGTCGGTTTGACTCTAGTGCAAGTGGGAGACTGTTGGGAATATGCCCTAGAGGCAATCATGTATGATGATATTTCCCATTGTATTCATAAAGATATTAAGTAGTCCTTGTATAAACATCTGATGTGTATCATTGAATATGTGATTCGGTTGTGGAACTATGCGTTCATGTTGTTTGTACTAAATATCCTTGGTCATTGAGGTTGTGCTGGACACCCAACTTAGACCAATGTGAAAGTTGTCTTGATGACTCGGTTCCACTTGTCATGGGCATGGAGATGCTGTTCCAACTTACACAGATGCGGCTAAAGAGTTTAGCGAGTCGGATTGACCCATATTGAGGTACAACGAACAAGTTGTCATTTGTATATCTCAATCAATGTAATCCTTAGACCTGAGGTTGTTGCATAGTCCGAGTTGAGGATCACCGACTTAGGTTCTGTCAAACGCTGATCCGTAACTGGGCAGTTATAAAGGCAGGGTTCGGGTCGACTGAGAATCAAGTTGCGTGATGTGAATAACCAAGATGGGATTTTGCCCCTCCACTCGAAGAGATATTCTCTGGGCCCTCTCGTGAGATATGATTCGGAAAGCATGTCCATGCACGACTCGATTAAGTGTTAACCGAGGCGATCGACTAAGAGTTAGTCGGGTGAATCACTTATCTCGGATCGAGAAGAGAGTCGGACTATTTAAGGGATGACATATATTCGCCTATAGTCTGACAAGGTATATCGTGAGGCAAAAGGGACTTGGACGTAAGTCGCATTGGAAAGGCAAGTCATCATGACTCTTTGGTACATGGGAGTCGGCACGTTCTGCTAGGAGCCGCTACCGACTGATCGATTGAGAGTCAGACTCCAATCGTGTCCAAGTAGCCATGAGCCTGCGGGGTCACACACTTAAGAGCGGGAGCATGTTCGGATTGGATCTGAACCTGTAATCTGGTTGGGTTGGACCTAAACCGGATTAGGACTGAGTTAGTGAGTTGGACTCACGGTGACTAGTGTTATATGGGCTTTAGTGAATGGGCCGCGCGAGCAGAGCCCACATTCACTCCCTATATATAGTGGAGCACACCAACCCTGAAGGAAATTTTGTTGTTCGGTTAGGTCATTCCATGTGTTAGAAACCCTAGCTCCACAGCAGTCCAGCCGCCGTAACGAACCTAGCAGTTCGCCGCCGGTGCTCCTCCTTGTACGTGTGGATACCAGCAGAGGTGATGTGCGATCAACACCAGGGCGATCAGATCGTGAGGACTGCACTGCATCAACTGACGCACTTCATCAGTAATCCGCAACTGCGCGTCTAGTGGTAAACCTCGTGGCCTTCTACCTCAGCTAGATCTTGGGATCACCACGTTAGAGGAAATTTTTTGTTTTATCTCCGCGTGTCCCAACAGTTCCCCGAGGTGCTCCACCACGCGCCAGAGACAATGAATCCTTCGTCCTCCATGACTTGGAGTTCGGCGTCATCCATGACGCTGGGAACCCAGAGGCCCCGCATCTTCTTCTCATCTGCCGTCGATGAACCCGCTGCCACTCCTAAGCCCGAGGCTGACGCCATTGATCTTGGAGAAGAAGGACTGGTGGGGGAGAGAGATTTTTCTTGAGATGTGTAGATGGGAATGGCTATGGAGCGCTCAAGGAGTACGAGGAGGCAATGAATGAATCAGTGGAGAGATAAATCAGAGAGAAGGGTTTTCTCCTCTCTTTTATTTGCCTCTGCGCTAAGATTCGTGCCTTGATGCGCGCGATTTACGCCACGCGTATAGGAGAGAGGTGGTTAGCTTCCTCGTGACTCCTCCGTCCCCTCGATTCTCGTGTGGGCATTGAAACGGTGCTCAGTTCCATTAGGAGTGGACCCACCAACGGTCATGTTGATGGGACTGCTGTCAGTGACAGGAACTGGTCTGAAAAGTTGTCAACCCGCACGCCGCTAAAAAATCCGGCTCATGTTTTAAAGTGAGCAAGGAAAATACTGAAGTCAGAACACAATATATCTGAATCAACTGACTCAGAATCCTGCCCTACTAAAAGAAGTTTTCGGAAACCCTTCAAGATTCAGAAGACAATGAAACCATCAAGCTAGACGATTTATCCGACTTTGGATCTTGGAGACTTCCGGGGGCTTCTATTGGGGATATACTTTCTGGGTATACCCACAAGACTCGCTGATCAGGGTGGCCCACCAACGGGTTAGATCTTTTCTTAATGGGCGGCCCAGTCAGAGAAAGAGGAGGAGCCAGTTCCGGCTACGACAAGGCCTAGAAGAGTTACCGACTTAGGCCTATAGTATTACTTGTAGTCTAAGCTGTATCTATTTACCGACTTTGTAACATAGTCGGATAGGTCTCTCCTCTAATCCTAGGTCCCGATGACTATATAAACCGGCCCTATGGGAGCCTTTAGGGCACAACCAATCGTACTACCACAATCACAACTCGCATAGGCGAACCTCTCTTGTAATCCACTGTAACATCCGTCTCACGCCGATATATTACTGGGTTGCTAGCATGAGTAGGATCCGATCACCACAGTCGGATCTGAACCTAGGTAAACTTGTGCTCACCGCTCCTGGAACATCTAACGTCTCACAACCCATCTTTCCAACGCCACTAGGACCCCCTATGGAGTAATTGTCGACAATCCGACGATAGATAGCCTTTGCTCCTTTCGCCTCCCGCTGCAAGCACTTTGACCCGCGCCTCATTGTCCTGCTAGACACATATTCGCTGGAGCAACAACGGGCAGCCAAGGCAAAGGCCTCGCAGTCCGAAGTTGCTGCGGATGCGGCTGCTCCTTAGGGTCCTTGCACCGTAGTTTCCTTTGTAGTTTTTTGAGTTTGCTTTTCCAGTGTGCATGTAATGCCCCATACTGGATGAATCTGACTCTACCACATAGTGGTTATTTTGATGTAAATATACATATTTTCTTTGACTACTATCGATTGCCCCAATCTTTACGCTCTGTCACATGTTCGCCTCTGAGGGCCCATCAAATGCTGATCCGGTGACCATATCATCTGCCTTGACTGTTTCCCATCCGCCGTCAAGCGAGGCATCGCAGTTGCCTTTGATACGTGATCATATCCGAAGCCTGGAGAAGGATGTTCTCATCATCCATGCCCATGCGGATGTTTCTAAATCCAAGACAGAATGGGCCGGTGCGAGAGAGGAATTTCTCCTTGAAGAATTTCGGCAGATCGGCGAGCAACTCCAATGTAAGGCATCGTGGGTGTTCGTGTGTTTTTTTTCGTCTGGGAAAAACCTCTACGGTTTCTGAGCTACTGCTCTTGTTTGTAGTTGTCAATCTTCTTATGTAGGAAGAGGAGTGTGTTGCTATTCGGCTAAATTGCCTCACCCAACAGGAGTTGGAGACTGGAGGCTTATCATGGATGAACCGTGGTCGGGCGACTATTGTCGCAATAGTGCAGGATCATGTTCACCAGGTGCTTCAGGTCTTGAAGCATGCGAGGTCGTCACTTGCGTCTATATGGGATGCAATGTTCCCTCTGGATGCATCTCTGTCCATTTTTTTTGGGGCTCTTGGGGAAGTTCCGCACGGTAGACGTCGTGAAAGATCTTGTTCACCAACGACTTGTGGCAGGTGCGAAAGTGGTGGTTGCGCTTGTTCGGCTGCATCGCTGTGATGTTGACTTGGCGGATATAGCGGTAGGACCCCCTGCTCCTCCGGATGGTATGGCGTGGAACATGTGTCCGCACTATGCTGCGGTGGCTCGCCATGTTGAAGACATCATAAACTTCTTCGACGAGCAGATGAACGTCCTGCTCCAGCGTAGTTGAGTCCTGCAGGTTTTGAACATAGTAATGTAAAATCTGTATAGTTTCGAATGGTTTTTTGTACCCTTATAAAATTTGTAAAGATGTATTTGCACGTAGTGCGTTGTTGGTGTTAATTTGTGCATGTCCTTTTCATTAGCCTAACGTGGTCATCTACTCAGGGTGATGCATTAGTGTGACAGTCGATAAATTCATAGGGTGAGGCGCATACCCCGAGCATTTTTACAAATTGAAATGCACATAAGAGAGAAAAAGTGTGTTTGGCCAAGGAACTTAGCTTTTATTGATTGCATAGTAGGGGATACAAGTTTCGGGTGAGTAGCTGGCTGAATAGCCTTATTGAAATTAAAAGACGACTAAGGGTAGAAGCGTCGCAGTTGTGCAACGTTTCAGGGGTTGGAGTATGATACTCCGGACTCGACGTCCTTGAGGCAGTAGGCGCCACCTGGGATTACTTCAGTGACCATGTAGGGTCCTTCCCAGGGTGACTCTAGCTTCAAGTGCCCTTTCTTCTTGACTCGACGTGGTCTCCTTTGATGAAGGACCTTGGGCTTAGCCATCTACTGTGGTAGTTGCGGAGACTTTGCTGGTACACTGTCGAACAGGCCGCGGTGATGTCGCGAGCCTCATCTAGTGTGTCAACGACATCTTCGAGTGCGGCCATTTATTCGGCTTCGCTGTAAGCGACGATCCATGGGGCCTTATAGCGTACCTCGGCGGGTAACATTGCTTCGGATCCGTGCACCATGAAGAAAGGCGTGTAGCCGGTGGCGCTGTTTGGCATTGTGCGCAGGCTCTAGAGGACAGAAGGTAGCTCATCTGCCCAGGCTCCCGCCAGTCGCTCGAGTGGGCATAGCAGCCGCTTCTTGATTCCGTTGCAGACGAGGCCGTTGGCCTTTTCAACCTGCCCGTTAGTCTGCGAATGCTCCACGGATGTGTACGTGATGATGATGCCGAGTCCTTCACAAAATACTCAAAACTCATTTGAGAAGTTCGTGCCATTGTCGGTTACGATGCTGTGAGGCACTCCAAACATGTAGACAATGGATTAGAAGAACTTAATGGTAGTGGTGCCAGTTTGGTTAGTGACAGACATGGCTTCAATCCACTTCGTGAACTTGTCGACTGCCACTAGGAGGAAGACTTATCGAGTCCCCACTGGGCGAAGGACCGGGCCAGTGGTATGGGCCGTAACTCTGAGCCTGGCGTGTGTGTCTTGTCTGCAAACCTTTAGCAAGCATTGCACTTCTCGACGATGCCCTTGGCATTGCGCATCGCAGTTGGCCAGTAGAAGCCAACTCGCAGAACCTTGGCGACTAGGGTGTGGCTGCCTGCGTGGTGGCCATAGATGCCTTCATGGATGTCGAGGAGGATGATCTTCCCGTCACTGTCGGTGACGCACCACTGGAGTACTCCTTTAATGTTGCGCTTGTATAGATCGCCGTTGATGATGGTGAAGGCTTTTGATCAGCGAGCGATGTGCCTGGCGTCTGTCGGGTCCTCGTGTAGTTGATTGCTTAGCAGGTACCAAATGTATGGCTGGGTCCATGTTTGTTCGATTGCCAGGACCTGCATGTGGCTGGCCAGTTCGATGCCTGTTTCCATCTCCTCAGGTGCCTCTGCTTTTTCAGTGGCGTAGCCCCCGAGTGTCCTGCAGCTTCGAATGTGGCCTTGGGAGTCTTGCGCTTGATGGAGCGTTCGCAGATCTATTCGAGGAACACTCCCAATGGTACTGGGGTGCAAGTGGACCCAATATTGGCAATCTTGTGTAACACCCTCAGATCGGCCCTATGCAATTTTTAGCTATTACCGCCAAACCCGCATAGAAACGATTCAAAGGTGCCCACCAGGCACTTTTGTGCGGGTGGAAAACGAATTAATACCATTACACATTAGTCCACGATGGAACCCACAAAACAGATATATACAACAATGACT
This sequence comes from Avena atlantica, assembly GCA_910589765.1. Classification (NCBI taxonomy): domain Eukaryota; kingdom Viridiplantae; phylum Streptophyta; class Magnoliopsida; order Poales; family Poaceae; genus Avena; species Avena atlantica. The sequence continues at coordinate 118,608,961 of OU342735.1, read as the reverse complement.
CAAAGAGTCACAAATAAAAATATACAGTACAAAGATCCAAATCACCTTGAAATCGATACAACGTCCGAGTACGGACAAGATGCAATTGAGCTAAGAGCCCTGAAGAATAATCAATGGCTTCCATAACCCTGCCCAGGCCAAGCCAGAAGGGTAACCCAGCTAATGACGTCGATCTCAAAACCTGCTCAAACAAAAGGTGTGCCGACAAAGGGCAAAGTAAAAAAAGAGAGCGGTGAGTACTGAGGCCAGTACACGGCGAGTCTTAGAATTCGGCGGTCCTCGCCTACATAGGTATGGTGGACTGAAGCGGCAGCGAAGCATGCACTAAACAACCTATAGACACTCGATACAGCTGGCAACTATTAGAGAGGGATGAGAAAGACCTATTCGGTTCCAACCTGAAACTATCACCAAGCATACCCATCCTGGTATTTCCGCCCTCGAGAACAAACGAGGAAGTCAACCGAGGAACTCACACAGTTGGCAGTTTTATTCATTCATTTCATGGTGGTTATCCAACTTACTAGTCATATCAGGGACAAGTCATATTATAAAGTAAACTTTACTTATAGTTGTCTATGATCGAGAATTATGCTCCAAGTCGTCCATAACCGCAGACACGACTTATCTAAAATATTAAACCCTGCAAGGGTGCACCAAAGTTTCCACATGCACCTACACCCTTGTATTCAGATCATGTAGGTACAAGATCACAAAACATACACCCAACGGTATGTCGACGGGGTTTCGGACACGACGTTTCCCAAACCCAAAGCAAGAACATGGGGGCCACCCCACTAAGCTACCCGCAACAAAGTTGGTCGGCTTCGGAACAGACCTAGAGGTTTGCGTCAATGGCTGTAAAAGACTAGGGACCCGAAAGTGTGACTGGGCTTGTCGATACCGCGAAAACACTCCGCATTTGTTCCTAAACAGTACAGGCGCTCCATGCGCAATCGTAAATAAAGCAGTAAAGCATGGCATTAGTACATGATAGTAAAAAAAGCCCTAAACTACTTTCCGGCCCCCAGTACAGTACTTTGAAATCAGGTACTAAATCGATGGGGGTGCCCACACACCCCACCCGTGGTTAGCGCGCTCGATCTCGGAACAGGTGTCAACAACTCAGGGTTCTACGAAACACCAGTGAGCGGTTAAAAACCAAATATTGTCTAGTACCGACCGGTGCCTCTTCATTATTTACCTACTTTCAATTTTAGTTATTAAATGGTAATTAAATCCATGATCATCTCCACCATTAAGCATGTGCCACCCACCCAACAATGGTGGAACATCGACGACGCAAAGCAGCACCTGAACCAGCAACTATGACTCGCTAGGCTGACTATCTACCAAACAACGGGTAATAGGAGGTGTCCAGGGCAATATAGCGGCTGCAGGAACTATAAAGGGGTACAAAATCTATAGTATCGCAACACAGATAGCAATAGATCAACATGAGGAAATAAAGAATAGAAATATAAAATAGGTAGAAAGAGGGAGAATGCTCGCCTGAAAACAGTGCCGAAGATTCATCCGAAGATCGGGTCGACACTCGCATCAACTCATTGGACTAATCCGTGAAGAAGCAAAGCACTAGAAGAAATATCGGATGCACTGTTCAATACTATGGCAAAAGATCAGGTATGATGCATGTATGATGCATGATATGGCAAATATGCAATGCAATTAGGCAATATTAACGGAACTGGGGTCCCGACAATTAATTAGATGGTTATTGTTATTTAGATACCCTGCAATTTAAATGTTATCTTATCAAGGCAAAATATGTTATCGGTTCGATGCACAAATTTAAATAGGGCCAATATAAGGCTAGAATTTCCCACATATGGTCTCCATATTTAATTTAGGTGAATCATCGAAATACCCTCAAACACCCACAATATGTATGCGACATGAACAATTTAGATGCAATAGATATATATATTATATATTATAAAAATTACGAGTCTTGAAAAAGGGGTCACACTTGGGTTTTGGCGATCTTGGTTCAAGGGTTCGACGGGGTTCGGCTCGTCGGGATCGGTCTTCGGGTCTCGAATATCTGATCCGTGTTGGTGCACCCGGGGGTCTCGGCAGGCTTGGTCTTTGGACTCCATGAAGGAGAACTCGGCATTCTGTGCCCCTCGCATCGCATCAACATCGTCGGAGCCATAGACTAATGCATGGTCTCGAGATTTCTAGCAGGTTGTGAAGGAGATGCAAACGAATTGTCGGAGTTGATCTTGATGTGGGGACTTCACTGTAGGTGACAACCCCGAGGAAGGGATCTGCATCGACGAGATGTCAAACCCACGGGTCTAGTTTGAGCATTCACGGGAACACACGATTTAGACGCATACAAGCTCTCAGATAAAATGAACGAGATCACAAGATGTAGGATACCTGCCGGATACCTGCATCAAAACGTGGCAGAAAGATGGTGGCCTCAAACTGTGGCTCAGGTGAAATGGAGAGGCACAGGACTTGCTAGCACAGAGCAGAGAGGAAGGCCTCGGTGAGGCGCTTGCGGCCACCGGCGATTGAGGACACGCAGAGGCGGAGGGGCGGAGGCACAGAGGGCCTGCTCGAGGAGTGGCGACCAGTAAGCAAAGGATGTCGATGGTGCTCACGGGCGCGGGACCGAGGTGGACGAGCGACCGAAGGCGGGCTCGAGGTAGAGAGAAGGGCGCACGATGCGGCCCGGCGAGGCCCTGGCTCGTGCGGTGGCGGGCTCTGCAGGCGGAGAAGGGGACCTGCGGGCAGAGGCGGCAGGAAGGTTCTCTGCAGGAGGAAGGAGAACACATGGGGGGTGGTGGCGCTCGGGTCGAGTTACTTCGTGAGGAGGACACGGGTTAGCGGGGGCCGCGAAGGAAGGGAGAAGCGAGGCAAAGGGGGAATCGAGGCCGGGCCCTAGCGGGGCGCGCGTCTGGGGCTGGCGGCGGCGATCGAAGCGGGAGCAGAGGGAAGGGAGCAGATCACGAGCGTCCTGGGTTGCGGGAGTGGCTCGCCTCGTGTGGTGCGCGTGGTGGGGACCATGGGTGGCTATGCGTTGCGACCGGGGAAGGGGAGCGTGGCTGCTGTGTGCGTGTAGGTTAGGTGCGTGCGTGCATGGTGAGCGACGTGTGCGTGTTGTGTACCGCGAGAATTGTGTGGAGTGTGCTACTAGGATGTGGTGTGGCGGCGGCAGGGGTTGGGTAGGTGTAGTTCTAGTGTTTGGACAGGTTAGGGGCTAGATAGAATTTAGGGTTTGGGTGGATGGAGTGGTTGGTTTAGGTTTAGATCAGGTGGGCCGGGTGGTAGGTGGTCTGGCCTGGTTGGGCCTCTGGCCTGACCGGTTAGACTGCCTCCCGGTCAAAATAGTTTTACTTATTTTATTTATAAAACCTTTTGTAAGTAGTTTTAGGCGAAATAAAAAGATCTAGACAGATCTAGGGTTTGGTTTGAAATAAAGAGGGAATATCTAGAAAACAAAATAGGATTTTTGAAAAACAGTTTTAGGCAAATAGTAGCATGTTGATGTCATGATGATGCACAGAATAAAAACAACAACGATTTTCTAGTAGTGGTTTTACCCGGGGTGCTACAATTCGACACCACTAACAATGGATCTCGCCCTCGAGATCCGCCTCATGGTACGGGAAAGAAGGTCGACGCTCTAAATCTTCTCGCTTGATGTAGATCCTCGTGACACCACTAACAAGGGTTCTTTCTTCATCTTGAAAATGGCGACACCACCAACAAGGGTTGATGCTCCCGTTTGTCGAGAGAACACTCCAGAGAGACAACAACGAAGTTAGAGATCTCGAAAGATAATGCCACCTCTAAGTTCTGTGGAAAGAGTAAAATTGCTTGATCCACCAATTAAATGTACAAGAGCGAATGATAAGAATAGTCGGATGGTGATCAGTCCATCGTGCACCCAAAGCATTACTCCGCACATGAATAGGAGAATTATGCAACCAACTCTCGGAATTCAGACTGGAGATTTTCACAAGCGATGTTCGGAAACAAAGGGGTTATGCATGCTCTTCATCGGATCTGATGCAGACGATGATGTCATGTTGGAAAACACCGGAAGATACATAGAAAAAAATTAGTGAATTTTTGGTCCACTGAAAGGTACAACAGACGAAAGATTACTCAGGTAGCGCGAAGGTCGGATGTCGAAGCATTGTTACAAGAGGAGGAAGCGAAACCCTGAAGGTACGGAAAAAACCCAACCACGAGAATTCCTGGACTCAAAGAAAAGATAAGGGGATAGATTCAAAACTCGCAAAGGTAAGAGGAGAAGAGTAGAGGGGTAAGGAGTAAAAGCATACCTAATCAGATCTATCCAACCGATTTTTAAAAATATTTTTGACACTCTAGATCGGCCGATAGCTAGGTTATCCTACAGGCTGGACCAGTGGGGTATCGCAACTACTGAGCTCTAATACCACTTTGTAACACCCTCAGATCGGCCCTATGCAAGTTTTAGCGATTCCCGCCAAACCCGCATAGAAATGATTCAAAGGTGCCCACCAGGCACTTTCGTGCGGGTAGAAAACGATGTAATACGATTACATATTAGTCCATGATGGAACCCACAATACAGATATATACAACAACGACTCAAAGAGTCAATAATACAAATATACAGTACAAAGATCCAAATCACCTTGAAATCGATACAGCGTCCGAGTACGGACGAGATGCAAATTGAGCTAAGAGCCTTGAAGAATAACCAATGGCGTCCATAACCCTGCCCAGGCCAAGCCGAAAGGGTAACCCTGCTAACGACGTTGATCTCAAAAACTGCTCAAACAAAAGGGGTGCCGGCAAAGGGCAAAGGAAAAAGAGAGCGGTCAGTACTGAGGCCAGTACACGGCGAGTCTTAGAATTCAGCGGTCCTCGCCTACATAGGTATGGTGGACTTAAGCGGCAACGAAGCATGCACTAAACAACCTATAGAGACTCGATACAGCTGGCGACTATCAGAGAGGTATGAGAAAGACCTATTCGGTTCCAACCTGAAACTATCACCAAGCATACCCATCCTGGTATTTCCCGCTCGAGACCAAACGAGGAAGTCAACCGAGGAACTCACACAGTTGGCAGTTTTATTCATTCATTTCATGGTGGTTATACAACTTACTAGTCATATCAGGTACAAGTCATATTATAACAGTAAAATTTAGTTATAGCTGTCTATGATCGAGAACTGTGCTCCAAGTCGTCTATAATCATGGACACGGCTTCTCGAAAAGATTAAACCCTGCAGGGGTGCAACAAAGTTTCCACACGCACCTACACCCTTGTTGTCATATCAGGTAGGTACAAGATCACAAAACATACACCCAACGGTATGTCGATGGGGTTTCGGACACGATGTTTCCCAGACCCAAAGCAAGCACATGGGGGCCACCCCACTAAGCTACCCGCAACAAAGTTGGCCGTCTCCGAAACGGACCTAGAGGTTTGCTTCAATGGCTCTAAACGATTGGGAACCCAAAAGTGTGACTAGGCTTGTCGATACCGCGAAAACACTCAGCATTTGTTCCTAAACAATACAGGCGCTCCATGCGCAATCGTTAATAAAGCAGTAAAGCCTGGCATAAGTATAGGATAGTAATAAAGCCCCAAACTACTTTGTGCCCCCAGTACAGTACTTTGAAATCAGGTACTAAATCGATGGGGTGCCCACACACCCCACCTGTGGTTAGCGCGCTCGATCTCCGAACAAGTGTCAAGAACTCGAGGTCCTACGGGACGCTAGTGAGCGGTCAAAAACCAAATATTGTCTATTACCCACCAGTGCCTCTGCATTATTTACCTACTTTCAATTTTAGTTATTAAACGGTAATTAAATCCATGATCATCTCCACCATTAAGCATGTGCCACCCACCCAACAACGGTGGAACATCGACGACGCAAAGCAGCACATGAACAAGCAACTACCACTCGCCGACTATCTACCAAACAACAGGTAATAGGAGGTGTCCAGGGCAATATAGCAGCTGCAGGAACTATAAAGGGGTATGAAATCTATAACATCACAACACAGGTAGCAATAGATCAACATGAGGAAATAAAGAGTAGAAATATAAAATAGGTAGAAAGAGGGAGAATGCTCGCCTAAAAACATTGCCGAAGGTTCATATGAAGATCGGGTCGACACTCGCATCAAATCATCGGCCTAATCCGTGAAGAACCAAAGCACTAGAAGAAACATCGGATGCACTATTTAATACTATGACAAAAGATCGGGCATGATGCATGTATGATGCATGATATGGAAAAAGATCCAATGCAATTAGGCAATATTAACAGAACCGGGGTCCCGACAATTAATTAGATGGTTAATGTTATTTAGATACCCTGCATTTTAAATGTTATCTTATCAAGGCAAAATATGTTATCGGTTCGATGCACAAATTTAAATAGGGCCAATATAAGGCTAGAATTGCCCGCATATGGTCTTCATATTTAATTTAGGTGAATCATCGAAATAACCTCAAACACCCACAATATGTATGCGACATGAACAATTTAGATGCAATATATATATATTATATTATAAAAATTACGAGTCTTAAAAAGGGGTCACACTTGGGTTTTGGCGATCATGGTTTAGGGGTTCGACGGGTTTCGGCTCATCGGGATCGGTCTTCGGGTCTCGGATATCGGATCCGTGTTGGCGCACCCGGGGGTCTCGTCAGGCTTGGTATTTGGACTCCGTGAAGGAGAACTCGACATTCTGTGCCTCTCGCATTGCATCAACATTGTCGAAGCCGTAGACTAATACATGGGCTCGGGATTTCCAACAGGTTGTGAAGGAGATGCAAACGAATTGTCAGAGTTTATCTTGACGTGGGGCCTTCACTGTAGGTGACAACCCTGAGGAAGGGATCTGCATCGACGAGATGACAAACACATGGGTCCCGTTGGAGCGTTCACGGGAACACACGATTTACACGCATGCAATCTCTCAGATAGAACGAAAGATCACAAGATGCAGGATACCTGCCGGATACCTGCATCGAAACATGGCAAAAAGATGGTGGCCTCAAACTATGGCTCGGGTGAAGTGGAGCGGCATAGGACTTTCTAGAACAGAGCAGATAGGAAGGCCTCGGTGAGGCGCTTGTGGCCACCAGCGATTGAGCACACGCAGCGACGGCGCAGCCTGCACGAGGAGGAGGGGCGGAGGCGCAGAGGGCCTGCTCGAGGAGTGTCGGCCAGCGAGCAGAGGACGTCGATGGTTCTCGCGGGCGCGGGACCGAGGTGGACGAGCGGCCAGAGGCGGGCTCGAGGCAGAGAGGAGGGTGCACGACGCGGCCCGGTGAGGCCCTGACTCGCGCAGTGGCGGGCTCTGCAGGCGGAGAAGGGGACCTGTGGGCGGAGGCGGCAGGAAGGTTCTTTGTAGGATGAAGGAGAACAGACGGGGGGGAGGTGGGTGGCGCTCGGGTCGAGTTGCTTCACGAGGTGGACTGATGTCTACGCACTTATATTATTGTAGACAGTTGTTGGGCCTCCAAGTGCAGAGGTTTGTAGAACAACATCAAGTTTCCCTTAAGTGGATTACCCAAGGTTTATCGAACTCAGGGAGGAAGTGGTCAAAGGTATTCCCTCACAAGAAATCCTGCAATCAAGATAAAAGAAAGTCTCTTGTGTCCCCAACACACCCAATACACTTGTCAGCTGTATAGGTGCACTAGTTCGGCAAAGAGATAGTGAAATACAAGTGGTAACGATGCCAGAAAATAGATTGACGGTGAGGTAAAGACTAAAGCAAGAAAACATGCAACAGATCTAGATGCAAACGGTGTTTCAATGTTTATAAACAAGGCCTAGGGATCATACTTTCACTATTGAACACTCTCTCATATAAATATACTCTCTTCATGATACTACTCTTAACTACTCTCCGGTTGGACACTCTAATCATCGGTAGGGCTATAACAACACTCCTCAAAGTCCGCCTTCCCCAATCTAGATAACCCCACACTGTCACCTTGAGCGCTAGATGGTTCCAACAAACACCACAATTTCATAGGGACATCCAACTCCAAATATAACTCATAACAAATATTCAATCTAGCCAAAGTGCCACACATGGTATGCATACTGTCACTTTCACACACGTGGGGAAAAGCATAGATCTATTAAAGCACAAAGAGTATTTATATAGACTCAAACCAAAGTGCCACCATGGAGTGCATGCTGTCACTTTCACACACATGGAGAGAGCATAGATCTATTAAAGCACTTGAGTAGCAAGGTAGATCTACTTGATTACAAAGCTCATGACCATAATATGACCATGCATAGAGAGAGAGAGAGATGAACACATAGCTACCGATAGAGCCCTTAGTCTCGAGGAAGAATTACTCCCTCCTCATCATGGGAATAAGCAACGGTGATGAAGATGGCGATGAACATTGATGGAGATGGCTCCGGGGGCACTTCACCGTCCCGGCAGGGTGCCGGAACAGAGACTTTCTATCCCTTTAATCTCCCTTTCGGTGGCGGCGGTGCTACAGAGGTTTTTATGGAAGTATGATGGATTATTTAGGGTTTTCTCCATGGGGGCTTCTTATAGGCGAAGGAGGCAAGGTCGGTGGAGGGCCAGGGATCCCACACTCTACCCAAGAGCGGGCCCACCCTAGGCCACGCCTGGGGGGTGTGGCGCCCCTCCGACTCTGCTTCGTGGTTCCGTGTTGCTCCAAGAAAAATAATGACTTTGACTTTTGTCCCGTCCAATTCCGAGAATATTGATTTTCTGCCTTTTCTGGAACCAAAAATAGAAGAAAACATACAACTGGCATTGTGGCATCTTGTTAATAGGTTAGTACCAGAAAGTGTATAAAAATACCTCAAAGTGTAGACAAAACAAAGCAAAGTAGATACTAAACAAGCATGGAGCATCAAAAATTATAGATACGTTTCCGACGTATCAAGCATCCCCAATCTTAACTCCTCCTCGTCCTCGAGTAGGTAAGTGATAAAATAATAATTTTTGAGGTGATATGCACCGTCAATACCAAGATCAAACCATTTGCAAGCATTGAAAGTTGGGATCAAAGAACTCTAAACATGTGCATGAAACATGGAGTTCTAACGATAAGACAAAGTAACTATGCATGCAACATGAAAGGTTACAAACAAAGATTCATGAATAACAATGCATTAAAATACGTTTGTTTGTTTCACATATAGAAAACATAGCATAGTGGCATTCAGCTTGTCCCTAATTGAGTAGCAAATAGATGCATAGGAAACCTTCAAAGTTCATAAGAGTGACTAGATACAAATCGCACAAGAACAGGTAATATCAACAATATGCATCAATCAATAAGTTTTGGGAAAATGCACATAGAACTAAGAATGACAACTATGCTCTCTTAACTGGTGCCTAAAGGTAGAAGGTGGAGACTCAATATAATAGTGGAAGAAAGGCCCTTCATAAAGGGAAGCAGGTATTTCAAGTTTCAAAAAGAGCTTCCAAAAATTATGGTACTTGTTAGCTTTCAGCCCTCATTGCCCCTATCATAAGCATCTGGAAGTGATTAAGGTTAAAGTGAAAAAACTATGGAGTATATGCTTGACAAAGTATAAGTTGGCAATGTCATGTCCCTTGAATACGAGGGCCACACCTCATGCTACTCAACTTTAGTCACCTGTAAGTTCTTGTCATAGTAAGTACATGTGTTTCATAGAGAACCGCCAATGGGGTACCCCTTGCACATGGTATAGGAGCTATACCATAAACAAAATGACAAGGCAAGCAGACAATGAGCATCTCAGTGATCTTTTTATTTGCTATTTGCATAGGTTTGTATTGAGGATGCTTCACAGATTTCTCATTATGGTGATGCTGCAAGTTTCTACCATGATTAGGCATGGCTTAGGCTAGCGGCCCAGGCGTTTATCTAAAACACATACATAACTCAATGGACTTACAAGCTCCCTCTTTATTTCACATAGGCGACATCCATAGACAAAAGAGCATGATATCAACTATGTACAAAGTACAAGTGCAATGTTGAAAACGTTCCCCGTGACATCATGGTTCTGCTAATTCCAACGTATAAGTGCAAGCATATACAACATAGATGACACAATGTTTCAAGTTTATTTAGGGGCAAGAAAAATAAAGTGTGCCATCAAGTTTGTGAGGGCTTTAATCACTAACTTTCACATAACAAAATACTTTTTAATTGGAAGATAGATGAAAACAAGAATATACTTGGAATGGTGTAACACACCATGCATAGGAATTTATAGTGGATACTTTGGAATAACTTGGTTTCTTGGGAGTTGGATGCATAAGTAGAACTTACTCATACAAGTGGAGGCTAGCAAAAGACTGGGAGCGATCAACTAAGAGAGCAATAATGGCCATAATCATGCAGAGCGACAAAACATTACTAATCAAAGAATAGAGTGGTACTACAAGTTAAGGACTAAATTATCATAGAGGCTATGGTGACTTATTCATAGTCATAACATGGTGTGAGATGTGCCAAGTCAACCCAAACAAAGCATCAAAGGAGAATACCACAATACTATGCCTTTGTATGCTAAAGCAACGCATGATTCCTTCAAGGCACATTAAGCAATAATTATTGTTTGGAACAAGTCATGCTACAGCAATAATCACTAAGCATAAGGTCAAAACAACATCTAGCATGACATGGTAAAGTCTAAGCCACAGTCAAAACAAGCTCCCTTTTTACCACTTAAGCATGAAAATTTCTACTCATTTCCAGCACCAATCAACTTATTTGAAACAACTCACAAGGATAATAATCAATAAAGATCAGTGAGCTTGTCTCACAAATCGACAAAGAAGAACTAAAAAGTTCTAAGATGAAAGCACAAAAAAACTAAGGCTAAACACAGTGCTAGCAAAAGAGAACACTCATAAGACAATAAGAATGAAAACTAGAGTGTTCTAGGCAATGAAAACAAAGTGTGTCTCTCTCCAAAATAGGTGTGATGTGATTAACCAACTTACGCAAGCAAACTAAGCAAACGAAAACCAAAAACAAAAACTAAGACGCTCTAAGAACAACACAAATGTGCATGAAACAATAAAAACAAAGTGTCTAGAAAGACCTGAGATTTTTATTGATGAAGAAGGGGATGCCTTGGGCATCCCTAATCTTTGATGCTTGTACCTCTTGAATATTTTTTGGGGTGACTCGGGTGGCATCCCCAAGCTTGAGCTTTTGTCCATTCTTCATCTCACTACATCATTCTTTCTCTACACCTGAAAATTTTCCTTCATACAAAACTTCACATAATCTGCATTAGCAACCTTAGTGTATTCAAAAGATAATAGACCTTTTGGTTTAGTTTTAAAATAGGAAAACTTTCACTAAAAACACAAGCTACTGTAGCAATTCCCTCAAAAATCTCAATTTCCCAAAAAGGAACCAATAAGAAGCAAATGCAAATAATGGCAAAAATCTGTCAAAACGGACCAGCAGGTAGAAACCAATTTTTTAGAAGATCGTCTGTTGCTCAAATAAAAAAGTGTTGAACTAAAGAAAGTTAGCTAACATACTGGGAGATTTATTCGTAAATTTTAAGCTCAATCTAACTTACAGAGACTCCTCACGAATTTTTATGGTGGAGGACATAAATCTGTTTCGGGACAGCAACTCCCCAAATCTTACTTCCCTCTCATTAGAGGTTATTTTTGGCACAAAAAGCAAATAAAAAGGATAAGGAGAGGTCATTACTGAAGTAATAACTTCCAAAACTCAAGAAAACTTTTGGGTTATCTCCCAACAAGTTTTTGTTTAACGCCTTTAAGTTAGGCTTGATAGTTTGAGAAGATGCTCACATAAGAAATATGAATTGAAGTAAAAGAGAGAATCAAGAAGCAAATTCAAAACACATTTTAAGTCTAACCCACTTCCTATGCATAGGAATCTTGTAAATAAACAAGTCAAGAAAGCATAAAGCAACAAGCATAGGAAAGCAAAATAAGTGCAACTTCAAGACTTTCAACATAAAGAGGGGAAACTTACTATTGTTGAGATACATAAAACCATGTTTCCCTCTCTCGTAATAACTTTCAGTAGAAACATGAATAAAATTAACAATATAACTATCACATAAAACATTCTTATCATGAGCCACATGCATATAATAATTATTACTCTGCACATAAGCATAGTCATTCTTATTAATTGTAGTGGGAGCAAATTCAACAAAATAGCTATCATTACTATTCTCATCACCATAGTCATCAAAAATAGGAGGCGTATTGTAATCACAATAAACATTCTCCTCAATAGTAGGTGGACTGAAAATATCATACTCATCATTGTAATCATCATAAATTGGAGGTTTGGTATCATTATAAGCAATAGAATAGCTATCTTCCAAAGCTGGGGGACTAAAAAGATCATTTTCATAAAAACTAGCTTTCCCAAGCTTAGGCATTTCCATAGCATTAGAAATAATGGTGTCCAAAGAATTCATACTAATAACATTGCTATTAGCATGCAAATAAAGTTCCATAGGTTTTTTAATTTTCTCTTCAAACACTTCATGTCCTAACTCAAGATAAACACTATAGATCTCTCTAATTTTGTTGTTGTTTTCCATTAATCCTAACTAGTGAAAACAATAAACAAAAAGACAAAATTGCAGAATCTAAAGGAAATAACTTCGAGCACTCACACCGGAGGATGTGAGTACCTTTTACCTTACCTCCCCGGCAACGGCACCCGAAAATAGCTTTCTGGCTTGCTGTTGCCGTGGAGTAATGTGTGTGAGTTCCGTTTACCTTTCCTTCCCGGCAACAGCGCCAGAAAATAGCATGATGTCTACGTACTTCTATTCTTGTAGACAGCTGTTGGGCCTCCAAGTGCAGAGGTTTGTAGAACAGCAGCAAGTTTCCCTTAAGTGGATTAGCCAAGGTTTATCGAACTCAGGAAGGAAGTGGTCAAAGGTATTCTCTCTCAAGCAATCCTGAAATCAAAATACAAGAAGTCTCTTGTGTCCCCAATACACCCAACACACTTGTCAGGTGTATAGGTGCACTAGTTCGGCGAAGAGATAGTGAAGTGGTAACGGTGCCAAAAAATATCTAGACGGTGAGGTAAAGACTAAAGCAAGAAAACATGCAACAGATCTAGATGCAAACGGTGTTTCAATGTTTAGAAACAAGGCCTAGGGATCATACTTTCACTAGCGAGCACTCTCTCATATACATATTCTCTCTTCATGATACTACTCTTAACTACTCTCCGGTTGGACACTCTAATCATCGGTAGTGCTATAACAACACTCCTCAAAGTCCGCCTTCCCCAATCTAGATAACCCCACACAGTCACCTTGAGCGCTAGATGGTTCCAAAAAACACCACAATTTCATAGAGATATCCAACTCCAAATATAACTCATAACAAAAATTCAATCAAGCCAAAGTGCCACACACGGTATGCATGCTGTCACTTTCACACACGTGGGGAAAAGCATAGATCTATTAAAGCACAAAGAGTATTTATGTAGACTCAAACCTAAGTGCCACCATGGCATGCACGCTGTCACTTTCACACACATGGGGAGAGCAGAGATCTATTAAAGCACTTGAGTAGCAAGGTAGACCTACTTGATTACAAAGCTCATGATCATAATATGACCATGCATAGAGAGAGATGAACACATAGCAACCGGTAGAGCCCTTATCCTAGAGGAAGAACTACTCCCTCCTCATCATGGGAATCAGCAACAGTGATGAAGATGGAGATGGAGATTGATGGAGATGGCTCCGGGGGAACTTCCCCGTCCCGGCAGGGTGCCGGAATAGAGACTTACTGTCCCCCGAATCCCCCTTTCGGTGTTGGGGCACTATGGAGGTTTTTTGGAAGTATGATGGATTATTTAGGGTTTTCTCCCCGGGAGCTTCTTATAGGCGAAGGAGGCAAGGTCGGTGGAGGGCCACGGGGCCCACACCTTGCCTAGGTGCGGACCCACCCTAGGCCGCGCCTGGGGGGTGTGGCCACCCTGTGGCGCCCCTCCGACTCTGCTTCGTGGTTCCGTGTTGCTTCGGGAAAAATAATGACTTTGGCTTTTGTCCCGTCCAATTCCGAGAATATTGATTTTCTGCCTTTTCTAGAATCAAAAACAGAAGAAAACAGGCAACTGTCACTGTGGCATCTTGTTAATAGGTTAGTACCAGAAAGTGTATAAAAATACCTCAGAGTGTGGAAAAAACAAAGAAAAGTAGATACTGAACAAGCATGGAGCATAAAAAATTATAGATACGTTTCTGACGTATCAAGGATGCGGGTTAGCAGGGGTCGCGAAGGAAGGGAGAAGCAAGGCAAAGGGGGAATCGAGGCCGGGCGGTAGCGGGGCGCGCGTCTGGGGTTGGTGGCGACGACCGAAGCGGGAGGAGAGGGAAGGGAGCAGATCGCGAGCGGCTCGCCTCACGTGGTGCGCGTGGTGGGGCCCATGGGCGGCTGTGCGTTGCGACCGGGGCAAGGGAGTGTGGCTGATGTGTGCATGTAGGTTAGGCGCGTACGTGCGTGGTGAGCGACATGGGCGTGTTGTGTACCACAAGGGTTGTGTGGAGTGTTGTTGCTAGGATGTGGTGTGGCAGCGACAGGGGTTGGGTAGGTGTGGTTCTAGTGTTTGGAAAGGTCAGGGGTTAGATAGAATTTAGGGTTTGGTTGGATGGAGTGGTTGGTCTAGGTTTAGATCAGGTGGGCCGGGTGGTAGGTGGTCTGGCCTGGTTGGGCCTCTGGCCTGACCGGTTAGACTGCCTCCCCGGTCACAATAGTTTTACTTATTTTATTTATAAAACCTTTTGTAAATAGTTTTTAGGCGAAATAAAAAGATCTAGACAGATCTAGGGTTTTGGTTTGAAATAAAGTGGGAATATCTAGAAAACAAAATAGGATTTTTGGAAAATAGTTTTAGGAAAATATTAGCATGATGATGTCATGATGATGCATAGAATAAAAACAAAAACGATTTTCTAGTAGTGGTTTTGCCCAGGGTGCTACATTTTGTAAGCCTCTTCATTGCTTTCCTGTTCGACGTGCCGGAGTTCGCAGCCGTAAAAGTCTACTTAGAGTGAGTTGTAGAGGTCATGGTAGGCGATCATGTTGTCGCTGACGGCGTCGCATTGGTTCATCGTCTGCTGGACGACGAGATTAGAGTCACCGTAGATGACCAATCGCGTGGCGTCGCACACTTTGGCCATCCGCATGCCGTGCATGAGTGCCTCATAGTCAGCCTCATTGTTGAGAATTTTAATATGCGGCCCGAAAGTTCAAACGCCAAGGAAATGCGGGGTCCGAGTTGCGTGTAATATCGTGAAAGGGCTGTAGTAACTTCGCCAATTGTTGAGAGGGGCCAAATGGGGGTAAATACAAATCTAACGGCCAAACGATCGTTTGAACCAGTCAAAAAACTGTTGAACTCAAATCCCGTCGTTAGGTCAACTCTTCTTGCTCTGCTCTGTCTGTATTTGCCGTTATTCTTTGAGGTTGTGGACTGGTTTACCCCTACAAGGACTAGATCTTCTTCTCTACTCAGATCTTCTCCCCTATTATTTCCCTCTCCATTACCTTGCTTAGCTCCGGCTACTGGTATCCAGATCGGAGCTCGTCATTGCTCTCCTTGCGTCCCCGGCATGTCCGGTCAACCTCCCATGCCCTTAATCGAATCTCGCCGCCGTCGCCCTAACCTTGTTTTTCCTAGTCGGCGTGTTGGATCTTCGCGTCCCCAGCCTAGCCTCTCGCCGCTACCTAGACCTTCTCGCACACAGGAGCACGTCCGGCCAGGAAATCCGGACCGGCGACCGGCCTCGGGCGGTTGTGTGCTGTCACGCACCCCAGGCATGGTAGCCCTGGCGGAGGAGTTTAACAACAACGTTGGCATGGCCACCGTGCTGGGCACGCATCCCGACATGTCACCGGCAGACTTGTTGTCGGCTTTCAGGTCTTGTTTGGGATCAGATGAAAAGTGGTCAATATTGAGGTATGCGCACCGCCATTTGATTTCTTCGTCCGGTTTGCCCACATCTCAGACAGCGAGCGCGTTTTGCATTCTTTCCGTTCTTTCGAGTGCTGTGGGGAGAAAATGAGCTTCATGCGTTGGCATCACGCCTGTGGGTGGGACGATCGCTTGGGGCAGCTTCGTTTCTTCTCTAAACTCAGCTTTGATGGGCTCCTTTTGCATGCTTGGGAACTAGAGGCCCTTAAGCAGGTCGTTAGTAGCCTTGGCAGCGAGCCGGTGGAGACTGTGCCACCGAGCGACAGTAGGATCATCGAGGTAAAGGCGTGGCTAAAAGATCCATACATTGTTCCTAAGATGTACGAGGTGGAGATTCCAAGCAGGGCAAGAGGATAGCTTATCTAGAAGCACCCGGTGATCATCCACCTGCAGGAGGTTCTAGATCCGGTACATGGCATTCAAGACCCTGATGAGGCGGACAGAAAGCGTCCTCGTCGCCTGCAGTTTTGGCCTGGAAGGATCAATGGCACATGACCACTACCGTTCCACGAAGGAGTGCACGGTTTCGGTGGGGGGACCGAGCGTGGACAGGCTGGTGGTTCTGATTTCCCTCGAGTGAAGACAGAGGTTTAGTAAATCTGAAAGATAGTTGACTTTAGAGTCGAGCACGTAGTACGTCTTATGTAATAGTTTAAACTGTTGTAGTATGTGGGGCTGCTGAATTTGTAATGTGTGGCTACTGAATACGTAGTATGTGTGGCTAATAATTTGTAGTTTGTGGGGCTACTAAATTTGTAATACGTGTGGATAATGATTTATAGTTTGTGTGGCTAATGAATTTATAGTATGTGTTTCTAATGAATTTGTGTGAATAACCAAGGTTAGCCTCCTGAAAAGAGGGTGGGCTAGTAATGATCAAGGTCACTATTGCCGGGAAAATGCTGCTGGTGAGCGATCTGAAAGGCACAAAATGATGCGCCTTTGTATGGATCGGACAATTTTTACATAGATTTGTTTGAATTGGTGCGTGGTTCTGTATGGAACTTGAACGAATAAACCACCCAAGATCAGTTCATAAAATGTTGTCTGAATCTTGTCTGCCTCAGATAAGTATGACAGTAAACTGAATTCAACTGCCGATAGTAATTGAATAAATAGATACATATTGATAGTATATGGTTACTTCCGAATTAATTCCATACTACAGTATGGGATAGCTGCGCAAAAGGGGGCAATTGCCTCTACAAAAGGCATTCTACAGAGTTAATCTGAACCTAACTGTCTTACACTGAAGAAACTGCAGATATCCACCATAAAAGTTGGCTAGCCAATTGCCTAGAGAGGACGTAAGTTCAGAGATCGTTCAACCGCAACTGATCTTTTTTCCTTCCCGCCAAACTTCTAGAGATCTACAATATTTATGCACTAGTTGATGCACTTGAACCAGTCCCACTTCGGTACGAATAGCCGCGCCGCCGCAATGATTTTTTTGAAGGTGAACTCTAGCTTCTCGTGGCAGGGATAGTAGGTCCCTGTGAATCTGAACCTGAATTCCGGCGCTGAGCTCTTGCCCGTTGTCGGCTCCAGCTGTCGAAAACTCCAACAAGTTGAGTGTAGATGGATACACGCCGCCGCAGTGTGGCCGCAGACGGTGCGTAAGATTCATCGTCTTTGCCGCTGACGGCATGCGCCCAGATTGTCCCATGGTAAGGTTGCCCGCGTCGAGGCATGGAGGTGAGATTTTTTTTACCTTGGCGCCGCCCTGTTCAGGGGTTTGTTTCCTCGGCGGCAAGCTCGCAAGAACGCTTTGGAACATACCTTCTTTCTCTTGCGTAGAGCACACGAAAATGCTGCCGCGCGCATTCTCCATGATGCTTGGTTGGCCCTTCTCGACGCCACCGTGGCCTTTGCCGTTGCCACCGCCGCCGCAGATGCAGTACGTTCTGCAAAATCAACTGTCTCGGATGGCAATGGAAGACCGGCCTTCTAGTATAGCCGCATGAGCTTCCTCAGAGGGGCCAAATAGCCAAGCTTCGGCGGCGGCCGCTGGGTGGCGGCTTCTGCTTAGGCGGGGCCATATCTAAGATTCCTAAGAGTGTATATTATTTATTTGAAACTAGTTCGACTAACTGCTGAATCTTTATTTCCCTTCTCAGCATAAGAGTGCTAAGATATTAAATATACATGTCATGGCTAACAACCGGATCAAGCAATGTACCAGGTGAGAGTTCCATTTTAAGTATATTTATGAGTGTGTTCTTAGTTGTGTCCAGAAATTTTGCTTGTGCCACTACGATCGAAGAATTATAGCAACACCATCAGAAACAAGGGAAGATGACGTGGCGTTTTACTGTCTGGTTGGCCCGCAACCTCGACTGTTGATGGCATGCATCCCAGGTTCGAGGATTAGTGCTCCCCATTATTATGTGATTTTCCATATTCTGTCGCTCGTTTGTAGCTCCGCTCCGCTCCATCGCTCTGGTCTGGCACGCCGCCACTCCGTCCCCTCTGGCAACACTCTCGTCCTCCCGTCATCCCCTACCCGCCCTACCCACCCTGCCTTGCCCCCTTGCCTGTCTCCTTGCCTCCGTCGCTGCCTAGGCGCTTCTAGGAACGAAAATCGTTTGGTCGGTGCTAGGTTCTCGTGGAACTACGGTGGCTTTGATCTGGATCCCGCACGGAAATGGATCCTACGTGGACGAAGAACATGCAGATGGGTCCTTCCCGGACGGAGAGCGAGAAGATGGACCCTTCAAGGCTAGAGAACATGGAGGAGCATGAAAAAGGGGAAGAGGACACGGGTGTTGGGCCACGTAGAGATAAAACAATTTCCCCCTCTAACGCGGTGATTCAAAGATCTAGCTGGGGTAGAAGGATACGAGATTTACCACTAGACGCGCGGTTGCGGATTACTGATGTAGCGCGTTCAGTTGATGCAGTGCAGTCCTCGCGATCTCGATCCAATCGACGATTGTCCAAGCGCTGATGGTACAACGCCTTTATAACTGCCCAGTTATGGATCATCATTTGACAGAACCTAAGTCGGTGATCCTCAACTCGGACTATGCAATAACCTCAGGTCTAAGGATTACATTGATTGATATATACAAATGACAACTTGTTCATCGTACCTCAATATGGGTCAATCTAACTCGCTCAACTCTTTAGCCGAATCCGTGTAATTCGGAATAGCATCTTCATGCCCATTACAAGTGGAACCGAGTCATCAAGCCGGCCTTCACATTGGTCTACATTGTGTGTTCGGCACAACGTCAATGAACAATGATATTTAGTACAAACAACGTGGATGCATAGTTCCACAACTAAATCACATATTCAATGATACACATCAGATGTTTATACAAGGGCAACTTAATATCTTTATGAATACAATGGGAAATATCATCATACATGATTTCCTCTAGGGCATATTCCCAACAGTCTCCCACTTGCACTAGAGTCAATCTTCCGACATCCCATGTCTAGGCATCTAATGCCCCTGGATCTCAAGTGCGCCTCATGCTCCGACTGTGGTAACGGCTTTGTCAACGGGTCTGCAATATTTGCATCCGTGTGTACCTTGCATAACTTGATATGACCCTGATCCACTAACTGGCGAATCAGGTGGTACCGCATGAGTATGTGCTTGTTTTTTTGGTGTTGTCTAGGTTCCTTGGCTTATGCAATAGCACCATTGTTGTCACAATAAACATCTAACAGATTGGACGAGCCCTGAACCACACCAAGATCCATGAGGAAATTCCTCATCCAAACAGGTTCCTTTGGTGCCTCTGAGGCGGCAATATACTCAGCCTCTGTTCTAGATGTAGACACAGTCTCTTTCTTGAAACTCTTCCAGCTCACAGCACCTCCATTTATTAAAAACACATACCTGGATTGCGAACGAGAATCATCAGAGTCGGTAAGATAACTCGCATCCGTGTAACCCTTTACATTGAGTTCATTTTCACCACCATAAACCAAAAACATATCCTTAGTCCTTCTCAAGTACTTTAGGATATTTTTAGCCGCTGTCTAGTGGATTTCTCTAGGATCACCCTGGTATCTGCTCACAATACTTAGAGCATAGAAAACATCCGGCCTAGTAAAAATCATGGCATACATGATGGATCCGACTGCATAAGCATACAAAGTCGCACTCATCCGACTTCGCTCATCAGTTGTCGAAGGACACTGAGTCTTGCTAAGTTTTACACCATGGGACATCGGTAAGAACCCCTTCATAGACGATTCCATGTTGAACTTCTTCAACACTTTGTCCAAATAAGTACGCTGACTCAATCCAATGAGCCTCCTTGATCTATCTCTATAGATCCAGATTCCGAGAATATATGTTGCCTCACCCAAGTCTTTCATTAAGAAACTCCTTTCCAATGATTCCTTGGTTTCTTGCAACATCTGGACATCATTTCCAGTCAATAATATGTCATCCACATATAAGATTAGAAAGTTTACTTTGCTCCCACTAAACTTCTTGTATAAACAAGAATCATGATCACTCTTGATGAAGCCAAACGATTTGACTACCTCATCAAAGCAAATATTCCAACTCCGAGATGCTTACTTCAGCCCATAAATGGATTTCTAAAGTCTGCACACTTTATCATCATTAGCCGGATCGACAAAACCCTCGGGCTGTATCATATACACGTCCTCGGTTAAATTTCCATTAAGAAAAGCCGTTTTGACATCCATCTACCATATTTGATAGTCGAAATAGGCCGTAATATCTAAGTTTATCCAAACTGATTCAAGCATCGCTACGGGCGAGAAAGTCTTGTCATAATCAACTCCTTGAACTTGTCGGAACCCCTTCGCGACAAGACGTGCTTTATAGACGAAAACATTTCCATCCATATCAGTTTTTTTCTTAAAGACCCATTTGCACTCGACGGGTCTTGCACCGTCTGGCAGATCAACCAAATTCCAAACTTGATTTTCATCCATGGACTTTAACTCGTAACTCATGGCTCCAAGCCATGACTCAGAATCAGATCCCACCATCACTTCCGAATAATTTGTCGGCTCATCACTATCTAACAATAATACATCATGAACATTTCGTAATCTCGCTGATCTTCGTAGTACAGGTGCTGCTGCCGGCTCAGTTACCACGACCGGCTCAACCTCCAAGGTTTTTGCCGACTCGCTACTAGCCGGTTCCTCTCGAATTTCTCTGAGTTGCACCGTACTCCCACTAACTCCCCGACCGAACTCTTTCTCAAGGAAGACACCGTTCCGAGCAACAAACACTTTGCCCTCTTCTCGGCTATAGAAGTAGTAACCCAAGGTTTCCCTCGGATACCCCACGAAATTACACTTATCTGACTTGTACGTAAGGTTGTCCAACTGAAGTCGCTTGACAAATGCTTCACAACCCCAAATCTTAAGAAAAGACAGACTCGGATTTTTGCCTGTCCACATCTCATGCGACGTCTTCTCTACCGACTTTGATGGTACTCTATTTAGTATAAACACTGCTGTTTCTAGACAATAACCCCAAAATGATAAAGTAAGATCTGTCCGACTCATCATTGATCGTACCATGTCTAACAACGTCCGATTCCGCCTTTCCGAAACACCGTTCCTTTGCGGCGTTCCTGGCGGAGTAAGTTGAGGAACTATTCTACAACTTTTCAGATGGTCATCAAACTCATGGCTCATGTACTTGCCTTTCACATCCCAAATTTAGATTTGGTTATGCATTATCATTCATGTCATTGCATCATACTCTTCCATACAAAACCATCGATTGAAAAGATTCGGCAAAACACTATTTTCTAAACCCTACTCTATTTTACTACAATGCTCCTACGGGAGGTTTTACTAGGACTTGAGTTTTCCACTCTTGTAGCCTAGTGGTTTCACTCATACCTTGACCCTAGGTTATTCCCCTTGATTTAACAAAAATTTAGGAACAAGAATCGTCCAATTCGGAGTTCGTATGAAGGAGTTACGGAGGTTTTACTAATTTGAAAAAGGGAAAAAGAAAGGATAAAAAAAAATCGGCGCAGCCTGCTGGGCCGCGCCGGCCTAGCCAGCCAGCGCACGCGCCGCCGCCTGCGCGGCGGATACAATCTGCCACCGCCCCAGCGACAGCCCACCGACAGGTGGGGCCGTGTCCGCCTAGGACTCCGCGTGGGGGGGCCCACTTAAAGCCACCGACCCCACCCCGCCCTCTCTCCCCTGCCCGCCGCCTGCCTCGGAAACCGCACCGTCGCCGCCTCGGAGACCGCTCCGCCGCCGCCTCGAACCGCGCGCCGCCGTCGCGCCAGGTAAGCCGCCGTCGCCGTGTTCTTCCCCGCGCGCGCAGCCGCAGCGCCTCCGCGCCACAGCACCGCCGCCGCGCGCCGCTCGCGCGCCGCCTCCGCCACCTGCCCGCCGCGCCACCGCGCTGACCGCCTCTCCCTCTTCCGCGCAGGACCCCGCCGCCGACCGCCGCCGACCCAAGTCGCCGGAGCGCCGCCGCCGGTAAGCCGCCGCCGTCGCCTCTTCTTGGCCGTTGGATCTGAGATCTGCAGCCCAGATCGACCGGAGACCGCGCGGTTGACTGGTCAACAGCCAGTCAACCCGCGCTGAGTCAGCAGGGAATATTCCCAGAATATTCCCTTTTGATTTAAATCGTTTTAGTAATTGCAGAATCTTGTAGAAACTTGTAAACTGCGTAGAAACTAATCCGCTGGGCCAAAAATTGCAAATAAAATATGTGTAGATTCAGTAGGGTGTGTAGAATCTTGATGTACCATTGTTTCATACTTTTGCAGCAAGGTTTTGTCCAGATTAATTAAATGAGTTAATGGTCTTTTTGGAGTAATTAATTCGTATAAAAAGATCTGTAACTCCAAAAATTTTGTATAATAAGTCCCTGAATTCAGTAGAACGAGGGGAATCTCAAAGTGAATTAAAAGGATAGGCGTACAGTAAAAACTTCTGCAAAAACTGCCTAGTGGCTTTCTGCAGTGTTTTAATTATTCAGGAAGTTTTATATTTCCTTTTTGAGTAATTCCAATTGGTACTGTCCCTAAATAGCAATGCTCATACAGTAGAATTTTCCCAAGATTTTACAAACAGTATACTACCGGTAGTGAATTAATTGGGTTCTAGCTCTAGTTTTGAGTATTATATTTTGCATAATAGTTTTCCTTGCGCTAAAACTATTTTCCATGCATGCAATCAGTAGCTTTACTAAATAGTATTATGTGGTGTTGCTGTAGCGTCAATCCACTTGTCATGCATGCATTCCATGCATCATCTTCGTTGCATATGCTTGTGGATTGTTTGTTTATGATTGCAATTGTATCGTGTAGATTGTGACGAGTGCAACGCTTGCTTGTGTGTGGATTGTTCTTCCGACCGCTACAACCAAGGCAAGTAGATGCTATTTTGTTCATGATATTGTCCTACTATGTCCTATGCATTGTCGTGTATTTTGTAGACGCATGTGTAGGATGATACTATCGCTATGCTATGTCCTATTATGTGGTAGGGTATTCCTTGTAGATGAACCACCATTGGTAGATGTGCTTAGCCATGCTATGACGTACGAGGGCTGGGTTACATCACTGAAACTTGTTTCTAAAAGTATTGGTTTGTGAAAACTAAAACAACTTAATCAATGAATCTCCTGGGTGTGATGGGATTGATAAATTTTGGTGGTTTCATTGCGGAAAGGCACCCAGGTATCAAGAGAAAATGATTGGCTTCTTTATTTGGTAGCTTACGTGTACAGCCATGTGCCAATAATGAAATGGGCGGTTGGTTGGACTTAGTAGGTTGTGGTAACTTGAACCCGCGTATCCAGAGATGTAGAATTTTGGTAGGTTGGACCGGTGCGCGTCGGGATTGGGGAGCTACTTCCCGAACAGTCTCTTCTTGGTCTTCTCCCTATCATCACCCAAAATGAGAGTGATGGTACGAGCTGGGTTGGCCAAGTCACATGGGTAAAGTGTACAGCCATGTGCCAATAATGAAATGGGCGGTTGGTTGGACTTAGTAGGTTGTGGTAACTCGAACCCGCGTATCCAGAGATGTAGAATTTTGGTAGGTTGGACCGGTGCGCGTCAGGATTGGGGAGCTACTTCCCGTACAGTCTCTTCTTGGTCTTCTCCCTATCATCAGCCAAAATGAGAGTGATGGTACGAGCTGGGCTGGCCAAGTCACATGGGTAAAGTGTACTAACCCCTGCAGGGTGTATAATCTAATCGATTAGCCGTGTCCCCGGTTATGGATAACTGAGTTGCTTGATATTGATTCCATGACATGTTTCTCGCTCATTCTAATTTCATAATTGATTTATTAATGTTGGGTTAACATAATTGGGATCTTTCCAAAGAAAATAAAAAAAACTGTTTATGAAAGCAGGACAAATGTATTTGCAAATGCAAGCCAGACACAGCTCCGATTGCCAAATATGCATGTAGACGTTAGCACTATTGTCTCCTTTACTAGCTCTACTTGCCATACATTCCATGTATTTACCCTTCGGGGCTGCTACGTTTCATGTTGCAGGATATTCCGATTCTGAGTAATCGATATAGGCCACGGTACTCCACTCGGCACTTGTTCACTTGTGGGAAATTTGAAGAATGGAGGATTTACTTTATTTATGTTGCTACCTGAATAATTTGAGCTAGCCTTGAGCTAAGTTTTCATTGTAATAATGGTACTCTGGATCTTTGTTATTTATGATACACGGATATTTTGCTATGTTATTCATCTTATTCTATTGTGGGCCAATGAACCGATCCAGGGATTGGCATGTCACATAGAAGCCACAGTCTTTTCAAAACCGTGGTGTTACAAGATGGTATCAGAGCCCGTGTGTCGACTGTAGGATCGTGACCTAGGATTGGATTAGGAAGCCATAGAACTATTCGAGCATATATTAACTCTATCTTTCATCTTATGCCTTTCACTCTCGTAAATTCTTATCATATGCTATTCTCACACTTTCCTCTTTAAATTGATCGATGGGAGAAGTCAGGACTGAGTATGCCACCATGGAGTCACCAAGGCCCTTTGCAAGACAGTTAGCACAGCTCTCACAGTCATTGGGATTGCCACTGCCCATGTTCAAGGGAAGAAGGCTATACACCTATGGATATGGTGAGGATGCATGGGAGATCACCACCTTCATCTTCAGGGATGCCGCCTTGCCAAACCCTGTGCACTTGATCTACACCAAGACATACTGCAACTAGGGACTTGGAATTAACTTGGCCATACATGAAGCCCTGTCTCGCCAGTGCCATCATGTCCGACACCTGCTGCCAGCAGATTCACCCTACCGTGACTATGGGAGGCGTGATGAAGATGGGCACATTGTGGTTTCCCCGGGCGACATGAACAACATGCCGCCCCGTCGGAGGCACATAGAGGATATGGAAAGGGAGAATGGAGCTCTAGCTGAGAAAGTGATGATGATAAAGGAGATTGCAGATTTTGCTAGCAATGGTATGGTGGTCCAAGGACAGGAGATTGACACCTTGCATGAAGCCGTGGGAGTTCTGGAGAATGCCCTGATAGCCAGAGATGCAACCATATCTCATCTTCATGGTATTATGCAGGAGAACACCCAGAACATACAACAGCTGCAAGGGACCGTCCAGGAAAGGGACCAAACTATTGAAGCTATGACAGCCCAGATTGCCGCCCTCCAAGCACAGCTGAATCCACCCTCTGATGATGACAATGGAGATGGTGGCAACAATGGTGATGATGATGACAGTGGGAACGATGATGATGATGAGGACGAGGATGATGATGATGGAGACGATGATGGTGGAGGAGATGAAGCTGTAGCAGTTGCAGCTGAGAGTGAAGAAGAAGAGGAGGATCCAGAAGAGGTGGAGTTTGAGATTTCAAGTGATGACCCAGGAGAGGTGTATACTCTGCCGCCATGGTTGAACCGTGGACCGAAGCGCCAACGCATGAGTGCAAGGACCTACCGCAACCTCTTCAAGAAGTAGTTAGAAGTCCACCAATTAGTCCTTGTTAGGATTAGTCTCGATCGATGTGAAACTTAGTTACTGTTAGTTTAATAGTGTTTAGTTGCTTATCTGTGTACTTCAATATCCCAGGAATTATTTGTGCAAATTTTATGAAAGAGTTATGGCAAGTTGGTTACTATCTGTGTTATTTTCGCTGCAGTTTTCTGCTGATACAGCAGTACTGTACGATTTTTCATATTTTTCTGGTATCTGGGAAAAATCTGAAAAAAATTGGGCTGATGCGAAACTCCCTGTACCGTATGTGAAAAAATCAGCTAAATTTTCTTACGAGTCTAAGTCAGGTAGAAAAATTCCTGAACACTGCTGGACTGTTCTAGCAGATTGCTGTTTTTGTTGCTTAGTTGATCAACTTTTTAGTTAACCATTGCCAACTCTTGTAAAACTATTTCAGTAGGTATATACTGCTAGGATAACCCCTGGGATGTTGCTGGATCACTTGTTTGTTGATGTGTTGCTTGCTTGTGATTGTCTGCTATTGTTTGTTCTTGTTTGATCATAATGCATGGGTAGAAACCTATTATCGTAGTTGATTCTTTCTAAGCTTACCTGTGCTGAACCGTAGATGCCTCCCCGCCGTCAACCCACTGAGTTGGAGCAGCTCATGGCAGCTCAGGCATAGCTAACCCAAGTTATGACTCAGTTCATGGAAGCTCAGAACAACAACAACAATGGGAACAACCAGCCTCAAGGAGATGCTCTCACCAGATTTCTGAGGCTAAGGCCAGCTAAGTTCTCTACTGCAACGGAGACAATGGTTGCTCTCGACTGGTTGCGTTCAGTCAACAAGGACCTGGTGACTGTTGTATGCACTGATGCTGAGAAGGTGAGGTTTGCCGCTCACCTACTGGAGGGACCAGCCGCTTCTTGGTGGGACACTTTTCAGATCACCCACCCGCTGGACACTGTGACTTGGGCAATGTTTGAGGAAGGTTTCAGGACCAACCACGTGTCTTCAGGAGTTCTGAGCCTGAAGAGGAAGGAGTTCCGCAACTTGCGCCAAACCAACCGCACCGTGGCTGAGTACATTGAGTTCAACAACCTGTCTCGTTATGCACCTGAGGATGTTGACACTGATGCAAAAAGGGGGAGAGATTCCTAGATGGCCTCAGTGATGAACTTTCAGTGCAGCTACTGGTGGTTTATTGCCCCACTTTCCAGGAGCTTATGGACAAGGCCAGGATCTTGGAAGGGAAGCACAAACAGGTGGAGAACCGCAAGAGAAAGAGCAACAATCACCACTCTGGTTCTCACCACAAGTCTCGCACTTCTTATGATTGGTACTCCAAGCATGGAGGGAGTGACCATGGGCACCATGGGAGCCATGACCGCCACCACCATGGGGGCGATGGACATCGCCATGACAACCACAAGAGCACCCACCACATCCACAAGGGAGGACACTCTCATCACTCTGGAGGACACGGTGGACATGACCGCAACCGCGATCGCAGCTTTGTGAAGAAGGATCTGAGTGAGGTGACATGCTTCAAGTGTAAACAGAAGGGACACTATGCTGACAACTGTCCGGAGGGGAAGGGACTGAAGCCAACCAACAACGAGAAGGCCACAGTGAACCACATGAATGTGGAGGAGATTCCAGATGAGCCTGACCTTGTGATTGGTAAGTTTCCAATCAACACTCACCCTGCACTTATACTTTTCGATACTGGTGCATCACATTCATTCATATCAAGGGCATTTGTGCATAAGTATAAGCTACCTACTGAGTCTATGAAAGGGTCTATTAGAGTGAGTTCACCTGGAGGAGATATGATAGCTAGCGCGGGATGCCGCGGCTTGACTGTGAGGATTGGAACACACAGCTTCAGTGCACATTTGGTAGTGTTGGAATCACAGGGGTTAGATGTTATTATTGAAGGGAATATGCCCTGAGAGGCAATAATAAAGTGTTTATTATGTGTATTCCAAGTATATGATAGATGTTTATTTTGCATGCTATAATTGTATTAATACGGAAACGTTAATACATGTGTTTTTAATAAACAAACAGAAAGTTCCTAGTTATGCCTCTCTCATAAACTAGCTCGTTGATTAACAAGATGATCAAGGTTTCCTGATCATGGACATTGGATGTTGTTAATAACGGGATCACAACATTAGTGTAATGGTGTGATGAACATTCATCCGAAGTATAGCATTACAATCAAAGTCATTGAGTTTATATTGCTATAACAACTTACGAAGTGATCCTAATCCTTAGACCATGAGATCATGTCAATCACTAACACCGGAAGAGTTTCTTGATAACATCAAACGTCACACCGTAACAGGGTGATTATAAAGATGGATTCAGAACTAATAAAGTGTTATGTTGAGGCTCATGGATCGAGAGTGGAATTTGTTCATCCCGATGACAGATAGATATACTCTGGGCCCTCTCGGTGATATCACATTGATTAGCTTGCAAGCAAGTGATTTGATCACTAGAATGTTATATCACAGGAACGAGAAAAGAGTGCATGTCGGTAACGAGATCAAACTAGGTATGGAGATACCGATGATCGAATCTCGGACATGTAATATATCGTGAAACAAAGGGATTAAGATACTAGCGTAAAAGGTTCCGACGATCACAAGAAAGTCATCGTTGAATGTGTGGGAGTCAGTATGGGTCTCCAGATCCCGCTTCTGATTATTGATCCGAGAGGGGTCTCGATCATGTCCGCATTATTCACGAACCGTAGGGTGACACACTTAAGAGACACCGACATCCAATTGGAGCAAATGTTTCATGCCGAAAGAATGAACAAGCGCAGGAATTTATTTCACTAGATACCGAAACAGGTTTTCGGGTGAAATTGCATAAAGTGGTTATGCATGTGAAATAGAATTCTAGCAAGGGGTTATTTGTGAATGTTTGTCATTAAAGTAATTGACAAAATTCTGAATAAAATAAAAGAGTTTTATTTAATGAGAGTTTGCATTAAATTTGGTGGAAATTTAATGGGAATTTGAGTGGACTTTTGAGTGGAGGGAATTTAAAGGAGATTTGTGAGTGGAGTGTCCACCCACATGAAGAGGGGAGGGCAAGGGGGCAGCTCCATGCGCCGGCCACCCCCTTGGGGTTCCCCCCTCCTCCTATAAAAGGAGCCCCCCTCCTCACTTGTCTCTCACACCTCCTCGTGAAGGATCTCTCTCCCCCTCTAGAATTTATCCCCCATGGTATCGGACTAGCGAGATACATGTTCCCGGTGGCTATTCGGCAAGAAAGAGTTGTGCTTCCGCTGCATCGCTGGAGCGAGGAGGCGGAGGTTGCTCGGTTCCTCGAACGTGTGTGCGAGCACGGATGCGCTGCTGATTTGCGGCGCTAGGACTTCCTCTCGATCTTGAGATCGGCAAGAGATCGTCTACATCAACCACGAGTTGAACTCGTTAAGATTTCTCGGTCTTCAAGGGTATGTTCTCTACGGATATACATCCGCCCGTTGTTTGTATCTAGTAGATAGATCTTGGTATATAGTTCACATTGTAGGAAAATTTTTGTTTTCTATGCTGCGAACCCTATAGTGGTATCAGAGCCGGATCTATACGTAGATACTTTACACGGGTAGTACACATATGAGTATGTGGGCGATGATGATCATGTTGTTGCTCCTTTGTTGTAATTTTGGATATTGGTGGCATAGTGGGATGAAGCGGCCTGGACAAACTTTACATGTCCTCACACATGAGACCTGTTCCACGCTTGACATGCAACTAGTTTGCATAAGTGGCTAGCGGGTGTCTGTCTCTCCTACTATAGTCAATATCTATTTTGCAAGCGAGTTGTCAACAATTTGATTATCCTCGTTGTGGTTCATGTTCGTAGGTAAGAACGGTTCTATCTCGAAATCCCTAAGCCACGTAAAACTTGCAATGGATAAATTAGAGGCGTCTAGTTTAGATTGTTGCTGGGCTAGTGTTATGATATGGTAGTGTTGTAAGTAGAAGTATGAGATGATACTCTTACAACACACATAGCGTGTAAAATCCATAGACCTTGGATTTACACATATAGGTATGATAGTGATCATACCACGATGCACATGATAGAGATCATCTGCGGGAACCATATCATTTCACTAATAAACATATGATATTTGATAGCATCTTATATTGCTTGTTTAGCGTTTTGTTAGCATAATAAGATGATCCCTCATTTAAATATCAAGATAAGAATGTGTTCTTACTTTAGTATGCACCGATTATGTTTTCGTCGCTCCAAGACATCACGTGATGATCGGGTGTTCTTGGATCCACGACCATATTTTGGGTGTAAAACAGTTACACACGCGAATACTAAGGTTCTAACTTGGCGAGCCTATCATGTACAGACATGGCCTCGGAACACGGACCGAAAGGTTAAGCATGAGTCATATAGTTGATATGATGCCCATTTGATGCTCGCCTTTGAAGCTATACCGACTCACGTGATGATCGGACTTGGTGTAGTGGATTTGGTTCATGTAATCACCAAAAAGGCACGAGGGATGTCGTTTTTGAGTGGGAGTTCATTCGTAATATAGATTAGTTGAACTCAATCTATCATACACTTAGTCTAAACTTTACAAATTCTGTTGTAGATGGCACCACCTGCTTTTAATTTCAATGTGTTCATGGAGAAAGAGAAACTAGCAACGAACGGTAGCAACTTTACCGAATGGGCCATGAATTTGAGGATTCTCCTCTCTGCTGCACAAAAGCAATATGTGCTAGAAGCGCCGTTAGGCCCCCCACCTTTTGATGATGCCCCTGACAAGGAGAAGAATGTCTATCAGACTCGTCAGGAGGACCACAACTTAGTTCATTGCGGCATATTGTATGGGCTAGAGACGGAACTTCGAAAGCGTTTCGAAAACGGCAATGCATTTGATACAATGGGTGAGTTGAAAATGATTTTCGACACACATGCTGCTGTAGAGAGCTATAACGCTTCAGAAAAGTTCTTTAGCTGCATGATGGAAGAGCACAGCTCCGTTAGTGAGCATGTACTCAAGATGTCGGGTTACGCTGATAAGCTTGTGTCCTTGGGAATATCGATTCCGATTGACTTAGGCATCCATCGTGTTCTGCAGTCTCTGCCACCTAGCTATAAGAGCTTCGTGATGAACTATAATATGCAAGGCATGAAGAAGTCTCTCCCCGAGCTTCTGTCAATGCTTAAAACTACAGAAGTGGAGATCAAAAAGGAACATCAAGTGTTGATGATCAATAGGAACACTGGTTTCAAGAAAGACAAGAAGGGAAAACGGAAGGGAAGTAAGGGCGGCAAGCCTGTTGCCGCGCCTGAAAAGAAACCCCGAGTTGGACCTAAGTCTGATTCCGAGTGCTACTATTGTAAGGGGACTGGCCACTGGAAGCGCAACTGCCCCAAGTATCTGGCAGACAAGAAGGCCGGCAAGTCAAACAAAGGTATATATGATATACATGTTATTGATGTGTACTTGACTAGTGCTCGCAGTAGCACCTGGGTATTTGATACCGGTTCTGTTGCTAATATTTGTAACTCGAATCAGGGGCTGCGGAACAAGCGACCGCTAGCAAGGGGTGAGGTCAAGATGCGTGTCGGCAATGGATCAAGCGTTGATGTGATCGCCGTCGGAACGCTGCCTCTCCACTTACCGTCGGGATTAGTTATAAACTTTAATAAATGTTATCTGGTGCCTGCACTGAGCATGAACATTGTATCTGGATCGTGTTTGATGCGAAGTGGTTATTCATTTAAATCCGAGAACAATGGTTGTTCCATTTATATGAATGAAATCTTTTATGGTCATGCACCGATGATGAATGGTTTATTTCTATTAGATCTCGATGATAATGTTACACATATTCATAATGTTGATGCTAAAAGGATTAAACTTAATGATGATATATCCGCATATATGTGGCACTGCCGTCTAGGTCATATTGGCGTTAAACGCATGAAGAAGCTCCATTCGGATGGACTTTTGGAATCACTTGATTATGAATCATTTGATACATGTGAGCCATGCCTTATGGGCAAGATGACTAGAACGCCGTTTTCCGGTTCAATGGAACGGGCGACAGATTTATTGGAAATCATACATTCTGATGTATGTGGTCCAATGAGTGTGTCGGCGCGAGGTGGATATCGTTATTTTCTTACTTTCACGGATGATTTGAGTAGATACGGTTATATCTACTTGATGAAACACAAGTCTGAAACCTTTGAAAATTTCAAGGAATTTCAGAATGAAGTGGAAAATCATCGTAATAGAAAGATCAAATTTCTACGGTCCAACCGTGGAGGTGAGTATCTAAGTTACGAGTTTAGCACTCACATGAAAAAGTGTGGAATTGTTTCACAACTCACACCTGCCGGAACACCACAGCGAAATGGTGTGTCGGAACATCGTAATCGTACTTTATTAGATATGGTTCGATCTATGATGTCTCTGACGGACTTGCCGTTGTCATTTTGGGGTTATGCACTAGAAACTGCTGCATTCACTTTAAATCAGGCACCATCTAAATCTGTTGAAAAGACACCGTATGAATTGTGGTTTGGAAACAAACCTAAGCTGTCATTTCTTAAAGTTTGGGGATGCGATGTTTATGTGAAGAAACTTCAACCGGATAAACTCGAACCCAAAGCGCAAAAATGCGTCTTCATAGGATACCCTAAAGAAACTATTGGGTATTCCTTCTATCACAGATTCGAGGGCAAGGTTTTTGTTGCCAAGAATGGATCCTTTCTAGAGAAAGAGTTTCTCGCGAAAGGTGTGATTAGTCGGAAGGTAGAACTCGAAGAGGTTGTGGAACCTTCTCTTCAAAGTATGGCGAGTAGCGCAGCGCCGGAAGTTGTTCTGGAGTTGGCTCCACCTGTTGAAGAGGGAACTAATGATAATGATCATGAAACTCCGAAAGAGAGTACTATCGAACCTCGCAGGTCAAACAGGACGCGTGCAGCTCCCGAGCTGTACGGAAATCCTGTCATGAATTTCATGGTTGATGAAAATGATGACCCTGCGACATATGAAGAAGCGATGATGAGCCCGGATTCCAACAAATGGTTAGAAGCCATGAAATCCGAGATGGAATCCATGTATGAAAATCAAGTTTGGAACTTGGTGGAATTACCTCACGACCGAAAGGCCGTGGAGAACAAATGGATTTTCAAAAGGAAAACTGATGTTGATGGTAATGTGACCGTCTATAAAGCTCGACTTGTCGCAAAGGGGTTTCGACAAATTCAAGGAGTTGACTACGATGAGACTTTCTCTCCCATAGCGATGCTAAAGTTAGTTAGGATTATGTTAGCAATTGCTGCATATTTCGATTATGAGATATGGCAGATGGATGTCAAAACCGCGTTTCTCAATGGTAATATTGAAGAAGAGTTGTATATGATACAACCAAAGGGTTTTGTCGATCCTAAGGATGCTAACAAGGTGTGCAAGCTTCAGCGATCCATCTATGGATTGAAGCAAGCATCACGAAGTTGGAATCTCCGCTTTGATGAGGTGATCAAAGAGTTTGGATTTGTCCAAACTTATGGAGAAGCTTGTATTTACAAGAAAGTGAGTGGGAGCAATGTGGCATTTCTGATATTATATGTGGATGACATATTATTGATCGCAAAATGATATAGATCTTTTAAACAGTGTTAAAAGTTATCTAAACAGCAAATTTTCAATGAAGGACCTAGGTGAAGCGTCATACATATTAGGCATAAAGATCTA
Organism: Avena atlantica; assembly: GCA_910589765.1. Classification (NCBI taxonomy): domain Eukaryota; kingdom Viridiplantae; phylum Streptophyta; class Magnoliopsida; order Poales; family Poaceae; genus Avena; species Avena atlantica. Next base: position 118,575,255 of record OU342735.1, on the reverse strand, counting down.
TAGAGATAGATCTAGGCGCCTAATAGGGCTATCGCAAAGTACATACCTTGATAAGATTTTAAAGAAGTTTAAAATGGACGGAAGTAAGAAGGGGTTCTTACCTATGTTGCAAGGCAAGACATTGAGTAAGACTCAAAGTCCGTCTTCGGCAGAAGAAAGAGAGATAATGGACAAAGTCCCCTATGCTTCAGCCATAGGCTCTATAATGTACGCCATGCTATGTACAAGATCGGATGTGGCACATGCTATTAGTTTGACTAGTAGGTACCAATCGGATCCAGGTTCGGAACACTTGATAGCGGTCAAGAATATCCTTAAGTACTTACGAAGAACTAAGGATATGTTTCTTGTATACGGAGGTGAAGAAGAGCTCGTCGCTAAGTGTTATGTCGACACTAGCTTTGACACCGATCCGGATGACTCTAAGTCTCAATCCGGATACGTATTTCTCATGAATGGCGGAGCGGTTAGTTGGAGGAGCTCCAAACAACCTGTGGTAGCGGGATCAACAATGGAGGCCGAATATGTTGCTGCTTCAGAAGCGGATCAGGAAGCAGTTTGGATGAAGGAGTTCATATCCGAACTAGGAGTGGTGGCAAACGCGTTGGACCCAATGGTGATCTATTGTGACAACAATGGTGCCATTGCCAATGCCAAAGAGCCAAGGTCTCACAAGCATTCCAAGCATATTAAGCGCCGGTTTCACTACATCCGCGAGCATGTCAAGGATGGAGATATAAAGATTTGTAAAGTACATACGGATCTCAATGTAGCAGATCCGTTGACTAAAACTCTCCCTAGAGCAAAACATGATCAACACCAGAACTCAATGGGTGTTAGATTTATCACTATGTAACTAGATTATTGTCTCTAGTGCAAGTGGGAGACTGAAGGGAATATGCCCTGAGAGGCAATAATAAAGTGTTTATTATGTGTATTCCAAGTATATGATAGATGTTTATTTTGCATGCTATAATTGTATTAATACGGAAATGTTAATACATGTGTGTTTAATAAACAAAAAGAAAGTTCCTAGTTATGCCTCTCTCATAAACTAGCTCGTTGATTAACAAGATGATCAAGGTTTCCTGATCATGGACATTGGATGTTGTTAATAACGGGATCACAACATTAGTGTAATGGTGTGATGAATATTCATCCGAAGTATAGCATTACGATCAAAGTCATTGAGTTTATATTGCTATAACAACTTACGAAGTGATCCTAATCCTTAGACCATGAGATCATGTCAATCACTAACACCGGAAGAGTTTCTTGATAACATCAAACGTCACACCGTAACAGGGTGATTATAAAGATGGATTCAGAACTAATAAAGTGTTATGTTGAGGCTCATGGATCGAGAGTGGAATTTGTTCATCCCGATGACAGATAGATATACTCTGGGCCCTCTCGGTGATATCACATTGATTATCTTGCAAGCAAGTGATTTGATCACTAGAATGTTATATCACAGGAACGAGAAAAGAGTGCATGTCGGTAACGAGATCAAACTAGGTATGGAGATACCGATGATCGAATCTCGGACATGTAATATTACGTGAAACAAAGGGATTAAGATACTAGCATAAAAGGTTCCGACGATCACAAGAAAGTCATTGTTGAATGTGTGGGAGTCAGTATGGGTCTCCAGATCCCGCTTCTGATTATTGATCCGAGAGGGGTCTCGATCATGTCCGCATTATTCACGAACCGTAGGGTGACACACTTAAGAGACACCGACATCCAATTGGAGCAAATGTTTCATGCCGAAAGAATGAACAAGCGCAGGAATTTATTTCACTAGATACCGAAACAGGTTTTCGGGTGAAATTGCATAAAGTGGTTATGCATGTGAAATAGAATTCTAGCAAGGGGTTATTTGTGAATGTTTGTCATTAAAGTAATTGACAAAATTCTGAAAAAAAATAAAAAAGTTTTATTTAATGAGAGTTTGCATTAAATTTGGTGGAAATTTAATGGGAATTTGAGTGGACTTTTGAGTGGAGGGAATTTAAAGGAGATTTGTGAGTGGAGTGTCCACCCACATGAAGAGGGGAGGGCAAGGGGGCAGCCCCATGCGACGGCCACCCCCTTGGGGTCCCCCCTCCTCCTATAAAAGGAGCCCCCCTCCTCACTTGTCTCTCACACCTCCTCGTGAAGGATCTCTCTCCCCCTCTAGAATTTATCCCCCATGGTCTCGGACTAGCGAGATACATGTTCCCCGTGGCTATTCGGCAAGAAAGAGTTATGCTTCCGCTGCATCGCTGGAGCGAGGAGGCGGAGGTTTCTCGGTGCCTCGAACGTGTGTGCGAGGACGGATGCGCTGCTGATTTGCGGCGCTAGGACTTCCTCTCGATCTTGAGATCGGCAAGAGATCGTCTACATCAACCACGAGTTGAACTCGTTAAGCTTTCTCGGTCTTCAAGGGTATGTTCTCTACGGATATACATCCGCCCGTTGTTTGTATCTAGTAGATAGATCTTGGTATATAGTTCACATCGTAGGAAAATTTTTGTTTTCTATGTTGCGAACCCTACAATTCTGGGCATGGATTGGATGTCTATGCATGGGGGACACATAGATTATGCACAGCGAGCTGTTTCACTCAAAACCCCGGATGGTAAGAGAATTAGGTTTAAGTAGGCAGTGCGACCGGGAAGATGTAAGCTGAATTATCTTAAGGGGGTTAGCATGGATACTGTGCCTGTGATTAAGGATTACCCCGATGTGTTTCCGGAAGAGCTGCCAGGAATGCCACCTGACAGGGAGGTAGAGTTTCTCATCGACCTGATGCCGGGAACATGACCTATAGCAAAGAGACCATATAAGATGGATGTGGATGAGCTGAAGGAATTAAAGAAGCAGCTGAAAGAGCAGTTGGACAAGGGATTCATTCAGCCTAGTTCGTCGTCATGGGGAGCACCTGTTCTGTTTGTGGAGAAGAAAGACAGCAGCAAGAGATTAGTGGTGGACTATCGCTTGCTGAATGAGGTAACCATTAAAAACAAGTACCCCCTGCCAAACATAAATGATTTGTTTGATCAACTGGAGGGAGCAAAGGTGTTTAGTAAAATTGATCTGCAATCGGGTTACTTCCAATTGAAGATCCGGGAGGAGGACGTACCAAAAACCGCCTTCACCACTAGGTATGGTTTATATGAGTATACGGTTATGTCTTTTGGACTAACGAATGCCTCGGCATATTTCATGACCATGACGAACAAGGTATTTATGGAGTACTTGGACAAGTTTGTGGTGGTGTTTATTGACGACATACTGATATATTCCAAGGATGATGCTGAGCATGAGAAACATCTGCGACTGATTATGGAGAAGCTGAGGGAACACAAGCTGTATGCCAAATTCAGCAAGTGTGAATTCTGGCTCAACACTGTTGGATTTCTTGGACACGTGGTGTCAGGAGAAGGAGTCGCTGTTGATCCAAGCAAAGTGATTGAAGTGACAGAATGGGAAGCGCCCAAGAATGCAGGAGAGATACGAAGCTTTTTGGGACTTGCTGGATATTACAGGAGGTTCATTTAAAACTTCTCCAAGATTGCTAAGCCGATGACCGAACTTCTGAAGAAGGAGAGGAAGTTTGAATGGTCAGACGTATGTGAAGCCAGCTTTCAGGAACTGAAGCGTCGATTAGTGACTGCACCTGTTCTGTGTTTACCAGACCTTCAGAAGGATTTCCAAGTGTACTGCGATGCTTCTCGACAGGGACTTGGGAGTGTGCTGATGCAAGATGGGAGAGTAGTGTCATATGCCTCGCGACAACTCAAGCACCATGAGCGGAATTACCCCACACACGACTTGGAGTTAGCGTCAGTGGTTCATGCGCTCAAGGTATGGAGGCATTAATTAATGGGAAAACACTGTGATGTGTACACCGACCACAAGAGCCTGAAGTACATATTTACACAGAAGGAACTGAATATGAGACAAAGGAGATGGTTGGAACTTATCAAGGACTATGATATGAATCTGCAATACCACCCAGGGAAGGCCAATGTAGTAGCAGATGCTCTGAGCCGAAAGGTTTATGCCAATGGACTGATAGTTGGGGAATTGCCTGAGGATTTGTGCAAGCAATTCAAGGACCTTAGACTGGAGGTAGTGTCTGAAGGATACTTGGCAGCAATGGAAGTCCAACCAACGCTACAGGACAGAATCAGGAAGGCTCAAGTGGGAGACAAAGAGATAGATGAAGTAAAGGAAAAGATGAAGGAGGAACGAGCAAGGGAATTCCGCGAGGATGAGCAAGGAACCTTGTGGTATGGAGATCGTTTGTGCGTCCCCAACGATCCCGAGATAAGGAAGTTGATCCTGCAGGAAGCTCATGACTCGCTGTATTCCATACATCCGGGCAATACGAAGATGTATATGGACCTAAAGGAAAGATTCTGGTGGGACAACATGAAAGGAGACATCGCAGAGCATATTGCCCTATGTGATGTATGTAGCCGAGTAAAGGCGGAACACCAGAAGCCTGCAGGATTGCTACATCCATTGCCCGTGCCGGATTGGAAGTGGGATAGAGTGGGAATGGATTTTATCACAGGATTTCCCAGAACCAGGTCAGGATATGACTCCATTTGGGTAGTGGTCGACCGTTTGACCAAGGTAGCCCACTTTATACCGGTAAAGACGACCTATACGAGTGCAAAGTTGGCCAAGATTTACATGGACAGAATTGTGTGCCTACACGGAGTTCCCAAGAGTATTGTATCTGACAGAGGCACCCAATTTACCTCACACTTCTGGCGCCAGCTGCACGAGTCACTTGGTACTAGATTGGCACCCACAGACTGATGGACAGACCGAGAGGGTGAATCAGATTTTGGAGGACATGCTGAGAGCTTGCCCTTTGGCTCATGGTTCTAGTTGGGATGCGAATTTGCCGTATGCTGAGTTTTCCTACAACAACAGCTATCAAACCAGCATCAATACGTCACCGTTTGATGTACTGTATGGGAAACGGTGCCAGACACCATTGCTATGGGATGGAGTAGGATAACGCCAGTTGTTTGAGCCTGATTTGATCAAGGATGCTGAGGAGAAGGTCGCCTTGATTAGGGACAGGCTGAAGGTAGAACAATCAAGGCAGAAGAGCTACGCGGACGCCAAGCGCAAGGAAGTGGTGTATGAGATTGGTGATAGAGCATACCTCAGAGTGTCGCCACTTCGTGGAATCAAGAGATTTGGAATTAAGGGTAAGCTGGCACCTCGGTTTATTGGACCATATCGGGTCTTAGCATGCAAAGGGGAAGTTGCTTACCAATTGGAGTTGCCAGAGGCTCTGTCCGCTGTTCACAATGTATTCCACGTGTCCCAGCTGAAGAAGTGCCATTCGGAGATGGTGGATACTCCATTGAAAGACACAGTGCCGCTAGAGGAAGTTCGGCTTGAGAATGACTTGACCTATGAGGAGAAGCCGGTCAAGATTCTGGAGACAGTGGAGAGGAATACCCGTACCAAGACAATCAAGTTTTGCAAGGTACAGTGGAGCCACCACAGCGGAGAGCAAGCCACTTGGGAGCGTGAGGATGACATCCGAGAGGACTACCCACACCTATTTGCTAGCCGCACCGAATCTCGGGGACGAGATTCATCTTAAGGGGGTTAGTCTTGTCACATCCCAAATTTAGATTTGGTTCTGCATTATCATTCATGTCATTGCATCATACTCTTCCATACAAAACCATCGATTGAAAAGATTCGGCAAAACACTATTTTCTAAACCCTACTCTATTTTACTACAATGCTCCTGCGGGAGGTTTTACTAGGACTTGAGTTTTCCACTCTTGTAGCCTAGTGGTTTCACTCATCCCTTGACCCTAGGTTGCTCCCCTTGATTTTACAAAAAATTAGGAACAAGAATCGTCTAATTCGGAGTTCGTAAGAAGGAGTTACGGAGGTTTTACTAATTTGAAAAAGGGAAAAAGAAAGGATCAAAAAAAATCCGGCGCCAGCCTGCTGGGCCGCGCCGGCCCAGCCAGCCAGCGCACGCGCCGCCGCCCGCGCGGCAGATACAATCCGCCGCCGCCCCAGCGACAGCCCACCGACAGGTGGGGCCGTGTCCGCCTAGGACTCCGCGTGGGGGGCCCCACTTAAAGCCACCGACCCCACCCCGCCATCTCTCCCCTGCCCGCCGCCTGCCTGGGAAACCGCGCCGCCGCCGCCTCGGAGACCGCGCATCGCCTCCGCCGCACCTCGCCGCCATCGCGCCAGGTAAGCCGCCGCCTCCTCGGCGACCGCGCCGCCGCCTCGAACCGCGCGCCGCCGCCGCCGCACCTCGCTGCCGTCGCGCCAGGTAAGCCGCCGCCGCCGCGCGCCGCCTCCGCCGCTCGCGCGCGTCGCACCGCCGCTGCCCGCGCGCGCCGCCACCTGCCCACCGCGCTGACCGCCTCTCCCTCTTCCGCGCAGGACCCCGCCGCCGACCCGCCGCCGACCGCCATCGCCCCGAGTCGCTGGAGCGCCGCCGCCGCCTCTTCTCGGCCATCGGATCTGAGATCTGCGGCCCAGATCGACCTGAGACCGCGCGGTTGACTGGTCAATAGCCAGTCAACCCGCGCTGAGTCAGTAGGGAATATTCCCAGAATATTCCCTTTTGATTTAAATCGTTTTAGTAATTGCAGAATCTTGTAGAAACTTGTAAATTGCGTAAAAATTAATCCGCTGGGCCAAAAATTGCAAATAAAATATGTGTAGATACAGTAGGATGTGTAGAACCTTTCTGTACCATTGTTTCACACTTTTGCAGAAAGATTTTGTACAGATTAATTAAATGAATTAATGGCCTATTTGGAGTAATTAATTCGTAGAAAAAGATCTGTAACTCCAAAAATTGCGTATAATAAGTCCCTGGATTCAGTAGAACGAGGGGAATCTCAAAGTGAATTAAAAGGATAGGCATACAGTAAAAACTTCTGCAGAAACTGCCTAGTGGCTTTCTGCAGTGTTTTAATTATTCAGGGAGTTTTATAATTCCTTTTTGAGTAATTCCAATTGGTACTGTCCCTAAATAGCAATGCTCATACAGTAGAATTTTCCCAAGATTTTACAAACAGTATACTACCGGTAGTGAATTAATTGGGTTCTAGCTCTAGTTTTGAGTATTATATTTTGCATACTAGTTTTCCTTGCGCTAAAACTATTTTCCATGCATGCAATCAGTAGCTTTACTAAATAGTATTATGTGGTGTTGCTGTAGCGTCAATCCACTTGTCATGCATGCATTCATGCATCATCTTTGTTGCATATGCTTGTGGATTGTTTGTTTATGATTGCAATTGTATCGTGTAGATTGTGACGAGTGCAACGCTTGCTCGTGTGTGGATTGTTCTTCCGACCGCTACAACCAAGGCAAGTAGATGCTATTTTGTTCATGATATTGTCCTACTATTTCCTATGCATTATCGTGTATTTTGTAGACGCATGTGTAGGATGATACTATCGCTATGCTATGTCCTATTATGTGGTAGGGTATTCCTTGTAGATGAACCACCGTTGGTAGATGTGCTTAGCCATGCTATGACGTACGAGGGCTGGGTTACATCACTGAAACTTGTTTCTAAAAGTATTGGTTTGTGAAAACTAAAACAACTTAATAAATGAATCTCCTGGGTGTGAGGGGATTGATAAATTTTGGTGGTTTCATTGCGGAAAGGCACCCAGGTATCAAGAGAAAATGATTGGCTTCTTTATTTGGTAGCTTACGTGTACATCCATGTGCCAATAATGAAATGAGTGGTTGGTTGGACTTAGTAGGTTGTGGTAACTCGAACCCGCGTATCCAGAGATGTAGAATTTTGGTAGGTTGGACCGAGTGCGCTTTGGGATTGGGGAGCTACTTCCCGAACAGTCTCTTCTTGGTCTTCTCCCTATCAACACCCAAAATGAGAGTGATGGTACGAGTTGGGCTGGCCAAGTCACATGGGTAAAGTGTACTAACCCCTGCATGGTGTATAATCTAATCGATTAGCCGTGTCCCCGGTTATGGACAACTGAGTTGCTTGATATTGATTCCATGACATGTTTCTCGCTCATTCTAATTTCATAATTGATTTATTAATGTTGGGTTAACATAATTGGGATCTTTTCAAAGAAAATAAAAAAAAACTGTTTATGAAAGCAGGACAAATGTATTTGCAAATGCAAGCCAGACACAGCTCCAATTGCCAAATATGCATGTAGACGTTAGCACTATTGTCTCCTTTACTAGCTCTACTTGCCATACATTCCATGTATTGACCCTTCGGGGCTGCTATGTTTCATGTTGCAGGATATTCCGATTCTGAGTAATTGATATAGGCCACGGTACTCCACTCGGCACTTGTTCACTTGTGGGCAATTTGAAGAATGGAGGATTTACTTTATTTATGTTGCTACCTGAATAATTTGAGCTAGCCTTGAGCTAAGCTTTCATTATAATAATGGTACTCTGGATCTTCATTATTTATGATACACGGATATTTTGCTATGTTATTCATCTTATTCTATTGTGGGACAATGAACCGATCCAGGGATTGGCATGTCACATAGAAGCCACGGTCTTTTCAGAACCGCGGTGTTACATCGCCTCCTCGGTCCGACCGAAGAAACTTTATTTTCTTGGCGAGTTGATTTTGTACTTCATTCTGGATTTTTTTGAACTTTTCAAAGGCTTCCGACTTACGTTTCATCAAGTAGATATATCCATACCTACTCAAATCATTAGTGAAGGTAATGAAGTACTCATAACCACCTCTGGCTGTCGTGCTCATTGGTCCACATACATCACTATGTACTAGTCTCAACAAGTCAGACGCCCTTTCACAACTCTTTGCAAAATGTGTCTTGGTCATTTTGCCGAGTAGGCAAGATTCGCATGTCTCGAACGACTCCAAGTTGAATGAAGTTAGGAGTCCATCATCATGGAGCTTATTCATGCGTTTCCAACTTATATGACCAAGCCGACAGTGCCAAAAGTATGTCATATTCAGATCATTTGGTTTCAACCTTTTAACATTTATGTTATAAACCGACTCACCATCAAGATTCAAAATAAATAACCCGTCCTGGACGGGTGCAAAGCCGTGAAACATATCATTCAAATACAAAGAACAACCATTATTCTTGATATTCGACTCATAGCCTTGCCTCATCAAACATTAAGTAGAAATAATGTTTCAACTAAGCACTAGAACATAATAACAATTATTCAGTTCCATAATGAATCCGGAAGGTAAATGAAGTTGCATCGTGCTGACTTCCAACGCAGCAACTCTTGATTTGTTGCCGACTCGGATATCAACCTTGCCTCTTGCTACGCTCCTAGTTCTTACCAGTCCCTGCAACAAGTTGTAGATGTGAATAACTGATCTGGTATCATATACCCACGAACTATTAGGTGCATCAGCAAGATAAATGTCTATAACATTGCAAACAAGTGTAATTGATTCGGAAGTCATACCTCCACTCTTGGCTTTGTAGGCCAAGTACTTGCTACAATTCCTCTTCAAGTGCCCATCCACCTTGGCTTAGTCCCTGAGGAAGTGCTTGGGACCGGGTCCTGAGCCTACTTTCCTCCCGATTTGGCCTTCTTCTTAGTCCAAGAACTCTTCTTGAACTCAGCCTTATTCTGCATCATCAACACTTGACTGGCGCCCTTCTTGAGATCCGCCTCTCCCTGCTTGAGCATCCCATGTAATTCAGTGAGCTTCTTATCCGTACCATGCATGTGGTAGTTCGAAATGAACTGGCCATATGCACTAGGAAGAGAGTTCAGAATTATATCTGTAGCGAACTCTTTGTTAATGGGGTATTCAGGCCTCTCTAGAGACTGCACGTAACCAACAATTTTGATCACATGCAAACTCAGTGGATCACTATCCTTAAGCTTGAAAATCAGCAAAACTTGAGAGACATGATACCTCTCAGTCTTCGCCTGAGCCTGGAACATACTTTTGAGGCTTTCGATCATATAGTAGGCCTCAACATTTTCAAACTTATTTTAGAAGTCCGGTTCCATGTGAGCAAGCATAAGACAACTTATATCCGTGGACTCACCCTTAGCCCGATGGTAGGCATTGGTGGCAGCGATAGTCGCATTCTCATTTGGCTCATCTGGAAGTGGGCTGTCTAGGACATGGTCCTTCTTTTCTTGTTTGAGAACAATTCTTAGATTTCGATACCAGTTGGTAAAATTAGTGTCGTTCAGTTTATGTTTCTCAAGAATGGTTCTCAACGCAAAACCGGATATCTGAGAGTGACTGCTACTTGGTGCCATGATCTACAACAGAAAATATGCAAAACACTTAAGACATGTATTCATAAAAGAGCAAGCATATTAAACACTTTAATAGTTTATGATTCCACTAGAACCAACACCCCTCCGATGGTTACTTAGTGATTCAGGATCCTAAATAAGCAATTCGGCTAGTGAGCTTTAGCATCACCGCTAGCCGCCAAGTGATCTAGGTAGACAACTCCTTGTCAATCGCATCTCATACGACTCCTGTTGGTCGGGTGGCATATTATACCCCGGATCTTGTACGACTTTTCCCCGAGTCCCATAACCGTTGTGATAGACCCATCTAGCTTACCGAGTGTTCCCGCAGTAAGAGTCTGACTCAAACCCACCTAGTCAAAATGAATTGGCAGCACCTCAATTTTATGAGCCCACTACCAAAAATGTCCGACTTGTGATGGTGCAAATACTGGCGGGAAAACCGACTAGACCTTCTTTGAGGGATTAAATTTTACCGACTATATAATAGAGGTAAAAAAGAGACATATCAACAACACAAAATAAAGAAATTATAATGTGAAATGGTATGGCTCTCTTCATGGTGATCTCCATCTCCACAAAACCTGTAATCCGACTCGTGCCAACTCTTGTCACTTGCCGTCTTACTCCATGTCACTGACATGTACATTGCCTTGCATGCCATCCAGGTTCTCCACATAGGTACACTAGCTTAGTAAAGTAAATTACATGGAGAATCCAACACGCATGTCGTTATACAATAAAATGACAGCACCTAGGCTCCAGCCGGCTGACAAAACCATGATTCGTAGATCACGTATAGATTACACACATACATCACATGCACATGAACCATAACATTCACAACTTTCTGCAAAAACAAGTTATGCATAGATATGATATCTACTGGCATTGTGAACCTCGCAACGACATCTGAGACGCTATGACAGGGCGAATCCGGCAGTCCGACCATCATTCCGACTCGATCAAACTCTTTTGATCTTTGATCACAGCTTTTGGATTTACGTGTCACAGTCTACCCCGATGGCAGAAACCGGCCGGTAGGGGTATGGCGTTCCACGACGTCAGCAGTATGATCACGGAAATTAGATCTACCATTCCCCAAGTACAATTGATCCAATCAACATCGTACAAAACCGATCTATCTCATAGATCGACCACCAAAACAACACATAGATCCAATCTATAGCCAACCGCATATCACATATGCGAGATCTCGAGCCTAAAACTAGAAGCTATTGCTCTGATACCACTATTGGGCCACAAAGAGATAATTTTTTTTCCCTCTAACGCGGTGATCCCAAGATCTAGCTGAGGTAGAAGGCCACGAGGTTTACCACTACACGCGTGGTTGCGGATTAATGATGTAGCCCGTCAGTTGATGTAGTGCAGTCCTCATGATCTCGATCCAATCGGCGATCATCCAAGCGCTGATGGTACAACGCCTCTGCTGGTGTCCACACGCACAAGGTGGAGCATCGATGGTGAACTGTTAGGTTTAGTACGATGGTAGGACTGTTGTGGAGATAGGGTTTCCAACTCAAGGAATGACCTGACCGAACAACCCTCCTGGGTTTCTGCACCCCATTATATATAGGGAGTGAACGTGGGCTCCACTCACTCGTGGCCCATTCACTAAAGCCCATATAATATTAGTCACCGTGAGTCCAACTCACTGACTCAGTCCAAATGCGGCTCAGGTCTAACCCAACCAGATTTCCGGTTCGGATCCAATCCGAACTTTCTCTCGCTTTTAAGTGTGTGACCCCGCAGGCTCATGGATACTTGGACACGATTGGAGTCCGACTCTCAATCGATCAGTCGATAGCGGCTTCTAGCAGAACGTGCCGACTCCCAAGTACCAAAGAGTCATGACGACTTACCTTTCCAATGCAACTTACGTTCGAGTCCCTTTTGCCTCACGATATATCTTGTCAGACTATAGGCGAATATTTGTCATCCCTTAAATAGTATGACTCCCTTCTCGATCCGAGATAAGTGATTCAACCGACTAAATCTTAGTCGATCGCCTCGGTTAACACTTTACCGAGTCACGCATGTCCATGCTTTCCAAATCATATCTCACGAGAGGGCCCAGAGAATATCTCTCCAAGTGGAGGGGAAAATCTCATCTTGGTTATTCACATCACGCAGCTTGATTCTCAGTCGACCCAAACTCTGCCTTTATAACTACCCAGTTACGAATCAACGTTTGATAGAACCTAAGTCGGTGATCCTCAACTCGGACTATGCAATAACCTCAGGTATAAGGATTACATTGATTGAGATATACAAATGAAGACTTGTTCGTCGTACCTCAATATGGGTCAATCCGACTTGCTAAACTCTTTAGCCGAATCCGTGTAAGTCGGAATAGCATCTCCATGCCCAAGACAAGTGGAACCGAGTCATCAAGCCGACCTTCACATTGGTCTAAGTTGTGTATCCAGCACAACCTCAATGACTAAGGATATTTAGTACAAACAACATGAATGCATAGTTCCACAACTGAATCACATATTCAATGATACACATCAGATGTTTATACAAGGGCAACTTAATATATTTATGAATACAATGGGAAATATCATCATACATGATTGCCTCTAGGGCATATTCCTAACAGCGGGGTGCACGGCTTTGGTGCTTTGGAGCCCATTCAACGTGCCGTACATCCTCCCTTAAGGGTAAGAACTGCAATTCCATCTCTACATCTCCCAATTAGCATTTCTAGTCCCGTGTTTATGGAGAGGATCTATGTTGGTGACCATAGGACGTCTGCTTCATCCAGATTTCTTTTGAAGATTCGGCATGGGTGTCGGACTGAAACCTTGTCCGACGGTAGAATTGCAGTTACCAGTGGATTTGATTATCGGTTGAAAGTAGACGCGGAGGACATAACTCTAAGTGACTTGCACATGCAATTTGGCAAGTTTCCATTTGGCTAGCATGATGAATTCGTAATCAGGTACTATGACACAAATTCACAGACTTTCTTCCACGTTAGAACTGAGGACGCTCTAGCCATGATGTGGGGTAAACACCTCGGCACGAGGACTATGCTGATGTTTGTGCACATCGTTAACAAAGATACTGGGGAAGAGACTATCCTGAATGATAATGGCCCGTGTGGAACACGAATAGAGCAGTCTCTATTTTCGATAGCGAGCGCGACCGACCAGCCTGTCGTTGAGCATGAAGACATCAAAATGTGTGGTGGTCAGGGTGATTTTGTGCTTGAAGAAGATGATGATGATGATGATGATGAGAAAACATATCCAGATGTGGATGCTGGCCCTGATAGGATGGAGAGTAGGGAATATTTGGTTGATTCGAACTATGAGCCTGACTATGGGACTGATGAGGAAGAGGAATGTGAGGATTGGGAAATGGGATGCAGATACGATGACGAAGATGAGGACATGCCAGTGATACACTTTGATAGGCACAACCATACAATTGATGAAGGGACTGTCTTTGATACTGTGGAGGAATGCAGATATGCCGTTGCTACCTATGCAATAAGAGTTGGGTTCGAATTTATCGTTGAAAAGAGCGAATAAAAGATATTTAGGGTTCATAGTAGGGAAAGTAAGGTGTGTAAATGGAGATTGCATGCATCTCCAATGCAGGGTGGACACCCATTTCAGGTTGCAATAGCTACATGTATTTAGGGTTCAGTCTTTCTCATATTTGTTATGCTGATGAGTCCTCTAATTTATTTTTATTCCCATTGAATGCAGATCAAGGTAAAAACGAAGAAACACAACTGCCCTAATACTTCTTTAAGTGATAAAGTTAGACCGGCGACAACCAAGTGGATTGCTGCTAAGGTACTTGATTGGGTGAGGCAGGATCGTAGCATTGGACCTGCTGAACTCAGAACTAAGCTTAGCGAAAAGTTTAACGTTCTGATTCCTTACCATAGAGTCTTTGATGGGAAGGAGATGGCTCTAGACTTCATTCAGGGCAAGTGGACTGACAGTTTTCACATGTTGTATAGTTTCAAAGCTGAGGTAGAGAAGACATGACTTGGTAGTGTTGTTGACATTGATTACGAGGTTGTGAAAGGAAGAGAAAAGGTCTCAAGGGGGGTCAAGTATAAGCAGGAAGATAAGAAATGCTTCAGGAGATGTTTTGTCTGCCTGAAGGCATGCTGGAAGGGGTTCCTAGACGGCTGCAGGCCATACTTGGAAATAGAGGCAACTTCTTTAACAAGGAAGTTCAGGGTACAGCTTGCTACCGCTTGTATTGTGGACGCGCATAATTGGATTTTCCCGTAGCCTATGCTGTTCTTGAGGGTGAATCGACTGAAAGCTGTACATGGTTCATGCAGAGACTACATGCAGTAATTGGTCACCCTAAAGGCTTGGTGATACACATTGGTGCATGCAAGGGGCTTGAGAATGCTGCTGATGCTATGTTTCCTGGGGTTGATCATAGGGAATGCATGCGGCACCTCGCTACTAGCTTCACGAAGAAGTTCAAAGGAAATAACTTTGAAGACAACTTGTGGCGATCAGCATACACGTACACCCCAAGTACGCGCTACTTACATGCAGAACTTGTATAGCGTGCCGAAGCTGAAAGAATACCTCGAAGAACATCATAACAAGTTATGGGCCAGAAGCAAGTTTGGTGAGTAAAGCAAAGTGGATTTTGTTTGCAATAATCTGATAGAAAGGTTCAATGCTAAGATAAGGAGCATGAAGTCACTTGCAATTGTTATTTTGTTAGATGCAATAAGACAGTGTATAATGGTGAAGATAGATTTTAGGAAGAGAATTTGTGCGAGAAAATTTGTGGGACATAAAATAGTTCCAAAGGTGGTTTTATTACTGAATGCAAGAACCGGGGCAATGAGAACGATAAAGACAAGGATGGTCAGAAGTTCCAATACATTGGCTAAGGTTTATGCACAAGACAAACATAGATCTGAACGTAGGTTTATTGTATGCATTGGTAACAAGACTTGTTCATGCAGGAAGTGGCAGGTTACTGGTATGCCATGCCACCATGCACTGCACTTCATCTTAAAGCTGAGAGGTAGAGGTGCTAAAATAGAGAACTATGTTCATAACTATTTCTCCATGGATAAGTTTGCTGCAACTTATGTACAAAACGTACCACCTATTGTTGATAAAAATGATTCGGAGATAGTCGATCCAAGGTTCAAACTCGAACCACCAGTTCTTAGGAGGCCACCTAGGAGGCTTGGAAAGGAAAGGACCGAAGCCTTCACCACAAAAGGTTCGAGACTAGGAGCAAGGAAGCGAAAGTGCAAATGGTGTGGAGGGTTGGGCCATATCAAGAGGCTATACAAAAACCCAGTTCCACATGATTTCGGAGATGCTGATCTTGTCCCCGTTCGCATCACGGAAGCACAAGACGAGGCTTCTCAAGCAGAACTAGAGGAAGCACAGCGAGATGACATGGAGGAAGTGCTGCATGTGAAGGAAAACAGTGATGCGCATGTGGAGGGAAACATTGGTAAGAAGCAATTGGTTGAGGACGTGGACGTGCCGACGGGGATATGGGGCGAAAATAAACAAAATGGTATGCAAGAGCAGAAGGGAAACAATAATAATGGAGTTGAGTTTGAATATGAAGAAGTTGTTGGGGTGATTGAGGATGTTCTTGAGGATTTTTCGGCTAACTGCAGGAGAAACAATAAATCAATGTCAATCTCATCTCTGTATGATTCTCCAGAAGAAAGGTAAGCTTGAAACTAGTTTTACTTGGCATTTTGATCATTTTTGTTTCAGTCCTCATCAACTGTTGTTTAGTGCAGCGCGGGATTGAACGGTAATAAGAGTAGAGAGAAGGTGGCACAATAACGTCATTTCTTGAATTTTCATTGAAATTTATTTATATCTGGTACTTGTAACGGGTATGTGATGTGTGGTGTCGACCTGATTCGAGGTCGTTAGATAGTACATTAATTTTTAAACTGATTATCCATAAACAATAATCATGGATTTGTAACAGTTCAACGACCAAAATTATGGCCGTGCTATGGAGTTTGCGAGGTTTTGCTGGACCTCGTCGGTGTTTGTAACAATAATCATGGATTTGTAACAGTTCAACAACCAAAAATTGATCGAGGAGTGTTTGTGTGTTGCCTTGTCGGTCTTCTGTAGTGCGCATCTGTATTGAGGACGCCGACTGGACTACGAAGCGAGGAGCAGATTTTTTGCGAATACGCGCGTCTCCTTCTCCTCTGACGCACTCCAAAATTATGACTATGACATCAAGTGCTGGGAGGAGATACATCGTACCATCCCATCAGCCTTGACTCGTCTTTATCAGCAACGTCGCATCGACAACGTCAGGGGCATTGATGCTCTATAAGAGGAAAAAAGCTTTGGCAATAAAAAAGGATAAGAAAAGAGTCTTCATAAATAGGTTTTTTATTCCAGTAGAGGGGCCTACCAGTGTATCTAAACACTGGAGCATACTTGGTTTTTCTAGACTCATATCTAAGATTTTATTTATAATCAACCGACGCTGTACAAGAAATGAGCTTTGACGAGAAGAAAAGAATAAGAAAAGAGCACTTTTAAATAGGTATTTTATTCTAATAGTGGGGACAATCAGTAAGTCTAAACGTTGTAGCATATTTCCCTCTGTTAGACTCGTGTCTAAGATTTTTGCTAGACTCAAACAACACTATACACGCTCTTACAACTTGCCCATTCTATCTGAAAAGGTCATTAAAGCAACCACACATAGATTAAATTTAGGCTCAAGTGACCCTAATCAACTATGCCGCTCCCGCTGTCTTCGTCGTGCACAACGTCCTCCGTGTCATCGTCCGCCTCTTCCGAGTCTGAATCGATGAGGACGAGCCCGAAGGCGTTCTTCTTCACGAGTGCTGCACGGCGAGCAACATCGATAACGATGGAGGGCGTATGCATAGGCACTGCCCAAAAGCGCTTCCTCCCTTCAGGGTTGCGCAAATCCGGGTGGATCTCCGGACGATGAGCTCTGCAAAGCCAAAGCAACGCCTCCCGCTCCTTCTTGAAGCACCTTGTCCAGTACGCGCTGGTGCGCGCGTATCAGTATCTCTTCCTCGTCCACAACATGGCGCCGCGCATGTGCGTCGGTGGCTCTGTGTCTGTGTCTAGCTTGTTCGTCAACTGCGTTGATGCGAACCATTTTGGGCCTTGTATGGAGTAGTAGAGTAGCAATTCAAATTTCCTCGGTTTCCAAATTTTCACTTCCTTCCCCAAACATCCGAGGGGAAGGATATTCAAAAGATCACCATTCGCAGTACTAGTACTAGTACTCAGTACACTACTTAAAGTGATGGACAAGGGGTGCATTGATACTACCATACGTCCCATCGCATTGGATTTCGATGCACATCATTATAATTTTTTTATTTTTGTGTGGGACACCACTATGATCTGGATAGCCTTCCTATTGTCAACTACTCCACCTCCATTCATTCTATTTCACACCCTAGGAAGAGGAAGCACCAAGCATGCACCAACAAGCTGGTTTGAAAGTGAGGAGCCCTCTTTTTTATTCATGAAGCAAAAGTAGCACTCCCTCCTTCCCAAAGAATTTAAGCCGATTTGCCAATATTATGTAAAATTTGAAATAGGAGTAGGTGGTAGATTGCTCTTAAAGTTCTATAGCTATCTTTTAACGGTAGCCACTAGGTAATCAATGTACAGAAAACCTACGAGATTTTTGAAAGATTCAATTTCTTGCTAAGAATTTGCATGTTGACAATCACGAGTCTTGACAACTTTTGAAAAAATAAATCTACCGATGATACCATATCCAAGAATTTGCATGCCAAAAAATTCTGGCCATATTTTGAAAACAGTCAAGAGAGAAAGTAGCATCAAGAGCATGGCTCGATCAACTGCTCTCTCGAGAATGAGCAGAATGTTTTCCTTGCTTAATTATTTTAGGGTCCTCTGTGCTAAATGTATGGACGTCGATGTAAATTTTCCTTCTTTTTAGGTCCTTGATGAAAAATGTACTTGCACCGCCCGTGTAAAATTCTAACCTAAAAGTAATTGGTAAAATCTAAACGAATTTAAGCTTAGTTGTCGATGAGTATGAACATTGCTTGATTTCAAGCCGAATGACCAAGGCCCTGGCCATATCTACATCTCACTTTGTGTTGATGATCCCATATCCAAGATTTTGCATGGCGTCAAATCTGGCCATATCTTAAAAACAATCGAAGAGGAAGTGGCGTGAAGAGTATGGTTCGATGAGCAACTATTTCGAGAAGGAGCCGAACCTGACTGTTTTCCTTGCTTAATTACTCTAGGGACCTATATGCTAAGTTTATGGACCTCGATGTAATTTTGGTTCTTTTTAGGTCTTTGAAGAAAAATGTACTCCCATCGTGCGTGTAAAATTTAACCTAAAAGTAAATGGTAAGATCTAAACGAATTGAAGATTAGTTGTCAACGAGTATAGACATTCTTGGATTTCAAGCCGAACGAATTGAAGATTAGTTGTCAACGAGTATAAACATTCTTGGATTTCAAGCCGAACGACCAAGATCTAAACGAATTGAAGATTAGTTGTCAACGAGTATAGACATTCTTGGATTTCAAGCCGAACGACCAAGATCATGGCCATATCTACATCTTACTCTATGTTGATGATCCCATATCCAAGAATTTGCATGCCGAAAAATCTAGCCATATTTTAAAAACAATCGAAGAGGAAGTAGCATGAAGAGCTAGTATGCCTCGATCAGTTGATCTCTCGAGAAGGAGACAAGCCCGATTGCTTTCCTTGCTTAGTTGTTTTAGGGTCCTTTGTGCAAAATGTATGTACCTCAATGTAATTTTACTTTTTTAGGTCCTTGATGTTAAATGTACCCCTTCTGCACGTGTAGAATTTTAACCCAAAAGTAAGTGGTGAAATCAAAACAAATTTAAGCTTAATTGCAATGAGTGTGAACATTCTTGGATTTCAAGCAGAACGACTAAGGTCATGGTCATATCTACATCATACATTACATTGATGATCCCATATCCAAGAATTTGTAGGCCGAGAAATATAGCCATAGTTTAAAAATAATCAAAGAGGAAGTAGCATGAAGAGTATGCCTCGATGGGCTGGTCTCTCGAGAAGAAGGATCTGAACCTAACTGTTTTCCTTGCTTAGTTATTTTATGTCCCTTTGTGCTAAATGTATGGACATCGATGTAATTTTCCCTTTTTTAGGTCGTCGATGTAAAATGCACTCCCACTGCACATGTAAAATTGCAACCTAAAAGTAAGTGGTAAGATCTAAACGAATTTAAGCTTAGTTGTCAATTAGTATGAACATTCTTGGACTTCAATCCGAACGACCAAGGTCATGGCCATATCTACATCATAATTTATATTGATGATCCCAATATCCAAGAATTTGCATGCCGACAAATATGGACATATTTTAAAAAGAATCAAAGAGGAAGTAGTATTTAGAAGAGTATGCCTTGATCAGCTGCTTTTTCAAGAAGGAGCCGAACCCGACTATTTTCTTTGATTAATTATTTTAGGTCCCTTTGTGCTAAATGTATGGAACCTCGATGTAATTTTCTGTTTCTTTAGGTTCTTGGTGTAAAATGTACTCCCACCGTGCGTGTGAAATTTTAACCTAAAAGTAAGTGGTAAAATATAAACGAATTTAAGCTTAGTTGTTAATGAGTATGCACATTATTAGATTTAAAGCGAACGACCAAGGTCATGGCCATATCTACATCATATACACTATATTGATGATCCCATATCCAAGAATTTGCATGCCTCGATGTAATTTTAGGGTCCCTTGTGCTAGATTTATGGACCTTGATGTAATTTTTCTCCTTTTTAGGTCCTTGGTGTAGAAGGTACTTCCACGGCCGGTTTAAAGTTCTACAACAATTTAAGCTTAGTTGTCAATGAGTATGCACATTATTGGATTTGAAGCCTAACGACCAAGGTAATGGCCATATCTACATCATATACATTATATTGATGATCCCATATCCAAGAATGTGCATGCCTCAATTTAATTTTAGGGTCCTTTGTGCTAGATGTATGGACCTTGATGTAATTTTTCTGCTTTTTAGGTCCTTGATGTAAAAGGTACTCCCACGTCCGGTTTAAAGTTCTAAACGAATTTAAGCTTAGTTGTCAATGAGTATGCATATTCTTGGATTTGAAGCCAAACGACCAAGGTCATGGCCATATCTACATCATATACATTATATTGATGATCCCATATCCAAGAATGTGCATGCCTCGATGTAATTTTAGGGTCCTTTGTGCTAGATGTATGGGCCTCGATGTAATTTTTCTCCTTTTAGGTCCTTGGTTTAAAAGGTACTCCTACCGCCAGTTTAAAATTCTAACCTAAAAGTAAGTGGTGGTAAAATCTTTTCATGGTAAACAATATTGCCACTTAGAGTTTCCCCCTATTGGAAAAAAACTAGGAGGGAGAAGGCACCGAGAGTATAGAGGGGGCAGCGCGAGAGCAGCGAAGAGGAGGATTTGAAGGCAGTGCGATGTCAGAGCAAAGCTGCGATGAGTTCCTAACATGAGGTACACATACAATGAGTAGTAGTAACTAGTAAATTTCAGGGGTGAAGGATAGTCAAAAGATCGCCATGCACAGTACTAGTACTACTACTTAAAGTGGTGGACAAGGGGTGTCCCATCGCATTGGATGCACACCATTATGATCTTTTATTTTTATTTTTGTGGGGACAGCACTATGATTTCTTGCTAAGCATTTACATGTTGACAATCACTAGTCTTCACAACTTTTGAAAAAATAGATCTGCTTGGCAATATGGCCTACATTGTATGAACATCCTTAGGCTTCAAGCCGAACAACATGGGTGAATATATGGCCATATATGTACATACTTTATGGAAATGTTTCGATGTTTGGTAGACGGGTGCATCTTGGCATGGTGAACCATAATGCTGCCAATAATGGGAGTTTCCAACTTTTAGGAAAAAACATTTTTGTATTTTCATTGTAAAAAGAATGTGTTTTACTTTAAATTAAATCAAGTACGAAGAATATGGCTCGGAATACCGCAAGCCCATTTCCGAGACAAAGTTTGGACCATGTTTCACTTACGTTTACACCAATTTTAACAAGTTCTTAAGCTTCCTAGCTCCTATTTAAATGAATTTAAGCTCTATTCTCAATGTTAGGTGGAATTTTAACCTAAAAGTACGTGGTAGATTGCTCTCAAAGTTTTACAAATAAAATATCTTTTGAAGGTAGTACCCACCAAGCATTCTATATATCGAAAACCATGGAGGTTCTTTTTGAAATATTTCACATCTTGCTAATAATTTGCATGTAAAAATTTCTGTCCTTGTTAGGAAAGCAATCAAACATCATACTTTGTGTTGATGACCCCATATCCAAGAATTTTCATGCCGAAAAATGTGGCGATGTTTTGAAAACAACCGAGAGATGAAGTAGCATGAAGAGCATAGCTTGATCGATTGGTATCTCGAGAATGCTCTGAACCCGACTGTTTTCCTTGCTTAAATATCTTAGGGCCCTTTGTGTTAGATATATGGACCTCAATGTAATTCCCCCTTTTTAGGTCCTTGATTAAAATGTACTGTCACGGCCCGTGTAAAATTCTAACCTAAAAGTAAGTGGTAAAATCTAAACAAATTTAAGCTTAGTTATCGATGAGTATGAACATTCTTAGATTTCAAGCTGAACGACCAAGGCTGTGGCCATATCTACATCGCCCTTTGTGTTGATGATCCCATATCCAAGATTTTGCATGGCATCAAATCTGGCCATATCTTGAAAACAATCGAAGAGGAAGTGGGGTAAAGAGTATTGTTCGATGAGCTACTCTCTCGAGAAGGAGCCGAACCCGACTGTTTTCCTTGCTTAATTACTCTAGGGCCCTCTGTGCTAAGTGTATGGACCTCGATGTAATTTTGGTTCTTTTTAGGTCTTTGAAGAAAAATGTACTCCCACCGTGTGTGTAAAATTTAACTTAAAAGTAAGTGCAAATATCTAAACAAATTTAAGCATAGTTGTCAACGAGTATGGACATTCTTGGATTTTAAGCTGAACGACAAAGGTCATGATGCCCATATCTACATCTTACTTTATGTTGATGATCATCCCATATCCAAGAATTTGCATGCCGACAAATCTATCCATATTTTGAAAACAATCAAAGAGGAAGTAGCATGAAGAGCTAGTATGCCTCGATCAATTGCTCTCTCGAGAAGGAGCCAAACCCGATTCTTTTCCTTTCTTAGTTGTTTTAGGGTCCTTTGTGTTAACTGTATGGACCTTAATGTAATTTTACTTTTTAGGTCCTTGATGTAAAATTTACTCCCGCTGCACGTGTAGAATTTTAACCTAAAAGTAAGTGGTAAAATCTAAATAAATTTAAGCTTAGTTTTCAATAAGTGTGAACATTCTTGGATTTCAAGCAGAACGACCAAGGTCATGGCCATATCTACATCATACTTTACATTAATGATCCCATATCAAAGAATTTGTAGGCCGATAAGTCTGGCCATAGTTTTAAAATAATTAAAGCGGAAGTAGCATGAAGAGTATGCCTCGACCGGCTTGTATCTTGAGAAGAAGGATATGAACTCGATAGTTTTCCTTGCATAATTAGTCTAGGGTCCTTTGTGCTAAATGTATGGACCTCGATGTAATTTTCCTATTTTTAGGCCCTTGATGTAAAATGTACTCCCACCGCATGTGTAAAATTTAACCTAGAAGTAAGTGGTAAGATCTAAACGAATTTAAGCTTAGTTGTCAACGAGTATGAACATTTGATGTCTACGCACTTCTATTCTTGTAAACAGTTGTTGGGCCTCCAAGTGTAGAGGTTTGTAGAACAACAAGTTTCCCTTAAGTGGATTACCCAAGGTTTATCGAACTTAGGGAGGAAGTGGTCAAAGGTATTCCCTCTCAAGCAATCCTGCAATCAAGATACAATAAGTCTCTTGTGTACCCAACACACCCAATACACTTGTCAGATGTATATGTGCAATAGTTCGGCGAAGAGAGTGAAATACAAGTGGTAACGGTTCCAGAAAATAGCTTGACGGTGAGGTAAAGACTAAAGCAAGAAAACATGCAACATATCTAGATGCAAACGGTGTTTCAATGTTTAGAAACAAGGCCTAGGGATCATACTTTCACTAGTGAACACTCTCTCATATAAATATCCTCTCTTCATGATACTACTCTTAACTACTCTCCGGTTGGAAACTCTAATCATCGGTAGGGCTATAACAGCACTCCTCAAAGTTCGACTTCCCCAATCTAGATAACCCCACACTGTCACCTTGAGCTAGATGGTTCCAACAAACACCACAATTTCATAGAGACATCCAACTCCAAATATAACTCATAACAGATATTCAATCTAGCCAAAGTGCCACACATGGTATGCACGCTGTCACTTTCACACACGTGGGGAAAAGCATAGATCTATTAAAGCACAAATAGTATTTATGTAGACCCAAACCCAAGTGCCACCATGGCGTGCACGCTGTCACTTTCACACACATGGGGAGAGCAGAGATCTATTAAAGCAGTTGAGTAGCAAGGTAGATCTACTTGATTACAAAGCTCATGATCACAATATGACCATGCATAGAGAGAGATGAACACATAGCTACCGGTAGATCCCTTAGCCTCGAGGAAGAACTACTCCCTCCTCATCATGGGAATCAATATCGGTGATGAAGATGGCGATGGATATTGATGGATATGGCTCCGGGGGCACTTCCCCGTCCCGGCAGGGTGCCGGAACAGAGACTTTCTATCCCTGAATTTCCCTTTCGGTGGTGGCGGCACTACGGAGGTTTTTCTGGAAGTATGATGGATTGTTTTGGGTTTTATCCCTGAGGACTTCTTATAGGCGCAGGAGGCAAGGTCGGTGGGGGTCTAGGAGGGCCACACCCCTTATAGGCGCCACACGGGCTTGCCCGCGCCTGGGGGTGCAGCCACCCTGGTGCCCTACTCCGTCTCTGCTTTGTGGTACCATGTTGGTCCGAGAAAATAATAACTTTGGCTTTTGTCTCGTCCAATTCCGAGAATATTGATTTTCCGCCTTTCTGGAAACAAAAACAGAAGAAAACAGGCAACTGGCACTATGGCATCTTGTTAATAGGTTAGTTCCAGAAAAGATATAAAAACACCTCAAAGTGTAGACAAAGTAAAGCAAAGTAGATACTAAACAAGCATGGAGCATCAAAAATTATAGATACATTTTCGACGTATCAAGCATCCCCAAGCTTAACTCCTGCTCGTCCTCGAGTAGGTAAGTGATAAAAAGAATAATTTTTGAGGTGACATGCACCATCAAAACCAAGAGCAAACCATTTGCAAGGATTGAAAGCTAGGAACAAAGAACTCTAAACATGTGCATGAAAGATGGATTTCTAACAATAGGACATAGTAACTATGCATGCAACATGACAGGCTACAAACAAAGATCATGAATAACATGAAGGGAATATGCCCTGAGAGGCAATAATGAAGTGTTTATTATGTGTATTCCAAGTATATGATACATGTTTATTTTGCATGCTATAATTGTATTAATACGGAAACATTAATACATGTGTGTTTAATAAACAAACAGAAAGTTCCTAGTTATGCCTCTCTCATAAACTAGCTCGTTGATTAACAAGATGATCAAGGTTTCCTGATCATGGACATTGGATGTTGTTAATAACGGGATCACAACATTAGTGTAATGGTGTGATGAACATTCATCTGAAGTATAGCATTACGATCAAAGTCATTGAGTTTATATTGCTATAACAACTTACGAAGTGATCCTAATCCTTAGACCATGAGATCATGTCAATCACTAACACCGAAAGAGTTTCTTGATAACATAAAATGTCACACCGTAACAGGGTGATTATAAAGATGGATTCAGAACTAATAAAGTGGTATGTTGAGGCTCGTGGATAGAGAGTGGACTTTGTTCATCCCGATGACGGATAGATATACGCTGGGCCCTCTTGGTGATATCACATTGATTAGCTTGCAAGCAAGTGATTTGATCACTAGAATGTTATATCACGGGAACGAGAAAAGAGTGCATGTCAGTAACGAGATCAAACTAGCTATGGAGATACCGATGATCGAATCTCGGACATGTAATATATCGTGAAACAAAGGGATTAAGACACTAGCGTAAAAGGTTCCGACGATCACAAGAAAGTCATCGTTGAATGTGTGGGAGTCAGTATGGGTCTCTAGATCCCGCTTCTGATTATTGATCCGAGAGGGGTCTCGATCATGTCCGCATTATTCATGAACCATAGGGTGACACACTTAAGAGACACCGACATCCAACTGGAGCAAAAGTTTCATGCCGAAAGAATGAACAAGCGCAGGAATTTATTTCACTAGATACTGAAACAGGTTTTCGGGTGAAATTGCATAAAGTGGTTATGCATGTGAAATAGAATTCTAGCAAGGGGTTATTTGTGAATGTTTGTCATTAAAGTAATTGACAAAATTCTGAATAAAATAAAAGAGTTTTATTTAATGAGAGTTTGCATTAAATTTGGTGGAAATTTAATGGCATGTTTGAGTGGGATTTTGAGTGGAGGGAATTTAAAGGAATTTTGTGAGTGGAGTGTCCATCCACATGAAGAGGGGAGGGCAAGGGGGCAGCCCCCATGTGCCGTCCACCCCCTTGGGGTTCCCCCCTTCTCCTATAAAAGGCACCCCTCTCCTCACTTCTCGCTCACACCTCCTCGTGAAGGATCTCTCTCCCCCTCTAGAATTTATTCCCCATGGTCTCGGACTAGCGAGATACATGTTCCCGGTGGCTATTCGACAAGAAAGAGTTGTGCTTCCGCTGCATCGCTGGAGCTAGGAGGCGGAGTTTGCTCGGTGCCTCAAACGTGTGTGCGAGCACGGATGCGCTGCTGATTTGCGGCGCTAGGACTTCCTCTCGATCTTGAGATCGGCAAGAGATCGTCTACATCAACCACGAGTTGAACTCGTTAAGCTTTGTAGGTCTTCAAGGGTATGTTCTCTACGGATATACATCCGCCCGTTGTTTGTATCTAATAGATAGATCTTGGTACATAGTTCACATCGTAGGAAAATTTTTGTTTTCTATGCTGCGAACCCTACAGTGGTATCAGAGCCGGATCTATGCGTAGATGCTTTACACGGGTAGTACACATATGAGTATGTGGGCGATGATGATCATGTTGTTGCTCCTTAGTTGTAATTTTGGATATTGGTGGCATAGTGGGATGAAGCGTCCTTGACAAACTTTACATGTCCTCGCACATGAGACCTGTTCCATGCTTGACATGCAACTAGTTTGCATAAGTGGCTAGCGGTTGTCTGTCTCTCCTACTATAGTCAATATCTATTTTTCAACGAGTTTTCAACAATTTGGTTATCCTCGTTGTGGTTCATGTTCGTAGGTAAGAACGGTTCTATCTCGAAAGCCCTAAGCCACGTAAAACTTGCAATGGATAAATTAGAGGCGTCTAGTTTAGATTGTTGCTGGGCTAGTGTTATGATATGGTGATGTTGTAAGTAGAAGTATGAGATGATACTCTTACAACATACATAGCGTGTAAACTCCATAGACCTTGGATTTACACATATAGGTATGATAGTGATCATACCACGATGCACATGATAGAGATCATCTGCGGGAACCATATCATTTCACTAATAAACATGTGATGTTTGATAGCATCTTATATTGCTTGTTTAGCGCTTTGTTAGCATAATAAGATGATCCCTCATTTAAATATCAAGATAAGAATGTGTTCTTCCTTTAGTATGCACCGATTATGTTTCGTCGCTCCAAGTCATCACGTGATGATCGGGTGTTCTTGGATCCACGACCATATTTCGGGTGCAAAATAGTACACACGCGAATACTAAGGTTCTAACTTGGCGAGCCTAGCATGTACAGACATGGCCTCGGAACACGGACCGAAAGGTTAATCATGAGTCATATAGTTGATATGATGCCCATTTGATGCTCGCCTTTGAAGCTATACCGACTCACGTGATGATCGGACTTGGTATAGTGGATATGGTTCATGTAATCACCAAAAAGGCATGAGGGATGTCGTTTTTGAGTGGGAGTTCATTCGTAATATGGATTAGTTGAACTCAATCTATCATACACTTAGTCTATACTTTACAAATTCTGTTGTAGATGGCACCACCTGCTTTTAATTTCAATGTGTTCATGGAGAAAGAGAAACTAGCAACGAACGGTAGAAACTTTATCGAATGGGCCATGAATTTGAGGATTCTCCTCTCTGCTGCACAAAAGCAATACGTGCTAGAAGCGTTGTTAGGCCCTCCACCTTTTGAGGATGCCCCTGACGAGGAGAAGAATGTCTATCAGACTCGTTAGGAGGAACACAACTTAGTTCATTGCGGCATATTGTATGGGCTAGAGCCGGAACTTCGAAAGCGTTTCGAAAACGGCAATGATTTTGATACAATGGGTGAGTTGAAAATGATTTTCGACACACATGCTGCTGTAGAGAGCTACAACGCTTCAGAAAAGTTCTCTAGCTACATGATGGAAGAGCACAGCTCCGTTAGTGAGCATGTACTCAAGATGTCGGGTTATGCCGATAAGCTTGTGTCCTTGGGAATATCGATTCCCACTGACTTAGGCATCCATTGTGTTCTGCAGTCTCTGCCACCTAGCTATAAGAGCTTCGTGATGAACTATAATATGCAAGGCATGAAGAAGTCTCTCCCCGAGCTTCTGTTAATGCTTAAAACTGTAGAAGTGGAGATCAAAAAGGAACATCAAGTGTTGAGATCAATAGGAACACTGGTTTCAAGAAAGACAAGAAGGGAAAACAGAAGGGAAGTAAGGGCGGCAAGCCTGTTGCCGTGCCGGAAAAGAAACCCCGAGTTGGACCTAAGTCTGATACCGAGTGCTACTATTGTAAGGGGACTGGCCACTGGAAGCGCAACTACCCCAAGTATTTGGCAGACAAGAAGGCCGGCAAGGCAAACAAAGGTATATATGATATAAATGTTATTGATGTGTACTTGACTAGTGCTCGCAGTAGCACCTGGGTATTTGATACCGGTTCAGTTGCTAATATTTGTAACTCGAATCAGGGGCTGCGAAACAAGCGACCGCTAGCAAGGGGTGAGGTCAAGATGCGTGTCGGCAATGGATCAAGCGTTGATGTGATCTCCATCGGAACGCTGCCTCTCCATTTGCCGTCGGGATTAGTTATAAACTTGAATAATTGTTATCTGGTTCCTGCACTGAGCATGAACATTGTATCTGGATCGTGTTTAATGCGAAGTGGTTATTCATTTAAATCCAAGAACAATGGTTGTTCCATTTATATGAATGAAATCTTTTATGGTCATGCACCGATGATGAATGGTTTATTTCTATTAGATCTCGATGATAATGTTACACATATTCATAATGTTGATGCTAAAAGGATTAAACTTAATGATGATATATCCGCATATATGTGGCACTGCCGTCTAGGTCATATTGGCGTTAAACGCATGAAGAAGCTCCATTCGGGTGGACTTTTGGAATCACTTGATTTTGAATCATTTGATA
The DNA here is from genome assembly GCA_910589765.1 of Avena atlantica. NCBI lineage: Eukaryota > Viridiplantae > Streptophyta > Magnoliopsida > Poales > Poaceae > Avena > Avena atlantica. Next base: position 118,546,399 of record OU342735.1, on the reverse strand, counting down.
TATGTGAGCCATGCCTTATGGGCAAGATGACTAGAACGCCGTTTTCCGGTTCAATGGAACGGCGAAAGATTTATTGGAAATCATACATTCTGATGTATGTGGTCCAATGAGTGTGTCGGCGCGAGGTGGATATCGTTATTTTGTTACTTTCACGGATGATTTGAGTAGGTATGGTTATATCTACTTGATGAAACACAAGTCTGAAACCTTTGAAAAGTTCAAGGAATTTCAGAATGAAGTGGAAAATCATCGTAATAGAAAGATCAAATTTCTACGGTCCGACCGTGGAGGTGAGTATCTAAGTTACGAGTTTAGCACTCACATGAAAGAGTGTGGAATTGTTTCACAACTCACACCTGCCGGAACATCACAGCGAAATGGTGTGTCGAAACGTCGTAATCGTACTTTATTAGATATGGTTCGATCTATGATGTCTCTGACGGACTTGCCTTTGTCATTTTGGGGTTATGCACTAGAAACTGCTGCATTCACTTTAAATCGGGCACCATCTAAATCCGTTGAAAAGACACCGTATGAATTGTGGTTTGGAAACAAACCTAAGCTGTCATTTCTTAAAGTTTGGGGATGCGATGTTTATGTGAAGAAACTTCAACCGGATAAACTCGAACCCAAAGCGGAAAAATGCGTCTTCATAGGATACCCTAAGGAAACTATTGGGTATTCCTTCTATCACAGATCCGAGGGCAAGGTTTTTGTTGCCAAGAATGGATCCTTTCTAGAGAAAGAGTTTCTTGCGAAAGGTGTGAGTAGTCGGAAGGTAGAACTCGAAGAGGTTATTGAACCTTCTCTTCAAAGTATGGCGAGTAGCGCAGCGCCGGAAGTTGTTCTGGAGTTGGCTCCACCTGTTGAAAAGGGAACTAATGATAATGATCATGAAACTCCGAAAGAGAGTACTACCAAACCTCGCAGGTCAAGTAGGACGCGTGCAGCTCCCGAGCTGTACGGAAATCCTGTCATGAATTTCATGGTTGATGAAAATGATGACCCTGCAACGTATGAACAAGCGATGATGAGCCCGGATTCCAACAAATGGTTAGAAGCCATGAAATCCGAGATGGAATCCATGTATGAAAATCAAGTTTGGAACTTGGTGGAATTACCTCACGACCGAAAGGCCATGGAGAACAAATGGATTTTCAAAAGAAAAACTGATGTTGATGGTAATGTGACCGTCTATAAAGCTCGACTTGTCGCAAAGGGGTTTCGACAAATTCAAGGAGTTTACTACGATGAGACATTCTCTCCCGTAGTGATGCTAAAGTCAGTTAGGATTATGTTAGCAATTGCTGCATATTTCGATTATGAGATATGGCAGATGGATGTCAAAACCGCGTTTCTCAATGGTAATATTGAATAAGAGTTGTATATGATACAACCAAAGGGTTTTGTCGATCCTAAGGATGCTAACAAGGTGTGCAAGCTTCAGCGATCCATCTATGGATTGAAGCAAGCATCACGAAGTTGGAATCTCCGCTTTGATGAGGTGATCAAAGAGTTTGGATTTGTCCAAACTTATGGAGAAGCTTGTATTTACAAGAAAGTGAGTGGGAACAATGTGGCATTTCTGATATTATATGTGGATGACATATTATTGATCGGAAATGATATAGATCTTTTAAACAATGTTAAAATTTATCTAAACAGCAAATTTTCAATGAAGGACCTAGGTGAAGCGTCATACATATTAGTCATAAAGATCTATAGAGCTAGATCAAGGCGCCTTATAGGGCTATCGCAAAGTACATACCTTGATAAGATTTTAAAGAAGTTTTAAACGGATGGAAGCAAGAAGGGGTTCTTACCTATATTGCAACGCAAGACATTGAGTAAGACTCAAAGTCCGGCTTCGGCGGAAGAAAGAGAGATAATGGACAAAGTCCCCTATGCTTCAACCATAGGCTCTATAATGTACGCCATGCTATGTACAAGACCGGATGTGGCACATGCTATTAGTTTGACTAGTAGGTACCAATCGGATCCAGGTTCGGAACACTGGATAGCGGTCAAGAATATCCTTAAGTACTTACGAAGAACTAAGGATATGTTTCTTGTATACGCAGGTGAAGAAGAGCTCGTCGCTAAGTGTTATGTTGACGCTAGCTTTGACACCGATCCGGATGACTCTAAGTCTCAATCCGGATACGTATTTCTCATGAATGGCGGAGCGGTTTGTCGGAGGAGCTCCAAACAACCTATGGTAGCGGGATCAACAACGGAGGCCGAATATGTTGCTGCTTCAGAAGCGGCTCAGGAAGCAGTTTGGATGAAGGAGTTCATATCCGAACTAGGAGTGGTTGCAAACGCGTTGGACCCTATGGTGATCTATTGTGACAACAATGGTGCCATTGCCAATGCCAAAGAGCCAAGATCTCACAAGCATTCCAAGCATATTAAGCGCCGGTTTCACTCCATCCGCGAGCATGTCAAGGATGGAGATATAAAGATTTGTAAAGTACATACGGATCTCAATGTAGCAGATCCGTTGACTAAAACTCTCCCTAGAGCAAAACATGATCAACACCAGAACTAAATGGGTGTTAGATTTATCAATATGTAACTAGATTATTGTCTCTAGTGCAAGTGGGAGACTTAAGGGAATATGCCCTGAGAGGCAATAATAAAGTGTTTATTATGTGTATTCCAAGTATATGATAGATGTTTATTTTGCATGCTATAATTGTATTAATACGGAAACATTAATACATGTGTGTTTAATAAACAAACAGAAAGTTCCTAGTTATGCCTCTCTCATAAACAAGCTCGTTGATTAACAAGATGATCAAGGTTTCCTGATCATGGACATTGGATGTTGTTAATAACGGGATCACAACATTAGTGTAATGGTGTGATGAACATTCATCCGAAGTATAGCATTACGATCAAAGTCATTGAGTTTATATTGCTATAACAACTTACGAAGTGATCCTAATCCTTAGACCATGAGATCATGTCAATCACTAACACCGGAAGAGTTTCTTGATAACATCAAACGTCACACCGTAACAGGGTGATTATAAAGATGGATTCAGAAATAATAAAGTGTTATGTTGAGGCTCATGGATCGAGATTGGAATTTGTTCATCCCGATGACAGATAGATATACTATGGGCCCTCTCGGTGATATCACATTGATTAGCTTGCAAGCAAGTGATTTGATCACTAGAATGTTATATCACGGGAACGAGAAAAGAGTGCATGTCAGTAACGAGATCAAAATAGGTATGGAGATACCGATGATCGAATCTCGGAAATGTAATATATCGTGAAACAAAGGGATTAAGATACTAGCATAAAAGGTTCCGACGATCACAAGAAAGTCATCATTGAATGTGTGGGAGTCAGTATGGGTCTCCAGACCCCGCTTCTGATTATTGATCCAAGAGGGGTCTCGATAATGTCCGCATTATTCACGAACCGTAGGGTGACACACTTAAGAGACACCGACAACCAATTGGAGCAAAAGTTTCATGCCGAAAGAATGAACAAGCGCAGGAATTTATTTCACTAGATACCGAAATAGGTTTTTGGGTGCAATTGCATAAAGTGGTTATGCCTGTGAAATAGAATTCTAGCAAGGGGTTATTTGTGAATGTTTGTCATTAAAGTAATTGACAAAATTCTGAATAAAATAAAAGAGTTTTATTTAATGAGAGTTTGCATTAAATTTGGTGAAAATTTAATGGCATGTTTGAGTGGGATTTTGAGTGGAGGGAATTTAAAGGAATTTTGTGAGTGGAGTGTCCACCCACATGAAGAGGGGAGGGCAAGGGTGCAGCCCCATGCACCGGCCACCCCCTTGGGGTCCCCCTCCTCCTATAAAAGGCACCCCTCTCCTCACTTCTCACTCACACCTCCTCGTGAAGGATCTCTCTCCCCCTCTAGAATTTATTCCCCATGGTCTCGGACTAGCGAGATACATGTTCCTGGTGGCTATTTGGCAAAAAAGAGTTGTGCTTCCTCTGCATCGCTGGAGCGAGGAGGCGGAGGTTGCTCGGTGCCTCGAACGTGTGTGCGAGCACGGATGCGCTACTGATTTGCGGCGCTAGGACTTCCTCTCGATCTTGAGATCGGCAAGAGATCGTCTACATCAACCACGAGTTGAACTCGTTAAGGTTTGTCGGTCTTCAAGGGTATGTTATATACGGATATACATCCGCCCGTTGTTTGTATCTAATATATAGATCTTGGTACATAGTTCACATCGTAGGAAATTTTTTGTTTTCTATGCTGCGAACCCTACATAACATGCATTGAAAAACGTTTGTTTGTTTCACATACATAAAACATAGCATAGTGGCATTCAGCTTGTCCCTCATAGAGTAGCAAATATATGCATAGGACACCTTCAAAGTTCACAAGGGTGACTAGAAACAAGTAGCATAATAACAAGTAATATCACAATATGCATCAATCAATAAGTTTTGGGACACTGCACACAGAATGACAACTATGCTCTCTTAATGGTGCCTAAAGGTAGAAAGTGGAGACTCAAGTAATGGTGGAAGAAAGGCCCTTCATAGGGAAGCAGGGATTTCAAGTTTCAAAAAGAGCTTCCAAAAATTATGGTACTTGTTAGCTTTCAGCCCTCATTGCCCCTATCATAAGCATCTTGAAGTGGTTAAGGTTAAAGTGAACAAATATGGAGTATATGCTTGACAAAGTATAAGTTTTCAATCTCAAGTCCCTTAAATACGAGGGCCACACCTCATGCTACTCAACTTCAGTCACCTATAAGTTCTTGTCATTGTAAGTACATGCATATCATAGAGAACCTCCCACGAGGTACCCCTTGCACATGGTACAGGAGATATCCCATAACCAAAATGACAAGGCAAGCAGACAATGAGCATCTCAGCAATCTTTTTATTTACTATATGCATAGCTTTTTATTGAGGATGCTTCATAGTTAGCTCACTATGGTGATCCTGCAAGTTTCCACCATGATTAGGTATGGCTTAGGCTAGCGGCCCAAGCGTTTATCTAACACAAAATACATACTCCATGGACTTACAAGTTCCCTCTTTATTTCACACCGGTGACATCCATAGACAAAAGAGCATGATATCAACTGAGTACAAAGTACAAGTGCAATGTTGAAAACGTTTCCCGTGACAGCATGGTTCTGCTAATTCCAACGTATAAGTGCAAGCATATACAACATAGATGACACAATGGTTCAAGTTTATTACAGGCAAAGAATATAAAGTGTGCCATCAAGTTTGTGAGGGATTTAATCACTAAGTTTTCACATAACAAAATAGTTTTAAATTGGAAGATAGCTGAAAACAAGAATATACTTGGAATGGTGTAACACACCATGCATAGGATTTTATAGTGGACACTTTGGAATAACTTGGTTTCTTAGGAGTTGGAAGCATGAGTAGAGCTTACTCGTACGAGTGGAGGCTAGCAAAAGACTGGGAGCAACCAACTAAGAGAGCAATAATGACCATAATCATGCAGAGCAACAAAACATTACTAATCAAAGCATATAGTGGTACTACAAGTCAAGGACTAGATGATATAAGAGGCTATGGTGACTTGTTCATAGTCATAACATGGTGTGAGCATGTGCCAAGTCAACCCAAACAAATCATCAAAGGAGAATACCGCAATACTATGCTTTTGTATGCTAAAACAACGCATGATTCCTTCAAGGCACATTAAGAAATCCTAATTGTTTGGAACAAGTCATGCTACAACAATAATCACTAAGCATAAGGTCAAAACAAGATTTAGCATGACATGATAAAGTCTAATCACTAAGCATAAGGTGCCACTATAAGCATGAAACTTTCTACTCTTTTCCAACACCAAAAAACTTATTTGAAACAACTCAGAAAGATAATAATCAATAAACATCAGTGAGATTGTCTCACAAATCCACAAAGAAGAACTAAAAATTTCTAAGCTGAAAGCACAAGAAAACTAAGGCTGAACGCAGTGCTAGCAAAAGTGAACACTCACAAAACAATAAGAGTGAAAACTCGAGTGTTCTAGGCAATGGAAACAGAGTGTGTCTCTCTCCAAAAGAAGTGTGGTGTAACCAACCAACTTAATCAAGCAAACTAAGCAAACTAAAACCAAAAACAAAAACTAAGATGCTCCAAGAACAACACAACTATGCATGAAACAATAAAAACGAAGTGTCTAGAAAGACCCGAGATTTTTAGTGATGATATGCCTTGGGCATCCCCAAGATTTGATGCTTGTAACTCTTGAATATTTCTTGGGGTGACACGGGTGGCATCCCCAAACTTGATCTTTTGTCCATTCTTCATCTCATTACATCATTCTTTCTCTACACGTGAAAATTTTCCTTCATACAAAACTGCACACAATCTGCATTAGCAACCTTAGTGTATTCAAAAGATAATAGACCTTTGGGTTTAGTTTTAGAACAGCAAAACTTTCACTAAAAACACAAGATACTGTAGCAATTCGCTCAACAATCTCAATTTCCCAAAAAGGAATCAATAAGAAGCAAATGCAAATAATGGCAGAAATCTGTCAAAACAGACCAGCAGGTAGAAAACAATTTTTTTGAAGATCGTATATTTCTCAAATAAAAAAGTGTTAAACTAACAAAAGTTATATACCATATTGGGGGATTCGTTTGGAAATTTTCAGCTCAATAAGACTTATAGGGACTCCTCATGAATTTTTATGGTGGAGGACAGAAATCTGTTTCGGGACAGCAACTCCCAAATCTTACTTTCCTCTCATTAGAGGTTATTCTTGGCACACAAAGCAAATAAAAATGATAAGGAGAGGTCATTACTGAATTAATAACTTCCAAGACTCAATTAAACTCTTGGGTTATCTCCCAACAAGTTTTTTCTTTGACGCCTTTAAGTTAGGCTTCATAGTTTGAGAAGATGCTCACATAAGAAATATGAAGTAAAAGAGAGAATCAAGAAGCAAATTCAAAACACATTTTAAGTCTAACCCACTTCATATGCATAGGAATCTTGTAAATAAACAAGTCAAGAAAGCACAAAGCAACAAGCATAGGAAAGCAAAACAAGTGCAACTTCAAGACTTTCAACATACAGAGGGGAAACTTACTATTGTTGAGATACATAAAACCACGTTTCCCTCTCTCATAATAACTTTCAGTGGCAACATGAATAAAATTAAAAATATAACTATCACATAAAACATTCTTATCATGATACACATACATATAATAATTATTACTCTCCACATAAGCATAGTCATTCTTATTAACTGTAGTGGGAGCAAATTCAACAAAATAGCTATCATTACTATTCTCATCACCATAGTCATCAAAAATAGGAGGCATATTGTAATCACTATAAACATTCTCCTCAATAGTAGGTGGACTGAAAATATCATACTCATCATTGTAATCATCATAAATTGGAGGTTTGGTATCATCATAAGCATCTTCCAAAACTGGGGGACTAAAAAGATCATTTTCATAAAAACTAGCTTCCCCAAGCATAGGCATTTCCATAGCATTAAAACTTTGGAATGTGAAAAATAATGGTGTGTCACATCCCAAAATTCTCCAAATTTTGGAATGTGAAAAATAAATAAACAAAATAAATAATTGTTGAAATTTAGGGTGAAAAGAAACTTTTTGATTCCAAATGGAAAACATCAAAACCCATCTTGAACAAACTTTGAATAAAGTTTGAATCCAACAAAAATCAAATCAAGTAAAATGCATTCTTCATAAAGGCATCTTGAAATTTAACACTTGGAAAATAAACCAAAATTCTAAAACCCTAAAGGAAGAAAATCATCTCCAAGATTACTCTAAGCCTATGGATTTGATCCACATAAAAATTGGTCAGACAAACATTTTTAAATGATCAAGAATGATAAATGAAAATATTATAAAACCATAGAAACTGGTTTCACTTAATTTGGAGCCATAGATAAAAATCTTATGAATTCAATAAGATAAGGAAATTGAACTCCCAAAACTAATAAAGCTCCTATCTAAAAATCCATACCGAATTGTGAGAAAATAATCCTAAAGGGATTTAAAAAGATAAACAATATTAAATAAAATTATAAAAGTTGGAATCACCATTTTTGGATCCTTAAATAAAAAATATATGGATTTTGTAAGCAAAGTAAGAAATAAATAAATAAATAAGGAATATTTAAAAGCCAAACTAAATCTTGGCCAAATCCATAAGCATATGGAATAAATATAAAGATGATCCAAATAAAATAATAGGATAAAGATTATTCCAATAAAATTTTATGGCATTAAACCATATTCTAGATATATATGGATAAAGATAAAATACTTAATAGAAATGATTAATTAAATCATGGGAATATAATAAATGGAATTTGCCCTAGTGGAATAAAAGTTATTTTAACTTTAAAGAAATAAAAGAAGCATTTAAATAAAATTAATATGGTTTTAAAACTGTATTGAGTAGTATTTGAATTAAGGGAAATACCCAATTTAATTGATTAATAAAACATATTAAAATGATTTAAAAAGAATTATTTAAACACCCTAGTAAATTAATAAAACCTACTGAAAAAGTTTGGTAAAATTTAGAATTCAAATAGAGTTTTAAAACATATTTAATCCTTTTTGAAATAAAGACAAATGTCTATTTTTAAATAAATAATAGACCCTAAAAGAATAAAAGAAATATTCTAAATTGGACTTAAGACTCTATTTGAATTCAAATGGGGTTTGAATTATTTGGCAAAGGTTTGAATTCAAATGGGGTTTGAATTATTTGAATAAAAATCAAAACAGAATAATAGAAAAGGAAAAAAGAAAAAGAAACAGAACAAAAAAAATGGAAACCAGCCAGACCAGGCCCAGCAAGCCCAGTCCAGCCCAGCACCAGCCCACTCCCTCTCTCCCCGCGAGAAAATGCTTCGCACCAGTGAACCTACCCACGCAGTCGATGACGACCGGACCCCACCACTCCCCTCTCTCTCTCTCTCTCTCTCTCTGTCTCTCGCTGACCGCTGAGCCCCACCTGTCAGACCTTCTTCCTCACCCCGTGGTGACCACGCCGGCCGTTTCCTGTCGATGAATGCCGATGTTTAATTCGCATCAATGCCGCGCTTAAACCTCGCCGCGACCATGCTCGATTTATCGCCCAGTCTTCCTCCCCATTCCCCCCAGAAGCCACCCACCATCTGCCATCAGGCCGCTCAGAATTGCTCGAGAACCACCTCTGCCCCGACGACCTCTTCCAGCCGATTCCGGCGAAGCCAGACCACCTTCCACTCCCTAACACCCACCAGCTTGCTCCCCACCGTCAGGCGAACCTGCCCATAGCCCCAGCTTTCCCGTGCGCACCCCATATGCTCGACAACGACCACGTCTGAGCATCGCCGCCGTCTGCCTCCGCTCCAACGACCTCTCCCCGGTAATCCTGACCGCCCCTCCCCTCTCGTTGACACACGTATGATCGAATCTCTCGTACGCATCTAACGCCGCCTGTTTCGTGTCCTAGCGCGCTTCGTAGCCTCACCCCCGTCAACATTAGAACATGCCCGACGCCAGGGACAACTCCGGCGAGGAATCACAGCCACACCCGAGCGCCCCTTCAACGATGAAGACCACCTTGAGCATCTACTCGCCACGGCGATTCTGGTGAGCTACTCCTCTCTCTCCCTTGCTTTCTAAATCACCGGCAACTGCACCGTCTGACCGCGCCGCCGCCACTCGCCACCACCAACGCCGCTCATTCATGGTCAAACTCATAGCAGCCGTTGGATCTGGATCGCGTGGATAGGATAGAACAACTTAACGAAGGGGTATGAGTGATCCTGTGCTGCTCGATCTGTTTTAATCCAATGCATCACAGAGCTCAATACTCACAAACCATTTTTGACGAATCAGAACACAACATGTGGCTCGGGTTTTGTTTTAAAAACAGAATAGAATCTATTAGATGTTTGATTTTTTAAATTGCATAACTTTAAATCTACACGTCCAAAATTTGAAAATTTTATATCAATGGAATCAGCAAAACAAGTACTTTCTAACCATGTACTTTTTTTAGTAAATTGCTTCTGTTAAATTGGTTTTTTTACAAAAACATGTGTAGGCATAATTTGAATATAAAAAATTGTTCTAGAAATAATTTTAAGGTAAAATCTTTGGTAAATTATTATTTTTGAACCTACTGACCATAAAAACCAACTTATGGATTTAAAAATGTATTTTGTGAAGTTAAAGAGTAAATCTTTGAATAAAAGCATTTCTAGCTATTAAATATGATTTAAAATGCTTTTTGGGTAAAACCTTTGGGAAATGATTTGATTTAAACTCTCTGACCCTAAACACCAAATTTAGGAAAGTATATTTGGTGAACCCTACGAATTATTACTTTGCTAAACAGAATTTTCAACAACATAAAATATTACTTTAGTATAAAAATGGTTTATAGGTAAAACCTTTTGCAAATGGTTTCAATATTAAACACTTGACCTTAAAACACTAACAATTGTGTTAAAAATATATTTGGTAAACACTAGAAATATTCCTTGGATTTAAATCCTTTCTAGCAAAAACAAAAATAATTGAAAGTGGCCATTTTTCACTAACTTAATATCAAATGGTTTTACCACTTTTATAAATGACCAATAGGTGTTTTCAAATGTTTATAACCTATTAGAAACCACTTTCCCAAATAAAACAATCTTTGGCATGTCTACATGCATTGCTTTGTTTTTATTATTCTATGTGATGATTGCTTGAATGGTAGATTGAATATTTGCTTGCTTGATTGAATTGTAGTGGAATTTGAAGAGTGTGACTATTGAAAGATCAAGGAGTGAACTTATATTATCTACCAAAAAGGCAAGTGATGCTTCATTCTTTTGTCCCATTATTTTCACTATGCATTAGTGATATTTCTAAGTAGGACTTGCATGGAATTCTTGCTAAGTATAAACTATGCCATGGGAAACCCTAGTAGATGAAACCTTAGTAGAATTTTCCTAAGTGAAGATTCCTACTACTATCAATGCTTAGCCTAGCTAGTAGAAAACAAGGGTGGATTATGTTCATGCTATGTAATATTTCTAAGTAAAGGACTTGTGTTTTGTTTAATAAAACAACTCAGTGAATGAAACACCTCAGTGGAATGGTGATTGATTGGTGGTTTTTGGTTGAGTGGTTATACAAGGCCCATTTCTATGGTTTACCTTGTGTATCTCACTTGTGGATTGCCACCTAGGAACAAAGGGATTTGAGATGCCAAATGTTAAGAAGCTTCTAGTGCAACCACATGGCATTATGGCCTCTGCCTGGATCATATAGGTTGCAATAACTTAGACAAATGGAAAGCTGGTGGTAGGGGATGATAGGTTTGGAGCGCGTCCATTCTGGTCTAAGGGAAGGCTTCTGAAAGATCCTTTCTTGGTGAAATCAAGTCTTGTGGGGAAAGTGCACCACCTCTGCAGAAGGAAGAAACTAAGTACTTAGCCGTGTCCCCAGTAATGGACAACTTGAGCATCAAGACATGGAATCTATCAAGAATATCCTCATCCCAATTTTCTAAGTTAAAACTTGTGGTTTAACAAGGGTGAAGGTTCACCAATTTCTATTGGTGGTTCCTTGGGTGTTTTTGACAAACAAAAACTTAGTGTTTTCAAATGATAAGGAAAATATATTTTTAGAAAAGCAAGCCTAAGCTCCACTTAGCCAAATGCATATAGATGGTAGACTCCACTATACTACCATAATATCACTTGCCAATACAATTCAAATGTATTGACCCTTGTGGATGTAACTTATTATGTTGCAGGTTTGTTTGATGTTAGTGAAGTGTGTTGATTAGGATTATAAGTCTACAACCAACATGATTACCTGTAGCACTTTGAAGATGAAGGACCCCATGCTATAGTTATTTCTGCTGCATTGTAATGAGATAGCCAAATGAGCTATGTAAGATGTAATGAATTATTTTATTTCTGGTTATAAAGTTGTAATTATGACCTTTGTTTCTTGATATTACATCTTAAATGTGGATGCTAGATATTGATCCAGGGACTAGCATTGTAAACACAGGGATCTCTACCTTATTAAAGGTTGGGACCAGCATTGTAAATTTTAACCTAAAAGTAAGTGGTAAAATCTAAACGAATTTAAGCTTAGTTATCAATGAGTATGAACATTCTTGGATTTGAATTCGAACGACCAAGGTCATGGCCATATCTACATCATACTTTATATTTATGATCCCAATATCAAATAATTTGCATGCCGATAAATATGGCCATATTTTGAAAACAATCAAAGAGGAAGTAGTATTTAGAAGAGTATGCCTGGATCAGCTGCTCTCTCAAGAAGGAGCTGAACCGACTGTTTTCCTTGCTTAATTATTTTAGGGCCCTTTGTTCTAAATGTATGGAACCTCGACGTAATTTTCCCCCTTTTAGGTCCTTGATGTAAAATGTACTCCCACCCCACGGGTAAAAATTTAACATAAAATTAAGTGGTAAAATCTAAATGGATTTAAGCTTAGTTTTTAATGAGTATACACATTCTTGGATTTGAAGCCGAATGACCAAGATCATGGCCATATCTACATCATATATTGATGATCCCATATCCAAGAATTTTCATGCCGACAAATATGTCCATAATTTGAAAACAATCAAAGAGGAAGTAGCATGAAGAGCATGGCTCTATCTTTTGGTCTCTCGAGAAGGAGATGAACCTGAATGTTTTACTTCCTTAATTATTTTAGGGTCCTTTGTATTAAATGTATGGACCTCGATGTAATTTTCCCTCTTTTTAGGTCCTTGGCTTAAAAAGTACTCCCACCGCCCGTGTAAAATTCTAACATGAAAGTAAGTGGCAAGATCTAAATGAGTTTAAGCTTACTTGGCTTAGAAATAAGATGAACACAGATGTGTGCATTCCTTTCATGCATAGAAAATATGAATAATTTTCGCGCATTTGAACAAAACTCGTCAAAGTGATTGAAGATTCTCTCAACTTGATGGAATTGAAGTAGATCATCAAGTTGACTGCGATAAGTTTCAATATGACCTTTGCTAAACCTAATTTTGGTGGAGATTTTATCTAAGGTAGATCAAATGTAATAGAAGTTAAACCCTAATACATTACTTAATATGATTTATATTTCATCCTTAAGTAATCATATCCTAGTATTGATCCCACAACTCATGAATACCAAGTTATAAATATAACTTAAGTAACATGAATGTAACAATTTAATCTTGGTCTATCTTAATCACATCTACTTATACCATGAGTATCATGGTAATACCTAACCTTAACTCTTTACTGAGATTGAGTAGGAAAGAAACCAAGTCAAGATCATTCACCATATACCCTTCTTTCCATATCAATCCTTGTCATCTCCATTGGATCTTATTCTAATATCTGTTGTCCATCAATGTTGAGTAATCAACTATTGATTCACTAATTCTTATCCTATCAATTCTTGATCTATCAACTCATGTTCTTATCATAACATTAACTTTAAATCCTTTAGAGAAGGAAGTAAGAAGAGGTAAGCAATAATGCTAGATTTAAATATCATCTATAGAATGGGAGAGTTGGGAGAGAATAAGATCAATGTGACAATTGATGGAGTTAACTAACTCCTGAAATGATAGAAGAGTTATCTGGAATTTATATTTGCATGATAACAAAGAAGATTACAATGATTAATATTGAAGATAGTTATCAAGGAATAATCCTATTGGATTAAGTAGGTTTAGTCAATGAGTAATATATTCTATTTAGTTAGAGGTACTGAGCAGATAATTATAATACAACTGTAATGTTGTATTGATGAAGTCTTGGTTGGCCAACTGGAAACCTAAACCATAAAGGATCAAAGGATTATAATGATCATGCTTTAGTCACCAAGATTGAATTCTTATATCATGTATAAGTGACATTGGTAGATAGAACATGATTGAACCCTAGTATAGATATGTTATTCTAGGTTAGCCATGACAAGTCACCATGATATAATATGAAGTTAGAGTATAAGATATTGGAGTCAAGTAGAGATAAGATAGTATGATTAAGATGATGCTAGAGCAACATTGGATTATAGAAGTAGTATTTTCCTTTTGGGAAATACTAAACACTTGAGGTAAAGTAGGATTTGATATATATATATATACATCTACTGGAGTAATGTTGGTGATGGATGATAAAGGAAGTGTATGAATGGAGGCAACTATAACCATCTGTTGGATTGGAGATTATTAGTAGTATAATAGTTTGATAACCAAGTACATATATGAGAAGATTATGAAAAGCTTTAGTGTCAAGCTCATTGGATTTACAAATGGATTTAGAAGCATCAAAGGTGGATAAGAATATTCGTGTGCAGTAACACTCATTATGTTAACACATGATGATGGATATGAAGGAGTAGTATATCTAGGAAAGGAATTCTTTAAGTAGAAGTCAAGAATTATGAATTATGGAAGATAGGAATTATTTGTAAAACATTCAACCTTAAAGCTTTAATCAAACTTAATATTTATCTCATAGGTTTGGTTCATCATTTTATTCCCCAGTGGTTTATAGGAATATTTTCCTATAGAAAATCACTTAAGCACATCTTTGTCATTTCCAATTATCATAATCATATGTGCTTAGGAGTTATATTTATCAATTCTTATCCATAAGATATTCCAGATAATAACTTTCTATTTTAAAGGGTGATATCATTAAAGATCATAAACATAAAGACAATATGTTTAGCCATTAATCTTTACTCACATCAACAAAAGAATATAAGTATATTAAGTACCCTAAACCCTAGGGTAAGCATTACAATTCAAACCTAACCCTATGTTAAGTTATAATAAAATATATACATTGTTATTTCCTAAATTTATGAGAATAATACTAACCATATTAATTACTCAAAACTTTGTGTGTAAAGAAATAATGAAGGATCACTATACGTAAAAGCTTCTTTAGTATTATAAGTTAATAAGAATCAAATCTCATTAGTTAATAATATTGCATTCTTTAATAAGTTTATGGATATTAGATCAATTAAATTCATATCAAAAGACCTTACAAAATATTAACAGGATTTATGTAAACAAAATAAAGAAACATAACAATATATAATAAAAGTTCACAAATGATAGTGAATACATTTTAGGATTGTTGCAATTATCTAGCAGATAAAATTCTATGGGAAATATTCAAACAAATGAGTAATATATAAATCTGAAAGTAAAAATACAAAACAGAATAAAAAAAGAGGAAATAAGGAAAAAATAGTAGGAGGGCAGCATTTGGCCTGCAGCCCAATTTCCTCCTTCGATTTCTGACGCTCGCGCGCGCCACACCGCAGTCCACCTGGCCCAAGCCAGCCCAACTAGGCCCAATACCCCTTTATCTCTCATATCCGTTGTCTTCCTCCTAGGGACAAGATGCTCGGTGGTGCCACCGCCCGCCGTCTTCTGGAGAGGAGATAAGGACGTCGTGGTGCTCTGCTTCGATCTCATCCTCATTTCTCCCTCAGACGCTCTCTATCTTGTTTTCCTCTTCTTCACCAAAAACCTAGCTCGCCGGAGACTCTCGTCGTCGTAGCTCCGTAGCTCCTCTTGTTTGCCTGATACCACCACAAGAACCGCCAGGTCGTCCTCGTTATTCTTGTTGAAGCACGCAAGCCGATATGGTTCTAGACGCTCGGATTGTTATCTCACTCCCGAGGTCCGGCCATCGTCGATACCACCGAATTCGACCATGATTCGCAGCACCAAGCCTTCCATGAGCAACCTGGTGAGCTCCTGAATACCCTGGTCCTTCTCGATTCGTCGCACGCTCACCGTAGCATCTTTCCCGCGTGTGATCCGACCTCGCCACCGCAAAAGCTCGTCGCCGGTGACCTTTCGGTGACCAATTGGTGGCGGTGCGAGTACTAGGGTATTCCTTGTATCCGTGCGGTTCGAACAAACCCTCCCGCGTTCACCGGCGTGCACAGGTTCACCGCCGGCGACCTCATTCTGGTGGTGGAGACTAGGCTGGCGTCATGCTGACGTCATGCCTGCGTCTGTCGACCGGTCCATGCACATGTGGCTTGTGACCCCACCAGTCAGTGACTGTGTCTAGGTTTAGCTCGGTATAAAACGTATTTCCTGTCTAGCAAATTGATAGAACAAAATTAATTAAAAAACAAATAAATTCCAGAAATTAAATAAAATGAATAAACCTTAGAAATTCAATAAAAAAATTTATAATTCATAAAAATATATTTAATATATGAAAATTTTCAGAAAAATAAAATCTGTAACATTAAACTACTATCAAACATTATTATGATAACAAATTAAATAATTATTGTTTAATAAAGATTTTATAAGTATTAATACTCTGATAATTCATATTTAATATTGGTAAATATTAAAATATAAATAAAATACCAAAAATATTAGAAAAATAAGAACTATAATTTAAAACTATATTCATGCATTATTGTTTCATCTAATTAAATATTTATTATTTATTAAGTGTTTATAAAATAATGAATCTTATAAAAATCATATCTTATTATTTATAAATAACAAAAATAAATGCAATACACCAAAATGATCACAAAAATAATACCTACATGTTAAAAAGGTAATATTCAACTTTTGAGGTAAATAAAGAATTTAAACACTTTAATAACTTGAATTTAAACCTACTTCCTTAGTTGATAATTCATATAAGGGTAAATAAAATTTGCTAATATTTCTAAAATTAGTTGAGTCTAATAAATAATATTAGTCTTGAATATTGATAATATGAAGTCAAAATAGTTCAACAAATTTTATATACAATCTTATTGAATTATCATTCAACCATAAGTGTAGATTATTTTCTAAAAAGATCCTTATCCAATATAAAATCTTCAAGAATAATTTATGACTCAATAAAATCTTTTCCATTACTTCAACTACAAGTTTGTAAACATACCACCACACTATATTAAATCCATAAGTAGTTAAGTATGTTATTTCCTTGATTACAAATCATAACTAGACCTTTACAAAGAGATAAAAATTTCTATTCCATTATAAAATTAAGAAAACACTACTCAAATAGAAGTAATACTAATCTTAAGTAAATTTAAGGAAATATTATGAAGTGAACAATTTACAAATGCCATAATTTTTGTATCTTAAAGTCCATATATGTCTTTAAAGTTAACTTTAGTCTACAAGACTTTAAATAAAAGGCTAAAGACTCTATTATGTGTTTTATAGTTAACTTTAGTATATTTTAATTAAGACCTAAAGCATCTCAAGTCCAGACTATTTAAGCAAGCATAAACAACATCAATCACATTCTATCAATCATATTCTAAAAGTTGTCAAGATTGTTTAAACCTTAGTAAGGAAGTCTTTTCTTCAAATTTTATTCTTTTTGCCACTTCAAACAACTAATGACCATTAATAATAATCACCTTACATTAAGCTTTACTTATATACTTAGGATTGTTAACACTTAAATTACATATAAATGCCAATGCTTGTAAAGTAAGATTTGAAGGTAAGACAATTCTTATATAAGTAGTCTTTGAGTAGCATTCCACATGTGTGTATCTTATTGTTGTATGGTATTATAAATACGTGTTGTTCACACACACTCACAAGCCTTAATAAGAAGCACCAATGTGAAACTTATCTAAAAGTACAACACATGTTAAAGCAACCATTCCTAGTATTCAAAGACTAGAACAACGTTATCCCCGGGATTCGAGTTTACTAAATTGCATTACATTACTTATGCATAATAGCATCTTGCATCTGTAAACATTAGTCCTTACTGGACCAATGATGCTGATTTCAGATATTGGATCTTCTATTTTCTCAAAGACCGTGAGTGCATAATCTTGCAATCACAAAAGGCCAGTTCCCACTTGTTGATGTACTTTGTTTATTTTCTGTAAAGTATTTTACAAATCCAGTGTTTTCATCACCTGCATTTGAAAAAGGTCAGAAAACACTATTTTCATAATAATGTGATTATAGGTTTTTTACCATGAGGTAATAACCTACTATGAAAGTTCCGGTGGTAAAGGAACATATTATCTAGGACTTAACAACCAATGTCGCCAATGATTCTTGCGCCGTATATTACGTGTTGACCATGAGATTTGGAATGGGACAGAGAAGTCAGTTGTATCTTCTTCCTCTCGCATGTACCCGGATGTGCAGGTCATGGCTGTTATCACTCGTAGCGTGCATATTAATTGGTAATTCGTAGAGGATATGCAACATATGGGTGGGAACCCTCAACGTCCCATGATAGTTCTGGCATCTAACGGTCTATACAAACCATTGCCGTAATTCAATGGGTGGGCATGGTGTACACCAAGGAGACATGCAGGGTCGCGAAGGGGGCAGTGATTGGCTTGGATCTTAGACTGGGCCCCATACTAAGGAAGTATGGACAATGTAATGTCTTGGTTGTGCAACAAAGCTAAGGTCTCTCATGGGTAAAGTAACGCACCTCTGCAGAGTGTAAGAACTGTAACTTGTTACTCCCTGTTCCGGGAAGGAGCTGCGAACGCGGCGGGAAAGGAACTCCATGAAAGTTCTGGTAAACCCGTGAAGGCTGACAGGCATAGCTTTTCCAAATAAAATCAACCTTTGAAGAAATGTTTATGAAAACGTGCATTTCCTACGACCTATGGTATGTGGCTGTAGATATAGTGCATGAAACACTCTGTTTCTAGTAAACTTGCTGAGTACGCTCGTACTCAACGTATCTTCTTAACCCTTGCTATATTCTGATGCCAATACAGATGACGTCTACACCAAGTTATGCTTCAGAAATCATCATCAAAAGCTCAAGCTCTTCAATGAAGTCAAGAAAGTCAACATATACATCAACTCAAGAGAAGACGAAATCGCTGATTAAATAGAAATATAATCTCTAGCCATAGAACCTACTTCTGTAGAGTATTGCAATAGCAACAATGCAAGCCTCAATAGTTCAGATACTAGTCTATTAGTATATTAGATTCGAGTTAATTGCTTCTGATTATTCTTTGTAAGAAGTTTCTTTCTCTCTCTTCAACTTAGAGTGTTCTCTGGATCTTTTGTAAAGAGTCGCGTTGTAACCTATAGTCATGTCTTGGACCTGCTGTGTTTTTGGTGTACCACTCTGAGGGATGTAATACTAGTGAACGGTGTTTCATTGGTGTTATGTCAACGACTATAGTGTACTACATCATGCAGTGGTATGCTGGGTCACCGCAGCTGGTATCAGAGCATATGCTTGGACCTTAGGATTAAAACCCTTTTAGGAAGATCTATAGGTTGGATAGTGACTATAGAAACCATCTTATCTAAACCAAATATTCGTATGACTTGTGATGAGTATCCACTTGAGGATAATCTTGTCACACTTAAGTTGGATGCTTTGGTCATCTTTCTTAAAAGTCGTTATCCATATTTTCTTGGTATAGTGCTAGTCCCAAGATAGTAGAACACCATTAATATGTCTTAAGTAAGCTAAAATAGTAATGTAGATTATGACTAAGTTTAGGATATCATATGGAGTAGTTTAAATAGTGTAGCCTAACCATAGAATTCAGGTAAGGCATTAAAATTTTATTGATAATTGGTAACAATAGATAACATAATTAAGACTATTAGAGTAGATATAGATGTACGAAAAAGTAAATCATGTGGGATTCACTTGATAATTCTACGTGATGAAGTGAAATTATGTTAAAGATCAATGATAGTGTAATGAGAAATAAAGTCATCATGGTTAGATTAGCTCTTGAATAATGATAAAGAGGCAAAAGCATAACAAGATCATGGTGAGATTAGCTCCAAACCCATGGTGAGGGTATAAATATGACAAGAAATTAGTAAATCATTCTGAAGTAGAAGTAAGAAAATAATATGTTAGAACCATGATAGAAGTTTTAGGTGCTAGAAAATTCCCATAATATTTATTTTAAGTTAGTAAATAGAATCCGATTAGTCATTTGGAGTGATCATGTGAGGTTAGTTTACTAATAAAGAAAGGGTGGTTATACTTAATCATTCCAAAGGTGAGACCAAAGGTTAGTCAAAACCAAATTGAGACCACTTTGCTTAAAAATTATCCTGTTGCAATTGAGCAATTTGGGTAAATATTGAGACAAAGTATAGTTTGACCCTATGTGCTAAGTATCACAATGTAAACCTATATGAGGAGGTGTCATATACTACACAACTAAGCCTGAATTCTAGAGATGTTATACTCAACTATTACATTCCAGGCTTAGAATACTGTGTGTTATATGTACCACATTTGGATTTATTGGTTTTTCTTGGATCTTTTTGATTGACTAGATCTGTACATGAAGTTTGACTTGGTGTAAAAATGCATGTTGCAACATCCAGTTACTACTTGATGTTATAGATCTAGATAGAAAAGGGAATTCGTGTAAGGGAGTGACGAGTTTCAAAGACCAAGATGAAGACTTACATGAAGAATGAAGCCAAGTATAAGGAGTATCAACACAATTTGAGGGATGGATCAAGTTCAGATCATTCTTATCTAGCTATAAGAAGGATCATTAGTGTAGAACATGTATGGACCAACAAGAAGTAATGAACGTAAGTTCGACCAAAGTAGGTGATGTTGCTAAGAATTAATGAAGTAGTAGTACCTAGTTCATGGAAGCATCATGAATTAGTACAAAGAAGAAGCTTTGGAGCCAAAATGGTATTCAAGCTCTGACAATTCGGAGAAAATGCCGGAAGTATGTCGGAAACCGTAGGGTAATACATACACCCTAGGATGGTTCACAGTTGGTATCTTGTTCGCAGCTAGTATTTGGTTGACTTAGTTAACCAGATGATTTTAATATTGCATAAAGAGCATAAAACTTGGCCCAAGTTAAGTAAGACATAAATGAGTATAAAAATTAAAGCGACCGTCTTTCGAGGCTCTTCGTGAAAATTGACTTACCAAAGAGAGGATGTCCAAATAGCTAGTAATACAAGTAATGTTGGAAGATTCATTACGGAGATCCACAATTGTGTGGGTATACCGAAAGTTCTTTCGTGAAACCTTAAATAGGTTAAGTGTAAGCTTAACAGAGACCAATATCTTAGTTATAAAGCCAATGGTTACTATACAGGTAGTTTAGAGGCCATTAGTAAACCCTATGGGGGAGAGTAAACAATAAACGGAAATACTGTTATCTGAAAACCCGAGTAAGGATTGGAAAATAAATACTAACCTATGACAATACTAAGCCTTATTTTCATAAGGTCAAAAGAAGTCATCATTATTAAAGTACTTTTGGAAGTATGTCTAGGTGAAAGATCGAAGTTACTTCAAGATAGTAGTGATCAGACCTTAAGTTGATTGGAAGTTAAAAGAAGTACTTAAGACAATAACAAAAGATTTTCTAAAAGCTTGATAAGGTAAAAGATTAAAGATGATAAAATGGAATAATCTTAACAAAATAATTCTAGAGGAACAACTCTTAATTTATCATTAAGAGGGAATAAAGCACATCCAATTGGACATGTATAGAGAAACAAGAAATTCCGATGGGGATGGACTAAATGAGTTCAAAACCAATCTTCGGAAGGATTATCAGTGTAAACTATACCATGACAAATCAAATGGTTAGTCTTTTGGCCACAACCGATGTCTAATAAAAAATTGAAAAACCTGTCATAGTGGAACTTCCTAGACCTTACATAGTATAGCAAGGAAGCTTTATGATCAAGTAAAGGAATTGGTTTAGGATATCTAATCAGGATAAGGAACTAAAGAAGAGACCCCAAATTAAGGAGTTATAACAAGGAAATATCCCTAAGGGAGTAAAGTAAAAGGAACTTTGGGATATTGGAGATAACAAGTTGGAGATTGTCAAGTATGATGATAATTCAAAGAACAGATCTGGATATGGGATACTACAATTATTTCCATTGAGGTTACCATGGAGCTGAGACGTGTCGTAACCAATACAGGACAATTCCTCATTCCGAAACGTGAGAGTATGCGAACTTCGAGGACGAATTTTATTTTAAGGGTGAGAGTATGTAACATCCCAGCATTAGAGCTTATAAATAAGCTGAACACATATGTGTGCATTGCATTCATGCATAGAAAATCTGAATAATTTTCGCGCTTTTGAACAAAACTTGTCAAAGTGATTGAAGCTTCTCTCAACTTGATGGAATTGAAGTAGATCATCAAGTTGACTGCGATAAGTTTCAATATGACCTTTGTTAAAACCTTATTTTGGGTAAAGGAGATTTTATCTAAGGGTAGATCAAATGTAATAGAAGTTAAACCCTAATACATTACTTAATGATTTATATTTGATCCTTAAGTAATCATATCCTAGTATTCATCACACAACTCATGAATACCAAGTTATAAATATAACTTAAGTAATATGAATGTAACAATTAAATCTTGGTCTATCTTAATCCCATCTACTTATACCATGAGTATCATGGTAATACCTAACCTTAACTCTTTAGTGAGATTGAGTAGGAAAGAAACCAAGTCAGGATCATTCACCATATATCTTTCTTTCCATATCAATCCTTATCATCTCCATTGGATATTATTCTAATATCTGTTGTCCATCAATGTTGAGTAATCAACTATTGATTCACCAATTCTTATCCTATCAATTCTTGATCTAGCAACTCATGTTCTTATCATAACATTAACTTTAAATCCTTTAGAGAAGGAAGTAAGAAGAGGTAAGTAGTAATGCTAGATTTAAATATCATCTATAGAATGGGAGAGTTGGGAGAGAATAAGATCAATGTGACAATTGATGGAGTTAACTCACTCCTCAAATGATAGAAGAGTTATCTGGAATTTATATTTGTATGGTAACAAAGAAGATTACAAGGATTAATATTGAAGATAGTTATCAAGGAATAATACTATTGGATTAAGTAGGTTTAATGAGTAATATATTCTATTTAGTTAGAGGTACTGAGCAGATAATAACAATACAACTGTAATGTTGTATTGATGAAAGCTTGGTTAGCCAACTGGAAACCTAAACCATAAAGGATCAAAGGATTATAATGATCATGCTTTAGTCACCAAGATTGAATGCTTATATCATGTATAAGTGACATTGGTAGATAGAACATGATTTAACCCTAGTATAGATATGTTATTCTAGGTTAGCCATGACAAGTCACCATGATATAATATGAAGTTAGATTATAAGATATTGGATTCAAGTAGAGATAAGATAATATGATTAAGATGATGCTAGAGCAACATTGGATTATAGAAGTAGTATTTTCCTTTTGGGAAATACTAAACACTTGAGGTGAAGTAGGATTTGATATATATATATATATATATATATATACATCTACTAGAGTAATGTTGGTGATGGATGATAAAGGAAGAGTATGAATGGAGGCAACTGTAACCATTTGTTGGATTGGAGATTATTAGTAGTAGAATAGTTTGATAACCAAGTATATATATGAGAAGATTATGAAAAGCTTTAGTGTCAAGCTCATTGTATTTACAAATGGATTTAGAAGCATAAAAGGTGGATAAGAATATTCTTGTGCAGTAAAACTCATTATGTTAACACATGATGATGGATATGAAGGAGTAGTATATCTAGGAAAGGAATTCTTTAAGTAGAAGTCAAGAATTCTGAATTATGGAAGATAGGAATTCTTGGTAAAACATTCAACCTTAAAGCTTTAATCAAACTTAATATTTATCTCATAGGTTTAGTTCATCATTTTATTACCCAATGGTTTTGAGGAATATTCTACCTAGGTGAGGATTCCTCCCTCTCCCTTGACGCCGGCCATGAGGTGGAGTTAGGGAAGGATTCCCCTTCCCCAACCGCCTCTCCCCAACTATAAAATAAGGGGGTGGGGCGCCCCAAGCCACGACCCCAAAAACCATAGCCACCGTCCCTTGGCCCCCCAAGTTGACGCTGCCTAGACCCTCCTCTAAACAACCTCCATCTAGCTAAAACCTAGCCGTTGGCCATATCTAAACATCGTCCCTCTAAACCCTAGATTGTCGGGGCTCTCTCTAATCCATCATACTTGCACCGGCTTAGGCGAAACCCTATGGGATCTCCCCTCTACTTCTGACACCACGCCATCGTGCTGCCAGAATCATGAGGAGAGAGCTACAACCTCCGCTGCCTGCTAGAACAAGGGAGAGGAAGGTCTTCATCGAGTATCGTACGTGTGACCAACTACGGAAGCACTGCCTGAAGGATCGTCTACGCGATCTTGAGATCGGCAAGTGAACGACTACATCACCCACGAGAATCCGATCTCGTTAACCTCTTTGGAATCTTCGAGGGTTAGTACTCTATCAACTCATTGCATCAATCTAGTAGATAGATCTTGGCTTGTGTGTGTTCATGCGATAGATTTTTTTGTTTTCCATGCTACGAACCCCTACATATCCCTCATTTGTTTTATCACACCATTACTTATTGTTTAACATGTTTATAGATGTGTAAAAGATACAACTTGATAGTACACTTGCATATTATGTTTCATTGAAAGGATTTAAACCTATGAACTTTACATGATTATGAAAGAAGCAAAAGTGACAAACTCCAATGTCCATGTTTATTTTTATCACCTTCATGCTCGAGGATGAGCATAGGTTAAGCTTGGGGATGTTGATGCATGTAAAATGCATACATGAACTTTGTAGTTTTTTAACATGTTTATCCACATATTTGCATCACATATAATGTTATATCCATGTTTTACATTGATTTTTGGGGATTTACAATGATCGCCTTTATTTTGGCTATAACCCAGTAGGGCAGAAAAACCCTGTTTTCAATGTTTTTGATACTTTAGGACCTATATGAAGTCAAATGGGCATGAGATTTTGGGGATGTCAATATTTATCCAAGAGAAAGCATCTGGAGCATAAGAACCTCACCTGGAGGGCCAGGAGGCCCAAAAGAAACTCGGTGGCGTGCCTAGCCCAGGTGGGCACGTCACCTACACTCTTTTCCTCCTCGGTCGTATGATCGCCTTGATTCTTTCGCCCATGGAGTTATCTTGACCTAAAAACCCCTATATAAGGATCCCCTGGGGAGTCCTTGAGACAGAAGACACCAAAAATGAAAACACCACCAAACAGAGTCAGATCCAGCGAAGATTGGAGGGGGAAACTCTGCCGGAGCCGCCTCCAGGGGGATCTCCACCCTCTCCAACATCTCCAGCATCATCACCATGATGAAGAGGGAGTAGTCCACCTCCGGACTATGGGTTTGTGGAAGTAGATTGATCTATTTCTCTCTTGTTCTTCATAGATCTAGTACCATATGAGCTTCCCAACATGATTATGGTCATATATGTAATTCTTATGTGGTGGATCTTTATTCTATGATTTGATATGTGAGATTGGAACCTATTTTGTGTAAGATATATTGGTAGATGCATATCATGTACCCCGTTCTTAATTGATTGTTTTGATCCAACTTGTATGCAAGAACTTATATGGAGAGAAGTGTGTATTAGATGGAGTAGCATGGTCGTAGTGATTGAATTGTGACAACAATATTCAAGATCTACTTTGGGTTTTACCTCTCTTTTGTTGCCTCACTAGGGGTAAAGTGAAATTATGTGCTATAATTATCATGTGATAGTGAGATAATCTTGTTAGATCAAGGTAGCATATTTGTATTTCAAACATCATGTTATATTACTTAAAGCTACACTACGATTTGTTCTTAATTCAAGATTGCATGGAGTTTACCTTTCTTGAGGAGTATAAAATATATGTGTTTCATCTCTATGTTAGAACTTAATGCCCATATGAATGCTTATCATACACATATATAAGTTCCATGAATATTTATCATTGATGAATTGATTTATGATGGCTACAACTTAAAAAGAGAGTAGACAAGTGAACACATGAACCCCGGTCCAATTTTAATCATAAGAAACACCTTTCCATTGCAACTACTACCTTTTATATTTTCTATAGTTTATTATTTCAAAAATACAAAAATACTTTCCCTACTTGCAATCACTCATAAAAACCCAAAAAGAACTCTACTATCTTCCATATCATCTAGTTTGCATTACTTTACTTTATTTATATTTCATATTACTAATATGAAACCTTGTGCTTGATAACCACTTGGTGGAGTTGGGGACACAAGACAAATTATTTACTTTATAGGTTGCTTGAAGAGGAGAAGATGAATAAAACTCCCACAACCAATTCCCCGAGAGGTCGATATAAACCCTCGAGTCACCCTTGTGGGGAAAAGAAGCTTGCTACAACACTCTGCACTTGGAGTCCCAACTAAAAGTGGCCACGATTGTTGCCATCAACACTTGCTTGGTCGCAAGTTATTTTATATTCTCTAATCCCCATCCTAAAAATACAAAAAGATTTTTCCCTTTTTTTTCCTTTTTTCGCGAAAATGGATTTGCCTTTTGCCTATTTTATTTTATTTTATTATGGAAGTGATTTTTACTTGAGTTTTGAAGGAGCACATCCCTATAAGGAATAGGATTATGAAGTCGCTCATGAGAGGTATGTCCTATGTCTCACACTTTCAAAGTTTGAATTGTTTATCTTAGTTGGTTGATTTTCTAAGATGCTATGCTAGTGGGGGTATTTAAAAATAGTTAGAGTGGAGATTTTTATTTGTATGAATGATTAGTTGTGAAAGATTTTTCTCTAGTTCTTGTAGCTAACTAAGTCTTGTCTTGGAAACAATATTGCCAAACAAGTACAACAAGAAAAGGTCTCAAATTTATGACTTGTTTGATGAATGATTGTATTGAGAGTTTATCTTTGAAGATACTTAACCCCATAGATGTTTTGATAGAGTTGATAGCACTCTTGAAAGTAGTTGTTTGATTGAAATGAAGTTTATCGGTAATTGTGATTCATGCCAAATATAACCTTGTGGATCAAACTATGATACTATTTAAAGAGTTCTATTTTTTCCACGCACACCTTTGGATGCCAACAACTCTTCTAGCCTACAAATGATCAATGGTACAAAACCTGATTTTGGCTATGAGTTAACGACATGGGTGGCACTTGTCACCATAATGGGAAAAATTATTGGTACTCTTGAAGGTTGTGCAAACCATTGTTTAAAAGAATCACTCAATGATCCTTGTTGAGAATTATCCTTGAAAGAAGGAAGAAAAAATATGTATGAAGATCCACATAACAAGGAAGAAAAAATATGTATGAAGACAATGGAATAGAAGTGTTTTGATAGTCTTGATTTATTGATGTGGGTGGCAATAAGACACTTCACTGTTATGCTACTTAGGACATGAACTCTCTTACTAAATTTTGCTATTATAAAACACCCTAGTGTTCCTTGGCAAGCTAAGAGTTAATTAGAGGAATTGGATTGATTGTTACACTTCTAGTTATTTATACTTATATTAAACTCTACTTTGATTACCTTGAGTTATCAAAGCATGTATAGTGTTCTTGGCATGTCTCTAACTTTGATGAGCCTTTCAAATGGAAGAAGTGCTGGATGCATATGACTACCAACTGTAAGTGAATTCATATTCTCGTTATTTTTAGTTTAATTGCTGAATTTCTTATAGTTTTGTTGTTTTTATTGCTCAAGGGCTATCAATGTTTGAGCTCTAGGGAGGTTGATGGCTCTGAAAATAGCAATGTTTCCACGTTTAAATATTATTTTTGGTCGACCAATTGAAAACAATCTCTCTAGCCTTGCCACTAATGAATAATTATTGCAAAGATATCCAAACCATTGCTTTGAATTGTACTATGTAGGAAATCATGTTTTTAATACGAAATCATGAGCCATTAATGAAGATTTTGAGGAAGTCCACACAACCAAGTAATCCTGGAGCAATTACCAGGTGTCAGCGGCCATAACGACCACTAGTATGGGCAGGGCCCGCCCGTACCATGTGGTGACGACCTCGTCTCATCAAACCCTACAACTTTCATGAAGACGCCTATATATTTCGAGGTCCTAGTCTCCGCACAGAGGTCTGCCATTCTCAGTTTGCATCACGCGACACCAAAAAGGGAGATCCACACCATAGTTCATCCCCTCCAACTTCCATCCTCTCCATTAGCCATTACTTTGTACTTGAGATATCCTTGTGACTCGACGACCATTGTAAGAATATTTCATTTCAATCTAAGTATTTTGCACAATGTTTTCTATCCTTGATCTTATTTTTATGAGTGGGTAGTCCTCATGGGCTGCGGGTTGGGGTGAAACCTTGCAGCGATTATGTGCATCTAATATATGGGAGCATTATGTTTTGTTTGATTAAGATATTTGTATGTTTTGTTTCTTTGTCTCTTGCCTCGGTCTTTGGACATGTAGGTACCCATGATCCCTGAGATTGATAAAGGATTGAGGTGAGATACTTGGCTAGTGGCGATCATATAGGAAACCCGGTGATAGAAAGGGTTGTACAGTCTTCGCTTAGCGACCCATTCGGAAACAACAACAACATCTCTCCTTAAGGCTTTGATCTATGTTTTTCATTTAATAATTGTTTGTATCTGATGACCCACAAGTATAGGGGGTGTATCGTAGTACTTTTGATAAATAGGAGTGTCGATCCCACTGAGGAGTAGCAGGTGTTGACTAGTGTTATGGATCAGGAAATCTCTGTAAATACTTAGCAAACGAATTTTTAGGTTTTTTTTATAAAGCAAGTAAATAAAGACAACAAATAATTGTAGCAAGTGGCCCAATCCTTTCTTAGCAAAGGACAAGCCGGTGGAAATACTAATGAGGACCAAACATTCTAGAGGACACTTGGGAATACTGTCAAGTTCTTTCGTTTCATATAGCTGATTAATCTTCTTTGGTTTTATAAGTGTTGTGTGGGTGAACCTGTGCTAATGTACCGACCTTACTTGTACAAATACATACTTTTGGTTAAACCCCTTGCAAGCATCCGCAACTACAAGAAAGCAATTAAGATATAAACCTAGCCACAGCCTTAAACTCTAAGATCCTACACTCCCTTGTGCAATGGTTTCCTAACG
The DNA here is from genome assembly GCA_910589765.1 of Avena atlantica. Lineage (NCBI taxonomy): Eukaryota > Viridiplantae > Streptophyta > Magnoliopsida > Poales > Poaceae > Avena > Avena atlantica. The sequence goes on along the minus strand of OU342735.1, from coordinate 118,517,379 downwards.
GGGTTTCAGGTTTCTGTCACTCCGGCAACCCCACAATTAGTGTCACATCCCAAATTTTAGATTTGGTCTTGCATGTCATTCATATCATTGCATCATGCTTTTCCATGCAAAACCGTCGAGTGAAAAGGTTCGGCGAAATGCTATTTCCAAAACCCTATTCTATTCTATTACGAGGCTCATGCGGGAGGCTTTAGTAGGACTAGCATTGTCCACCCTTGTAGCCTAGTGGTTTCGCTCAACCCTTGAACCTAGATTGTTACCCTCGACTGTACAAAACCGTAGGAGCAAGAATCGCTCGATTCGGAGCTCGTACAGAGAAGTTGCGGCCGTTTTAGTGAATCGTCGGAAAACGGTCCGAATTTCCGGACCGATTTCCGAGTCCGAAACCAACTCTGTGCCGTTTTCGCGTAGGATTCCGCGAGGGGCCCCACATAAAGAGGCCACCCGGCCTCGGGATCCGCACCCCACCCCGCCGCTTCCTGCCTGCCCGCGATCGCGCCGCCGCCTCGTTTTCCGCGCCGCCGCCTCGGCCTTCGCGCCACGCCGCCGCCTCCCCGCCGCGAGCCGCCACCGCCTGGGCCCCGCCTCGCCGCCGATCCCCGCCGCCAGCAGGTACGCGCCGCCCACGCCTCTCCTCTCCACCACGCCACCCGCGGCCAGCCGCCGCCAAGCCGCCTCCACCCGCGCCCCGCACGCCAACCCCGCCGCCAAGCCGCCGCCTGCAGCGCCCGCCGCCAGCTGCTGCTGCCGCTGCCGCCTCGCAGCGCGAGCCGCCGCCAGCGCGCCGCCTCCCCGCAGCCGCGCAGCGCCCCGACGTCGCTCGCCTGCCGCCGCCTTGCTGCCGCCGCTGCAGCGCGCCGCCTCGCTGCTGATGCGCGCGCCGCCGCTACTGCTAGCTGCTGCTGCTTGCGCTGCTGTATGCGCGCGCGCTCGCCTTCGCGCGCATCCACACGCGCACACACGCGCGCAAGCTTGCCTGTGCACGCACGCACGCACACCCGCGTTCCGTTTTGCGTGCCGCGTAGACTATCTTGGACCGTACGCTGACCGTCTCCCTCTCACGCAGGCAAAGCACCGCCGTCCGGAATCGATCGTCGCACCGTCCGGAACTCGCCGCCATCCGTTTCACCATTTGTTTCCGGTAAGCCTGCAGCCACTGTCATATCTCAAATCAGCGGCTCATATCGTTCGTTGACCGGTCAGACTCAGGCGTTGATTAGTCAGACGCCCAGTCAGCGCCCAGTCAGCGGACGTGTTGACCAGTCAACAGACACAGTTGACTGGTTAATTTCGTTAATCGTTTTAGTTGACAGATTTCGGTAGAAACTTGTAAATTGCGTAGAAATTAAACCACTTGGCCAAAAATTGTAAATAAAATATGTGTAGATTCAGTGAGTCATGTAGAATCTCGCTGTACCTTTGGTTCAGACTTTTGCAGCAAGGTTTAGTACAGTTTAATCAAACTAGTTAGTGGCCTTTTCAGAGTAATAAATTCGTAGAAAAAGATCCGTAGCTCCAAAAATCGCGTATGATATGTCCCTGGATTTAGTGGAACGAGGGGAATCTCATCGTGAATTAAAAAAATAGGATTACTGTAAAAACTTCTGCAGAAACTGTCTAGTGGATTTCTGTAGTGTTTTAATTACTCGGGGAGTTTTATAATTCCTTTTTGAGTAATTCCAGTTGGTACTGTTTCTAATCAGCGATGCCTATGCGGTAGAATTTTCCCAAGATTTTACAAACAGTATACTACCGGTAGTAAATTATTTGAGTTCTAGCTCTACTTTTGAGCATTACTTTTTGCTAAATAGTTTTCCTTGCGCTAAAACTATTTTCCATGCATGCAATCAGTAGTATTATTGAATAGGATTATGTGGTGCAGCTGTAGCACCAATTCACTTGTCTTGCATACCTTCATGCATCATCCTTGTTGCATATGCTTGTGGATTGTTTGTTTATGATTGCAATTGTATCGTGTAGATTGTGACGAGTGCAACGCTTGCTCGTGTGTGGATTGTTCTTCCGACCGCTACAACCAAGGCAAGTAGATGCTACTTTGTTCATGATATCGTCCTACTATTTTCAATGCATTGTCGTGTATTTTGTAGTTGCATGTGTAGGATGATACTATCGCTATGCTATGTCCTATTATGTGGTAGGACCCTCTTTGTAGATGAACCACCGTTGGTAGATGTGCTTAGCCATGCTTTAATGAACGAGGGCTGGGTTACATCATTGAGACTTGTTTCTAAAAGTATTGGTTTGTGAAAACTAAAACAACTTAATCAATGAATCTCCTGGGTGTGATGGTATTGATAATTTTTGGTGGTTTCATGGCGGAAAGGCACCCAGGTATCAACAGAGAATGATTGGCTTCTTTATTGTGTAGCTTACGTGTACAACCATGTGCCAATAATGGAATGGGCGGTTGGTTGGACTTAGTAGGTTGTGGTAACTCGAACCCGCGTATCCAGAGATGTAGAATTTTGGTAGGTTGGACCGGTGCGCGTCGGGATTGAGGAGCTACTTCCCGAACAGTCTCTTCTTGGTCTTCTCCCTATCATCACCCAAAATGAGAGTGATGGTACAAGCTGGGCTGGCCAAGTCACATGGGTAAAGTGTACAAACCTCTGCAGGGTGTATAATCTAATCGATTAGCCGTGTCCCCGGTTATGGACATCTGAGTTGCTTGATATTGATTCCATGACATGTTTCTCGCTCATTCTAATTTCATAATTTGTTTTAACATTGTTGGGTTAACTTAATTGGGATCTTTTCAAAGAAAATCAAAAACTGTTTATGAAAATAGGACAAATGTATTTGCAAATACAAGCCAGACACAGCTCCACTTGCCAGATATGCATGTAGATGTTAGCACTATTGTCTCCTTTACTAGCTCTACTTGCCATACATTCCATGTATTGACCCTTCGGGGCTGCTACGTTTCATGTTGCAGGTTATTCCGATTCTGATTAATCGATATAGGACACGGTAATCCACTCGGCACTTGTTCACTTGTGGGCAATTTGAAGAATGGAGGATTTGCTTTATTTATGTTGCTACCTGAATAATTTGAGCTAGCCTTGAGCTAAGATTTTATTGTAATAATGGTACTCTGGATCTTCTTTATCTATGATGCACGGATATTTTGCTATGTTATTCATCTTATTCTATTGTGGGCCAATGAACCGATCCAGGGATTGGCATGTCACATAGAAGCCACGGTCTTTTCAGAACCGGGGTGTTACAATTAGTAGCCAAATACACAATGCATTCCGCTAGGCCCATAAATGGTGAAGTATCATGTAGTCGACGTTCACATGACACCACTAGAATAATAGCACCACAAATTAAATATTAAACCATTGAATAATACCTCAACACAAATCCACTACTAACAACATGACTTCTCCCATGTCCTCAAGAACTAAACGAACTACTCACGAGACATCATAGATCAAGATCAGAGTTGATATAATGATGGATAACAATCTGAACATAAACAATAATTCAATGGTTCCACTCACAAGCATCAACTACAATAGTAATCAACACCAAGAAAGTTTCCCCTAAGAACTATGCAAGATTCAACACAATTGTTACATCAGGATGGAGTGGTGATGATGGTGCTGGTGGAGATGATGGTGTGTATGATGATGATCCCGTTGAAGTCTAGCTTGATGATGGTGTTGATGGCGATGATCTCCCCTCTCCGGGGAGGAATTTCCCTGATAGAAATCTGTCTGCCGGAGAGCTCTTTCTCTCTCAGTGTTTTCCTCCCGCAGAGGCGGCGGAATATTTCTGTGGTTGCTCCCCGTGTATTAGGGTTTCGAGGAGAAGATATAGGCGAGAGGGCGGAGCCAGAGGTGGGCCAGGGTGGCCACACCCCCTGTAGGCATGGCCTAGGGTGGCCCGCGCCTGGGTGGGTGTGGTCCCCCTGTGGCCCAACTCCGCCTCCCCTTCTGTCATCCTTCGTCTTCTAGGAAAATATATTTTTCTGTAGTTTTTCTGGTATTTTTATGTTCTTCACGAAATTGCATCAAAACACCGCTTTTTTCCATCAGAATCCTGACTCCGGCGGTTCATTCTCCAAGAATCATCCAACATGCAAAAATAGATGAAAATGCATAAGTAACACCTCTTAATATGAAATATATCAATGAATAGAGGCAGATTATGATATAGAATGGTGATGCAAATTGGACGTATCAACTCCCCCAAGCATAGACCTCGCTTGTCCCCAAGCAAAAACTGAGCTCAGTAACATGTCCACAAGTTTATGGAGTGAACTGTCGATAAAAAGAATACAGACAAGAAGCATCACACTTACCAATGCACAACTCATAGAAGAAAGCAACTCACCATTATATAACTTATCTTGCAACAAGTATAGGAGTCACAATAAAGATGCATAAAGACAAATCATAATTGGGATCGGTAAACTTTGTTCTTGGTCACAGAATAGTTGGCAAACAGTTTTCAAGTAAAGCTTTTGTAAAGAAGTTTACAACAAGATTACTCTTTGCTCAAACATAAAAGGTTTTTCATAGTGATAGCTTTCAAAGTAATACTCATTTAGATAAGAGTCTTGTGCAAACAAGGAAGATAAAGAAACATGATTGAATAAATCATCACATGAATGCTTGAAACACAAAAAATCAAATGCTTGCTGGAGATAGAGAGGAATAGGTTTACTGACTCAACTTAGAAGTAGAAGAAAGGCCCTTCATAGAGGAAAGCAGGGATTTCAAGTTCATAAAGAGCTTTCAAAAGATTATGGTACTCACTAGCTTTGAGCTCTCATTGCCCCTCAAATAAGAATCTTGAGGTGATTAAAGTTAAAGTCAACAAAGCTGGAGTATATACTTGACAAAATATAAGTTGGCAATCTCATGTCCCTTGAGTACGAGGGCCGCTCTTCATGCAACTCAACTTTAGTTACCGGTAAGTTCTTGTCATAGTAAGTACATGTGTATCATAGAGAACCGCCAATAGGGTACCCCTTGCACATGATACAAGAGCTATCCCGTAATCAAAATGACAAGTCAAGCAGACGATGAGCATCTTAGCAATCTCTTATTTACCATGGGAAAATGGTGCTTTTTTCTCTCTTTCCTCTTTTCAATATGTCTCTTTTTTATATAAGAAGAAAGATTCATAGATTTCTCATTATGGTGATGCTGCAAGTTTCCACCATGATTAAGCATGGCTTAGGCTAGTGGCCCAGGCATTTCTCTAACACACATACATAACTCCATGGACTTACAAGCTCCCCTTTTATTTCACACCGACGACATCCGCAAACAAAGAGCATGATATCAACTGGGTAGATATTTACAGGTGTTGAAAGCGTTCCCCGTGACAACACGGTTCTGCTAATCCCAACGTATAGATGCAAGCATATACAACTTCGATGAAACAAAGATTCAAGTTTATTAGGGATAGGAAAGTAAGGTGTGCCATCAAGTTCGTGAGAACTTTACTAACTAGTTTTCACATAACAAAATAATTTTTAATTCAAAAGATAGATAAAGCTTGAAAATTTACTTGGAATAGCAATAATGCTAATAGGTAGATATGGTGGACACAAATGGCAAATGTTTTGGTTTAAAGGGTTGGATGCATGAGAAGTATGCCCTCTCAATACAGGTTTTTGGCTAGCAAGGTTGGGTAGCAAGCAAAAGAGTTGAAGGAAACAAACAAACATACAAGTGATAAAGTCAAACATGCAATCTTCCTTGAAGACACAAAAGATCTTAAATAAAGAATACTAAGCTTATGATCCAATCAAGAAAGAAAATAACTGATACAAAATACATGTAAGATTTTTCTATTTTCCTTTCAAACCTCAAAAAGTGTTGCTACTGACCAGAGCTCGGTTTGCCAAACCAATTTAGATCTACTTGATGCTCCCAAAGTGATACCAATACTAATCAACAAGATCAATCATATAATAGAGACTGAAAACTAAAATAAGAAGTGCAAAAAGTAAAAGATGAAACTTCTCATTAATATTCCATAAAGGCACTCACACCAAGGGATACATAGATAACCAACTAAAGGAGAGATACTTCCACAATGCAAACCAACCTATAAGATAACTTCTCTACTCAAGATATGACTACTAAAAAGGTAAAAGATAAAAGATAATGATGTGATACTGCGACACTCCCCAAGCTTGGAACAAGCCAAGGGGATGCCAAACCTGATGACGAAGTACTCCTTCTGCGGTGGTTTTCTCTTGATAAGCTCTTCAATCAGTTCCCTCAAATCCTCAATCTCGAAGGTTAGAGTACGAATCAATTCTGAATTATGCTCAATGCGGTTCCTGATCATGTCAGACCGAGAATCCTAGTCCTTGTTATTCTTTGCCCGCTCTTCCTTCTTAGTGTGTTCCTTCCTTGCATAGTTTGAACGAGGCAGATCCCAAACATAGGACAACCTCCCTTGGGGCACCTTTTGGTATTGTTTCTCATGTATGAGAGCATGGAAGGGGTTCTTGGTGCGTGAAGGAAGTGAACATGGAGCAAGGATATGACACGGAGTTTTCCCTCCTGTAGACATCCGTGATGTCCTCCTAAGCTTGGTAGGGTTTGCCACCACTCCAATGCTTGCAACGGTAGCGCGGGTGTCCGGATGCTCATACTCCTTCACGTCTTCTTCATCCCCATCCAAGATCTCCTCCTCCTTGGGTTTTTGAGGATCATCTTCCACAGGCTTCTTGCCTTTGTCGTTGGCGGAGACCATGGTGCTCTAAACTTGAGAAGATTTCCTGATAGAAAAAGATCGAAACGAAAACACGACGAGAACACGATATACGAACCTCGGGGGATCCGGGGGTTATATATTACGAAGTTTCACTATATAAGGAAGGTACTGTCTGAAAACAAGGCGGAGACGGACTCCAGGGGTCTCACAACCCCTGGTGGCGCGTCCAGTTGGGTCCCGCGCCACTAGTGGGTGTGGCCCACCTAGGCTCTGTTTCCTCCTCTGTTTCATCTCATAACCTTCCGTATGTAATAAAAACATAAAATAAATAAAAATATAAGGTTTTCACGAACCTCAAGTTTGTAGCACTTTTACCTATTCAAAGACGGACTCTGCAGATTCCTTCTCTCCATCTCCTAAAAATTCCTTTCATACAAGGCCTTACACAAACCTCATTGGCAACATTAGTGTATGCAAAAATAATAAACCTCTAGGTACAAATTTCAACTAAAATCCAACAAAACAAAAGCTACTGAAACAACCCCTTCCAAAAACCCAAAAGAATCTGAAAGGAAGTCAATTTAAGAGGCAAATGCAAATGATGGCAGAAATCTGTCAAAACAGACCAACAAGTAAAGATTGATGTTTTCGAAAAATAATTGTTGCTCAAATCAAAAATTGAAAAACTAATGAAAGTTGGATAGCAACTTGGGGAACAAGCACATCAAATTACAGCTCCATCAGAAGTACTGAGATCCTTCACCAATTTTTACAATGCAGCACAAAAATCTGTTCCAGGACAGCCACTTTTCACAACTCCTCTACTTCTCAAATTAGTTGATCTTGACATAAAAAAAAGATAAGGAGCGGTTAATACTGAGGTAATAACTTACAAGACTCAACAAAACAAGAACCAAAATCAAACTAAAACGGGTTATCTCCCAAAAGCTGTTTCTTTATAGCCTTTAAGATGGGCATGATAATTTCAAAGATGCTCACATAGGAGATATGGATTTGAAGTGAAAGAGAGCATCAAGAAGCAAATATCGAACACATTTGAGTATAACCCACTTCCTATGCAAGGGAGTCACATGAGAAAACAAATTATTGAAACAAAAGACCACTAGCATAGGAAGACAAAACAAATGCAACTTCAAAGCTTTCAACATAAAACGGGGAAACTTAATATTATTGAGATGCATAAAACCATGTTTCCCTCTCTCATAATAACTTTCAGTAGAACTTTGAATAAATTTGACAATATAACTGTCACAAGAAACAAATCTATCATTAGAATGAGCATACTTACAATCATCAAAAAGAGGTCCAAGGTCATAAACCGGATCAATAGAAGCAAGTTGTTCAACCCTGAAATCTTCATTAGGCAAACTATTTTCATAAGGAACTTTAGAAAATTTGGAAAAGTTAAATTCATAAGACTCTCCATCAAACTTAGTCAAAACTTTCTCCTTCTTACAATCTATAATAGCTCCATAAGTGTTCAAAAAAGGTCTACCAAAGATAATAGGAATTTTTTTACTAGCTGCTGAACTAAGCACTAGAAAATCAGCAGGATACTTAATCTTACCGCAAAGTACTTCCACATCTCTTACAATACCAATAGGGAAAATGGTTTCCTTATTAGCAAGGTGAATAACCACATCAATGTCCTCAAGCTCACAAGGACCAATTTCATGGATAATTTCTTTGTAAATCTCATAAGTAATAGTACTAGAACCAGCACCAATATCACATAAAACATAATAGCAATGATCACCAATTCTCACAGAAAGCATAGGGAAACTAGTTTTACTAGCTTTACTAGGATAAGAGACAATATTAGAAGCGACTTCGCAAAAGATAATGTGCCCAACTTCTACGTTTTTAGTGACAAGATCTTTCTCAATGGCTACTACAGGTTCAATGTTTATTTGCTCATCAGGTTCCACAGTTTTATTTTTACCTTTGTTGACCGCACTAATTATCATAGAATACTCCTTTACCTTAGTTGGGAAAGGTGTTTTCTCAACATAAGGTTCAGGCAAAATATGATCAATAGTACAAACTTCAGAATTTCTAGCAATAACATGATTAACAAAATCTTTATAAGGTGCATGGTACTTATTCCACTTCTTTTTAGGAATTTCTATATAAGAGGCAAAAGATTTAAAACAATTGGTAATACTTTGAGAGTCCAGACCATACTCAGTACTAATATCACGGAAGTCATCGGTTCCATAAAAGATTCAATGCATTCATAATCATAATTTATACCTGACTTTCTTCCTTTGTCATTCTCCCATGCTTCAGTGTTCTCTTGAATACGGTCTAGGAGTTCCCATTTAGCTTCTTACTTCATACGTGTGAATGATCCAGCACAAGAAGCATCTAATAAATCTTTATCATGAAGAGAAAGCCTAGCATAAAAGTTATTGATAATAATATTGTTAGGGAGTTCATGAATAGGACATTTAAGCATTAATAACTTCAATCTCCCCCAAGCTTGAGTTGTGCTCTCAACATCACGAGGCCAAAAGTTATATATTTGATTATTATCGTTATGAATCTCACTGGGAGGATAGAATTTAGAATAAAAGAGAGGTATTATTTCCTCCCATTCCATGGATTGTCCATTCTTCAGCAGCGTATACCATTCTTCAGCTCTCCCTTTCGATGATATAGAGAGTAACTTCTTCTTCACCTATTTAGTTGTGATACCTGCACACTTAAACAACCCGCATAATTCATGGATAAAAAGCAAGTGATCACCAGGATGGAAAGTTCCATCCCTTAAATAATAATTATCCACAACATGATCAACAATACTTGTAGGTATCTTAAAAGGATCTATCTCAATAGGTGGTGGTTCGTCTACTAACCTAACAGTGGTATTAGTTTTCCTAAATAGTAAACCAAGTGGGTTATCCATATTGGAAACAAAGTAATAAACAGAAATAAAAATCAATACTCATAGTAGAAGTTTCCTTTACCAGTTCCACTCTTCAATAACGCTTCACTCCCCGGCAACGGCGCCAGAAAATAGTCTTGATGACCCACGAGTATAGGGGGTGTATCGTAGTACTTTCGATAAATAGGAGTGTCGATCCCAACGAGGGGCAGAAGGTGTTGACTAGTGGTATGGATCAGGAAATCTCTGTAAATACTTAGCAAACGGATTTTTAGGGGTTTTCTGATAAAGCAAGGAAATAAAGTGCAAGTAAATAAAGACAACAAACAATTGCAGCAAGTGGCTCAATCCTTTCTTAGCAAAGTACAAGCCGGTGGAAATACTAATGAGTACCAAACGTTCTCGAGGACACATGGGAATACTGTCAAGTGCTTTTGTTTCATATAGCTGATTAATCTTGTTTGTTTTTATAAGTGTTGTGCGGGTGAAACTGTGCTAATGTACGGACCTTACTTGGACTAATACATACTTGTGATAAAACCCCTTGCAAGCATTCGCAACTACAAGAAAGCAATTAAGATATAAACCTAACCATAGCCTTAAACTCTGAGATCCTACACTCCCTTGTGCAATGGTTTCCTAATGGGGGTTCAGGTTTCTATCACTCCGGCAACCCCACAATTAGTATCCAAATACACAATGCATTCCCCTAGGCCCATAAATGGTGAAGTATCATGTAGTCGACATTCACATGACACCACTAGAATAATAGCACCACAATTAAATATTAAACAATTGAATAATACCTCAACACAATTCCACTACTAACAACATGACTTCTCCCATGTCCTCAAGAACTAAACGAACTACTCATGAGAAATCATATGGATCAAGATTAGAGATGATATAATGATGGATAACAATCTGAACATAAACAAAAATTCAATAGTTCCACTCACAAGCATCAACTACAATAGTAATCAACACCGGCAAAGTTTCCCCTAAGAACTATGCAAGATTCAACACAATTGTTACAGCGGGATGGAGTGGTGATGATGGTGCTGGTGGATATGATGGTGTGGATGATGATGATGATGATCCCGATGAAGTCTAGCTTGATGATGGTGTTGATGGAGACGATCTCCCCTCTCCGGGAAGGAATTTCCCCGGCAGAAATCTGTCTGTCGGAGAGCTCTTTCTCTCTCGGTGTTTTCCGCCCCGCAGAGGTGGCGGAATCTTTCTGTGGTTGCTCCCCGTGTATTAGGGTTGCGAGCAGAAGATATAGGCAAGAGGGCGGAGACAGAGGTGGGCCAGGGTGGCCACACCCCCTGTAGGAACGGCCTAGGGTGGCCCATGCCTAGGGGGTGTGGGCACCCTTGGCCCAACTCCGCCTCCCCTTCTAACATCCTTCGTCTTCTGGGAAAATATAATTTTCTGTTGTTTTTCTAGTATTTTTATGATCTTCACGAAATTGCATTAAAACACCGCTTTTTTCCATCAGAATCCTGACACCAACAGTTCATCCTCCGAGAATCATCCAACATGCAAAAATAGAGGCAAATTATGATATAGAGGCAAATTATGATATAGAATGGTGATGCAAATTGGACATATCAGTATCCCGGTACTGCATGGTGCATCTAGTTGAATCAAAAGGCTATTGTTATTCCTGTGACTCGTAGGGGCTTTAGTATATTAGGGTGTGCTTCCCCCAAAGATTATCTTTATTATAACATTGCACATGACTATGCCTATTATTATCTTTTATCCCATATGATGTGTAGCTACAGGTGAATCTTCAACCCTAGCCTATCTCCATCCATTGAAACAACCCATGATATAAAGTAAACTAGAGTTGTCTGGTAAACGAAGGTAAAACAAAAAAAGTCTTACACACGCGTCCTTTTTAATTCATTTTAGCATTGTTTCCCAAGGTTTGATTAAACCTAGGTCTACTAAGGAAAAAGACAATTATACTACATCCATGAATCCGGATCGAAGGTATCAATGTGCTTGATAATGAAGCGACCCACTTCCTCTGCACTCTTCCTAGTCTCATCGGTATTGACTTTATTTCTAGTAGTCCACCAGTCCTAGAGAAGAATCACAACCCTCTGTTGCATGTCAGGTTTGAGCTTCCAAATGTGCTGGAGGACAGTTCGAGCATTGGGGCATGACACCGAGGATAATTTGATCTCCTCCAAGTCCATTAACCTCTACACTTGCTTTAAAAATTTACACTTCAGGAAAATATGTGCACCGTCCTCATCCAAGCGGTTGCAGACCAGGCAACGTGTATCCAAGTCCCCCTTTCTTCCTTTGAATATTCATGAGGATTGGCATACTATTAAGGGGAAATCTCCAAATAAATAGTTTCACCTTTCTAGGGGCATCCAGATCCCAAATCTTATTCCATTCAACAGAGGGGGTCTCACTATTCATAGAAGTACTTGTAGAACAGTGGAGCCTAGTGTCATGCAAGTGTACTCCGAGCTGATATGAAGACTTTACACTAAAAATTCCCTTACTATCATAGTGCCAGGCCATCCAATCATCCATATTTGGCTTGAGGGGTATGGAGAGAATATACCTCAGATCATCCTCGGTGAAATTGTCACGAATGAGATCCTCGTCCCTAGTTTCACTAATTTGAGAAGCCACTAGTATTCTACTTGTACCACGCGAAATCCAAGCATCATTCCAAGCATCGATGTGCTCACCGTCCACAACACGCCATACTATCCCTTCCTTAAGGATTTCCAGCCTGCAGGATGCTTCGCCAAGTGTATGAAGTGTTTGGTAGCGGCTTGGCTTTGAGAATATAGCATTGGGAAAATATTCCACCTTGAGTACAACAACACACATAGGGAGTTAGGAAATTGCAGAATTCTCTAGCACTTTAAATGGATCGTATGGACACCTAGAGGGGGGGTGAATAGGTGCTACTCCAATTTTTAATAATTTTTCAGTTTAGACTTAACACAAAGGTAAATTCTCTAGATATGCAACTACAGTGAATTTCCCTATATGCCAACCTAGCTACTAAACGAGTAAAGGCGGCGAGAGGAACATGGTAACCGAGAGTGGAGCACGCGGAGACACAGAATTTGTTTTACCGGAGTTCCTTACTTGTTAAGGGAAGTACATCTACATTGGAGGGGTGGCGGTACTAAGACCACCACACCACAATAGGCCTCACCCTATTATCCGATGGATCTCACCACAACTGGCCTGATCCACCTTTCCACTATATGGCACCCTTCGAGGTGGGAACTGATGCCTTTACAACAAAATCGGGGCATGCATCCACAACTGAATTGGAGGCTCCCGAGATGACAGCAAGCTACCACAATAAACAAGTTTATCAAAACGCACAAACCGAGATCTAGATATTCAAAAGAAACTCTAGATCGAAGGGTCCTCAAATGAATGAGGGGAATTGAAGATCGCTTTGGTGATGATGTAGATCAAGGCCTCCTTCTTCGATTCTCCAAAGTTCAAGACCTTCGGATGGTTGGAAGTGGAGATCTTGTGGAAATTTGAGTTCAACGGTATAGTGCTCTTTTGTCAGATCCGAGAAGGTCCGGGTTGAATATGGGGAGGGGGGTTATACCCCTCCTAGAAAGGATCCGTTTGGAGTCAACTGGTCCTGGATAATCCGGCCTTAGCGAGGGCTGGATATGTTGGAGATATGCCCAAGAGGCAATAATAAAGTGATTATTATCATATCTTCATGCTTATGATAAATGTTTACATACCATGTTATAATTGTATTAACAAGAAACATTAATACTTGTGTGATTTGTAAACATAAAAGAGTCCCTAGTAAAGCCTCTTGTTAAACTAGCTTGTTGGTTAATATATGATCATGGTTTCCTGATCATGAACATTGAGATGTTATTAACAACAAGGTCATATCACTAGGAGAATGATGTGATGGACATACTCCTATAGTTAAGCATAGCACAAGATTAAATCATTCAAATAGTTCACTTTCTATAAGCTTTCAAATACATAGTAATCTAAATCCTTCGACCATGAGATCATGTTAATCACCATCACCGGATGGATGCTTTGATGACATCAAACACCACTTCGTAACTAGGTGGTTATAAAGGTGGCATTGAGTGTTCGGAAAGTATGTGTTGAGGCACATGGATCTAGAGTGGGATTTGTCCATCCATATGATGGATAGATATACTCTGGGCCCTCTAAGTGGAATATCATCCAATTAGCTTGCAAGCATGTGATTGGCTCACAAGGGATCATAGGAACGAGTAAAGAGTACTTATCGGTAACGAGTTTGAACTAGGTATGCAGAGATACCGACGATCAAACCTCGGATAAGTAAAGTGTCGAGAGACAAAGGGAAATTGGTATCATATGTAAATGGTTCATTCAATCACGAAGTAATCGTAGAAATATGTGGGAGCCATATGAATTTCTAGATTCCTCTATTGGTTATTGATCGGAGAAGAGTCTCGATCATGTCTGCATAATTCACGAACCGTAGGGAGACACACTTAAGGATTCGATGTTGTTTAGTAGATATGGAAAGTGAGTAAAGAGACTGAATGTGTTTTAGAGTCTCGGATGGGATCCGGGATATCATGAGGAGATCCGAAATGATCCGGAGAATAAGATTCATATAAGGAAAGTCCAAATCCGGAGTTCGGGAATGGTTTCGGTGTTTTCACCGGAATGTTCTAGAAGGGTCTAGAAGGTCCATCGATCCGTAAGGGGAAGGGTACATTGATGTGTCATGACAAAGTGTAATGGTTGCATCATGTCCTAGGTCACTTGGCTGGACACTTGGAAGAGAGAAATCAAACTCTAGTTTGAAAGTCAAAAAGCCACTTTGAAAAAGTCAAACTGGGACATTGGTTTCCAAGTGGAGGGAGGGAAAGAATCCTACATATGGGAGGATCCCTCCCTCTCCCTAGCGCCGGACACATGAAGTGGAGTTGGGGGAGGATTCCCTCCCCCTTGGAGCCTCACCACCTATAAAAGGAGGGGTAGGGCGCCCCCTACCCCCACACAAGAAACTCTAGGTTGCCCCCCTCTCTAGTTGCGGCCAATCTAGATCTTCTCTAAACAGCTACCGACTAGCTAAACCCTAGTTGCTAGCTACCTCTAAACCTTGGCCCTCTAAACCCTAGATCATTGGGGCTCCCTCTACTCCACCATACTTGCTCCGGCTTAGGCGAAGGCCTACGGGATCTTCCCTCTACTTTTGATACCATGCCGTCGTGTTACCGGAATTGCGAGGAGAGAGCTACAACCTCCGCTGCTTGCTGGAACAAGGGAGAGGAAGGTCTTCAACGAGTACCGTACGTGTGACCGACTGCGGAAGCACTGCCGGAACGCGGCGCCGGAAGGATCGTCTACGCGATCTTGAGATCGGCAAGTGAACGACTACATCAACCATGAGAATCCAATATCGTTAACCGCTTTGGATCTTCAAGGGTTAGTACTCTATCGACTCGCTGCTATAATCTAGTAGATAGATCTTGTATTGTGTGTGTTCATGCGATAGAATTTTTTGTTTTCCATGCTACGAACCCCTACAGGATAATCCAGCTGGGGAAAAAGTCATTTCCAAAGCCAAAAATCCAGGCCAAACCTCTGCACCCCATCAGAGCATCGCGCCGATGGTCCTTAGAAAAAATCCCTAGGGGCGAATAATCCGGCCCATGGGGACGGGTGGATTATCCGGTGAAGGCGCAAACTCTGGCCCTGAACAAAATATCCGGAGAATTCTTCGCCACGCATCTGAGTGTCGCGCACTTGGTCCTTAGATGATTCTTGGGAGGGGCGGATAATCCGGTGGTGGTAGGGACCGAATAATCCATCCTTGGGCAAAGCTTCAGCCTAGTGCCAAATATCTGGTCAAATCCGCCCCTCCTCCCCCATTTCAGCGTCGCACGTTTTTGGTCCTTAGTCGATTTAGCCAGGGGGCGGATAATCTGGCCTAAGAATCTTCCTTTTGCTTAATTTGACCAGGAGCTATTTTGGGGAGAAATATTTGCAGCACTCAACACACATTAAAGTATCCTTGGTATTGTTATCTAACACACAAAACACTATAGATCATGAAATATTCTTTCAAAACTGCCTAGCAAGCATAGCCATGTTGAAAATATGCAAATCCCTGTATCCAAAACCACCATCACTGTTTGCCCTTGTCATTCGCTCCCAGCTAATCTAGTGAATTTTCTCCTTCCCATCTTGATGGCTCCACCAGTATCTACAATCATACTACTGATCTCATCACATAGCTTCTTAATAAGGTCAAAACATGACATTGCATAGGTTGGGATCGCCTGGGCAATAGCCTTGATCAAAATCTCCCTCCCGTCCTTGGACAGTAAACGTTCTTTCCACCCTTGTATCCTACACCAAATATTCTCTTTCATATACTCAAATTCCTTGCTTTTGATATGCCGAGATGAACCAGCAATCCCAGACAACGTTGATTCTATAACTCTCTTGTATCCTCAACTCTTGAAGAATAGACCGTTTCTCCCTCCATCTTATACTTTTACTAAAAAAGGCCGATGAATCATTTGCCCTGATGCAGCTCGTATAGAGCAAGTATCTCTTGCAGCTTCTAAGCACTCTGGGTTGTAGCCCTCATCACAATCAATGAATTGTCAGCAAAAAACAAATGGTTTATCTTTGGGGCATCGACACATAGTTTCACCCCTTCTATTGAACCCTCCTCCTCGTCTCATTGCAATAGAATTGCCCTGGCGTAGGCCCCTTTCCGGATATGGATTCTTTTTAACTTGGAGTAAATGCACTTCTCTTTGAAAAATTCTTCGCGAGTCACGGTTTATGCATAATTGGTTCTTCGATCTATTAATGTTTAACAACACATATGTGATATCACACCATTTTAATAGTTTGCGAGCAACATCTACGATCTTGCCACTTAATTCATACTTATCTTCTTTTGATGTACATATACATTTATAAAATAAGCATAATGGTCTGCAACAACACGCGGGACATCATCTAGTTCATCCAATATGCAATCACTGAATAAAACATTAGATATAAAAACATTACTTACTTAATTAATGTCCAATATTCTTCGGCTTACTTCTAATCTTGGTTATGTGGAGAGGGAGGTTTCACAACAACTTTCTGGACAGCTACAATCTGGTGTTACATTTCCTCGGCCTCTTGTTTTGACTGCATCATCACCTAGATATTATCCGCATATATCTCCTGTTGGGGAGTTCATTGCTCAAATCATCATCAAGTGGGTCACTTGGCAATGTTAAGTATACCGAATCAGGTTTGTTGTCTTATGCTTCTTTTGACAATTCGGTATTTTGTAATGAACCTAGTGTGTCACCATGCATCACCTCGGCTTGCTGTAATGGGCCATGTGGGTCTAATGAATTTGAGGCTGATATGGCAGGTGTCACAAAGAATCCGACTGAAGAGGAAATTATAGCTTTTGGAGGTATCAAAAAGACCACGACAATGGGTATCCATTCTAGCGGCTACGTGCACAGCCGAATGCGGACGCAATCCAAATGGAGAGGGCGATGATGATTGCCCAACGCCATGACAAGCTACAGACATCATGTAAAAATCTAAATAATGAATTTGAGTTACTATGTTTCTCGGTTGTGGAAATAATTAGTAGATCGAAACAAATAGGCGTTTCTTTAGGAGATACGACTATAGAGTGGTTGCGGCTAATATGATTAAGGGAAATGATGTGCATCGTGCTTTAACAATTTTAACTAAAAGTGAATTAGCACTTGATAATGAAAATACTAGCTCCCACCATTTTTTGGTGCCAAGGGCTTCAAACTTATGTGAGGATTTGGTGGATGATCAGTTGACCAATATGGAAGATCATATTAAAGAGCACGTTTCTCATGAAAATGTTCCTCGTACAAGGAGGAGGAAATCCTATGATAAAACCAACGTAAGAAGAAGTACAAGAGTTAGAATTAAAAAAATCTTTAAGGCTGGATGGTTTGAGAGGTATGTCTTGAAATAGTGAAGGGTTTCGAGATCCAGGTAAGCATCTCTTTGTGCAAGAGTTAATTCAAGAATATCTGTTAGATTTTATTGCGTTATCGAAAATGGGAAGATCTAATTTTACGAAACCCTTTTTAAATCATCTTTCTCAAGGCAAGGATTTCGCTTGGTTTTTTCTACCCCACATGAACGGTCGGGTGGAATCCTTGTAGGCATTAATATGGAGTCTCTTTTAGTTAATAAAATAGAGACTGAAGTTATTGTGTAAAATTGCATTTTTGTTACAAGAAAGATGGTTGGTTTTGAGTGGGTTTTTATACCGGTATATGGAACGACACAAGATTCAAACAAATCAGAATTCTTATCGGAGCTTGTAAGAATGTGTGAAAATGAGTCACTTCCTATGTTGTTAGGAGGGGACTTCAATATACTTTGGAAGCAAGAGAAAAAGAGTAATGATAACTATAATTCCCATTGGCCTTTCGTTTTTATTGCGGAAATAGAAAGTTTGGACCTTAGAGAAATTAATCTCTCTGGCCAACAATATACCTGGGCTAACAGACGTGAAAATCCAACTTATGGAAAGTTAGATCGAGTTCTAGGAAGTGTTGAGTGGGAACAAAAGTTCCCATTAGTTTCGGTCAGGGCTTTGTCTCGCTCTGAATCTAATCATATATCTTTGTTGATTGACTCTGATCATCAAGCTCACATTGGAAATAAAGAAAAAATTTCATTTGAATTATCATGGTTGAGACATGAAGTTTTTTTGAAATGGTCGCAACTAAATGGGTTGCGGCAACTAAGGGTGACACACAGATACAAATTTGGCAAAATAAAATAAGGCATCTAAGGCATTTTATTAAAGGATGGGCAAAAAACATGAGTGGCAAATATAAAAATGAGAAGGAAAGATTTTTAGCCATCATTGATGATGAAACTATTCCTCTAACTTATGTGGAGAAACAAAGTTTACATAATGCTAATGAACCTATTTCTAAACTTAGGAGGGATAAGGAAACAAAATGGGCCCAAAGAGCTAAGGTTAAGCATATCCGAGAGGGTGGAAATAACACTAAGCAGTTTCACCTCATTGCAAATGGAAAACATAGAAAGAAAAATATTTCAACTAGAGCAGGATGAAGAAACCATAGTGGACGGAGAGAATCTCAAAGTTTATATTAATGAATATTACAAAAAATCATTTTGGAGAACCGGAACATAATAGTTTCTCCATGATGGAGGAACAAATTCAGGATATTAGTATAGAATAAAATGCTCTTCTTATTGATTTGTTCACTGAGGAAGTGTTTGAAGCTATTTCTCAGATGGAACATAATAAAGATCCTGGACCGGATGGGTTTCTAGCTGAGTTGTATCAAAAAAATTGGAGTGTCATAAAAAATGATCTTATGGATTTGTTTCGGCAATTACATGCATGGCATTTACCACTTTTTAAATTGAACTTGAGGGTAATTACTCTGTTGCCAAAAAAAGAAAATGCAATACAAATACAATAATATAGACCCAATTGTTTGCTTAATGTCACTTTTAAGATTTTCATGAAAGTGACCACGATTCGTATCACCAATTTGGCTAGTAAAGTGGTTAGACCAACACAGACAACTTTTATGCCTAGCCGTCACATTTTAGAAGGGGTAATTATATTACATGAGACTATTCATGAGCTTCCTCAAGTTACAGGGCGTGCTTTTCAAAATTTATTTTGATAAGGCATATGATAAAATAAAATGACCATTTATCCAACAGGAACTACACATGAAAGATTTTGATCCACAATGGTGTGAATGGATTAAAAACTTTTTGCAGGGCGGGAGTGTGGGAATACAGGTAAATGATGATATTGACCATTATTTTCAAACTCGAAAAGGGCTAAGACAAGGTGATCCACCGTCACCGATGCTCTTTAATATTGTTGCAGATATGCTGACAGTAATTATTGCAAGAGCAAAGGATGCTGGTCAAGTTGGGTCTCTCGTACCTCACTTGGTAGAAAGAGGGGTTTCCATTTTGCAGAATGCGGATGATATGATTCTTTTTATAGAACATGAGTTAGAAAAGGAGGTTAACATGAAGTTAATACTTGCCATTTTTGAACACGTGTCAGGACTTAAAATAAACTTTCATACGAGCAAATTTTTTGTTTTGGAAAATCAAAAGATTTGGAACAATGGTACAAGCCTATCTTTGCCTGCGATTCTGGTTCCTTACCTTTTCGGTACCTTGGTATACCTATTCATCATAGTAAACTTCAAAATGTTGAATGAAACTTTGTGGAGAGTCGACTTATGACCAAGTTAGGATGTTGGCAAGAAAAGCTTCTCTCCTATGGGGATCGACTAGTTCTTACAAACTCGGTTTTGAATAGTCTACCAATGTTTATGTTATCGTTTCTTGAAATTTCAAAAGGTATAAGAAAAAGATTAGATTTCTTTCGATCAAGATTTTTCTAGACAAGTGATGATACAAATAAAAAATATAGGCTCACAAAATGGAATATAATTTATTGCCCCAAAGAATAGGGAGGGTTGGGAACTGAAGTCCTTGAACTAAAAAATAGATGTTTGTTAAGCAAATGGATCTTCAAATTTCTATCAGAAGAAGGAATGAGGCAAGAATTATTGTGAAACAAGTACTCAAACAATAAGACACTAGCTCAAGTTGAGGCTAAACCGATCGACTCTCTCTTTTGAAAAGGTCTCATGAAGGTCAAACATGAGTTTCTTAACCAAGGAGTTTTCAAAGTTGGAAATGGGTCATCAGTGAGGTTTTGGGAAGATGTTTGCTAGGATATGCCCTTCTAGCTCAACAATATTGTTACTATATAAAATTATTCAAATGAAAAATGTTCTTGTTGCAACTGTTTTGGCGCAAATCCCATTAAATATTGCTTCCAGAAGAGGTTTAACTGCCAATAAACAGAACGATTGGTTAAATTTATGCCAAAAACTAATAACTGTATAATTAACCTACAACCCTGATAAGTTTGTGTGGAAACTTACTTCCGATGAAAAATTTATTGCAAAATCTATGTATCTATACTTAATGAACGACCATACTATATTTCTACAGGATTACTTATGGAAACTAAAATTCCCTTTGAAGATAAATATTTTTATGTGGTTCCTTTATCAAAAAGTCCTATTAATAAAGGATAACTTGGCCAAACGCAATTGGAATTGGTGTCAGAAATATTGTTTTTTACTCGATGCAGACTATTGAACACTTGTTTCCTTCATGTCCTTTTGCACAAATCATTTGGCATATGGTTTACTTTATTTATAGTCTACCACCACCAATGAGTATCACAAATATATTTGGTAATTGGATGAATGGTATAGCCAAGAGAAATAAAGCTAGGATCCGTATTGGGGTGTCGGCTTTATGTTGGTCCATATAGACTTGTCAAAAAAATATTATCTTTAATAAACAAACCGATGTAAATTTTTTGCAGGTTATTCAGCTGGCTACGCACTGAATTCAACTATGGGCTTACTTACTCCTAGTGGATCAACGCAAATCGTAGTAATATCATTAAATGAAATTGTCATAAGCTAAAAAACCTAGCTTTATGCCTTGTTTATAGGCCCGCACGACCAATTAAAATCGTCATAGGCCTATGACGATTTACAAAATCGTCGTGCTCTGGTACAACTGGCAGAACACATCATCAATTCTATGTACGTGGCTTGCTTACATGTCACTTTCCAGCACTGGTAGGTGGGACCATCGGCAGTCAACACAATTTGACTTGTTTGACTAACCTGACATGTGGAACCATCTCCACTGGCAGGTGGTCCTCCTCGTAGCTACAGGAATATACTGACCTCTTACGCTGGCCCTCCTCTTATACTGGGCCCATCTCATCCTCCACAGAATGGGCCATCCGTTTTAAGACCGCTGCTCGAACCCACGCCCTTCGTTCGTCCCACCTCTCTTTCTCCATAGACTGGGCCTTCTCTCGAACCCACGCCCTCCATACGGCCCACCTCTCTTCCTCCCTAGACTGGGCCTTCTCTCGAACCCACGACGCCCTCCGTTTTAATTATTCGCAAAAAAGGCAGCGGAGCGGGGACTCGAACCCACAACTGCTGGTTTGGTTCACCTTATTCCCTACCGCTGACCTAATGTTGAGTTCGTGACATATTCAAAAACAAAAGCTATATAGAGTTATTCATTTTCCCTATCTTACAACTTGCAGTCAAGGCTCGCTCCGACATCACATGGCACTCTGAAATTTCTAGGACACAGTACATACTAGGTCTGGGACAGCGGTGTACGATGGAGGGGTCTGGGGCGGCGGTGACCGGCGGATGGATCTGGAGAGGCGGTGAATGGCAGAGGGATCTGAGGCGGTGGCGAGCGGCGTAGGGGGCAAGGAAATCGACATCGTCTGGTCGTGCTCCTCACCGTTCGCCTCAACAATGATACAGAGGGGGCAGGGGCGATGGCCGGCGGAGAGGACTGGGGCAGCGGTGAACGTCGGAGGATACTGGGACGGTGGTGCTCTGCGGTGGACCTGCTGGAGCGCCTCGCCCGTGACAGGACCAAGCCGTTCGCCTCGTTTACGACTGGCAACTCTGGCACAGGACTCGCCATCCGAGGACACCTCATGGTATGCACCCCTCTCCTCTCTCTCCCGTCTCTATCTATTATTCCCCTACCATCCTTCTTCTCCGACCGCCATCGCAGTGGTAGGGTAGTGCGAGTTAACTGAAGAATAGAGCAACTCTCGACAACAAATTCAGATTTTTTTAGAGACTATTTTCGTTAGGGTTTCAAAATCCATTGTTTCAGGTGAACATTGTCTCTTGTGGTAGATAATAATTGGAATCGATTCAAGTTCAAGTCTGTAGAAAAATTATGCCTTTTACTGCTAGCTTTGACTGCAACCTTTGATAGTGTTCATTGATGTTTTAGAATGATGCTTCAGCTAGATGTAGGCGTAGAATGATGCTTCAGATAGATGTTTTAGAATGGTAAATTTCAACTTTTTTTTGTCTTTGGTGGCAGATGGACAGAAGCTGGATAACAAAAGGAGTTAGAAGGCTTTCCCATGAACATATAAAGGGAGTTCATGAATTCATGCCATATGCTTGCAGCAGTGTTGGCGAGGATGATCGGGTTCTTTGCCCTTGTCGCAGCTGCCTCAACCGTGACCCTCAAACTGTAGGAACTATAGAGTCCCACCTGCTGATGTTTGGGATGGCAAGCACATATGATAGGTGGATCTATCATGGAGAACCTTTACATAATGAACCTGAACCCGACGCAGACCATGTTGATCGACACAATGATTTTGTGGAAGACGAGCCGCTTGTGGATGATTCTGATTTTGTGGAGGAGGATGGACATGAAGATGACAAAATTCATGACCTTTTTAAGGATCTATACAGGTCTGAACCGCAAGGTGATGGACCGAATACAATATTGATGAGCTAATACAGGAGGCGAAGCGCCCAGCTAGTGATGGTGGTACATTTTCCATATTTACCTTAACCGTCAAGATTCTCCATGTCAATTCTGTCTATCGGATTAGCAATGCTGCATTCAATGCAATGCTCCGTATCTTGATCTTGCAATACCCGAATAGGTCAATTCCCAAATCCTATGATGAGGTATTGGGAATAATCGGAAGATTGGGGCTTGGGTACGATAACATCCATGTCTGCCCGAATAACTGTGTGTTGTTTCGGAAGACGTTTGCCAACCATGACAATTGTCCAAAATGTGGTGCCTCTAGGTGGATAGACGCTGATGGAAAGAGGCAGATACCGGAGAAGGTCTTGAGGCACTTCCCTTTGATTCCAAGGATACAGAGGATGTTTATATCAAAGAAACAATCAGAGGAGGTCCAGTGGCACAAGCTAAAGCGAAAACCTGTGGAAAATGAACTCAGCCATCCAGCTGACGGGAAGGCATGGAAAGATTTTGATGGTAAATATAAAGATTTTGCCACGGATGCAAGGAACATAAGGCTCGACATTGACACAGATGGATTGAATCCATATAGCATTCAAAGCAATTCATACAGCATGTGGCCGGTATTTTGTGGTGCCGTACAACCTTCCGCCATGGGCTTGTATGGATCAGTCCAACTTTATGATGGCGTTGCTGATCCCTGGTGACGAGGTTTGATCTCGTCAATGCCCATTGTTATGGACTTGGGTTTTGGAGAAGATGGGGATGCTGGAGATCGCGGAACGGTTAGCAAACAAGCAATACGGGACACGAGGTTTACCCAGGTTCAGGCCCCCGGAGGGAAATCCCTACTCCTGCTTGTCTGCTCTTGATTACGGCGGAACCGGTGATTACAGGGGTGCGCAGATGCAATCTGGCATGGAGGTGTGTATGCGAAAGTATGATTCGAGAGATCTAGGTCGTGCCCTCCTGGACTTTATATAGACTTTGGCAGGTCCCGGGCATAGACCTAGTCGGTTACAAGTCCTAGGGTTTTACCCCTTTGAATTTCCTATCTACTCTAGTCTTGCTCTCCAACGATCCGAAGGCGTCATGGGCCTGGGCCACCCGAAAGTCTTCATGGGCTGGCGTATATTTGCCGTGGGACTTCCTTGGGCTGGACCAGGTATGCTGAGATCATGTACCCGCGGGGTATAACCATGTCAGTAGCCCCCGAGTGATCAGTCGAATCGTAGATTCGGCTGAGGACTCTTCAATCCTTCGGGTGTGACTGTGTATTTTAATAGTTCAGGTGTAGGAATTGTTGATGCGTGTGCCTGACTCACCCGACGGGTCAGGGTCAGTTAACTGTCTTAGGACGAAACAACACGATCTTCTTCAAGTTCGAGTCCCTCAACTCGAACCTGGAACATATGCTGGCGTAATTCGACTCAGGCCACGGAGGACTTACAGGATTGAAATTTCAATGAATTTGATTGATGTACCCAACGCATCCGTCGGGATTTTTCATCGCACCTGTTAGCACGGGTTTTTACTAGCTGAGCGCAGTCGTGTGCATTGCCAGGCCATCAGATGATATCTGTAGGTCTTATCTTTGTGTCGCAGACACAGCATCCGAATGTTTATCACCGCGGAGGTGTTTCGGATGGCCAAGGAGGATGTTGCTCACTTAGCGTTAATTGGGCAGAGTTGCCGAAAAGTTTTTGCATACTGATCCGAAGGATCGCAGTCGAAGAATTCATAGGGTGCGCGACCAGCGCTCCCTATGGGAGTAGCCCCCGAGTGTCTGTTCGAGTCGTAGACTCGAGCGGAGACTTTAATTCAGACGTTGTTCAGTTGTAAGTCCGTAGGATACAAAAAAATTCGGATGCTTAAATCCATCCTCCCTATGGGAGTAGCCCCCGAGTCCGTAGTGGAGTCGTAGACTCGACGGAGGACTCGAAGTAATAGTTCGCTTCTATTCATTTTTCGGGTGCGCGGCCAGCGCTCTTGATAGGAGTAGCCCCCGATTAATTGGTCGAATCGTAGATTTGAGTGAGTACTCTTAACTTTGAAGCCGAAGAAATTGCAGCTGTTGCTAGTATGGCTTTTGATGACGTCAGTGCTGACGATCGATGACCTCAAGCGTCTGCTGTGCCAGAGATGACTTGACTGGACGAATGCGGGTCCCACTTTCTGACCTTGAATTGACCGGTCACGCACGGCGTGGAGATAATTATGGCATCGCCTCGATTTCCACACGTAGTGGACGGCGTGTTAGCGACGGTTCGTTGCGATGCTGACACGTGTATGGCCAGATCCTGCTGTTGGCGTTAGGTTTTCCTGATGGACGGTTGCCGTGCGTCGTCTTTGTCGTTATAATCCTTGGGGAAAACTTCAGTTTGTTTTCACCGCATCTATTCTTGCTTTCACTGCTTCCTTGTGTTATGAGAGCTCTTGCTGCGCGCTGGAATATTCCTTCCCATTTCCTTTTTCCATCCTGCGCTCTCGCCGCCGGCGCCGCCGTACCGCGATGGGGAAGCCGAAGAAGTCGTCGTCTGCGGTTGGTACCAGCGCCGCTGGAGGGAATAAAAGTGCCGCCGCTACCCGTGTCACCAACGGTGGCTGGCGGCGATCGGAGACGCGGGAGAGTGATCTCCGCGAGCTTCGCGAGCGGGGTCTAATCCCGCAGGATAGGGAGGCCGTCAAACTCCCAGGCAATGAGGTAATCCCCCATCCCCCTGCTGGGTATCGGGTTATGTTCCTTGCCTTTGTCATCCGCGGATTTTCCTTCCCAGTCCACGACTTCCTTCGTGGACTGCTTTTCATGTACGGTGTCCAATTGCACCATCTTTCCCCCAATTCTCTTCTTCACATTGCTTGTTTTATCACTTTCTGCGAGTGCTGGCTCAGTATTGAGCCGCACTTTGGCCTCTTCCGGAAACTTTATTCCGTGAAGAGGCAATCCGGTTCGGATGGTGTTTATCCCATTGGGGTTTGCATCATCTCCCTCAAGCCCAATCTGCTTTTCTTTTCTTTTTCCATGTCCGAATCTGTCAATTACTGGCGGAGGCGATGGTTTTATATCCGCGACTCTGTAGTGCCCGGGCAGGATTTTGGTCTTGTTCCTTTCGACCCCTCCCAAAAGATCGAACCGAAAAGGTCTTCGAAAAACAAGATCTTGGATGGTGAGGTGGCGGAGATAGAGGCTCTCTATCGTCGGGTGGAGGATCTCCAGTTGATTCCGGACAGGGAAGTGAACGGTGTGGATATCATCCGCACTTTTATCGAGCGTCGGGTGCAGCCACTCCAGGCTAGGGCGCACCCGATGTTCCTTTATACTGGACGGCGTGATCCGACGAGGGTTTCGACTGAGAAATTCTCCCAAGGAGATCTCGACAGGGCCCTTCGTTCGCTGCTGAAGTTCAAGGCTGGAGAGGATATTCCGGGGAAGTCATTGACTCCTCCGTTTTCTTCTTCGCTTCCTGTTCCACAGGTGTAGATCCGTGCACGTAGCGCTATTTTTCGACTACATTGTATTTGTGTTTGTTTGCTAAGAAATTGTTCGTCTCTTGTGTAGAGCTTCAAAGTACCGGGTATGTCGCCTCCATTACCCGAAGTATATCCGGATGCTCCAGATAATGATGTGGTTGACTCCATGTCCGAGCTTCCATCGGCGCGGTCTCCGGCTGAAGATGCCAACGAGTCGAGCGAGGACCACACTCGCAAACGATCGCGGAGCTCCAGCGAGTCTTCGGATGCTTCGACTCCTCCGACTCCTAGGAACCCTTTATGTCTTGAGCGTCATAGTGACGGGCATGGAGGCTCTTCCTCTCCTATTCCTGCTCTTCCCGTGCTGGCTGTAACGCCGCACCCGCCAGCGAAGCGGAAGAAGGAAGAAAAGAAAGAAGAGAAGAAGGAAGAGAAGAAAGAGGAGAAGAGAGTCCGAAGGACCCCTCCTGTCTTCAACCTGAGCTCGCTGGACTCGTAAGTTTCCTCTCTACTGCTTTTTCTTTGCTGTTGACTTTGTACTTGTGCTAATTTGTCCTTGTGCAGGCACTCTTCCAGCTACTCCTCCAGTGATGGTGCTCGGGAGATGATGGGGGAGTCGAAAGTTGTGTCTCCTCCTCCTCAGATGGTGGCTACCTCTGAGGGTGCTGCACCGGTCCCTTCTCCGCAGGAGGTTCAGGTGGTTGCGCCTCAGAAGGATGCGAGCGGGCCTTCGGAGTCGCCATCGGATCATGTAAGTAGTTGTGTCTCCTGCCACGGGGGGAGCCCCCGAGCATCTGTAAAAGAGTTTTCTTGTCTTGTTCTTTCTTCAGTCTCGGGGGGAGCTCCCGAGCGTTTTCGTGTGTGTATTTTGCTTCTTTTCTTTTCTGTTGGGCGTAGCCCCCGAGTCCTTTCCCTGACTAGTAGGTCTTCTTCCTGCAGCCTTTTGTGCAGGATGCCAAGCGAATGGTGCAGGAGCACCTGGTGCTAGAGGCCAGCCTCAAACAACTGTAAGGTATTGTTATGCCTTTGATGTTTTCTTCTTCGTGTACTCGTGTCCTGTTATCTGATGCTTGTATTTTCTGAATGAAGAGGAGCATAACACCTCCCTTCGTGAGATTGATGCTCTCAAAAAGAGCCTCGGTCAAGCGGAGAAGAAGGCCGAGGTCGCCGTTGGTGCGAAGGAGCGCCTCGAGTTGGAGCTGGCTACTGCGGCCGAGGCTAAGGAGCTCCTGCAGCGGGAGGCCACGAACCGCGAGGAGCAGCTTGCCACTGTTGTGACTGCGCGTGAAAGAGAGGTGGATGGCAAGATCATGGCGGCTGCCAAGGCTGTTTCGGGTAAGTATCTTCACTTGCATCTTTTTTGGTTTTCTTGTCTTTCTTCTTTGATGATTTGTTCATTTCTTCTCTTTTTTTGTCTCAGATGCCGCGGGCATAGAGTTTGACCGTGGTGCTCTGGAGCACGGGAGTGCTCTAGATGATGCTACTCAAGCGGTCGAAGATCGCTGCGGCACCGTCGTCAGCTCACTCGCCAAGGCCAAGGAGGTCCTTGGCCGCTTCTACAAGGAGCTTGTCCCCAAGGGCGCGACCCTTGATGATGTTGATGCCCTGGCGGAGGCACTGTCAGCCGAAGCGCCCGCGGCGTACAAGCACAAGCACAAGGGCATCGGCACACCTGTCGGGCTGGCGATGGCTTTGGCGGCTGGAGCGGAGCTGGAACTTCCCCAGATCACCTCCCGGATGCCGACGACTTCGGATGGATCCGAGGTAGCCTTCGCTACCTATTCTGCTCGCTGTATGCGATATGGGACAAAGCTGATTGATCTGTTGGCCGAGTACGAGCTACGGCAGAAGGGGAAGCCAAGGCGAGGCAATCCGGCTCCGAGGCTACTCAGGGTGCCGCATCTTAGGTGTTGTAGCTGTAGGATAGCTGTAGTTTTTGTTTTGTTGTAACTATGTTGATGAACAAATCCCTGTGCCACGTAGTGGCCTTTTATGCACTTAATGAATTTGTTGAGTTGTGTTCTCCTCCGTCTGAGTGTTCATGTCTTTTGCCTTTCTGCTGCTCTAGGGTCCTTCAGGTGCTGATCCTGTTGACACCTCGCCTGCCGCGCGGCCGCGGCCATCCTTGGATGATTTGTTGCAGCTTGTTTTTCTTCGAGACCGTGTTTGTAGTCTCGAGAAGGAGTTGCTTGGGGTGTGTGGCCATGCCGACGTTTGGAAGTCCAAGGCGGATCGCGGTTCGTCCAGAGAGGAGTACTTGATGGCGGAATTGCTTCGACTGTCTGAGCAGCTTCCGTGTAAGTTTTTTCGAGCTGCTGCTCATTTCTTCGGATGCGCCTGCTGGCCTTGCATCTTACTTTTGTGCGAGTATCGCAGGTGCTAACCTTGCTCCAAGGGAGGAGAAAGAGCGTGTTGCTGTTTGGGAGGAGAAAAGCCTTATTGAAAGTAAAGGGGTAGGTAGCTAGGGGTAGAATCGTCGCAAGTGTGCGATGTTCCATGGGTTGGAGTATGCAACTCCAGACTCCACGTGCTTGAGGCGATAGGCGCCACCTGGGATGACTTTGGTGATGATGTAGGGTCCTTCCCATGGTGACTCGAATTTCTTCGGTCGCTCTTGCTTGAGTCGTAAGACGAGGTCTCCTTCGACGAAGGACCTTGGGCGAAGCCGGCGGCTGTGGTAGTTGCGGAGACTCTGCTGGTACTCCGCTGATCGAGCTGCTGCTACATCTCTTGCCTCGTCAAGTGTCTCGACGGCGTCTTCGAGTGCAGCCGTGGATTCGTCTTCGCTGTAAGCGACGACCCGGGGGGCTTGGTGGCGTACTTCGGCTGGTAGCACGGCTTCGGCTCCATGCACCATGAAGAACAGCGTGTAGCCGGTGGAGCTGTTTGGCGTGGTGCGCAAACTCCATAGGAAGGATTGTAGCTCTTCCGTCCAGGCTCCAGCCTTTCGCTCGAGTGGGCTCATGAGGCTCTTCTTGATGCCAGCGCCGATTATGCCGTTGGCCTTTTCTACTTGCCCATTCGTTTGCGGGTGATCCACTGAGGCGTATGTGATGTTGATCCCGAGGCCTTCGCAGAAGTCTTGGAATTCTTTGGAGATGAAGTTCGATCCATTGTCGGTGATGATGCTGTGCGGTACGCCGAACCTGTAGACAATGGATTCAAAGAACTTGACGGAGGTCTTGCCCTTTTGGTTGGTGACCGGCATGGCTTCGACCCACTTGGTAAATTTGTCGACTACGACCAGGAGTTAGACGTGCCCCCCTTTCGAAGACTTTGGCAGTTTGCCGATCATGTCGAGGCCCCATTGAGCAAAGGGCCAGGCTATAGGTATGGGTCTGAGCTCTGACCTGGGTGCGTGTGGTTTGTCGGCGAACCTTTGGCACCCCTTGCATCTTCGGACGATGTCCTTTGCATCGCTCATGACCGTTGGCCAGTAGAATCCAGCTCGTAGAGCTTTGGCGACAAGGGAGCGACTGCCTGCGCGATGGCCGCAGATGCCCTCGTGGATGTCTTGGAGGATGGTTTTCTCGTCACTGATGGTGACGCACCTTTGTAGTACAGCCGTAATACTGCGCTTGTACAGCTTGCCATTGATGATGGTGAAAGCTTTTGACCGACGAGATATGCGCCGGGCATCCGTCGGGCTGTCAGGCAGTTCTCCGTTTATCAAGAACTGGAGGTACGGTCGCGTCCAAGTTTCTTTGACTGCCATGACCTACATCAGGTTGACCATAGCGACCTCTGTGTCCAGTTTCTCGGGTCCTTCGGGTAGCGTAGCCCCCGAGTGTTCTTCTTCTTCCGGTGATCCCTTGGGGAATTTCCGCTTGATGGATGGCACGCAGATCTGTTCGAGGAACACACCCGGTGGCACCTTTGAGCAGGTGGAGCCGATGTTGGCGAGTCTATCGGCCTCCTCGTTGCTTTCTCTTCCAACGTGCCGAAGCTCGCAGCCGTCGAATTCTCCTTCGAGTGCGTTGTAGAGCGCGCGCGGTACGCGATCATATTTTCGGCGTGTGCGTCGCACTCGTTCATCGTTTGTTGGACGACGAGGTTGGAGTCACCGTAGATGACCAGGCGCGTTGCGCCGCAGATCTTTGCTATCCTCATGCCGTGGATGAGGGCTTCGTACTCGGCCTCGTTGTTGGAAGCTCGGAATTTCATCCGAATGACATACTTCATCTTGTCACCTTGCGGGGAGGTCAGTATGACCCCGGCTCCTGCTCCGGCTTCACGCTTGGAGCCGTAGAAGTGCATCATCCATGACTGCGACATGTCTGGGGTGTCTGGCAGCTGCAGCTCCATCCAGTGTACAAGGAAGTCCGGGAGGACTTGAGACTTGATTGCGAGTCGCTTCTCGTAGACGATGTCTAGGGGTGACAGCTCGATGCCCCATAGGGTTATTCATGATGCTGTTCAGGGGTGCTTCATTGACGACCATCACCTGGTGCTCCTGGAAGTAATGGCTCAACCGACGAGCCGTCATGAACACGCCGTAGGCGAGTTTTTGGTAAGTGAGGGTACCTTTGTTTTGTTGGCGTCAATACCTTGCTGAGGTAGTAGATTGGGCGTTGGACCTCATGGGTCTTGCCTTCTTCGGGTCGTTCAACCACTAGCACGGTGCTGACCACCTGGTGTGTGGCTGCTATGTACAGCAGCAGAGGCTCGCGCTCCTTTGGCATGACCAAAACGGGCGAGGTGGAGAGTAGTCGTTTCGAACGCATCGTCGGCTTCGGGCGTCCACTCGAATTTATCTGCCTTGCGTAGCAGCTGGTAGAATGGCAGGGCCTTCTCTCCCATGCGGCTGATGAATCTGCTCAATGCCGCTATTCGTCCTGCGAGCTGCTGGACGCCCTTGAGATTCTTCTGCTTCTCCATCGCCATGATGGCTCGGATTTTCTTCGGGTTCGCCTCGATCCCTCGCTGGGAGATGAAGTAGACAAGGAGTTGTCCTGATGGGACTCCGAAGGCGCACTTTTCGGGATTGAGCTTGATCCTGTAGCGGTCGAGATTATAGAACGTCTCGCAGGGATCGTCGATGAGCGTTTTCGCCTCCCTGGTTTTGATGACTATGTCGTCGACATAGACTTGGATGTTGCGACCGATCTGGTCCTTTAGGCATGCCTGCATGCATCGCTGGTACGTGGCACCTGTGTTCTTTAGCCCGAAGGGCATTGTGTTGTAGCAGAACACTCCGAACGGTGTGATAAACGCCGTTTTCTCTTGATCTTTGACCTTGAGTCGAATCTGGTTGTAGCCTGAGTAGGCGTCGAGGAAGGAGAGTTTCTCGCATCCTGCAGTCGAATCGATGATCTGGTCGATCCGAGGAAGAGGGAAGTGGTCCTTTGGGTAGTGCTTGTTCAGTGACGTGAAGTCCACGCACATCGGCAGCATATCCGTGTCCTTCTTGGGAACCATTACTGTATTTGCGAGCCATTCGGTTTCTTTGATCTCCCTGATGAAGTCTGCAGCGAGTAGCCTGTTTATTTCCTTCCCGATGGCTTCGGCCCGTGGCTCGGACAGTCTCCGTATGGACTGCTTGACGGGCTTGGTGTCTTTAAAGACGTTGAGTGCGTGCTCGGCGAATTCCCTGGGAACTCCTGGCATGTCCGCAGGACACCAGGCAAAGATTTCCCAGCGCTCACGGAGGAATTCGACGAGCGCGCCTTCCTATGCGGGGCTGAGGTCGTTGGCGATCAGCGCTGTCTTGGAGGCATCCGTCGGATGGAGCTACACCTTCTTTGTGTTGACGGTGGAGTCGAAGGAAATGTCAGGTGCGTTTTGTCATGCGACTGGGGGTGCCCCATTGTCCGTCACCTAGCGGAGCCTTCGAGCTCCTCCTGCATGCCGAATGATTGGGAGATTCTGTTAAAGTCCCTCTCGCATTGGTCCGATCGGGTGAAGCTCTCGTGGACTGTGATGAAGCCCTTTGGTCCTGGCATCGTGAGTAGCAGGTATGCGTAATGTGGGACAGCCAAGAACCTTGCGAATGCTACACGCCCGAGGATGGCGTGGTATTGTGATGGCCAGTCCACCACTTCGAATTCGAGCCGCTCGAGTCGGAAGTTGTCCGGCTTGCTGAAGATGACGTCGAGCCATATTTTGCCTAGGGGGAATATGCCCTTCACTGCTACAATGCCGCGGAACGTTGTGTCGGACTGTTCCAGGCTGCACTGCGGACGCATTGCTGCTAGGATACTTGCGAACATCAGGTTGATTCCGCTGCCGCCATCCATGAAGACGCGGCTCATCTCGAAACCTCCGATCTGCGTCTCCAGCACCAGGACAGCATGACCTGGGCAAGGGATCTGGCAAGGATGATCCGAACGGCTGAACGTGATGTAGGACCCCGATCCGCTGAGGTACTCAGGGATGGTGGGTGGAGTTGCCACGGCCAGGTTGATCTGACGGGTGATTTTCTTCTGCACCCTATTCGTGGGGCGCCCCTTCTGGATCATCAGTGCTCCTTTCGGCGGGGGATACCCGTTCCCAGCATTGTTCTGTGCTGGTGCGACTGGTTGGTTCGGGCCTCCTACAGGTGGCGGTGGAGGAGCTCCATGCTCTATCTCACATAGCGCGGGTGCGTTTCCGAATCCAGGAAGTGGAGCTTGTTGCCTCATCTGGGCCATGCTTTCGCTGAGCTTCTGGAACTCGCGGCAGTCCTTGAGCATGTGGCTTGCCTTCTTCTTGCCATCTTGCGTGTCGATGTAGAAGTGGATGGTGCATGGACCCGAAAGTTTTTCGTATGCTAAGGGTCCGTTGTCACGATCGTGGCACTTCAACGACTGTGCTGGGCACCCTCCATCGTGGAAGTTTCCTCCACAGTATCCTCCGCTGTTGCGGTTGGCGTCGTTGCGGCGATCGGCGTAGCCGGCCGCGACCATGTCGGTTCCATTGCGATCGTTGTAGGCGCGTGATATCCTCTTGCTACGACGCTCTCGATCGGCCATAGTCATCCTCTTCCTCCGACTATGCCCAGTGGACGGAATCTTCGCCGTCAGCCCACCTGTTGGCGATGTCCATGAGGTGGTCGAGTGTCTTGGGCTTGACGCACCCAAGTTCCTCCTTGAAGTCCTGGCGCTTGACGCCGTCTTTGAAGGCGTCGATGACCCTCTCTTCGGAGATGTGCGCTGCAGAGTTCTTGGTGTTGTACTAGCGTAGTATGTATGAGCGAATGGATTCGCCCGTTCGTTGAGCGCAGGCCCGCAACTCCTCGATTGAGGCAGGCCTCTTGCTAGTGCCTTTGAAGTTTCGGATGAAGCTGTAAGCTAGCTCCTCCCAACTTTAGATGGACCCTGAAGATAGGCTGCTAAGCTAGATCCGGGCTGCACCTGTCAGCTGCAGCTGAAGGCATTGCATGGCGGTTTCCTTGTTTCCGTTGTGTAATTTGACGGATGACAGGTGGTCGCTGAGCCATGCCTTTGGGTCTTGTGTGCCGTCGAACTTCGGAGTATCCGAAGGAAGCTTGAAATTTCGCGGCATCTTTGTTCGTCGAACAGATCTGCTGAAGCATCGGGCTCCGCAGAGTTCTCCTTCGTCTTCGTCCATCTCGGATTCACACGAGCATGCGCGCTTGGCTCGTGCTTTGTCGATTTTGCGCTGTGTGAGCGCGTCCCTGGCGTCGTAATCGCGGTTGTGGTGGCGCGAACTCTTGTTCCTTCGAGGAATGTCATGGTCCTCTTCTTCAGATGACGGGGTGGGGCTGCGGTCGAACCTGACCGGAGCTTTCTTCTTCGGCTCCGTAGGAGCTTCCTGGTGGAGCGCGGCTCCGACGAGTCCAAGTCTGGTAAGTGCGGACTTGTGCATGGCTCTTTTAGGGTCCCCCTCCAGAGGAGGGTGCGACGCTAGGTACGCGGTGGCTGCCATGATCGCAGCTTGCGGCGTTTTCGGGATGACGTTGCCGTCGGCGTCCATCTCCATGAAGGATGCGTGGAGGGTTCGGGTCACCTCACGACGCTCCTTAGGATCCATGTTCTCCATCCGAGAGCGGTGCTTGTTGCCTTGGTTGCCATTGGTTGTAACATCCCAAAAATATTAACTAGAATCATCAAACTCTAATCATCAAATTTAGGGTTAACAAAAATTTTTCTAATTAAAATTATGAAGGCATGCATTTAATTTGAAATTCTTTTTAACCACCTTGTTTGTTTGTTTCATTGCTTGTAAAATGTTTCTTAGATGAAATAAACATCATCTAAAACATTTCCCACACTTTTCCTAAAGACAAGTAAATCAAAACACATATATGAAATGAATGGTCACTTTGACCAATTTAACTCCCATGCCTACTTTGGCTGTCTCAAACTTTCAGAACCTAACAGAAACTTTTATGGATCTTTGCACCCCTTGAATGTACTCATAACAAAGTATCAAGGCCCACTTTGTGATCATCCAGAAACTTTCAAATGCATAGTTTAAATGACAATTCAAAATTGAATCTTTATCATATGGGAAGATCCCACTTATTCAAAAACCACTCAAACAAGCTCAACTTGCAAAACCCAAGCATTTGCAGGCTCACCAGCACCAATCTAGCAAACCCACCAAAAATCTTTTCAAAATTTAAAACTTGATTTCATGCGGCCATTTCATCAAATAGGTTGGAGACACAAATCAAACAAACATCAAACACTATTGTGAGCAGTGATTCTTGCCTAACTGGTTCCCCATTTAGCTCACAACCAGCTCAGTAGATCATCTAGGAAGATTAACTAACCACTAGCACCACTGTGAGCTTGCCATTGCCATCAATGGTGAACAGCCGAGCACACCCTTGCCACCCCATAGTCGACAGCAAGCTAGGAGAAGCAGCAAGCCTAGCCAGCATGTGTGGGAGGCAGCCCACCGTCCACCGCCACTCACTGTCCTAGCCGCGAGCGTTGCCAAGCCCTGGACCACACGCACGGACCATGCCAACCTCGCCAGCGACCATGCCGAGCGTGCGCCAGAGCGCCACCCTTGACCAGCGCCCACAGACCGCGCGCCACCCTCACCGCGTGCACACAAGATCACCACCGACCTAGGATACCGCCAGACACCCCCGTTCGCCGCCCCGTGCCGCACAGCTACCGCTCGCCGTCGAATACGCCGCCTCTGCCGCACAGAGCGTCGCATGTTCCAGAACAAGCCGCACTGCCCCATGCCTCGAAACCATGTCATTGAGCATCGCCAGAAGACAACACACTGTCCCCTACCGTCGCCCATGCCAGTAGCCGCCTGTAACACCGCCCCCGACGAGCTCACGGTGCGCCCCATCGGTCCTCTCGCTCGACTATAAATAGAGGCCACCCCCACTCGATTTCTTCACACCATCTCACTCCCCTCTCCTCACTGATCATGCCACACCGTTCCCGGAGCAAGGAGAGCACCACCCCACCGGAATTTCAACGGAGCCCGCCGCCTCTAGAGAAGAAGGGAGCCATCGATTTCGTCCAGCCCAGGAGCTGCCGCGACCACCCCTGAGTTCGCCGTCGTTTACTTCGTCGTTCGCATGCCTCGCCGATCCTCGCCAACACCCCGGTGAGTCCCCAGCACCCCCCACTGGGTAGAAATTACTTTTCTAAAAATAAAAGGAATTAAATCAAGCCTTAACCTTGTAATGTTAGAGATGATGCTAGATCATCTATATGACCCTTGTGTGTGATGATTGCAAGTATTTAAGTATTATTTGGTGATTGTGTACCTCGTATTTATTCATAGACACTAGTATCGACCAAGGATACGAGTAGGAAGGAGGATACTACGAAGAAGAAGCCGAGGAGAACTTCAACCACTGCTCTGCACAAGGCAATCCTTACTAATCAAGTTGACCTATGCAAGCTAACACTTGCAATTTAGCAAGCTTATACTGATATTGTGCAAGCAAATACTTGCTTGTTACTATGCCTACTATATGCCTTAAGCATATGTGATCATACCCACTTGATAAACCAATCCTAGTTTTATTTGCAAGCTTCTTACTTTATTTCTTTATCAAAGCGTTAACTTAGAGTTGACTTAAGTGACTTGTAGATACTAGAAAGATTATGAAGTTTGCATAAAGAGCATCAAATTTGGACTAAGTTAGAAACCTTGATATCATCCTAAGATATAATGTTGTACTTAGTTGAAACTCCACTAGTTTACCACCCCTCATTAGTACTACCCCCACTTGTAGATGCTAGTGCTAAGCATAAAACATGATCAACTTTAGATGGGAATACTTGGTGGAAAAATGGTTATGAAAACCTTGGAATGATGGATCATTCTATTGAAATGTTTTGGACATGTGTTTCCAAACACTTGATGAATTTGGTGATGAAAATGTTGAGGCATGAGCCTTAGCCCTTTATAAAACTGATGGTTGTCTGGATGCGATACCATTCCAATTTTATCGTACAACCACAATACCCAAAGATTTGGGTAGGGCTTGACTAGAAACTTATATACCTTAGTATTAGTTCCCTCATGGCCAAGGTCTGAGTTGAGGCTACCTTGTGAAGATTGTCCATCTATGCAGTACCCAAGATGACAGTTGGTCATGGTTGGGAGGCCAAACTCACAGGAGAGGTGCTTATACTAGGGCGTGTAATTGAAAGGTTAGGATTGATTATCCGCATACTGAGTATGGTGAATTCAGGATTTGTTCCTGACGGATGTATCGAATGTTGTGGTGAAAGTGTACAATCTCTGCAGAGTGTAAAACTATTCGAATAGCCGCGTCCGCGGTTATGGACAGTTGGAGTGGCCATACTGTTCCCCCGTCAGACTTTTCAAAATGACTTGTGAAATGAATTGAGACTTTGACTTGACCACAACAGAGTCGTGACCTGAGTTACAAGATCCCACCTAGGAGTTATAAAATTGTGACTAGCTTCGGAACTTAGTAGAGATAAATCTGGCTTTTGCAAAACAACCCTAGAGCCTAGTGTCCTATTATTCAAAACTCCCTTTCCCTTGTTAGTATTAGTTTGCGAGTACTTAAATAGTACTCATGGCTTTGTTCCTGGCTATTCCCATGGCCAGACTATGAAGAGGAGTACCTTGAGGATGGACCCCAGGAAGGTTACGACAACTAGGATCATCTCCCATCGTCAGCATTGCCTGTGACCCCGAAGATGGAGCTTCGCCTACGCTACCGTTATTATTGTGTATTCTGCTGCTTGATGTTGTATTAAGAACTGGATCATGAGATCCCTATTTGTGTAAGAACTTATGTATCGTTTGTAATGGATGATGTAATATGGTATCCAATTCTGTTATGTCTCGCAAAAATGGTAATCCTAGGATTGCGATGTATGGCATAACATGCATCTAGGATTGAAAAATCCGGGTGTTGACATTCGTGCTGGAGCCGATGCCCATGGCGGAGAGCGCAGCTCGTCGCGCGCTGGACTCTGAGGCTGCTTGCTTGCGTTTGTCAAGCACCTCTTGCATCTTGACCTGCTTCTTGTGCTCCTCGCTCAGGAGCAGATGGTAGGGCATCAGCAGATCCCGTGAGGAGTCTGCAGGCAGGATTATGTCGCCCGCCACGGCGGCGCGTGCTTGGGCCCATCCTTCTTTGCTAAGGCGGATGACATGGCCGTTGTTGTCCCCTTCGGGTGGGGGGGGACTGGCTTCTTCTGTTTCCGCCGTTTTGATCTGGCGGGTTAGGTGTCGGGTTGGGCGGCGGGTTGGGCGCCTGTTGATCCACGTCGCTCTGGATGACTACGGCGCATTGGTAGCGCTCGTAGATTGGTCCGCTGCTGCCGCAGCTCTCGGATCCGGAACCGTAGGTCCCTTCATCCGACGGCGGGTCGCACAGGTCGGAGTTGCAGCAGCTGCTGTCGTAGGATTCATCTGTTGATCACGACGTGCGTAGCACGGGGTGTGGGGTCCACGAAGCGGGCCTGATTGATAGTAGGGGCACCCGCTCGGGGAGGCGGAGGGTGCCAGTTTGCCCCACCTGGAAGCAGAAGCTCCCGAACAGGATCTCGAGTCCGTCGCCTACGGGCTCGAATTCCTTCTTGGTGGCCGGCGAGTGGGCGGTGAAGTCGAAAGCGCCGAAGAGGAGGTGACTCTCCATCGCCGCAGAGTTGTAGATCATTCGGGTTGGGACCGTCACGATCGCACAATCAGTGTCCCCAGTTCCCACAGACGGCGCCAATTGACGAGGTTTGATCTCGTCAATTCCCATTGTTATGGACTTGGGTTTTGGAGAAGATGGGGATGCTGGAGATCGCGAAACAGTTAGAAAACAAGCAATACAGGACACGAGGTTTACCCAGGTTCAGGCCCCTGGAGGGAAAACCCTACTCCTGCTTGTCTGCTCTTGATTACGGCGGAACCGATGATTACAGGGGTGCGCAGATGCAATCTGGCGTGGAGGTGTGTATGAGAAAGTATGAGTCGAGAGATCTAGGTCGTGCCCTCCTGGCCTTTATATAGACTTAGGCAGGTCCCGAGCATAGACCTAGTCGGTTACAAGTTATAGGGTTTTACCCCTTTGAATTTCCTATCTACTCTAGTCTTGCTCTCCAAGGATCCGAAGGCGTCATGGGCCTGGGCCACCCGAAAGTCTTCATGGGCCAGCGTATATTTGTCGTGGGCCTTCCTTGGGCTGGACCAGGTATGCTGAGATCATGTACCCGCGGGGTATAACCATGTCACCTAGTCCAGATTCTCAAGGAAAGGATTTTGACGTCTTTATGGAGCCCCTTGTAGAAGAACTGATGCTTCTTTGGAAGGGTGGATGTACATATGATGCCGAGAGTCCCGATAAATTTGATCTTTGTGCTGCGATCATATGGTGCATCCATGATTTCCCGGCACTGCACACTTTATCGGGGAGGATCATAGCGGGTTATCAAGCATGTGTCCGTTGTGACAAGGACCCTTGCTCGAAGAAAATAAGGAACAAGATCTAATTTATTGGGCATCGTCGCTTTCTTCCTCGCGACCATCCTTGGCGGAAAAGCAAAGTGTTTAACGGTGAGGATGAACCCCGCGACAAGCCGGAGGAATTCACTCGGGAAGAGCTTGAGAAGCAACTTGACAGGGTCAAAGATTTGAGACCAGGAAAGCTTGTAAAGAAAAAAAAAGCGTGAGGATGGTCAATGTTGGAGCAGGAGGCACAATCTAGATGTAATGCACATAGAGAAAAATATATGTGACAATCTGCTTGGAACATTTCTGAACATTGATAGGAAGTCAAAGGACACGGTTAACTCAAGACTGGATTTGCAAGACATGGGCATTAGACCAGAGTTGCATCTACAGCCTGTTGAAGGTGACGAAGAATCGTTTGAAATGCCAATTGCATGGTATACAATGACCAAAGAAGAAAAAATTGCATTTAGTGAGTATATAAGAGCGGTAAGATTTCCAGATGGGTACGCCGCAAATCTGCAAAAATGTTTTTCGCCTGATGGATGCAAGCTTCAATGTCTGAAAATGCATGATTGCCACATATTGTTACAAAGGAGTTTACCTGTAGGACTCCGAGGAATACTGGATAAGGAAATATATGAAGCGATTGCTGAACTAGGAAACTTTTCTAGAGAGTTGTGCTGCAAAACACTTAAGCTAGATGTTCTTGAAAGACTCAAAAAAGAAATCATAGTTATCCTTTGCAAGCTTGAGAAGATTTTTCCCCCAGCTTTCTTTATCGTGATGGTTCATTTGGCTGTCCATTTACCCAAAGAGGCAATCCTTAGAGGCCCTGTGCAATACGGCTAGATGTTTCCAATAGAAAGAAGGCTGCTTACATGTAAGCGTTATGTGTGGAACACGGCCAGACCTGAAGGATCAATTGCTGAAGCATATATTGTTGATGAGTGCTTGACATTTTGCTCAAGGTACTTTGACGATGTGGAAACAAGATTTAATTGGCAGGGCAGAAATAAAGAACAGGATGATTTGTACACCGGTGATGTCTCTGTTTTCAACCATGGTGTGAAATTTATTGGAGGGCATCAATATGTGGAGGTGGCTGCTGGTGACTATGACAAAATGGTTTGGTATGTGCTCAGAATTTGCCCACAGGTTCTACCATATATTGAGTATGTCTTCTCTTGTGCACTTTAATCTTTTTACTGATCTAGTTGGAATGAACCCATATTTTAGGCCTGATGTTTTAATTATTACCTATATATCTGTGATGGCATTGCAGCCTATGCAAGGAACAGTTGAGGCAGCAAGATAGCTGCATGAATGTTGATAATTGGCTCGCAAGAGATTTGCTAAATGGTTTAAGAATCATGTGAGATCTTTTAATCCTTGGAATCATTTGACACATGTTTTTTGTTGTTTGTGTGTGCATGTGTTATTCACGCTAGTTTATGTGTGTAGATTGGAAAATTGCACGAGGAGAAGACGGTTAGTGATGATCTATTTTCTTTGGCATGCGAACCGGATAAGCGAGTGAGAGTGTATTCGGCATGTATTGTTGATGGTGTCCGCTACCACACCATTGACCGCGAGAAAAATAGGAACACGCAGAATAGTGGAATCCTTGCCGAGGGACCAACTGCTACAGAGGACATTGAGTTCTACGGTCAGCTCAAAAGCATCATCAGGTTGCAGTATAAATCCAGCAGCGGCATCGATCGCTCTGTGGTCTTGTTCCAATGTGATTGGTTTGATGTTGGTGGCAAGAAGAAATCTGGAATCAAGGATGATGGCCACTTCACAAGCATCAACACCGAAAGGTTCTGGTACAAGAATGATCCTTACATTCTAACAACACATGCTACAAAGGTATTCTATCTGCCAGACACCGAGTTGAAGGGTAGTTGGAGAGTTGTTCAAAAATTCCAGCATAGGCATCTGTGGAGCGTGACCGAAACAGAAGTGGAAAATGGTCCTGGGGTAGCGGACTATCATACCAAGATGATGACTCTACGCAAGTTCTAGTTCAAGAAGGCAACCTTGTGCAAACCAGATTGCGAAAGGGCCCAGCACGTGTGCTAGTTGATGCTGCAGTTGTAGAGAAAATGAAGAGAAGGAGGCAGGAGCTAGTCGATGGACATGAAACCGAGGATGATGAAGAAAAAAGGACAGATGAAACATTGCACCAATATTGCATCGATGGTGAAGATAATAGGCAGCGGCGTCGAGGTCCTGGTTTTGATATCAACGATGATGAGTAGCTTGATATGGAGTCGCCAACAATTCCTCACCTTCTAATTTTGGTTCTTCTAGCCAAATGCTAATTTTGTATGTTTTTGCATGTAACATTGAAGCATGGAAGCCTGGGAGCAGCACTACCTTGGACTGATGCTGGCCTGGAAGTTGTGAAGAAGTTGTGAAGCTACTATGGTGTATTCTGACTGTTGGCTTCTGAATGTGAATCATGTATTTTGAATGGTGCTCTGAATATTTAGATTGTATTTTGAATGGTGCTCTGAATGTTTAAGTGTAGGCGTATACTTTGAACTCTGAATTCATAAGTGGATGTTTGCTCTATATTCTGAATACCTATATGTTTGCAAAAAATGTGGGATTCAGTCAGATGTTTGCTCTGTATTCTGAATACCTGAATGTATTCAGTCAGATGATTTTATCTTTGTGCAAAAATTGTGGGGAGACCTCGGATTCGAATCCAGGACCTCCATGCATGTGAAACGTGTAAGTTGCCACTGGACCGTGCTAATGTTTCTGTCAGCTTTGTGTTGTTCCACCTATCTATAAAGTGCCCCTATCATGCCTGAGAACCTTTTCCCTTGCCTAGCCCCTTCACGATCCTGACCTTTCCAATTCTCTTCCCCCCGACCACACCCTCAGATTTTTCCCCTCCAATCTCTCAAGTCAACATGCTTCTTGATGTAGGCATTTGTATACTTCCTTGTGAAGTACTGCAAATTAATGCAATCAAATTTTATCAAGGGGGAAATTTTTTATCGGAAGGGGGTAGCTCAATGGAAATTTATGTTCATTTGTGTTTGTTTATGTCATACCAACATGCCAAAGCAAGGTTGGACCCAATACTGAAGAATATTCACTAGCGTAGACCCGCGGCGGGGGATTTCAGGGCTTTTCAGTGGAGAAATCTGCAACGTATGTTACCACATGTACGCGTGTGAGGTACCTCCATGCATGGGAGGTGGATACTGTCTCTACTAGACTCCCACCACACATGCACACATAATTTAGGTCCACATGCATTTTCTCTAGGGACCCCGGGC
Source organism: Avena atlantica (assembly GCA_910589765.1). Lineage (NCBI taxonomy): Eukaryota > Viridiplantae > Streptophyta > Magnoliopsida > Poales > Poaceae > Avena > Avena atlantica. The sequence continues at coordinate 118,474,707 of OU342735.1, read as the reverse complement.
CACCGAAGCACCCGTTCTGCCGAAACCGTAGCCAGAACCTCCCCAGCGCAGTCTACCCCCCTAAACATGCATCAGAAGGGGTAGTTCAATGGAACTTTATGTTCATTTGTGTTTGTTTATGTCATACCAACATGCCAAAGCAAGGTTGGACCCAATAATTATGAAGATTCACTGGCATAGACCCGCGGCGGGGGGTTTTGGGGCTTTTCGATGGAGAAATCTGCAAAAGTGTGTTACAGCATGCACGTGTGTGAGGTACCTCCATGCATGGTAGGTGGATAATGTCTCTACTACACTCGCACCAGACATACACACATAAGTTAGGTCCGCATGCATGTTTTCTAGGGACCCTGGGACACCGAATCACCCGGTCTACCGAAACTATAGCCAGAACCCCCCAGCGGCGTCTACCCCCCTAAACATGCATCGAAAGGGGGTAGATCAATGTAAATTGATGTTCATTTGTGTTTGTTTATGTCATACCAACATGCCAAAGCAAGGTTGGACCCAATACTGATTAAGATTCACTGGCGTAGACCCGCGGCGGGGGTTTCGGGGCTTTTTGGTGAAGAAATCTGCAAAGTCTGTTACCGCATGCACGCGTGTGAGGTACCTCCATGCATGGGAGGTGGATAATGTCTCTACTAGACTCCCACCACACATGCACACATAAGTTAGGTCCACATGCATGTTTTCTAGGGACCCCGGGCCACCGAAGCACCCGTTCTGTCGAAACCGTAGCCAGAACCCCCCCAGCGCAGTCTACCCCCCTAAACATGCATCGGAAGGGGGTAGATCAATGGAACTTTCTGTTCATTTTTGTTTTTTATGTCATACCAACATGCCAAAGCAAGGTTGTACCCAATACTGATGAAGATTCACTAGCATAGACCCGCGGCGGGGTGTTTCGGGGCTTTTCGATGGAGAAATCTGCAAAGTGTGTTACCGCATGCACGCGTGTCAGGTACCTCCATGCATGGGAGGTGGATAATGTCTCTAATATACTCCCACCACACATACACACATAATTTAGGTCCACATGCATGTTTACTAGGGACCCCGGGCCATCGAAGCACCCATTCTGCCAAAACCGTAGCCAGAACCCCCCCAGCGACGTCTACCCCCCTAAACATGCATCGGAAGGGGGTGGCTCAATGTAAATTTATGTTCATTTGTGTTTGTTTATATCATACCAACATGACAAAGACAGGTTGGACCCAATACTGATGAAGATTCACTGGCGTAGACCCGCGGCGGGGGGTTTCGGGGTTTTTCGGTGCAGAAATCTGCAAAGTCTGTTACCGCATGCACGCGTGTGAGGTACCTGCATGCTTGGGAGGTGGATACTGTCTCTACTAGACTCCCACCACACATGCACACATAAGTTAGGTTCACATGCATATTTCTAGGGACCCCGGGCCACCGAAGCACTCGTTCTGCCAAAACCGTAGCCAAAACCCCGCAGCGCAGTCTACCCCCCTAAACATGCATCGGAAGGGGGGAGCTCAATGGAACTTTATGTTCATTTGTGTTTGTTTATGTCATACCAACATGCCAAAGCAAGGTTGGACCCAATAATGATGACGATTCACTGCCATAGACCCACGGCGGTGGTTTCGGGGCTTTTCGGTGGAGAAATCTGCAAAGTGTATTACCACATGCACGCGGATGTGAGGTACCTCCATGCATGGGAGGTGGATAATGTCTCTACTAGACTCCCACCACACATGCACACATAAGTTAGGTCCACATGCATGTTTTCTAGGGACCCCGGGCCACCGAAGCACCCTTTCTGCCGAAACCATAGCCAGAACCCCCCCCCCCAACGCAGTCTACCCCCCTAAACATGCATCGGAAGGGGGTATCTCAATGGAAATTTATGTTCATTTGTGTTTTATATGTCATACCAACATGCCAAAGCAAGGTTGGACCCAATACTGATGAAGATTCACTGGCATAGACCCGTGGCAGGGGTTTTCGAGGCTTTTCGATGGAGAAATCTGCAAAGTGAGTTACCGCATGCATGCGTGTGAGGTACCTCCATGCATGGGAGGTGGATAATGTCTCTACTAGACTCCAACCACACATACACACATAAGTTAGGTCCACATGCATGTTTTCTAGGGACCCCGGGCCACCGAAGAACCCGTTCTGCCGAAACCGTAGCCAGAACGCCCCCAACGGCGTCTACCCCCCTAAACATGCATCGTAAGGGGGTAGCTCAATGGAACTTTATGTTCATTTGTGTTTTTTTATGTCATACCAACATTCCAAAGAAAGGTTGGACCCAATACTGATGAAGATTCAGTGGCGTAGACCCGCAGCGGGGGGTTTCGGGGCTTTTCGGTGGAGAAATCTGCAAAGTGTGTTACCGCATGCACGCGTGTCAGGTACCTCCATGCATGGGAGGTGAATAATGTCTCTACTAGACCCCCACCACACATACACACATAATATAGGTCCACATGCATGTTTACTAGGGACCCCAGGCCACCGAAGCACCTGTTCTGCCAAAAGCGTAGCCAGAACCCCCCAGCGACGTCTACCCCCCTAAACATGCATCTGAAGGGGGTAGCTCAATGTAAATTTATGTTCATTTGTGTTTGTTTATGTCATACCAACATGCCAAACACAGGTTGGACCCAATACTGATGAAGATTCACTGGCGTAGACCCGCGGCGGGGGGTTTTGGGGCTTTTCGGTGGAGAAATCTGCAAAGTTTGTTACCGCATGCACGCGTGTGAGGTACCTCCATGCATGGGAGGTGGATACTGTCTCTACTAGACTCCCACCACACATGCACACATAATTTAGGTCCACATGCATTTTTTCTAGGGACCCCGGGCCACCGAAGCACTCGTTCTACCGAAACCGTAGCCAGAACCCCCCAGCACAGTCTACCCCCCTAAACATGCATCAGAAGGGGGTATATCAATGGAACTTTATGTTCATTTGTGTTTCTTTATGTTATACCAACATGCCAAAGAAAGGTTGGACCCAGTACTGATGAAAATTCACTGGCGTAGACCCGCGGCGGGGGGTTTCGGGGCTTTTCGGTGGAGAAATCTGCAAAGTCTGTTACCGCATGCATGCGTGTGAGGTACCTCCATGCATGGGAGGTGGATACTGTCTCTACTATACTCCCACCACACATGCACACATAAGTTAGGTCCACACGCATGTTTTCTAGGGATGACGGGCCACCGAAGCACCCGTTTTGCCGAAACCATAGCCAGACCCCCAGCACAGTCTACCCCCTAAACATGCATTAGAAAGAGGGTAGCTCAATGGAAATTTATGTGTATTTGTGTTTTTTATGTCATACCAACATGCCAAAGCAAGGTTGGACCCAATACTGATGAAGATTCACCGGCGTAGACCCGCGGCGGGGGGTTTCGGGGCTTTTCGGTGGAGAAGTCTGCAAAGTGTGTTACCGCATGCACGCGTGTGAGGTACCTCCATGAATGGGAGGTGTATAATGTCTCTACTAGACTCCCAACACACATACACACATAAGTTAGGTCGACATGCATGTTTTCTAGGGACCCCGGGCCACCGAAGCACCCGTTCTGCCGAAACCATAGCCAGAACGCCCCCAGCGGCGTCTACCCCCCTAAACATGCATCAGAAGGGGGTAGCTCAATGAAAATTTATGTTCATTTGTGTTTGTTCATGTCATACCAACATTCCAAAGCAAGGTTTGAGCCAATACTGATGAAGATTCACTGGCGTAGACCCGCGACGGGGGGTTTCGGGGCTTTTCGGTGGAGAATCTGCAAAGTCTGTAATAGCATGCACGCGTGTGAGGTACCTCCATCCATGGGAGGTGTATAATGTCTCTACTAGACTCCCAAAACACATACAGACATAAGTTAGGTCCACATTCATGTATTATAGGGACCCCGGGCCACCGAAGCTCCCGTTCTGCTGAAACCGTAGCCAGAACGCCCCCAGCGGCATCTACCTCCCTAAACATGCATCCGAGGGGGTAGCTCAATGGAAATTTATGTTCATTTTTGTTTTTTATGTCATACCAACATTCCAAAGCAAAGTTGGACCCAATAATGATGAAGATTCACTGGCCTAGACCCGCGGCGGGGGTTTCGGGGCTATTCGATGGAGAAATCTGCAAAGTGTGTTACCGCATGCACGCGTGTGAGGTACCTCCATGCACGTCAGCTGTTTGGACCTGATTTGATCAAGGATGCTGAGGAAAAGGTCGCCTTGATTAGGGACAGGCTGAAGGTAGCACAATCAAGGCATAAGATCTACGCTGACGCCAAGCGCAAGGAAGTGGTGTATGAGATAGGTGATAGAGCATACCTCAGAGTATCGCCGCTTCGTGGAATCAAGAGATTTGGAATTAAGGGTAAGCTGGCACCTCGATTCATTGGACCGTATCGGGTCTTAGCACGCAAAGGAGAAGTTGCTTATCAGTTGGAGTTGCCAGAAGCTCTGTCTGCTGTTCATAACGTGTTCCATGTATCCCAGCTGAAGAAGTGCCATCCGGAGATGGTGGACACACCATTGAGAGACACTGTACCGCTAGAGGAGGTTCAGCTGGAGAATGATTTGACCTATGAGGAGAAACCGGTCAAGATTCTGGAGACAGCAGAAAGGACTACCCGTACCAAGACAATCAAGTTTTGCAAGGTGCAGTGGAGTCACCACACCGAAGAGGAAGCCACTTGGGAGCGTGAAGATGACATCCGAGAGGACTACCCACACCTATTTGCTAGCCGCGCCGAATCTCGAGGACGAGATTCATCTTAAGGGGGTTAGTCTTGTCACATCCCAAATTTTAGATTTGGTCTTGCATATCATTCATAACATTGCATCATATCTTTCCATGCAAAACCGTCGAGTAGAAAGGTTCGGCGAAACGCTATATTCAAAACCCTATTTTGCTTCGCTACAAGGTTCCTGCGGGGAGCTTTAGAGGGACTTGCAACAACCACCCCTGTAGGTTCGAGTTTTCACTCAAACTTTGACTGAAGGTTGTTCCCCTCGACGATACGAACCCGTAGGCGCGAAAATCGCTCCAATCGGAGTTCGTATGCAAAAGACTCGGACGTTTTAGTAAACCGCCGGAAAACTGTCCGAAAATCTGGACCGATTTCCAAGTTGTAGTCTAGTTCTGGACCGATTCTGAGTAGAATTCGCGCAGGGTACTATTTAAAGAGGGACCCACCGGCCTCGATTCCCGTGCTCGCGACCCCCACCTGCGCCGACCCCGCCGCCAATCTCCTCCTGCCTCACGCGCGCCTCCCGAGGCAGCCGCCTTCGGCCGCCTCCGCCTTCGGCCGCCTCCGCCGTCGACCGCCGCCCGCCGCAGGTAAGGCCCCGCCGCCGCGCCGCTCTTCCCCGCCGCCGCCGCCCCGCGGATCGCTGCCGCCTGGCCACCGCCGCCATCGCCACCTCGGCCTGCGCGCCAAACGCCGCCGCCGGCGCTGCGCTGCAGCGCTGCACCGCCGCCGGCGCCTCGCCACCGCGCGACCCCGCGCCGCCGTCCCCGCCGCCATCTGCGCCGCCAGCACGCGACCCCGCCGCCGCTGCAAGCTGTGCGCCGCCACCTGCCCCGCGCCGCCGCCACAGCCTCGCCGCCGCTGCTGCGCCGCCTCGCTGCGCGCACTAGCCGCTGCCTCGATTCGCGTGCACGCATGCATGCGTACACGTACACAATCGCGCGCCGTTTTCGTCGCGCCGTTTTCTCCGTACCGCGTCGCACGCGCGCCGTTTTATGTCGCGCCGTTGACGATCTTGAACCGCCCGTAGTTGACCGTGTGCGTCCGTGCAGGAAGAACCACGTCGCCGGATTTGATCGTCGCCGCCGTTCGGAGCTCGCCGGAGTCCGTTTCGCCATCCGTTTCCGGTAAGACAGCAGCCACCGACAGATCTCAGATCAGCGGCTTAGATCGTTTGTTGACTGGTCAGCATCCCAGGCGTTGACTAGTCATACGCCCAGTCAGCGCCCAGTCAGCAGACGAGTTGACCAGTCAAACAGACACAGTTGACTGGGTCAATTTCGTTAATCCCTTTAGTTGGCAGATTTCGGTAGATTCTTATAAATTGCATAGAAATTAAACCGCTTGGCCAAAAATTGCAAATAAAATATGTACGAGTTCAGTGAGTCGTGTAGAATCTCTCTGTATCTTTGGTTCAGACTTTTACTGTCAGGTTTAGTACAGTTTAATCAAACTAGTTAGTGGCCTTTTCGGAGTAATAAATTCGTAGAAAAAGATCCGTATCTCCAAAAATCGCGTGTGATATGTCCCTGAACTCGTATGAACGAGGGGAATGTCATCGCGAATTAAAAAGATAGGCTTACAGTAAAATCTTCTGCAGTATTTGTCTAATGGCTTTCTGCAGTGTTTTAATTACTCGGGAAGTTTTATAATTCCTTTTTGAGTAATTCCAATTGGTACTGTTTCTTTTCAGCGATTCCTATGCGGTAGAATTTTCCCAAGAATTTACGAATAGTATACTACCGGTAGTGAATTATTTAGGTTATAGCTCTAGTTTGGAGCATTGCTTTTGTCTATTAGTTTTCCTAGCGCTAAATCTATTTTTCCATGCATGTATTCGGTAGTATTATGGATTAGAATTATGTGGTGCAGCTGTAGCACCAATTCACTTGCCGTTCCTGCATTCATGCATCATATTTGTTGCATATGTTGTGGATTGTTTGTTTATGAATGCAACTGTGTCGTGTAGATTGTGCTGAGTGCAACGCTTGCTCGTGTGAGGATTGTGCTCCCGACCGCTACAACCACGGCAAGTAGATGCTACTTTGTTCATGATATCGTCCTACTATTTTCTATGCATTGTCGTGTATTTTATAGATGCATCTGTAGGATGATACTATCGCTATGATATGTCCTATTATGTGGTAGGACCCTCTTTGTAGATGAACCACCGTTGGTAGATGTGCTTAGCCATGCTATGTTGAACGAGGGCTGGGTTACATCATTGATACTTGTTTTTTCAAAGTATTGGTTTGTGAAAACTAAAACAACTTAATCAATGAACCCCCTGGGTGTGATGGTATTGATAAATTTTGGTGGTTTCATTGCGGAAAGGCACCAAGGTATCAAGAGAGAATGATTGGCTTCTTTATTATGTAGCTTACGTGTACAACCATGTGCCAATAATGGAATGGGCGATTGGTTGGACTTAGTAGGTTGTGGTAACTCGAACCCGCGTATCCAGAGATGTAGAATTTTGGTAGGTTGGACCGGTGCGCGTCGGGATTGAGGAGCTACTTCCCGAATAGTCTCTTCTTGGTCTTCTCCCTATCATCACCCAAAATGAGAGTGATGGTACGAGCTGGGTTGGCCAAGTCACATGGATAAAGTGTACTAACCTCTGCAGAGTGTATAATCTAATCGATTAGCCGTGTCCCCGGTTATGGACAACTGAGTTGCTAGATATTGATTCCATGGCATGTTTCTCGCTCATTCTAATTTCATAATTGTTTTAATATTGTTGGGTAACTTAATTGGGATCTTTTCAAAGAAAAATCAAAACTGTTTATGAAAGTAGGACAAATGTATTTGCAAATGCAAGCCAGACACAGCTCCACTTGCCAGATATGCATGTAGATGTTAGTACTATTGTCTCCTTTACTAGCTCTACTTTCCATACATTCCATGTATTGACCCTTCGGGGCTGCTACGTTTCATGTTGCAGGTTATTCCGATTCTGATTGATCGTTATAGGCCACGGTACTCCACTCGGCACTTGTTCACTTGTGGGCAAATTGAAGATTGGAGGATATATTTGTTTATGCTGCTACCTGAATAATTTGAGCTAGCTTTATGCTAAGATTTTATTGTAATAATGGTACTCTTGATCTTTGTAGATCATGATACACGGTTATTTTGCTATGATTATCTATCTTACTCTATTGCGGGCCAATGAACCGATCCAGGGATTGGCATGTCACATAGAGGCCACGGTCTTTTCAGAACCGGGGTGTCACACCAAGCCACGGTCGACATCCCACCCCACCCACCCGAACCAGACCGCACCCCGGCCACCCCACCCACCCAACCCATTCCCCACCCAAGCCGACGGGGAGCGCGACCACCGACGACGGCTGCACGCCGGAGCCGTCGATCGACGATGATCATCGGCGGGTAGCTGCTCGCGAGGACGGTGACAGGAGGGCGGATAACTGCTCGTGAGGACGGCGACAGGCGTCCGAGAAGATGCTCGCGAGGACGGCCACTGTCTGCATCGTCTACATCTTCATCGGGTAGCTGCTCGCGATATCTGCATCGTCTACATCTTCCTCAGGCGAGTTCCTTCTTGCTCCGGTCCTAGTGTTAGGGTAGGTCCCTTCATCGTGTCATGGCTTTCTAGGGTTAGGGTTTCTGTCTAGGGTTAGGCTTTGCGTGTCATGGCGTTTTAGTGCTAGGCTCGGCTGCCATCTTGTTCTAGGGTTCTAGGGTGAGATTCCTGCTTGCTGGGTAACATGCTGCATCTAGGGTTTACTAGGGTTTGGGTTTGTGGGCTGATTAGAGATTTGCTGCATGATTGCAATAGAGATTGGTTAGGGTTTGTGTATTGAATGATTGAAATAGTAGTATATGTACTGATACATTGCTTAGTTCTAAAGATGTTGGACGAAATTAGGTAGTGATAGTGCTCAAGTTAGATGTCATTTTCTTTATAAATTGCAGCAGCAGAAAAACAGTACATATTTGAGCTTTTCTTGGGCTATGTGTAGGATTAAAGTTCAAATCATAACATGTTCTAATTATATGCAAGCATTTACTATTGAATTGAGATGTTAATCCATTCCATTTTTAATTAATTTGAGATCTTATTACACGCTTGAATGAAGTGCATGATAGAATTAAAGTTTGAGATCTTATTACATGTTTGAGCTTTTCTCTATAAATTGCAACAGCATAAAAACAATACATGTTTGAGCTTTTCTTGGGCTATGTATAGAATTAAAGTTCAAATCATAATCTGTTCAGATTATATGCAAGCATTTACAATTGATTTGAGATGTTAATCCATTCCATTTTACTTGTCATTTAGATGCTTTTCTTGCTTGTCATTTACATGCCTGAATGAAGTGCTCAAGTTAGTGTGTGTTCCGCGCATGGTAGATATGAAGTTGAAAGGATACGAATGTCGCCTAGAGGGGGGGGGGGTGAATAGGGGATTAAAACATTTCCTAGAGTGGCTCAACAAAGGCGGAATAAAACTAGTGTTTACTTTGTTAAGCACAACCTAGAACAACTAAGGTTCACCTATGTGCACCAACAAGTTATGCTAAGCAATACAAGCAACAAAGTGATAGCAAGATATATATTACTTCAAGCACAAAGGTTATCACAATGTAAAGTGCATAAGTAAAGAGCTCGGGTATAGACATAACCGAGGCACGCGGGGAAACTGATATTTTACCTAGTTCCTCCCAACATGGAGTACGTCTCGTTTGGAGAGGGGGTGGTATCAAACCACCATCGCCACAAAAGGCCTCCCTTATTCTCCGGTGAATCTCACCCCCAATGGGATCAATCCACGCTTTCACTATCGGTGCACTTGTCGGTGCCAACCGGAACCTCTCACAAGGTTGGGGCACTTCTCCACAACTTAATTGGAGGCTCCCAACAAATGCCACAAAAGGCCACAATGCCACCAAGACCACAAAACTGTCTAGGGTTCCAAGAACCCAAGAGGGACAAACTCCAATGAGTAACTCAAAACAAATCCTCCGAGGAGAACTCAAACCGATGCACCAAATGCAAATGGCAAGAACACCACAAAAATGCTCAAATCCCTCACTCTCAAGTTCCAACAAAGGTACTAAAGCTATTGGGGGAACAAGAGAGGAGGAATCAAAGAGAGACACAAAATCCCCCAAAATCTAGATCCCCAAAGATGCACTCACAAAGAGATGAATCGGTTAGGTCAAAACGCGGATCTAGATCTCCTCTCTCTTCCACTCAAATATGGGCAAGAATCATCGGAGGGAAAAGATTAGGCAAGCTTCAAGATCTAGAGCAAGTGTGAACAAAGTTTAGCCTAATATATAAGAGAGGAGCTAACTAAACTGAAAATGGACAAAGGGTATAAATAGAGGCCCATAAAAACTAGCCGTTTGGGGATTTTCAGAACGGTCCGGTACTACCGGATTTAACCGGTAGTACCGCATGTTCCACGAAAAAGCAGAAGCAGTGCAGCAGCGGGATGGGGCCTGGCCGTACGTGCGCGCAGCGAGGCAAGTGGGGCAGCGAATGGGCAGCAGCAGCTGTAGCGGGCAGGCATGCACGCAGTGCAGCAGAAGCAGCAGCAGCGCGACACAGCTGGGCATGCAAGCAGCGGCAAACGGGGCAGCAGCTAGTCAACGCTGCCCCTGCGCGCGCGTGCGGCTGCAGCGGGGCCAGCGGGCAGGCACGCGAGGCGAGCGAGCGGCGGCTGCATGTGCGCGCGCGAGAGAGGGCCAGCGCGCAGCGGCAGCGGCGCAAGCGGGCGGTAGGCGCAAGCGGGAGCCCAGCCAGTCTGGGTGGCGAGCTGGGCCAGCCCAAGTAGAGGGACTGGCAGGTCGAGCGGGTAGGCCGGCCGGTAGTACCGGCCCACCCGGGCGGTACTACCGGGCTAGGCCGATAGGACCGGAAGACACAGACGGGCTTCTCTGAGAGCTGGCCGCGCACTGGGTCGACTGGTACTGGGCTGCGGTAGTACCGGTCAGCCCAGAAAAATAAAAGCCCTTTCCTTTTTTTCTGTTTGATAAATTAAATAGACAAACTTCAAACGGTCGTAACTTTTGATTGGTGACTCCGATTGACCCGATTCCAATTGCGTTGGATAGAGGACGACAAGTCCTTACCAATAAAAAGTGGAAATATTGGTTATCACCAAGTGAGAAGTTATCAAGTAATATAATGTGAGATATCTCATTTGGTGATAAACCGAAAAACCGCCAATATCAAAATCGCAACAAGATATAAACGGAAGATCCGATTTTGATGAACAAGAGCTTGTTATGGATATTACCACAAGCTCTATATCCACACATGGATAAGACCAAATACCAACCAAAAATGATGATGCAAGTATGCAAAGTTTTGAGCTCTGTCCGAATGATGTGACCGAGTTACTCATTCGAGAGTCCCTCTTGATAGTACGGTTATCTATCCTAAACCCGGTCTCACACACACAACGTGAGACCGGAAAAAGGGAAACCTATCAAGATTATACCTTTGCCTTGATCATTCCACTTGAGCTCGATGTAGACGGTCTTGCCCTTCTCAAGATGGAACGCCTTTCTTAATTTCTCATCATCGACCTCGCATATTGAGCTTGCAGAACATATCTTCTTTGCATTTCATCGACCTTGAAGCCAACACATGCTCCAAGCGATGCTAATGGACAAATCCTACAAGTATAACTTAATACACACATTAGTCCATAAAGATTGTCATTAATTACCAAAACCACACATGGGGGCCCAACATGTTCTTTCAGAAGTGCATGGTGCTTGCCATTTACATGCTTTTCTTGTTAGTAGCCTTGGCATGGATGATTAATATTTGCCACCTCTACCTTCACATGGTTGTTATCTTAGTTAATGTTATCTCCACATGCTTGTTTATTTACTGTTGACTCAATTATGTCTTCGCATGTTTTAGCTTATAGTAAATACTATTCATGGTTAGAATAAGTAGCTAATAAAGCTACTGTTTATACATTTTAAGCTATTTCATTTAGTTTTTTCTTTGCATGCATATTCCAAATTGTCTATATTTCTAGATGGTTTCCCTTTTGTATTATTGTAAATAGCTTTATTCTCTTAATTGGATTGTGGCACAGCTATCTAACAACATGTTCCTTGCAGGAAAGTGGCAAGGGATTTCTCAAGTTGAACGGAGCGAAGGGGTGAGATAAAGTGGTGGGTTGTTGTAGTTTTCTCATAATATATTTACTGGCATCACTTGGTTGTTATTTCAACAAGTTTGATTAGCATGTATTGCCTGTTATAAGTGCTTCTTCCTAGATATTTAGTGAACCTGTTGGGCTGTTGGTGCTGTTTTTATAGTGCTTTTGTTCCTGAAATTGATTGACAATCTATTAGCTTAGTTTTTCCTATTTAGTTTGTAGCTGGCAAGTTAGTTTATTGAAACAACATTCTACTTTATCACTGTTGTATCTTATTCGTGTTCATTCTACTTTGCAAGGTAATAGGGGAAGTGGACATTGTGAACCTTGCCAAGCACCAGTCCAACCTCCTCAACATCATCCAACTAAAGATGGCAAAGAAGAAGAAGCTCGCTGGTATGCACAACATCTTCTTGTACTTGTATGTTTCTCCATTATTTTTATCTATGAATATGTGTCTATGTGATAAGTGAAATTGTATTGCTGTAATCTAAATGACTAGGTTGTATTTTGCTTGTGTTGTTAGTCTACCTTTGATGTAAATAAAACCTGATATTGTATTGCTGTAATCTAAATGACTAGGTTGTATTTTGCTTGTGTTGTAAATAAAACCTGATAGTGTATTGCATTGCTATAATCTAATTAAAATCTGATAGTGTATTGTTGTAATTTGAATAACTTGGTTAGAATTTGCATCTGCTGTTTTCATCTTAGTTGAATTAATAGGATAAAATGAAATTACCTTAGCTGTTTGAGTTGTCTTACTTTCCTGTGCATTTCAACCATTCATCTCATGGTCTCTTTTTTGTTCATGTAAAGAAGCACCTCTCACTGAATATGAGAAGGTTAGGGCTAGATATATGATGAGGAACAATCAAATATTTGCGTCCCTCGGCATTAGCGGAATAGTAGCAATCATTAGGAGAGGAAATGGTGGTCAAGAAGGTAGTTCAATTACCAATGATGACTCAACATCTGCCATAACACAACGCGAAAGCTCAGACTATAATCCAAACGAAGATGAAGCTATTGTCGAGGAGGAAGTTGATGATAGTGTAGTTGAGACCAGTATTAAGGTGCAAATTCTGTCTTTGTTTTTTTGGGAGGGGTAATTATATGCTGTGATTCCTTGTTAAATTCTGATGCACACAATTTTCTTACTTGTGATCTAATGCTGCTTTCCTTACTGTTTGTGTAAAGTACCAAAGGCATGTAGGAGGAAGAGGGGTGCTGTAAAGAAGAGAAGCAAGAAGGCCAACAATTCTGAAGCATCTTCAATAATGGCTCCAGTACGGGTGCTTGTTGTCCCTCCAGGAGGATCAGAGCGGCTGTTCGATATTGCTAAAGCTGATCCCACTCCTCGGGTCACCAGACAGAAAGTGAAGGACAAGGCTATAAGTAGAAAAGATGGATGCCCCCTAGAGAAGAATGTGGGAAGCTTGCCGCAGCAGAATGTGGAAAGCTTGCTGCAGCTTATTGTGGAAAGCTCGCCGTACATGGATGTTGGGTATGGGTCCATGGATGAAGGAAGCACCATGCGCATGGACCTCATCCCCATTGCACCTACTGCGGCAAGGCAGCCATTGGACTCTGATGTGTTTGCCGAGGAACCTGAGCATCCTACGAGTGATGAAGGCAAGTTCCTCAATCACTATTCACTTTACTCTTGCATTTTTTAGATGTAAGCAATGCATGTATGTATGTGGGGCTGTTATTTGTATAGAAGCTAGCATATGAAATCTCTTTGTTGTACACTTTAATCATTCAAACAAGTAACCAGATTACTGAAACACAAAGCAATCAGATCTATTACATGCTCATAGAACTAAGTTCCTTACTATTATTCCTTGTTTGCTTCTTATGTGACATTATGATCATTCCCTCTGATTTTCTTGCTGTAGCAATGTCTTATAGAGTGTAGTTATATTAATGAATACATTTGATGTTTGTGTCCATCCTATTCAGGTACATCTATTGTGCTCGGGCGTCAAAGGAAGGGCTCGGGGTTGGAAAAGATTACCACAGGGTTGGGATGCAAAGCCAGGATTGAAATCGCCCCGGGTATGAAGCTTCCAGAGAAGCCTGTGCAAGCAGCCAAGTTTGCATCCGAGGGTGGAATGATAGCTATAGGACATACACCCATCCTTCCACACTTCAATGAGTACAAGAATGATAGCTAGATGACGTTGATTTCATTGGGAAAGTTGTTGTAAGCTCATAATTTCTCAGCTGATTGTGTTGTTTTCTTCCCACTTTAACCTGTTATTTGATTACTAATGTTCTCCTTGTTTGTTGCCTTTTTGTAGGGTAATTTAGTGCTGGATACTGAAGATCAGTTGATTAAGGATGCGTGCACTGATATGTTGAAGAACATGTCAAATAATAGGCACCACTTCCTCAAAAATAAGTTCTTCGACACAGTAAATGCAAGCGAAGTCAGCGTCAAGTCCCCTGTCACTTATGTCTCTGATGCTCAATGGCAAAGGTTGGTCAACTTGTGGACAAGCCCACAACACAAGGTATTCTTGTTTACCCTACCTTGCAATATCTTGTTCTTGTTTTGGTACTGCCAATGAGTGTTGTTGATTTAGTTGTCATTTTACTGCATATTGTTGGAGCTATCTTATAGAAATGTGCCCATCTGTAGGTCACATGCACGAAGAACAAGATAAACCAAGGAAAAGTCAAGTTTCCGTAGAAAACTGGTTCACATTGCTATGTTGCTCATATATATGCCACTGTAAGAACACACTTTCATTTTTCTTTAGGCATAATCAACCTTTGTCCCTATAAGCTTGTGGTTGATTCTTGTTAACATTTTAGCGGGAAGAACGTAAGGTTGCTGATCTTTCTGCAATTGAGATGTTTAAGGCAAAACAAAACAGTACAAAAAAAGGTTTCTCGGTGGAAGTGCTTGATGCTATAGTAAGTTACTTTTTGGTAGTACATTTATCTTGCTAAGATGCCTCTTTCTCTATGCTAAAATTTGTATCCTGCTGTTTAGCAATTGCTTTGCAATTCAGATTTGTATGTATGCTGCTGTTACTGCTGCTTTGCAAACCATTAGTGATGTTGTATGTATGCTGCTGTTATGATGTTGTATGTATGCTGCTTTGCAAACCATTAGTGCTGTTGTATGTATGCTGCTGTTACTGTTGTTATGTTGATTTATATGTGCTGCTGTATGTATGCTGCTTTGCAAATTCAGATTTGTATGTATTACTGATTTGTATGTATGCTGCTGTTAGTGTTGGTTTGCAGTTGAGATCTGTACCAATTTGTTCTTTTAGGTGTTTAGTGTTGGTTTGCAAACTGTTATTAAAAAAACATGCTACTGTTTCCTAATATTTTTGTTTTGTTTTGAAACTGTTGCCAAATGACAGGCTGAAATGGAAGCTGAGATGGCCAAGCCGGTACCCGAAGGTGAAACACCAAAGTCAGCTATCGAGATTGTTGCTCAAGTTTTGACAAAGGACAACAGATCCAACACTTTCTTGAAGAATGTTGGTTTGCAGTCGGGCTCGAAGAACAAGTTCAAAAAGACAAACGCCGAGGTGTCCGCCCATGTGATTGATCTAGAAGATCATTTGGAGAAGTCACAACAGGATATTGTAGAGATGCGTGCAGAATTGGCTGCCATGAAGAAGAAGGCTGCGGAAGCTGAAGCTGCACAAGATCAATGCAATAAGGAGTACCAGCTGCTACTCAAGAGGACAGAAGAGAGTAATGCGAGAGTTGAACACATGATGGCAATGTTTGGAGGTAAGAGTTCTAGGAAGTAGTACATGGAGTGGCAATTTTTTGGTAGATGAAACTTGCTGGTTGTTGTAAGATGGGTAAGTTGATAATAGATGGTGGCATTTTGGTGAACTTGCTGGTTGTTGTTTGCACACATGGTGAACTTGCTATATGTTGCATTTTGTCTTATATTGTGAACTTGCTGGATGTGAGCACGTGGTGGACGTCCTAGATGTTGCATTTTGTCCATGTAATGATAATTGTGTACATTTTGGCATCGTTGCTCATGTCATGTAGGCTCGTATATTGATATTATGATTATTGTGTGAAATTACTGGGTTTAATATGGAATGTTTGTATATATGAAAAGGCAGCAGGCCTAATATAAAGTTGATTCCAAACACAGGCAAACAAAGGCCAAAATGTGCAAATAGGCCTAATAGAACTTGGGCCTCTAAAAGCTATGGCCGAAACAAATTTGAATCAGATCAGCATACTTTACAAACGAATATGGTTTAAAAAGGCTGGAAATCTAGAATCAATGGATTATAAAAAGGCTACAGCTAACAATTGAAATGGGCTGTAAAATGGGCCAATGCCCAGAAATGTTATGGGTTGTAAACGGGCCAAGGCCTAAAATCGAAATGGGATGCAGATGGGTCAATGACTAGAACTGAAATGGGCTGCAAAATGGGTAAAGGCTAGAACCGAAAATGGACTACAAAAGGGCCAAGGTCCAGAACCGAAATGGGCTGCAAAGTGCCCAGGCCAAGAATCAATATGGGCTGCAAAAAGGCCAAGGCCCAAAGATTAAAGCGTTAATAGAAATTTTTTTGACCAAAATGGCCCAAGGTTCGAAAATAAAAAGGGCGAATAAATGGGCTCAGCCCATATAGCCAACCAAATTGGACCGGGCCGAATTTGATTTTTGACGATTTGAAATCGTCACAATTTTCTGCCACGTAGGACATCCTATGTGGCCAGCCCAGACAGCGCGTAACGATATTGGATCGTCATAGGCTTATGACGATGCAATATCGTCATGAGCGCTTACGACGATCTTACCAGGAATTTCAACATAGTTCGTTAGTGACGTCCAGCTTTCGACGTTCTCATTTTCGTCATGCTATCGTCACAAGCGAACTATCACGACGATTCTATGACGAAAATGGAGAGTCACATATGAGTGCTTTCCTTGTAGTGGCTGGGGGCTTGAAGCCAAGTTTTATGCCTTATAGACATCAGCGTTTTCTGCATATCACATACCAGAAGAAACAAATATTACAAAGTGTTTTTCATTGTTCTGGTGTAGGAGACCTCGAGGCTGCATCTTTGGCGACATGAGAGTGATACGTCGTAAACGTATCTACATTTTTTGATGCTCCATGCTTGTTTTATATCATTTGTCTTATGCTTTGTTTATACTTTGAGGTATTTTTACACACTTTCTGGAACTAACCTATTGACAAGATCCCGTAGTGCCAATTGCCTGTTTTCTGCTGTTTTTGGTTTCAGAAAAGCTAAAAAATAAATATTCTCGGAATTGGACGGGACAAAAGCCAAAGTTACTATTTTTCCCGGAGCAATACGGAAACGCAAAGTAGTGACGGAGTATGGTACCAGGATGGCCACACCCTAGGGTGGCGCGGGCCCACCCTAGGAGCACCACCAGGGGTGTGGGCCCTTGACGACTATCTACGCACAGCCTGTTGGGAACCCCAAGAGTAAGGTGTGAAGCAGCAAGCAGCAAGTTTTCCCTCAGTTGAGACCGAGGTTATCAAACCAGAAGGAGGAAGGAAACGTCAGGTGTTGCAAGAAAAGGACAATGAGGTTGTCAAGCTCACCGGTTTGCTGTAACAAAGGATTAAACGTATGGTGTGGAAGGTAATGGTTTGCAGCAAGTAAACAAGTAACAGTGGAAGATATATCAATGGTAAAGATTGCACCGGGGTCCATAGTTCACTAAAGGTGATATCCTTAGATAAACAACATGGCATGAAGGGTAAACAAATTACAGCGGGGCAATTGACAGGAACTGAGCAAGACATAACAATGCAATTACTAGTGAGAAAGATCCTATGAGATTCGATTGGGCAATACAACAAGATACATAGACCGCCATCCAACTGCATCTATGACTAGAAGTCCACCTTCAGGTTATCATCCGAACCCCCTCCAGTATTAAGTTGCAAGCAACAGACAACTGCTTTAAGCAAAGTGTGTAAGGTAAACATTCCACATGTTCCATGAACAAGAGACCATTGTTTTCTCCCTAGTAGCAATAGCACGTCTACAACCGAAGAGATTTCTGTCACTTCCCTTGGAAACTAGAGGCATGAACCCACTATCGAGCATAAATACCCCCTATTGGAGTCACTAGCAACTACTTGGCCAAGATATCTACTAACAACGGAGAGCATGCCAGATCACAAATAACACAGACATGATAGAATCATAAAGACAAAAACATTAATCAAACCAATATAATAATCTCAATATCCATCGAATCCCCGCAAACACAACATGCATGATTACAAATAGATTAGATCTTGATCATGAACGGAGCTCACAAGATCTATACATGAACGCACAAAGGAGGAGATACAACCATCTAGCTACTACATGGACCCATAGTCCAAGGTGGAACTACTCACGCATCATACCGGAGAGAAGGCCTCCGGAATGATTTCCCCTCCGGCAGGGTGCCGGGAAGAACTTCAGATCCCCCGATCTAGGGACGATGGTGGTGGCGGCTACAAACGGTTTCATGGATATTTGATCCGGTTCTTAGGGTTTCTGTATCGGGGGCTTCTTATAGGCGAGGGGGAGACCGAGGCGGCGGCCAGGGGTGCCAAACCCTAGCCAGGCGTGGGGTGGGGCCCACCCGCGCCTGGGGTGGGTCTGGCCCCACTGGATCTCCTCTGGACTTATTGTTCCCCACAGAAAGTAATTGACTTTGACGTTTGTCCCGTCTAATTCCGAGAATATTTCTTTACTAACTTTTCTGAAACTGAAAACAACAGAAAACAGGCATCTGGCACTGTTGCAACTTGTTAATAGGTTAGTACTAGAAAACATGTAAAAATCACCTCAAAGTGTAGACAAGCAAATCAAAGTAGATACAAAACAAGCATGGAGCATCAAAAATTATAGATACGTTTCCAACGTATCAGCCGTCTGGGCCTCCACCGACCTTGCCCTTTCGCCTATATATACGTCTCCCTGAGACGTAAACCCGAATGCAGGCGGAAATCCATGAAAAGTCTCACAGCGCCGCCGCCTCTGAAGGGGAGATTCGGGGGATAAAAGACTCTGTTCCGGCACCCTGCCGGGATGGGGAATTGCCCCCGGAGCCATCTCCATCGATCTCCACCACCATCTCCATTGCTATTGCTGATTCCCATGATGAGGAGGGAGTAGTTCTTCCTCGAGGCTAAGGGCTCTACCGGTATCTATGTGTTCATCTCTCCCCCTGGGCCTCCACCGACTTTTCCATTTGCCCTATATCTACGTCTCCCCGAGATGTAAACCCGAACGCGGGCGGAAATCCACGAAAAGTCTCACAGCGCCTCCGCCAATGAAGGGGAGATTCGGGGGACAGAAGTCTCTGTTCCGGCACCCTGTCGGGACGAGGAATTTCCCCCAAAACCATCTCCATCGATCGCCACCACCATCTCCATCGCCGTTGATGATTCCCATGATGAGGAGGGAGTAGTTCATCCTCGAGGCTAAGGGATCAACCGGTAGCTATGTGTTCATCTCTCTCTATGCATGATCAGATTGTGATCATGAGCTTTGTAATCAAGTAGATCTACTCTGCTACTCAAGTGCTTTAATAGATCTCCGGCTCTCCCCACGTGTGTGAAAGTGACAGCGTGCATACCGTGGTGGAACTTAGGCTAGAGTTTACATAAATACTCAAGTGCTTTAATAGATCTCTGCTCTCCCCACGTGTGTGAAACTGACAGCATGCACGCCATGGTGGCACTTAGGCTAGAGTTTATAAATATTTATCATGAGTATATTTTGAGTTGGTTGTCTCTATGAAATTTTGGTGTTTGTTGGAACCATCTAGCGCTCAAGGTGACAGTGTCGGGTTATGTTGATGGGGAAGGCAGACTTTAAGGAGTGCTTTTGTAGCCCTACCGTGGATTTAGAGTTGTCCAACCGGAGAGTAGTTTAGGGTAGTATCATGAAGAGAATATATTTATTGAGAGTGTTCACTAGTGAAAGTATGATCCCTAGTCCTTGTTTCTAAACATTGAAACACCGTTTGCATCTAGATCTATTGCATGTTTTCTTGCTTCCATCTTTGTGTCTTTAGTCTCTTCCTCACCATCAAGCTCTTTTCTGGCACCGTTTTCTTATAATCATTCATATTACTTGTATTTCACTATCTCTTCGCCGAACTAGTGCACCTATACACCTGACAAGTGTATTGGCTATGTTGGGGACACAAGAGACTTCTTGTATCTTGATTGCAGGGTTGCTTGAGAGGGATACCTTTGACCACTTTCTTCCTGAGTTTGATAAACCTTGGGTAATCCACTTGAGGGAAACTTGCTGCTTTTCTATAAACCTCTGCACTTGGAGGCCCAACAACTGTCTAGAAGAATAGAAGTATGTAGACATCAAGATTTTTTCTGGCGCCGTTGTTAGGGAATTAAAGAAAAAAATAGGCTCCCACGTCAAAAAAGCGCCATAAAGCTCTTTTCTGGCGCCGTTGCCGGGGAGTTAAGGTAAAAAGTACTCACATACTCTTAGTGTGTTTGTGTGCTCGAAGTTATTTCCTTTAGATCCTGCAATTTTTTTCTTTTTGTTTCTTCTTTTTCACTAGTTAGGCTTAATGGAAAACAACAACAAAATTAGAGAGCTTTATAGTATTTATCTTGAGCTAGGACATGAAGTGTTTGAAGAGAAAATTAAAAAACATATGGAACTTTATTTGCATGCTAATAGCAATGTTATTAGTATGAATTCTTTGAACACCATCATTGTTAATGCTATGTAAAGGTCTAAGCTTGGGGAAGCTAGTTTTTATAAAAACGATCTTTTTAGTTCCCTAGTTTGGAAGATAGCTATTCTATTGCTTATGATGATACCAAACCTCCAATATATGATGATTACAATGATGAATATGATATTTTCAGTCCACCTACTATTAAGGAGAAAATTGATTGTGATTACGATATTCCTCCTATATTTGATGATTATGGTGATGAGAATAATAATGATAGCTATTTTGATGAATTTGCTCCCACTACAATTAATAAGAACGACTATGCTTATGTGGAGAGTAATAATCATTTTATGCATGTGGCTCATGATAAGAATGTTTTATCTGATAGTTAGATTGTTAAATTTTTTCATGTTGCTACTGAAAGTTATTATGATAGAGGGAAACATGGTTTTATGCATCTCAAAAATATTAAGTTTCCCCTCTTTATATTGAAATTTTTGAAGTTGCACTTGTTTTGCTTTCCTATGCTTGTTGCTTTGTGCTTTCATGACTTTTTTATTTACAAGATTATTTTTCATAGGAAGTGGGTTAGAATTAAATGTGTTTTGATTTTTCTTCTTGATGCTCTCTTTTACTTCAATTCATATTTCTTATGTGAGCATCTTTTCAAACTGTCAAGCCTAACTTAAAGGCGTTAAAGAAAAGTACTTCTTGGGAGATAACCCAATAGTTTTATTGAGTGTTGGAAGTTATTACTTCCGTAATAACCTCTCATTATCCTTTTTGTGTGGTTTCTGTGCCAAGAATAACCTCTAATGAGAGGGAAGTAAGATTTGGGGAAGTTGCTGTCCCGAAACATATTTTTGTGCTTCACTGTAAAAATTCGTGAAAAATCCTTGTATGTAGAATTGAGCTGTGATTCTCTGAGTAAATACCTACTGCTCTGTTTTTACCTGCTGCTCTGTTTTGACAGATTTCTGCCATTATTTTCATTTGTCTCCTTTCGATTTCTTTTTGAGTTCTCTTTGGTAAATTGAGATTTTTAAAGGGAATTGCTACAGTATCTTGTGTTTATAATGAAAGTTTTTTTGTGTTGAAACTAAAACCAAAGGTTTATTACATTTGAATGCACTAATGTTGCTAATGAAGATTATGTGAAGTTTTGTATGAAGGAAATTTTTAGGTGTAGGGAAAGAATGATGTAATGAGATGAAGAATGGACAAAATCTCAAGCTTGGGTATGCCACCCCATGTCACCCCAAGAAATATTCAAGAGGTACAAGCATTAAAGATTGGGGATGCCCAAGGCATTGCCTTCTTCATCAATAAAAATCTCAGGTCTTTCTAGACACTTCGTTTTTATTGTTTCATGCACTATTGTGTTGTTTTTGGAGCGTCTTTATTATCTTAGTTTTATTTTGCTTGGTCTGCTGCAATAAGTTGGTTGGATCCCAGCACACTTATTTTGG
The DNA here is from genome assembly GCA_910589765.1 of Avena atlantica. Classification (NCBI taxonomy): domain Eukaryota; kingdom Viridiplantae; phylum Streptophyta; class Magnoliopsida; order Poales; family Poaceae; genus Avena; species Avena atlantica. The sequence continues at coordinate 118,452,642 of OU342735.1, read as the reverse complement.
AGAGAGACACACTCTGCTTTCATTGCCTAGAACACTCTAGTTCTTATTGTCTTGTGAGTGTTCTCTTTTGTTAGCACTGTGTTTAGCCTTAGTTTTCTTGTGATTTCAGCTTAGAACTTTCTAGTTCTTCTTTGTGGATTTGTGAGACAAGCTCACTGATCTTTATTGGTTATTATCTTTGTGAGATATTTCAAATAAATTGAGTGGTCTTGGAAAATAGTAGAAAGTTTCATGCTTATAGTGATACAAAAGGGAGCTTGTTTTGACTGTGACTTAGACTTTATCATGGCATGCTAGATGTTGTTTTGACCTTATTCTTAGTGATTATTGTTGTAGCATGAATTGTTCCAAACAATTAGGATTTCTTAATGTGCCTCGAAAGAATCATGTGTTGTTTTAGCATACAAAAGCATAATATTAGGGTATTCTCCTTTGATGCTTTGTTTGGGTTGACTTGGCACATGCTTACACCATGTTATGATTATGAACGAGTCACCCTAGCCTCGATGATCATTTAGCTTCTGACTTGCGGTACCACTTTATGTTTTGATTAGTAATATTTTGTTGCTCTGCATGATTATGGACATTATTGCTCTCTTAGTTGGTCGCTCCCAGTCTTTTGCTAGACTCCACTTGTACTGAGTAGGCTCTACTCATGCATCCAACTCCGAAGAAACCAAGTTATTCCAAAGGGTCCACTATAAATTCCTATGCATGGTGTGTTACACCTTCCAAGTATATTCTCGTTTTATCTAATTTCCAAATTAAACTTGTTATGTGAAAATTAGTGATTAAAGCTCTCACAAACTTGATGGCACACTTTATTTTTCTTGCCCCTAAATAAAATTGAACCATTGTGTCATCTATGTTGTATATACTTGCACTTATAAGTTGGGATTAGCAAAACCGTGCTGTCACGGGGAACACTTTCAACACCTGTAAATATCTACCCAGTTGATATCATGCTCTTTTGTTTATGGATGTTGTCGGTGTGAAATAGAAGGGGAGCTTGTAAGTCCATGGAGTTATGTATATGTGTTAGAGAAACGCCTGGGCCGCTAGCCTAAGCCATGCCTAATCATGGTGGAAACTTGCAGCATCACCATAGTGAGTAATCTATGAAGCATTCTTCTTATAAAAAAGGAGATTAAGAAAAAGAAAAAAAGAGATGAGAAAATAGGAAAGAGAGAAAAAATCACCATTTTCCCATGCTAAATAAGAAGATTGCTGAGATGCTCATTGTCTGCTTGCGTTGTCATTTTGATGGGATAGCGCCTGCATCATGGGGGCAAGGGGTACCCCGTTGGCGGTTCTCTATGATACACATGTACTTACTATGACAAGAACTTACCGATAACTAAAGTTTAGTAGCATGAGTAGCGGCCCTCGTACTCAAGGGACATGAGATTGCCAACTTATACTTTGCCAATCATATACTCCATACTTTGTTCACTTTAACCTTAATCACTTCAAGATTCTTATGGTAGGGGCAATGAGAGCTGAAAGCTAACAAGTACCATAATTTTTGGAAGCTCTTTATGAAACTTGAAATCCCTGCTTCCCTTTATGAAGGGACTTTCTTCCACTTTTATATTGAATCCCCACCTTCTATCCTTAGGCACCAATTAAGAGAGCATAGTTGTCATTCTTAGTTCTATGTGCATTGTCCCAAAACTTATTGATTGATTCATAATGTTGGTATTGCTTGTTCATGAACTATTTGTATCTAGTCACCCTTATGAACTTTGAAGGTGTCCTATCCATTTATGTTTTGCTACTCCATGAGGACAAGCTGAATGCCACTATGCTATGTTTTCTATATGTGAAACAAATAAACGTCTTTCAATGCATTGTTATTCATGATCTTTGTTTGTACCCTTTTATGTTGCAACATAGTTAATATGTCCTATTGTTAGAACTTCTTCTTTCATGCTCATGTTTAGAGTACTTTGAGCCCAGCTTTCAATGCTTTATAATCGTTTGATCAAGATTGTGATGTTGCATGCCACCTCAAAAAGTATTATTTTTATCACTTACTTACTCGAGGAAGAGTAGGAGTTAAGTTTGGTGATGCTTGATACGTCGTAAACGTATCTATAATTTTTGATGCACCATGCTTGTTTTATATCATTTGCCATATGTTTTGTCTACACTTTGAGGTATTTTTATACACTTTCTGGAACTAGCCTATTGACAAGATGCCGCAGTGCTAGTTGCATGTTTTCTGCTGTTTTTGGTTTGAAAAAAGTTAAAAAATGAATATTCTCGGAATTGGATGGGACAAAAGCCAAAGTTACTATTTTCCCGGTGCAATACTTAAACGCGAAGCAGAGACGGAGTACGGCACCAGGGTGGCCACACTCTAGGGTGGCACGGGCCCAACCTAGGTGCTCCACCAGGGGGTGTGGGCCCCCTGGGCCTCCACCGACTTTTCCATTTGCCCTATATCTACGTCTCCCCGAGATGTAAACCCGAACGCGGGCGGAAATCCACGAAAAGTCTCACAGCGCCTCCGCCAATGAAGGGGAGATTCGGGGGACAGAAGTCTCTGTTCCGGCACCCTGTCGGGACGGGGAATTTCCCCCAAAACCATCTCCATCGATCGCCACCACCATCTCCATCGCCGTTGATGATTCCCATGATGAGGAGGGAGTAGTTCATCCTCGAGGCTAAGGGCTCAACCGGTAGCTATGTGTTCATCTCTCTCTATGCATGATCAGATTGTGATCATGAGCTTTGTAATCAAGTAGATCTACTCTTCTACTCAAGTGCTTTAATAGATCTCTGGCTCTCCCCACATGTGTGAAAGTGACAACATGCATACCGTGGTGGAACTTAGGCTAAAGTTTACATAAATACTCAAGTTCTTTAATAGATCTCTGCTCTCCCCACATGTGTGAAAGTGACAGCGGGCATGCTATGTGGCACTTAGGCTAGAGTTTATAAATATTTATCATGAGTATATTTTGAGTTGGTTGTCTATATGAAATTGTGGTGTTTGTTGGAACCATCTAGCTCTCAAGGTGATAGTGTGGGGTTATCTAGATGGGGAAGGTGGACTTTAAGGACTGCTTTTGTAGCCATACCGTGTATTAGAGTTGTCCAACCGAGGAGTAGTTCAGGGTAGTATCATGAAGAGAATATATTTATTGAGAGTGTTCACTAGTGAAAGTATGATCCCTAGGCCTTGTTTCCAAACATTAAAACACCGTTTGCATCTAGATTTGTTGCATGTTTGTTTGCTTCCATCTTTTTGCCTTTAGTATCTTACTCACCGTCAAGCTCTTGTCTGGCACCGTTGTCTTATAATCATCCATATTACTTGTATTTCACTATCTCTTCGCCGAACTAGTGCACCTATACACCTGAAAAGTGTATTGGGTGTGTTGGGGAGACAAGAGACTTTTTGTATCTTGATTGCAGGGTTGCTTGAGAGGGATACCTTTGCCCACTTCCTCCCTGAGTTTGATAAACCCTAGGTAATCCACTTAATGGAAACTTGCTGTTGTTCTACAAACCTCTGCACTTGGAGGCCCAACAACTGTCTACAAGAATAGAAATGTGTAGACATCAGAGAGACATTTTGCTCATCAACAAAGTCGGTTGTCTTAAAGGACTCGGAGACTGCTTGGTCAGCGGCAATAACCTATAAGGGCATGAAGATGCCCGCCTTTACCAACTGGGCGACTCTGGTATCATAGCTAGCGAGTGAGGACCAAATTGCATTGTTATAGATTTTCTGACCGTCCTCATCCACGTCGGGGATACCTGCGGTCACCATGTCAATGTCCGCGTCTTCATAGTGAGCTTTGACCAAGGCCAAGGTCATCCTAGCACCATCCCCGGTATAAGAAGCTTTCCAGCTTATGATACGCACGGGGGCTCGATGGAGGATTTTCGAGTATTTCATCACTGAATCTACCACCTAGATATTGATGTCCAAGGTTTTGGAAATCTCTTTGGCCTGGGCGATGGAAGTATTGATGAAATTCCCTGCAAGAACCATGCACTCTTCTGGCGGTGGAGAACTTTCACCCAAGTTGGCTAGGCCAATGGGAGAAGCATTTCCAAAAAAATAAGTTGAGGACATGAGTTCAAAAAATTGGTTCGAAGTACCTGGCTTGCAGAAAATGAAGACGGAAGAAGCTTACCAAAGATGCTGCTCTTGGCTTCCTAGAGAACCTCCGCTAAGGAGTATCGTTCCTTTCAGAGAGTTTTGTATGCCTCAAGGTTGCAAGAATTTTTCTTGTCGACATCTTTCTTCTGCTCCTTCAGAATCACGATCTTTTCCTTAAGGCAGTTGATCTCTGTGTTGGCAGATTCTTGCATGGCCACGAGTGCCTCTTCATGCATTTTCAGGGTCTCAACCCTCTCCTCCTTCAAGATCTTGTTCTCACTATCGAGCTCCTGGATATGCTTGGATTGCTCTATAATGTCCTTTGCTTTGGAAACAACTTCTGCAAGTCAAATAAATAACTACCATCATGAGTAATCGGAATATGAAGGTACAAGATCAAGTTGAGAAAATAATTGAAAAGAAAACAGACTCATGTTTCTGGTGATCTGTTCCTTCAAGAAGGTAGTTTTACCCTTTTTAGTTTTCATCTCCTCACGGATCTTGGCGAACTTCTCATTGGTGGCGACCTTCAGAGAATTATCATTCTGCAGAGATAAAAGTTCTTACTCTACTTGGATCATCTAGCCGGAACAATTCAGTTATACCCAGAGGCTCGGGGGCTACAGTACAAGTTTTTAACTCAAATCTATGCTTAGTATTTTATTAAGCATTTATTCAGAACTATTTCTACTTCAACCAAATGCTTGGGGGATACAGTATTGAAATTCACAAACACTAGGCATGCTACTCTGAAAGTATCTAGTCAGAATTATTCATTCAAACTACATACTTGGAGGCTATAGTGTAAAGTTTCTTACTTAGTCACTCTTAGAGAATTCAGACCAAAAGACCTGTGGTTTTCCGTCTAAGTCCTCTAGGCTACAGTGGGATATTATACTTGAAATAAACAGATATAAAAAACTTACGAAGGCGATGCTTGAGGTTGTTGGCGGCTTCCGAGTACAATTTTCCAAAGGCAAGTGTGTTACGTCGGAGGATCTCCACCTGCTTAAGCAGTTCATCAAGGCCATACGTCGAAGAAGTCAGTGCCACACCAGGAGCCATGAAACATGGACTTGGAACAATTGTCGGGCTCATGGGCTTGAAAGCCTCCGCCTGGCTCGTGGTCGCCGCAGATCTGCCTTCCACCACCAACTCCTTTCCTCTCTTGGTGGCATCCTTAGCCAGAGCTTCAGCCACTTGGGAGGATGTGCTCTCCTGCGTCACCTGGTCGCCGGGAACGATGACCATCGTAGAAACATATGGGCCCTCCTATGAGGGAGCATTGTCCACTTCCATGACGGAAGGATCAGATGCTGCCATAATCGAAGATCCGATAGGCACGGTAGAAGGTTGGACGGAAGGGGTAGGAGGAGAAATGGCGGGAGAATCTAGGATCAACATCTCATGGATATTCTTAGAATCTCCAATAGTTTTGGAGGTCTTCTTCAAACTCAGATTAGTATTCTTTTGAAACGTACAAATGACAAAGTATAAGTACAGGAATAAGCAATGGAAACAACAAAGTCAGATGAAAATAAACTTACACAATAGTTGGTGCCTTGGTCAAAGGGATGCCAATCGCCTTTCTTTTCTATGCCTCCAGGGAGGCAGTGGATTTCTTGGAGACTCCACTCTCCCTATTCTTATTCTTGCCTCCAGAAGCAGCGTCAGAGGTGGAGCTCTTCCGCTTTTGCGCCGCCGGAGCATCATCATCGGACACGACATTGACTTCCTTCATCTTGGGGTCATATACTTGGGGAGCCATGCTGGTCCCCTCCAAGTCCCCTAGCTGTTAAGTGATCATAGTGTTAGACGGATGGATGCATTAAAGGCGGGAAAACTGGAGTGTATGTCGAAGCAATGCAAATAATCAGAATTTACCTTTGGGCACTTGTCGTCCTCGAACATGTCATAGGTGATGGTGAAGCTGCGCTTGCGATCCTTCACCTTGACGATGTCCTTGAGGTGGAGCTTGATGGAGTCACTTGAGAAGTTATCCTCGGAAATCCAGAGGGTATCCTTCTAGTCCTTTGTGTACTGACACATCATCTTCTTCGGTGCTGCAGAGGCTGCATCGGCCTTACAAAGCAGCACATTTCTAGGTCCAATCTGGTTAGACCTGTATCAAAGAGCCACTCGATCCGCCTTACAGCATGGGAGGCCTCATCGTTAGAAGGAAGGATGGCTTGGGACCTCCATGTGATGGCATCGGCAGTGGCCCCATCGATGAAGTCCGGGTACAGGCCTTCTCGGCCAGCCAGAGGTATATCTGGGCCATAGAAGTAGCTAAGTTGCCAGTTCTTGCAGGACTCATGTCCTACGATGTCGAGGAACCGCCGGCCAGGCTGGATCTTGAATCTAATTGTTCCGCAATTCCTAAGTCCGTCCTTGTTCACTCCGGCTTCCATCTTGACGATAAAGAAGTAAGTGAACAAGTCTAACCTAGGCCTAATCCCTAGGTATCCTTCACACAAAGCTACATAGTTACTAAGTGCTAGCTTTTTATTGTGGGAAAGGTTCTGAGGTTGAACCTGGAAGTGTTGGAGGACTTGGAGGCAAAAGTCAGAAACTAGAAGGGATATGCCGCGTACCAGTTGGGCCTTGAGGTATACTTTTTCTCCGGCTTGGGGAGAAGGTACCACCTCGTCGGACGACGCTGCCTGCCAGGCCAGATCCTTCGTCATTCGGAGGTAACCTTCAGAGATCATCTCTTTGATGTCCCTAGTGGAGATGTCTGAGACTCTCCGTACCCCCTTATGGGAATCCGCTTCCTCTTCCAATGGCTCTAGCGCCACTGGAATATGGTCGCCGCCGGTGGATTATACCACCATTGAGAGTGGCACCTCCATCCCCTCTGGTGGGACGTGTACCATGCTAGTCGGCATCGCCGAGGCATCGCCAGTCGCTGCCATGGAGGAAGGAGTGTTGTTGTTAGCCATTGGAGGATAAAGAGTGGGCTGGAAGGAGGAGGAGAGGATAGGGTTTTCTCTGCATGGAAATCTCGAGGAGGTTCTTGGGGAGAGGAAGAAGACGATGCAGAGGCAAATGTGGGTAAATGCAAATTAACCCTCGAAGTGATAATTATATAGCCCTTACATCAAGATTCATGCAAAGGATCCAACGGTCTACGCATGGACATCGCGTGTGCGAACATGCTAGGAGATTTCGCCATGATCCCCCGCTGCCGCTCGACGTTTAGGATTTATCGCGTGGGAAAATTGCTATCATTATGTTTTACTGCATATGTTAGTTTCGAGGCGACACTAGCTACAGTCTACGTCACCCCACTGATAGTTGCAGATGAACAGTCCCATCTAAAGATTCCTGGCATGGACAGATCCTATCAGGGTACGAGAAGAGTATGATGGATGACTGAGTGATTCTCCGACTTACGTATTGAAGACGGAGAATATTGCAGGGTTCTTGGGAGGACTACAAGATATTGCTTGACGAATTGCCGACATTACCTAGATGGAGCATTCAAAATGAAGAGGCAAGACGGTGCAATATATTGAAGTTCTCCAGGGGCTACTGTTGGGATATGCTAAATGGTTATCACCATTGCATGCATCTAATCAGGCTAACCCGGGTGGCCCATAGTTGGTAGCAAGGCCCCATGGACTGCTTTGTGGCCTAGTTAGATGGATCCAGAAGGGAGACCCATGCCGGATAAAGCAAGGCTATGGTGCAGTCACTGACCTACTTGGAGGCTTGGAGTGCAAGGCACGAAGACTAGTTAGTACCAGTGTAGGACTGTGTAACCTGTCCGGATAGAACTCTTCCCTGTAACCCTAGGTTCTAGTGCCTTTATAAGCTAGAGCTTTGAGAGCCTTTAGGGAACATAGATTTACACACCTCACAAAGCGAACATATCTGTGTACTCGATGTATTGCCATTATAGTGATTTATAGCAGGAGTAGGATTCCACCACCGTTGTGGGAACTGAACCTGGGTAAGTTGTGTTACCTCATACCCGCCAAACTGACCACCTTCCCCCATGTTTCTAAACACGCTCTGTGAGGACCCCCCCTCCATGGCGTACTCATCGGCAATACCATCATAGTTAACTTTTGAACACAACTCGGTGTTGCTTCCCCGCTAGAAAATTTGAACATTTCTTGATGTGAACACCTTTAAACAGATTTTTCTTCACTAGCACCGGCATCCCCTTCTCACTCATGTGAATAATTATTTTGTGCCATAAGGCACACACATCCTCTTTCTGCATTGCATTTACACAAGCAGTATAAAGCTTAGCATGAACATGATACAAAACTGAAACCATGTGACCTTTTGCAACTATCAGGTTTCCTTTGGTGAGCTTGTACTGTGCATTTCCAAATTTCCTCAAGTACCCATCTCCATCAAGAAATCCAACCGTGATAATGTTGAGCCGAAGGGCCTCATAACATGCCTCACTGACTTGAGGATTAGTGTTGTACAATTTTTAGTCTCCAAGTGCACATCTCCTCTTCTAATGATTTTTGCTCTATCATTATTTCCCATATTCACAAGACCAAATCACCTGTTGTGTAGTTGGTTAAGATCTCTCTACAAGATTTAGCATGTATGGTAGATCCGCTATCCGGAATCCAAGTCATATTATCATCATCTACAAGGCTGATGGTGTCATCAGAAACTACAGTGATCCTCTCCTCAATGGTGGAAACACTGTTGCCATCATGTTCTTCATGCATGAGAAACATGATATCCTCTATCACAACAATCCGACCTCCCTCACAATCACTATCATTGTTTGTTTGTTTCTGAACTTTCTTCTTTTTATTTTTGTCTTTCTTACATGATTCACAATGCCACTTGATGTGGCCCTTCTCATGGCAGTGATGGCATATAATACCATCATAACTTTTCTTTGCCTCTTGATTTGCTTCTACTACTTTCTCCTCCCTTACTCGAACCTTTTCTCTTGTTTTTCACATGTGACTCGGTCACTAACATTTCAGAATGTGAGGAAAAACTGTCCTTACCAGTAATTTTTCTGGACTCTTCATTTAGTACCTTGGTTTTCACAAGGTTCCAAGTGACTACTCCAGTAGGTGCTAAATTGCACACGGTGACCTTAAATGTCTCCCAAGTGTCTGGTAATGATCCAAGTAGCAGCAAGGCTCTCACTTCATCTTCAAAAGTGATTCCCATTGAAGATAGATGATTTATAATGCCCTGAAATTCATTCACATGATATTCATTATAGTACCCTCCTTGTACCTCAAACGTGTCAATTTCTTGATCAAGAACATCTTGTTAGTACCCTCTTTGCAGACATAAAACTCCTCCAATTTCTTCCGTAAGGTACGTGCATGTGACTGATCAATTGTTGGGCCACGCAGAGATAAAATAAAACCTTTTCCTCTAACGTGGTGATCCCAAGATCCAGCTGAGGTAGAAGGCCACGAGGTTTACCACTAGACGCGCAGTTGCGGATTACTGATGAAGCGCGTCAGTTGATGCAATGCAGTCCTTTGCGATCCGATCGTCCTGGTGCTGATCGTACATCACCTCCTGGTATCCACACGTACACGGAGGAGCACCGGCGGCAAACTGCTAGGTTCGATACGATGGCAGGACTGCTGTGGAGCTAGAGTTTCCAACACATGGAATGACCTAACCGAACAACGATTAACCTTTCTGGGTTACGGTGCTCCACTATATATAGGGAGTGAACATGGGCTCCACTCTCGTGGCCCATTCACTAAAGCCCATATAACATTAGTCACCGCGAGTCCGACTCACTCACTCAGTCCTAATCCGGCTCGGGTCCAATCCGGACAGATTTCCGGTTCAGATCCAATCCGAACTTGCTCCCGCTCTTAAGTGTGTGACCCGACAGGCTCTTGGTTACTCGGACACGATTGGAGTCCGACTCACAATCGATCAGTCGGCAGCGGCTCCTAGCAGAACGTGCCGACTCCCAAGTACCAATGAGTCATGACGACTTGCCTTTCCAATGCGACTTTTGTCCGAGTCCCTTTTGCCTCACGATATATCTTGTGAGACTATAGGCGAATAATTGTCATCCCTTAAATAGTCCGACTCTCTTCTCGATCCGAGATAAGTGATTCACCCGACTAACTCTTAGTCGACTGCCTCGGTTAACACTTAACCGAGTCGTGCATGGCCATGCTTTCTGAATCGTATCTTCCGAGAGGGCCCAGAGAATATCTCTCCAAGTGGAGGGGAAAAATCCCATCTTGGTTATTCACATCACGCAGCTTGATTCTCAATCGACCCAAACTCTGCCTTTATAGCTGCCCAGTTACGGATCAGCGTTTGACAGAACCTAAGTCGGTGATCCTCAACTCAGACTATGCAACAACCTCAGGTCTAAGGATTGCATTGATTGAGATATACAAATGACTACTTGTTCGTTGTACCTCAATATGGGTCAATCCGATTCGCTAAACTCTTTAGCCGAACCTGTGTAAGTTGGAATAGCATCTCCATGCCCATGACAAGTGGAACCGAGTCATCAAGCCAAATTTCACATTGGTCTAAGTTGTGTGTCCAGCACAACCTCAATGACCAAGGACATTTAGTACAAACAACATGAATGCATAGTTCCACAACCGAATCACATATTCAATGATACACATGAGATGTTTATACAAGGACAGCTTTATATCTTTATTAATACAATGGTAAATCTCATCATACATGATTGCCTCTAGGGCATATTCCTAACATCAATGATATGGTTCAAAACATTATCATCCACCCATTGTCAGATGAACCCACAAGCTCGGAGATGAAGTACCTCCCGTTGATCTTCTTGCATATCATTAGGCATCTCAGTGGAGAACACCAGATTCTAGTAATCCTTCACATATAACAAGTACTTCATCTTTCTCTTCCATTCTTGATAATTTGTACCATTCAAATAAATATTTCAATTGGTATTAACTTTCATCGTTCACCACAAGCAAAAAAACTCAGTCCAAAACAAACCTTGCTCTGAAACTGAATGCAAACTGAACCTCAACTCTGATACCACTTTGTTGGGGGAAGATACACAACCCTCGTTGCTTGCGATGAACCCTGAGGATAGTTTCAATTAACATACATGTAGTGGAAATAAAACAATGAGCACATGCACAGGTGACACAAGGATTTACGTGGAAAAACCTACTCAAGGTGAGGAGGAAAAAACCACGTGTGTGGACCAACCGGTCGACGCGAGATTCACTATGAGCAACCTGGGTACAAAGTCTTCTCTAAAACATCTAGAGATGTACAATACACTCAGCATGTTGCCAACCGGCAACAATAACAACCACTTGAAAGAAAGATTACATCAAAGCAGAGTATCTAAGTTTCTGTCCTCTTTGGTGATCAGCAAAATGCTTTTAAACCACAGATCCAATAAGCACCAAACTTGGTATACATGCTTACATACCAGTTCCCAACATACATGCAAATTTTAAGCTCAATCGAACACCTTTTTCTTGCCCAAACTGTTCTTCTACCAAACCTGCTCTATGCTAAAACTACAGCAGTCCGAACTGACTAAACCGCTTTCAAATCTGATGCTACACTGACCCAAATCTCAAACCAGCTAACTAGATCTAATTAATCAAATCAAGGAATAAGCTCACCAAGTTTGGAGCCAATCCAAGCATGTTTGAGCCTCCAAACACTAGCTTGAAGACATATCGGTTAGATCTGAGAAATCTGGACAGAAATCACCCCTCCTTCTTCTTCCTATCTTCTCACTAGGTTGTGGTGTTTTTGTGTGTTCTATCACCCTTTCTCAGCAGCAGCCATGTTGGCTTACTTATCTCACTTTCTCACTCTATGATTGAGACACGACCAACAAGGGTGGCTAAGGTTTTCTTTTCTACTCCTCTCCCAAGGAGCACCTCAGTTGTTGGATGCAAACATCAATCAAAGGTTGAAACGTGTTGTACTTTCACGGGCTTATGTTGGGCTTCCAACATATCTCCATGTGAAGGTAAATGGCCCAAAAATCCCCCCCTCCCGACATGATGGAGTGTTTCACAGCCAACCGGGAGTCATGCCGGCGAGCTGACGGTATACCTCGAGCTTTCCTCTTGTCACCACCTTGGTCAACATATCAGCCCCATTGTCATCTCTGTGCACCTTATCAAATTGCATTTGCTTGGAATTTATCATATCTCGAATCCAATGATAGAAAACATCAATATGCTTCGACCTTGAATGAAAACTTGCATTCTTACTTGGGTGATTGGCACTTTGGTAATCACAAAACAACACATACTTGTCTTGCTAAAAACCAAGCTCACAAGCCAATCATTTCAGCCACAATAGCTCCTTGCTCGCCTCAGTTATTGTGATGAACTCGGCCTCAGTTGTGTTCAATGCCACACACTTTTGCAACCTGCTTTGTCATGCCACTGATCCCCCTGAATGGGTAATCAAATAACCTGAAGTAGACTTCCTTCCATCAACATCTCTAGCCAAGTCAGAATCTGAATGTGCAATTAGCTTGGACTCACTACCACCAAAGCAAAGCTTCATATTAGTGCTGCCCCGGAGATGTTGGGATTCCAGGGAAGAAAACAAAAAAAATTCCTATGATCAAAACACTAATTCCAAGATCTATCTACTAGTAATGCAGTAATAGGATGGTATACTGTATTCATACCTTTGAAGACCGGCAATGGTTAACGTATCGCGAGGAACGTGTTTGAAGAAGATTCTCTAATGCTGACCTCGAGGTCACGAAGTCCAACGGCTCTGAAAACTCCTAGTGCTGACAGAAAGGCGCCTCCATAGGGTGTCACACACGTACAATGCTTGACGATGACTCTCGCTTCTCCCCAATCCAGCCAAGATTGCGGAAGTAGATCTCCCGGCTCCGAATCCCGCAGAGTGACCGCAGTGAGGAACTTCTCACTCCCACAGCCCTGACAGGGGGGCATGGTCACGCGCGCGCGCGCGCGAGAGAGAGAGAGAGAGAGAGAGAGAGAGAGAGAGAGAGAGAGAGAGAGAGAGAGAGAGAGAGAGAGGAGAGGCTACATAGGCCTTTTCTATATTTTTTGATGTATTTTAATCCTCCTATGGGAACCTCTTTATATAGGAAGAGGGAGGGGCTCTCTCCACCTTAGGTGCCCCATGGGGGACTAAAAAATGGGAAAAGGGGGAATTCCCGTGCTCCAGCCGGGTGGGCTGCCTGCCCACTCACGCAGCCCAAGCAACAGTAGCAGCAGGTAAGGCGGTGGCCGGGTGGGCCGGCCTGCCCACCCCCATGGCCCGAAAGCGAGCTGTTGGAAAGGCAGCGGTCGCCAGCTCGGGTAGGCCAGCCCACCTGCACGCGCGCGCATCGCTCTGGGTGGGAGGAAGCGACAGTGGCGGTGGTCGGGTGGTCTGTGGCATGGCCTGCGAGCCAGTCTAGCATGCCCACCCGCTAGCTTGCCCGTGAGATCCAAGTTTGGCCGAGGTTGAATGGCTGCGGCGGCAGTGGGTTGCAGCTGCTACCCCCACGCAGCCACTAGTACTTGCCACCCACTTAGGCTGGTCAAACTAGCCCTTTGTTGTTTTTCCTTTTGCCTTTTTCATCCTTTTCTTTTTAGGTAAAATCCCTCTAGGGTTTTTTCCTCATAAGAAAGATGACTTTATAAATATTTATTCAAATATTTATTTGGAATATATTAATTCATAATTAACATATAATAAATATATATTTAAATTATCATTTATCCGAAACTCCTTTCGGTCCCTTTACCTCTATTCTTTCTCTGAACACCTTTAGATCTCTCAGAACATTTCTGGTTTCTCTCTTCTTTTTTCTTAAGTGATTCCGGACAAGCCATTTATGATTTCTAAGATTCTTCAAGCACTTAAGGATGCTACCCAATAGTTAGAGAACACTCTAGACATGGTCAAGACTCCTCTCTGACGAATGATCAAAATCGCGACCTGGATGCCCATGATGACCACCTATGCATTCCACAAAATTTGTCATTGAACCGTAAAGGTTGTGTCTTATTCCTTTTGTCTTTGCAATACTTGTATTGTCCGAGTCTTGATCAAATGACATCACCATGTCAGGTTAAACCTCGTTATCGATAATAGCTACTTTACTCGATATGATAAGTGATATCCCTTGTGACCTAGTCACTTGATGCGCACATTATGGATATAACCTATCCGAGTGTGCTGAGAGTATCTTCCATCACGCGGATGGACAAATACCCTCTTGAAGCATACTCCTCAACTTGTTCCTCTGAATACCCAATGTCACCCTTATGATCACCGTTCCACCGAGTGACGTTAGGTGCCATTAGAGTATCCACGGGAGACAGTGATTAGATATGGTCTCACGGTATAAGGAAATAGTCACTACATTTCCTAATCATCATAACCTGAACTCTGTGACATGATCTTGATACGATGCTATAGATAGGGTATGCTCACCATCTCATTCTCCATTGAGATGACTCCATTGTCAATTGCTACCGAGGCACCAACATGATCAGGAAATCTTGATCATCTGTTGACCAAGGAACCAGTGACTAGAGTTTCACTGGGAACTCCTAGTTGTTGTATATCACACGCGTATTTTGACGTTTCCTTTTAGTACAGCTATAGCATGATATAAAACTTAATCAGAAAATTTATGAGATATGCTAATAATAAATATTATTATTTGTCTCTAGGGCATATTTCCTTCAGTATGCCACTTGCACTAGAGTACAAATAAACTAGATGCATTTGTTATTCGATCATCAGTACCCGAAAACTTGGCACTTCTGATTATGCTTGCTCATATAACAGTTCTAATTCTAGGAAATGAACATTTCATTCCTTACGAGTCCTTTGCAACTTTTAAATTTCATCCTATATGACAATAATACCTTGTTATCATCTCTATCACAAGTTCTCTTGTATGTATAATGTCTTTAGCAATAGAATGGGTTCTCAGGTTCCAGATACCAGTAGTGACGTTAGATAGGTCTCGGGCACATTCTCATGGGCACTAAGTATTGGAACACACTCTGTGAGAAAAGTTCTCAAAGCCTCAACATTTATACAACACATAGAAGTATTCATATAATTGTATTATAAATGCAGATTTCAAAATCAAAATGCACTATGTGCAATTTCGAATACTTGCCACCACGCTTCAACTGCGCCTTAGGTAGCTTTTCATGCAAAGATTTACAATCTCCTTAAAGTCAACATTTATCCATCAAGTATAACACTTTATACTTTAGGTATGTTGTCTTTTACAGATCTCACTAGATGTTGTGGATAATCTCAACTCATTGTTCAATGATCCAGACTTAATCATTTCTGAACTTGTTCTTCTTACTAAGAACCTGGATCAAATTATGTTGAGTATTTATCATGATTTCAAAACCAGAATCCTATGTCAAAAACATAGTGGATGCGCAAACATCATATTATTTCTATTAAATCAATGATATTTATACTTAATGTTCTTACTAACTCGAATGATTTAGGACTATTCCTTGGATCAATTCCTATTCTGAACATTTCAGAATCTTCTTTAGGAATTCATTCCAACATAATGTTATAGGACATATATTAATCTCTAAGATTTCAATGTCACATATACTTTCAACTTTATTCTCATATCAATATTTATTTATTGGCTTTTGGTCCTCATTCATAATGTATCATTTACACATATGAACCTTGTCAAGATCTCACTAAAAATATGTCGACTACATATGTGAGTTTGAACATTACATTGCTCCCACTCAAAAATATGTCAATCACATATTAATTTCAGGAAGACTCTCTAGCTCCCACTCAATTTTATGCAAGTTGCATATATTCTCAATATTTTAAATAGCTTCTAAATATCTTGATTAGCTATCAAGATGAGAATTTATTTTTACAAGATTCTAGTACTTTACTAGTATTAAATCCACCAGAACTTAGCATTTCTGAATCAAATTCATTTGAATTCGCCCAAGATACTTCTTGATGAATTGTGCTTTGTCTTTTAATACTCCCACTTATTTCTTATGATCTTGCGGTCCTTCAGAAATATCAAGTAACTCTTTTACTCGACGAGATTCAATAACTGTTTTACTTTCTAATCTCAAGTTTTAATTCCAGGATTTCAATCCTTGTAACTTTTAGATTACCATCATTTACCTTGTAGTTCGTAGGTATGTATTGTTACAATAACGTGATAAGTAATTCACACTTATGTCCACACCAGGTGTAGAGCATATTTGTGAATCTAACTACTTTATGTAAAAACATAGCTGAAAAGTACAATGATCACAATCATTGATCCTTTTTTATTTAACATCAAGAGTCACGTTATGGAACATATTCCTTTGCGCTTTTCAACATTCTGATGCATGGTCGCAGACCTTCATCATGCTCTTACTTTATTTCATTAACACCATTGTCAAGAAATGCACTTTCTCAAGAATGCACCAAAGTTTTAGCAATACTAGTTTTTCCCTTCTTTGGTTCTTGTCATGGAATTTGTCTTACAAAGTTCCCAAGGACTTACTCATTATTACTCTAGTTTTATCAAATAAACCCAAAATCTTTCACGAATTCTAGATGGTTTACTTTATTCTAGATGAGTGTTTGCCTTTCAATCAATGGTATTTACTTACGCCACATATTTCTATTTGGTTTATTGCCAGATGTTTTTCCCACTTTATACCAATAAGGAATTTTATAAATGTTCATGTATTATCAATTAGTTTTGTAATTCAAATAATTCAAACATAATCGAAACAACATATGAACATGAATAGAAATCATTCATAAAAGCAGAACAACTGATTTGTTACAAACTTGTATAAATAACCATCTCACAAAATGTAAGACACACTAAAGAAGTTCATATTCCATCGATTACAATAATTATTCAAAGACTATAAAGCTAAGGATAAATGTCGAGGGAGAGTGTCGTCGGCCATCATCATCATGCTCACCATCAACATGAAACGTAAACTCCTCTCTTGCAAACAACTATCATGCAAAAGGACCTGTTTTCCTAAAGCAGAACAAGTATCAGATACTTCAAAACTGCAACAAGTGTTTGCAATATTATAACATTTATAAACTTTGTATATCATATATATCTTCGTCGTCGATGACTTCTCCATCAATGGGTTGAACCTTCATGCTTCTCAAGCACAATATGAACTCATGGAAATCCTGCGTTTCCACATCATCTCTCTTGATGCAAAACCTGACATACTCTTGGTAACTGGGGGATAGCAATCGTAGAATATCTCATATTGCATATGAGTCAATCATCCAGTTTTCCATGAAATGAACCATCCTCATGTACGCATCATGCATGCGAGTCAGGTGGCTCTGCAGTCAGGTATTTTCCTCCATCTGTATGGCAAGGAAATCACCAACCAACTGATGCTTCCATAGGCGTACTTGGCCTCCAAACTGTGCTCTTAGTTGATCCACCATCTCATGTGGTTCAAGATCACCCATGAGCGGGTGCAGTTTTTCTACCATTCCCTAAACCATGATCATATGGATGAACAAGGACATATGACGACGATAAAAGCGGTCTGCCCACTGCTGTAGGGTCTTTATGTCATCCTGTCGATGCTCCAAATCCATATCATGGAGTATGTAGTCTACCATATCATTCTTGGCAAAGTGAGAGTTGCGATTCACTAGCCAATCTGAGAAGTTAGATCCATCAAACTTGAGTTTCTCGGCAAATACCCACTAAGAAACATCAAAATATCTTGGCGGTCAGCCATGTTCTACATTTAAAAGTGGCAAAGGTTTTTGACTAAGTTTATGAAAAATATGAGTTTAGATAACTCCACTAGATAATATTATCCCCAAGAATGTCCTAGTGATTACATAATCCTAATTCACCACATTACCCTCGATTGTCACGGCCGACGATATAGTTGCAAAGGTGTAAGTCAACACATCGATCACATCATTCATGTGACTCGTGCTCGATCTTTCGATGATCATGTGTTTTGAGGCCATGTTTGCACATGCTGGGCTCCCAAACTCTAACTCATGTGTATTGCAGTGCAACATGGTTTACACCCAACGCATGCAAACGCAGGTATGTTTGACACCTGATTGTCATGGCGTGCCTCATACCGGAGAACTTTCTTCGTGGTGCACAAACAAGGGGAACACTATCATTGTAATTAATTTGTTTAGGGATCATCTTATTAATGCTACCGTCGAGTATCTAATACTTAGCACACAACAAGATACACACAAAAAACAGACATCAAATGTAAATGCGATGCAATATGGTCCTTCGTGATGTGATCTCCATCTGGCGCTTTGGGTCCGGCGCCAGTGTATTGGTGCCCCGGGTCCGGTGCCAGGGTAGAGGGCGCCTTCGGGTGCTGCGCCAGGGTTCCGGCGCCTCCGGATTTCAATCCACCATTATGATGATTGTTACTATGACTTAGAAACACAACGTAAACTACTTTACTTTGACTATAACCATATCACATCACAATGCCCCCGCAAAACAAAGTTAGACAGCTCTAATTTATCTTTTGCAAGTTTTATGTGGCTATAGGGGCTTTCGCGCAGGAACCGTTTTTACCTACGAACTTCAACCACAATGCTAATTACATAATTTTTTATACTACATGTGGCATCCCGCAAAAACCACTACTTGAAAATCGCGTTGTTTTTGTGCATTGCATCATCATGACCGCATGCTCATGTCATCATGCCACATTGCATTTGAGCATCGTCATCATCTTGCATTTGCTTGCCTAAAACTATTTGCGGAAAACCTGTCCTTGTTTTCTAAACGCCCCGTCTATGTTCCAAACGCAAAACCCGGGTCACCGGATTATTTTGTTTTGTTTGCTATCGGGTTGCAAAAGTCTGTTTGAAATAAATAAATTATTTAATTATTTCTGTGGGGGAAGTCGAACGGGCCGATTCGACCCAGTCGACCACCCCCAGTATTAAAATCGGTCCACCTACACCAGCCTACCCGAAATCCTAATCCCACCTAGTCCTAATCTACCCACCACTCACAGCTCGCCACCTCACCCTCTCCCCCAATTCCTACCCACCCCGCCACCTCATCAATCCTAGACTTTTTCCCCCCTTTCTCTCTTTTTCACACAGCCCACTCCTACCCCACCTCACTTACCCCGCGGGCCCACCCCAGACCCCACCTGTCGGCCTCCCACCCCTGACCCCGCAGCCCCCACTCCCTCCTCTCTCCACTCAACCCCTTGGACCCGGTCCACCCCCACCCCCTCTGCCCCAGCACCCGACTCCACCTGGCCCCACGCCCGACCCCACTCCCCCTGGCCCACCTCCTTCTCCTCTCTCCTTCCTCCCCGCGCTCCCCGACAGCCTCCACCCACCCCGCGTCGTCCACCTCCCCCTCCCTTCCCTAACCTCCACCGCCTCTTCCACCGCCCGACGCCGGCCCGTCTCCTCCCTCCTCACCCCATCACCGACGCCGGCCGCCTCTCCCCCGAGCCTCCTCCCCTCCGCCGGCCGACACCAACCTCCTCCCCGTCGCCTCCCCGCGGCGCCTGCCCCACCACCCGCCGGCGCGGCCGCCCCGCCTCCAGCCTCCTCCGCGCCTCCTCCAGCCCGCTCGGGCGCCGCCGCGGTGCCCCCCGCAGCCTCCACCACCCCGCCGCCCTTGGCCGCTCCTCTCCCTGGCCGACGCGCCCCGCCAAGCTCCTCGCCGGTCCCGCGCCGACCCCGTCTGCCGGCGTGCTCCGCCTTCCCCGCCGCGTCCTCTGCCCCACCTCGCCGGCGCCCGCCGCGGCCCCTCCGTCCATCGCCCCTTCCGGCCAGCAAGCCCCGGCCGCCGCCCAGGAGCCCGCCCTGGCGCGCCTCCTCCGGCCTCGGCGCGCCGCCTCCGGCCGTCCTCGCCTCACCCGAGCTGCTCCCCGCCGGCCAACGCCCGAGCTCGCCTCCTCGAGCCCACGACCGAGCACCTCCCCGCCGCCGTGTCCTCTGCCCCTCACCTCGCCGACGCCCTCGCCTCGAGGGCCACGCCAGCCCCGCGTTGCGTTCCTCTCCGCCTCCCCGGAGCCCGCCCGCATCTCGCCGACCCCGGCCCGCCAGCTCCGCGGCCCTGCCTGCAAGCCGCCTCCGCCAAGGGCCCCCTGCCGTCTTCTCCGCGCGGACCCGCCGAGCCGCCTCAGCGAGCTCTCCAGCCACCCCTTTGTGGGCCGTCCTGTCCGCAGGCCATGTGTTTGGTAGTGTGCGCACATGTGTATGGTGGTGATGTTTGTAGCGGTTCTGTGATGTAACGGTAAAGACCGTGTGAAGATGGACCCATGGCGATGCTTCGCTCCCGGCAACCCTCCTTCCTTCGAGTTAGACGAGCACCTCACCAAGATCGACGAGACCATCGCAACGCCAAAACGGAGTCCGCCAAGGATCATCAAGACGAATGACAAGTTCTTCATCACGGAAGACCGAATCTCATCGAACCCGTGGAACCCCGAAAACCTCCCCAAGATCTACGCTGCGGAACAACAAGGCCGTTGGAGTGGGATCGACAAGATCTACGCCGGACGCCAAGTACTTCCCTCGGACGCCAAGGCCCTAACCCGAAGACCGTCAAGATCGCCACCGAACGCGAAGTCCTTCTTCCCGGATGCGACAAGGTCTACCCCAGTAGTCCGAGAACGATCCCGTCGAACCCTGAACCCTGAGCTCCTGTCGAACCCCGAACCCCGGAACCCAAGATCTGCCGAACCCTAATGTGTGAACCTTTCCCGAGCCCCTATTTTATAAATGAAATATAAACTTGTTTCATATTAAATTGTCATACTCGCATACATATTCATGTGGTTTGGGGGCCTTATGCCAATTCACCTAATAATTAAATATGGGGCCCATATGCGGGCAAATCCAGTCTTATATTGGCCTCATTTAAATGTGTGTAGCGAACCGGTGCGATCTTTTGCCATGTTAAGACAACATTTAAAATGCGGGGTATCTAAACTACTAGAACCATATAATTAATTGTCGGGACCCTGGTTCCGCTTAATATGGCCTAATTGCATCGCATCTTGCCATGTCATACATCATACATGCATCATGACGATCTTCTTCCGTTGTATTAAATAGTGCATCCGGTGTTTATTCTAGTGTTTTGCTTCTTCGCGGATAAGGCCGTTGAGTTGATGCGAGTGTCGACCCGATCTTCGGATGAACCTTCGACAATGTTTTCAGGCGAGCATCTCCCCCTTTCTACCTATCTTACTTTTATAGTATTTATTCCCTCCTATTGATCTATTGCTATCTGTGTTGCGATGCTCTAGTTTCGTACCCGTGTTATCCCTTGCAGCCTTATATTGCCTTGGAAACATCCTATTACCTGTTGTTTGGTAGATAGTTGGACTTGCGCGTCGTAGTCGCTTGCTCAAGTGCTGTTGCGTGTCGTCCAGTACCACAGTTGTTGGAGTATTGCCGCATGTTTGACGTTGGATATGATCATGGCTTTACTTATCTTAACTTTAATTACTGTTTAACAACTAAAATTGAAGTAAGTAAGCAGAGGCACAGGTGGGCAATAGATGTTATTTGGTTGTTAACCGTCCACTTGTGTCCCGTAGGACCCCGAGTACTTGATACCTGTTCCTTGATTTATCGCCCTATCCACATCCGGGAGGATTATGGGACCCCCCTGAGCCAGAGCTTGATTCATTCTTATTTCTTGGGGCCACAAACTAGTTTG
Organism: Avena atlantica; assembly: GCA_910589765.1. NCBI lineage: Eukaryota > Viridiplantae > Streptophyta > Magnoliopsida > Poales > Poaceae > Avena > Avena atlantica. The sequence continues at coordinate 118,430,845 of OU342735.1, read as the reverse complement.
AGGTTTTATTTACTATCCTGTACTTATGCCATGCTACTACTTTATTTACGATTGTGCGAGGAGCACACTGTACTGTTTAGGTAAGCGGAATGTTTTCGCGGTATCGACAAGCCCAGTTTTGGGTTCCCAGTCGTTTACAGCCATTGTCGCAAACCTTGAGTCCGTCTCGGAGTCAGCTGGCTTCGTTGCGGGTCTACTCAATGGGGTGGCCCCCTGAAATATTTCTGAATCCTATGATTGCTTTGTCGTGAAGGCCTCGTTGGGTTTTGATTTGGTTTTTCCGAGGTTAATCGAGCGTGTGTTGCTATTGGTGCACCCCGGCCAGGTAAAACTTTCTGAAAGCCGTGTCCGCGGTTATGGACGACTTGGAGCACAGTATCTCGATCCTAGACAACTATAACTAAAGTAGTGCTATAAATTTGACTATATAATGACTAGTAATCAGCTTCACTATAATAGAATGGCTAAATAAAACTGCCCACAATTGCTTGTTTGGTTTTTCGCTTGCGACAATTGTATCTGACTAGTAAGTATTGCAACTACAACGAAATGGCTAAATAAAAGTACCAACAACTGTTGGGTTTTGGGTTATCTCATGCTAATTGTATTTGACTAGTAAGTATTACAACCTCAACGGAGTGGTTAACTAAAATTTCCCACTGCTTATTATATCAGGATGATTATCTATACTTGACTAGTAATTGCTGCAACGATAACTAAATAAGTAAAACTGCCAACTGTGTGAGTTCCTCGGTTGACTTCCTCGTTAGGTCTCGAGGGGGAAACACCAGGATGGGTTTGTTTGTTGGTAGAATTAGGTTGGTTCCGATTAGGTCCTTCTTATCCCTCTCTGATAGCCGCCAGCTGTATCGAGTCTCTATAGGTTGTTTAGCGCATGCTGCCGCTGCCGCTTCAGTCCACCATACCTATGTAGGCGAGGACCGCCGAATTCTAGCCTCGCCGTGTACTGGCCTCAGTACTGACGCTCCTCTTTTTCCTTTGCCCTTTGTCGGCACCCCTTTTGTTTAAGCAGGTTTTGAGATCGACGTCGTTAGCAGGGTTACCCTTCCGGCTTGGCCTGGGCAGGGTTATGGACGCCATTGGTTATTCTTTAGGGCTCTTAGCCCCATTTGCATCTTGTCCGTAGTCGGACGCTCTATCATTTTCAAGGTGATTTGGATCTTTGTATATTATATCTGTATTCTTGACTCTTTGAGTCGCTGTTGTATATATCTGTTCTGTGGGTCCCATCGAGGACTGTTGTGTAATGTTATTACTTCATTTTCCACCCGCACGAAAGTGCCTGGTGGGCACCTTTGAATCGTTTCTATGCGGGTTTGGAGGGAAGCGCTAAAACTTGCATAGGTCCGATTCTGAGGGTGTTACAGAGTGGTATCAGAGCTCAGCAGTTGCGATACCCCACAAGTCCAGCCTGTAGGATAACCTAGCTAACGGCCGAAGTAGAGTGTCAAAACTATTTTTTGCAAAATCGGTTGGATAGTTCTGATTAGGTCTGATTTTACTCCTTACCCCTCTGCTATTCTCCTCTTACCTCTGCGTGTTTTGAATCCGCCCTCTCCTCTCTCTTCGAGTCCAGGATTTCTCACGGTTGGGTTTCCGTCGTACCTTCAGGGTTTCGCTTCCTCCTTCGGAAACGGTGTTGCTACATATGGTCTTCATGCTATCCGAGGAATCCTTCGTCTGGTGGACTTCTCTTTGTTCCTTCTCGTTCCCTCCGGTGTTTCCGACACGACGACATCATCTACGCCAGATCCGATGCAGAGTCTGCATCACTCCTTTGTTTTTGAACCTCGCTTGTCGAGATCTACAGTCTGAATTCTGAGAGTTGGTTGCATAATCCGCCTATTCGTGTGCAGGGTAATGGTTTGGGTGCGCGATGGACTGATCACCATCCGACTACCCTTATCATTCGCTCTTGTACATCGAATCAGTGGATCCAGCAATTTTACTCCGTCCACGGAAGCTAGAGGTGGCTTAATTTGTGGATACCTCTACCTTCGACCTTTTGTTCCCGGAGTGTCCTCTCGCCGATCACGGACAACGACCTCTTGTTAGTGGTGTCGCGAGGATCTACACGAAGCGCGAAGGATCAGATCGCCGACCTTCCTTTTGGTACCATGAGGCGGATCTCGAGGGCGAGATCCATTGTTAGTGGTGTCGAATTGTGGCATCCCGCAAAAACCACTACTAGAAAATCGCGTTGTTTTTGTGCATTGCATCATCATGACCGCATGCTCATGTCATCATGCCACATTGCATTTGAGCATCTTCATCATCTTGCATTTGCTTGCCTAAAACTATTTGCGGAAAAACCTGTCCTTGTTTTCTAAACGCCCCGTCTATGTTCCAAACGCAAAACCCGGGTCACCGGATTATTTTGTTTTGTTTGCTATCGGGTTGCAAAAGTCTGTTTGAAATAAATAAATTATTTAATTATTTCTGTGGGGGCAGTCGAACGGGCCGATTCGACCCAGTCGACCACCCCCAGTATTAAAATCGGTCCACCTACACCAGCCTACCCGAAATCCTATTCCCACCTAGTCCTAATCTACCCACCACTCACAGCTCGCCACCTCACCCTCTCCCCCAATTCCTACCCACCCCGCCACCTCATCAATCCTAGACTTTTTCCCCCTTTCTCTCTTTTTCACACAGCCCACTCCTACCCCACCTCACTTACCCCGCGGGCCCACCCCAGACCCCACCTGTCGGCCTCCCACCCCTGACCCCGCAGCCCCCACTCCCTCCTCTCTCCACTCAACCCCTTGGACCCGGTCCACCCCCACCCCCTCTACCCCAGCACCCGACCCCACCTGGCCCCACGCTCGACCCCACTCCCCCTGGCCCACCTCCTTCTCCTCTCTCCTTCCTCCCCGCGCGCCCCGACAGCCTCCACCCACCCCGTGTCGTCCACCTCCCCCTCCCTTCCCCAACCTCCACCGCCTCTTCCACCGCCCGACGCCGGCCCGTCTCCTCCCTCCTCACCCCATCAACGACGCCGGCCGCCTCTCCCCCGAGCCTCCTCCCCTCCGCCGGCCGACACCAACCTCCTCCCCGTCGCCTCCCCGCGGCGCCTGCCCCACCACCCGCCGGCGCGGCCGCCCCGCCTCCAGCCTCCTCCGCGCCTCCTCCAACCCGCTCGGGCGCCGCCGCAGTGCCCCCCGCAGCCTCCACCACCCCGCCGCCCTTGGCCGCTCCTCTCCCTGGCCGACGCGCCCCGCCAAGATCCTCGCCGGTCCCGCGCCGACCCCGTCTGCCGGCGTGCTCCGCCTCCCCCGCCGCGTCCTCTGCCCCACCTCGCCGGCGCCCGCCACGGCCCCTCCGTCCACCGCCCCTTCCGGCCAGCAAGCCCCGGCCGCCGCCCAGGAGCCCGCCCCGGCGCGCCTCCTCCGGCCTCGGCGCGCCGCCTCCGGCCGTCCTCGCCTCACCCGAGCTGCTCCCCGCCGGCCAACGCCCGAGCTCGCCTCCTCGAGCCCACGACCGAGCACCTCCCCGCCGCCGCGTCCTCTGAACCTCGCCGACGCCCTCGCCTCGCGGGCCACGCCAGCCCCGCGTCGCGTTCCTCCCTGCCTCCCCGGAGCCCGCCCGCATCTCGCCGACCCCGGCCCGCCAGCTCCGCGGCCCTGCCTGCAAGCCGCCTCCTCCAAGGGCCCCCTGCCGTCTTCTCCGCGCGGACCCGCCGAGCCGCCTCAGCGAGCTCTCCAGCCACCCCCTTGTGGGCCGTCCTGTCCGCACGCCATGTGTTTGGTAGTGTGCGCACATGTGTATGGTGGTGATGTTTGTAGCGGTTCTGTGATGTAACGGTAAAGACCGTGTGAAGATGGACCCATGGCGATGCTTCGCTCCCGGCAACCCTCCTTCCTTCGAGTTAGATGAGCACCTCACCAAGATCGACGAGACCATCGCAACGCCAAAACCGAGTCCGCCAAGGATCATCAAGACGAATGACAAGTTCTTCATCACGGAAGACCGAATCTCGTCGAACCCGTGGAACCCCGAAAACCTCCCCAAGATCTACGCTGCGGAACAACAAGGCCGTTGGAGTGGGATCGACAAGATCTACGCCGGACGCCAAGTACTTCCCTCGGACGCCAAGGCCCGAACCCGAAGACCGTCAAGATCGCCACCGAACGCGAAGTCCTTCTTCCCGGATGCGACAAGGTCTACTCCAGTAGTCCGAGAACGATCCCGTCGAACCCTGAACCCTGAGCTCCTGTCGAACCCCGAACCCCGGAACCCAAGATCTGCCGAACCCTAATGTGTGAACCTTTCCCGAGCCCCTATTTTATAAATGAAATATAAACTTGTTGCATATTAAATTGTCATACTCGCATACATATTCATATGGTTCGGGGGCCTTATGCCGATTCACCTAATAATTAAATATGGGGCCCATATGCGGGCAAATTCAGTCTTATATTGGCCTCATTTAAATGTGTGTAGCGAACCGGTGCGATCTTTTGCCATGTTAAGACAACATTTAAAATGCGGGGTATCTAAACTACTAGAACCATATAATTAATTGTCGGGACCCTGGTTCCGCTTAATATGGCCTAATTGCATCGCATCTTGCCATGTCATACATCATACATGCATCATGCCGATCTTCTGTCGTTGTATTAAATAGTGCATCCGGTGTTTATTCTAGTGTTTTGCTTCTTCGCGGATAAGGCCGTTGAGTTGATGCGAGTGTTGACCCGATCTTCGGATGAACCTTCGACAATGTTTTCAGGCGAGCATCTCCCCCTTTCTACCTATCTTACTTTTATAGTATTTATTCCCTCCTGTTGATCTATTGCTATCTGTGTTGCGATGCTCTAGTTTCATACCCGTGTTATCCCTTGCAGCCTTATATTGCCTTGGACACATCCTATTACCTGTTGTTTGGTAGATAGTTGGACTTGCGCGTCGTAGTCGCTTGCTCAAGTGCTATTGCGTGTCGTCCAGTACCACAGTTGTTGGAGTATTGCCGCATGTTTGACGTTGGAGATGATCATGGCTTTACTTATCTTAACTTTAATTACTGTTTAACAACTAAAATTGAAGTAAGTAAGCAGAGGCACAGGTGGGCAATAGATGTTATTTGGTTGTTAACCGTCCACTTGTGTCCCGTAGGACCCCGAGTACTTGATACCTGTTCCTTGATTTATCGCGCTATCCACATCCGGGAGGATTATGGGACCCCCCTGAGCCAGAGCTTGATTCATTCTTATTTCTTGGGGCCACAAACTAGTTTGAGGTTTTATTTACTATCCTGTACTTATGCCATGCTACTGCTTTATTTACGATTGTGCGAGGAGCACACTGTACTGTTTAGGTAAGCGGAATGTTTTCGCGGTATCGACAAGCCCAGTTTTGGGTTCCCAGTCGTTTACAGCCATTGTCGCAAACCTTGAGTCCGTCTCGGAGTCAGCTGGCTTCGTTGCGGGTCTACTCAATGGGGTGGCCCCCTGAAATATTTCTGAATCCTGTGATTGCTTTGTCGTGAAGGCCTCGTTGGGTTTTGATTTGGTTTTTCCGAGGTTGATCGAGCGTGTGTTGCTATTGGTGCACCCCGGCCGGGTAAAACTTTCTGAAAGCCGTGTCCGCGGTTATGGACGACTTGGAGCACAGTATCTCGATCATAGACAACTATAACTAAAGTAGTGCTATAAATTTGACTATATAATGACTAGTAATCAACTTCACTATAATGGAATGGCTAAATAAAACTGCCCACAATTGCTTGTTTGGTTTGTCGCTTGCGACAATTGTATCTGACTAGTAAGTATTGCAACTACAACGGAATGGCTAAATAAAAGTACCAACAACTGTTGGGTTTTGGGTTATCTCATGCTAATTGTATTTGACTAGTAAGTATTACAACCTCAACGGAGTGGTTAACTAAAATTTCCCACTGCTTATTATATCAGGATGATTATCTATACTTGACTAGTAATTGCTGCAACGATAACTAAATAAGTAAAACTGCCAACTGTGTGAGTTCCTCGGTTGACTTCCTCGTTAGGTCTCGAGGGGGAAACACCAGGATGGGTTTGTTTGTTGGTAGAATTAGGTTGGTTCCGATTAGGTCCTTCTTATCCCTCTCTGATAGCCGCCAGCTGTATCGAGTCTCTATAGGTTGTTTAGCGCATGCTGCCGCTGCCGCTTCAGTCCACCATACCTATGTAGGCGAGGACCGCCGAATTCTAGCCTCGCCGTGTACTGGCCTCAGTACTGACGCTCCTCTTTTTCCTTTGCCCTTTGTGGGCACCCCTTTTGTTTAAGCAGGTTTTGAGATCGATGTCGTTAGCAGGGTTACCCTTCCGGCTTGGCCTGGGCAGGGTTATGGACGCCATTGGTTATTCTTTAGGGCTCTTAGCCCCATTTGCATCTTGTCCGTAGTCGGACGCTCTATCATTTTCAAGGTGATTTGGATCTTTGTATATTATATCTGTATTCTTGACTCTTTGAGTCGCTGTTGTATATATCTGTTCTGTGGGTCCCATCGAGGACTGTTGTGTAATGTTATTACTTCGTTTTCCACCCGCACGAAAGTGCCTGGTGGGCACCTTTGAATCGTTTCTATGCAGGTTTGGCGGGAAGCGCTAAAACTTGCATAGGTCCGATTCTGAGGGTGTTACACTACACCCTTTCGAGGCCCTCCTTTGTAAATTTTATATCAACTATTGAGAGAGAGACAAACACCTGCTAGCCACTTATACGGTACAAGCCGTATGTTCAGCATGGAACCAGTCTCGCGTAAGATTACGCGTAAGGTCGGTCTAGCTGCTTCATCAATCAATACTGCTATATAAACAAGTACATGTAAGGGGTAATAATTAAAGAATCAACAACCACACGTTACAACTCGTGTGTCCTACCCGTACTAGAAGTACTACGCATAGATCGACTCTAATACCACTGTTGGGGTTCGAGGGCATAAAACAAAAAAATTCTTACGATCAAAACCCTAATGCCAGGATCTATCTACTAGTAATGCAGTAACGGGATGGGATATGGTATTCATACCTTTGAAGACCGAGCGCGGTTAATGTACCGCGAGGAACATGGTTGAAGAAGACGCTCTAATGCTGACCTCGAGGTCACTAAGTCCAACGGCTCCGAAAACTCCTAGCACCGAAAGCACGGCGCCTCTAGAGGGAGTCACACATTTACGGTGTTTGACGACGACTCCAGCTTCTCCCTGATCTAGCCGAGATTGCGGAAGTAGATTTCCCAGCTCCGAATACCATAGAACAACGGCGCTCTGCGGTGAAGAAATCCTTGCTCGCACAGCCCTAACAAGGATGGCTACGGTCGCAATAGAGAGAGAGAAGTGATATGCTACAAATTCCTTTTCTATATTTTAGGCGTATTTTAATTCTCCTATGGGCACCTCTTTATATAGGCGAAGGGAGGGGCTCCCTCCACCTTAGGTGCCCCATGTGGGACTAAAATATTAGGAAAAAGGAGCAATTCCTGTGCTCAATCCGGGTGGACCGCCTTCCCACTCGCGTGGCCCAAGCAACAGAAGTAGCTGGTAACGCGGTGGCCAGGTGGGCTGGCCTACCAACCCCCGTGGCTCGGCAGCGAGCATCTATGACGGCAGCTGTCACTAGCCCGGGTGGGCCGACCCATATGCAGACGTGTGCATCGCCTTGGGCAGGAGCAAGAAGCAACGGAGGTGGCCAAGTGGGCCACGACGCGGCCCATGAGCCAGCCCAGCAAGCCCGACAGCTCCCCCCGCGATCTCCCTGTTATGTTGGGGTTGAGAGGCTGCGGCTGTGGCGGGTAGCGGCTATTGACCCCGCGCGTCCCGCAATACTTGCCACCCAGTTGGGCTGGTCAAACTAGCCCTTTCTTGTTTTTCCTTTTTCATCCGTTTCTTAGGTAAAATCCCTCCAGGGTTTTTTTCCTAATAAGAACGATGCCTTTATAAATAATTATTCAAATATTAATTTAGAATATATTTATTCATAATTAACATATAATAAATATATATATAAATCATCATTTATCCGAAAATCCTTTCGGTTCCTTTTCCTCTATTCTTTCTCTGAACATCTTTGGATCTCTCTAGAACATTTCTGGTTTCTATCTTCTCGTTTCTTTAGTGATTCCGAATATGCCATTAGCGATCTCTAAGCTTTGTCAAGCCCTTAAGCTTTCTACCCAACAGTTCGAGAACACTCCAAACATGGTTGTCGTTGGATTGATGACAAGTACTCCATAGGGGGTCCTGAAGGCAATGAGAAGATCGGGTGTGAGCCGTATGGTGTTCCGGGAGGGTGAGCACATATTTACCCAGGTTTAGATCCGACTATGGTGATCGTATCCTACTCCTGCTAGGAACCCAGTAATATATCGGCGAGAGCCGGATGTTATAGAGAATTACAAGAGAGGTTCGCATGTGCGAGTTGGTCGTGGTGATCTATGATCTTATTCCCTAAAGGCCCCGCAGGTCTGGTTTATAAAGGCACCAAGACTAGGGTTACGGGAGAAACCTATCCGCTACATTACAGAGTCGGTAACTAGTACAGCTTGAACTACAAGTAATACTACCATCCTAAGTCAGTAAGTCTTTTGGGCCTTGTCATTGGCGGATTGGACTACGTCTTCTCTCCCTGACTGGGCTGTCGCCCGTGAACCAAAGTTCTAACCCGTTGGTGGGCCACCATGGTCAGTGAATCCTGTGGGTATACCTAGAAAGTATATCCCCAACAGTATCCCCTAGAAGTCTCCAAGATCCAAAGTCGGAATAATCGTCTAGCTTGATGGTTTCTTCGGCTTGCAGAATGAAGGTTTCCCAAAAATTTCATTCAATAACGTAGGATTCCCAGTCATCTGAGTTGGATATAAATTTTTTGAGTTCAATCATTTCCACGCTCGATTCAAACTTGAACCGGAATTTGAGATGTGACACGCCTGACAATTGTTCATACCTGTCCTGTCTCTAACAGAACATTTCATCAGCTTGACCGTGGTGGGTCCGTGAGTTACAAAACCAATGCACCATTACTGTGCATGCATGGAGGTCGATGCAGCGGAGTATTCATGAGGAAGTTGTCATTCACCATTCCTTGACGTGTGGCACCAATCCAATGTATTCACACTAATCTTGGTGCAGGAGGGTTATATAAAGGGTAAATAAATCCTTTATTTTCTTCATCTTCCCGCATTCTCTCCTTTCATCTCCACAAACACTTCGCCCTCCTCGTCTTCCTCGCGTCTCCTTTGCCACACAGATCTAAACCAAATCCTCACCTAAAATCCTCATCTTCTCACTAATGACGGAAGCTTCAGGTTTTGGCCCTGCTGGTCCTTCTATGACGGTGGATAAGGGCTACAAGGGTATTTGCATTCCCTGTGTTCTTGACGACGAGAAATTGAAGGCCACGAAGGAGGAAGGTCTCCTCCTCGTCGGTGACTGGAGGAGCGGCTACGGCGAGCTCGTCCCCGCACCTAGAGCCAGTTAGCGGGTTCACTTTCGGACTCACCTTGACAGAGGATTGAGTCTCCCTCCATCGGAGTTATTCACTGAGGTATTAAATCAGTACGGTGTCCATCTCTAAAATTTCCCCCAAACTCCATTTAAGAGCTTAGTTCATATGTTTCCCTATGTGAGGGTTTCATCGGCATAAACCGGATCTCACATTATTCTAGTACTACTTTGGTACATGGAACAATTCCATCACTGCCCGTGTTCCCTACAACACTAGGACGCTTAGTTTAGTCCTCAGGAGAGACTAAGTCTACCCTAGGATTAAGGCGAGTGAGTCGGTTAGGATATGGGCCTCCACTTTCTTCTAGCACAAGGACAATCCGGCTCCCGGCAAGACTGAAGGTCTGCTGGTTTTTGTTGATGGTGCTGCTCCACACCAAGAGTCTTGGGATGCAGAAGCACCTTCTCTATATATTGATCTGATTTTCTCCAAGAGGCGTATTGAGTATCTGAGGAAGCATTAAGGTCTGCGGGGATCCGACTTAGTGCATTGCTGGCTAATTCATCAGATTCAATCACTCCAGCACCATGGAGACCGGATCATGCACACGGTCTATTGGATATATGCCCAAGAGGCAATAATAAAGTGGTTATTATCATATCTTCATGTTTATGTTAAATGTTTGCATCCCATGCTATAATTGTATTAACCGAAAACATTAATACTTGTGTGTTTTGTAAACATAAAAGTGTCCCTAGTAAGCCTCTTGTTAAACTAACTTGTTGATTAATAGATGATCATGGTTTCCTGATCATAGACATTAGATGTTATTAATAACAAGATCATATCATTAGGAGAATGATGTGATGGACACACTCCTATAGTTAGCATAGCATAAAATCAAGTCATTTATAGTTCGTTTTCTACAAGCTTTCAAATACATAGTAACCTAATCCTTCGACCATGAGATCATGTTAATCACCATCACTAGATTGATAAGTTGATGACATCAAACACCACTTCATAAATGGGTGGTTATAAAGGTCACACTAAGTATTCTAAAAGTAAGGATTGAAGCACATGGATCAAGAGTGGGATTTGTCCATCCATATGACAGATAGATATACCCTGGGACCTTTCGATGAAGTGTCACCCAATTGTCTTGCAAGCATGTGACAAGGTGACAAGGGATGTCACATCACAGTACGAGTAAAGAGTACTTATCGGTAACGAGGTTGAACTAGGTATAGAGATACTGATGATCCAACCTCGGACAATTAAAGTATCACGCGACAAAGGGAATCAGTATCTTATGTAAATGGTTCATTCGATCATGAAGTCATCGTAGAAATATGTGGGAACCATTATGGATTTCTAGATCCCACTAGTGGTTATTGATAAGAGAGGTGTCTCGATCATGTTTGAATAGTTCACGAACCATAGGTAGACACACTTAAGGATTCGATGTTGTTTAAAGTAGATATGGAATATGAGTTAGAGACCGACTGTTGTTCGGAGTCTTGGATTGGATCCAGGACATCACGAGGAGATCCGGAATGGTATGGAGAATAATATTCATATAAGGGAAGTGGTTTTCTAGGGTTTGGGAAAAGTTTTGGTGTTTTGACCAGATACTTCTAGAATGTTCTAGAGGTACCAGCAGTGGTTCGACCACCCCGGGAGGGGGTCACTTGGACAGTGGCATGCCCTAGGGGCCAGCCGCTCCAAACCCTAAAGGGCCAATTCGGACATGGCTAGTAAAAGGGTCGAACCCTAGGTTGAATAGTCAAATCCTACTTTGAAAAATCAAACTCTAGTTTTTGGTAAGAGGGAAGTCTTGGTGGAAAAGGTTTCAAGCTCTTCCCTTGGAGGCCGAGCTAGGGGGATACGGCCTGGGATGGGAACCCTTGGCCGGCCGCCCCCTCACCTATATAATGAGGGGTGGGGGCGCACCCCCCCACACACACCCTTGCACCTTGGCGCCTAACCTTAGCCGCCGCCCCCTCTTCTCTCTCGTCCACCGTCTTGCTCTGGCTTAGGCAAAGCCCTGCAGAAATCCTCCTCCACCACCACCACCACACCGTCATGTTGTTGGGATTCCGTGGAGATCTACTACCTCCGCTGACTACTGGAACAAGGGAGAGGATGGTCTTCCTCGACTACCGTACGTGTGACCGACTGCGCACTACTAGGAAACTAGCTATAGATAGACAGACCTTCTGTGGCGCATGGTTCTGACTATGCGCCACAAAAGATGTCCAGTGGCGCATCCCTTCCAATGCGCCATAGAACCCTCAAACTTCTATGGCGCATGGAATTTGTCAATGCGCCACAGAAGTGATATGGGACCCACACCAGGCCTTGGTCTACGAAACATCTGTGGCGCATTTGAGCATATGCGCCACAGAAGTTGTCACTTATGTGGCGCATATACACAGATGCGCCACAGAATCATCAGGTGGGACCCACAACAGGTAGGCTTTGACTGTGCTCTGACCAACCATCTGTGACGCATATGGTTATATGCGCCACCGAAGTTTATATTTTATGTGGCGCATATCACCATATGCGCCATAGAACAAGGATGTGGGCCCCACAGTCTGTCCACCTTTGACCAAGCTCCTATGTCCCATATATAGATATGCGCCACAGAAGATCAAACTTCTCTGGCGCATATCAACAATATGCGCCACAGAATGGTGCGTGCTACTCAGAATATGTTGAGAATTTCTAGTACATTTTCCTCTTGCTTTTCCCAACTAAACAAGTACTAGTGGCATAGGTAGAATACTAGACAATCTACTAGATAGACAGTGTCATACATCATTGCAAAAGCACATTCTAAGCATATCCCTTGAACATCAAAACAACAATGGCATACATCATTGCAAATGCACAAACTACAACAATCATTGCAAATTCCTTCACAGAGTTGGGGGCGATAGCGGTGGAAGATGCCAGACCTCCCTGTTCACTCCTGCAGCCTGCGGATGTGCTCCTCCATGGACATGTTGGGGTCGAGCACTGGCCGCCACCCGATTGGTTCCACCATGCGCGCCCTCTCCTCTGGGGACACAAGCACAACGTATAACCTCATGGCCTTATTGTAGAGGGCCTCGTGCTGCAGCCTGGGCTCCTCCTCTATTAGGTTGACCTCTAAATCTCGCGGCGGCTGACTCCGAGCACTGCCCCTCAACCTTGCCCCTCCACTATGAGTAGGATGTAGGGAACACGAGCAGGTTGTGCTCTCCAGCAGTCTTCCGACGAGTTGTGGGAAGAAGTCATCAGGGGCAGGGACGATGCTTTTGATAGGGGAGTGGTGGTATATATAGAGAGGGCTGTCATTAAAGCAGCTAGCTGCCACCTTTAATTTTGTGCAGATCTGGATGCAGGGTTATGTGGCGCATATGGCCTATATGCGCCACATAAGTTCTATCTTTTGTGGCGCATATCACCCATATGCGCCATAGAACCCTGAGTGCAGATCTGCTTTTGACCGGGCTTTGACCGACCATATGTGGGCCCACAGTCTGGCCACCTATGGCCAAGGTTATGTGGAGCATATGGGCGATATGCATCATAGAAGATTGAAATTCTGTGGCACATATCATCCATATGCGCCACAGAACCCTGCGTCCAGATCTGTGCAAAAAGGTGGCAGCTTTGCACCCCTCTATCTACCACCATCCATTTCACATCCTTCTTCCCCCTCATCCCTGCTTGTCTTCCTCCTCTCTCCCACCCCATTGTGCCCATAATTTTCTACATTTTGTTGTATTTAAACCTACAATAGTTGATAGATTGGTTAGGGAAAGCCTTTTTCCAACTTGTAGATCTAAAACACACTTACTTTTCTCCTCCACATCTCTATTTGTATGCATTATCTCTTCATAGATCTATTGGTCCACATTCTCTCACATCGCGCTCTCGACTCGGTAATCAATCTACTCGGTGAGTAATTGGCCATGAATGTGCATGTTTTGTAGGTGTAAAGCTTGTCGCAAGGACGATGTGTATATGCGATGCATGGCTCCAAGATGATGTTTGTGCATGAAGCTTGTGTGGTGTATGAATGTTTGCATGGGAAGAAGTTTCTTGTTGTTGCTTCTTTGCCCCGGTGTGGTGCATGGATGTTTGCCAAAATGTTGATTCATTTCCATTTCGGCAAATTTTTGCACCACCCATATGTCCTACTTTTAGGAAAGGTCATGCCGAATTTTCCGGCGACCATGCATGTGTATTTGTGTGTGCATAAGGTGTGGTTTCTAATTAACCTACTCCATCTTTTGCTCTATACGTGCATACCGCACATGAAACCATGGTTGTCATGATGAGCGAAGGTCGAGTTACTAGGTATAAGAAAGACGTGAAGGTGGACATGATTCGGAACAACAAGACCCAGATAAGATGTCCATGTCGAACATGCAAACTCCAGCGCTGGATCGACCCTGATTCTGGATAATTGGAGGATCACCTGCTCAGGAGCGGTTTCATGCGCGACGACTTCGATGAGGAGCCGATAGTAAATGGTGGTGGTCATGATGAAGATGTGGGCGGGCGAGAATACGAAGAGTCTCCTGGCGGGCATGTTCATGATTACGAAGAATATACCGGCGGGCATGATCATCATGACGAAGAAGGAGATGTCGACGGGCATGACCATCATGAAGAAGGAGAAGAAGAGAACACCCGGACGCTGCTAATTTTGGTGTTAAGGGACCCTCATGTTCAGGAACTGATTCTCAAGGAAACGAGCAACACCAAAGCTGCAGCCAGAGAGAAAACCAACTTGGCGCAAATGGAAATGGATGGTTGACTCCATTATATCCTGGGTGTCGGCCCAAGGATACACGATTGAGTGTAACGCTCAAGGCTCTATAGATGAAGGCGGAACACTATTGGACCAACGTGAGCTTCAATTCTAACATGGAATTCTGGTGCGGTCGTCTTCCTAACGGGAACACATTGCCAACAAGTATAGAGGAGGACAAGAAAATCGTGTGCCCTCTCGACCTACCGCACGTTAAATACCACGCACGCATCAATGATTGTGCACTTTATCGTAACGAGTACGCGGAGAGAACCACATGTCCGGTGTGCGGCCATGGACGGTACAAGAGAGGGAACAAGAAAGTTCCTAGAAAAGTGGTATGGTACTTTCCTATCACTCCCCGTCTATAGAGATATTTCGTAGATCCTAAGGAAGAAAAGCTAATGCAATGGCACGCAAAAAGGGAGAAACCCGAAGATGATCCGGAGAAGGGAAAGATCTTAACACACCCTTCAGACACTAGCTAGTGTAATGCATTTTACATCGAGTTCGAAGAGTTCGGGGGTGATGCAAGGAACGCTAGGCCTGGTATGAGCACCGATGGACTCAATCCTTTTGGCAACCAGAGTAGCACGCATAGCACCTAGCCCGTGTTTGTATGGTTGTACAACATCCCCCCGTGGATCTGCACAAAGCAAATGTACGTACACATGAGCATTCTTATTCAGGGGCCAAAACAGCCAGGTATCGATATGCATCTTTATCTCGTCATGTTGAAAGAGGAGTTAGGCACGTTGTGGGAGACGCCAGCCCTTACGTGGGACGCCTACAATAAAGAATATTTCCCTCTGAGAGCCACGTTACTCACGATGGTGCATCACTATCCTGTTTACGCATATGTATCGGCCCAGGTGAACCACGGCCACAATGCATGTGTCAAGTGCATGGATAAGACCCCGCATCTCCAGCTACCCAAGGATCCCGGGTCTTCGAAAACTGTGTTCCAAGGGACTCGAAAGTGGCTTCGCATGGATCACCCGTGGAGAAAACGGTGACCTGTTCAATGGTAAAGACGAGCTCGACAGATCCCCGCGTACGAGGAGCGGCGAAGAAATCGAGGAGCTTCTGAATAATTGGGAAGAGTGCCCTGCGCCAGGAAACAAGCGACCAAGGACAAAGCCGCTTCTGGGTGTATGGAAAGCGAGGTCTGTTTTCTGGGACCTGTTGTACTAGAAGGTCCTCCACACGCCCCATAGCCTCGATGTAATGCACATCACGAAGAACATTACCGAGAGTCTGCTTAGCACTCTGCTCAACATGCCGGAGAGGACCAAGGATGAGCTGAAAGCAAGAAACGACCTGAAATTTCTTGGCATCAAGAAGGAGCTTCAGTACCCTAATAGTGATGATGATGACGGTCAGATGGAAGGGACTCAGGGTCGCCGCAAAAGGGTTAAGAAGAATGAGATGGTTGTGCTTTGCGCTTCCTGCTTCACTCTGTGTCAGGAGGAGATCGAGCAGTTTTTCAGGTGCCTCCTAGGAGTCAAAGTTCCTCACGGTTACTCGAGAAAGATAAGCAGATATCTCGATGTATCGAAGAAGAGGTTCAGCGGTATGAAGTCCCACGACTGTCATGTGATGATGACACAGATACTTCCAGTTGCCATAAGAGGGATAATGGACGAGCCCGTCCATGAGATGTTGTTTGGCCTGTGCAACTTTTTCGACATCATCTCTAGGAAGTCGATCGACATGAAGCAGTTTGACAGGCTACAGGAAGAGATCGTGGTGATACTATGCAAGATCGAGATTTACTTCCCGCACGCATTCTTCGACATCATGGTGCATCTGCTTGTCCATGTCGTGGATGACATCATCCATCTCGGGCCAACATTCCTGCACAACATGATGCCGTTTGAAAGTCTAAACGATGTCATCAAAGGGTTTGTTCGCAACAGGTCCCGTCCAGATGGAAGCATAGCCAAGGGCTTTCTGATCTACGAGTGCATATCTTTCTGCCAGAACTATGTAACCACCGAGAACGAGGATGTTGGAATACCCACCAAGAAGCACCTCAGCAGGCTCGCTAGGTATGGTCACCACGAGGGCCACCGATCACTGCATGTCGACATTGCTAATCGACACGCTGACTTTGGCAGGGCACACTGATTCGCGCTATAACACATTGAATTAGTCATCCCTTGGGTGGAAGAGCGCAAAAGCTTGATCGAGCAGGAGTACATGGACCGGGCCCGCCCGAGGAAGAAAGGAGACGTAACAAGAGAGCACAACTCCAGCTTCACGGGTTGGTTCAAGAAAAGGCTGCTGGACAATCCCCCGCAAATGCCTTCTACGGAAGATCAACAACTCATATTCTCCTTGTCACAGGGCCCAACGCATAAGGTAAATACCTATCAGTCGTACGACATCAATGATTATAGATTCTACACCGACGAAAAGGACATGAATAGCGAATATCAAAACTCAGGAGTAACTATGATGTCCTTCGCCGATGACAAGACTACTGTCATGAAAATATTCTATGGAAGGATGGAGGAGATATGGGAGCTCGACTACTATGGAGAGACGGTACCTATGTTCTGTGTTAGATGGGACAAGAACGTCGAAAAAGGGCAAGAAGATTGTGGAGAGAGGCTAGCTCGAAACATCACATCACGACGTGTGACCTTTTTGTGTGTTAGTTAGAGACTAAACATATATCGTGATATTCGTGTGGGTATACAAATTGACATGTGTTTGTGACAAGCACAATATATACAATAATTTGGGGAGGTTTTTTAATAAATATACATGTGTATGTTCTTGGTTTTAAATATATTTGTAACATATAATTTTGAAACAAAGTATTTTTTTTGACCCAGCCAGGATTCGAACCTGGATGGCACATGTTTGTCTATGCATCATAACCACTAGGCTAGTCTGTGTTTGATGTCCAACTACATCCTCACGACGGTTTTGACTAAGTGCCAAGGTTCTGTGGCGCATATCGCTGGAATGCGCCACAAAAGTTGAAAAACTTCTGTGGCGCATTCCAGTGATATGCGCCACCGAACCTTGGTAGTTAGCCAAATAACCGTTCTCCCCCTTCCACTTTTCTTTCCCCAACTTACTCTCACCCCCGATGAACTGTAATTACCTCTCGCGCGCCCCCGACGAACTTGCCTCCGCCGGAGCCCGTGGACGAGGAGCCACCTACCGCCGCTGGAGCCCGTGGAGGAGGAGCCACCTGCCCACACTAGAGCCCGCGGAGGAGACACCTGCCGCCGCGCAACCTAGGAGGATGCTATCAGTCGTCCCGCGCCCGTCCCGCCAAGGAGGAAGAAGGGCAGTGCACACCAACCGAGGAGGAGAAGGGCAGCGCACACCAGCGCCCATCGACGACCACCTCCCCATCCCGCGCCACCTCGTCGTCCATGCCAGGTGAGCATCTTAGGGTTTCTGATTAGGGTTTCTTGAGGGTAATTGTATTACAACTGTGCAACTTGGGCGAGATTGTAGAGTCTTGTGCTGTAAGGCTAAACATTGTTGAACCAATCTGTTCATTTGTGACTTTACATCCTTGCTACACGTTGTTGAACCAATCTATTCATTTCTCAGTGGTTGTTTTGTGAAATAAGCAGTTCAGTAACATATTAGGATTCATGATTCTGTTCTGTTAGCGCCCATTTGAGTGATTCTGGTATGTGCTCGTTGGACTCTTTGACTTCTGTCAGTGTGCTAGTTAGAACATTGTACATATGGTCCTAAAAGGTGTTGGGATATACTGTATTATTGTAATACAAAATAGGGAGCAAGGTCAAACAATCAAAGTTTTATGTAGTAGTAGTGTTTTATTTGTGTTAGGACTATACTGTATTATTGTAACATGATACTACTGTTTGATGTAAACATGGCCTGTCAGAACTAATCTGGTTAACTCTTGGTCCCCTAGTTAGAGCATTATCTTGGTCCCTTGATATGTGCCCTCATAATTACCAACATACTACTACTACATACCACTACTAGTCCCTGACACTATACATGTGCCCAACATGATTTGACTCCTGACATTATACATGGATGATCTGGTTGTATTGTCTCTCTTAGGTGTTGTACAGTAATATATTATATTTATTCACTTGTTAGGAGTGAATACTCAATTATAAGCACTTGATGATTTTGTTGTATTATCTCTCTTTGAATACATTAATAAGACTCTTGAGTAAATGGTGATGTTGTTTATTTATATGATATGACATGCTACTGTTTATCTTTATTCACCTATTTATTTATATGATAAGATATATATGATATGATCTGGTTGTAAATGGTATGATATGATATATATGACATGTTTATTTATATGATATGATCTGGTTGTAAATGGTGCAGCTGTTTATCTTTATTCACCTGTTTATTTATATGATATGATATGCTGCTATTTATTTATATGAAATGGTGTTATATGTGGTGCTGCTGTTTATGTATCTGATTGATCATGTATGATGGGCCTGTTGTTAATGTATATGATTGATGATGGATGGTGTCAATGGGGTTGTGGGGCTATTTTTTCTTGCAGAGATTTCAATTGAGTTTCCCGTTTCTCCTGAAGTGTTGATTCACTTCCGTTTCGGTTGAGAAATGGGCACTCGTAGGTCCAAAAATTAGCAAAGGTCATGCCGAATTTTTCGGTCGATATTTGTGCTAAATTATTGCCTCTTTTTTTAATAATAAAGCACAAACATGTCGACCAACGACGAGGTCGGTCCTTCTAAGCACATGAGCGTCGAGGATCTAGCCTGAGAGGCCAACAAGTCATTCTAGGAGGCGTCCCAAGATCATGAGGAGGCGGAGGAGATGAGAATGACACCACCACCGACGACCGTCCTCGGAGGTGCTGGGGGTAACGAGGGAGATCCAGATTACGAGGGGGACAATGACGACTATGACAGAACTAGTGAAGGCGGGGAGGAGGGTGACACCACCAACAAGGGCAGCTAGCGCACGGATGGTGGTAGCGGCAACCCGGACGCTATACATAAGAATAAGAAGGATATTAAGGATCGGAAGCCGCAAGTGCTCGCCAACGTCTGTGATGAGTTCACCGAGGTCACAAAAAGTGGCCAAGCCATTGCGCCTGCATCGATTGCCTACGGGTGCGACATGCAACTCTGGTGCATCGTCCTAGAAAGCATGTCGATCAACACGAAGTACATCCGAAGTGCTCCTAATCAGGATTTGGTCGAGAACCTCCTTAAGAAGCTTCACAAGCGATACACATTCCCAGAGAAGTTCAGAAACCTGGAGAGAAAGAACCCGGTGAACAAACTAGCACTGACAAAGATGAGCAACGCCTTGAGCAGCTGGAAAACTCGGGTAAAGAACAACATTGACAAAGGTGAAAGCTAGGAGATAATAAGTAGGAAAAATCTGATGCTCGACGAAGAAGAGTTCAAGATATTCAAGGCGGACTTAGATACCGCTGACTCTAAAGCATGGACTGCGGGGAAAGAGTATGCGAGAGCAGATCATAGGTAACCACCGGCTTGGAAGCGGCGGATACAGAGGGAAACAACCCATTTGGGATAAGGAGGACGCCGAGCTTGAACACCTGGGTAAAGAGAACCCATGGCCCGTAGCTCCGAAACTTTGTCTGAGCCTGCTACTACCTAGACCCGATTATAGTGGAGTTCGTCACCGACGACCCGGAGGTGAAGGCCTTTGAGGACGAGCTGGTAAGGAATTTAAATGCATGGGTTCACCTCTCGTTGTCTCTCTTCAGGAGAAGGAATTTACCGCTACTGGTGACTTGTCGTCCTAGGATTCGACGGCGGAGCCGTGGCACACTATTTTCAACAGGGCGACGAACGCTTATAGAAATAGGGACAATAATTTGCCGCCAAAATCAGCTGGCCATGTGTCCGGCTTCGGTACGAGCATGAAGTTTGCCGAGTACTACAAAGAGGACGCAAAGAAGAGGAAGGAGAGGAGGAACCAGTGGGCAGCTAAAGATAAAGCCGAGGTTGAAGAGCTGAAGTTGAAGGTGAAGACATTAGAGGAAAAAGTGGACGAGAAAGCAATAGACAGGTTAGTGGACGAGAAGCTCCACGCAATCATCCCCTTGGGTTGTTTGAGGGGCTAGCTGTTTGGAATGCGGCAGGTCGACAGGGGACGATACACGTGCCTAGCTTTAGTGGCAGCAACTCGAGCATTAACGTTAACGCGTCACCAGACTTGGTGGCCCCGCCGGCCACCATCGCCGTGGCGCAGCTACAAGAGCTGGTCGTCCCACAACTGCCCCGTGCTGCTACCGCCAAAAATACCAAGCCGCAGCCGGTGGCGGCACAACCGCGGGAGAATGCTGATGATAGGCCTGCCGCCAGGACCGGCCGTGTGTCGACATTAGCATAGCTCAACGCCCTCACCAAGGTAACTAATTAGTTACTTCGCTTCATCTTCTTTATGCGCCTTTGGTGACTTCCACCTCGATCATGATGCCCAACATATGTGTTTTGACTCAGGACGCTACTTGCGTACTAATCCACAAAGTTTCCGGCGGCAAGTTGACAGATGTTTCCAAGGGCAATATCATACAACCGGCCATCCGCACGATGCACAACAATCCAATGGACGATGTCGTGATGAGGGTCCGAATTTCTCGGGTGTTGCCAGGGTGTGATGACATGGACCCCCCTTTCAACCTAGGGATCCGACGAACACAAGACCCTTGTAGAATGTCACGGCTGGCCCTTGACATGGGCAGCGACTCAGATTCGTCTTGTGGGGCGCACCGGCGCCACCTCGATCATCCGGCCACCACCTCGGAAGCCAGCCATCGTCGCCACCACTAGTCCCCACCAACAACTATTGGGAGCGTGTGGGCCGCCCCAAGGCGAAGCCGTCGCACCGCAACCACCGTCGCTCCCGCCATCACCATCACCACATGGTGGAAACAATGAAGATGATGAAGAATTTGTCAACGTTGATGACTTCATCAACACCAGCGCCGACAAAGGATTGTACATGCCTGCTGTGGATGAAGAACCCTTTGTCGCTCGTGACAGTCAAGGTGGGCGTCCCACTATATGCATGCAATGCCTGGTCTTTCATGGATTTTCTCAAGAGACGCCTCTGGCCGCCGCTCAACGGGAGAAATTTGCTAGATTCATTCTTAGCCCTGGCACACTCCAAAAGGCGACCGTTGAGCACTTAGCGTCCCTAGTGGAGGAGCCTCCTTAGAAGACGAAGAAGTAGAGGAAGAGAGGTAAGAAAGCCGAGATCCAACCTGCTCCGAAGAGGATCCGTGCAAAGGATGAGCTCGTACCAGCCCGCGAGGATGGCTTGCCCAGGATGCATGTAGCTGGTGAACCGATACTGACTCCAGAGCTGCTTCGCCTTGCTCGTGGATAGATGCTCACTATGAGTGATGGTATCAAGACACTATAGGGCATGCTTCTTAAAGACAACGATCCAAATTACCCGGTTTTCACTATCAAGGTGCCATCAGACGTGGATTTCGTCCACGAAGCCCCCGCGGACCTGTTCTTCATAGCGTACGAGGACGGCTTCAAGCTATTTCTCTCGAAATGGCTGGACTATAACATGGTCCGCCTATTCGCGCTCAATCTGGCGATGAAGACTGATACGTTGAAAACGTATCTATAATTTTTGATGTTCCATGCTTGTTTAGTATCTACTTGCTTTGCTTTGTCTACACTTTGAGGTGTTTTTATATGTTTTCTGGAACTAACCTATTAACAAGTTGCCACAGTGCCAGTTGCCTATTTTCTTTTGTTTTCCATAAAGGAAAAAATCAATATTCTCGGAATTGGACTGGAAAAAACCAAAGCCAATATTTTACCGTGGGCAACACGAAGCCATAGTACAAGACGGAGGAGGTCCTCTAGGGGGCCCCACCCCCTGGCCACGTGGGTGGGCCCATCCCACTCCTGGGGGGTGCAGCCGCCTCGGGCACCCCCTCGGCCTCCCTCTTCGCCTATAAATTCCCCCCGATGCAGAAACCCAAGGCACTCGATCAATATTCCAAAAAACCGTCTGTAGCCGCCGTCACCATCGTCCCTAGATCGGGGGGATCTGAAATTCTTCCCGCCACCCTGCCGGAGGGGAGATCATCCTGGAGGCCTTATTCTCCGATATGAAGCGTGACTAGTTCCACCTTGGACTACGGGTCCATGTAGTAGCTATATGGTTGTATCTCCTCCTTTGTGCTTTTATGTATAGATCTTGTGATCTCCGTTCATGATCAAGATCTAATCTATATTTAATCATGCATGTTGTGTTTGCGGGGATCCGATGGATATTGAGATTACTATGTCAGACTGATTAATGGTTTTGTCTTATTGATTCTATCAAGTCTGTGTTGTTTGTGATCTTGCATGCTCTCCGTTGTTAGTAGCTATCTTGTCCAAGTAGTTGATAGTGACTCCAAGAGGGGGTATTTATGCTCGATAGTGGGTTCATGCCTCTAGTTTCCAAGGGAAGTGACAGAAATCTCTTCAGTTGTAGATGTGCTATTGTCACTAGGGAGAAAACAATGGTCTCTTCTTCATGGAACAAGTGGATTGTTTACCTTACACACTTTGCTTAAAGCAGTTGTCTGTTGCTAGCAACTTAATACTGGAGGGGGTTCGGATGATAACCTGAAGGTGGACTTCTAGTCATAGATGCAGTTGGATGGCGGTCTATGTATATTGTTGTATTGCCCAATCGAATCTCATAGGATCTTTATGTCTATTATTGCATTGTTATGCCCTTGCTCAGTTCCTGTCAATTGCCCTGTTGTAATTTGTTTACCCTTCATGCCATGTTTGTTTATCTAAGGAGAGCACCTCTAGTGAACTATGGACCCCGGTCCAATCTTTACCATTGATACATCTTACACTGTTACTGTTTACTTGCTACAAACCTTCATCACCTTCCACACCATACAGTTAATCCTTTGTTACAACAACCAGTGAGATTGAAAACCTCACTGTTAGTTCAGGCAAAGTCTTGAGTTTGTGTTGTGCAGGTTTCCACATTGCTTGCAACACCTTTGAGGCGTTTCCTTCCTCCTACTGGATCGATAACCTTGGTTTCTTACTGAGGGAAAACTTGCTGCATCATACCTTGCTCTTGGGGTTTCCCAACGAGGCGTTCAACACGCATCAAGCTCTTTTCTGGCGCTGTTGCCGGGGAGGCTAAGGACGTCTTCACAAGGGAGTGCTACTCAACCTTTCTCTTTACTTTGTTTTTAGTTTGCTTAGTTTCTTTTGCTTGGTTTTGTTTGCGTCTTTTTATCAAAAACTCAAAAAAAAAGTTTAGTTTGGTTTGTTTCTTTCTCTTATCAAAAACACAAAAAAATTAGTTCCTGCCCTAGTTGCTACCATGTCTGGTTTTGGTCCAATCTCTGTGGCATCTATCGAAGAGATATTCACTTTTAAGAAAAAAAGTGAAGAGAGTTTTAAAGAAGCTTGGTCTAGAATCTCTGCTTTACAAAGGGAAACTGAGCCTAAGATGAGTCTTACCTTGGTTATCAATAGTTTCTACTGCGGTATTCTCTTTGTTATAGATTTTCTTTGGATGCTGTGGCTGAGAAACATATTTTTCAATGTACTGAGGATGAAGCTTTTGATTCCATAAAGAAATTGATTATAATTTATAATACGCCTGGCAAGTCTGATTCCTCTTTCATAAATATTTTTGCTAGGTTCAAAACTCTTGAGTCCAGTACTGCTGCTTTGAACAGTTGCTATCACACACTTAAGGAGTACCATGATTATATTCCAATGAATACTGAGCGTTCAAAGTGGTTTCCCACAATCAAAGTCACTATAAATAGTGCAACTTTTGATGCTCGTTGTGATATCATGTCTAAATTTTTCCTTATGCCTAAAGATATTTATGAGTCTTTGAGTCTTTCGGGACTTTCTAAAGGAGGAGATGAAATCTCTCTTACTAATAATGACACTTTATTACCCATTGGAATAGCTGAAGGTGTGTTTACAAAAATCTCAGGGAAAATGGTGTCTACTGATTATCTTGTTATTGAATGTGTAGGCAAAGGACATATCACACTTGGAAGATCCCTACTGAAACACCTTGGAGCAATAATAGATGTGGGAAAATGCATTATGCATTATGCTCCTCTAGTAAGCAATCATATATTCCCTAAAGATAAGAAGAAAGGTAAGAAAGGAAGGGGCAAGAGAGTTAATAACTCCTCATTTGAAAATACTTGATTTCTTGCTTCGTGTGCCTAACTTAAAGGCCTTAAAGAAAAGTACTTGTTGGGAGATAACCCAAGAGTTTACTTGATTCTTGGAAGTTATTACTTCATTAATGACCTCTCCTTATCCTTTTTGTTTGCTTTTTGTGCCAAGAATGACCTCTAATGAGAGGGAAGTAAGATTTGGAGAGTTGCTGTCCCGAAACAGATTTCTGTCCTCCACCATAAAAATTCGTGAGGCGTCTCTGTAAGTCAGATTGAGCTGAAAATTTACAAATAAATGCCCCCGCATATTATCTAACTTTTGTTAGTTCAACATGTTTTGATTTGAGCAACAGAAGGTCTTCGAAAAAATCGATTTCTACCCGCTGGTCTGTTTTGACAGATTTCTGCCATTATTTGTATTTGCTTCTTATTAATTCCTTTTTGAGTTCTCTTTTGGGGAATTGACATTTTTGAAGGAGTTGCTACAGTAGCTTGTGTTTTTAGTGAAAATTTTTGCTGTTTCAAAGCTAATCCTAAAGGTCTATTATCTTTTGAATACACTAATGTTGCTAATGAAGATTGTGTGAAGTTTTTTATGAAGGGAAAATTTCAGGTGTAGAGAGAGAATGATGTAATGAGATGAAGAATGGACAAAAGCTCAAGCTTGGGGATGCAAATCCGGTGTCACCCTAAGAAATATTCAAGAGGTACAAGCATCAAAGCTTGGGGATGCCCAAGGCATCCCCTTCTTCATCAATAAAAAGCTCAGGTTTGTCTAGACACTTCATTATTATTGTTTCATGCACTATTGTGTTGTTCTTGGAGCATCTTAGTTTTCGTTTTCTTTGATTAGTTTGTTTAGTTTTCTTGAATAAAGTAGTTTGGACCCCCGTTCTCGCTGTGTTGTTTCAAATAAGTTGATTGGTGTTGGAAAGGAGTAGAAAATTCTTGCTTGGAAGTGCAAGAGGAGCTTGCATTGACTATGACTTAGACTTTAGCATGACATGCTAGGTGTTGTTTTGACCTTATGCTTAGTGATTATTGCTATAGCATGACTTGTTCCAGACAATTGGGATTGCTTAGTTCCCATCCTTCAATATCATGATTCGGTCAACCAGGCCAGATCATAAGTGAAATTGTTTGATCGGGTCGACCAGGTCAGGCCCGATTTGTGCCTTGAAAGAATCATGCGTTGTTTTGGCATGCAAAATCATAGTATTTTGGTATTCTCCTTTGATGTTTTGTTTGGGTTGACTTGGCAGATGCTCACACCATGGTATTACTATGAACAAGTCACTATAGCCTCTATGATCATTTAGTCCTTGACTTGTAGTACCACTCTATACTTTGATTAGTAATGTTTTGTCGCTCTGCATGATTATGGCCATTATTGTTCTCTTAGTTGGTTGCTCCCAGTCTTTTGTTAGCCTCCACTTGTATGAGTAAGCTTTACTCATGCTTCCAACTCCCAAGAAACCAAGTTATTCCAAAGTGTCCACTGTAAATTCCTATGCATGGTGTGTTACACCATTCCAAGTGTATTCTTGTTTTCAGCTATCTTCCAATTAAACAGTATTTTGTTATGTGAAAACTTAGTGATTAAATCCCTCACGAACTTGATGGCACACTTTATATTCTTTGCCCCTAATAAACTTGAATCATTGTGTCGTCTATGTTGTATATGTTTTCACTTATACGTTGGAATTAGCAGAACCATGCTGTCATGGGGAACGTTTTCAACATTGCACTTGTACTTTGTACACAGTTGATAGCATGCTCTTTTGTCTATGGATGTCACCGGTGTGAAATAAAGAGGGAGCTTGTAAGTCCATGGAGTTATGTATTTTGTGTTAGAGGAACGCCTAGGCCTCTATCCTAAGCCATGTCTAATCATGGTGAAAACTTGCAGCATCACCATAATGAGATATCTGTGAAGCATCCTCAATAAAAAGCTATGCACATAGTAAATAAAAAGATCGTTGATATGCTCATTGTCTGCTTGCCTTGTCATTTTGGTTATGGGATAGCTCTTGTACCATGTGCAAGGGGTACCCCGTTGGCGGTTCTCTATGAAACGCATGTACTTACTCTGACAAGAACTTACAAGTGATTGAAGTTGAGTAGCATGAGGTGTGGCCCTCGTATTCAAGGGACATGAGATTGCCAACTTATACTTTGTCAAGCATATACTCCATAGTTTGTTCACTTTAACCTTAATCACTTCAAGATGCTTATGAGAGGGGCAATAAGGGCTGAAAGCTAACAAGTACCAAAATTTTCGGAAGCTCTTTTTGAAACTTGAAATCCCTGCTTCCCTTTATGAAGGGCCTTTCTTCCACTATTATGTTGAGTCTCCACCTTCTATCTTTTAGGCACCATTAAGAGAGCATAGTTGCCATCTTATTTCTATGTGTAGTGTCCCAAAACTTATTGATTGATGCATATTGTTGTATTGCTTGTTCTTGTGCTATTTGTATCTAGTCACTCTTATGAACTTTGAAGGTGTTCTATGCATCTATTTTCTACTCTATGAGGGACAAGTTGATTTCCACTATGCTATGTCTTCTATATGTGAAACAAACAAACGTTTTTCAATGCATTCTATTCATGATCTTTGTTTGTAGCCTTTCATGTTGCATGCATAGTTACTTTGTCTTATTGTTAGAACTCCATCTTTCATGCACATGTTTAGAGTTATTTGGTCCCAGTTTTCAATGCTTGCAAATGGTTTGATCTTGGTTTTGATGGTGCATGTCACCTCAAAAATTCTTCTTTTTTATCACTTACCTACTCAAGGACGAGCAGGAGTTAAGCTTGGGGATGCTTGGTACGTCGGAAAGTTATCTATAATTTTTTATGTTCCATGCTTGTTTAGTATCTACTTTGCTTTGTCTACACTTTGAGGTGTTTTTATATGTTTTCTGGAACTAACCTATTAACAAGTTGCCACAGTGCTAGTTGCATGTTTTCTTCTGTTTTTGGTTCCAGAAAGGCAGAAAATCAATATTTTTGGAATTGGATGGGACAAAAGACAAAGTCAATATTTTACCATGGGCAACACGAAGCCAGAGTACGAGACGGAGGAGGGCCTCGAGGGGGCCACACCCCCTAGCCGCGCGGGTGGGCCCACCCCGCGCCTGGGGGGGGGGGGGGTGCAGCCGCCTCGGGCACCCCCTCGGCCTCCCTCTTCGCCTATAAAGTCCCCCCGATGTAGAAACCCAAGGCACTCGATCAATATTCCACAAAACCGTTTGTAGCCGCCGCCACCATCGTCCCTAGATCGGGGGGGGGGGATCTGAAGTTCTTCCCGGCACCCTGCCGGAGGGGAGATCATCCTGGAGGCCTTCTTCTCCGGTATGAAGCGTGAGTAGTTCCACCTTGGACTACGGGTCCATGTAGTAGCTAGATGTTGTATCTCGTCCTTTGTGATTTCATGTATAGATCTTGTGAGCTCCATTCATGATCAAGATCTAATCCATTTGTAATCATGCATGTTGTGTTTGCGGGGATCCGATGGATATTGAGATTGCTATGTCAGATTGATTAATGGTTTTGTCTTATTGATTCTATCATGTCTGTGTTGTTTGTGATCTTGCATGCTCTCCGTTGTTAGTACCTATCTTGGCCAAGTAGTTGCTAGTGACTCCAAGAGGGGGTATTTATGCTTGATAGTGGGTTCATGCCTCTAGTTTGCAAGGGAAGTGACATAAATCTCTTCGGTTGTAGATGTGTTTCTTCCACTAGGGAGAAAACAACGGTCTCTTGTTCATGGAACAAGTGGATTGTTTACCTTACACATTTTGCTTAAAGAAGTTGTCTTTTGCTTGCAACTTAATACTGCAGGGGGTTCGGATGATAACCTGAAGGTGAACTTCTAGTCATAGATGCAGTTGGATGGCGGTCTATGTATATTGTTGTACTTCCCAATTGAATCTCATAGGATATTTATGTCTAGTATTGCATTGTTGCGCCTTGCTCAGTTCCTGTCAATTGCCTTGCTGTAATTTGTTAACCCTTCATGCCATGTTTGTTTATCTAAGTAGAGCACCTCTAGTGAACTATGGACCCCGGTCCAATCTTTACCATTGATACATCTTCCACTATTACTGTTTACTTGCTGCAAACCATCATCACCTTCCACACCATACAGTTAATCCTTTGTTATAGCAACCGGTGAGATTGACAACCTCCCTGTTAGTTGGGGCAAAGTCTTGAGTTTGTGTTGTGCAGGTTTCCACGTTTCTTGCAACACCTTTGAGGCATTTCCTTCCTCCTACTGGTTCGATAACCTCGGTTTCTTACTGAGGGAAAACTTGCTGATGTGATGCATCATACCTTGCTCTTGGGGTTTCCTAGCGGGGCGTTCAACACGCATCAAAGACCAAGAGAGAGAAAACCCCCTACATCACGATAGTGGATCCCTACTACATGCGTGATAGCCAGTTGAGGGAAGGATCAGAGACACGTGCCAAGGCGACGACGTACCTCGAGAAGTTCATCGTGGAGAACAAGAGGACGAACGCGCTTCTTTTGCCTTTCTTTCTCGAGTAAGTACACACACCCGCTAGCATTGGTAACTTAGGCTTTAATAAAGCTTTCTTCCTTTGCCCTTTTCCAACATTTTGTTTCAATCGTGTTGTGCAGAGACAAATACTGCACACTCATCATCATTTCCACAAAGTACTCGATAGCAATATATTTCGAATCGGGGAGTAGGAAGAAGAAGAAAGACTACACCATATTAAGGGGTGTTCTGAATGAGGCTCTCGAGGGCTACACTAGAAAGGGATGCCCCTTCGTCATCAAGGGTGAATGTTTCAAGGATGACAAACACGTGTTCAAGCACGTGCTCGAGTTCCCCTGTGTCAAGGAGCCGGCTACTGGCAGTGCCAAGGAGGCCTTCTACGTTATGCATCACCTTAAAGGGTTTGTCAGGGATTGCTAGAACCTAACTCTGCCATCTAGTCTCCAAGCATGGACCGAAAATTTGGCGCAAAGCAACGATGATGATCTTAGAGAAGACATCCATTGCATCTAGGTTAAGTTGTCGGAAATCATCGTGGAAGATGTCAACACAAGGGGAGGGGTTCTAATACACAACAGAGGGTTGACTAAGAGGGAGATTGAAAATATTTTTCATAAGCAGGGTGACAACAGGACATGGATGACGAAGGATGGCTATCTATCATTCCCAAAGCCGAGCGTTAGCAGTTCTCAGCAATGATCGATGTGTGCGCCTAGAATTATCATAGATGTCTATGTGTAGTTTTTTTTTTGAATATTTACTGTAGGGGAGCCCCCACAGCCCTTTATTAAAATAAAATAAAAAAGTCTTATGTACAAGCTAACAATCTAAAACAGAAGGTATGTACAAAAAGAGAAAAGTGTTGTGTCACAAACTATACTACTGTGGTCGTATGTTGTAAACTTCACTATTGTGGTCGTTGTCGTCGAACTTCTATGATTGTGATCGATGTGCTATATTTTACGTTTACTGATCTTTTGCTTTAGTTTATGTGAACATATATGCATGTGAACCAATTTAGTTATTTCTGTTGCATTATTTACTAATATGCCTTATCTATAGAGATGACGAAGTGGTACGTGGTGTACAAGGTTGGGTTCTAGGAGTCTATGATGAGTGGGAGGTCTGTCAGAAACAGGCGAACAAGTTCAGCGGCAAAAACTACAAAGGATACGCGACTCGAGAGGAGTCGGTATGTAACATCCCAGCATTTAGGAACCAACGAAGGGTAGATTTAGGAATTTATGATGTTGCATGCATTCATCTGTTAAAATGTGGGTAAATTTTTCGCCAAATAAAAAACCTAAAGTGATCAAGGTTTCTTTCATACTTTGAGATTAGGTATAGTCTTGAAGGGTGATTGTTATAGACTTTGATATGATCTTTGTGGATTAGAGTGTTTTGGGAAATGAAATTTGAATTTAAAACTTGAGTGTTTGAATTATAATTCAAAAGAATTTTGAATAATGTTTGCGTATTTGATTTAATTAAGAGTTAACCAATAATAACTCAAACTTTATATAAAGAAAGCAATTAAGAATAAGAATCTCCATTTCAAAATCTTATTTAATAATGAGTTACAAAATTGTAACCTAAGTAAATAAGTAACAATCTTTACAAAAGGAAATAAATAAAGAATAATGTTTCTTTATTGATAATAGTACAATCTTTATTACAAAAAGAATAAAAAAAATAAAAAGTACAAAAGAATAAATTAAAGATTATAATTGAATCAGAGAGTTATTACAAGTGACTATTCTATGAATAAAAAGAAAAACCTAAACAAAAGTCTTGATCTTCAAATCTGGTACCTGCAAAATAAACATAAACCAAAGAAAGAAAGTTAGGATTAAAAGGATATTACTCTCAGACTTGACAGTGAAGTGCACTGATCAAGGTTCATCATTGAGTAATTTAAGGGGCAAGTTTCACCAGCCAAGTAAATGGTAACCTGGTGAAAGTAACTTTCAAAAATCAGAACATATCCACAACCTGTGTAGCAGGCACACAGGTAGCACACACACCAAACTGCATGGGGTGTGCTGTCAACACCACAACAACAGCACAATCAAACAAAACCATCAACACAGCCGTGGGAAACCAATCCCCACACCATTCCATTATTCTTACACACCAAGCACAACAGCCAGCAGCTAAACCAAGCCAAAGCCAAGCTATATCACACCAATCAAAGCCTAGGATCACATCACCAAGATGGTGACATAAGGAGGGGGTGGATCAGGTGGATAGCAAGACCAAGATCAAGCCATCAGGATCAGGAGATGAAGGGCTAGATCAAGGACAAGCCAGGAGCTGGAAATACCAGGGGAGCACCAGATCAAGCTACCACAAGATCAACCATAGGAAACCCCACATCAAGTGATAGTTGTGAATAAATAGACCATCACATGATCTATATGTCTAAGATTATACAAGCATACATGATTTGTCTTTTATTCAAATTCTCAGAAAACACCCAAGTGGGGTGAATCCATCACTGAACTTTAAACACTAAAATCAATCAGAAAACTATAAAGATCCAACTTAGATCTCAGGACAACATCATTGATCTAAGCTATCAAACTATATTTCAATTCAAGAATAAATATAGCCAAGAACTAAACCTCTAGGCACATCTCTTTAATTAGAGCAGCACCTTAGGATTTAATCTTATGGATCTATATAAGTTATCAAGTTTACAAGCATCTTCCCCAACTTTGATTCAAGCAACAGTAGCTGGTATCACTACCAGAACCAATCCATGTGAATCAACAAGATAGAGGTCTAAATCCCTAAACCTCAGACCAACATCATGGGTCTTAGGGATTTAAGAAAGGAAATTTCTACTTATATTTAAGACCAAGCTCATCTTAAGCTTGAACCAAACCAAACCAAGAAATAGAATCTAATCTTGTGTGCCATACAAAGATGGTGTCACAAGAACAGTTGTACATTAATCAGGTTAAGCATTCAATCTTCACAGATTCAACCAAACAACTATAAATCATTTTCCTGTCATCACAGGA
Source organism: Avena atlantica (assembly GCA_910589765.1). Classification (NCBI taxonomy): domain Eukaryota; kingdom Viridiplantae; phylum Streptophyta; class Magnoliopsida; order Poales; family Poaceae; genus Avena; species Avena atlantica. Next base: position 118,398,864 of record OU342735.1, on the reverse strand, counting down.
ATCATAATTAAGAAAATCCCTATGTATATCTTCACTCTTTGAAACCATTTGAGCTCAAACTACCTATGAATTCTTAAGCCAATAGTGTTAATATAGTGACTTCATCACACAACACTCACTGTCATTAACCAAGTAATGACAGTGGTGAGTTATGAAAGCACTATATTTTCCAAATACAGCTTCTAGGGCAACCTTACCATCTGAATCATAAGAAATTTCACCATATAATCATCTGGTAAACCACTAGCATTACCACAGCTAATCATCTGCAGTAAGCCACAGCAAGTCACCACTTAACAGGTTCAAGGATCATCAACACATGATCCAATTCATCAGTTACCTAATCCACAGCAGGGTATGAACCCTAAATAGAACAAACCATCCTAATCAGGATAGGACAGTCACCAGGAAGGTCACTGCCAACATCTAGCATATGATGGCCAAGCATAGAGAGCATGAAAGGGAGAGGAACCACTCACCGAAGGTCCTCGCTATAGAATAGAAGAGGAAGCAGAGGGGCCAACGACCATGGCGGCACGGGGAGCACCCCAAGGGGGCGCTGTGACCCATACAACGCCACGGAGGTGACCATAGCCACGCCTGAGGGCGACGATCATCACCACGGCGCACGACAGCAACGACGGCGTCAGGATCAATGCCAACCCCAAACCCTAGGGTTCGGGACGGCATCGATCTGATCACAGAGGGCTCCAGGTCCAAATACAATTGGGTAGGAGGGTAGAGAGGGGCCGACAACCTCATCCTGCACCACGACGGCGGCTAGGAGGGTCCGCGGTGGCACGAATCGCCGGCGACAGCAACGCTGACCACGGGGTCGGGGGAGGAGAAGGAGAGAGGTGAGCTCGGGAGAGAGAGAGACAGAGAGGGATGGGCTGGGTTGGGCCAGGGACCCTTCAGGGTGGTTGTTTTGACTTTGCCTAATGGGCCAAAGGGCCCAATAAAACTAAGAAGAAAGCCCAACTCCTGTAAAAGCCTGTTTTAATAATTTGAAAAGACCAAAGTGCCCCCTGCACTAAAATAAATTCTAGAAAATAAAATAAAAATCCAAAAAATATAAATAAAATATATTTGGATTCACAATAATCTAAACTATCCAAATAAATTAAGAAATAAAATTTTAAACATATAAATTTTATTAAGAATTTTGTAATTTAAATATTCCTTATGGAATTTTACAAAAAGTTTGAAAGATGATAAAAATAAATAAAAATCACTTTCATTATATATTAATATTGTAGTATTTTAGAAAAATACTAAACAAATATTTCATAACAATTTTTGGTATTCAAATAATAATTCTTAAAGAAATTATTAAATCAATAAAATTCAAATAAAAGGAAATAAAATAAAAAGAGTAGAATATTCAATAAATATTAAAAGAATTAATATTTATAAATCCTTAATTAATTAAAAGGATTTTCTATAATTTAAATAATGGGGGAGAATACATATGAAGTTAAATAATGCATTACATTACTTTTGCATAATCATTTTGCTTCTTTAAATATTGTCCTTACCGGGCAATAATGATGTTTTTGTAGACATAGAAGCTCAAGGTCCAGTGCAAGCATCAGACTTCACTACCTTGCAATCACAAGGCAAGTTCATCACTTGCTCATATCCTTTGAAGAGTCTTTATCAAAGTATTTGCAAATTGTGTGTTATCATATATACTCCAAAGAAAGAAAATAATATTTTCACAAATAAAGAAATCATAGATATCATCCTAAGTGATGATATAATGGAGCAATATAACTTAGGGTTCTATTTGCAACAATGACGATCAATTAGGGACTTAATAACCCCTGACATCAGTGATTCTAGCGCCGTATATTACGCGTTAGACATGAGATTTGGAATGGGACAAAGAAGTCAACTGTATCTTCTTCCTCTCGCATGAAGCCGGATGTGTAGGTCGTGGCTATTATCCTCGTAGCGTGCATATTAATTGGTAATTCGTAGAGGATATGAAGCATATGGGTGGGAACCCTCATCGTCCCATGATAGTTCTGGCATCTAACGGTTTGTACAAAACATTGCCGTAATTCACTATGTGGGCATGGTGTACGCCAAGGAGTCATGCGAGGTCGCGAAGGGGGCACTGATTGGCTTGGACCAACTATTGGGCCCCACATCATGGAATTGTGGACAGGAAAGTACGCCCTGTTGTGCAACAAGGAGTTGATCTCTCATGGGTAAAGTAAAGCACCTCTGCAGAGTGTAAGAATTGTAACTTATTACTCCCTATTCCAGGAAGGAGCTACGAACGTGGCAGGAAAGGAACTCCATGAAAGTTCTGGTCAATCTGTGAAGGCTGATGGTCATAGATTTTCATAATAAAATCAATCTTTGAAGAAAGATTTACAAAAACTGCATAGTGCCAAGGATTTATAATCAGATGTGGTAGTTAGAGCATCAAACTTCCCACCTTGCATATAATGAACTTGCTGGGTCACCGCACGGTAGCCAAGTGGAGGAACCACCTGTGGAAGGAGAACCGGATGAAGATATTTCTAGTGCTCTTGCTCTTGCTCACCGTCATCACAGCTGTATTCTGTTTGATTCTAGTGTATGCGGTGATAACTTCATTTGTAATGTGAGATGGTGAACTTTGTACCAACACTTGTATAAATATTCTCCACTTGTCACTTGTATTGTAATATGATGACCACTTGTCTACCTCGATCGGGCTCTAAGTAGTGTGATGGCACTATATTCGTGTTTGTATTATGTTTGTTTTCATATACTAAGTGAAATATATTGTTTCTACTGCTATGTGTATAATACATGTATAATACGTGTATAACACCTGATTATGGACCAGTACTGTTTTTTAATACCTAAAATACACACCAGTGGTGCGTCCCTTTTAACGTTCTGTGGCGCATTTGCCATAATGCGCCACTGAAGAACGGCATGTGGCGCATCGGGCAAAATGCACCACATAAATGCACCACAGAAGTTCTCATTAGTGGTGACGTAATAGTGACGCATCTAATATGTGCCACAGAAGTCCAAAAAGGATGCGCCACTAATTAAGGTTTTCCTAGTAGTGGCGGATGCGCTGCCGGAACGCGGCGCCGGAAGGATTTTCTACACGACCGTGAGATCAGAAAGTGATCGACTACATCAACCATGAGAATCTGATCTCGTTAAACACTTTGGATCTACGAAGGTTAGTTCTCTACAATCTCATTGCACCGATCTCGTAGATTAGATTTTTCCTTTTCCATAGATTGGATCTTGGTTTTGTGTGTCCTTGTTGTAGAATTTTTTTGTTTTACATGCAACGAACCCTACATGGTCACCCTTGACAAGAAGGATGTCATGAAGTTGAGCTCGCTCTCGACGCCCCCCCCAAGGAGTACAAGACTCGGATCAAGTGGTTGATCAAGGAGCGAGTGAACCGAAAAATCCCAGGGATCTCCATGCATATGTATATGCATGAGAAGCCATGGACTCTGGTAATATTTTTGATTTACTCATCTTGTCATATTTATTATTGTTTGAGTGTTTAGCAATACTAAGCTCTTTTGTTTTTTGATTTTCAGCTTGCTAACCTCCCCGAGTTGGAGCTTTCTCCCCTCGAGGGATATCCTGTGGAAGATACAGAACTTTCTGAACAAGAAGAATCTAGAGAAGTACCTGATGTTGTAACCCGGAAATGTAAGAATTTGGTTGTATCTGTTAGCCCACAATTGGTGCCTGTTATAAAAAGGTATAATTCTTCTAGCAGAATTCCTTGTTTTCTGACTATGCTTGATTTTGGAATTAATGATCATAACATGTTTTTTTTGTCTAGAGCCAAGTATTTATCAATAAATAGGAAGGGATAGCCGGGGAAGTTGATGCTCCATCAGAAGCTATCAATGGCTTCTCCAGTTTTTGCCCCTTTGACTCCCAATCCTATCCAGCCCATAGCACCGGAGGAGACTCAATCTCCGTGCGCTGCTGAAACCAAAGTTGCATCGCAGAGTTCACAACCCGACATCATCGTTGACGAGTCGGTTAATGATAAGGGTGAACACTTCATGGGTAATGATGCCTCAGTTAATAATATTGCCAATGATCTCATGAAAGTTCCGACTGGCTTCATCCGGAAATCCAATGAAGAGTTGAACAAGCTCACTAAGGAATGCCTGCGAAGCCGAAACATTTCAGCAGAGGAGGAGGCACAAGAAGCTGAAGATGTGAAGCTTGCAGAGCTGCTGGAACAAGTCCATATTTGGGACAAGAATTTGAAGTCTAGAGAAGCTCCGCCTGCTCTTTTCGTACCATTGACCCTTGCTGAGAAAGGTCACACTTGAGATCAAGATCAGCCTCCACAAGCTCCTGCATGAGCATGTTGTAAGTTTGTCTTTCTGATTCTTTTACTTTTTTATATATCTTATAGTCTAGCCCCCAAGCATAAAGTAGGATAGATAATCCGACTTTATGCTTATACAAGATGCTAAAGAACGATGTAGTGTATCCCCCAAGGATCATGCTGAAATGTAGTTGAAATTGCAGCCCGAGTCTTAGTAGCAATCTAACTCTGGTTATTATTGTGACTTACAGAAAGTTAATGTTTACAACCAGGAGTTGTCAAAGAATATTTGTGATAAGCGACGAGAGTTAAAAATTCTTCGTCTTGAAAATGCTCAGTTGCAAATGAATAAAGATGAGGCCGAAGGTAAATTCTTCCAACTAACTCTTCTCAAATAGCTTTCTTCAGTAGGATTTTATTTTTCTTCGACTTACTGTTGTTTGTTTTCATTCCAGACTTTTTGAAACAATATTTCATACTTGTCGAGAACACAGAGAAATTTCAAGCCTTGGAGTCAGAAAATGCTGGGCTCCGTGAGAAGATCCAGAAGCTACAGGCTGACCACAAACATAGTGTCGCCAATATGATGGAGTCTAGCAATCTGGCTACCAAGCAGATGGAATCCTCTGTTGCTCACCAGGACCAGGAAATCTCAAATATGAAGGCAGAGTTGGATCGGCAGAAGGACACAAGTCAGGCGCTTCGGGATGAACTCTAGAGCTTGAGAGAGGAAAAGACCAAAATAGATGAATCTATCTTCGGTAAATTTTACTGTCCTTCTATCTCCAACTTTTATTCCTTGAATTCTTTCCGACAATAATAAGTTGGATTTTAATCTTTGTGATTTAAACCGTAGGTCCTCTCAACCTCCTGGACTCTTCATTATCCGAGTCACGCATCAGTCGACTTGGGTTAGTCAGAGATTTCATCCATGACTACCGTTACTCTCTTGAAGAGATTGGAGATGTCATTGATCTTCCTGACCTTCAAAAGCTTCGGGCTGATGGACTGCGTGACGAGGCGAAGGATTTTCCTCAGTTAGTACGAGACTGGAATATGTCCTATGCATGCACAACTGCACAGAATGCTCTAAGCATGGTAATGAGCCACTATTGAAACATGGAAATATGGCAAGTTACCACGGGTTATGCAACTGAAGATCAAGATGGCAAGAAGCAGAATATTGGAGAGATATGAGAATCGTGTGCCAGATACGCATGTCACATGGTCGAGATGACCAACTTTGAGAAGCCACTTTCACTCCGGTCGTTGTGCCGCCAAACCCCCTAGCCGAAGCCGAAGTAGAATCGAAGGACAATGAGGCGACTGAGTCTGATGAATTCCCCATCCTGGAAGAAGAGCAAGGCAACACTGCAGATTCGGCAAATCCTTCTCCACCTCAACATAGAAGTTGAAAAACACTTTGTGTTATTCTGTGCCAACTGTCTATGTAATAATTAAACTACTTTCATTTTGTGGTGCTGATGTGTAAAGAATTGATGCTTTTACTACTTAGCACTTTTTGTGTAGTATATTTGATGTGTTCTTGTAAATTTCTTAAGCACTTTGTGTTTACACTTTTTGTTTTATCTGGCTTTCTGCCTCGTCCCTTTCATGAGCCGGCAAACTTTTGGCACGGAAACTGTGTCGAGTAATGGATCTCAATTGCTAAACCATTTTAAACTAGGAAACAAAGCCGGCTTCCAGTACCAACAATTCATTACTCAAAAAATTCCTGCGTCTAAGCAATCAGATAAAAAAACGAAGTATAGACATAAAATGGTATTTACACCTGAAGGCAACATTTATATATATATATAATCAAAAATCATAACCAGAACGAATATGAGCATAAAGTACTATCAACCATCCTAGGATTTTTGAAACTGACATGTCCCTTTTGGAAATAAGATGGTAAAAAAATTCTCAAAAAATATATGAGGCAACCAATACTTTATTTCACTTTGAACTTGTACATATGATTACAAGGAAATATAACTAAGAATAGAAGGAAGGTAGTGATGACCCACAATTATAGGGGGTGTATCGTAGTACTTTCGATAAATAAGAGTGTCGATCCCAACGAGGAGCAGAAGGTGTTGACTAGTAGTTTGGAGCAGGAAATCTCTGTAAATACTTAGCAAACAAATTTTTAGGATTTTTTGATAAAGCAAGGAAATAAAGTGCAAGTTAATAAAGAGAGAAAATAATTGCAACAAGTGTCCCAATCCTTTCTTAGCAAAGGACATGCCGGTGGTAATACTAATGAGGACCAAACGTTCTAGAGGACACATGGGAATAATGTCAAGTGCTTTCGTTTTATATAGTTGATTAATCTTCTTTGGTTTTAGAAGTGTTGTGTGGGTGAACCTATGCTAATGTACAGAAATTACTTGGACTAATACATACTTGTGATTAAACCCCTTGCAAGCATCCACAACTATAAGAAAGTAATTAAGATAAAAACCTAACCACGGCCTTAAACTTTGAGATCCTACACTCACTTGTGCAAAGGTTTCCTAACGAGGGTTCAGGTTTCTGTCACTCCGGCAACCCCATAATTAGTAGCCAAATACACAATGCATTCCCCTAGGCCCATAAATGGTGAAGTATCATGTAGTCAACGTTCACATGACACCACTAGAAGAATAGCACCACAACTTAAATATTAAACCATTGAATAATACCTCAACACAATTCCACTACTAATAACATGACTTCTCCTGTGTCCTCAAGAACTAAACGAACTACTCATGAGACATCATATGGGTCAAGATCAGAGATCATATGATGATGGATAACGATCTGAACATAAACAATAATTCAATGGTTCCATTCACAAGCGTTAACTACAATAGTAATCAACACCAGGAAAGTTTCCCCTAAGAACTATGCAAGATTCAACACAATTGTTACAACGGGATAGAGTGGTGATGATGATGCTGGTGGATATGGTGATGTGGATGATGATGATCCCAATGAAGTCTAGCTTAATGAAAGTGTTGATGGCGATGATCTCCCCTTTCCGAGAAGGAATTTCCCTAGAAGAAATCTGTCTGCTGAAGAGCTCTTTCTCTCTCTGTAGTTTCCGCCCTGCAGAGGCGGCAAAACCTTTCTATGGTTGCTCCCCAAGCTTTAGGGTTTCGGGAGGAAGATATAGGCGAAGGGGGAGAGCCATAAGTGGACCAGTGTAGCACCCCAGGTAAAACCTCTTGCCTGTTGTTTATATTTTGTGCATCCTCATGAAATTATGCATACATTTTTCATAAAATTATTTTCTTAAAAGTCTATGTTGTTTTCTAATTAGTCCTCTCCTTTAAATTTCAAACAAAAACCTCGGTCTATTCAGATCTTTTATTTGTCTATAAAAAATATTTAAAAAAGTATTTATAAATATTTTTGAAATAAAACAAATAATAAAATGGTTTGACCAGGAGAGAGGCAGCCTAGCCCGTAGGCCAGGCCACCTACGACCCCGGCCCAACCCACCTAAAACTACTAGATCCCTAACCCTAAAACCACCTTCCACAAAACCCTATTCTATCCTATCTACTCCTCCCCTACCTAGCCCCACCGCCACCCTCTCTCTCCTAACACCACTCACCACGCACGCACTGCCTACACACCACACCCGGTCCACCCCGGTGGACACACACACACACACACCTATCACGCACGCGCCCGCGACCGCCCGACACACTCATCTCCCCACGACGCGACCCTGGCCTCACCCCACCTCGCTTGTGGCCCGCTAATCCCACACACCCCTGCCGCCAGCGACTTCTCCCCGAGCTCCTTCCTCCCGCACAACTCCCTCTACCCTCGATCCTCTCTACCGCGCGGCGCCGTCGCCGCCTACCTCCGGCCTCGCCGCCCCAGATGCCGCCCGTCCTCTCGGCCTTGCTCCACCCTCCCCCATCCCGCAAGGCCATCACCGCCTCTCCCCTTGCAAGATACTGAGCCACGCCGCCCCTGTGGCCTCGCCTCCGAGCCACCGCGCCCCTTCGCAAGGTCCTCCTTGACCACCAGCGCCACCACCCCAGGCGCCTGCGTCACCTCTCTCTCCCCTCGCTTGCTCAGGTGCTGCTTCGCGTCGTCGATGTTCCACAGTTGTTGGGTGGTTGACACATGCTTAATGGTGGAGATGATCATGGATTTAATCACCGTTTAATAAATAAAATTGAAAGTTGGTAAATAATGTAGAGGCACCGGTGGGTAATAGACAATATTTGGTTTTTAACCGCTCACTGGTGTCCCGTAGGACCCGAGTTCTTGACACATGTTCTGAGATCAAGCGCGCTAACCACATGTGGGGTGTGTGGGCAACCCCATCGGTTTAGTACCTGATTTCAAAGTACTGTACTGGGGGCCACAAAATAGTTTGGGTCTTTATTACTATCATGTACTTATGACATGCTTTACTACTTTATTTACTATTGCGCGTGGAGCGCCTATACTGTTTAGGAACCCCATGCCACGTTTTCGCTGTATCGACAAGCCCAGTCACACTTTTGGGTTCCGAGTCATTTACAGCCGTCGCCACACACCCTGGGTCCATATCGGAGACGGTCGACTTTGTTGCGGGTAGCTTAGTGGGGTGTCCCCCATGTGCTTGCTTTGGGTCTGGGAAACATCGTGTCCGAAACCCCCTCGACATACCGTTGGGTGTATGTTTTGTGATCTTGTACCTATCTGATCTGACAACAAGGGTGTAGGTGCGTGTGGAAACTTTGGTGCACCCCTGCAGGGTTAAATCTTTTCGAGAAGCCTTGTCTGCATTTATGGACGACTTGGAGCACAATTCTCGATCATAGACAACTATAACTAAAGTTTATTGTTATAATTTGAATTGTATATGATATGACTAGTAAGTTGGATAACCACCATGGAATGAATGAATAAAACTTCCAACTGTGTGAGTTTCCTCGGATTCACTTCCTCGTTTCCTCTCGAGGGGGAAATACTAGGATGGGTATGTTTGGTGGTAGTATCAGGCTCTGATAGCCGACAATTGTTTTGAGTCTCTATAGGTTGTTTAGTGCATGATGCGTTGTTGCTTCAGTCCTCCATACCTATGTAGGCGAGGACCGCCAAATTCTAAGACTCGCCGTGTACTAGCCTTAGTACTGACTGCTCTCTTTTTCTGTTACCCTTTGCTGGCACCCCTTTTGTTTAAGCAGGTTTTGAGATCGACGTCGTTTGCAGGGTTACCCTTCCAGATTGGCCTCGGCATGGTTATGGATGCTATTTGTTATTCTTCAGGGCTCTTAGATCAATTTGCATCTTGTCCGTACTTGGACGATGTATCGTTTTAAAGGTGATTTCGATCTTCCTATTGTATATCTGTATTCTTGACTCTTTGAGTCGCTGTTTTATATATTTGTTCTGTGGGATCCATCATGGACTAATGTGTAATGGTATTACCTCGTTTTCCACCCACACAAAAGTTCCTGGTGGCCCTTTGAATCGTTTCTATGCGGGTTTGGCGGGAATCCCTGAAACTTGCATAGGGCCGATCTGAGGGTGTTACAGCCAGGATGGCCACACCCCCTATAGGCGCGGCCCAGGGTGGCCCACGCCTAGGGGTGTGGGCCCCCTATGGCCCAACTCCGCCTCCCCTTCTGTCTTCCTTCGTCTTCTAGAAAATATAATTTTTCGTAGTTTTTTTGGTATTTTTCTGATCTTCGAAAAAATTGCATCTAGACACCGCTTTTTCCATCAGAATCCTGACTCCAGTGGTTCTTCCTCCAACAATCATCCAACATGCAAAAACAGGTGAAGTAACATAAGTATCACCTCTTAATATGAAATATATCAATGAATAGAAGCAATTTATGGTATAGAATAGTGATGCAAAATGGACGTATCAACTCCCCCCAAGCTTAGACGTCGCTTGTCCCCAAGTGAAAGCTGAACTCGGTAAACATGTCCACGGGTTTATGGAGTGAAGTGTAGATAAAAATAATACGGACAAGAAGCATCACACTTACCAATGCACAACTCATAGAAGAAAGCAACTCACCATTATATAACTTAACTTGCAACAAGTATGAGAGTCACAATAAGGATGCATAAAGATTGTTAAACCCCTCCTTTATAAAGGATAGGATCCCTGTGATTGCAATGCTAGTCCCTGGATCAATGCTAGCATCCACAGTTTAAGATGAAGTACACAGATACAAAGGTCGTTTATTACATTCATTCCAGAGATAAAACATAGTCTTTTACAACTCAGGCCATAGGCCTAATACAAGAGTTTTAGGAATAAGTAAATAAACACAAGTCTTCATCTTCATGTGCCACAGGCAAGCATGTTGAGTGTAGACTCATGACTCCTAATCATCATCGGAGTAACCTGCAACATCACAAGTTACAGCCACAGAGGGTCAATACTTTGGAATAGTATTGGCAAGTGATACATTAGTATATTTTAAGTGGACTACTTTACTATATGCTTTTTGGCTAGTGTAGCTTGGCTTGCTTTGCTTTAAAATAAGTTTTTCCTATTAGTTGAAATCACTAAGTTCTTCTTTGTCAAAACATTCCCAAGGAAACCACCAATAGACATTGGGGTCCTTCACCCTTGTTCACCCACAAAATTTTACTTAGAAGTTGGAGTGATGAGATTCTTGTGGCTTCCATGTCTTGATGCTCAAAAGTGTCCATTTCCTTGGACAAGGCTAAGTACTTAGATTTTCCATCTGCAGAGGTTGTGCACTTTCCCCACCAGACTTGGTTTCCCAAGACAGGACCCTTCAGAAGCTTTTCCTTAGTCAAATGGACGCGTTCCAACCTATCATCCCATCTACCACCAACTGTCCAAATGACTAAGTTCTAGCAACCTATATGATCATGGCAGAGCCCATTTTGCCAAGTGGTTGCACTGTAAGCTTTCTCCACACTTGGCCTCCAAATCCCTTTGTGCCTGGGTGGCATTCCACAAGTGAGATACACAACCCAAGTCCATGGCCTTGTGTAACCACTCAACATAACCCAATCTTCCCATTCCACCCAGGAGGTTCATTTGTCTTAGTTGTTTTATTAAGAAAATATAAGTCTCTTGACTTAGAATATTTTTATCATATAGTATATAGATGTTCACCACCCTTGTTTGCTATAAGCTAGGCTAGGCAAAATATGGTAACTTAACTTAGGAAAATTTCCCTAGAATTTCTACTATTTCACTCTACTTAGGATTTCCCAACTTAGCACTAAGCAAAAATAGCATGCAATACTTTAGCAAAATAACTAATGCTAGTACAAAAACTTAGGACAGGAATATTTATGAAAATATCACTTGCCTTGGTATTTAAACATTCAAATTTCAAAGGGTGATGTTTATTTGGGACAAATTGACCCCATGAAATCATAGCTCATATTCTAACACTAAGTGATTTTTGAGAAAACCCTAAATGAATGAATGATGCAAAGTGATAGGAATGAGTTTTTGAAACTATGATTTTTGGGATGTTACAAATCTAACCCCCTTAAGATGAATCTCGCCCTCGAGATTCGGATTGGCTAGCAAATAGGTGAGGGTGGTCTTTTCGAAGATCATCTTCTCTTTCCCATGTTGCTTCCTCTTCGGAGTGATGGTTCCATTGTACTTTATAAAATTTGATAGTCTTGGTCCTGGTGACTCTCTCTGCGGTCTCTAAAATCTTGACAGGCTTTTCTTCATAAGTGAGATCACTTTCTAGTTGAACCTCTTCCAAAGGTATGGTATCCTTCAAAGAGGATTCCTCCATTTCTGGGTGACATTTCTTAAGCTGACTCACATGAAATACGTTATGGACTGCTGATAGAGATTCTGGCAATTCAACTTCATATGCAACTTCTCCTTTGCGACTTAGAATTTTGAATGGCCCAACATATCTTGGTGCCAACTTTCCTTTGACTCCAAATCTTTTCACTCCACGGAGTGGCGATACTCTGAGATAAGCTCTATCCCCAACTTCGTAGGTGACTTCTCTACGCTTAGAATCCGCGTAGCTTTTCTGTCGGGACTGTGCTATCTTCAACCTGTCCTTAACCAATTTGACTTTTTCTTTGGCATCTTTGATAAGATCAGGTCCGAATAGGCTTCTTTCTCTCACACCATTCCATAACAATGGGGTGGTACACTTCCTTCCGTAGAGTAACTCAAACGGTGCCATTCCAATACTAGATTGATGACCATTGTTGTAAGAGAACTCTGCGTAAGGCAAACTTTCATCCCAACTTGCTCCATAGTCTAAAGCACATGCTCTCAACATGTCTTCCAGAATTTGGTTGGTCCTTTCTGTTTGTCCATCTGTTTGAGGATGGAAGGCAGTACTGAATTCCAATCTCGTTCCTAAGGATTCATGAAGCTGTCTCCAAAAGTGAGAAGTGAACTGAGTTCCTCTATCTGACACAATACTTTTGGGCACACCGTGAAGGCATACGATTCTGCTCATGTATATTTTTGCTAACTTGGCACTAGTATAAGTTGTCTTCACGGGTATAAAATGAGCCACTTTAGTTAGGCGATCCACTACTACCCATATGGAATCATACCCTGACCTGGTCCTTGGTAATCCGGTAATGAAATCCATACCAATATTTTCCCACTTCCATTCAGGAATAGGTAGTGGTTGAAGCAAACCTGCTGGTTTTTGATGCTCTGCTTTGACTCTGCTACACACATCACACAAAGCAATATGTTCGGCAATGTCTCTTTTGAGATTGTTCCACCAAAATCTTTCCTTCATATCCATGTACATCTTGGTGTTTCCTGGGTGAATAGAATATGGAGAGTTGTGACCTTCTTGTAAGATCAGTTTCCGCAACTCTGGGTCTTGTGGAACACATATACGTTTTCCGTGCCATAAGGTTCCTTGTTCATCAATATGGAAACTCTTAGCCTTCCCTAGACTAATATTTTCCTTGATCTTTTCAATTTCCTTGTCGGTCTTCTGAGCTTCTTGGATCTTGTCCAAGAGAGTGGGTTGAACATCTAATGACATAAGATGTCCTTCTGGCACAATCTCCAATCTGAGTTCCTTGAATTGTTTACACAGATCTTCTGGCAATTCCCCTTTGGTAAGACCATTTACAAACGTCTTACGACTTAAAGCATCGGCTACCACATTTGCTCTGATACCATCTGTTAAACCCCTCCTTTATAAAGGATAGGATCCCTGTGATTGCAATGCTAGTCCCTGGATCAATGCTAGCATCCATAGTTTAAGATGAAGTACACAGATACAAAGGTCGTTTATTACATTCATTCCAGAGATAAAACATAGTCTTTTACAACTCAGGCCATAGGCCTAATACAAGAGTTTTAGGAATAAGTAAATAAACACAAGTCTTCATCTTCATGTGCCACAGGCAAGCATGTTGAGTGTAGACTCATGACTCCTAATCATCATCGGAGTAACCTGCAACATCACAAGTTACAGCCACAGAGGGTCAATACTTTGGAATAGTATTGGCAAGTGATACCTTAGTATATTTTAAGTGGACTACTTTACTATATGCTTTTTGGCTAGTGTAGCTTGGCTTGCTTTGCTTTAAAATAAGTTTTTCCTATTAGTTGAAATCACTAAGTTCTTCTTTGTCAAAACATTCCCAAGGAAACCACTAATAGACATTGGGGTCCTTCACCCTTTTTCACCCACAAAATATTACTTAGAAGTTGGAGTGATGAGATTCTTGTGGCTTCCATGTCTTGATGCTCAAAAGTGTCCATTTCCTTGGACAAGGCTAAGTACTTAGATTTTCCATCTGCAGAGGTTGTGCACTTTCCCCACCAGACTTGGTTTCCCAAGACAGGACCCTTCAGAAGCTTTTCCTTAGTCAAATGGACGCGTTCCAACCTATCATCCCATCTACCACCAACTGTCCAAATGACTAAGTTCTAGCAACCTATATGATCATGGCAGAGCCCATTTTGCCAAGTGGTTGCACTGTAAGCTTTCTCCACACTTGGCCTCCAAATCCCTTTGTGCCTGGGTGGCATTCCACAAGTGAGATACACAACCCAAGTCCATGGCCTTGTGTAACCACTCAACATAACCCAATCTTCCCATTCCACCCAGGAGGTTCATTTGTCTTAGTTGTTTTATTAAGAAAATATAAGTCTCTTGACTTAGAATATTTTTATCATATAGTATATAGATGTTCACCACCCTTGTTTGCTATAAGCTAGGCTAGGCAAAATATGGTAACTTAACTTAGGAAAATTTCCCTAGAATTTCTACTATTTCACTCTACTTAGGATTTCCCAACTTAGCACTAAGCAAAAATATCATGCAATACTTTAGCAAAATAACTAATGCTAGTACAAAAACTTAGGACAGGAATATTTATGAAAATATCACTTGCCTTGGTAGTGTGGAGAGTAGCACTCTTCACAATCACAATCACTAGCAAAATCTACACAAGAAATCAAAGCATACAATTACATACAATTAAATACAACCAAAAATAATATGAATGCATGCATGCAAAAATTTACCTAGTGTTAAATTTTGAAAATCCTACCAAGTGTGTTCATGACTACAGAAACATAGCATATCACAAGTTTGCCCAATAAATTTATTTGGTCATAATACAAGAGTTTTATAATTCTATATCTTAAAATAGCCCTAAACTTGTTCCACAAATAAAACCATTTTAACTGTTACTATATGCTAAACCAATTGGATATTCAGAAAGGCCTTGTTTCACTGAATCCAACGGTATAAAGTTTGCAAAAATCCAACGTGGCATTTGAAAGTTATGAGCATTTGAAGTTTGAATCTAAATCAGGTTTTAAATTCTGTTTTTTAATCCAAACCTTGCCACGCGTCGCGTTTTCATTCGCCCGTACCGCTTCGCATCGGATCGAGATCTACAGCCGTAGGATTTAAATGAAATCTGACGGCTCAGATCGCGTACCGCTTCAGAGTAAGTGATTCTATCCTAGCGCTACGATAAGGATCCGACGGCTGCTATCGTACTGACTAGGATCTGGCGGCGGAGCGGCGGCTACCGGCGGCGGGGCTGTCAGTCGTTGACGGAGGCGGCGCTACAGGGGGTAAGGGAGAACGTGGAGTAGCTCACCGTGCTCAGAAGATCTTGGCGAGGCTCGACGTACTCGTGGTTGGTCAGGGGGCGCTCGGGCACGGCTGTGATTGCTCACCGGAGTTCGTGGCGGCGTCGGGTGCGTCAGGTGGTCGTCGTGGATGCCGCTGTGAACCACCCCAAAGTAAAAGAGCGACACGATTAGGTTCACAAGGTCAAGGGAAAGTTGTGTGCATGAACGGGGAGGCGAGGGGTGGTCTGTACCTACCGGAAAAACTCGCCGGAGTTCACGAATGCGTCAGCCACGGTCAGTCGTCGACGTTGGCGAGGTTCCTCGTCGCGCTAAGCCAAAACAGGGGTACTGTCAGATGCGCAAGACGATGAGGATTCTAGGTGTATCGGTCAGAGGGCAAGGGGCGGTGGCTACTTACGGAGGGAGGTCGCCGGAGTTCTTGCAGGAGACGGTGGCGGCCAGTCGTCGATGTTGCCGAAGCTAGGGGTCATGCGAAAACAAACGGAGAGTGTCAGAAGATGCACAGAGGTTCCCTGAACAAGATAGCGTGAACGCGAGACTGGGGGGAACTCGAGACTCACCGGAATTCGCCGGCGCAGTCGTCGGAGACGGCGGGGTTTCAGAGAGAAATGCGCGCAGCCTGGGGGCGTTCAGTGCTTGAGGTTTTGGGGAAAAGAGAGAGGGGACAGAGGGGGTTTATATAGCCTGGCTAAGCGCGAGAATTACTCGGCCATTGATTCGTATTGACGCCGCGATTATCACTCAGGAAACGGCAGCGTTGATTGGGACGAACAGGTCGTGCGGGTGGAGACGACGCTGGCGTGGAGATGGCCCGCTTGTCAGCGAGGTGCGCGAGGTGCAGGTGGGGTCTGCTTGTCAGCGGCTCAGCGCGTGGGCTCGCGCGTGTGAGAAGAAAAGAAGTTCCCCGGGTGGGCTTGCTGGGCTCGATTGGTTGCTGGGCCAGATACTGGCCGCGTGGCCTTTTTCTTTTGAAGTACTCTTTTCTTTTTCTAAATTCATTTTCTGGTATGAATTTTAATATGAATTCAAAACCTTTTGAACTCAAACTGCCTTGGGACTTTTGCAGGGTTTTTGTGGATTCAAAAATAGTCATAAAACTAAGTGGTTACTTTGCAAGGCTTGGTCCAGCTTGGTTTCAAAAATAATTAGGGATTTGTTCCTGTTTGCAAGTAATTGAAAGGGATTTTGAACACTACTTCTAAATTTGAAATCTTGGGGGTTAAAAGTTTCACCTAAACTTTCCATCAATGGAGGCAAGCAAACAAGTATTTAAACATTCAAATTTCAAAGGGTGATGTTTATTTGGGACAAATTGACCCCATGAAATCATAGCTCATATTCTAACACTAAGTGATTTTTGAGAAAACCCTAAATGAATGAATGATGCAAAGTGATAGGAATGAGTTTTTGAAACTATGATTTTTGGGATGTTACAAATCTAACCCCCTTAAGATGAATCTCGCCCTCGAGATTCGGATTGGCTAGCAAATAGGTGAGGGTGGTCTTTTCGAAGATCATCTTCTCTTTCCCATGTTGCTTCCTCTTCGGAGTGATGGTTCCATTGTACTTTATAAAATTTGATAGTCTTGGTCCTGGTGACTCTCTCTGCGGTCTCTAAAATCTTGACAGGCTTTTCTTCATAAGTGAGATCACTTTCTAGTTGAACCTCTTCCAAAGGTATGGTATCCTTCAAAGAGGATTCCTCCATTTCTGGGTGACATTTCTTAAGCTGACTCACATGAAATACGTTATGGACTGCTGATAGAGATTCTGGCAATTCAACTTCATATGCAACTTCTCCTTTGCGACTTAGAATTTTGAATGGCCCAACATATCTTGGTGCCAACTTTCCTTTGACTCCAAATCTTTTCACTCCACGGAGTGGCGATACTCTGAGATAAGCTCTATCCCCAACTTCGTAGGTGACTTCTCTACGCTTAGAATCCGCGTAGCTTTTCTGTCGGGACTGTGCTATCTTCAACCTGTCCTTAACCAATTTGACTTTTTCTTTGGCATCTTTGATAAGATCAGGTCCGAATAGGCTTCTTTCTCTCACACCATTCCATAACAATGGGGTGGTACACTTCCTTCCGTAGAGTAACTCAAACGGTGCCATTCCAATACTAGATTGATGACCATTGTTGTAAGAGAACTCTGCGTAAGACAAACTTTCATCCGAACTTGCTCCATAGTCTAAAGCACATGCTCTCAACATGTCTTCCAGAATTTGGTTGGTCCTTTCTGTTTGTCCATCTGTTTGAGGATGGAAGGCAGTACTGAATTCCAATCTCGTTCCTAAGGATTCATGAAGCTGTCTCCAAAAGTGAGAAGTGAACTGAGTTCCTCTATCTGACACAATACTTTTGGGCACACCGTGAAGGCATACGATTCTGCTCATGTATATTTTTGCTAACTTGGCACTGGTATAAGTTGTCTTCACGGGTATAAAATGAGCCACTTTAGTTAGGCGATCCACTACTACCCATATGGAATCATACCCTGACCTGGTCCTTGGTAATCCGGTAATGAAATCCATACCAATATTTTCCCACTTCCATTCAGGAATAGGTAGTGGTTGAAGCAAACCTGCTGGTTTTTGATGCTCTGCTTTGACTCTGCTACACACATCACACAAAGCAATATGTTCGGCAATGTCTCTTTTGAGATTGTTCCACCAAAATCTTTCCTTCATATCCATGTACATCTTGGTGTTTCCTGGGTGAATAGAATATGGAGAGTTGTGACCTTCTTGTAAGATCAGTTTCCGCAACTCTGGGTCTTGTGGAACACATATACGTTTTCCGTGCCATAAGGTTCCTTGTTCATCAATATGGAAACTCTTAGCCTTCCCTAGACTAATATTTTCCTTGATCTTTTCAATTTCCTTGTCGGTCTTCTGAGCTTCTTGGATCTTGTCCAAGAGAGTGGGTTGAACATCTAATGACATAAGATGTCCTTCTGGCACAATCTCCAATCTGAGTTCCTTGAATTGTTTACACAGATCTTCTGGCAATTCCCCTTTGGTAAGACCATTTACAAACGTCTTACGACTTAAAGCATCGGCTACCACATTTGCTCTGATACCATCTGTTAAACCCCTCCTTTATAAAGGATAGGATCCCTGTGATTGCAATGCTAGTCCCTGGATCAATGCTAGCATCCATAGTTTAAGATGAAGTACACAGATACAAAGGTCGTTTATTACATTCATTCCAGAGATAAAACATAGTCTTTTACAACTCAGGCCATAGGCCTAATACAAGAGTTTTAGGAATAAGTAAATAAACACAAGTCTTCATCTTCATGTGCCACAGGCAAGCATGTTGAGTGTAGACTCATGACTCCTAATCATCATCGGAGTAACCTGCAACATCACAAGTTACAGCCACAGAGGGTCAATACTTTGGAATAGTATTGGCAAGTGATACCTTAGTATATTTTAAGTGGACTACTTTACTATATGCTTTTTGGCTAGTGTAGCTTGGCTTGCTTTGCTTTAAAATAAGTTTTTCCTATTAGTTGAAATCACTAAGTTCTTCTTTGTCAAAACATTCCCAAGGAAACCACTAATAGACATTGGGGTCCTTCACCCTTTTTCACCCACAAAATATTACTTAGAAGTTGGAGTGATGAGATTCTTGTGGCTTCCATGTCTTGATGCTCAAAAGTGTCCATTTCCTTGGACAAGGCTAAGTACTTAGATTTTCCATCTGCAGAGGTTGTGCACTTTCCCCACCAGACTTGGTTTCCCAAGACAGGACCCTTCAGAAGCTTTTCCTTAGTCAAATGGACGCGTTCCAACCTATCATCCCATCTACCACCAACTGTCCAAATGACTAAGTTCTAGCAACCTATATGATCATGGCAGAGCCCATTTTGCCAAGTGGTTGCACTGTAAGCTTTCTCCACACTTGGCCTCCAAATCCCTTTGTGCCTGGGTGGCATTCCACAAGTGAGATACACAACCCAAGTCCATGGCCTTGTGTAACCACTCAACATAACCCAATCTTCCCATTCCACCCAGGAGGTTCATTTGTCTTAGTTGTTTTATTAAGAAAATATAAGTCTCTTGACTTAGAATATTTTTATCATATAGTATATAGATGTTCACCACCCTTGTTTGCTATAAGCTAGGCTAGGCAAAATATGGTAACTTAACTTAGGAAAATTTCCCTAGAATTTCTACTATTTCACTCTACTTAGGATTTCCCAACTTAGCACTAAGCAAAAATATCATGCAATACTTTAGCAAAATAACTAATGCTAGTACAAAAACTTAGGACAGGAATATTTATGAAAATATCACTTGCCTTGGTAGTGTGGAGAGTAGCACTCTTCACAATCACAATCACTAGCAAAATCTACACAAGAAATCAAAGCATACAATTACATACAATTAAATACAACCAAAAATAATATGAATGCATGCATGCAAAAATTTACCTAGTGTTAAATTTTGAAAATCCTACCAAGTGTGTTCATGACTACAGAAACATAGCATATCACAAGTTTGCCCAATAAATTTATTTGGTCATAATACAAGAGTTTTATAATTCTATATCTTAAAATAGCCCTAAACTTGTTCCACAAATAAAACCATTTTAACTGTTACTATATGCTAAACCAATTGGATATTCAGAAAGGCCTTGTTTCACTGAATCCAACGGTATAAAGTTTGCAAAAATCCAACGTGGCATTTGAAAGTTATGAGCATTTGAAGTTTGAATCTAAATCAGGTTTTAAATTCTGTTTTTTAATCCAAACCTTGCCACGCGTCGCGTTTTCATTCGCCCGTACCGCTTCGCATCGGATCGAGATCTACAGCCGTAGGATTTAAATGAAATCTGACGGCTCAGATCGCGTACCGCTTCAGAGTAAGTGATTCTATCCTAGCGCTACGATAAGGATCCGACGGCTGCTATCGTACTGACTAGGATCTGGCGGCGGAGCGGCGGCTACCGGCGGCGGGGCTGTCAGTCGTTGACGGAGGCGGCGCTACAGGGGGTAAGGGAGAACGTGGAGTAGCTCACCGTGCTCAGAAGATCTTGGCGAGGCTCGACGTACTCGTGGTTGGTCAGGGGGCGCTCGGGCACGGCTGTGATTGCTCACCGGAGTTCGTGGCGGCGTCGGGTGCGTCAGGTGGTCGTCGTGGATGCCGCTGTGAACCACCCCAAAGTAAAAGAGCGACACGATTAGGTTCACAAGGTCAAGGGAAAGTTGTGTGCATGAACGGGGAGGCGAGGGGTGGTCTGTACCTACCGGAAAAACTCGCCGGAGTTCACGAATGCGTCAGCCACGGTCAGTCGTCGACGTTGGCGAGGTTCCTCGTCGCGCTAAGCCAAAACAGGGGTACTGTCAGATGCGCAAGACGATGAGGATTCTAGGTGTATCGGTCAGAGGGCAAGGGGCGGTGGCTACTTACGGAGGGAGGTCGCCGGAGTTCTTGCAGGAGACGGTGGCGGCCAGTCGTCGATGTTGCCGAAGCTAGGGGTCATGCGAAAACAAACGGAGAGTGTCAGAAGATGCACAGAGGTTCCCTGAACAAGATAGCGTGAACGCGAGACTGGGGGGAACTCGAGACTCACCGGAATTCGCCGGCGCAGTCGTCGGAGACGGCGGGGTTTCAGAGAGAAATGCGCGCAGCCTGGGGGCGTTCAGTGCTTGAGGTTTTGGGGAAAAGAGAGAGGGGACAGAGGGGGTTTATATAGCCTGGCTAAGCGCGAGAATTACTCGGCCATTGATTCGTATTGACGCCGCGATTATCACTCAGGAAACGGCAGCGTTGATTGGGGACGAACAGGTCGTGCGGGTGGAGACGACGCTGGCGTGGAGATGGCCCGCTTGTCAGCGAGGTGCGCGAAGTGCAGGTGGGGTCTGCTTGTCAGCGGCTCAGCGCGTGGGCTCGCGCGTGTGAGAAGAAAAGAAGTTCCCCGGGTGGGCTTGCTGGGCTCGATTGGTTGCTGGGCCAGATACTGGCCGCGTGGCCTTTTTCTTTTGAAGTACTCTTTTCTTTTTCTAAATTCATTTTCTGGTATGAATTTTAATATGAATTCAAAACCTTTTGAACTCAAACTGCCTTGGGACTTTTGCAGGGTTTTTGTGGATTCAAAAATAGTCATAAAACTAAGTGGTTACTTTGCAAGGCTTGGTCCAGCTTGGTTTCAAAAATAATTAGGGATTTGTTCCTGTTTG
Organism: Avena atlantica; assembly: GCA_910589765.1. NCBI lineage: Eukaryota > Viridiplantae > Streptophyta > Magnoliopsida > Poales > Poaceae > Avena > Avena atlantica. Next base: position 118,377,280 of record OU342735.1, on the reverse strand, counting down.
CAAGTAATTGAAAGGGATTTTGAACACTACTTCTAAATTTGAAATCTTGGGGGTTAAAAGTTTCACCTAAACTTTCCATCAATGGAGGCAAGCAAACAAGTATTTAAACATTCAAATTTAAAAGGGTGATGTTTATTTGGGACAAATTGACCCCATGAAATCATAGCTCATATTCTAACACTAAGTGATTTTTGAGAAAACCCTAAATGAATGAATGATGCAAAGTGATAGGAATGAGTTTTTGAAACTATGATTTTTGGGATGTTACAAATCTAACCCCCTTAAGATGAATCTCGCCCTCGAGATTCGGATTGGCTAGCAAATAGGTGAGGGTGGTCTTTTCGAAGATCATCTTCTCTTTCCCATGTTGCTTCCTCTTCGGAGTGATGGTTCCATAGTACTTTATAAAATTTGATAGTCTTGGTCCTGGTGACTCTCTCTGCGGTCTCTAAAATCTTGACAGGCTTTTCTTCATAAGTGAGATCACTTTCTAGTTGAACCTCTTCCAAAGGTATGGTATCCTTCAAAGAGGATTCCTCCATTTCTGGGTGACATTTCTTAAGCTGACTCACATGAAATACGTTATGGACTGCTGATAGATATTCTGGCAATTCAACTTCATATGCAACTTCTCCTTTGCGACTTAGAATTTTGAATGGCCCAACATATCTTGGTGCCAACTTTCCTTTGACTCCAAATCTTTTCACTCCACGGAGTGGCGATACTCTGAGATAAGCTCTATCCCCAACTTCGTAGGTGACTTCTCTACGCTTAGAATCCGCGTAGCTTTTCTGTCGGGACTGTGCTATCTTCAACCTGTCCTTAACCAATTTGACTTTTTTCTTTGGCATCTTTGATAAGATCAGGTCCGAATAGGCTTCTTTCTCTCACACCATTCCATAACAATGGGGTGGTACACTTCCTTCCGTAGAGTAACTCAAACGGTGCCATTCCAATACTAGATTGATGACCATTGTTGTAAGAGAACTCTGCGTAAGGCAAACTTTCATCCCAACTTGCTCCATAGTCTAAAGCACATGCTCTCAACATGTCTTCCAGAATTTGGTTGGTCCTTTCTGTTTGTCCATCTGTTTGAGGATGGAAGGCAGTACTGAATTCCAATCTCGTTCCTAAGGATTCATGAAGCTGTCTCCAAAAGTGAGAAGTGAACTGAGTTCCTCTATCTGACACAATACTTTTGGGCACACCGTGAAGGCATACGATTCTGCTCATGTATATTTTTGCTAACTTGGCACTGGTATAAGTTGTCTTCACGGGTATAAAATGAGCCACTTTAGTTAGGCGATCCACTACTACCCATATGGAATCATACCCTGACCTGGTCCTTGGTAATCCGGTAATGAAATCCATACCAATATTTTCCCACTTCCATTCAGGAATAGGTAGTGGTTGAAGCAAACCTGCTGGTTTTTGATGCTCTGCTTTGACTCTGCTACACACATCACACAAAGCAATATGTTCGGCAATGTCTCTTTTGAGATTGTTCCACCAAAATCTTTCCTTCATATCCATGTACATCTTGGTGTTTCCTGGGTGAATAGAATATGGAGAGTTGTGACCTTCTTGTAAGATCAGTTTCCGCAACTCTGGGTCTTGTGGAACACATATACGTTTTCCGTGCCATAAGGTTCCTTGTTCATCAATATGGAAACTCTTAGCCTTCCCTAGACTAATATTTTCCTTGATCTTTTCAATTTCCTTGTCGGTCTTCTGAGCTTCTTGGATCTTGTCCAAGAGAGTGGGTTGAACATCTAATGACATAAGATGTCCTTCTGGCACAATCTCCAATCTGAGTTCCTTGAATTGTTTACACAGATCTTCTGGCAATTCCCCTTTGGTAAGACCATTTACAAACGTCTTACGACTTAAAGCATCGGCTACCACATTTGCTCTGATACCATCTGTTAAACCCCTCCTTTATAAAGGATAGGATCCCTGTGATTGCAATGCTAGTCCCTGGATCAATGCTAGCATCCACAGTTTAAGATGAAGTACACAGATACAAAGGTCGTTTATTACATTCATTCCAGAGATAAAACATAGTCTTTTACAACTCAGGCCATAGGCCTAATACAAGAGTTTTAGGAATAAGTAAATAAACACAAGTCTTCATCTTCATGTGCCACAGGCAAGCATGTTGAGTGTAGACTCATGACTCCTAATCATCATCGGAGTAACCTGCAACATCACAAGTTACAGCCACAGAGGGTCAATACTTTGGAATAGTATTGGCAAGTGATACCTTAGTATATTTTAAGTGGACTACTTTACTATATGCTTTTTGGCTAGTGTAGCTTGGCTTGCTTTGCTTTAAAATAAGTTTTTCCTATTAGTTGAAATCACTAAGTTCTTCTTTGTCAAAACATTCCCAAGGAAACCACTAATAGACATTGGGGTCCTTCACCCTTGTTCACCCACAAAATTTTACTTAGAAGTTGGAGTGATGAGATTCTTGTGGCTTCCATGTCTTGATGCTCAAAAGTGTCCATTTCCTTGGACAAGGCTAAGTACTTAGATTTTCCATCTGCAGAGGTTGTGCACTTTCCCCACCAGACTTGGTTTCCCAAGACAGGACCCTTCAGAAGCTTTTCCTTAGTCAAATGGACGCGTTCCAACCTATCATCCCATCTACCACCAACTGTCCAAATGACTAAGTTCTAGCAACCTATATGATCATGGCAGAGCCCATTTTGCCAAGTGGTTGCACTGTAAGCTTTCTCCACACTTGGCCTCCAAATCCCTTTGTGCCTGGGTGGCATTCCACAAGTGAGATACACAACCCAAGTCCATGGCCTTGTGTAACCACTCAACATAACCCAATCTTCCCATTCCACCCAGGAGGTTCATTTGTCTTAGTTGTTTTATTAAGAAAATATAAGTCTCTTGACTTAGAATATTTTTATCATATAGTATATAGATGTTCACCACCCTTGTTTGCTATAAGCTAGGCTAGGCAAAATATGGTAACTTAACTTAGGAAAATTTCCCTAGAATTTCTACTATTTCACTCTACTTAGGATTTCCCAACTTAGCACTAAGCAAAAATATCATGCAATACTTTAGCAAAATAACTAATGCTAGTACAAAAACTTAGGACAGGAATATTTATGAAAATATCACTTGCCTTGGTAGTGTGGAGAGTAGCACTCTTCACAATCACAATCACTAGCAAAATCTACACAAGAAATCAAAGCATACAATTACATACAATTAAATACAACCAAAAATAATATGAATGCATGCATGCAAAAATTTACCTAGTGTTAAATTTTGAAAATCCTACCAAGTGTTTTCATGACTACAGAAACATAGCATATCACAAGTTTGCCCAATAAATTTATTTGGTCATAATACAAGAGTTTTATAATTCTATCTCTTAAAATAGCCCTAAACTTGTTCCACAAATAAAACCATTTTAACTGTTACTATATGCTAAACCAATTGGATATTCAGAAAGGCCTTGTTTCACTGAATCCAACGGTATAAAGTTTGCAAAAATCCAACGTGGCATTTGAAAGTTATAAGCATTTGAAGTTTGAATCTAAATCAGGTTTTAAATTCTGTTTTTTAATCCAAACCTTGCCACGCGTCGCGTTTTCATTCGCCCGTACCGCTTCGCATCGGATCGAGATCTACAGCCGTAGGATTTAAATGAAATCTGGCGGCTCAGATCGCGTACCGCTTCAGAGTAAGTGATTCTATCCTAGCGCTACGATAAGGATCCGACGGCTGCTATCGTACTGACTAGGATCTGGCGGCGGAGCGGCGGCTACCGGCGGCGGGGCTGTCAGTCGTTGACGGAGGCGGCGCTACAGGGGGTAAGGGAGAACGTGGAGTAGCTCACCGTGCTCAGAAGATCTTGGCGAGGCTCGACGTACTCGTGGTTGGTCAGGGGGCGCTCGGGCACGGCTGTGATTGCTCACCGGAGTTCGTGGCGGCGTCGGGTGCGTCAGGTGGTCGTCGTGGATGCCGCTGTGAACCACCCCAAAGTAAAAGAGCGACACGATTAGGTTCACAAGGTCAAGGGAAAGTTGTGTGCATGAACGGGGAGGCGAGGGGTGGTCTGTACCTACCGGAAAAACTCGCCGGAGTTCACGAATGCGTCAGCCACGGTCAGTCGTCGACGTTGGCGAGGTTCCTCGTCGCGCTAAGCCAAAACAGGGGTACTGTCAGATGCGCAAGACGATGAGGATTCTAGGTGTATCGGTCAGAGGGCAAGGGGCGGTGGCTACTTACGGAGGGAGGTCGCCGGAGTTCTTGCAGGAGACGGTGGCGGCCAGTCGTCGATGTTGCCGAAGCTAGGGGTCATGCGAAAACAAACGGAGAGTGTCAGAAGATGCACAGAGGTTCCCTGAACAAGATAGCGTGAACGCGAGACTGGGGGGAACTCGAGACTCACCGGAATTCGCCGGCGCAGTCGTCGGAGACGGCGGGGTTTCAGAGAGAAATGCGCGCAGCCTGGGGGCGTTCAGTGCTTGAGGTTTTGGGGAAAAGAGAGAGGGGACAGAGGGGGTTTATATAGCCTGGCTAAGCGCGAGAATTACTCGGCCATTGATTCGTATTGACGCCGCGATTATCACTCAGGAAACGGCAGCGTTGATTGGGGACGAACAGGTCGTGCGGGTGGAGACGACGCTGGCGTGGAGATGGCCCGCTTGTCAGCGAGGTGCGCGAAGTGCAGGTGGGGTCTGCTTGTCAGCGGCTCAGCGCGTGGGCTCGCGCGTGTGAGAAGAAAAGAAGTTCCCCGGGTGGGCTTGCTGGGCTCGATTGGTTGCTGGGCCAGATACTGGCCGCGTGGCCTTTTTCTTTTGAAGTACTCTTTTCTTTTTCTAAATTCATTTTCTGGTATGAATTTTAATATGAATTCAAAACCTTTTGAACTCAAACTGCCTTGGGACTTTTGCAGGGTTTTTGTGGATTCAAAAATAGTCATAAAACTAAGTGGTTACTTTGCAAGGCTTGGTCCATCTTGGTTTCAAAAATAATTAGGGATTTGTTCCTGTTTGCAAGTAATTGAAAGGGATTTTGAACACTACTTCTAAATTTGAAATCTTGGGGGTTAAAAGTTTCACCTAAACTTTCCATCAATGGAGGCAAGCAAACAAGTATTTAAACATTCAAATTTCAAAGGGTGATGTTTATTTGGGACAAATTGACCCCATGAAATCATAGCTCATATTCTAACACTAAGTGATTTTTGAGAAAACCCTAAATGAATGAATGATGCAAAGTGATAGGAATGAGTTTTTGAAACTATGATTTTTGGGATGTTACAAATCTAACCCCCTTAAGATGAATCTCGCCCTCGAGATTCGGATTGGCTAGCAAATAGGTGAGGGTGGTCTTTTCGAAGATCATCTTCTCTTTCCCATGTTGCTTCCTCTTCGGAGTGATGGTTCCATTGTACTTTATAAAATTTGATAGTCTTGGTCCTGGTGACTCTCTCTACGGTCTCTAAAATCTTGACAGGCTTTTCTTCATAAGTGAGATCACTTTCTAGTTGAACCTCTTCCAAAGGTATGGTATCCTTCAAAGAGGATTCCTCCATTTCTGGGTGACATTTCTTAAGCTGACTCACATGAAATACGTTATGGACTGCTGATAGATATTCTGGCAATTCAACTTCATATGCAACTTCTCCTTTGCGACTTAGAATTTTGAATGGCCCAACATATCTTGGTGCCAACTTTCCTTTGACTCCAAATCTTTTCACTCCACGGAGTGGCGATACTCTGAGATAAGCTCTATCCCCAACTTCGTAGGTGACTTCTCTACGCTTAGAATCCGCGTAGCTTTTCTGTCGGGACTGTGCTATCTTCAACCTGTCCTTAACCAATTTGACTTTTTCTTTGGCATCTTTGATAAGATCAGGTCCGAATAGGCTTCTTTCTCTCACACCATTCCATAACAATGGGGTGGTACACTTCCTTCCGTAGAGTAACTCAAACGGTGCCATTCCAATACTAGATTGATGACCATTGTTGTAAGAGAACTCTGCGTAAGGCAAACTTTCATCCCAACTTGCTCCATAGTCTAAAGCACATGCTCTCAACATGTCTTCCAGAATTTGGTTGGTCCTTTCTGTTTGTCCATCTGTTTGAGGATGGAAGGCAGTACTGAATTCCAATCTCGTTCCTAAGGATTCATGAAGCTGTCTCCAAAAGTGAGAAGTGAACTGAGTTCCTCTATCTGACACAATACTTTTGGGCACACCGTGAAGGCATACGATTCTGCTCATGTATATTTTTGCTAACTTGGCACTGGTATAAGTTGTCTTCACGGGTATAAAATGAGCCACTTTAGTTAGGCGATCCACTACTACCCATATGGAATCATACCCTGACCTGGTCCTTGGTAATCCGGTAATGAAATCCATACCAATATTTTCCCACTTCCATTCAGGAATAGGTAGTGGTTGAAGCAAACCTGCTGGTTTTTGATGCTCTGCTTTGACTCTGCTACACACATCACACAAAGCAATATGTTCGGCAATGTCTCTTTTGAGATTGTTCCACCAAAATCTTTCCTTCATATCCATGTACATCTTGGTGTTTCCTGGGTGAATAGAATATGGAGAGTTGTGACCTTCTTGTAAGATCAGTTTCCGCAACTCTGGGTCTTGTGGAACACATATACGTTTTCCGTGCCATAAGGTTCCTTGTTCATCAATATGGAAACTCTTAGCCTTCCCTAGACTAATATTTTCCTTGATCTTTTCAATTTCCTTGTCGGTCTTCTGAGCTTCTTGGATCTTGTCCAAGAGAGTGGGTTGAACATCTAATGACATAAGATGTCCTTCTGGCACAATCTCCAATCTGAGTTCCTTGAATTGTTTACACAGATCTTCTGGCAATTCCCCTTTGGTAAGACCATTTACAAACGTCTTACGACTTAAAGCATCGGCTACCACATTTGCTCTGATACCATCTGTTAAACCCCTCCTTTATAAAGGATAGGATCCCTGTGATTGCAATGCTAGTCCCTGGATCAATGCTAGCATCCACAGTTTAAGATGAAGTACACAGATACAAAGGTCGTTTATTACATTCATTCCAGAGATAAAACATAGTCTTTTACAACTCAGGCCATAGGCCTAATACAAGAGTTTTAGGAATAAGTAAATAAACACAAGTCTTCATCTTCATGTGCCACAGGCAAGCATGTTGAGTGTAGACTCATGACTCCTAATCATCATCGGAGTAACCTGCAACATCACAAGTTACAGCCACAGAGGGTCAATACTTTGGAATAGTATTGGCAAGTGATACCTTAGTATATTTTAAGTGGACTACTTTACTATATGCTTTTTGGCTAGTGTAGCTTGGCTTGCTTTGCTTTAAAATAAGTTTTTCCTATTAGTTGAAATCACTAAGTTCTTCTTTGTCAAAACATTCCCAAGGAAACCACCAATAGACATTGGGGTCCTTCACCCTTGTTCACCCACAAAATTTTACTTAGAAGTTGGAGTGATGAGATTCTTGTGGCTTCCATGTCTTGATGCTCAAAAGTGTCCATCTCCTTGGACAAGGCTAAGTACTTAGATTTTCCATCTGCAGAGGTTGTGCACTTTCCCCACCAGACTTGGTTTCCCAAGACAGGACCCTTCAGAAGCTTTTCCTTAGTCAAATGGACGCGTTCCAACCTATCATCCCATCTACCACCAACTGTCCAAATGACTAAGTTCTAGCAACCTATATGATCATGGCAGAGCCCATTTTGCCAAGTGGGTGCACTGTAAGCTTTCTCCACACTTGGCCTCCAAATCCCTTTGTGCCTGGGTGGCATTCCACAAGTGAGATACACAACCCAAGTCCATGGCCTTGTGTAACCACTCAACATAACCCAATCTTCCCATTCCACCCAGGAGGTTCATTTGTCTTAGTTGTTTTATTAAGAAAATATAAGTCTCTTGACTTAGAATATTTTTATCATATAGTATATAGATGTTCACCACCCTTGTTTGCTATAAGCTAGGCTAGGCAAAATATGGTAACTTAACTTAGGAAAATTTCCCTAGCATTTCTACTATTTCACTCTACTTAGGATTTCCCAACTTAGCACTAAGCAAAAATATCATGCAATACTTTAGCAAAATAACTAATGCTAGTACAAAAACTTAGGACAGGAATATTTATGAAAATATCACTTGCCTTGGTAGTGTGGAGAGTAGCACTCTTCACAATCACAATCACTAGCAAAATCTACACAAGAAATCAAAGCATACAATTACATACAATTAAATACAACCAAAAATAATATGAATGCATGCATGCAAAAATTTACCTAGTGTTAAATTTTGAAAATCCTACCAAGTGTGTTCATGACTACAGAAACATAGCATATCACAAGTTTGCCCAATAAATTTATTTGGTCATAATACAAGAGTTTTATAATTCTATATCTTAAAATAGCCCTAAACTTGTTCCACAAATAAAACCATTTTAACTGTTACTATATGCTAAACCAATTGGATATTCAGAAAGGCCTTGTTTCACTGAATCCAACGGTATAAAGTTTGCAAAAATCCAACGTGGCATTTGAAAGTTATGAGCATTTGAAGTTTGAATCTAAATCAGGTTTTAAATTCTGTTTTTTAATCCAAACCTTGCCACGCGTCGCGTTTTCATTCGCCCGTACCGCTTCGCATCGGATCGAGATCTACATCCGTAGGATTTAAATGAAATCTGGCGGCTCAGATCGCGTACCGCTTCAGAGTAAGTGATTCTATCCTAGCGCTACGATAAGGATCCGACGGCTGCTATCGTACTGACTAGGATCTGGCGGCGGAGCGGCGGCTACCGGCGGCGGGGCTGTCAGTCGTTGACGGAGGCGGCGCTACAGGGGGTAAGGGAGAACGTGGAGTAGCTCACCGTGCTCAGAAGATCTTGGCGAGGCTCGACGTACTCGTGGTTGGTCAGGGGGCGCTCGGGCACGGCTGTGATTGCTCACCGGAGTTCGTGGCGGCGTCGGGTGCGTCAGGTGGTCGTCGTGGATGCCGCTGTGAACCACCCCAAAGTAAAAGAGCGACACGATTAGGTTCACAGGGTCAAGGGAAAGTTGTGTGCATGAACGGGGAGGCGAGGGGTGGTCTGTACCTACCGGAAAAACTCGCCGGAGTTCACGAATGCGTCAGCCACGGTCAGTCATCGACGTTGGCGAGGTTCCTCGTCGCGCTAAGCCAAAACAGGGGTACTGTCAGATGCGCAAGACGATGAGGATTCTAGGTGTATCGGTCAGAGGGCAAGGGGCGGTGGCTACTTACGGAGGGAGGTCGCCGGAGTTCTTGCAGGAGACGGTGGCGGCCAGTCGTCGATGTTGCCGAAGCTAGGGGTCATGCGAAAACAAACGGAGAGTGTCAGAAGATGCACAGAGGTTCCCTGAACAAGTTAGCGTGAACGCGAGACTGGGGGGAACTCGAGACTCACCGGAATTCGCCGGCGCAGTCGTCGGAGACGGCGGGGTTTCAGAGAGAAATGCGCGCAGCCTGGGGGCGTTCAGTGCTTGAGGTTTTGGGGAAAAGAGAGAGGGGACAGAGGGGGTTTATATAGCCTGGCTAAGCGCGAGAATTACTCGGCCATTGATTCGTATTGACGCCGCGATTATCACTCAGGAAACGGCAGCGTTGATTGGGGACGAACATGTCGTGCGGGTGGAGACGATGCTGGCGTGGAGATGGCCCGCTTGTCAGCGAGGTGCGCGAAGTGCAGGTGGGGTCTGCTTGTCAGCGGCTCAGCACGTGGGCTCGCGCGTGTGAGTAGAAAAGAAGTTCCCCGGGTGGGCTTGCTGGGCTCGATTGGTTGCTGGGCCAGATACTGGCCGCGTGGCCTTTTTCTTTTGAAGTACTCTTTTCTTTTTCTAAATTCATTTTCTGGTATGAATTTTAATATGAATTCAAAACCTTTTGAACTCAAACTGCCTTGGGACTTTTGCAGGGTTTTTGTGGATTCAAAAATAGTCATAAAACTAAGTGGTTACTTTGCAAGGCTTGGTCCAGCTTGGTTTCAAAAATAATTAGGGATTTGTTCCTGTTTGCAAGTAATTGAAAGGGATTTTGAACACTACTTCTAAATTTGAAATCTTGGGGGTTAAAAGTTTCACCTGAACTTTCCATCAATGGAGGCAAGCAAACAAGTATTTAAACATTCAAATTTCAAAGGGTGATGTTTATTTGGGACAAATTGACCCCATGAAATCATAGCTCATATTCTAACACTAAGTGATTTTTGAGAAAACCCTAAATGAATGAATGATGCAAAGTGATAGGAATGAGTTTTTGAAACTATGATTTTTGGGATGTTACAAAGATAAATCATAATTGGGAATGGCAAACTTTGTGCTTGGTCAAAGAATAGTTGGTAAATAGTTTTCAAGCAAAGCTTTTGTAAAGACGTTTATAACAAGAGTATTCTTTGCTCAAACATAAAAGGCTTTTTCACAATGATGGATTTCAAAGTAATACTCATTTAGATAAGAATCTTGTGCAAATCAAGGAAGATAAGAAACATGATTGAATAAACCATCATATGAATGATTGGAACACAACAACTCAAATGCTTACCAGAGATAGAGAGGAATAGGTTTACTAACTCAACTTAGAAGTAGAAGAAAGACCCTTCGTAGAGGGAAGTAGGGAATTCAAGTTCATAAAGAGCTTTCAAAAGATTATGGTACTTACTAGCTTTGAGCTCTCATTGCCCCTATTAAGAATGTTGAGGTCATTAAGGTTAAAGTGAACAAAGATGGAGTATATGCTTGACAAAATATAAGTTGGCAATCTCATGTCCCTTGAGTAGGAGGGACGCTCCTCATGCTACTCAACTTTAGTTACCGTTAAGTTCTTGTCATAGTAAGTACATGTGTATCATAAAGAACCGCCAACGGGGTACCCCTTACACATGATACAGGAGCTATCCCATATCAAAATGACAAGGCAAGCAGACAATGAGCATCTCAACAATCTCTTATTTACCATGGGAAAACGGCGCTTTTTTCTCTCTTTCCTCTTTTCAATGTCTCTCTTTTTTTATAAGAAAAAAGCTTCATAGATTGATCACTATGGTGATGCTGCAAGTTTCCACCATGATTAGGCATGGCTTAGGCTAGCGGCCAGGTGTTTCTCTAACACATACATAAATCCATGGACTTACAAGCTCCCCTTTTATTTCACACCGACGACATCCGTAAACAAAAGATCATGATATCAACTGGGTAGATATTTACAAGTGTTGAAAGCGTTCCCCGTGACAGCACGGTTCTGCTAATCACAACGTATAGGTGCAAGCATACACAACTTCGATGACACAATGGTTCAAGTTTATCAGGGACAAGAAAATAAGGTGTTCCATCAAGTTCGTGAGAGCTTTACTAACTAGTTTTCACATAACAAAAGAATTTGAAAGATAGATGAAGCTTGAGAATTTACTTGGAATAGCAATAATGCTAATAGGTAGATATGGTAGACACAAATGGCATAGGTTTTGGTTTAAAGGATTAGATGCATGAGAAGTATTCCTTCTCAGTATAGGTTTTTGGCTAGCAAGGCTGGGTAGCAAGTAAAAGAGTTGAAGGAAACAATAAAACATACAAGTGATAAATCCAAACATGCAATCTTCCTTGAAGACACAAAAGATCTTAAATAAAGAATTCTAAGCTTATGAGTCAATCAATCAAGAAAGAAAATGATATAAAATACCTGTAAGTGCTTTTCTCTTTTCCTTCAAACCTCAAAAAGTGTTGCTACTAACCAGAGCTCGGTTTGCCAAAACCAATTTATACTTACTTGATGCTCCCAAAGTGATACCAATACTAATCAACAAGATCAATCATATAATAGAGATTGCAAACTAAAATAAGAAGTGCAAAAAGTTAAAGATGGAACTTCTCATTAATACTCCATAAAGGCACTCACACCAAGCGATACATAGATAACCAACTAAAGGAGAGATACTTCCACAATGCAAACCATCCTATATGATAACTTATCTATTCAAGATATGACTCTACTAAAAAGGTAAAAACATAAAAGATAATGATGTGATACCACGACACTCCCCCAAGCTTGGAACAAACCAAGGGGATGCAAAAACCTGATGACGAATTACTCCTTTGGTGGTGGTGGTGTTCCCTTGTCATCGTAAGACTTCCAAGGTAAAGGCTCCCCATCCACAAAGGATGTCTTGGTCTCAAATATCCTGAAACTAGTAGTAGAACTTATGTGTTTAAACCAACCTAGACTCATACTCACAGTTTTGATTTTGTATGTCGTAGAGCTATGCTTGCAATTGATTGGTGGTCTGATGAAGTGAGAGGATTTCATCTCGAAGCTCAGCAGCCTCACCCTTGTGCTTGGCGATGAGTTCTGAACTTATGTTATGGATGACGTCCACTTTGGGTTCCGCCATCTTCTTGTACCTAAAAACTTCCTGCTCTAGTGCTTCCATCCTATTTTCCAGACTGCTTTCTCTTTTAGGACCCTGTACTTCTTTTATCTATACCTTCCCATCCTTGAGTAACAACTCCTTGGGGTGAACCTTCAACTCATACATATATGGGTTGATGACATCCTCGGAGGAATCCTCCATGGTTGATCCAGAGAAAGACATTGTGGCTCTAAAACTGAGAATCTGCCTGGCAGAAATAGATCGAAACAAAAACACGACAAGAACACGATATACGAACCTCGGGGGATCCGGGGGTTATATATTACGAAGTTTTACTACATAAGGAAGGTACTATGAGAAAACGGGACGGAGACGGACTCCAGGGGGATCACACCCCCTGGTGGTGCGGCTAGCTGGGGCCCACGCCACTGGTGGGTGTGGCCCACCCGGGCTTCGTCTCCTCCTCTTTTTCGTCTCGTAACCTTCCATATGTAATAAAAACTGCAAAAATATAAAAAGATAAGTTTTTCGTGAACCTTCCGTTTTAGCACTTTTACCTATTCAAAGATGGACTCTGCAGGTTCCAGAGTTTGGTCTCTGATAAATTCTTTCAGAGTTACCATTTGAATAACATCGACATCTTCATTATAAGAGTCTCCGAAGATGTAATGTTTTAGCCTTTAACCATTCACCACCTATGTAGTGTTGTCCCTCAAAGAAGATATTTTTATAGCTCCTGAACGATACACCTCCTCAATAACAAAAGGTCCTTCCTATTTTGAGAGTAGTTTCCATGCAAAAAATCTGAGATGAGACCTACACAATAGAACTTTCTCACCAACATGGAACTCCCTTTTTAGAATTCTCCTATCATGCCACCTTTTTACCTTTTCCTTAAAAATTCTAGCATTTTCATAAGCTTCACTTCTCCTCTCATCTAAGGTACTTAAGTGATCAAGCAATCTTTTCTCACCAGCAAGTTTAAAATCTCTATACAGTTCTTTCACTGCCCAATAAGCTTTGTGTTCTAATTATAGAGGCAAGTGACAAGCTTTACCATAAACCATTTTGTAAGGAGACATTCCCATAGAATTTTTATAAGAAGTTCTATAAGCCCATAAACCATCATTCAACTTTTTACCCCAATTTTTCCTAGATCTATTAACATCCTTTTGCAAGATAGATTTAATTTCTCTATTTGAAAGTTCTACTTGCCCACTGGTTTGGGGGTGATAAGATGAAGCGATTCTATGGTTAACATCATACTTAGCAAGAGACTTCCTAAAACCACCATGAATAAAATGAGAACATCCATCAGCCATGAGATATCTAGTCACACCAAACCTAGGAAAAATAACATCTTTAAGCATTTTTAAAGAGGTCTTACCATCAGCACTATTTGTAGGTATGGCTTCCACCCACTTTGTAACATAATCAACAACAACAAGAATATGAGTATACCCTTTTGAAGGAGGAAAAGGACCCATAAAGTCAAATCCCTTACAATCAAAAGGCTCAATAACAAGAGAATAATTCATAGGCATTTCATTGCGTCTAGAAATGTTACCAACTCTTTGACATTCGTCACATGATAAAATAAACTTCCTTGCGTCCTTGAAGAGAGTAGGCCAATAAAAACCTGATTGTAAATTTTTTTGTGCGGTCCTATCCCCAGCATGATGTCCTCCATAAGCACTGCCATGACATTTCCTCAATATCTCTTGTTGTTCATATTCTGGGACACATCTCCGCATAATACCATCTACTCCTTTATATATGTGTGGGTCATCCCAAAAGTAATGCCTCAGATCATAAAAGAATTTCCTTCTTTGCTGGGCTATAAAGGTTGGAGGCAAATACTTTGAAACAATAAAGTTAGCACAATCAGCATACCAAGGACTCTCCCGCAGGCTTACCTTTATTGTAGCCAACTATTCATTTGGAAAACTATCATTAACAAGCATAGGATCAAAATAAATGTTTTCCAAACGAGATAAACTATCAGCAACAGGATTTTTAGCACATTTCCTATCTACAATATGAAGATCAAACTCTTGTAAAAGCGACACCCATCTAATAAGCCTAGTCTTAGCGTCTTACTTTGTCATAAGTTACATAATAACAGCATGATCAGTATGAATGTTAACATTTGAATCAACAATATAAGGTATAAACTTATCACAAGCAAATATTATAGCTAAGAACTCCTTTTTAGTAGTAGCATAATTCTTTTGAGCAGCATCAAGAGTCTTACTAGCATAATGAATAACATTCAACTTTTTATCTATTCGCTGCCCAAGAACAACACCCACAACAAAATCACTAACATCACATATAATTTCAAAGGGTAAATTCCAATCAGGTGGTCGGGCAATAGGAGCAGTAGTCAAAGCTTTCTTCAAAGTTTCAAAAGCTTCCTTACAATCATCATCAAAAACAAAAGGTACATATTTTTGAAGAAGATTAGTAAGGGGCTTTGAAATTTTGGAGAAATCTTTAATAAACAATCTATAGAACCAGCATGACCAACGATACTACGAATAACTTTTACATCCCTAGGGCAAGGCATTTTCTCAATTGCTTCAACTTTGGCTCTGTCTACTTCAATACCTCTTTCAGAAATTTTGTGTCGAAGAACAATCACTTCATTAACCATGAAGTGGCATTTCTCCCAATTAATAACAAGATTAGTTTCTTCACATCTCTGCAAAACTTTATCAAGGTTGTTCAAACAATTATCAAAAGAAGTTCCATAGACGGAGAAATCGTCCATGAAAACTTCCACAATTTCTTCACAAAAACCATGAAAGATAGCATACATATATCTCTGAAAGGTAGCAGGAGCATTACATAAACCAAAAGTCATACGCCTATAAGCATAAGTTCCATAGGGACAAGTGAAAGTAGTTTTCTCTTGGTCTTGTGCTCTCACAAAAATTTGAGAGAACCCAGAATAACCATCAAGAAAACAAAAGTGAGTCTTCTTAGACAACCTTTCTAGCATTTGATCAATAAAAGGCAGAGGATAATGATCTTTCGTAGTGACTTTATTCACCTTTCTAAAAACAATGCACATCCTATAACCAACCACTACTCTTTGAGGTATAAGCTCATTATTTTCATTAGGCACAACAGTTATTCCTTCTTGGGGACACAATGAACAGGACTAACCCATATACTATCAATAATAGGGAAAATAATACTAGCATCAAGAAGTTTTAATACCTCACTTCTTACTACTTACTTCATCTTAGGGTTTAGACGATGTTGGTGTTCAACAACTGGTTTTGCATCAGGCTCTATGTTAATAGCATGCTGACATATTGTACGATAAATCCCTTTTAAATCATCAAGAGTATACCCCATAGCTCCTCGGTGTTTCTTGAATACTTCCAGTAATCTTTCCTCTTCCTTTCCTGAAAGTTTAGAGCTAATAATAACAGGATATATTTTCTTATCGTCTAGATAAGCATATTTTAGATCATCAGGTAGAGGTTTTAAATCGAAAACAGGATCCCCTTTAGGTGGTAGTATCTCAAGTTATGCTTAAGTATCTCAGGTTGACGAAATAAAATCTCGTCAATCTCATTTCTTTCCTTCATGAAGACCTCACTTTCATGATCTTCCATATATTGCTGCAAGGCATTGTTAGGAGCAAGAGAAATAGCAGCAAGTTGTACAACCCTGAAATCCTCATTAGGCAATTCATTTTCATAAGGAGTTTTGGCACATTTGGAAAAGTTAAACTCATAAGATTCTCCATCAAACTTGGTTAAAACTTTCTCCTTCTTACAAACTATAATAGCCCCACAAGTATTAAAGAAAGGTCAACCAAAAATAATAGGACAAGTTTTACTAGCTTCAGAACCAAGCACTAGAAAATAAGCAGGATATTTAATCTTACCACAAAGAACCTCCACATCTCTTATAGTGCTAATTGGACAGACTGTCTCTCTATTAGCAAGGTGAATGACCACATCAATGTCCTCAAGTTCACAAGGACCAATTTCATTCATAATTTCTCTATAAAGCTCATAAGGAATAGCACTAGAACTAGCACCAATATCACATAAACCATAATGGCAATGATCACCAATTCTAATAGAAAGCACAGGGACACTAGTTTTCCTAGCTTTACTAGGATGAGAGAAATATTAGAAGCGTCTTCACAGAAGACAATGTGCTCATCTTCTGTATTTTTAGTGACAAGATCTTTCACAATGGCTACTACAGGTTCAATGTTTATTTTCTCATCAGGTTCCATAGTTTTCTTTGTACTTTTTCTAACCACATTAGCTATAATAGAATGTTCCTTTACCTTAGCAGGAAAAAGGATTTTTTCAATATAAGGTTTAGGCAAAATAGGATCAACAGTACAAACTTGAGTGCTTCTAACAGGAACATGATAACCAATATCTTTATAAGGTTCATGGTACTTATTCCACTCCTTTTTGGGAATTTCAATATAAGAGGCAAAGGCCTTAAATTTTTTGAAAGAACTTGAGAATCAAGACCATACTCAGTACTAATATCATGAAAGTCATCAGTTCCCATAAAAGATTTAATGCATTCATAATCATAATTTATACCTGACTTTCTTCCTTTGTCATTCTCCCATGCTTAAGCGTTCTCTTGAATACGGTCTAGGAGATCCCATTTAGCTTCTTCTTTCATACGTGTGAATGATCCAGCACAAGAAGAATCTAATAAATATTTATCATGAAGAGAAATCCTTGCATAAAAGTTATTAATAATTATATTATTAGGGAATTCATGAATAGGACATTTAAGCATTAGTAACTTCAATCTCCCCCAAGCTTGGGATGTACTCTCTCTGTCACGAGGCCAAAAGTTATATATTTGATTCCTATCCTTATGAATCTCACTGGGAGGATAGAATTTAGAATAAAAGAGATAGGAACTATCTCTTCCCATTCCATAGATTGTCCATTCTTAAGCAGCTTATACCATTCTTCAGCTCTTCCTTTTAGTGATATAGAGAGTAACTTCTTCTTAACTTGTTCAGTTGTGATACCTGCACACTTAAAAACAACACGCATAGTTCATGGATAAAAAACAAGTGATCACCACAATGGAAAGTTCCATTCGCAAAATAATAATTATCCACAACACGGTCAACAATTCTTGTAGGTATCTTAAAAGGATCTATCTCAACAGGTGGTGGTTCATCTACTACCCTAACAGCGTTAGTAGCTTTCCCAAATAGGAAACCAAGTAGATTATCCATATTGGAAACAAAGTAACAAGAAGAAATAAAAAAAACAATACTCGTAGTAGAAGTTTACTTTACCAGTTCCACTCTTCAATATCACTTCACTCCCCGGCAACGGTGCTAGAAAATAGTCTTGATGACCCACAAGTATAGGGGGTGTATCGTAGTACTTCGATAAATAGGAGTGTCGATCCCAACGAGGAGCAGAAGGTGTTGACTAGTGGTTTGGAGCAGGAAATCTCTGTAAATACTTAACAAATAGATTTTTAGGGGTTTTTGATAAAGCAAGGAAATAAAGTGCAAGTGATTAAAGACAACAAATAATTGTAGCAAGTGGCCCAATCCTTTCTTAGCAAAGGACAAGCCGGTGGTAATACTAATGAGGACCAAACGTTCTCGAGGACACATGGGAATACTGTCAAGTGCTTTCGTTTCATATAGTTGATTAATCTTCTTTGGTTTTAGAAGTGTTGTATGGGTGAACATGTGCTAATGTACTGACCTTACTTGGACTAGTACATACTTGTGATAAAACCCCTTGCAAGCATCCGCAACTACAAGAAAGTAATTAAGATAAAAACCTAACCATAGCCTTAAACTCTGAGATCCTACACTCCCTTGTGCAAAGGTTTCCTAACGGGGGTTCAGGTTTCTGTCACTCCGGCAATCCCACAATTAGTAGCCAAATACACAATTTATTCCCCTAGGCCCATAAATGGTGAAGTATCATGTAGTCGACGTTCACATGACACCACTAGAAGAATAGCACCACAAATTAAATATTAAACTGTTGAATAATACCTCAACACAATTCCACTACTAACAACACGACTTCTCCCATGTCCTCAAGAACTAAACAAACTACTCACGAGACATCATATGGATCAAGATCAGAGATGATATGATGATGGATAACAATCTGAACATAAAAATTAATTCAATGGTTCCACTAACAAGCATCAACTACAATAGTAATCAATACCGGGAAAGTTTCCCCTAAGAAGTATGCAAGATTCAACACAATTGTTATAGAGGGATGGAGTGGTGATGATGGTTCTGGTGGATATGGTGGTGTGGATGATGATGATGATCCCGATGAAGTCTAGCTTGATGACGGTGTTGATGGCGACGATCTCCCCTCTCCGGGAAGGAATTTCCCCGACAGAAATCTATCTGCTGGAGTGCTCTTTCTCTCTCTATAGTTTCTGCCCCGCAGAGGCGGCAGAATCTTTCTGTGGTTGCTCCCTGAACTTTAGGGTTTTGGAAAGAAGATATAGGCAAAGGGGCGGAACGAGAGGTGGGTCAGGGTGGCCACACCCCCTATAGGCGCGGCCCAGGGTGACCCGCTCCTAGGGGTGTGTTGGGCCCCTATGGCCCAGCTCAGCCTCCCCTTATGGCTTCCTTCGCCTTCTGGAAAGATATAATTTTCCGTAGTTTTTCTGGTATTTTGCTGATCTTCGCGAAAATTGCATCTAGACACTGCTTTTTCCATCAGAATCCTGACTCCGGTAGTTCATCCTCCAATAATCATCCAACATGCAAAAACATATGAAATAACATAAGTATCACCTCTTAATATGAAATATATCAATGAGTGGAAGCAATTTATGATATAGAATAGTGATGCAAAATGGACGTATCACGTAGGTATGCATATTCCATGGACGGTCTAATTCATCCAGATATGTACTACCAAATACTCTCTTCATCTTTCGAGTGTCAGGTCTTTCCTTGATTGGTCTCATATCAGTTAAATAATATGACTCGTTATGCAAAACCCGGTTTATCATAAAAGGTCCTTCCCAAATTAGGGAAAGTTTGTACTTTTTTTTGCATGAGTCAGAGAACCAAATCACCCTTTCTAAAAGTACGATTCTGAACTCTTTGACTATGGTACTTGTATAACTTCTGTTGATAGGCTATAGATATCTGCTCAGCAACGACGCGAACTTCTTCGACTATGTCGATATCATCTTGTCGAGAAACTTTGGCATCCTCTTCAATATACGCTTTTACCCGGGGAGACTGATGGACTAAGTCACTCAGAAGAACTGCTTCTACACCGTATACCAAGAATAATGGAGTATATCCGGTTGACCTATTAGGATTTATTCGCAAGATCCATATGACAGACGGTAATTCTTCCGCCCAAGCCCCCGCAGAATGACGTAGTGGTGCCTCAAGACAAGGTCGGAGTCCTTCTAAAATGAGATTGTTTGCTCTTTCTACTTGCGGATTGGATTGTGGGTGTGCGACTGATGCAATATCGAGTCGGATCCCTTGATCTTCGTAGAATTCAACTAAATCTCCCATGGAAAAGTTGCCCCATTGTCGGTAATAATACTGTGCGGATATCCAAATCAGATGATCACATCCTCGACAAACTTTTCTTCTGTGGCTCCATCGCAATTTGTTATGGGTTTATCCTCAATCCGTTTTGTAAATTTATCCACCATCACTAGTAGGTGGGTAAATCAACACTTTACCATTTGAAACGGTCCTACCATATCATGCCCCTAGACCGCAAATGGCAACATAATAGGGATAGTTCATAGCTGACTAGTCGGAACATGCACTTGACGGGCGTACTTTTGGCAACCTTTGCACGTTTTGACCAGTATCTCAACATCTGCCTTAGCTGTGAGCCAAAAGAATCTGTGTCAAAAAGCTTTGTCACTAAGGATCTGGCTACGGCATAATGACCGCATTCGCCTTTGTGGATCTCTCGTGAGATTTCCACTCCTTCTTCCAGAGAAATATAGCGCTGGAAAACCCCAGAAACACTCTGTTTATAGAGCTCGCCACTTATAATTGTGTAATCTTTTACTCGTCGGACGATCTGTCAGCCCAGAACATCTTCTTCGGGTAATTTTCCTTCTATTAGGAAATCCAGATAGGGTTGTGTTCAGCTGGGTATTACAGCTAGAACTTCTACTAAAGGTGAGTCAGATTTCGTTAGATAGTCCTCATCAACTCCTGTGATAGAGGGGACCTTTAAGTGCTCTAGAAAAGCACCATCGGAAACTTGTTTCTGCACAGAGCCTATCTTTGAGAGTGCATCTTCTTACTCTTTTCTGCTCGAGGGATGTGTCGAACCTCAAAACCCTCGAATGATTTGGATAATTCATCCACAATGGCTTTATAAGATGTCATGTGTTTATTTGCATTGCAGATATCGGATAATTATTCGGAAACTAAATCTGAGTCTCGTAACACATGAGTCGAGTTACGCCAATGTTATTGGCCATGCGTATTCCATGTAATAGTGCTTCATTTTCTTCATGGTCTCAAGGTACTGGAGCAGCTTGGTTTCCGCCTCCACTTCTTCAAAGCTCTGCTTGATGTTAGAGATTGCCTCGTAACCGATGTAGGGGCGTTTCATCATCTGGTTATCCCGTGCATCAAGAGCGATTTTCCTGCTCCAGCATCCGTAGAATCGGATCCGAAGCGAATATATTCCTCACATGTATCCGACCTCAATAGGGAGATCAGGTCTGGATTTTTCTTCCACCACTTCTTCCACTACAGGAGCGGGCTAGCTGGGTTTAGGTACTTCCAGGATCTTGAACTCTTCCACCACCGTAGACAGAGTAGATCTGAATTTTTCTTCCTCCATGGTCATCACCTCAAGGGTGGATTGGGTGGGTTCAGTGAAACCGAGATATATGTCGATCTCGCCAATTGGCATGATGGTGAAGGTCGTCATGGGATCCTTAGCCAGAATCCAGGTCTCGTTGAGAAGAATGAGAGGGACGTCACTAGCGTAGAGAACGCGGCCAACCGTGATTGTTTCTGCAATTCCTGCATGCCATGGTGGGCGCCAACTGTCGTCGGATTGATGACAAGTATGCCATAGGGGGTCCTGAAGGCGTTGAGAAGATGGGGTATGAGATGTATGGTGTTCTGGGAGCAGTGAGCATAGATTTACCTAGGTTTAGATCCGACTTTGGTGATCAAATTCTACTCCTGCTAGCAACCCAGTATTATATCAGTGAGAGATAGATGTTATAGAAGATTACAAGAGAGGTTCGCCTATGTTAGTTGGTTGCGGTGATCTATGATCTTGTGCCCTAAAGGCCCATCATGTCCAGTTTATAAAGGAGCCAAGACCTAGGGTTACGGGAGAAACCTATCTAGCTATGTTACAGAGTCGATAACTACTACATCTTGAACTACAAGTAATACTACAAGCCTAAGTCGGTAAGTCTTCTGGGCCTTGTCGTAGCCGGATTGGACTCCATCTTCTCTCCCTGACTGGGCCACCCGTGAAGAAAAGCTCTAACCCGTTGGTGGGACACCCTAGTCAGTGAGTCATGTGGGTATACCCGGAAAGTATATCCCCGACAATGGTCAAGACTCCTCCTAAACCAATGATCAATAGAGGGACCTAGAGGCCCATGATGCCCACCTGTGCATTCGACGAAATTTTTCATTGAAAACGCTATGTCTTATTCCTTTTGTCTGTGCGATACTTGTATATTCCAAGGCTTGATCAAGTGACATCACCATGTAAGGTTGAACCTCGTTATCAACAATAGATACTTTACTCGATCCGATAAGCAATATCCCTCCTGACCTAGTCACATGCCGCGTAGCTTATGGATATAACTTATCCGAGTGGGCCCAGAGTATTTTCCTTCATGCAGATGGAAAAATAGCACTCTTGATGCATATTCCTTAATGTATTCCTTTGAATACCCAATGTCACCCTTATGATCACCGTTCCACCGAGTGAAGTTAGGTGCCATTAGAGTATCCTTGGGAGACAATTATTAGATATAGTCTCACGGTTTAAGGAAAGAGTCACTGCATTTTTTAATCATCGTATCCTGAACTCTATGACATGTTCTTGATATGATGCTATAGATAGGGTATGCTCACCATCTCATTCTCCAATGAGATGACTCCATTGCCAATTGCTGCTGAGGAACCAACATGATCAGGAAACCTTGATCATCCATTGACCAATGAACCAGTGACTAGAGTTTCACTGGGAACTCCTGGTTGTTGTATATCACACGTGTATTGAAGTTTCCATTCAATACAGTTATATCATGATATAAAACTTAATCATAAACTTTATGAAATATGCTAATAATCAATATTATTATTTGTCTCTAGGGTATATTTTCTTTAGGAGATACCTGAAAATCCACTTCACGGCTTCCCAGTGTGGTTTTCCTGGATTGTACATAAATTATCTCATAGTACTGACCGCTTGAGCAATGTTAGGCCGTGTGCACACCATAGCATGCATCAAACTCTCAACAGCTGAATCATAAGGAAATTTTTGCATTTTTTTCCATCTCTAAAGTGGAGGAACATTGATTTTTATTCAACTTGAAATGAGCTGCGAGTGGACAACTCACTTCCCTTGCCTTTTCCATCTTGAACTTTCGAAGTACCTTCTCAATATATTTCTCTTGAGAAAAGTACAACATTCTAGATTTTCCGTCTCTCTCAATTCTCATGCTGATAATACAGTTTGCTAGACCCAAATCTTTCATGGCAAAAATTTTTCTCAACTCGTTATTTAGCCTAGCAATGCTAGATACATTGTTGCCAACAATCAAGATATCATAAACATAGAACAATAACATGATAAAATCATCACCTGAGAACCTCTGAATAAACACATAATGGTAGCAGCTACACCTCTTGTAGCCTTGCTCCCCCATGACAGATTAAAACTTCATGTACCATTGTCTCGGTGCTTGTTTCAGGCCATAGAGACTTTTCTTCAATTTGCACACATAGTCTTATTTGAGTTTAACAAGAAACCCCTTAGGCTTCTCCATGTATATTTATTCCTCTAATTCTACATGAAGGAAAGATGTCTTCACATCCTTTTTCTCAACCTCCAACTTAAGACTTGCTGCCATGCCAAGGATCAATCGGATTGATGTCATCTTCAACACCAGAGAAAATATTTCATCAAAGTCAATACCTTTTATCTAGATGAATACTTTTACAACTAGCCTGGCCTTGTACCTTGGATGTGACGTGTTCTCTTCTTTCTTGATTCTGTAGACCCACTTGTTCTTTAGAACTTTCTTACCCTTGGGAAACTTCACCAGCTCATAAGTATGATTCTTATGCAAGGAATCCATCTCTTCTTGCATAGCTGTCACGTCCCAAAAATTTTCAAATTTTGAAATGTGAAAAATAAATAAACAAAATAAATAATTGTTGATTTTTAGGGTAAGAAGAAACTTTTTGATTCCAATTGGAAACATCAAAACCTATTTTGATCAAATAGAATCCTAAAGGGATTTAAAAAGATAAACAAATAATAAATAAAGTTATAATAGTTGGAATCACTATTTTTGAATCTTTAAATAAAAAGATATGGATTTTATAAAGCAAAGGTAGAAATATAATAAGGATTTATTAATATCCAATTTTATTTAAGTAAAGGTTTTTCCCATTTTTAAATAAACACTAAAACTTGTTAAAGTATTTTAAATAAAAATTCCAAGTGTTTTATAATTTCAAATAAAACCTACTGATAAGGTTTAGGTATTATTTAGATTTCAAATGGGTTTTTTAAATAAATTAAATCCTAATTTAATTAAAGACTAAGGTCTATTTATTTAATTATTAATAGATCCTAAAAGAATAAAAGAATTATTTTATTTTGGACTTTGAAATGTGTTGATAAACAGAATTAAGATTCACGCAAAGTTGGTGGTTATTTGAAATCAAATAGAGATTGAAAAATATTATTAAATCCTATTTAATTAATACTAGAGCCTATTGTAAATAATTAAAAGACACTAAAAGAATAAAAGATTTATTCTAAATTTGACATCAGTATATATTACTAAGCATTGTTTGATTATTCACAAAATTTGGCAAAGGTTTAAATTCAAATGAGTGTTTGAATTGTTTAATCAAAATCAAAACAGAATAAAAGAATTGGAAAAAGGAAAAGAAACAGGAACAAAAAAAAATGGACAAGGTCGACCCAGCCCAGCCGGCCCAACAGACCCAGCAGCAGCCCAACTAACCCTTCTCCCCCGAAACGTTTTTCTTCACGTGCAGACAGACCCGCGCAGTCACTGACGTGTCGACCCCACTCTCCCTCTCCTTCTCTCGCTGACGCCAGACCCCACTGCCATGCAAGCTTCTTCCTCGCCGCGACTTCTTCTCCCCCTCACCTCGCGACCGTTTTCTGCCGCTGATTTCTCGCGATCAATTCTCCTTAATGCCGTGTTTAATCCTCGTCGTGACCATGCAGCATTAATCGCCACGCTCTCCTCTTCCTTTCCCCCCAATCCTCACACCACCAGAGCCCCTAGGCTGCTTGTATTGCTTGCGACATCGCCTCTGTCTCCGACGGCTTCTCCGGCCGATTCCGGCGAACCCAAGATGCGCCTCGCCTCCTCGACCATGCGAGTCTGCTCCCCTCTTCCATATGCATCTCCCAGTGGCATCAACTCGCCCCCGCGCTCCCGCGCGTGCCCCATAACCTCGGCAACGACGACCACCGAGCGCGCCGCCGTCTGCTTCCACTCCGGCGACATTTCTCTGGTTGGTAATGACCACCCCTCTCTTTATTTTTCACACACGCATCCTCACTAAGTCCTTGCGCATCTAACCATACCCTCCTCTCCCTCTGCCGTGCACCGAAGCCTCGCCACCGTCTCCGATAGAGAGCAACCATCGTCAGACACAACTCCGATGAGCAATTATCCTCAACCCCGTGCGCCCCTTCGACCAACACGAGTAGGTTGAGCATCCCTGTGCCACAGCGAACCTGGTGAGATTCTCCCCATCCTCTCTCGATTCCTGCATCGCCAACAACATCGTAGCCAGAACTAGCATGCCACACGCCGCCGCCAGCGCCGCTGCTTAATGGTCAAAGCAATAAGGACCGTAGGATCTTAATCAGATGGTTGCGATAGAATCTTAATTGAAGGGGTATCCTTTGATCTATACCTTGCGTAGTCAATTAGATCTGACGACCGAGGAAGGTCGATCCAACCGAATCGGTACCAGCCAGTGGAATCATGCCACGTGGCCATCGTTTGATTAATTAGACAGAATCTTTCCTATTAGATGATCAGTTTTGAAAAATTCATAACTTTCAAACCACACGTCCAAATTTTGCAAATTTTATATCAATGGAATCAGTAAGACAAGTAATTTATGACCATGCACTTTGTTTAGTAAAAACTTCTGTTAAATTGATTGTTTTTGCAGAAACTTGTGTATGCATGATTAGAATATAAAAATTGTTCTAAAATGATTTTTGAGATAAAACCTTTGGCAAATGGATTGTTTTGAACCTACTGACCATAGAAATCAATTTTTGGTTTCAAAAATATATTTGGTGAAGCAAAAGAATGAATCATTGATTTAAAAACATTTCTAGCCAAATAAAAATGTTGATTATGGTTTAAAAATGATTTTGGAGGAAAACCTTTGAGAAATGTTTTGATTTGAACTCTCTGACCCAAACACCAAGTTTTATTATTTGAAAATGTATTTGGTGAACCTTATAAAAATTATTACTTTGATAAAGGCATTTTCAACCACATAAAATAATGATTTGGTTTAAAAATGGTTTATAGATAAAATCTTTTGCAAATAGTTTTGCCACTTTATAAAATGACCAATAAGTGTTTTGGAATGTTTATAACTTCTTATAAACCACTTTTGTAAATAAAACAAAGTTTGGCATTCTTGCATGCATTGTTTCATTTCTATTATTTTATGTGATGTTGCTTGAATGGTAGTTTGAAATTGTGCCCTTGCTTCATTAAATTCTAGTGATTTGAAGAGTGTGATCATTGCAAAGACAAGGAGTGAACTTATATTCTCCACCAAAAAGGCAAGTGATGCTTCATACTTTTGTCCCATTATTTTCACTATGCATTAGTGATACTTCTAAGTAGGACTTGCATGGAATTTTGCTAAGTGTAAACTATGCCATGGGAAGTCCTAGTAGATGAAACCTTAGTAGAATTCTCCTAAGTGAAGATTCCTACTACTATCATGCTTAGCTTAGCTAGTAGTAAACAAGGGTGGATTATATTCATACTATGGAATATTTCTAAGTCAAAGACTTGTGTTTTGTTTAATAAAACAACTAAGTGAATGAATCACCTGGGTGGAATCGAAGGAATGGTTTGTGTTGAGTGGTTACACAAGGCCCATTTCTATGGTTTACCTTGTGTATCACACTTGTGGATGGCCACCCAGGAACAAAGATATTTGAGATGTCAAATGTTGCGAAGCTTCAAGTGTAGCCACTTGGAATTATGGGCTCTGCCTGGATCATATAGGTTGCAATAACTTAGCCAAATGGGCAGTTGGTGGTAGGGGAATGATAGGTTGGAACGCGTCCATTCTGGTCTAAGGGAAGGATTCTGAAAGATCTTGTCTTGGGAAACCAAGTCTTGTGGGGAAAGTGCACCACCTCTGCAGAGTGAAAAATCTAAGTACTTAGCCATGTCCCTGGCAAAGGAAAATTTTAGCATCAAGACATGGAAGCTATCAAGAATCTCCTCATCCCAATTTCTAAGTTAAAATCTTGTGGTTGAACAAGGGTTGAAGGATCACCAATTTCTATTGGGAGATGCCTTGGGAATGTTTTTGTCAAGCAAAAACTTAGTGTTTTCAAATAATAAGGAAAAACTATTTTGAGCAAAGCAAGCCTAAGCTCCACTTAGCCAAATGCATATAGATGATAGAATCCACTATACTACCATAGTATCACTTGCCAATACAATTCAAATGTATTGACCCTTGTGGATGTAACTTATTATGTTGCAGGTTTGTTTGATGTTAGTGAAGTTTATTGATTAGGATTACAAGTCTACAACCAACATTCCTGCCTGTGGCACTTTGAAGATGAAGGACCCCATGCTATTGTTATATTCTGCTGCATTGTAATGAGATAGCCAAACGAGCTATATAAGATGTAATAAATTATTTTATTCCTGGTTATAAAGTTGTATTATGACCTTTGTTTCTTGATATTACATCTTAACTGTGAATGCTAGCTATTGATCCAGGGACTAGCATTGTGAACACAGGGATCTCTACCTTATTAAAGGTTGGGAACCTTACAATAGACTTATTCCACTCCTTGTTCTCATGTTTCATTGCATCTTGAAAGCACTCAGGTTCTGAACCATCAGACAATAACACCACATATTGGTCTGAGTCGTACCTAATGGAAGGAACATGACCTCTTCTAGACCGTCTGAGTGAAGCAGCTGGTGCACTATCCGGTTCAGGTGCTTGATGATCATGATCATCTTCTTCATAATCATACTCTTGCTGCTTGAGAGCATCCTCACTTGTACCACTATGTGCATCATCTTGCACATATTCTACATCATCATCTTCAGCTTCTTGTTGAGCTGAATCTACAGGAACTTGGTTAGAATCAGATCTGTATTGCTACTGATTTCAAGGAGAAACATGTACTGGAACTTGCTCCGGAACCTGCACCTTTGTCTTCACAATATCCCCAATGGCTTGGTCTTCAACAAACACAACATCATGGCTTCCCACAACCTTTCTTGCTATTCGATCATACAACTTATAGCCAAACTGAACACCTCCATAGCCAAGAAATATACAATTTCATGTCTTTGAATCAAGCTTTGACCTTTCATCTTGAGGTATATGAACAAAGGCCTTGCACCCAAAAACCTTAAGGTGATCATATGAGACGTCCTTGTCATAAAATACCATGTTTGTAACATCTCCCTGCAATGGATAACTTGATGAGAGATTAAGAAGATAAACTGCAGTCGACAAAGCCTCACACAAATAATTTTTAGGCAGCTTTGCACCCGATAGAAAGCATCTAACTCTCTCAACAATTGTCATGTTCATCCTCTCATCAAGACCATTAAGTTGTGGTGTCTTCGGAGGAGTAAATTGGTGCATAATTCCCTTCTCCTTGCAATAGGCATCAAATGGTCCAATATACTCTCCCCCATTATCAGTGTGAATGCACTTGATCTTCTTCTGAGTTTCTCTCTCAACTGAGACTTGGAACTGCTTCAATAGACTTAGTACTTGATGTTTGTTCTTCAAAACATAGACCCAAACCTTCCTAGAAAATTCATCAATAAATGTGACAAAGTACTTTTCTACACCCATTGACCTCACCGACATTTGGCAAACATCGGAATGTATCAAGTCCAGCACCTCGGGCTTCATGTAAGGAGTTTGACTCTTGAACACAACTCTGTGTTGCTTCCCCACTAGACAATCTGAACATTTCTTGATGTGAACACCTTTCACACCTTTCAACAGATTTTTCTTCACTAGCACCGTCATCCCCTTCTCACTCATGTGCCCAAGTATTTTGTGCCATAAGGCACACGCATCCTCTTTCTGCAATGCATTTACACAAGCAGCAGAGAGCATATCATGAACATGATACAAAACTAAAACCATGTTACCTTTTGCAACTATCAGGTTTCCTTTGGTGAGCTTGTACTGTGCATTTCCAAATTTTCTCAAGTACCCATCTCCATCAAGCAATCCAACCGCGATAATGTTGAGCCGAAGGGCCTCATAACATGCCTCATTGACTTGAGGACTAGTGTCATACCATTTTTAGCCTCCAGGTGCACATCTCCTCTTCCAATGATCTTTGATCTATCATTATTTCCCATCTTCACAAGACCAAAATCACCGGTTGTGTAGTTGGTTAAGAGCTCTCTACGAGATGTAGCATATATGCTAGAACCGCTGTCCAAAATCCAAGTCATCTCATCACCATCTGCAAGGCTGATGGTATCATCAGAGACTACAGTGATCCTCTCCTCAATGGTGGACACATTGTTGCCATCATGTTCTTCATGCATGAGAAACATGATCTCCTCTATCGCAGCAATCCGGCCTCCCTCACTATCACTATCATTTTCGGTCTGTTTCTGAAGTTTCTCTTTTTATTTTTGTCTTTCTTCCATTATTCACAATGCCACTTGATGTGGCCCTTCTCATGCAAGTGATGGCATATAATATCAGCATACTTGTCTTTGCCTCTTGATTTTCTTCTACTTCTTTCTCTTCCATTACTCGGACCTTTGCTCTTGCTTCTCCCCCGTGACTCGGTCACTAACATTTCAGAATGTGAGGAAAAAATGTCCTTATAAACTTTTTTTCTAGACTCTTCATTTAGTATCTTGGTCTTCATAAGGTTCCAAGTGACTACTCCAATAGGTGCTGAATTGCACATGGTGACCTTAAAGGTCTCCCAATTGTCCGTTAATGAGACAAGTAGCATCAAGGCTCTCACTTCATCTTCAAATGTGATTCCCATTGAAGATAGCTGATTTATAATGCCCTGATATTTGTTCACATGATCTACAATTGGAGTGCCCTCCTTGTACCTCAAACGCATCAATTTCTTGATCAAAAAAATCTTGTTAGTACCTTCTTTGCGGGCATACAACTCCTGTAATTTCTTCCATAAGATACGTGCATGTGACTGATCAATGATATGATTCAAAACATTATCATCCATCCATTGTCGGATAAACCCACAAGATTGGAGATGAAGTACCTCCCATTGATCTTCTTGCATATCACTAGGCATCTTAGTGGAGAACAACGGATTCCAGTAATCCTTCACATATAACAAGTCCTTCATGTTTCTCTTCCATTCTTGATAATTTGTACAATTCAAAGAAATCATTCTATTGGTATTCTGTAGAGGTCCCAACCTGATAAGGTAGAGATCCCTGTGTTTACAGTGCTAGCCCCTGGATCGAATAGCTAGCACCCACAGTTTAAGATGTAATATCAAGAAAAAAGGTCATATTACAACTTACAACCAGGAATAAAATAATTCATTACAACTTACATAGATCATATGGCTATCTTATTACAAAGCAGCAGAAATAACTATATAGCATGGAGTGCTTCATCTTCATATGCCACAGGCAATCATGTTGGTTGTAGACTTGTAATCCCTACTCAACAAACTTCACTAACATCAAACAAACCTGCAACATAATAATTTATAGCCACAAGGGTCAATACATTTGAATTGTATTGGCAAGTGAAATCATTTTGATATGGATAATTCTAACATCTACATGAATATTCGGCTAGGTGGAGTTTTGGCTGGCCTTTGCATAAAACAAGTTTTTCCTATCCTTTGTAAAATAGTTTTCTCTTTTCAAAACATTTCATCACACAATGGCACACTGGATACACACCAGGTGCTTCCCTTGTTCACCCAACAAGTTTTCAACTTAGAGAAATTGGGATGAGGAGATCCTTGATAGCTTCAATGTCCTTGATGCTCAAATTGTCCATTGCCGGGGACACGTCTAAGTACTTAGGTTTTACCCTCTCGAGAGTTGGTGCACTTTTCCCACAAGACTCGACATGCATCGAGTCGAGACTTTTCAGAAACAATCCCTCAGATCAACACAGATGCGTTCCACCTATCATCACTACCACCAACTATCTGCATGTCTGAGTTCTTGCGACCTATGTAGTCAAGGCACAGCCCATATGCCATGTGGCTGCACTGGAAGCTTCTCAACACAAAATATCTCAAATATCTTTGTTCCTGGGTGGCCATCCACAAGTGAGATACACAAGGTAAACCATAGAAATGGGCCTTGTGTAACCACTCAACACAAATCCATCCAAGCAATTACCATTCCACCCAGGTGTCATTCACATAGTTGTTTTATTAATCAAAATCATAGTCATAGACTTTGCATAATATCCTAGCACGAACATTCCACCCTTGAAATCTTTTAGCTAGGATAAGCATACTAGCAAAATTTGTCTCTTGACTAATGAAGATTCCTACCAAGATACATTCTATAGGATCTACTATAGTATAGCAACATACAAAAGATAGTCCTATCATGCATATTACAAAATATCACTAATAAAATATTGAAAAGATAGGAATTTTGATGACCAAAGTATCACTTGCCTTTTTGTAGAAAATCTAGGTACACTCCTTGATCTTGCAACTGTCACACTCTTCAAAGTTCACTACAATTCAATCAAGCAAGGCACACATTCAAAACTAGCATTCAAACAATTCACCACATAAAATGATAAAACAAGGAAATGCATGCAAGTATGCAAAAGGTTGTTTTATTGAAAAATTGGTTTCTAACAAGGTTCTAACATTTCAAAACACCTACTGGTCATTTATAAAAGTGGGAAACTCATTTAAAATCAAGTTAGTGAAAATAGGCCTTTTATATCACTTTTGTTTTACTAGAAATGCTTTTATTCAAAGTAATAATTCCCAGTGTTAAAAAATAAATTATTAAACTCAAATGTTAGTGTTTATGGTCAGAGGGTTCAAAAAAATCATTTGCAAAAGGTTTTACTCAAAAAACATTTTTAGAATAATTTTTATACCCAAAATAGTCCTATTAATGTTTCTGCAAAAACACCTAATTTTTTAGAAGAAAATGACCAAACCAGGGCCGTAGTTGCAAATTTTACATTTTTTTGAATCCATTGATATAAAATTTATAATTTTTGGGCATATAGATCAAAAGTTATGTTTTTTGCAATTTTAAACATTTAAGAACAAATTCTAGTTTTTAAAACAGAGCCTGGCCCGGGGGGCGTTGTCTTGTTCTTACTGGACGATATCGTTTTGTTTGGATCGTGCAACATGGGACGTTGGATTTAAGTGGATCTATGCAGCTTAGATCAACCAATACCGCTTCATTAAGTCATCTATCTCAACCACTAGATCTGCATCTAACGGTTCAGGCGCAATGACCTAAGATGGGCGACGCTAGTTGGCGACTACGGTGGCGCGTTCGGGCGGTGACGTTCCAACGACTCTAGGGGGTAAGGGGGTGGGAGATATGCTTACTGAGATTGCAGAGACGTTGTGGTGCTCAAGGTGGTCGCAACTGGCGAAGGGGCGCACGGAATCGCCGTGTATTTCTCGCCGGAGATGTCACTGGCGTCGGGCACGCACGGGCTTCGTCGGAGGTGAGTATCTGGGACGCAAGCAAGCAAGGAAATGCATAAGGAAGACGCGCAAGCTTGCAGAGGTTGAGAGGAAACTTACCAAAGGGCAAGGGGCGCACGGGGTCGACGGCTATCGCTCGACGAAGATGAGGCAGACGACGGTGGCATGCAGGCGAGGACGTAGTCGACTCTTTGGGGTGTGCGCGAGCAAGAGGAGGCTACTAGAATATGAGTGTGACGATGGAGAGTGAGCTAGGGGAAGCTAGGGGCATGGGTGGTCTAGGCTCGCCGAAATTGACGCTGGAGGTCGCCGGAGACAGCGGCGTTGCAAACCAAAATGGGGGCAGCCTGGGGGCTCTCTGGGTACGGCGACTGAAGGGAAAGGGAGAGGAGAGGGAGGTGTTTAATCGAGCATGGTCATGGGGGAGAGTTACTGTGGTGTTTAAGTGAATTGACGCCAAGGAAATTCAGCAGGAAATAGTCGGGGAGGGGGGCAAGAACTGGTCTGCGCGCACGGGTGAAGACGATGACGCCAACGTGGCGATGGGTCCACGGGTCAGCGAGGGGGTGGGTCGATGCGCCGGTGAGAAAGGGGTTAGCGGGGAGAGAGGGGTGGGGGTTGCCGGGTGGACTTCTATTGTGCCAGAATGGGCTGGGTGCTGGGTAGGTTTAGTTAGGTCGTCTGTTTCTTATTTTTTTCCTTCTTATTTCTTTTTCCTTTTCCATTTCTATTTTCTGTTTTCACTTGATTCAAATGATTTAAACATCCACTTGATTTCAAATATTTTCCAAACTTTCAGTAGATTTTTGTACCAGTTATTTAATGTGTTTAAAAGTCCACTTTTAGAATAATCGAAATAATTTTCTTGTGATTTAATATTTATTTAAATTAGGCAATTTGTCATTATTTAAATAAAATTAAATATGGGTCAAATCCATATAATTTTATTCAAATAATCCTTTATTCCTTTTTATTATTCAATAAAATTTTATTCCATTTTCTTATGGATTTGGCCAAGATTTAAATTGTCTTTTAAATATTTCTTATTTATTTAATTCTTTCTTTATCTTATAAAATCCATATCTTTTTATTTATAGTTCCAAAAATAGTGATTCCAATTTGTATAATTTTATTTAATATATTTTTATCTTTTTAAATCCTTTTAGGATTACTTTGCTCACAATTTGGTATTGATTTTAGCTAGTAGCTTTTATTAGCCTTGGAAATTATTTATTTTTATCTTATTAAAATCATAAGTTTTTATCCATGGCTGTAAATTGAGTGAAACCAATTTCCATGTTTTTGTAATATTTTTCTTTACCATTTTTGATCATTTATAAATGTTTGTTGCTGAATTTTTATATGGATCAAAGCCATAGTCTTAGAGTGATCTTGGGGATGATTTATTCCATTAGGGTTTTAGTTTAACTTTTCCCAAGTGCTTTAAATTCAAGATTCTTTCCATGTAGGGATGCATTTGATTTGTTTGAAAATTTTGTTTGTTGCCTTTTCATTCAAATTTTGTTCAAGTAGGGTTTTGATGTTTCCATTTAGAAGCAAAAAGTTTCTTTTCACCCTAAATTTCAAAATTTAATTCTTTTGTTTGTTTATTTTTCACATTTCAAAATTTGGAATTTTTTTGGATGTGACATATTCACTTCCATCCTTCACCACAAGCAAATGCACTCAGCCCAAAAAAACCTTGCTTTGAAACTGAATACAAACTAAACCTCAACTCTGATACCACTTTGTTGGGGGAAGATACATAACCCCTGCTGCTTGCGATGAACCCCCAGGATAGTTTCAATCAACAGATATGTAGCATAAATAAAACAACAAGCGCATGCACAGGTAACACAAGGATTTAAGTGGAAAAATCTCCTCAAGGAGGAGGAAAAAACCATGGGTGTGGACCAACCGGTCCACACGAGCTTTATAATGAGCAACCTAGGTACAAAGTCTTCTCTAAAACATCTAGAGATGTACAACACACTTGGCACGTCGCCAACAGGCAATAAAAACAACAACCACTTGAAAGAAAGATTATAGCAAAGCAGAGTATCTCAGTTTCTATCCTCTTCGGTAATCAGAAAACTACTCTTAAACCATAGATACAATCAGCACCAGACTTGGTAGATAATATTACATGCGAGTTTCCAACATACATGCACAATTTTAGCTCAATTGGACACTGTTTGCCTGCCTAAACTGTTCATCTACCAAAACTGCTCTGTGTTGAAACTACATCAGTCCGAACTGACTAAACTACTTCTAAATCTGATGCTATACAGACCCATATCTCAAACCAGCTAACCAGATCAAAGTAATCAAATAAAAGAACAATGTCACCATGTTTGGAGCCAATCGAAGCATGTTTGAGCCTCCAAACACCATCTTGAAGACACACCGGTCACACCTTAGAAATATGGACAGAAATCACCCCTCCTTCTTCCTCTCTTCTCACTAGGTTGTGGTGTTATTGTGTGTTCTCTCACCCTTTCTCAGCAGCAGCCACGTTGGTTTATTTCTCTCACTTTCTCACTCTCTGACTAAGACACAACCACCAAGGAATAGGGTAGGGGAATCCCCTATGGTGTGATTTCCTTTATTTATTTATGCACATGACAACCAACCACAAAAGACAAATACATCATTGGGGGAGGAAATGAAAAGGAGGGAACATTATGAAACTATACAAAAGAGAGGAGGAATAAGGGGTTTTTTATCTACTCCTCTCCCAAGGGGGCTTGTTAATTTGCGGCCCGAAAGTTCGCAAGCGAAGGCATCGCGGGGTCCGAGTTGCATGTAATCACCGCGATTCGAAAAATTGGTGGGGAAATTACCGAGAGGGGCATTTCGAGTGAATGGTGGTCGAACCAAATATTTTTGAATCTTCGTCGTTATGTGAGGATAATCCATTACACTACTACCTGCCGTGCCCCTGTCATGTCCCCTTCTAATCATCCTGTAAGTGTTGAAGGAGAAAATCCATTTATGTACTTTCCTAACCCCCGACACTGAATCCGGCGGCGCCGGTCCTTTTTATCCCTCCCCCAACACTGAATCCGGTTTGGCGGAGGCGGTGGCGGTTATTTTTCTCCCCGCCCCTCCCCCTACCACACACCCCTACCCCCTCCCCAGCCACACACACTGAATCCAGCGGTGGCGGTCCCTTTTCTCCCTGTCCCTCCATATCCATGCCCAGCATGTGAAGCGAGGCCGAGGTGGTACATACGTCGGCGACTGATTCGGCTTCGTCGGAGCTAGCATCTCGGACACAACGCTAGACAAGCGAAGTAGCGGCGGGGTCTTTAGCCTAGGTTAGCGAGAAGGTCAGCCAGAAGTCTGCTAACAGGGTACCTACGAGCAGTGGGTTCAAGAAAAAAGCTAGGCTGGTGGTGGAGTGTTCGGCTGCAGTGCGGGCTCGTGCAACCCAGATATCGAAGAAAACCAATCGAGAGAAGAGCGATAGGTGAATTTTTATTTTCTGTGCCTTGTCTTGCAAGTAGATTAGTTACTGCAAAGTAGTGTCGACTGAACTGAAAGGTACCCTTTTTAATCAAATTAGAAATAGCTTCGATGCGGCGGACCTATATGAGTTCATGGTTCATGTCCGCCAATACACTACAAAACTATATTTTGGTTGCAAGAGGGTTGTGTTCGGGCAGGATGTGCATCTGCTTGTCAACTACAAAGAGGTTGTGTCTGTTTCGCAGCTGATAGATATGCTTGATGCTAGAATTCCTTGGGGATCCAGACAGAGGGTAAAATTGGTGTGGCGTAACATGAGTGATACCTATATGAAAATTGAGCACTCCCATGAGCTTCAGATGCTTTGGGAGTGTTGTGCAGCCGATTGTCAGGTGAAAGTTGAAGCGATGATTGATGATATGTATGCAGATACTAGAGACCTTGCTGCCAGAGCTTCTGTTGCTCGAGTTTACAGACCACCAGATGTTGATCAAGATAAGTTTAATATACACCTAGAGGTGGATTCATACACATCAAAACTTGATGGCGGAGCTAATAAGCCAATTTCGTCATGTATTGTGGAGATAGCCGTTGATTCCAAAAACATAACTCTTGTTGAACTGAGAGAGATGATTGGTACGGAAATCATTATTGGCCCTAAGCAGATGGAACGACTCCGATGGTGGCATCATAAGAAGCAGGAATTCATAGAGGTTTTGGATAACAATGATCTGATGCACATTATGAGACAAAAGAAGCAAACCAGGAAGGTGTTCTTCCTGGCTGCCATTTCTGATGTTGTTGGACCGGTTGTAGTGGATGAAGAGGCCCATATTGTGGCTGAATAGAATGAGGTGATAGATGTTGATCAGATCTGATGAGAGATGCTACCCAGGGCTTGTCATATAGACCGCTTGGTTCCCCTTCCTGTGTTTGTAACAAAGATTGATGTTGCTTTGAAACTGTGTTGATGTGATCTTGTTTGTTCAGAGATTGCAATCCGATATTCTCTGAGCTACTGAGATTTTCAGACATATCACTCGATGAAAGCATCATTGTTGTAATAATACATAAGTACATTGTAGTTGACATGATTATGTTTGCTGAGACGATGTGATATACTTTTTTCTGAGATTATGATTGTTGAGAGATTGTAATATACTGTTTTGTGAGATGTTGAGATTTTCGTACATATCATTCATTGAAACCATCACTGAATAAGGTGATATATAAGTACCTTGTAGTTGCCATTA
The DNA here is from genome assembly GCA_910589765.1 of Avena atlantica. NCBI lineage: Eukaryota > Viridiplantae > Streptophyta > Magnoliopsida > Poales > Poaceae > Avena > Avena atlantica. The sequence goes on along the minus strand of OU342735.1, from coordinate 118,339,978 downwards.
TTATGATGTAATATAATGCTCTGTGAGATCAGTAATTTGACTAATCGATGTACAACTACTTGTTACTTAGAAGGAAGTACTATCATGGATGAATGAGCGTAGGGTTTAGGAAAAAACTTACTAAGTAGGAGACCATGATCTATTGGATGGACAGGTCTAGGATTTAGAAATAAGGATTAAGGGGTTAGTACAATAAACAGTTCATTAGACCCTAAACCATATACCCTAATTCTATATTGTTCGGTACATAAGATTTTGTATACTATTAGATATGAGACAGTAATCCAGCCACGGGACATTGTATCAATTAAACCATTGTAGCATGCCAATTTAGTCAATGTTGCAACGTTGATGCACTTCACTTTCCCCACTCCTGCACTCTCCACTCACTACCCTCCTCTCTCTCCTCACCATCATCGATGCGTTTCCATGGCCGCATTCGCCATGTTGTCCTGGAACAATGAGGACGACCAGTCGAGCAGCGAAAGCTTTCTCTCCGATATCGAGTCTTCCCTCCCCAATGTGAGTTCCTCTGTTTTATCGGCAATGGTTAGGCATTGGTAATTAACTCGACCCAAGACTTGAAATGTGCATGAAATAGTGCTTATTTCTAGATTTTCGTTCCCTTATAGGTACCACTCACTATCTACGACCCCGATTGGGAAGGCCGAGATCTCGATTGGGAAGTACCATGTGACAATGGGCTAAAACTGAGGAAATATGTTGGATTTGAAGGCAGTAACACTAGAAGAAGGTTTTTGGGTTGTACAAATCAGGTTTGCTTTTGTTATGTACAATGGCGACATGAAGAAAATTGTTAGTGTTATGTTGATAATTAGGTCCCGTGTTTTTGTAGGTTGGCCTGGTGTGTAAAGTAGTAGAGTGGTGGATCTTGAGTGGCCAGACACACTTAAGAAATGTTTGGCCCAGTTGTGGGATATGTATGAGCTCAAAAGGTCGGGGAGATCTATAGATGAATGTGATGTAGCAGCAAAAAATTACAAGCTCTCGATAGGAAATAAGGAGCTGGAACAGGAAATCAAGCATAAGCGGTCAGAACTAAATGACACAATCAATGGGATCTTGGTGGTGGGAACTGCATGGAAGCTTCAAAAGGCAGAAAAGGAGAGGGATCAGCTCATCGAAGAGAATACGAAGCTAGAGTACTGCATTGCGGATCTGTTGAAGGATCTAAAGAAGGAGCGCGAGGTGAACAAGGACAAGCTACAGAGGATCAAGGAAATTTTAGATGAATAATTTGTGCCATGGAAATATCTGAAACTAGTTAACTGTAAGACTTGCAATTGTGATATCTTAACTAATCCAAACTCAATCCTTGAGAAAAATAACCTTTCAGAAGAAAGCATAGTTTGCATAGAGAGAGGTCCATGTTTACAAAATCACTACTACATGGATAAAACATGATTTGGTCCGTCAGAACACATACTTTGCAAACTAATTTCAGAAGAACTTATAGTTTGCACTGAGCCTGGCGCGGAGATGCTCGTTTTCCTTCGTGAGAACCTCCAGTTGGAGGGTCTTTTGATTAGGTCCGCTTTGGTTTTCACCTACTTCCTTAGTACTTGGACATGCACCTCCCGCTGGTTCAAGCGCTCCGTATGGGATGCGACAAGCTTATAAGTAAGCTTAAAATTATCCCCCATGAGCTCCTTGATGATCTCCTCCTTCGCACGCACCGAGGCGATACCTTTCTTGTGAAGTTCCTTCTAGCCGGCGATGTCCACTTTCAGATTCTGGCACTTGTCATAAATGATCGTGACTTCTTCTCTCATGCGATCATAGGCCAATTTCTGAAAATTTTGCTTCTCCATTTGGATGGCCATCTTGTCCTTTAGCCAAGTCGATAGTTCTAGGTTGAGCTTTCGCCTCTTCTGCTGCAACAAAAATATGTGGTTAGTTTCCATAATTTAAACAATTAACTAGTGTCAAAGTCATAATTTGAAGGACAAAACGATCTAGGATTGTTCAAAATTTAACAGAACCAACTAGTGGCACAGTCCTATTTCAAATGTCAGAGCAATATAGGATTTTTCCCAATTCAACAGGATAAACTAGTGGCAGATTCCAAATTTCAATGTTAGAGCAATATAGCCTTTATCCCAATTCAATAGGATAAAGTAGTGGCACAATCCTAATTTCAATTTCAAATCAACCTAGGACTATCTCCAACTAAGGGTTATGTAGGTTTTTCCAATGTAACCAAATAGTAGGCATAGTCATAATCTAATTCCAAGCTCAGATACATAATGGAAAGAAAGGATGACGTCCATTCATGAGAACACAAACCCATAATTCAGCTGGCAGGCAAGTAAGATAAACAGAGAAATAAGGAGTTGCTCCAAGATTCCTTAATTGCATGACATATATAAATTACAAAAGTAGTGGAGCATGAACAGAGATTCCTGCCCCCTCTACTCGGAATATGACCTTGGCATTGCCCGATACGCCTCCATCTTGGACGTTAGCTCCTCATTCTCCTTGTTTAGACTCTTGAGCATGGTGATACCTTGGCCCATGTCCTCCTTCATCCGTATCACTGCATTCTCTGCACGTCTCGGTGGCTTCGTCCAGCAAGAGGATGCATCTATTCTAGAGATTCTTCTTGTCACACATGAGCTTCGTAATTAACTTGATGGCCAGGTCTTGTTTGGACAAGCTGTGTGCGATTAGCTTCTGCAGCTTGTCGATCACCCTCTGTAGCTCGTCGCGCTCTACTTTGAGCCTCTTGATGTGAAGTGAAAAATCAAGAGTGATCTACATCTGCAGTGATAAACGCCTTCGAAGACGATCATTAGCCTGGGTTAGGGAGCGTGCACCTTGTAGTTGGTTGACTATATTGGCATTGATCATGGCCGCCTTGTCACAGCAATCGGGCTTCGCTTGTTGTGCATCGTTCATGTTATTTAAAATAGGTACTCTATAATTGTACTGCATCTTCTAGGTAAGCACAATATTCAAATCACAAAAACTCCAATGTGACTATGAAGAACAATATTGAATAAAAGGATTGAGCTTGGTCCCTACTTGGAGGCTACTTGCGGGAAGACACGATCTAATATTTCCACATTTAGAAGCTCAAAAATAAAAACAAATGCATGTCAACTTCATTATGAGTGGTAAAAAGTGTGGGGATTTCCTACCTCACTGAGCCGGGGAACATGGCCGAATGGGTCCTGCGACGCTGCCGCCATCCTGTTGGTTTCAGGGTCCACATCCGCCCTGGAATATGTAGCAGAGTGACAAGAAGACACATAAATAGACATAGAATAAGAAGAAAACATAGAAGAAGAAGAAGAAGACTGTACCGGGAGGAGCCCTCGCCTGCTAGAACATTCAGCGACATTGCTAGGAGCGATTGGGCCTCTCTGCGAGGGGGGATTGAGAAGCTGGTTGAGAAGGAAGTTTATGGTGGCGAGATCTCTCATTTCTCTCCGCGCGCACGATCGATTTGCCTTTATTCCGGGGAGCCATGGATAATGCAGATGGAGGAAGGTGGGGGCAGGAGGAAGAAGAAAGTGATGGGTGAGGGAGAATGGTCAAAGAGTCCAGTCTGTGCTTGCTTCCTTCTCAAAGAAGCGAGACTGGCAGAACCAGGGAATGAAACCCCACAGTCCACACGATGGGACTTGATGGGACTCGATTGGACTGGATTTAATGAGATGGATGGTTCAGTGGGGTCTTTAGCGCGCGCCGCCTAATACCCCATGGATAAAGTGGTCGAGGTGATACTACGAGGGAGGAATTAATTGCGGGCTGCACGTCTAGGGTGCGTGCGTGCTTACGAGCGTCCAACACGTGTGCAAGGGGTTGGCATGACGGACGCAACTGCTACACGTACACAATATTCTGAAACATTGAACTCCACATCAACATGCACACATTGGACACTTCCTGAGGCTGCCATAGCGTGCATTTTGTGATTTTTTATGTGAAAACACTCCCAATACGTAGATATTTTGCGATGTAGTACAATTTTTACGTGACTAGACTACGAGTATGCTCCTCGCGCCCCTTATAGGATCGGCACACAACTCTGCATACCCGCCATCACGCATTTCCGAACAACTTCCTTGCGCAGGATGGAATCGTGCCATGGCAGTGGAAGATCCTTGCCGATGGCCGACCGTCCTGTGTCACCTGCTCGTCGCGGCATCGGAGGACACCGCCTTTGCCGACAACATCGACGATGAGTAATGTTTTGTTGTTTGTATTGTTATATATATATATATAACTGCCATTTCCTGCATTGTGATTGTTGTAACTACCATGTTGTACTATAATATTGGGTTGTTGGTACTGTAACAATTTCATGCGGCCATTAGATCAAAGAGAATCAAGTGTTGGCGGGCACGATCCGCGTGACAACTGTCTGACCAATCAGGACGTGCTAGTTTCTAGGTGAGCTATAGAACGGGCTTTTCTGAGTATTAGTGACTAGCATAGAGGGCAAAACTGAGGATGTCTATCAAGTGTGAGTTAACCTGGATTTCAACCCTAGATTCCTCCCTCTCTGCCTAGAACATGGAACCACTCCATGGATTGAGCCCAAACCCGGCGCCTAGCTCCCTCTCGGCATCACAAGCAACTTCTCCAACTAGAGATTTCGTGGTCATTTGGAGAAATCTTGACTTTCCATTTTCTGAACCCGAAAAACTTGTGTTTTTCCAAAGAAGGTGCAAGATTATGGTGCTCCCAGGGGCCCGAGGCAATTTCCCCGCATTCTACACCATGGTGCATGGCCCTTCCCGGGAAGTGGGTATTTATCTCATGGTGCAAGTATATACTGTATTTTTTTGAGTTACGGCCCGGAAAATGCGGTTTCTAACAGTATGTACCCTTTAAGAAACTCTCAATTTTCAGGGAAAAATGGTTTGGGGTGCCCCATGGGGTACCTAGGATGGATGCATGCCTCGGTCCAAGATTGCACCGACCTTTGCATTGCCGCGGCCGCCGGGGGGTTTCGCCGTTTTTTGGGCAGCACCAAAAAAATATAAAAAATATAAAAAATCTCCTGGAGCCCTTGCATGTGACCCACCGCCCTCATCAAATCATAAGCAAGGCATACCAGGTCCTTTGGAACCCAAAGGCACCACCAGGATGTCTACCAATGTGAGTTAACATGGCTTTCAATCCTATATTTCCCCCCTCGCTGCCCAAAACATGGAACCACTCCATGGTTTGATCAGAAACCCGACACCTAGCTCCCTCTCGGCATCGCAAGCAACTTCTCCAACTACAGATTTCATGGTCATTTGGAGAAATCTTGACTTCCCATTTTTTGAACCCAAAAAACCAGTGTTTTCCCAAAGGAGGTGTAAGATTAGGGCGCGCCCAGGGGCCTGAGGAAATTTTCACGAATGCTACACCATGGTGCATGGTCATTGCCATGAGGTGGGTATTTATCTCGCGGTGTAATCATGTACTGTATTTTTTTTAGTTACGGCCCGATAAATGCGGTTTCTAACTGTATGTACCCTATAAAACACACTCAATTTTCAGAGAAAAATGTTTTAGGGTGCCCCATGGGGTACCTAGGCTAGATGCATGCCTGGGGTGCAAGATTGCACCGACTATTGCGTTGCGACGGCCGCCGGCGGGTTTCGCTATTTTTTTGGGCAGCACCAAACAAAATCTAAAAACAATACAAAAAATATGTGAAAATAGCTCATGTAGCCCTTGCATGTGACCCACTGTCCTCATAAAATCATAAGCAAGGAATACAGAAAGGAACCACCAGGATGTCTATCAAGTGCGAGTTAACATGGCTTTCAACCCTAGATTCCCCGCTCGCTGCCCAGAACATGGAACCACTCCATGGTTTGAGCCCAAAACCGGCTCGTAGATCCCTCTCGGCACCGCAAGCAACTTCTCCAACTAGAGATTTCGTGGTCATTTGGAGAAAACTTGACTTTTCATTTTATGAACCCAAAAAACTGGTGTTTTCCCAAAGGAGGTGCAAGATTAGGGCGAGCCCAGGGGCCCGGGGAAATTTCCATGCATGCTACACCATGGTGCATATCCATTCCCGGGAGGTGGGTATTTATATCATGGTGCAAGCATATACTGTATTTTTTTTTGAGTTACGGCCCGATAAATGCGGTTTCTAACTATATGTACCCTATAAGACCTTCTCAATTTTCAGGGAAAAATGGTTTGTGGTCCTCCATGGGGTACTTAGGCTGGATGCATGCCTGGGTCCAAGATTGCATTGACCGTTCCGTTGCCGCGGCCGCTAGCGTGTTTCGCCTTTTTTGGGCAGCACCAAATAAAATCTAAAAAAATGAAAAAAAAAATGTGAAAACAACTCCTGGAGCCCTTGCATGTGACCCACAGCCCTCATAAAATAATAAGCAAGGCATACCAGATCGTTTGGAACCCAAGGCACCACCAGGATGTATATCAAGTGTGAGTTAACATGGCTTTCAACCCTAGATTCACCCCCCTCGCTGCCTAGAACAAGGAATCAATCCATGGATTGAGCCCAAACCCGGAACCTAGCTCCCTCTCGGTATCACAAGAAACTTCTCCAAATAGGGATTCCGTGGTCAATTGTAGAAATCTTGACTTTCCATTCTCTAAACCTAAAAAACCGGTGTTTTTACAAAGGAGGTTCAAGGTTAGGACGTGCCTAGGGGCCCGAGACAATTTCCATGCCTCCTACACCATGATGCATGGCCATTCCCGGGAGGTGGGTATTTATCTCGTGGTGCAAGCATATACTGTATTTTTCTGAGTTATGGCCTGGTAAATGCGGTTTCTAACTATATGTACCCTACAAGACAATTTCAATTTTCAAGGAAATTTTTTTTGGGGAGCCCCATGGGGTACCTAGGATGGATGCATGCCTGGGTCCAAGATTGCATCGACCGTTGCGTTGCCGCGGCCGCCGGCGGGTTTCGCCTTTTTTGGGCAGCAACAAAAAAATCTAAAAAAATAAAAAAAAGTGAAAACAGCTCCTGGAGCCCTTGCATGTGAGACACTGCCCTCATAAAATCTTATGCAAGGCATACCGGGTGCTTTGGCACCCAAGGCACCACCAGGATGTCTATCGAGTGTGAGTTAACATAGCTTTCAACCCAAGATTCCCCTCCTCGCTGCCTAGAACATGGAACCACTCCACGGATTTATCCTGAACCCAGCACCTAGATCCCTCTCGGCATCGCAAGGAACTTCTCCAACTAGAGATTTCATGGTCATTTGGAGAAATCTTGACTTTCCATTTTTTGAACCCGAAAAACCGGTGTTTTCCCAAAGGAGGTGCAAGATTAGGGCACGCCCAAGGGCCCGAGGCAATTTCCACGCATGCTACACCATGGTGCATGGCCATTACCGGGAGGTGGGTATTTATCTCATGGTGCAAGCATATACTGTATTTTTTAGTTACGGCCCGATTAATACGGTTTGTAACTGTATGTATCCTATAAGACACTCAATTTTCATGCATGGCCAATCCCGGGAGGTGGATATTTATATCATGGTGCAAGCATATACTGTATTTTTTTAGTTACAGCCTGGTAAATGTGGTTTCTAACTATATGTACCCTATAAGACACTCTCAATTTATTAGGGAAAAATGGTTGGGTCCACCATGGGGTACCTAGGCTGGATGTATGTCTGGGTCCAAGATTGCACCGACCGTTGTGTTGCCGCGGCCGCCGGCGGGTTTTGTCTTTTTTTTTGGGCAGCACCAAATAAACTCTAAAAAAATAAAAAAATGTGAAAACTGCTCCTGGAGCCCTTGCATGTGAGCCACTACCCTCATAAAATCATAAGCAAGGCATACCAGGTCCTTTGGCACCAAAGGCACCACCAGGATGTCTATCGATTGTGAGTTAACATGGCTTTTAACCCTAGATCCCCCCGCCTCGCTGCCCAGAACATGGAACCACTCAATGGATTGAGCCCAAACCCAGCACCTAGCTCCCTCTCAGCATCGGAAGCAACTTCGTCAACTAGAGATTTCGTAGTCATTTGGAGAAATCTTGACTTTCCATTTTGTGAACCCGAAAAACCAGTGTTTTACCAAAGGAGGTGCAAGATTAGGGCGCGCCCAGGGGCTCGAGGCAATTTCCACGCATGCTACACCATGGTGCATGGCCATTCCCAGGATGTGGGTATTTATCTCGTGGTGCAATCATATATTATATTTGTTTTGATTTACTGCCCGATAAATGCGGTTTCTAACTGTATGTACCCTATAAGACACTCTCAATTTTCAGGGAAAAATGTTTTGGGGTGCCCCATGGGGTACCTAGGCTGGATGCATGCCTGGGTCCAAGATTGCATCGACCGTTGCATTGTTGTGGCCGCCGGCAGGTTTTGCCATTTTTTTGGGCCAAACCAAACAAAATCTTAAAAAAAAAGTGAAAATATCTCCTGCAACCCTTGCATGTGACCTACTGCCCCCATAAAATCATAAGCAAGGCATAGCAGGTCCTTTGGCATCCAAGGTACCACCAGGATGTCTATGGAGTGTGAGTTAACATGGCTTTCAACCCTAGATCCCACCCCTCGCTTCCTAGAACATTGAACCACTCCATGGATTGAGCCCAAACCCGGCACCTAGTTCCCTCTCAGCATCGCAAGCAACTTCTCGAACGATAAATTTTGTGATCATTTGGATAAATCTTGACTTTCCATTTTCTGAACCCGAAAAACCGGTGTTTTCCCAAAGGAGGTGAAAGATTAGGGCGCGCCCAGGTGCTCGAGGCAATTTCCACGCATGGTACACCATGGTGCATGGCCATTCCCGGGAGGTGGGTAGTGATCTCATGGTGCAAGCATATACCGTATTTTTTTGAGTTACGGCCCAGGAAATGCGGTTTCTAACTATATGTAATCTATAAGACACTCAATTTTCATGGAAAATGGTTCGGGGTGCCTCATGGGGTACCAAGGCTAGACGCATGCCTTGGTCCAAGATTGCAATGACCGTTGCGTTGCCGCAGCCGCCGGCGGGTTTCACCTTTTTTTGGGCAGCACTAAACAAAATCTTAAAAAATAAAACTAATGTGAAAACAGCTCCTGGAGCCCTTGCATGTGACCCACTACCCTCGTAAAATCATAAGCAATGCATACCAGGTCCTTTGGCACCAAAGGCACCAGGATGTCTATCGAGTGTGAGTTAACATGGCTTTCAACCTTAGATTCCGCCCTCGCTGCCCAGAACATGGAACCACTCCAAGGATTGAGCCTAAACCGGGCACCTAGATCCCTCTCGGCACCGCAAGAAACCTCTCCAACTAGAGATTTTTGTGGTCATTTGGAGAAATCTTGAGTTTCCATTTTTTGAACCCGAAAAACCGGTGTTTTCCCAAAGGAGGAGCAAGATTAGGGCGCGCACAGGGGCCCGAGGCAATTTACACGCATGCTACACCATGGTGCATGGCCATTCCCGGGAGGTGGGCATTTATCTCATGGTGCAAGTATATATTGTATTTTTTTGAGTTACGACACGATGAATGCCATTTCTAACTGTATGTACCCTATAAGACACTCTCAATTTTCAAGGAAAAATGGTTTGGTGTCCCCCATGGGGTACCTAGGATTGATGCATGCCTAGGTCCAAGATTGCACCGACCATTGCGTTGCCGCGGCCACCGGCGGGTTTTGCCATTTTTTTGGGCAGCACCAAACAAAATCTAAAAAAAAATGTAAAAACAACTCCCGGAGCCCTTGCTTGTGAGCCACTACCCTCATAAAATCATAAGCAAGGCATACCAGGTCCTTTGGCAACCAAGGCACCACCAGGATGTCTATCGATTGTGAGTTAACATGGCTTTCAACAAGTTGAGTGTGCCTAAACAAAGTGATAGAGCTCACGGGGAAATGGCAACTCTCCCACCCACCCACCCATGGCGATTCCTTGGCGATCTAGGGTTTTTCCTCCCTCTCCACTTCAATGGAAACCCTACTCCACTGGGATTTTTCTCCTGGCCAGGCTTTGGCTAATCAGGTGCGCCGGCACTTTGGATCTACGGTTCACTTCCTCCCTTCATTGACTGCCAATGAGTTCTTCTTGGTGGTTTCCTTCTCCGCGGCCTCTTTTCCTTTGAATGTTGAATCTATGGGTCTTGCTCTTCAATGTTGCATTGGTGGAATCGCTGCTAGATTCAATGTTTTTCAATTAAGTGATCGAAGATTTCGGTTCTCTGTTGCTTCAAACAAAGTGGGACACTTCATCTATGGTTTGAGAGATAGAGTCTGGCCTGATTTTGTGTGTTACTTCAGTTTGTCGGGGTACTCAACCGCAGATCTCTGGATTCACACATGATCATTCGTTTTTTGGATTACCCTTTGATGATAATATGAGGATCTCTCCCACTAATCCAGTCCGATTTAAGCCAAATTTGGACTTCCTCAAGAAAAGTGTTGCACTAGATTATCATTCGGATTCATCACATGAATTGGCTAAATTTGGTTTTCATCAACATGGCCCTCCCGTGATATCTTCGTTTGGATCTGATCAGGCTAGGCCTCTATTCTTTGGAAGTTTCTCTGATCCTATTTTGGTGGATCATGAACATGATCATAAGGAAGTTTTTACTGGTTCAAAGTTTGTACGTAATTTCTGCATGCAACTGCCTCCTGTCACGTTAGAGAAGATTGAAGATACGAGACAGGCTCTTTACTCTGACCAAGACATCATGCATGCTTTGGAATTGAAATTTGTCCCTAACAAAGCTCTGGTTTTTGAAATTCTGGGACGTTGCTCAAATTTGGAGATCGTGATCATCTTGTGGATTCTTGCCAGGAATGTTGCGAGTGTAATTTTGCTCTGGGCCATAAATGCTCGAATTGTTCTAATCTGTGCAGCCCATGGTGTGTTAAATGCTTAATATCGGGTCACCTGGCGAGTAAGTGCGTCTTGGGCTGGCGTTGTCGGAAATGTCATTTATTGGGCCACTGGGCCAGGGATTGCCCAAAGAGGATACGAAGGGTTTGGCAAAGAAAGAAATCAGCATTAGACAATCAGGCCGATATTCCTGGTCGGAATATCTGGGTAGTTAAGAAGCAGCCAGTTTTTTCACCTGGAGTTTCACCCCCCTTCTCCTACCGCTTCATCTCCTTCTCTGTCGGCTGACGAAGTTTCTCTCTCCACCGCAACAATGGATAACTTCCCTGTGAACCCCTTAGATTTTCTCCCCAATGGCTTGACTATTGATCTGGGGCCAGTGGATCGCTTGGTGAGGTCTCATATGGTGGTACCAGCCGAAGCTCCCCTGCAGCATGACCGAAAGGTAATTGCTGAGACCAACAGATTTATTCCGATTCAGCTTAGAGAAGACTACAGGGTTCAGGTGATGAATCTTCTCAATGAGTCTCAGCTGTTCGTCAGTCGTTTTGATGATCATCCTTTAGGACTTGGCATTTTTACTATGACTGAAACCCTGATTGCGGATGCTACAGTAGGAACAACCTTTGAGATTGTTGAAATTACCACTGTCACCTTTGTGAAAGACAATGAAGCCAGAAATATGCGTCTTACTACTTTTGGCAGGGAAACCTGGATTCAATTCTTAGCTTTTCCCCTTGATTATCAGACTAGCCAATATATTCATAGTGCTGTTCTGGATTTTGGTCTGTTGTCCATGTGGCATAATCCTAGAGGGGATGATAAGTCTGTGTTGGTCAAGGTGTGGATTGTTCATCCTAAGTTTGTGCCCAAAAGTTTGGTTATTCATCAGCTTGGTGGGGCCAGGCACTCCTGGACTGTTCCTGTTATTTTTCTTAGATGTGCAGACTGGAATGCCCATTTGCCTGAAATCTTGCCTCCTCCTGAAGATCCTGAACCTGATGATGGTAATCCCCATCCCATGCATGGTGAAGGTTTATCTACTGAACAGCTCTACAAAGAGCAACTTGACAATTGGAATCAACAGAATCAGATGCCTAGAGGGGGAAATGCTCAAGGTGGGCACATTGGAGGTATGAACAATGTTGCTCTGTTTCATCAACATGGACAATTTGTTCCTGCTCAAGTGATTGCTGCACTTTTTGATCATAATGTTGCACAAGATGAGAATTTTGTTGCACCAATGGAAGATGATGTTGTAGTAGTTCCAAACCCTCCTCTGATCAACTTTCAGCAAATCCTAGCTGCACAAGGGGTTTCTTTTCAAGATGGTGTGCCACCCCCAATCACTAATGTTCAGGACAGTCCTATGCAAGCTTGGCATGATAGTATATCTGATGTTTCTGATGGAAATTCTTCTGGTTCAGATTTGATGCAAGTTGACACCACCTTATCCATTAACTATGCTCTGGTTAATGACAACTTAATGAATGTCAGTTCTGAAATTTGGATGGCAAGGAACTTTGCTCAATCTGCCTTTAAGGATTTTTGTTTCCCCAACTTTGCTCTGGATAATGTCAAGATCCTTCCTATCCCTGTTTCTCTACCAAAGTTTATGCAGTTTGAATTGGTTGATGAATGGGAGTTACTGCTTCTTTCAAGGAAGGGGAAGGTGATGAGCTCTGATAAAAATGTGATGTCTTCTGGTATGTTACCTTTTGCTAAAGCTGGCACAAAAAGGAAGATTCCTGTGCTTGATGATTCAGAAGTGGATTCCTTTGGGACACCTATCTCTACTAACCTAGTCAGAAGAAGCTCAATGACTACTACATACAGGGGATTTAAGCCTAAAATAATTTGTGACTCCAAGCACACTAAATCTAAAGTGAAACCAAGGAAGATTCCAGAAGTGCAGGTTGTTGAAGTCACAGAGGAGACTGATATGATTCAGATAACTTCTGTCCATGTAAACATGATCTCTAACAGGACTCTTCTTGCAACTCCAATCCCAGTGCTCCACTATATTGGAATTTCTCTTTGTGGTGTTACTCAAGAAGATCTCACTCCTTTGAAGCTCATGGAAGGATGGCAGGAGAAGGAGAATGTTGACAGTGCCTAGTGCCTGTCTATTTCTATTTTGTTTTCTTTACCTTTGAGTTGTAATAATGTCACTACTTAAACAATGGGTTATTTTGTGCTAGAACATCAGAGGGATTAATGCTAGAGAGAAACAATTAGCCTTAATGAATGCTATTAATGTAAGTGGATGTTCAGTTATTTGCCTTCAAGAAACAAAAAAAGGAAGATTTTGATCTGAAGTTTATTAAAGCTTGCTGTCCAGCAAGATTTGATGAGTTTGTCTTTGTGCCTTCTGTGGGGGCTTCTGGTGGCCTCATTATTATATAGAATAGTTCAATTTTTTCTGGAATGGTCATGCATTGTGAACAATTTGCTCTCTCTGTTCATTTCACTTCAACCCATTCTGGACATTCCTGGACTTTAATTAACATCTATGGCCCTTGTAATGGTGAATTGAGGGAGAAATTTATAGAATGGATGTTTGAGGTGAATATTTCTGATGATGAAGACTGGATCTGAATGGGTGACTTTAATTTTATTAGGTCCCCTGCAAATAGGAATAAGCTTGGGGGGAATGTTAATGACATGCTTATCTTCCATGACTTCATTAGAGAGCAACATCTCACTGAATTGCCAATTAAAGGAAGAAAATATACATGGAGAAACATGCAACAAGATCCTCTGTTAGAGCAGCTTGATTGGTTTTTTAGTTCCATCCACTGGATAACTAGTTTTCCCAACACAGTTGTTTCAACACAAGGCAAACCAACCTCTGATCACACTCCCTGTGTTGTCTCTATTCAGACTAAGATCCCTGGCAGTAGGATTTTCAGATTTGAAAACTTTTGGGTAGCTCATCCTGGATTTTTGGAAGTTGTAGCAGAAAGTTGGAGTAAACCAACTCATAAATCCAATAGTGCTGCAAATCTTAATGCAAATCTTAAAAAGTTGAGATATGATTTGAAATTTTGGAGCAAATCAATTTCAAAGTTGTCCACTTGTATTGAAATACTAATAGAGTTCTCTCTGAACTTGATAACCTGGAGGATAGAAGACCTTTATTCTGTCAAGAAGCAAATTTCAGGAGAATTCTAAAAGCTCATCTAGCAAGACTATTACAGTACGAAAATGCTTGGAAGAAAAGATGCACAGTTAGATGGACAAAGTTTGGAGATGAGAACACAAAATTCTTTCATAATTTTGCTACTGAAAGATATAGAAAGAATAACATTGCCTCACTCAAACTTTCAGATGGTTCTTTTGTCACTGAGCATGCTGACAAAGAGCAAGCTATTTATCAAGTCTATAAAGAAAGATTGGGCACTTCTTCTCAGCTTGAGATGCTTTTTGATCTTCAACATCTGATTTCTCCAACTGAGGGCCATGAAGTTTTATCCATACCATTTACCAGGGAGGAAGTTGACAAGGTGGTGAAAGAAATGCCTAGTGATAAAGCACCAGGCCCATGGTTTTAATGGTCTCTTCCTAAAAATTTGTTGGCACGTCATCAAGGAAGACATCTATTCCTTATGTTTTCAATTTTATGAAGGAGATCTGAATCTAGAAAGTATAAATATGGGTCATATTACACTCATTCCAAATATAGGTTCACCTGAATCTGTCAATGATTTCAGACCAATCACTCTACTAAATTGTGTTCTGAAGCTGATCACCAAAATTTTGGCTAACAGGCTCCAGAAGGTAATAGTGAAAATTATTCATAAAAATCAATATGGTTTCTTAAAAGGCAGAAACATTCAGGATTGTCTTGCTTGGGCCTTTGAATTTCTTTATCAATGTGAAGCTTCTAAGAAAGAGATCATTTTACTTAAGTTGGATTTTGCCAAATCCTTTGACACCATTGATCATATGGCCATGATGAAAATTATGAAGCAGATGGGTTTTGATGATAAATAGCTAAAATGGATTGAAATTATTTTTGGCACTGGAAAGTCTGCTGTTTTTCTTAATTGAGTACCTGGGAGACAATTTCACTACAAAAGAGGTGTTAGACAAGGAGACCCTTTGTCCCCCCTAATTTTTGTTCTTGATGCTGAATTACTACAATCTGCAATCAATAATGCATTCAGAGAAAACATCCTCAGGGCCCCTTTCTCCCCCTGATTTTTGGCAGGATTTTCCAGTTGTTCAATATGAAGATGACACTTTGATTATAATGCAAGCAGACAAAGATCAAATTCAAATAATGAAAGGTATTCTTCACAATTATGCTGTTTCTACTGGTTTACAGATCAATTTTCATAAGTCTCACCTAATACCAATAAATCTGGCTGACAACATCTCTAAGGAAATTGCAGATATGTTGGGATGTGCAATTGTCAAAATGCCTTTCACTTATTTGGGGCTCCCTCTTGGCACCACTAAACCTACAGTGTATGACCTTATGCCACTGATTGATAGAGTTGAAAGAAAGGTGTCTACTTCATTCATGATGATGTCTTATAGTGGGAGAGTAACTGTCATTAATACGTTACTGGCTTCAGTTGCAACTTTCACAATGTGTGAAATCAAATTACCAGCTAAGATTGGTGGGGAACATAGAAAAAATTCAGAGACATTGTTTGTGGAACAAGAAAACTGAAGAAGGTGAAAAATGCAATTCTCTTGCTGCTTGGGATATGATCTGCAGGCCAAAAAGTAAAGGAGGTGTTGGCATCCTTAACCTTAGAATTCAAAATGAAGTCCTGTTGCTTAAATTCCTGCATAAGTTTTATAATAAGAATGACACACCCTGGGTCTCCCTAGTCTGGAATGCATACTACATCAACACTATTCCTCATGCTTCTAGGCCTTGTGGCTCTTTTTGGTGGAGAGATGTCTCTAGACTTTCACATTTATTCAAAGGGATAGCTAAAAGTTCTATTGGTAATGGGGCTAGTACACTGTTTTGGATGGACCAGTGGCATGAAACTATCTTAGAAGAGAGTCACCCGATTATTTACTCCTATGTAAGGAATGAAGATATATCTGCCCAAGATTTTTTAACAGCACACAGTTTATCACATCTCTTTTATCTTCCTCTGTCACCTGAAGCACTAGCTGAACTGAGAGCAATTCAAAATAGTTGCAGAGAGATACAACTAAGAGAGCATTCACATGACACTTGGAGTTATGTTTGGGGGGCCAAAGATTTCACTTCCAGCAAATATTACCAGTATAACTCCAGAAACCTAAACCCACACATATCCTTCAAATGGCTGTGGAAATCAAAGTGCACTGCAAAAGTGAAGTTCTTTGGGTGGCTGGTTCTATCTGACAGACTGAATACAAGAAACATGCTCAGAAGAAGGCATTATGCACTTGGGACTGGATATGACTGTTTAATGTGTAGTCATAATATTGAAGAAACAATTGAACACTTGCTTTTTCACTGCCCCTTCAGTCAAGCTTGTTGGGATTCAATTAACATATCTTGGTCTATGGATAACTCTAGACTTCAAATCATTGAACAGGGAAAAAAACTGGAATAAAAATGTATTTATGGAAATTACCCTTCTTGGATCCTGGAACATCTGGAAAGAGAGAAACAACCTCTGGTTTAATAACATACAACCCTGAGTTCAGGCTTGGAAGTGAAGACTGGTTGCTGATCTGTCACTGTTGATCCAAAGGACAAAGGAGGATTTACACCCACTCATCAAGAGCATTATTCTTAGTTTGTAAATCTTTTTGAGATCCTAGAACTTTCCAACCTGTCTTTTGGAGATCTTTTCTCCCCCTTTTTTGTCCTTATGTAAATATGTAACCTTATAGGCTCTGATTTATTATTAATGAAAATGAGGCAGTAGGAGCCTTTCCTACTATTATTATCCTAAAAAAACATGGCTTTCAACCCTAGATCCCCCGTCGCTGCACAGAACATGGAACCACTCCATGGATTGAGCCCAAACCCAGCACCTAGCTCCCTCTCGGCATCGCAAGCAACTTCTCCAACTAGAGATTTCGTGGTCATTTGGAGAAATCTTGACTTTCCATTTTCTGAACCTGAAAAATCGGTGTTTTCCGAAAGCAGGTGCAAGATTAGGGAGCGCCCAGAGGCCCGAGGCAATTTCCACGCATGCTACACCAAGGTGCATGGCCAATCCCGGGAGGTGGGTATTTATCTGGTGGTGCAAGCATATACTATAGTTTTTGATTTACATCCCGGTAAATAAAGTTTTTAACTGTATGTACCCTATAAAACACTCTCAATTTTTAGGGAAAAATGTTTTGGGGTGCCCCATGGGGTACCTAGGCTGGATGCATGCCTGGGTCCAAGATTGCATCGACCGTTGCATTTCCACGGCCGCCAGCAGGTTTTGCCATTTTTTGGGCAGCACCAAACAAATCTAAAAAAATAAAAAAAAGTTAAAATCTCTCCTGCAGCCCTTACATGTGACCCACTACCCTCATAAAATCATAAGAAAGGCATACCAGGTCCTTTGGCACCCAAGGCACCACCAGGATGTCTATAGAGTGTGAGTTAACATGTCTTTCAACCCTAGATTCCACCCCTTGCTTCCCAGAACATGGAACCAGTCCATGGATTGAGCCCAAACACGGCACCTAGTTCCCTCTCGGCATCGCAAGCAACTTCTCCAATGATAAATTTTGTGGTCATTTGGAGAAATCTTGACTTCCCATTTTCTGAACCCGAAAAACAGGTGTTTTCCCAATCTAGCATTCTACACCATGGTGCATGGCCATTCCCGGGAGTTTGGTATTGATCTCGTGGTGCAAGCATATATTGTATTTATTTTGAGTTACGGCCCAGTAAATGCGGTTTCTAACTATAAGTATATAAGACACTCAATTTTCATGGAAAATGGTTTTGGGTGCCTCATGGGGTACCTAGCCTGGACGCATGCCTTGGTCCAAGATTGCAATGACCGTTGCGTTGCCGCAGCCGCCGACGAGTTTCACCATTTTTGGTCAGCACTAAACAAATCTAAAAAATAAAACTAATGTTAGAACAGCTCCTAGAGCCCTTGCATGTGACCCACTGCCCTCATAAAATCATAATCAAGGCATACTAGGTCCTTTGGCACCAAAGGCACCACCAGGATGTCTATCAAGTTTGATTTAACATGGATTTCAATGCTATATTCCCTGCCTCGCTGCCCAGAACATGGAACCACTCCAAGGATTGAGACCAAACGCGGCACCTAGAACCCTCTCGGTAGCGCAAGCAACTTCTCCAACTAGAGATTTTTGTGGTCATTTGGAGAAATCTTGACTTTCCATTTTTTGATCCCGAAAAACCGGTGTTTTCCCAAAGGAGGTGCCAGATTAGGGCGCGCCCAAGGGCCCAACAAAATTTACAAGCATGCTACACCATGGTGCATGGTCATTCCGGGGAGGTGGGTATTTATCTCATGGTGCAAGCATATATTATATTTGTTTTGATTTATTGCCCGATAAATGCGGTTTCTAACTGTATGTACCCTATAAGACACTCTCAATTTTCAGGGAAAATGGTTTGTGGTCCTCCATGGGGTACCTAGGATTGATGCATGCCTGAGTCCAAGATTGCATCGACCGTTCCGTTGCCGCGGCCGCCAGCGTGTTTCGCCTTTTTTTGGCAACACCAAACAAAATCTAAAAAAATGAAAATAAATGTGAAAACAACTCCTAGAGCCCTTGCATGTGACCCACAGCCCACATAAAATAATAAGAAAGGCATAGCAGGTCGTTTGGAACCCAAGGCACCACCAGGATGTATATTGAGTGTGAGTTAACATGGCTTTCAACCCTAGATTCGCCCGCCCTCGCTGCCTAGAACATGGAACCACTCCATGGATTGAGCCCAAACCCGGCATCTAGCTCCCTCTCGGCATCGCAAGCACCTTCTCCAACTAGATATTTCGTGGTCATTTGGAGAAATCTTGACTTTCCAATTTTGAACCCGAAAAACCGGTGTTTTCCCAAAGGAGGTGCAAGATTAGGGCGCGCCCAGGGGGGCGAGGAAATTTCCAGGCATGGTACACCATGGTGCAAGCATATACTGCATTTTTTTGAGTTACGGCCCGTTGAATGTGGTTTCTAACTGTATGTACCCTATAAGACAATCTCAATTTTCAGGGAAAAATGTTTTGGTGTACCCCATGGGGTACATAGGATGGATGCATGCCTAGGTCCAAGATTGCACCGACCATTGCGTTGCCGCGGCCGCCGGCGGGTTTTGTCGTTTCTTTGGGAATAACCAAAAAAAATCTAAAAAAATATAAAAATGTGAAAGTAGCTCTTGGATCCCTTTCATGTGACCCATTGCCCTCATAAAATCATAAGAAAGGCATACCATGTGCTTTGGCACCCAAGGCAGAACCATGATGTGTATCTAGTGTGATTTAACATGGCTTTAAACCCTAGATTCCCCCCTCGCTGTGTAGAACATGGAACCTCTCCATGGATTGAGCCCAAACCCGGCACCTAGCTCCCTCTCGGCTTCGTAAGAAACTTCTCCAACTAGAGATTTCATGGTCCTTTGGAGAAATCTTGACTTTCTATTTTTTGAACCCAAAAAACCAGTGTTTTCCCAAAGGAGGTGCAAGATTAGGGCACGCCTAGGGGGCAGGGGCAATTTCCTCGCATGCTACACCATGGTGCATGGTCATTCCTGGGAGGTGGGTATTTATATCATCGTGCAAGAATATACTGTATTTTTTAGAGTTCGGCCCGATAAATGCAGTTTCTAACTATATGTACCCAATAAGAAACTCTGAATTTTCAGGGAAAATGGTTTGGGGTCCCCCATGGGGTACCTAGGCTGGATGCATGCTTGGGTCCAAGATTACATCGACCGTTGCGTTGCCACGGCCGCGGCGGGTTTCGCTGTTTTTTTGGCAGCACCAAACAAAATCTAAAAAAATATAAAAATGTGAAAACAGCTCCTGGATCCCTTGCATGTGACCCACTGCCCTCATAATATCATAAGCAAGGCATACCAGGTGCTTTGGCACCCAAGGCACAACCATCATGTGTATCGAGGGTGAGTTAACATGGCTTTCAACCCTAGATTCCCCCCTCGCTGCCTAGAACATGGAACCACTCAATGGTTTGAGCGCAAACCCGGCACCTAGCTCACTCTCGGCATCGCAAGAACGTTCTCCAATTAGAGATATCATGGTCATTTGGAGAAATCTGGACTTTCCATTTTCGAATCCGAAAAACCGGTGTTTTCCCAAAGGAGGTGCAAGATTAGGGCGCGCCCAGGGGGCCAAGGAAATGTCCACGCATGCTACACCATGGTGCATGACCATTCCCGAGAGGAGGGTATTTATCTTTTGGTGCAAGCATATACTGTATTTTTTTGAGTTACGACCTAGTAAATGCGGTTTCAAACTCTATATACCCTATAAGACACTCTCAATTTTCAGGGAAAATGGTTTCGCGTCCCCCATGGGGTACCTAGGCTGGATGCATACCTAGGTCCAAGATTGCACCGAGCATTGCGTTGCCGGAACCGCCAACGGGTTTCACTGTTTTTTGGGCAGCACCAAACAAAATCCAAAAAAAAATAAAAAAATGTGAAAACAGCTCCTGGGGCCCTTGCATGTGACCCACTACCCTCATAAAATCATAATCAAGACATACCAGGTCCTTTGGAACCCAAGGCACCACCAGGATGTCTATCGAGTGTGAGTTAACATGGCTTTCAACCCTAGATTCTCCCCTCGCTTCCCAGAACATGGAACCACTCCATGGATTGATCCCAAACCCGACACCTATTTCCCTCTCGGCATCGCAAGCAAATTCTCCAACAAGAGATTTCATGGTCATTTGGAGAAATCTTGACTTTCTATTTTCTAAACCCGAAAAACCGGTGTTTTCCCAAAGGAGGTGCAAGATTAGGGCGCACCCAGGGGCTCGAGGCAATTTTCACGCATGCTACACCATGGTGCATAGCCATTCCTGGGAGGTGGGTATTTATCTCGCGCTACAAGCATATACTGTATTTTTTTGAGTTACGACCCATTAAATGTGGTTTCTAAATGTATGTACACTATAAGACACTCTTAATTTTCAGGGGAATTTTTTTGGGGTTTCCCATAGGGTACCTAGGCTGGATGCATGCCTTGTTCTATGATTGCCTGGACCGTTGCGTTCCATCGCGGAACGGTGGTGGTCCTGTGCCATCGATCCTTGCAGGCCAACACTGCAGGCAGCGAGGATGCTTTTTGGCTGCCTCGTCTGGGTTTTATATGCCATGTACCGGATCCAGAACCTCCTGCAAGTGGATGATCACTAGGTTCTTCAAGCAAAGCCGTTGTCTTGCCCTGCTTGGAATCTACTCCTCGTACATCTTAGGAATGGTGTATGGATATTTTAGCCATGCCTTTACCTTGATGATCCATTGACACATGCCAAGATTTTGAAAAATTGGACTAGAAAAGAATTTTGAATTTGCATGTCATTCATAAAAAACTTCTTAAACAAAAATAAAGGACTAAAATCCTAAATAGTATATGCCACCTTGTTCCTAAAAGGAATTAAATTGGCTTTATAAAACCCCACTATTACTAAGGCAGCATTTATTGCTAAATATTAGCCTAGAATAATCTACTCAAATTTACAAAATTTTAGAAACAAGTTTGAACTCATTTGGAGTTTATATGTGAAAGTTATGAGGGAAACAAATAAATAGAAAATGAAAAAAAGAATAAAAAAACTAACGGGCCGGCCCACTATACGGACGGACCAGCCAAGCGCACAGGAGAATTCATCGATCCCGCGGTTGCTTTAATTTGCGTGCAAAATTGTTTTTTTCAAACTTATCTCTATTCAAACACTTATATCTTTTAATCTACAACTCCGAATCGACTTTCATTTGTTTCTACTTGTTTCCTACTCCAAGATATATGTCCTCACCGTCCTAAATCTCTATATAATCCCCCAGAGGCACATCTATATCAGTTTCCTTTCTTGAAATCCCAAATCTACACATGTCCAAATCTTATTTCGTTTATTCACCCATCTAGACTTCGTTGTTTGCCTTCGTATAAAACAAGAAAGTTGTAGATCTTGTCGAAATCTTTCAATCCTGACAAACCTCATCTCTTTTCATCCAACACAGCAGGAGAATTTCGCACCGCAATATTTCAGATATGATGGTGTAAATCCAAGATGTACTCGCGCTCGTTTCTTCGAATCCAAATTCGTTTGGTGAAAAGGTAGATTTAATGATTATCTATAACTTTCATGTTGAAAGTTTTTTGATTTGATCTACGGATTTGTATCTCTAATACAGATATGTTTGTAATATTTTCTAAGGCAAAATCGAGCCGATTTTGAGCCAACTTCTTTCCTAGCCACATGATCTCATCCCGACGGCCAATATTAGATCGTCTCGACGATGGGGTACGAGCCAACCGCATCTCGCTATGTCATCTGCCAGGTCAGCACCCGTCCACGTTAGCGTTGACCTAGCCAGTCAATGTTGACCCTCTCTTCCAAATAGAAAAAAAGGAATTTAAAATTGCAGAAAATGCATTAAACTTGTAAGATTCATATTAAATCGAATACATGTCTAAAAATTGCGTATAATATATCAAATTGAAGATAATTGCATTTAGTTTATTAATATAAGATTAGATCTAACTTTCGTGCTATAGTTTTCTGGAAATAAATTAAATAGTTTTAATGGCTTTTAGAGTATTAAATCCACAATAAATTATTTATGGGTGAGTAATATGTCTATAGAGAGCTACTCTAATGTAGATTGATAATATCAAATTATACCTAATCCTTGCATTAAATATTTACCATATTGATTTAATTAGTTTTGATGGGCTTATAAATCATTAAATTCATAGTAAATTATTTTCCTATCACAAAAATATAAATAATATACCGATGGAAAGCTAGTTCCAGGTAGATCATCAATACGTAATTGGTTCAGGAAAATACTGTAAGGTTCTTCTCTATTTTTTTAAACAAGTTAATACCCTTTTTGGAGTAATAAATTCATAAGAAAATAAATAACGTTCAGAAAATTGCAAATAATATGTCCCTGGAATCACAATCCAGTGAAGATTATAGATCTGATTTTAGTTTTACTTTTAGACAATAGAAAGTATTTAAATGATTTAAAATACATTAAGTACCTTTTAAATCATAAGAAAAGATATACAACTCTGATTATGGTGAATCCAATTCCTACTGGTTCGTATTAATGTCATCTCTCCATTAAACTTCAGATATAGATTTAATTCGACAATAAGAATAGGCGTTACAATAGAACTATTAAAACCCATATATTGGCAATCAGGATTTAATAATAAATATTTTATTGCATTAAAACACTTCATGCATGCATCATGTGATCTAATAATGTTCAGAGAACTAAAATACAACCATCATGACTTATTAAATTGTCATGCATGCATTTGTGCATTTGTTTATGATTGTATGGTTGTTTATGTTGTATGAAATTGTTTGATCGATAGATTGCGAGGAGTGCAACATGTGTGATTGCAATGAGTGCTTGAACTACTTCAGCTGCAACCAAGGCAAGTAATTGCTAATTTGTTCATGAATATTGTCCTACTATTTTCAATGCATTGTGGTGTATTTTGTAGATGTATGAATAGGAACTACTATCGCTATGCTATGTCCTATTATGTGGTAGGGATCTCTTGTAGTTGAGACACCGTTGATAGATGTTCTTAGACGTGCTATGATAGACGAGGGCTGGGTTACATCACTTGAAAGTTGTTTCTAAAGTATTAATTTATGAAAACTGAAAACAACTTAATCAATGAACCTCCTGGGTGTGATGGGATTGACATTTTTTGGTGGTATCATTGTGGAAAGGCACCCAGGTATCAAGGGAAAATGATTGGCTTCTTTATTTTGTAGCTTACGTGTACAACCATGTGCCAATAATGAGATGGGTGGTGGGTTGGACTTAGTAGATTGTGGTAAGTCGAACCCATGTAGACAGAGATGTAGACTTTTAGTAGGTTGGTACGGTGCGTGTCAGGTTTGGGGAGCTACTTCCCGAACGAGAATTTTAACATGCGGCCCGAAAGTTCAGACACCAAGGCAACGCGGGGTCCAAGTTGCGTGTAATCTCGCGGAAGTGCTGTAGTAGCTTCGCCAATTGTCGAGAGGGTCCAAATGGGGGTAAATACAAATCTAACAGCCAAACGATCGTTTGAACCAGTCAACAAACGGCTGAACTCAAATCCCGTCGTTAGGTCAACTCTTCTTGCATTGACCCATCAGTATTTCCCGTTATCCTTTGCGGTTGTGGACTAGTTTACCCCTACGAGTACTAGATCTTCTTCTCTGCTCTTCTCCCCTATTATTCCTCTCTTCATTACCTTGCTTAGCTCCGGCTATTGGTCTCCAGATCGGAGCTTGCCGTTGCTCTCCATGCGTCCCCGCCATGGCCAGTCAATCACCCACGCCCTTAATCGAAGCTCGCCGCCGTTGCCCTCACATCGTTTTTCCTAGTCGGCGTGTCAGAGCTTCACGTCCCCAGCCTAGCCTCGCGTCGCTGCCTAGAACTTCTCGCACAACAGAGCGCGTCTGGCTGGGCAATCCAGACCGGCGACCGGCCTCAGGCGGTTGCATGTTGTCGCACACCCAAGGCATGGTAGCCCTGGCAGAGGAGTTCAACGACAACGCTCTCATGGACACTATGTTGGGCACGCATCCCGTCGTGTCGCCGACAGACTTTTTGTCGGCTTTCAGGTCTCGTTTTGGGATCAGAAGAAAAGTGGTCAATATTGAGGTATGCCCGCTGCCATTCGATTTCTTCGTCCGGTTCACCCACGTCTCAGACAACGAGCGTGTTCTGCATTCTTCCCATTATTTCGAGTGCTGTGGGGAGAAAATGAGCTTCCTGTGTTGGCATCGCGCCTGTGGGTGGGATGATCACTTGGGGCAGCTTCGATTCTTCTCTAAACTCGGCTTTGATGGCCTCCCTTTGCATGCTTGAGAATTGGAGGCCCTCAAGCAGGACGTCAGTAGCCTTGGCGGTGAGCTGGTGGAGATTGTGCCACCGAGCGACATATGGATCATTGAGGTAAAGGCGTGGCTGAAAGATCCAGACACCGTTCCTAAGATGTACAATGTGGAGATTCTAGGCAGGGCAAGAGGATAGCTTTGCTGGAAGCACCCGGTGATCATCCACCTTCAAGAGGTTCTGGATCCGGTACATGGCATTCAGGACCCCAGCGAGGCGGCCAGAAAGCGTCCTAGTCGCCTGCAGTGTTGGACTGGTAGGATCGATGGCAGAGGACCACCACCGTTCCGTAACGGAGCGCATGGTTTCGATGGGGGGACCGGGCGTGGATAGGCTGGTGGTTCTGATTTCCCTCGAGTGAAAATAGAGGTTTAGTGAATCTGAAAGATCGCTGACTTGAGAGTCGAGCATGTAGTATGCCTTATGTAATAGTTTGAACTTCTATAGTATGTGTGGCTACTGAATTTGTAATGTGTGTCTACTGAATTCGTAGTATGTGTGGATAATGATTTCATAGTATGTGTCTAAATGCTGTCTGAATCTTGCATGAATAAACCACCCAAGATCAGTTCATAAAATTCTGTCTGAATCTTGTCTGCATCGGATAAGTATGACAGTAAACTAAATTCAACCGCCGGTAGTAATTGAATAAATATATAAATCTTGATAGTATTTGGTTACTTCCGAACTAGTTCCATACTATAGTATGGGATAGCTGTGCAAAAGGGGTTGTTGCCTCTACAAAAGGCATTCTACAGAGCTAGTCTCTAAACTTAACTGTTCTACACTAAAGAAACTACAGATCTCCACCATAAAAGTTGACTAGACAATTGCCTTGAGAGGACGGAAGTTCAGCGATCGTTCAACCACAACTAATCTTTTTCCTTCCCGCCAAACTTCAAGAGATCTGCAATGTTCATGCACTAGTTGACGCGCTTGAACTAGTCCCAGTTCAGTACGAACAGCCGCGTCGCCGCAATGATTTCTTTGAAGGTGAACTCCGGCTTCTCATGGTAGGGATCGTAGGTCCCTGTGAATCTGAACCTGAATTCCGGCGCTGAACTGTTGCCCATCGTCGGCTCTAGCTGTCGAACACTCCAACAAGGTGAGTGTAGATGGATGCACGCCTCCACGGTGTGGCCGCCGACGGTGCGTAGGATGGATAGTCTTTACCGCTGGCGGCGTGCTCCCATATTGCCCCACGGTAAGGTCGCCCGCGCCGAGGCATGGAGGCAAGAGTTTGTTGACCTTGGTGCTGCCCTGTTCAGGGGTTTTTTTCCTCGATGGCAAGCTCGCAGGAATGCTTCAGAACGTACCTTCTTTCTCATGCGCAGAGAAAACAAAAATGCCGCTGCGCGCATTCTCCATGAAGCTCGTTTGGCCCTTCTCGACACCGCGGCGGCATTCGCCATTGCCTCCGCCCCTGTTGCAGATGCAGCACATTCTGCGAAATCAACCATCTCGGATGGCAATGGAAGACCGGCCTTGTAGTACAGCTACATGGCCTTCCTCAGAGGGGCCAAATAGCCAAGCTTCGGCCGCGGCCGGGGCGGCGCCGGCTTCTTCGTAGGAGGGGCCATATCTAAGCTTCCTAAGAGTGTATCTTATTTATTCGAAACTAGTTCAACTAACTGCTGAATCTTTATTTCCCTTTCTCAGCATAAGAGTGCTAAGATATTAAAAATACAGGTCGTGGCAAGCAACCGGATCGGGCAATGTACCAGGTCAGGGTTCCATTTTAAGTATATTTATGAGTGTGTCCTTAGTTGTGTCCAGAAATTTTGCATGTGCCACTATGATCATAGAATTGTAACAACACCATCAAAAACAGGGGAATAGGACGTGATGTTTTACTGACTGGTGGGACCCGCAACCTCGACCATCGACAACTCACATCCTAGGTTCGAGGATTAGTGCTCCCCATTATTCTGTGATTTTCCATATTCTGTTGCTCGCTTGCAGCTCCACTCTGCTCCACCGCACTGGTCTTGCACGCCGCCACTTCGTCCCCTCCGTCAACACTCTCGTCCTCCCATCATCCCCTACCCGCCCTGCCTTGCCCCCTTGCCCTGTATCCTTGCCTCTGTTGTCGCCCAGGAGCTTCTGGGAACAAAAATCGTTTGGTGGGCGCTAGGTTCTCGTGCAACGATAGTGGTTTCTGGATCCCGCACGGAAATAGATCTTGCGTGGCCGGAGAAGACAGAGACAGGTCCTTCCCGGACGAAGAGTGGGGAGATAAACCCTTCAAGGCTGGAGAACATGGAGGAGCATGAAACAGGGGAAGAGGATGTGGGGTGCAAAGCTTTGGTGCTCTGGAGCCCATTGAACGTGTCGTACATCGTCCCTGAAGGGTAAGAACTGCAATTCCATCTCTGCATCTCCAAATTAGCGTTTCTAGTCCGTGTTGATGGAGAGTATCTATGTTGGTGACCGTAGGACGTTTGCTTCATCTAGATTTCTTTTGAAGATTCGGCATGGGTGTCAGACTGAAACCTTGTCTAACGGTAGAATCGTAGTTACCAGTGGATTTGATTATCGGCTGACAGTAGACGCGGAGGACATAACTCTAAGTGACTTGCACATGCAATTTGGCAAGTTTCCCATTGGCCAGCATGATGAATTCATAATCAGGTACTACGACACAAATTCGCATACTTTCTGTGATGTTAGAACTGAGGAGGCTCTGGCCATGATGTGGAGTAAACACCTCGGCACGGGGACTGTGCTGATGTTTGTGCACATCGTTACCAAAGATACTGGGGAAGAGACTGTCCTGAATGATACCAGGCCGTGTGGAACACGCACAGAGCAGACTCTGTTTTCGATACCGAGCGCGACCGACCAGCCTTTCGTTGAGCATGAAGACATCGACATGTGTGGCGGTCAGGGTGATTTTGTGCTCAAAGATGATGATGATGATGAGAAAGCATATCCAGATGTGCCTGCTGACCCTGATAGGATGGAGAGTCAGGAATATTTGGTTGATTCGAACTACGAGCCTGACTATGGGACTGATGAGGAAGAGGAATGTGAGGATGCGGAAATGGGATGCAGATACGATGATGAAGACGAGGACAGGCCAGTGATACACTTTGATAGGGACATCCCTACAATTGATGAGGGGACTATCTTTCATACTGTGGAGGAATGCAGATATGCCGTTGCTACCTATGCAATAAGAGTTGGGTTCGAATTTATCATTGAAAAGAGCAACCAAAAGATATTTAGGGTGCATTGTAGGGAAAGTAAGGTGTGTAAATGGAGATTGCATGCATCTCCAATGCGGGGTGGACACCCATTTCAGGTTGCAATGGCTACATTTAGTTTCGGTCTTTCTCATATTTGTTCTGCTGTTGAGTCCTCTGATTTATTTTATTGAATGCAGATCAAGGTAAACATGAAGAAACAAAACTTCCCTAATACTTCTTTAAGTGATAAAGTTAGACCGGTGTAAACCAAGTGAATTGCTCCTAAGGTACTTGACTGGGTGAGGCAGGATCATAGCATTGGACCTGCTGAACTCAGAACTAAGCTTAGCAAAAAGTTTAACGTTCTGATTCCTTACCATAGAGTCTTTGATGGTAAGGAGATGGCTCAAGACTTCATTCAGGGCAAGTGGACTGACAGTTTTCACATGTTGTATAGTTTCAAAGCTGAGGTAGAGAAGACATCACCTGGTAGTGTTGTTGACATTGATTATGAGGTTGTGAAAGGAAGGGAAAAGGTCTCAAGGGGGGAAAGTATAAGAAGGCGGATAAAAAATGCTTCAGGAGATGTTTTGTCTACCTGAAGGCATGTTGGAAGGGGTTCCTACACGGCTGCAGGCCATACTTGGCAATAGATGCAACTTCTTTAACATGGAAGTTTAGGGGACAACTTGCTACCGCTTGTGCTATGGACGTGCATAAATGGCTTTTCTTGAGGGTCAATCGATTGAAAGCTGGACATGGTTCATGTAGAGACTACGTGCAGTAATTGGTCATCCTGGAGGCTTGGTGATACACACTGGTGCATGCAAGGGGCTTCAGAATGCTGTTGATGTTGTGTTTCCTGGGGTTGAGCAGAGGGAATGCATGTGGCACCTTGATACTAGCTTCACGAAGAAGTTCAAAGGAAATACCTTTGAAGACAACTTGTGGCGATC
The DNA here is from genome assembly GCA_910589765.1 of Avena atlantica. Classification (NCBI taxonomy): domain Eukaryota; kingdom Viridiplantae; phylum Streptophyta; class Magnoliopsida; order Poales; family Poaceae; genus Avena; species Avena atlantica. Next base: position 118,310,968 of record OU342735.1, on the reverse strand, counting down.
AGCATATACGTACACCCCAAGAACGCATGCTACTTACATGCAAAACTTGTATACTGTGGATCATAACAAGTTATGGGCCAGAAGCAAGTTTGGTGAGTTAAGAAAAGTGGATTTTGTTTACAATTGTTATTTTGTTAGATGCAATAAGACAATGTATAATGGTGAAGATAGATTTTAGGCAGAGAATTTGTGCGAGAAAAATTGTAGGCCATAAAATAATTCCAAAGGTGGTTTTATTACTGAATGCATGAACTAGGGCAATGAGAACGATAAAGACGAGGATGGTCAGAAGTTCCAATACATTGGCTGAGGTTTATGCACAAGACAAGCACGCAACTGAATGGAGGTTTACTGTAGACATTGGTAATAAGACTTGTTCATGAAGGAAGTGGCAGGTTACTGTTCTGCCATGCCACCATGCACTGCACTTCATCTTAAATCTGAGAGGTACAGGTGCTAAAATAGAGAACTATGTTCATAACTATTTCTTCGTGGACAAGTTTGCTGCAACTTATGCAGAAAATGTACCTCCTATTTGATGATGAAAATGATTGGGAGATAGTCAATCCAGGGTTCAAACTCGAACCACCAGTTCTTAGGAGGCCACCTGGGAGGCCTAGAAAGGAAAGGACCGAAGCCTTCACCACAAAAGGTTCGAGACTAGGAGAAAGGAAGCGGAACTGCAAACGGTGTGGAGGGTTGGGCCATATCAAGAGGCTATGCAAAAACGCAGTTCCACGTGATTTCGGAGATGCTGACCTTGTCCCCGTTCACATCACGCAGGAACAAGATGAGGCTTCTCAGGCAGAACTAGATGAAGCGCATCGAGATGACATGGAGGAAGTGCTGCATGTGAAGGAAAACGGCGATGTGCATGTGGAGTTAAACGTTTGTAAGCAGCAATTGGCCGAGGACGTGGACGTGATGGCGGGGATAGGGGCGAAAAGAAACAAAAGGGTAAGCGGGAGCGGAAGGGAAACGGTAATAATGGAGTTGAGTTTGAATATGAAGAAGTTGCTAGGGTGATTGAGGATGTTCTTGAGGATCTTTCGGCTAACTGCAGGAGAAACAATAAATACCTATCAATCTCATATCTGTAGGATTCTCCGGACGAAAGGTAAGCTTGAAACTAGTTTTACTTGACATTTTGATCATTTTTGTTTCTGTCCTCATCAACTGTTGTTTAGTGCAACACGCGATTGAACAGTAATAAGAGGAGCGAAGAGGACGTGGCACAGTAACGTTGTTTCTTGAATTTTCATTGATATTTATTTATATCTGGTAATTGTAACGGGTATGTGATGTATGGTGTCGACCTGATTCGATGTCGTTAGATTGTACATTAATTTTTAAACTGATTACCCATAAACAATAGGGATTTCTATTTACGTGCCCTTGGTTCGTTAGTTGTACTCACTATCCCCAGCCCCTTAACTTTTCCTCACTTTTCCCCTCGCCATGTTAAGAAACCCTCGCGGGCGCTCGGACGGAGCGACGCTGTCAGGTCAAAGGCTTGACCGTTACATGCTGACTGGTGGGACCGCGTTGGGGTGGGTCGGGCGTTGAGAGTTACCTTACGAGGCCTCGACCGTTACATGCCTGACCAGTGGGGCCACGTTGGGACGGGTACTATATACGTGCTGAAGGGTGGGGGCGCATTAGGACGGGACTTGCATACGTGGTGAAGAGTGGGGCCGCATGGAGACATGTCGGACCGGCCATTCTCGCTCACCCAAAGCATTCACTTCCCCCCGAGCCTGGAACAACTCCCACACCGCTTCTCCGATGCCCCGCCGTCGTGCCCTCCTAACTTATGTCGTCCTCGGCCCCAGAGCCGCCCCCTCCCCTAGCCGTGGAGCCTACTCCACCTCCGGCTCTACTCTCTCCCTTGCTATATCTACCCCTTTCATGGAACAGTATGCAACGCCGGCTGGTGCACCGTCCATCCCCGTCGAGCACGAAGAAGATTGGGTGGAATCGTAGGGATCTAACGCATGGATTCCATTTGGGTAAGCATAGTTTCCCTTTTGTGGGTTGATTATTCGTAGTATTTGAACGCAAATCGCTGGTGCTCAACTAACTGCCTTGATTTTCGAATAGGATTGATCCAATGCTGTCATAATTCATGGTTGTGAACAATATCTCTCTGGATTTTACTTCCCAGCAGTGATTTCAACCTCCATAACTCTCAGAGATAGATAAAATCTCCCTAAAATCTATTGTAAATTCCCCTAGAGCAGTGGTTATTCAGTTGGTTTGCAAGAGGTTTATAATTATGAAACTCTCGCACGGTACGAAACTATAATTGACACAAGTCTCGCATGGCTAGCGATTCACTTTCAAATTAAAAAAATTATACAACTCTGCATACCCCAAAGAAAACCCCAACCACGCTGGCGATGGAGAAGAACGGTGTGGTGGCCATCTTGCCTCCAAGGCGGCCGACGAGGAGGCCCCTGTCTAGGAATTGAAGGCAGCCGCCATCCCCGTCCAGACCCCCGTCCCCGCTTCTGCCATAGCCGCTGGCGAGGAGGCCCCCGTCCCCGTACATGCCCCTGCCGTTCTCCTGCAGATCCCGCATGGCTGGGACCCCTATGGGGAGAACGATTACATCATACCAGATAAACCCTTCGACACCAGCTTAGCCAACCCATGGTCAGAGGTAACTAGGGTTTTCTCCCCTTCCTTTGTTCTTCCCCCATTTCCATTGTTGGCTGCTAGATCGTGTGTTATTAGGGCTCAGCTAATCGGTGGATGCTAGGTATTTTTATAGTAGATAATCCTCTTGTGTTAGATCTTGTATTTGGATGAATGACCCTAGTTGGGATAAGTACTAGCACTGATCTATAGTTGGGATCAGTACTAGCACCGATATGTAGTTGGGATCAATATTCGATTTTGTTCAAGATTTGGGGATTGAGGAATAATCAGGGGATCTCAATCGGTTAATTTATGCAACTAATCAATCCCGATAATCATGGTATCTCAATCATGTCCTTATTGCACGCTACTGTTTTTTGTAATAGGTGGATAGCAGTGATGTATGTAGCGATGACGAGTCCATGGATACCAAGACTAGTCAGGTGCTGAGGAGGCTGAAGTATGGCCTATTCAACGGCTTCTTCGCCGGCGATGTCTACAGGTGCCCCTTCTGCACCAGGAGCCTCGCCACCGACTTCAACTCCCTCCTGATGCATGCCGAGGACGTGAAGGCCTGCTGCCCGTCAAAGAACGCCAATGCCTTCAGATCCCATCAAAAGGCGCTCGGTTTTCACCTCTGCAACCCCCAGAAGGTGGCCATCGAGGAGGGTCGCATGCCCCAATCAAGCCCAAGGCGCCCAAGGTCAAGGGAATGGGCAACAGGAAGTGGAGGAAGCGTCACAGGGAGGAGGCGGATGACCTCCTAGCGCAGGCCATGAGGGGCCACTGATCCTGTGCTGATGATGTTTCTGCTCTAAAGCAGCTTCTTTTGTTTTGTTTTTGTGTTGAACTTGTAAGCTACTACTGCTGAGCAGCCTAATTGTTGAACCTGGTTTAAGTGTCGTACTATATAATCCTTTATTAGCTGCTTTATCTACATCTGCTCTGTTTATCTACATATTTTTGGTACTGGTTAGATTTTCTGCCAGATTGGGAAATACGAGATCCAAAAGGAACCATGAATGAAGAAAGAAGCTGCTCTAGATTCGCTGCCTTTTGGGCAAAAATAACAACTGTTGGTGACATAAAGGGGAAAAGGCGCTCTTAAAAAGGCCAATCATAAAAATAACAAAAAGAAATCTTCCAATTTAGGCGGCAGGGCGCATGTAACTACCATTCGTGCCCCACATGGTCCCACACCACATCCCCCAAAACGCGTTCCCAACAAGCCAGCCCCACACCATGGGGGGACCTGAATGCGGCCCCACTTATCAGCTAGCCTACCCTATTCTGAACTTGATTGCACTGTTGTTTAATCACGCATCTGGACCCACATGTCATCCTCTCATTAGAAGAAATGTGTGTATGATGGATTTCAAAGTGAACGATTCAGCAATACAGAAACTGAAACACAATAGCAGTACATATAGAACTAGTTCTGGTTTCATCTCTTAAAACCTTGGTCGACTAGAATCAACATCAATACCTAAACCCAAATTTGAACGGAAAATCATTAGAATCAATACCGTCATATCTGTCATCTACCGCCTTGTGGATGCAGAATGAGTAATCCAGGATGAACCTATCATGTTTATTAATCGGAAAATTCCGTAAATCTTTAGTCATCCTGGCGGCAGCCAACGATGGGGTGCTCTTCGGCTCGAAAAACAGGCTATATTCGGCGAACTCCTCCTGGTCCCCTCATCATTGAAGGTTTATATAAGTGCAACTCCACCATGTACCGCGGAAACTTGCATGCCGCCGACCTAACGCACTCAACGAAGATGGCGAGGCCAGAGTGGAGCATGTCAAATCGCACGGCAAACACTGTACCATCATCCCCGCATCCGACGGTCTCTACTCTCCATGATCCCGGTCCTAGCAAAGGCTGATAGATGTACTTATGTTCCACACTATAGTGGAAACTATGCACTTCCATCGAGTGGGATTTTTCGAGGTGGGCGAGGAGCGCTGTGGGCGGGGTGCGAACTCGCATCCAGGCTCAGGGCAGTAGCACGGACCGTGCGGGCACGCCATCTTGTGGTTGAGGAAGTCGTGGAAGGCGACCAATGTCCCACATCCATCGTTGGGGCATCTGCTAGCGACTTGGCGGCGCAACTCCTTGGAGCATGCAGCCAGCCGGACGGTGCTGGTAGTGTCCATATGCACAGCGATTTCTCTGAAGGCGTCGTTGAAGGGTTTCGCAGCATAGTAAATAAATTTTTTTCCGCGGATGCGAACAAGAAAGCCAAGATCTAATATAGGAGATGTAATCAACGAGAGAGATTGATGAGATCTTCATACCCTTGAAGAAATCTCACAATGGAAACGTTCAACAGAACGTGGTTGACGTAGTCATACTCGCCATCTCCTCCTCGCGATCCGATCCGATCCTACGCCGCAAGTGGCGGCACCTCCAAGAGATGCACACGTACGGTGCAGTGATGTCTCATCCTTTCCTTGGTCCAGCATGTATGGTGGAGAGATAGATTGGATCTGCAGCACGACGGTGTGGTGCTTATGGTGGAGAGTTTCTGCGATAGGGCTTTGCCTACACGCAGTCGGGATATAGAGAGATGGAGGGGCAGCAGTTGGACGGCGGCTAGGGTTGGAGGAGTGGGGGGAGGGTGCACCCCTTCCCTCCTTATATAGGGGGCTGGACGGCCCCCCTTGACCCCTCCTCCAAGCCCTAGGGCGGCGGCCAAAGGGGTGGAGTGGGGGGGCAAGTCTCCCCTCCACTTCTAGAAGGTTTCCCTAGGGTTTCCCCTAGGGCTGGCCGGCTGGGCCTTAGGGGCCTTGTGCCCCTGGCCCAAAGTGGCCAGGGAACTTCCCCTTAGGCCCACACATGTCGTGGTATTGCCGACGAGTACGCCATGGAGGGGTCCTCACAGTGCGTGTTTAGAGACGTGGGGTAAGGCGGACGGTTGACGGGTACGAGGTAACACAGCTTACCCAGGTTCATATCCCACAACGGTGGCGGAATCCTACTCCTGCTATAAATCACTATAATGGCAATACGCCGAGTTACAGAGATAGGTTCGATGTGCGAGGTGACTAGAGAGTCTAAGTTATCGTGCCCTAAAGGCTCCCATAGGCCCGACTTATATAGTCGCCAGGTCCTAGGGTTACAGGGTAAATTCCTAGCCGGACAGGTTACAGAGTTCTACACCATCTATTACTAGTCTTGTGTATCTTGCACTCCAAGGCTCCGGGTACGTTGGTGACTCCACCGTAGCCTTCCTTTATCCGTCATGGGCCTCCCTTATGAATCCACCTAACTGGGACGCCCAGCAGGCCACAGGCCATGCTACCGACTATGGGCCACCCGGGTTAGTCAGATAAGAGACATGCTATGAGGATACCCATATAGCATATCCCCAACAGTAGCCCCCGGAGAACTCCGAGATCTTGCGCCGTCTTGCCTCTTCTCATGGAATGCTCCGTCTAGGTGGATGTTGGCAAATCGTCAAGCAACATCTTGTAGTCCTCCCAAAGAATCCTGCAAAGGTTTCTCCGTCTTATATGAGTAAGTCGGAGAAATGCTGAATCTTCCATCGTACGCTCCCGTTGTCGGATTAAATCCGTCCATGCCGGAATCTTCGATGGGACGGCTCATCTACCATGTCAGTTATGGCGACGTAGGCTGTAGGTCAGCGACGCCTCGTAACTCACACATGTAGAGAACGTAATCATATCCGATTTTCCTGCGCGAGCGATACGAACCATTGGCGGAGGCGGTTGGAGACGTGGCAAAATTACCGCGCACGTTCACGAACACGTCGTCTACGCGGCAACCGTCCGATTAGCTACACGAATCTTGACGCAGAGTAATATAAATAGTAACCGTGGGACACTTGCCACTTTTTCACCCCATTCTCTCGTGTCGTCGTCTTCTTCCTCCAGCCGCACGCCTCCTCGAGCTCTCCGCGGAAAACCTCGAGAAACCCTAGCCTCTCTCTGCACCAGTCGCTTCCTTACATTCCTTCCATGGATAGCAGCAGCTCCTCCCCGTCGATGGCAGCGTCGAGCGAAGACGCGACGAAGCCGGCGAGCTCCATCGTCGTGCCCCAGAGGGCCTGGTGATCCCCGCATCGGCGGTGATTGAAACCACCGGCGGCGACCACAATCTGGCGGCGCTGGAGCCCCTGGAAGAGGAGCCAGACTCGCACAAAGGCGACTGGCGCGGCTCGGACATCACCGGCCGCGACATCCAAGAGATGGTTGCTGAGGGTTACCTCCCCGCGACGGAGGGGATCGCTTGGCGGGCGGCGCCGGCCGGCAAGGTGACCCCTTCTCCCCAAGCCGGAGAGAAAGTGTACCTCAAGGCGCAATTGGTACGCGGCGTTTCTCTGCCCATCTCTCACTTCTTTCTGTCCGTCTTGAATCACTTCAAGGTCCAACCCCATAACCTCTCCCCCAATAGTATCTTAGTGCTTAGCAACTTCGCGGCACTTTGTGAGGGTTACCTAGGGATTAGGCCTAGGTTAGACTTGTTTTTATACTTCTTCACCATTAAACGTGAAGCTGGACACAGTAGGGAGGAGCTTAGGAACTGCGACACCATAAGCTTCAAGATCCATCCTGGCCGGCGGTTCCCCGACATCGTCGGCCACGAGTCGTGCAAAAACTGGCAGCGGACGTACTTCTACGGCCCCGACATTCCTATGGCGGGCCAAGAAGTAACGTACTCGGACTTCGTGGATGGAGCCGCCTCTGAAGTCTCCACATGGCGGTCCCATGCCTCCCTTCCCTCCGACCTCGACGCTTCTCGCGCAATAAGGCGGATCGAGTGGTTCGTAGAGACGGTTCTAACCGGCTTGGACCTAGCCATGTGCTGGTTCATCAGACGGATCCAACCTCTGCAGCACCGCACGAAGTTTATGCACGAGTACACCGGCGACCAAAGGGATACCCTCCGGATCTCCGAGGACAACTTCTCGAGCAACTCCGTCAAGTTCCGCCTTAAGGACATCGTCAAGCTGAAGGATAAGAAGCGTGGCTTCACCCTCACCTACGACATGTTCGTAGACGGCAAGTGCCCAAAGGTAGATATTTATTTTCCGTGTATGACATTGCTCCAGTTTTTCCGTCTTGCCAATTACCATCTTGTCTAACACGATGATTTCTCACTTAACAGCTTAGCGATCTCGAGGAGGGCAACCTGGCTGCCCAAATCTACGATCCCAAGATGAAGGAAGTCACGGTCGTGTCCGACGATGATGCCCCGTTGGCGCGAAAGCGGAAGAGCTCCACCTCTGACGCTGCCGACAAAGGCAAGAAAAAGAAGACGGAGGGTGGAGCCTCCAAAAAGAGTATTGACGCCCTGGAGACGGAAAAGAAGAAAGCCACCGGGATGTTTGTCAAAGCGCCCCCCCTAGTGTCAGCTTCTTATTCTCCGACATTGTCTTATTTTATCTGTCTTATTCCTGTACCTATGCATTTTGCACGTTTCAGGAAGAAAGCCACAACCAGCCTCAAGAAGTCCTCCAAGACTCTTGGGGCTTCTAGAATTATTAAAGATATGCTGCATCGCGACTCCTCCCCCGCCATCGCCCCTGCTACTCTTGCCGTCAAGCCCTCCTCTGCTCCGACAAGCTCCCAAGTCCAGGAGGCACCAGGCCCTTCCGCCATGGAAGTGGACTCTAGCGCCTCAACCGAGCTTGCTGTTGTCGGTGAGCAGGCGATGAAGGAGAGTGCTGCTCTTCAAATGGCTGAAGCTCCGGCTAAGGATGCCATCGATAGTGGCAAGGAGGTGGTGGGAGCTGGTACTTCTGCCAAAGGCGGAGCCCCTACTCCCCAGAAACCCTTCGAGTTCCCCAAGATAGTTTACCCGGCGCTCATGCCGAGTAACATCTATGGTTCCTGGAGGAGTGCCGTCATCTCCGACGTGCGGTCTTGAGGAGCTACTCTGACAAGCAGACATCTTGCGAGGAAACAGCATCGCCTTTGGCAAGCTGCTGGCCAAGAGTGCTACAAGCCTCAAGATCATCGCACTTGTAAGTTTTACTTTACTTTTTGCATTTTGTACAAGTATCCCACTGTAGCCCCCGAGGATGTAGACGGAAAACCATAGGTTTTGCATCTATATGCTCTAAGAGTGACTAAGTTAGAAAAAACTCTCATTGTAGCCCCCAAGCATTTAGATGGAATGAATTATTCCGACTAGATGCTTTAAGAGTAGCACAAGAAGTGTTCATGATTTTCAATGCTGTAGCCCCCAAGCTTCTAGTTGTAACTGAATTTAGCTCCGACTTGATGCTTAAAGAAAAGCTAAGTATATTGCAAAGTTGAAAACTCTCGTTGTAGCCCCCGAGCATCTAAGTGGAAAATCTCCGACTAGAAGCTTCAAGGAGACTAAACAACGACTTGACTTTGTATTTGTTTCCACAGAACGAGAATGCTCGGAGGGGCATGGCCAACGACAAGTAGCAGAAGATGCGCGCAAACCCTGAAGCTGAAAATGGTAAAACTGCCATCTTGAAGGAACAGATCATCAAAAACAAGAGTCTGTTTTCTTTTTGCGCATTTCCGTCTTACTTTTGTGCCCATAATCTCCGAGTACTCAATGTGTACTTTGTTTTATCCGACTTGCAGAGCATGTCACCAAGGCCAAGGATATTGTTGAGCAGTCTAAGCACATGCAGCAGCTGGACAGCGAGAAAAAGATCCTTAAGAAGGAGAGGGAAGAAATGTTGAAGATGGACGAGCATTCTATGAAAGCCTTGCAGGATTCCGCCTCTGCGGAGATCAATCGCTTGAAGGAGGAGCTTGCGATCCTAAAGGATCAGAAGCAAGCTACCGATGAGCAAAACCTTCGCCATAGCGAGGCGTTTAAGCTCCTCCAACAAGAGAAGGAATCCTTGGCGGACATCGTCTGGCAGGCCAAGGCTAGCATCTTCAGTAAGTGTCCTCCGCCTTGTTGTTTTGTAGTCTGGATACTTAGAATTTATTGAACTCATGCAATTCTTGTCGGAATTTTCAGCTCCTATGGGTTTAACCCGCTCGCCTCCTTCGGACAAGGAATGCATGATTCTTGCCGGCAACTTCATCAACACCGCCATCTCCCAAGGCAAGGAGATTGCCAAGCCCCTCCAGATTTATATCAAGGCCTCGGACTCCATGGTGAAGTACTCGAAGATTTTGCGCTGAGCCCCTGAGCGTGTCACGAGCTGGAAAGCCTCATGCGCACGGGCTGGCGCAAGGATGGCATTGTCTATGGTGAAGGCACACTATGAAAATGCCGACATCGACACGGTGACATCTGGCATTCCCAACGTGGATGATGACGGCAAGGAGATCGATCACGAAGCCATCCTGTCATCACTCGTGGGTTATGATACCAGAGTCGCCGAGTTGGTGGATGTTGACGTCTTCGTGGCCAGGAACTTCATCGACAACGTTGACCCGGACTCCTCCGAGTCTCATCACAGTGCCGACGTTGAGGGTGATTCTCCGGCTGGCGATGATGCGGCCTCCATGTCTCCTGCACCCAAAGAATAAAAAACATTTTGTAATTTCTGTTTCACCTATGGAGCGTGCGCGGGAAAAACTTGTTGATGTAATCTTAAGGTGGAAAACAATGGTTGTCGTATCCTCCTACTTAAGAATTAAGTTTCAGCATGTATATTTTTTAAGCAAGTGTTGGCTTATCCATTACTCTAGTTCTTATGCTTGGATTTTCGTGAGTCGGAAGACTCGTTGTCGGAACCATGCGCTTAGGTGATGATGCCCAATGGCACCGTCAATAACCTGAGCACAAAATCGCCGACAATAAGTGCCAAAAGTAACTACTCCAAAATCCACATAAAAACAACAAAGAATGTGTAGACCAGAAAACTTAAGCTAACGCCCGTAGGCGGAATTTTCACAAGTGCAATCGCAAGACTTGTGCATAAAGGTTTTATATGATCCAAAAATGAACACTAAAGGAGGTAAAAGACTCAGCAATATGAGTGAACCAAAGAGCTTTATTTCATTGATCATATAAGAGGTACACGATTAGATAAAAAATGCTAAGTGTAGAAAGGACGTAGCTGTGCTATGTTCCATGGCCGATCAAGCTCCGGGTAGTCATCGTCCGAGTCACGTCGCTTACGCTTATGATCCTCGTTGGGTCTATCCTTGAGTTCAAGATTGTCGACAAGGTAGTAAGACCCATTGAACAGCGCCTTGCTTATGATGAACGGTCCTTCCCATGGCGGGGATAGTTTGTGTGACTTCTTCTGCTTAAGTCGGAGAACTAAATCCTCCTCTTTAAACGAGCGATGCCGAACGCGGCGACTATGGTAGCTGCGTAGCTTCTGCTGGTAGATGGCGGATCTTTGGCATACCAAAACACGCTCCTCCTCGAGAAGGTCCACATCTAGGCGTCTAGATTCTTCAGCGTCATCTTCGTTGTAGGCGGCAACTCTTGGTGCATCGTGGAGGATGTCGGAGGGTAGGATGGCTTCTGATCCATATACCATGAAATAAGGGGTGTAGCCGGTGGATCTGTTGGGTGTAGTTCGTAAACTCCACAGCACAGATGGCAATTCTTCCTCCCAGGCTCCAGCTGCTCTATGTAGCGGTGCCTCAAGACGTGGCTTGATTCCCTATAGAATTAATCCATTGGCTCGCTCAACTTGACCATTGGATTGTGGGTGTGCCACAGATGCAAGATCAAGTCGGATGCCTTTGTCCCAGCAATAGGCCTCCACTTCTCCGAGTGACAAGTTGCTTCCGTTGTCGGTGATGATGCTATGTGGGAGACAAAATCTCATCACTAGATCCCGGACAAACCTGAGGGCAGTTGCCCCATCAAGCTTTCTAATGGGTTTAGCTTCTATCCATTTGGTGAATTTGTCAACTGCTACAAGCAGATGCGTAAATCCACACGGTGCCGTTTGTAATGGTCCCACCATGTCTAGCCCCCAGACTGCAAACGACCAAGTTATTGGTATTGTTCGCAATTCTTCAGCAGGAACATGTGGCTGTCGGGCATAATATTGGCATCATGTGCATGTCTCAACCAGCTTTTCGGCGTACGCCTTCGCGGTCAGCCAGTAGAATCCTTGCCGGAAGGCTTTCGCGACCAACAATCGAGGAGCGGCGTGATTCCCGCAATCTCCAAGATGGATTTCGCGTAGGATTTCCATACCTTCTAGCTGGGAAACACACTTTAGGTATACAGCAGTAGTGCTACTCTTGTAGAGTTGCCCATTGATTATGGTATAACCCTTTACTCGTCGTACTATTTGCCGTCGTTCGACTTCATCGTCGGGCAAAGTTCCGTGTTCGAGATATTCCATGAACGGTTTTGTCCAATCTGGAGGGATCTTTGTCACCATGTTGACGAAAGAGTCAGCTATATCCGGGTTGTCGATGTCGGCTCCCTTCACAGATGGTGTGCGTATATGCTCTAGGAAAACTCCTGGCGGAATTTGCTTGCCCCCTGATCCAAGTTTAGACAGTAGATCAGCCGCCTCGTTTTGCTCCCTAGGCACATACTTGACTTCGTAGCCCAAGAAGCTCTTGGCTATCTCGTCCACTTCGTCGCGATATGCCGCCATCATAGGGTTCCGCGCATTCCAGGTGCTATCCACCTGCTGGGCAACCAAGTCGGAATCTCCACAGCAAACTATGCGCTTGATGCCAATATCCTTGGCTACACGCAGTCCGTGAATGAGTGCTTCATACTCCTCCATGTTGTTTGTAGCCTCGAAGTGGATCTGCAGAACGTAGTGCAGCTTGTCTCCTTTTGGTGACTGTAGTATTACACCAGCCCCCGAGCTGTTGAGCAACTTTGATCCGTCAAAGTGCATCACCCAGTACTCTGGTTCTGGCAGTGGAGTAGCATCCGGCATCTCCGTCCAATCTGCAATAAAATCCGCCAAGGCTTGTGACTTGATAGCGTCGCGTCTCTTGTAGGTGATCTCGAAGGCGGCAAGTTCAATGCCCCACTTCGCGACCCTTCCTGTAGCATCGCTGTTGTTGATAATGTCGGACAGTGGAGTCTTGCTCACTACTCTGATTGGGTGCTCCTGAAAGTAATGCCTCAGCTTTCGAGAAGCAAGGAATACTCCATAAGCTATCTTTTGGTAGTGCGGGTAACGCTGCTTGGACTTCGTCAAGACCTCGCTCACATAGTAAACTGGTCGTTGAAATCCGTGCTCGTAGCCTGGTTCCTTCTGCTCTACCACAACGACGATGCTAATAACCCGGTTGGTTGCCGCCATGTAAATTAACAGGGCCCCCAGGCTCGGGTGCTGCAAGGATAGGCACTGAGGAAAGCATGTCCTTGAGCTGCTTCAATGTTGCGTCTGCTTCGTCTGTCCATGTGAATTTGTCTGCCTTCTTCAGCAATTTGTACAGCGGCAGGGCCTTCTCTCCAAGTCGGCTGACGAACTGACTAACTGCTGTAACGCAACCTATTAGTCGTTGGATGTCCTTTAGGCATGTCGGACGGTTTATGTTTAAGATGGCCTTGATTTTCTCCGGGTTGACCTCGATTCCGCGCTGGGAAACGATGAAGCCCAACAGTTTGCCGGCTGGAACCCCAAAGACGCACTTCTTATGGTTGAGCATCATGTTGTATTTCCGGAGATTATTAAAGGTTTCTTTTAAGTCGGAGATTAAGGCAGTTGACTTTTTAGACATCACCACGATATCGTCCACATAGGCGTGGACGTTCCGACCAATTAGGTCGTGAAGGCAACGTTGCATTGTCCGCTGGTAGGTAGCACCTGCGTTTTTCAGCCCAAAGGGCATTGTGACATAGCAAAACGTGTCGTATGGGGTAGTGAACGAAGTGGCCAATTGGTCTGACTTCCTCATCTTGATCTGGTGGTATCCTGAGTATGCATCGAGAAAACACAAAAGTTCCAAGCCATCCGTCGAGTCAATGACTTGGTCAATGCGAGGCAAAGCAAACGGATCTTTGGGACATGCTTTGTTCAAGCCGGTGTAATCAACACACATTCTTTCTTCATTGCTTCCCTTTTTGGGGACAAGTACAGGATTGGCCACCCATCGGGTGTGAAGGACTTCTCGGATAAACCCAGCCTTAAGTAACCTAGCTATCTCTTTGACAATGGCGCGTCTCTTCTCATCTCCGAAGCATCGTAGAGGTTGTTTCACTGGTTTACATTTTGGATCTATGTTTAGGCTGTGCTCGGCAAGTTCCCTAGGTACACCTTTCATGTCGGCAGGTTGCCAGGCAAAGATGTCCCTATTCTCACGAAGGAACTCGACGAGCGCGCTTTCCTCTTTGGGATCCAGGTTCGTCCCAATGGCGACGGTCTTGGAGGCATCGTCTACCACAAGTTCCACCGGCTTGGTCTCGATGGCGGCCTTGAACGCAGGAGCGGAGTCGGAGATCTGCTTCTTCGACGCGGGCATCTCTGAGTCATTGACCTTGCTCTGGATCTCCTTGAATTCTTCGCTGTAGAGGACAGCTTCTGCAACGGCTGCTTCATTGATCTCGCAGTCCCTTGCCTTGGTAAAGCTTCCGGATACGGTGATGACACCGTTTGGTCCGGGTATCTTGAGTTTCTTGTAGACAAAGCATGGCTTGGCCATGAACGTGTGGAGTATGTCGCGGCCGAATATGACGTGGTTCACGCTCTTGAAGGGGACCACCTCAAAGGTCATGCGCTCTTGGCGGTAATTATTAACGTCGCCGAAGGCTACCTGAAGCGTAATGCACCCAAGGGACCAAGCGTCCCGGCCACGAACTACGCCATGGAACACGGTGTTGGTCCGCATTAGGTTTGCCTCCGTCAAGTTCATCTTCTGTAGTGTATCCAGGTACATGATGTTGATGCTGCTTCCACTATCCACCATGCACTTGGTGGACTCCACGCCGTCAATCAATGGGTTGATGACCATGGCGTACTGGTTCTCCGTGGGCACAAGGTCTGGGTGGTCCGTCCTGTCCCAAGTGATTGGAACCTCCGACCAGCGCAGGTATTGGGGAACTGGGGGGAGAGTGGCCATCAGGATCCTTAGAGAGGTCTTCTGTTGTCGGACGGTGGGGGTGCCAAGGAAAGTGTGGTAGACTGGGGCCTTCTTTGCGAAGGGGTTCTTGCCCTTGTCGTCGCTCTTGGCGGCGTGCTTGGGGTCGACGTCCTCATCCATGTCACTTGAATCCTTGGACTCCTCCTCCTTCTTCTTCCCCTTGCCCTTGCCTCGCGGTCTGTTCTTCCGACTTTGCTTGTAGCCGGACTCCGGGTCTTCCTTGAGGTCGTTGATGAACTTGCAGTGTCGATTGGTATGGGTGGCCTTGCCGTTGACATCGAGGTGTACGAGGCACGGCATATCGCGGTACTCCTCGTACGTTTGGGGAACGCGGAGTGGCGCCGAGTTGGTTTCACTTCCTCATTGCTGCCCGTGGCCTGCTCCCCTTCCTCGGCCATGTTGTCCGCCTTCTCCTCGTGCTGCAAAAGTCATAGCGACCATGTCGGTAGATTGCTTTTCTTCTGGAGCGGTTTTCCGCTTTGTACTGCTGTTCCTCCGAGCTTGAGTTGGAACGGCCGTTGCCGGCAAAGATCCACAAGCATCGTCGTCGGCAGCTGCGAACTCACTGACTAACTGAATCATCTGATTCAATTCAAGCTAATGATTGTCCTGCAAGCGCTTCATCTTATGTCGGAGCAACGTGCCCCTTTCCAACCCATCGATGAAGGCGGCCATGGCGGTCTGGGCGTGCACTCCTGCGCAGGAATTCTTCATATCCAGCCAGCAGGAGAGGTAGGTGCGAGATGTCTCGTCTTTCTCTTACACGCACCGCTGTAGATCGCCCACAGTGCAGGGACGCTTATATGTACCCTCAAAGTTCTTGGTGAATGCTTCTTGCATTTCCAACCAGTTGTAGATAGATCTCTCCGGCAAGTCGTCGATCCATTGACGGGCCGTGCCCGCCAACATTAACGGGAGGTACTTGACAGCGACATTGGGGTTGCCTCCGGCAATCTCCACCGCGTTGTCGTAGTCCTGCAATCATGTGGCGGGCTTGGCGGTGCCGTCATAGGGCTTGATGGTTCTGTCTATTCGGAAACCTTTGTGGTAATTGCGGACCGTATTGCAGGTCCAAAGCAACGTGGTCCCAGGTATGGTCCTTCTCGGGCCTCGTGGATCTTATCGATCCGTGAACGTGCATCGTATGGCTATGGGTTCTTCTTCTTGTTGTCAACAGGGGACGGGCTGCGTGAGCGACGCGGGCCTCTTCCGCCATGGTGACTGCTTGGCGGCGACGGAGGTGGCGGTGGGTTAGCCTTCTTGCTGTTACCCTCCTGCGACGCCCCACGCCTGTCACGGTTGCTTGTCGGACGTGGAGGGTCGTTGTGTGACCTGCTCTTATGTCCTTGGTGGCACTCTTCATCATGACGGGTCTGTGCCGCGCTGTCACGGATGACGATGCCACACTGTTTTGGAGGGGGCACATCCGTACGATGGTGAGCCTTGTAATCTTCCTAACGTCGGGGGGATCGGGGCGGTGGCGATGGGCGGCGAGGTCGGGCTTTTTCTCCGTGGTCGGAGGATATGGGGATAGCATCCTTCCTGTTGTGCGCATCCCTCCGTCTTTGTTCTGATGAACCTGTCTGTGATCCGACATCCTGAGGAGATCTGTCCCTTGGCGGTTTGTACTAGCTAGATCGGCAGAGCGCTGGGTCAGACTCAAGCCTCTGGGAGGTGGCCTTTTCCTGCTGCTTTACCGCCTTGGCCACTAGGTCATAGACCTGTTCTACTGCCTCAGGCGATCTATCCTGCTCCAGAAGGGACTTGGCGACGGCGAGGTTAAGGAGTGGGGTGGGCATCACCTGTTTGCCTTCACTGTCAATGTATGGCTTGGCCTGTGCCGACATCGAGGGAGCCCATCCTAGGTTGCGTCGTACACCAGGATCGTTGATGACGCGAGCCAGAGCCTTCTTAGCCTTCTGCTACTGCAGCAGAGTCTTGTACTCGGCCTCCATTGCTCTAGCTTTCTCTATGGATTTCTGCGCGTTGACCAGATCTCGATCCACTTTAGCGCCTTATTCCGCGATGGCTTGTGCCTCCTCCAGCAGCTGCTGGCGCTTCTCGTCAAGATGAGTCACGTTCCGGATATGATCAACATTTAGTGGCTCAACGAGGAGATTGTCGTACATCACTCTATCAGCTTGAGTAACATGGGCCGCTGCCGACGTGGATGCTGGAGGCGGCAAGTTTGCGGTGTTGTTATTGCTCGGGCCGGTGCCGAGTTCCTGCGGCTGCTGTACTGGGTTAGGCGGAGGGGCATGACCTTTGCGCGATCATAGTTGGCAGCAATAAGTGGCCCCTTCCCCTTTTCCAGTGCGGTAGGCGGATCTTGCCCGGGTTGGTCTTCATCCATCGCCGTCCCAATGGTGACGAACACCCCTCGGGACATGACGGTATTATTAGCCTGCTCGTCGCGCGAGTACTCCTCCTCCATCTCCTGCATAGCGGAGTCTAGCTCTTCAGGACTGAAGTCTATTTCCTTTGAATCTGCACTGAAATCAGCATAAAGTGTAAGATCCCTCCTTTGTAAAGGAAAAGGATCCTTGTTATTGCAATGCTAGTCCCTGGATCATTGCTAGCATCCACAGTTTAAGATGAAGTACACAGAAACAAAGGTCATTTATTACATCCATTCCAGAGATAAAACATAGTCTTTTACAACTCAAGGCCACAGGCCTAATACAAGAGTTTGGAATAAGTAAATAATTATAAGTCTTCGTCTTCATGTGCCACAGGCAAACATGTTGAGTGTAGACTCATGACACCTAATCCTCATCAGAGTAACCTGCAACATCACAAGTTACAACCACAGTGGGTCAATACTTTGGAATAGTATTGGCAAGTGATACCTTAGTAAATTTTAAGTGGACTATACTACTATATGCAATTTGGCTAAGTGTAGCTTGGCTTGCTTTGCTCAAAATAGGTTTTTCCTATTAGTTGAAATCACTAAGTTTTTCTTTGACAAAATTTTTCCCAAGAAACCATCAATAGACATTGAGGTCCTTCACCCTTGTTCACCCACAAGTTTTACTTAGAAGTTGGAGTGATGAGATTCTTTATAGCTTCCATGTCTTGATGCTCAAGTTGTCCATTGCCATGGACTTGGCTAAGTACTTAGATTTTTCCATCTGCAGAGGTTGTGCACTTTCCCCACCAGACTTGGTTTCCCAAAACAGGACCTTTCAGAAGCCTTCCCTTAGCCAAATGGACGCGTTCCAACCTATCATCCCACTACCACCAACTGTCCAAATGACTAAGTTCTAGCAACCTATGTGATCAAGGCAGAGCCCATATTGCCAAGTGGCTGCACTATAAGCTTCTCAACACTTGGCCTCTAAAATCCCTTGGTTCCTAGGTGGCATACCACAAGTGAGATACACAAGGTAAACCATATCAATGGGCCTTGTGTAACCACTCAACCAAAAAACCACCAATCAAGTCCCTTTCCACCCAGGTGATTCATTGACTTAGTTGTTTTATTAAGAAAACATAAGTCCAAGACTTAGAAATATTTTCATCATAGCATGTATATACTTTACCAACCCTTGTTTGCTACTAGCTAGGCTAAGCATGGCATAGTAACTTAACTTAGAAATTTCCTAGCAATTCTACAACTACTTAGGATTTCCCAACATGGCATTTGGCAAAAATAGTAACATGCAAGACTTAGCAAAATATTTCTAATTCTTGTATGAAATATAGGGATGGAAATATCCATGAAGTACCACTTGCCTTGGTAATGGGGAGAGTAGCACTCTTCACAATCACAATCACTAGCACCAAAATCTACACATAAAATATAACCACAATCACATACAAGTCATATACAAACAAAAATATATATGCATGCATGAAATATGCTAAGTGATGATTTTTGAAACTCAACCAAGCAAGTGCATAGTACTGAATTACAAACAAGCCAAAAACTTGCTAAACCAAGTTTATTTGACACCAAAATAATTTCCTAAACAATTTCTATACTCAAAATAGCCCTCAACAAGTTTCTGCAAAATAAACCATTTTAATAGAACCTAAACTTTAAACACATTGCATAAACAGAAAGGGCTTGACTCCCTGATTCCAAAGGTATAAAATTTGCAAAAATCTAACGTGGGATTCAAAAGTTATAGCCTAATCAAATTTGAATCTAAATCTGTTTTAAATTCTGTTTTAAACTCAAACCCTAGCCACGTGTCTTAATCTTACTAGCGCATACCGCTTCGCACCGGATCACGCTCGGCTACCGTTGGATCTAACTAACACGCACGGCTCAGATCTAAACTTAACGGTTCGATAAGTGAACTAATCCTATGCGCTGGATCTGGATCCTACGGCTCTCGATCAAGCGACCACGTTCTGGCGGCGCGCAGCGACGGCGAGCGGCGGAGCGCTCTGTCAGTGGCGGCGCTGGCGTTCTAGGTCGCTCAGGGAGGGAAGGGTGTGCTTACCAGAACCGCAAGGTCGAGGCGAAGCTCAACGTGGAGGTGGCTTGGCAAGGGGCGCACGGGGTCGTCGGGGATTCCTCGCCGGAGTTCGCGAATGCGTCTGATGCGGCTGCTGTCGACGTTGGCGAGGTTCTACGTCGCGCTAAGTCAAAAGGAGGGCACCATTAGACGCGTAAGACGATGGGGATCCTAATCGTACCAGACAGATGGAAAGGGACGGCTGGTACTTACGGGGAGAGGTCGCCGGAGTTCGTGCAGAGGGCAGCGGCGCTCGGTCGAAGTCGTTGCCGAGGCTACAGATCATGCGAGAACAAACAAGGCGTGTCAGTGGATGCGCAAGAAGTTGCTGAGCGTGATAGCATGAGTCAGGGACAGAGGGGAACACAGTGCTCACCAGAATTCGTCGGCGCGGTCGTCGGAACAGCGGCGGCGTCGAGCAAGTTGCGAGCAGCCTGGGGGCGTGAAGGGGGAATTGGTTGAGGGGAAATGGTCGCGAGAGAGAGGGGATTATATAGCCAGAGGCTCGACAAGAAACGCCCAGTGATTCAATGCCATTTACCTCGCGGAATCAAAGCAGCAACGGGCAGCGGCGGAGTTCGTGCGCGAGATTTTGGGGAAGACGACGACGACGTGGACGGGGCCCGCTCGTCAGCGAAATAAGCAGAGAGGGAGTGGGGTCCGAGCGTCAGTGACCGCGTGGGTGCGTCTGCGCGTGCGAGAGAGAGAGGGAGGCCGGGTGGGCTAGCTGGGCCGGTTCTGCTGTTGGGCTAGAATAGGAGCACCTGGCCTTTTTATTTTCTTTTCTCTTTTCCTTTTCTAATTTGATTTCCAGGAATGGTTTTCAAATGAATTCAAACTCCATTTGAATTCAAATCTATGTGGGATTTTTGCAGTAGGCAACAGTCACAAAACTTGGCATAAAACTATGTGGTCACTTTGAAAGGCTTGGTCATTTTTGGAGAAACAAAATAACAGGGACTTGCACTTGATTTGGAAATGTTTGAAAATGGGTTTTGAAACCATTTCCATTTTGTAAAGTTTGGTTCAAATTCCACACTCTATCCGTTCAACAAGGGAGACAAATAATCCTGGTTTAACATTCAAGCTTTCAAATGGGGATGGCCATTTGATTCAAGTTTGCTCACATAAAATGATAGCACTATGTGCTTCTGTTTTCTGAAATGAGTTTGAAATTGATCTCAAATCTATATGCATGCATGAATGATATGCAATCTTTGAAATCATGATTTTAGGGATGTTACATAAAGTGCATCGATGACAGAGTCGGAGGGTGCCAGGACTTCCTCGATGACGGGCGGTGGAGGTGCAATGGGCTCGACGATGACTGGAGGTGGTGGTGCTGCTACGACGATGGCGGCTGGAGGCGGTGGTGGTGGTGGCTGAATCGGAGGGGCTCCGTCAATGAGCGCAAGCACTGTTTGAACTGCCGCTTCAGCCTCCGCGTAGTTGTTGACGGTGTTCACCATGCCTTCGAAGGTAAAGCGTCTTGACGCCTGTTGCCGTCTTAGAGAATGTCGGAGGAGAGTGCCATGGTCCAGTCCTTCCACAAAGTGATAGATAGCATTATCATTGGGGTAGTGGGCCAGATCAGCTCGTATACGGAGCCACCTGGCCAGGTAATCACGGGGGTTTTCGCCCTCTCTCTGAATGCAGCGCGCCAGATCAAAGATGGTAACCATGCCGACGAACTTGGATCTCTGTTGTCCAGACGCACGGACAAAGCCGGCGGATTTGCAGTGATCTTCCACCTTTATATCCTGCATAGGAGCGGTTTGGGTGGGTCTTGAATTTTTCCGATCTTTGTCGGCAAACTCCGAGGAGAGATCCGACATCGATCCTTCCGCCAACGTATCATGCCCGTAGGCGGTCCGTGCGGGTCTTGACGCTCCTCCGACTCCCAGGGAACTAGTGCCCGAGTCGGTTTCGCCGATGAAGAGGTGGATGTCTCCGATAGGAATGATTGAACACCGCGTAGGGTTCGTCTTCGCCGGGATCCAGAACTCATTGGGGGGACGATCGGAACATTGCCGGAGAAGAGAACGCGACTGATGGCTACGGTTTCGCTGATTCCCGCGAAGATCTTGGTCCTCGCCTGCTGAAGAGCCTGAAGCGCCTCTTGACCCATGGTGGGCGACAACTGTCGTGGTATTGCCGACGAGTACGCCATGGAGGGGTCCTCACAGTGCGTGTTTAGAGACGTGGGGTAAGGAAAACGGTTGACGGGTACGAGGTAACACAGCTTACCCAGGTTCAGATCCCACAACGGTGGCGGAATCCTACTCCTGCTATAATTCACTATAATGGCAATATGCCGAGTTATAGAGATAGGTTCGCTGTGCGAGGTGACTAGAGAGTCTAAGTTATCGTGCCCTAAAGGCTCCCATAGGCCCGACTTATAGAGTCGCCAGGTCCTAGGGTTACAGGGTAAAGTCCTAGCCGGACAGGTTACAGAGTTCTACACTGTCTATTACTAGTCTTGTGTATCTTGCACTCCAAGGCTCCGGGTACGTTGGTGACTCCACCATAGCCTTCCTTTATCCGGCATGGGCCTCCCTTCTGAATCCACCTAACTGGGCCGCCCAGCAGGCCACAGGCCATGCTACCGACTATGGGCCACCCGGGTTAGTCGGATAAGAGACATGCTATGAGGATACCCATATAGCATATCCCCAACAACACAGGCCTCCGACAAGTGGGCCCACGTTGGTCCCACTCCGAAACCTTCTAGAACCTTCTGGTACAATACCGACAAACTCCGAAACGATTCCGAAATCCAAAAACTGCTTTCCTTTATATGAATCTTATTCTCCGGACCATTTCGGAACATCTCGTGATGTCCTGGGTCTCATCCGAGACTCCGAAAAAAAACTCATAGACCAATCATCCATTCTATCTTAGCGTCGATGCACGTTAAGTGTGTGACCCTACGAGTTTGAGAATATGCAGACATGATCTTCTATCAATAATCATCAGCGGGATCTGGAAACCCATATTGACTCCCACATATTCATCGATGATCATATCAGATGAACCACGATGCCAAGATTCAATTAATCCCATATATGTATTCCCTTCGTCACACGATATTTTACTTGCCCGAGATTTGATCGTTGGTATCAGAATACCTAGTTCAATCTTGTTCACAACAAGTACTTTACTCGTTCCATAATCCGATATCACTTTGTGATTAACTCCTTAACCACGTGCTTGAAAGCGGTGTTGATATCGATTACCGAGTGGGCCCGAAGTATATCTCTCCGACTCGGGAGGGACAAATTCCATCTCGATACATACAACCCAACAAGTACTTTCCGATCACCTGAGAGACACCTTTATGATCACCCTCACATAGGATGACGTTTAATGACCTCAAAGCTTTCTTCCGATACCAGGGAGTTGTATATCTCATGGTCTAAGGAATACAATACTTGACATAGGAAAAAGCTTCGCAAAGATGAACATGATGACACGATCTAATTGCTCTACTTAATTTGGGTCTGTCCATCATATCATTCTCCTAATGACATGATCTCATTATTAATCGACAACTCATGTCTATGGTTAGGAAACCTTAACCATCATTAATCAATGATCTAGTCCATAAAGGCGTACTAGGGACACAGTGTTGTTCATAAACCACACAAGTATCAAAGTTTTCGCTTAATACAATTCTAGCACGGAATATAAACTTTACTATGAACAAGAATTATAATAATAACATCTTTATTATTGCCTCTAGGGAATAATTCCAACAGTCTCCCACTTGCACTAGAGTCAATAATCTTGTTTACATCTGGCAACAATCTAACACCCATGGCATTAAGGTGCTGATCATGTTTTGCTCGTGGAAGAGGTTTAGTCAACGGATCTGCGACATTCAGATCCATATGTACTTTGCTAATCTGCAGATCTCCATCTGCTATATAATCTCGAATTATATGTAAACGGCGGTTGATGTGCTTGGTCTTTGGATGATATCTTGGTTCCTTAGGCAGTGCTATGGCGCCAGTGTTGTCGCACAATATCTCTAGTGGGTCCAAGGCACTTGGAACCACACCAAGCTCAGTGATGAAGTTCCTGATCCAAACTCCTTCACTTGACGCTTTTGAAGCAGCCATGTATTCCGCTTCTGTTGTAGATCCCGTGATCACGCTTTGCTTGCAGCTTCTCCATCTCATAGCTCCACCATTCAAAATATAAACGTATCCTGTCTAAGATTTAGAATCATCCAGGTCGGTGTCGAAACTAGCGTCGACGTAACCTTTTATGACGAGCTTCTCATCACCTCCATAGACCAAGAACATTTCTTTAGTCATATTTAAATACTTTAGGATGTTCTTTACGGCTGTCCAGTGTTCCACTCCTGGATCACTTTGATATCTGCTCGTCAAACTAAGAGCATTGGACACATCCGGTCTAGTACATAGCATGGCATACATGATAGAACGTATGGACGATGCATATGGCACTTTGCTCATAGTATCTCTATCGTTTACCATAGCTGGACACTGAGCCTTGCTCAATATCTTACCTGACAACATGGGCAATGAACCTTTCTTTTCTTTATCCATTATGAACCTTTTCAGAACTTTGTCTAGATATGTACTTTGTCTTAAAGCTATTAGGCGTCTTTGTCTATCTCTATAGATTTTGATGCCTAATATATATGCAGCTTATCCTAGGTCTTTCATTGAAAAACATTTATTCAAATAACTCTTCACATCGTTAAGCATGCCAATGTCATTTCCAATAATCAATATGTCATCCACATATAGTACTAAAAATGTCACCGAGCTCCCACTCACTTTCTTGTTGATACAAGCTTCGTAGCAATTTGGAACAAATCCAAAACTCTTGATCACTTCATCAAAAAGAAGGTTCCAACTCCAAGATGCTTGCTTTAGTCCATAAATGGGATGCTGAAGTTTGCACACCTTATTAGCATCCTTAGGATCGACAAAACCTTCGGGCTGCATCATATACAACTCTTCATCAATGTTGCCATTGAGGAACGCAGTCTTGACATCCATCTGCCATATTTCAGAATCATGAAATGCAGCAATTGCTAATAAAATCCGAATGGACTTAAACATCGCTACGGGAGAGAAAGTCTCATCGTAGTCAACACCTTGAACTTGTCAAAACCCTTTTGCGACAAGCTGAGCTTTATAGATAGTAACATTACCATCCGCGTCCGTTTTCTTCTTGAAAATCCATTTTCACTCAATGGCCTTACGGTCGCTAGGAGGGTCCACCAAAGTCCATACTTGGTTTTCGCTCATGGATCCCAATTCGGATTTCATGCCCTCTAGCCATTTCTTAGAGTCTCGGCTCATCATTGCTTCCTCATAGTTCGCAGGTTCACTGTTTTCTAACAACAAGACGGTTAAGATAGGGTTGCCGTACCATTCAGGAGTGGCACGTGACCTTGTCGACCTGCGAAGTTCAGTAGTAGCATCGTTCGAAGTTTCATGATCCTCGTCATTAGCTTCCTCTCTTGTTGGTGCAAACGTAACTGGAACAATTTCAGGTGTTGCGCTACTCTCCAACTCGAGAGAAGGTTCAATAACCTCGTCTAGCTCTACCTTCCTCCCACTCACTTCTTTCGAGAGAAACTCCTTATCAAGAAAGGATCCGTTCTTTGCAACAAACACTTTGCCTTCGGATATATGGTAGAAGGTATACCCAATCGTTTCCTTAGGGTATCCTATGAAGACGCATTTCTCCGCTTTGGGTTTGAGCTTGTCCGGCATCAACTTCTTGATGTAAGCTTCGCATCCCAAACTTTAAGAAACGACAACTTAGGTTTAGCACCAAACCATAGTTCATACAGTGTCGTCTCAACGGATTTAGATGGTGCCCTATTTAAAGTGAATGCAGCGGTTTCTAATGCATAACCCCAAAATGATAACGGCAAATATGTAAGAGACATCATTGATCGAACCATATCTAATAGAGTTTGATTCCGGCGTTCATACGCACCATTGCGCTGTGGTGTTTCGGGTGGCCTGAGTTGCGAAACGATTCCGCTTGCTTTAAGATGCGTGAGAAAATCATAACTCAAATATTCACCTCCACGATCGGCTCATAGAAATTTAATTTTCCTGTTATGATGGTTTTCCACTTCGTTCTGAAATTCTTTGAACTTTTCAAACGTTTCAGATTTATGTTTCATTAAATAGATATACCCATATCTACTTAAGTCATCAGTAAAAGTGAGAAAATAGTGATATCCACCGCGCGTCGAAACACTCATTGGTCTGCATACATCGGTATGTATGATTTCTAATAAGTCCGTTGCTCACTCCATTATACCGGAGAACGGGGTTTTGATCATCTTGCCCATGAGGCACGGCTCGCACGTGTCAAATGATTCAAAATCAAGAGACTCCAAAAGTCCATCAGAATGGAGTTTCTTCATGCGTTTTACACCAATATGACCAAGACAGTAGTGCCACAAATAAGTTGGATTATCACTATCTACTTTGCATCTCTTAGCCTCAATGTTATGGATGTGCGTTTCATTGCTTTCGAGATTCAGAAGAAATAAACCATTCACAACAGGTGCATGACCATAAAATATGTTATTCATATAAATAGAACAACCATTATTCTCCGGTTTAAATGAATAACCGTCTTGCAATAAACACGATCCAGATATAATGTTCATGCTCAACGCAGGCACATAATAACACTTATTAAGGTTTAAAACTAATCCCGAAGGTAAAACTAAGGAGAGTGTGTCGACGGCCATCACATCAACTTTTGATACATTGCCAACACGCATCGTCACCTCATCCCTTGCTAGCCGCCGTCTTTTACATAGCTCCTGTTTCGAGTTACAAATATTAGCAACTGAACCAGTATCATATAACCAGGCACTACAACGAGCTCTAGTAAGGTAAACATCAATAACATGTATATCAAATATACCTTTAATGGTGCCAGCCTTCTTGTCCTCTAAGTACTTCGGACAGTTGCGCTTCCAGTGACCCTTGTCCTTGCAATAGAAGCACTCAGTGTCGGGCTTAGGTCCAGACTTGAGCTTCTTCTTAGCAGGGCAACGCGCTTGCCGCTGCCTTTCTTGAAGGATTTCTTTGTACCCTTACCTTTCTTAAAGCTAGGGGTCTTGTTGACCATCAACACATGATTATATTTCTTGATATCCACCTTCGCAGCTTTCAGCTTAGCGAAGAGCTCAGTGATCGTATCAGTGGAACCAATTTGATTGTGAGTAACTACAAAACCTTTGTAGCTAGGAGGGAGTGATTGCAGAACTCTGTCAATCTTGAGCTCTTCTGGAATCTTGCAGTCCAGTTGCTCAAGACGTTGAGTGTAGCCCGACATATTAATGGCGTTCTCACTAACGGACCTCCCTTCCTCCATCTTGCAGTTAAAGAACTTCTCAGATATCTCATATCTCTCAGAACAGGCCTGAGTCTGAAACATGGTTTTCAGTTCCTCAAGTATCTCAAAGGGCCCGGCGAACTCCTCAAAACGATTTTGAAGTTCCGGTTTCATAGCAAACAACATGGTACTCTTAATCACTCCATAATCATCTTTGTGTGACTGATAAAAAACTTTTTCATTAGCCAGAGCATCAGTAGCAGGGGCGTCACCTAGCGCTTTCTCAAGTACATAGTCCTTTTGTCCGCCAGCGAGAATGATTCTCAGATTGCTGAACCAGTTGGTGAAGTTAGACCCATTGTTCTTAAGCTTTTCTTTCTCAGCAAAAACATTGAAGTTGAAGTTGGACTTAGCCATTTGATCTACAAAATTGGCAAATACAATTTAGACTATGTTCATGATAACTAGTTCAACTTAATCAAATTACTAGATGAACTCCCACTAAATTCAACATCCCTCAAGTTTTTTAGTGAACACGATCCAAATTCACCACACCTAATCCGATCTTCACGAGAAGAGATGTGGTTTCAATGTTGTACAACAAAGTGTCGATCATATCATTCATATGACTCATGTTTAACCTTTCGGTTCGTTTGTTCCGAGGCCATGTATGTACATGCTAGGCTCGTCAAGTCAAACCCAAGTATTTCTGCGTGTGCAAAACTGGCTTGCACCCGTTGTATGTGAACGTAGAGTTTATAGCACCCGATCATCACAAGGTGCTTGAACACGACAAACTTTCGCAACGGTGCATACATGGGGAGAACACAATTTTATCTTGATCTTTAAGTGAGGAATCATCTTATAATGCTACCGTCGCGATCTAAGCATAATAAGATACATAAAAGGATAAACATCACATGCATATAATTTTATGTGACATGGTATAGCCAATATCCATGCAATGATATCCATCTTGTGCGCGCCAGCATGATCTCCATCACTCTACCATGATTGCCTCCACCACGAATAGCAACTACAACTATTGCTAACTACTTAGAGATAAAGTAAAGCTCTTACATGGCGTATAAGAAGTTGACACGCAGGTCATACACAATTATAAAGACAACCATACGGCTCCTGTCGGTTGTGAACTCATCGACATGCAAGTCGTGAAATATTACAAAACATGATCATTGCATACATCTCAATACATACACATCATGTCTTGGGCGATAACATATCACAAAACACTCCCTGCAAAAACAAGTTAGACGCCTCTACTTTGTTGTTGCATGTTTTACGTGGCTTATGGGAGTAACAAGCTAAGAACAATTCTTACCTACGGAAAGCCACAACGGTGATATTATGGTTGCTAACATCCGTTGTAAATCCCATGACTACTATAGTGAGAGAAACTGGCATCCACCAGCCGCATGTGTGGAACAAGCCACACGTCAAGTGCGGAGCCGGTCTCGCGAACGAGGTCACGTAAAGTTGGCCTGGAACCGCTTCGATCTCACTATGCCGCGCCATAAGAAATACAAAACAAGAGGTTTGCAACAGAAAACATCAACGCCCGCAACAAGCATGTTGCGTTCTACTCGTGAAACACATCTACGCATAGATCTAGCTCTGATACCACTAAAGGGTTTCGCAGCATAGTAAATCAAAAAAAATTCCACGGATGCGAACAGGAAAGCCAAGATCTAATCTAGGAGATGTAATACGAGAGACATTGATGAGATCTCATACCCTTGAAGAAATCGCACAGCGGAAACGTTCAACAGAACGTGGTTGATGTAGTCGTACTCGCCGTCTCCTCCTCGCGATCCGATCCGATCCTACGCCGCAAGTGGCGGCACCTCCGAGATATGCACACGTACGGTGCAGCGACGTCTCCTCCTTTCCTTGCTCCAGCAAGTATTTTAGAGAGATAGATTGGATCTGCAGCACGACGGCGTGGTGCTTATGGTGGAGAGTTTCTGTGGCAGGGCTTCGCCTACGCGCAGTCGGGAGACAGAGAGAGAGGTGGAGGGGCAGCAGTTGGACGGCGGCTAGGGTTGGAGGAGTGGGGGGAGGGTGTGCCCTTGCCCTCCTTATATAGGGGGCTGGCCGGCCCCCCTTGACCCCTCCTCCAAGCCCTAGGGCGGTGGCCCAAGGGGTGGAGTGTGGGGCAAGTCTCCCCCCTCTTCTGGAAGGTTTCCCTAGGGTTTCCCCTAGAGCTGGTCGGCTGGGCCTTAGGGGCCTTGTGCCCCTGGCCCAAAGTGGCCAGGGCACTTCCCCTTAGGTCCATGCAGGACTCCGACAAGTGGGCCCATGTTGGTCCCACTCCGGAACCTTCTAGAACCTTCCGGTACAATACCGATAAACTCCAAAACTATTCTGAAATCCAAAAACTGCTTTCCTTTATATGAATCTTATTCTCGGACCATTCCGGAACATCTCGTGATGTCCTGGGTCTCATCCGATACTCCGAACAAAAATTCATAAACCGATCATCCATTCTATCCTAGCGTCGATGCACGTTAAGTGTGTGACCCTACGGGTTCGAGAATACGCAGACATGATCTTCTATCAATAATCAACAGCGGGATCTGGAAACCCATATTGACTCCCACATATTCATCGATGATCATATCGGATGAACTACGATGCCAGGATTCAATTAATCCCATATATGTATTCCCTTCGTCACACGATATTTTACTTGCCCGAGATTCGATCGTTGGTATCAGAATACCTAGTTCAATCTCGTTCACAGCAATTACTTTACTCGTTCCGTAATCCGATATCACTTTGTGATTAACACATTAACCACGTGCTTGCAAGCGGTGTTGATATCGATTACCGAGTGGGCCCGAAGTATATCTCTCCGACTCGGGAGGGACAAATTCCATCTCGATACATACAACCCAACAAGTACTTTCCGATCACCTAAGAGACACCTTTATGATCACCCTCACATAGGATGACGTTTGATGACCTCAAAGCTTTCTTCCGATACCAGGGAGTTGTATTATCTCATGGTCTAAGGAATAAAATACTTGACATAGGAAAAAGCTTCGCAAAGATGAACACGATGACATGATCTAATTGCTCTACTTAATTTGGGTATGTCCATCATATCATTCTCCTAATGGCATGATCTCATTATTAATCGACAACTCATGTCTATGGTTAGGAAACCTTAACCATCATTAATTAATGAGCTAGTCCATAGAGGTGTACTAGGGACACGGTGTTGTTCATAAACCACACAAGTATCAAAGTTTCCGCTTAATACAATTCTAGAATGGAATATAAACTTTATTATGAACAAGAATTATAATAATAACATCTTTATTATTGCCTCTATGGCATAATTCCAACAGTCATCCCAGAACTTGCTCCAGCCACCGTACTGAATCTTGTGCATCAAATCTGCTATTGAGTCCGGATGAACTGGGGGCGAGGGCGGATTCATTATTGTTGGGGTTTCTTGGAGGAGAGTGATGGCTGCCTGCAAGAACCGATTCTGCGGGCGAGAATAAAGTGCATAGTAGATGGAGAAGATGGGAGGATCTTTGATCGAGAGGTGTTTGCGTGTTGCCTCATTGGTCTTCTGCAAAGTGCAGCTGTATCGAGGATGCCGACTGGACTAGCAAGCGGGGAGCAGTTCTTTTGTGGATATGCGTGTCTACTTCTCATGTAACACACATCAAAATTATGACTATGCCATCATGTG
The DNA here is from genome assembly GCA_910589765.1 of Avena atlantica. Taxonomy (NCBI): domain Eukaryota; kingdom Viridiplantae; phylum Streptophyta; class Magnoliopsida; order Poales; family Poaceae; genus Avena; species Avena atlantica. The sequence goes on along the minus strand of OU342735.1, from coordinate 118,280,791 downwards.
CTAGGAGCAGAGACAGCATATCGTCCCATCAGCCTCGCCTCGTCTTTGTTAGCGACGTCGCATCGGCAACGTCACGGGCATTGATGCTCTATAAGAGGAAAAAAGGCTAGACTCAAATAACACTGTACACGCTCTTACAACTAGGCCATTCTATCCGAACAGGTAATTAAAGCTACTGTACATAGATTAAATTTAGGCTCAAGTGACCCTAATCGACTATGTCGCTCCCGCTGTCTTCATCGTGCACGACGTCCTCCATGTCACCGTCCGCCTCTTCCGAGTCTGAATCGATGAGGACGAGCCCGGTGGTGTTCCTCTTCATGAGTGTTGCACAGCGTGCAACATCGTTAACAGTGGAGGGCTTATGCCTAGGCACTGCCCAAAAGAGCTTCCTCCCTTCGGGGTTGCGCAGATCCGGGTTTTTCGGGTCCAGAAAATGGAAAGTGGAGATTTCTTGTCACATCCCAAGATTTTCCAAATCTTGTAATGTGAAAAATAAATGAATAAAATAAAACTTTGTTGATTTTCAGGGTGAGAAGAAACTTTTTGAATCCATTTGGAAACTTTCAAAACCTATTTGGATCAAATAAAATCCTAAAGGGATTTAAAAAGTTAAATAAACAATAAACTTAAAAAAAATATTTGAAATTACTATTTTGGATCTTTTAATAAAAGGATTTGGTTTTCAAAAGAAAAGGTTGATTTATAAATAATCATTATTTTATGGAGCCAAAATAAACCTTGGCCAAGATTTTTAAATAAAAACATTTTGTTTTGATAAAAATAGTAAAGGTTTATTTAAATAAAATAATAAGGATTTATTATCCAAGTTTTGTTAAAAATGAAAAGGCTTTACTATCTTAAATAAACACTAAAACTTATTTATTTATTTTAAATAAGTTTTCCAAGTATTTTATACTCTCAAATAAAACCTACTGAAGTGTTTTGGTTTTAATTTTAGATTTCAAAATAAAGATTTTAATAAAACAAATCCTATTTGATTTAATAACTAAGGTCCATTTTATTTAATTATTATTGGACCCTAAAATAAAATGTTATTTTATTCTAAACAAGTTTTCCAAGTATCTTCTATTTTCAAATAAAACCTACTGATTTGGTTTTGAAAATATTTAGATTTCAAATGGAGTTTTTAAATAAATTAAAACCCATTTGATTCATTAACTAGTGTCCATTTTATTTAATTATAAATGGACACTAAAATAAAAATATTATTTTATTTTGGGAATTGATTTATTTTTGTTAAACATAATCAAAACCCATTATAAAGTTTGGTGGAAGTTGTTTTGAATTGGTTGTTTTGATTTGTTTGTTGAATTGATTGTTGAATTTCAAAACAGAAAAAGAATTGGAAAAAGGAAAAGATTCAAAACAGGAAAAAAATAAGAAAAGGACCAGCCCAACAAACTGGCCCAACAAGACCCAGTCCAGCCCACCTACTCTCTCCCACGGCGAAATGTTTTTCACCGTAGACAGAACCCGCAGAGCAACTGACTTGTGTACCCCAACTCTACTCCCTTTCTTTCGCTGACGAGCAGACCCCACCGCCAGCTCACCGTCTTCAACCGCGGACCTGTTCCTCCCATCACCTCGCCGGCCGTTTCTGGCTATAATCGCACGCGTAAATTCGCTTCAATGCCGCGTGATCAACGCCCCCTGACCACACTCGCTTAAACGCCAACGTCTCCCTTCCATTTCCCCTCTGTCTCCTCCCCCAAGTGCGCCCCCAGGCTGCCGAATTTCGCCAGACACCGCCCACTGTCCGACGACGCTCCGGCGAGGATTCCAGCAGCTCCACGCCACCTCTTGCCTCCTCGAGCACGCAGCTGTGATCACCATCTCCCGGCAGACCTTTCTGCAGCCGCAGCTCGCTCGCGAGTGCCTCTGAGCCTCGGCAACGACGACTCCAAGCGCCGCCACCGTCTGGTTTAACTCCGGCGAGTACCCCAGGTAGTTTCCGTCCGCCCCTTTCCCTCTCGTTCACGCACGCATCTTCGCCAGGACTGTGCGCATCTGACCTTGTCTTCCGTTTGCCCTAGTACGCGATGTAGCCTCATCCTCGACGACGCCTGAGCAAGCCCGACGCCGACGACGTCTCCGACGAGCAATCGCCGCCGTTCCCGTGCGCCCCCTGCCCAACGACGAGCACCTTGAGCATCAGAACGTCACCGTGATCACTGTAAGCACCCTCACCTCCTCCCTCGCTTCCTAAATCGCCGGCACTTTCCATGTCTGACCGCGCCGCCAGTCGCCGCCGCGTCAGCGCCGCTGCCAAATGGTCAAAACAATAGGGTCCATTGGATCTCGATCTGATGGATAAGATTAGAAATAAGCGAAGAGGTAAGTAGCCTCTGTGCGCCGTGCGATATCACTTAATCCAACGGCCTGCGTCGCTTGATCCACGCGAAACGTTTTCGACGAATAGGAAACAGACACGTGTCCCAGAGTTGGTTTTCAAAACAGAATTTGATCAATTAGACTTGTGATTTTGTAAATTGCACAACTTTTAAACCACACGTCCAAAATTTGCAAACTTTATATCAATGGAATCAGTGGAACAAGACCTAGCCAACCATGACATTTGTTTAGTAAAAAGCTTCTGAAAAAATGATTGTTTTTGCAGAAACATTTGTATGCTTGTTTAGATTGTAAAAATTGTTCAAAAATGATTTTGGGGATAAAATCTTTGGCAAATGATGTGATTTGAACCTACTGACCATAGGAAACACTTTGTGGATTCAAAAATGTATTTGGTGAAACAAAATAATGATTCTTTGATTTAAAACCATTTCTAGTCAAATAAAAATATAGTTTATTTATTAAAAATGGTTTTGGAAGAAAACTTTTGGGAAATGTTTTGTTTAAATTCTCTGACCCCAAACACCAAGTTTTTTGGTTTGAAAACATATTTGGTGAACCCTATAGATTAATGCCTTAGTAAAAAAATATTCCTACACCACATAAAATGATACTTTGTTTTGAAAATGGTTTATGAAGTGAAATCTTTTGCAAATGACTTTGCCACCTTACAAAATGACCAATAGGTGTTTTTAAATATTTATGACCCATTAGGAACCACTTTTTCAAATAAAACAAAGCTTGGCATGTTTGCATGCATTACTTTGACTTTATGATTTTATGTGATGTTTTGCTTGATTGGTAGATTGAGATTGTGCCTTGCCTGATTGAATTGTAGTGACTTGAAGAGTGTGATTGTTGCAAGTACAAGGAGTGAACCTATACTCTACCAAAAAGTCAAGTGATGCTTCATACTTTGTCCCATTATTTTCACTATGCATTAGTGATTTTCTCTAAGTAAAACTTGCATGGAATTTTGCTAAGTATAAACCTTGCTATAGGAAAACCTAGTAGATGAAACCTTAGTAGAAATCTTCCTAAGTTAAGATTCCTATTACTATCATGCTTAGCTTAGCTAATAGAAAACAAGGGTGGAATATACATTCATACTATGGAAAAAAATTCTAAGTCTGAGGACTTATGTTTTTCTTAATAAAACAACTAAGTCAATGAATCACCTGGGTGGAATGGGACTTGATTGGTGGTTTTTGGTTGAGTGGTTCACAAGGCCCATGTTTATGGTTGACCTTGTGTATCTCACTTGTGGAATGCCACCCAGGAACAAAGAGATTTGAGATGTCAAATGTTGAGAAGCTTCAAGTGCAACCACTTGGCATTATGGGCTCTGCCTGGATCATATAGGTTGCAAGAACTTAGCCATATGGACAGTTGGTGGTAGAGTTTGATAGGTTGGAGCGCGTCCATTTTGGTCTAAGGGAAGGCTTCTGAAAGATCTTGTCTTGGGAAACCAAGTCTTGTGGGGAAAGTGCACCACCTCTACAGAGTGTAAAATCTAAGTACTTAGCCATGTCCGTGGTAAAGGACAATTTGAGCATCAAGACATGGAAGGAATCAAGAATCTCATCATTCAAATTTCTAAGTTAAAAACTTGTGGTTTGAACAAGGGTTAAAGGATCTTCAATCTTTGATTGGGAGATGTCTTGCAAAAGATGATTTTGTCAAGCAAAAACTTAGTGTTTTCAAAATGATAAGGAAAATCTATTTTGAGCAATGCAAGACTCAACTCCACTTAGCCAAATGCATATAGATGATAGACTCCACTATACTACCACAGTATCACTTGCCAATACAATTCAAATGTATTGACCCTTGTGGTTGTAACTTGTATGTTGCAGGTTTGATTGATTTAGGGAAGTGTGTTGATTAGGATTACAAAGTCTACAACCAACATGTCTGCCTGTGGCACTTTGAAGATGAAGGACCCCATGCTACTGATATTCTGCTGCAATGTAATGTAATAGCCAAATGAGCTATGTAAGATGTAATAAAATTATGTTATTCCTGGTTATAAAGTTGTATTATGACCTTTGTTTCTTGATATTACATCTTAACTGTGGATGCTAGCTATTGATCCAGGGACTAGCATTGTAAACACAGGGGACTCTACCTTATTAAAGGTTGGGACCCTTACATTTCTCCAAAGCACCACGAAATCTCTAGTTGGAGAAGTCGCTTGCGATGCCGAGAGGGAGCTAGGTTCCGGGTTTGGGCTCAATACATGGAGTGGTTCCATGTTCTGGGATGCGAGGGGGGATCTAGGGTTGGAAGCCATGTTTACTCACACTCGATAGACATCTTAGTGGTGCCTTGGGTGCCAAAAGACCTGGTATGCCATACCTATGATTTTATGAGGGCAGTGGGTCACATGCAAGGGCTCTAGGAGCCGTTTTCACGTTTTTTTTGTTTTTTTAGATTTTGTTTGGTGCTGCCCAAGAAAATAACGAAACCCGTCAGCGGGCGCGGCAACGCGACGGTTGGTGCAATCTTGGACCCAGGCATCCAGCCTAATTACCCCATGGGACACCCCAAACCATTTTCCCCGAGCCGTATCTTATAGGGTACATATAGTTAGAAACTGCATTTACCGGGCCGTAACTCGTAAAAAATACCTTAGATGCCCACACCACGAGATAAATACCCACCTCCCGGGAATGGCCATGCACCTTGGTGTAGCATGCGTGGAAATTGCCTCGGGCCCATGGGCGCGCCCTAATCTTGCACCTAATTTGGGAAAATGCTGGTTTTCGGGTCCAGAAAATGGTAAGTGGAGATTTCTCCAAAGCATCACGAAATCTCTAGTTGGAGAAGTTGCTTGTGATGCCGAGAGGGGGCTAGGTGCAGGGTTTGGGCTTAATCCATGGAGTGGTTCCATGTTCTAGGCAGCGAGGGGGGTCTAGGGTTGGAAGCCATGTTTACTCACAGTCGATAGACATCCTGGTGGTGCCTTGGGTGCCAAATGACCTGGTATGCCCTGCCTATGATTTTATGACGATAGTGGGTCGCATGCAAGGGCTCTAGGAGCCGTTTCACATTTTTTTTGTTTTTTAGATTTTGTTTGCTGCTGCCTAAGAAAACGGCAAAACCCGCCGGCGGGCGCGGCAACGCGATGGTCAGTGCAATCTTGGACCTAGGAATACATCCAGCCTAGGTACCCCATGGGAACCCCAAACCATTTTCCCCGAAAATTGACAGTGTCTTATAGGGTACGTGCAGTTATAAACCGCATTTACCGGGCCGTAACTAGGAAAAATACAGTAGATGCCCGCACCACGAGATAAATACCCACCTCCCGGGAATGGACATGCACCATGGTGTAGCATGCGTGGAAATTGCCTCGGGACCATGGGTGCATCCTAATCTTCCACCTCCTTTGGGAAAATGCCGGTTTTTCGGGTCCAAAAAATATAAATTGGAGATTTCTCCAAAGCACCACGAAATATCTAGTTGGAGAAGTCGCTTGCGATGCCGAGAGCGAGCTAGGTGCTGGGTTTGGGCTCAATCTAGGGAGTGGTTCCATGTTCTGGCATGCGAAGGGGGGTCTAGGGTTGGAAGCCATGTTTACTCACACTCGATAAACATCTTGGTGGTTCCTTCGGTGCCAAAAGACCTAGTATGCCCTACCTATGATTTTATGAGGGCGGTGGGTCACATGCAAGGGTTTTAGGAGCCGTTTTCACTTTTTTTTGTTTTTTTAGATTTTGTTTGGTGCTGCCCAAGAAAATGGCGAAACCCGCTAGTGGGCACGGAAACACGACGGTCGGTGCAATCTTGGACCCAGGCATATATCCATCCTAATTACCCCATGGGGCACCCCAAACCATTTTTCCCCGAAAATTGAGAGTGTCTTATAGGGTGCATATACAGTTAGAAACCGCATTTACCAGGCCGTAACTCGTAAAAATATAGTACATGCCCACACCACGAGATAAATACCCACGCCCCAGGAATGGCCATGCACCATGGTGTAGCATGCGTGGAAATTTGCTCAAGCCCATAGACGCACCCTAATCTTGCACCTCCTTTGGGAAAACGCCAGTTTTTTGGGTCCAGAAAATGGAAAGTGGAGATTTCTCCAAAGAACCACGAAATCTCTAGTTAGAGAAGTCGCTTGCGATGCCGAGAGGGAAATAGGTGCAGGGATTGGGCTCAATCCATGGAATGGTTCTATGTTCTGGGCAGCGAGGGGGGATCTAGGGTTGGAATCCATGTTTACTCAAACTCGATAGACATCCTGGTGGTGCCTTGGGTGCCAAATGACCTGGTATTACTTGCCTATGATTTTATGAGGGAAGTGGGTCACATGCATTGGATCCAGGAGCTATTTTCACATTTTTTATGTTTTTTTAATTTTGTTTGGTGCTGCCCAGGAAAACGGCGAAACCCGCCGTCGGGCGCAGCAACGCGACGGTCGGTGAAATCTTGGACCCATGCATGCATCCAGCCAAGGTACCCCATGGGGCACCCTAAACCATTTTTCCCTGAAAATTGAGAGTGTCTTATAGGCTACATACAGTTAGAAACCGCATTTACCGGGCTGTAACTCGTAAAAAAATAAAGTACATTCCCGCACCACGAGATAAATACCCAACTCCCTGGAATGGCCATGCACCATGGTGTAGCATGCGCGGAAATTGCCTCGGGCCCATGGGCGCGCCCAAATCTTGCACCTCCTTTGGGAAAACGCCGGTTTTCCGGGTCCAGAAAATGGAAAGTGGAGATTTTTCCAAAGCACCACGAAATCGCTAATTGGAGAAGTCGCTTGTGATTATGGTTCTTTGAGTGAATTGAATTTAGGTGGTTCTTTTAAGAGTTAGCAATCCAAAATTATACAAGTAAAGTATAAAGTAATGTGATTATGGTTAATTGTCATTTGGTGACTATGATAAATGTCTTTGGGTTGAGTTGTTAAAAGTTGGGGAACTTATTATGAGATTATTGTTTGAAGTGGCAAAACGAATAACTGTAAGGTTCCCAACCTTTAATAAGGTAGAGATCCTTGTGATTACAATGCTAGTCCCTGGATCAATAGCTATCATCCACAGTTAAGATGTAATATCAAGAAACAAAGGTCATAATACAACTTTATAACCAGGAATAAAATAATTTATTACATCTTATATAGCTCATTTGGCTATCACATTACATTGCAGCAGAAATCTATAAAGCATGGAGTCCTTCATCTTCAAAGTGCCACAGGCAGTCATGTTGGTTGTAGACTTGTAATCTTAATCAATAAACTTCTCTAACATCAAACAAACCTGCAACATTACAAGTTGCAGCCACAAGGGTCAATACATTTGAATTGTATTGGAAAGTTTCACTATTATGTAGAAATAAGTGGATCCTATCAATTACATGCATATTTGGCTAAGTAGAGTTTAGGCTCTTTTGCAGAAAGCAATATAGTTTTATCCTATCTTTTCAAAATAGTTTTTGATCTTTTTTCAATACTTTCTGAACTTCTTGGAAAACTCCAAGTGCTTCTAATCCCGTGTTGTCACCATCAAGTTTTACTTTGAGAAATTGGAATGTCGAGATCTTCCATAGCTTCAGGCCTTAGTTGCTCAGTGTTGTCCATAACCGGGGACACGGCTAAGTACTTAGAATTTGATATTATGCAGAATTTGTACACTTTACCCACATGACACAATCTCATCTTGATGCCACCAGTGGCCGCTGGATAAGTACTCACCAAGATGGAGTACTGGCAGATTGAGAATTTGACAAAGTCTTTCCATAGGAGTCCTCCCAATACACAATGCTAGCTTTTCATCCAGGCACCAATGTAGGGTTTCAAGTTCCCTTACACAATTCTAGTTAACTTGAAGATGTCAATGCATGGGTCTTCCACTATGTAGTTAACTAAGCGAGAGCCCATTTTGCATGTGGTTGTACACGAAAGTGGTCATGCATGCAATCATGCAAAAGATAGTTTTATTTGCAAAAGTGGTTTCTACTAGGCTCTAAACATTATAAAGTTCAAAAGTGGTCATTTACTACAGTGGTAAAACCATTTGCAAAAGGTTCTATCTATAAACCATTTTTAAATCAAATCAATATTTTATGTGGTTGAAAATGCTTCTAGGAAAGCAATATTCTTTAAAGGGTTCACCAAATACATTTTAATTCTCAAAACTTGGTGTTCAGGGTCAGAAGGTTTGAATCAAATCATTTCCCAGAGGTTTTACTCAAAATTCATTTCTAAAACAAAAACAATATTTTTATTTGACTAGAAATGTGCTAACTCAAATATTTACTCCTTAACTTCACATAATATATTTTTAAATCCATAAGTTGGTTCTTAGGGTCAGTAGGTTCAAAAAAAACATTTTGCAAAGATTTCACATTAAAATTATATCTAGAACAATTTTTATATTCAAAATAAGCCTACACATGTTTCTGCAAATTCAACCAATTTGACAGAAGCAACACATTAAACAAAGTGCATGGTTACAAAGTAATTGTTCTACTGATTCCATTGATATAAAATTTGCAAAATTTTGATGTTTAGAACTAAAGTTATGAATTTTTCAAATTTGCAAATCTAATAGAACATATTTCTGCTTTTAATCCTGAGCCTGTCCACGTGGCGTGTTTCTATTGGCCGGTATCGCTTCGGGTGGATCGAGCTCTCTAGACCGCAGGATTTAAGTGAGATCGTGCGGTGCAGAGACACTCGTACCTCTTCGTTTAATGATTCTATCTAAGCCGCCAGATGGAGATCTAACGGTGTAGAACGATTCGACCTAATTCGAGCGGCGCTGACGGCGGCGCTCTGGCGGCAGCGCTAAGGCGTGGTCGTCGCCGGTGATGCACGACGCGAGAAATAATGGGAGAGGGCTCACCGTGTTCGCCTTGACGTGCTGATGCTCAACCTGTTTACGAGGGGGCAAGGGGCGCACTAGAATGGAGGGGATTTCTCGCCGGAGTCGGTGGCGGCGTCAGGCGGTTCTGTGCGTCATTGGGGACGGAGCTGCAGATCGTGCCGAGGCAAAACAATGACATGGTTAGATGCGGATGAATGTGGGGTTCACGTGAGCATCATCGAGAGGGCTCGGGGCGGTCTGCTCTTACCAGAAAAGTTCATTGGAGCAATGGCAGACGGCGGTGGCGAGTTGAGGTTGACGAAGCCGAGCTTCTAGGGCACGCGGGAGGTAGCTGGGCTATAGGCAGATGCGCACGGGACTGGTGAGCAAGCTTGCATGCAGAGGGAGGCGAGAGGTGGCTGGACGGAGCCGGAATTGGTTGCGCAGTTCGTCGGAGAAATTGGAGACATCCTGGGGGCTCTCTGGCAGCGGAGACTGAGGGGAAATGGTGAGGAGGGAGAGGTGCTTAAGAGCGCGTGGTCGCGAGAGGGAATTACTGCGCCATCAACGCGGATTTACGCCGGCAATCAATCGGAGCAACGGCTGGGGACGTGGTCACGACTGGAAACGAAGAATAGGTGATGTGGGGCCGTGCTGTCAGTGAAAGAGAGAGAGTGGGAGTGGGTCCTCTGTGTCAGTGACTATGTGGGTGCGAGATTCAGTGAAAAACGGTTCACTGCGGGGTGGGGTTAGTTGGGCTGGACTGGGCTTTGCTGGGCCTGTTGGGTTGGGTCGTGTTTGTTTCATTTTTTTTATACTGAAGCCTTTTCTTTTTCTAATTTGAATTTCTGTTTTGATTTTATTCAAACAATTCAAACACCCAAATGAATTCAAACCTTTGCCAAACTTTGTGTAGATTTTAATTCTGTTTAACAACACAAAACAAAGTCCAAAACAAAATAATTTTTATTCTTTTTAGGATCCATTAATAATTAAATAAATAGACCCTAGTTATTAATTCAAATAGGATTTTATTTATTTTAAAACTCTATTTAAAGTCTAAATATTATCAAAACCATTTCAGTAGGTTTTATTTGAAAAAATAAAACACTTGGAAATCTTATTTAAAATAAATTAACAAGCTTTAGTGTTTATTTAAAATGGAAAAGCCTTTACTTAAATAAAATTGGATATTAATAAATCCTCATTATTTTATTTAAATAAACCTTTACTCTATTTTATCAAATAGAAATATTTTATTTCAAAAGCTTGGCCAAGATTTAATTTGTCTCTATAAAATAATCCTTATTTATAATTCTACCTTTGCTTTTGAAAATCAAATCTTTTTATTAAAAGATCTAAAAATAGTAATTCCAACTATCATAATTTTATTTATTAATTGTTTATCTTTTTAAATCCCTTTAGGATTTTATTTGACCAAAATAGGTTTTGATGTTTCCAATTGGAATCAAAAAAATTCTTCTCACCTTAAATTTCAACAAAATTTTATTTTGTTTATTTATTTTTCAATTTCAAAATTTGGAAATTTTTTTGGGATGTGACAGGCTACCACCCTTAAAATAAATCTCGTCCCGAGATTTGGGAAAGCTAGAGGTTACAAGTTGGCTTCAAGGCAACTAGGGTACTACCACCCTTAAAATGAAGTCTCATAGGGTTACATTGATGGTTCACTTGACTATGGGTTCAACACTTTATATCCAGACAAGGAATCCTTATTTGACTCTTCTGAGTTAACTAATTCATGACATCCACTTCTTCTATCTCTTCAAAGTTTCCATCCATGTCAATGTGGTTCACATGTCCTTTCTGGGTCACATTGGAGTCATTTCCATTGGCTCTTCTAGCATCCTTTTTCTTTTTATTCTCAGGACAGTCTGATGCATAGTGTCCAAGCTCCTTACAATTATAGCACTGCAACTGGCTAATGTCTTTCTTCCTGAAAGTGTCTTGTTGATTCTGACCAAGGTCATCTCCATTGTCAATATCATTTCCATTATTATCACTTCCATTGTTGTTGTGCTAATACTGATGTGGTTCAGAATCTTCATTGCTCTTTTTGAATGAATGCTTCTTTTTTGATGATCCTGAGTGATTCTTGAGTTTATGCTTCCTCTTTCTGTTCTCAACTTGATTCATCTTGTTTTCCAATATAGTGTCTTTGTCACAGAGTGATTGGTAAGTTGGGACATAGGCAACAGCTAGCTGCAGGTTCAACTCATCTTTAAGTCCTTCAAGAAATTTCTCCTTTCTCTTAGCATCTGTGTCAACTTCATCCGGTGCAGATTGTTGAATTCTTCAATATACTCAGCCACACTGAGGTGACGCTATTTCAGATTGTGAAACTCCTTTTTCTTCAAGTACATCACTCCAGGTGAGATGTGAGTTGTTCTGAATGCGTCCTCAAAAATAGCCCAAGTCACATCTTCAAGGGGAATGGTGATCTGAAAGTTGTCCCACCATGTTGCTGTTGGTCCTTCAAGCAGAAATGCTGCAAACCTAACTTTTCTTCATCGGTGCAGCCAACAGTCACTAAGTCTTTGTTCACTGAACGTAACCAGTCATTGGCTTCCATTGGATCAGTTGTTCCAGAGAACCTTGCGGGCCTAAGTTTTAGAAACTTGGTGAGCATATCAAGTGTTGGAGGATTATTATGATTGTTGTTGTTGTTGTTGTTCTTCTGATTCTGTATGAATGTGGTCATCTCCTGCATCAACTGTGTCTGAGCTGCCAACATCTGCTGCATCTCAGGGGTGATGTTGTTGTTTTGGTTGGGGTTGGCACGACGGGGACGCATCTGTGGGTTTGATAGGGATAAGTAATGACAGATAGGTTTTTAAGAAGTTCTAACACACAACTTAAAACAACCAAGTTCAATCAAACAATCAATCAATCAACAAGCAACCATTCACTTAACAACTTATGAGATTAACTCATGATTTGAAGGAAACATCAAGTTTTCTTGAAATAATTAACTTAGTATAGTCATACCTCATAGGTCAATATGATCCATACTCTAAAATGATATCCACGTCTTTTGGTAGGCAATCTAGTGTCTCTTGGTTTTCACTTGTAGTCCTTAGTGATGTCTAAGTTGAAGTCCTTGGTGAAACTAAAGTTGAAATCACTTGAAGATGTTGAAGTCATTAGAGTTGATGAAATCTTTTGCACATGGTGAAGTCTTTGGCCATGGGGTAGGCTTTGTCCATCAAGTTGAAAAGGAAGAGATGTAGAATTAAAACCAAAATGGTTTAGGAAAGAATTTACAAGATTGTTTGTAAATAAGTCTTTGGAACAAATTCAACTTCTATTTTTCTAAGGGGTTTTGTCCAATCCTAGGGTTACAATCCTACAAGCAACATAGTGCTCTGATACCATCTGTAAAGTTCCCAACCTTTAATAAGGTAGAGATCCCTGTGTTTACAATGCTAGTCCCTGGATCAATAGCTAGCATCCACAGTTAAGATGTAATATCAAGAAACAAAGGTCATAATAAAACTTTATAACCAGGAATAAAATAATTTATTACATCTTACATAGCTCATTTGGCTATCACATTACATTGCAGCAGAAATCTATAAAGCATGGAGTCCTTCATCTTCAAAGTGCCACAGGCAGTCATGTTGGTTGTAGACTTGTAATCCTAATCAATAAACTTCTCTAACATCAAACAAACCTGCAACATTACAAGTTGCAGCCACAAGGGTCAATACATTTGAATTGTATTGGCAAGTTTCACTACTATGTAGAAATAAGTGGATCCTATCAATTACATGCATATTTGGCTAAGTAGAGTTTAGGCTCTTTTGCAGAAAGCAATATAGTTTTATCCTATCTTTTGAAAATAGTTTTTGATCTTTTGTCAAAACTTTCTGAACTTCTTGGAAAACTCCAAGTGCTTCTAATCCCTTGTTGTCACCATCAAGTTTTACTTTGAGAAATTGGAATGTCGAGATCTTCCATAGCTTCAGGCCTTAGTTGCTCAGTGTTGTCCATAACCGGGGACACGGCTACGTACTTAGAATTTGATCTTCTGCAGAAGTTGTACACTTTACCCACATGACACAATCTCATCTTGATGCCACCAGTGGCCGCTGGATAAGTACTCACCAAGATGGAGTACTGGCAGATTGAGAATGTGACAAAGTATTTCCATAGGAGTCCTCCCAATACACAATGCTAGCATGTCATCCAGGCACCAATGTAGGGTTTCAAGTTCCCTTACACAATTCTAGTTAACCTGACGATGCCAATGCATGGGTCTTCCACTATGTAGTTTACTAAGCCAGAGCCCATTTAGCATGTGGCTGTACACGGAAGCCACTGTACGAGAAACATGTTCAATCTCTAAGTCCCTGGGTGGTTTTCTTCTAGTGCACATACAAAAAGAGATAGCCGTATAAACATGGTTCCTTTTGTTGCCACCTTGTCCAAAACTTGAGTATCCTTGTCCACCCAGGTGGTTCATTGAATACTTGTTTTATTATATAAAACACATATCTTTTCAATACTTCATATAGTCATATCATGTATCCCATCCCAATATATAGAAGGGCTAAGCATACTACAACTACAATGTTTTCACTAAGGAACATATAAGGGTATCCTATTAGGATTTAGCATAGCATAAAATATAGTAGTCTTTTCCATGCATGTTATAAAATCCACTAAGTGTAATGAAAATAGTAGGACTTGGATGATAGTGTCACTTGCCTTTTTAGTAGAGAATGATGGTTCACTTCTTTATCTTGAAAATATCACACTCTTCTAATTCCATTACAATTCAATCAAGCAAACATAGATTCAACTAGCATTCCAACCAATTTATCACACATAAAATGATAGAAACAAGGTCATGCATGCAAGCATGCAAAAGATAGTTTTATTTGCAAAAGTGGTTTCTACTAGGCTCTAAACATTATAAAGTTCAAAAGTGGTCATTTACTAAAGTGGTAAAACCATTTGCAAAAGGTTTTATCTATAAACCATTTATAAATCAAATCAATATTTTATGTGGTTGAAAATGCTTCTAGCAAAGCAATATTCTTTAAAGGGTTCACCAAATACATTTTAATTCTCAAAACTTGTACTTTAGGGTCAGAAGGTTTGAATCAAATCATTTCCCAAAGGTTTTACTCAAAAATCATTTCTAAAACAAAAACAATATTTTTATTTGACTAGAAATGTGCTAACTCAAATATTTACTCCTTAACTTCACAAAATATATTTTTAAATCCATAAGTTGGTTCTTAGGGTCAGTAGGTTCAAAAAAAACCATTTTTCAAAGATTTCACATTAAAATTATATCTAGAACAATTTTTATATTAAAAATAAACCTACACATGTTTCTGCAAATTCAACCAATTTTACAGAAGCAACACATTAAACAAAGTGCATGGTTACAAAGTACTTGTTCTACTTATTCCATTGATATAAAATTTGAAATTTTTTGATGTGTAGAACTAAAGTTATGAATTTTTCAAATTTGCAAATCTAATAGAACATATTTCTGCTTTTAATCCTGAGCCTGTCCACGTGGCGTGTTTCTATTGGCCGGTACCGCTTCGGGTGGATCGAGCTCTCTGGACCGCAGGATTTAAGTGAGATCGTGCGGTGCAGAGGCACTCGTACCTCTTCGTTTAATGATTCTATCTAAGCCGCCAGATGGAGATCTAACTGTGTAAAACGATTCGACCTAATTCGAGCGGCGCTCTGGCGGCAGCGCTAAGGCGTGGTCGTCGCTGGTGATGCACGACGCGAGAAAGAATGGGAGAGGGCTCACCGTGTTCGCCTTGATGTGCTGATGCTCAACCTGTTTACGAGGGGGCAGGGGGCGCACTGGAATGGAGGGGATTTCTCGCCGGAGTCGGTGGCGGCGTCAGGCGGTTCTGTGCATCGTCGGGGACGGAGCTGCAGATCATGCCGAGGCAAAACAACGACATGTTTAGATGCGGACGAATGTGGGGTTCACGTGAGCATCATCGAGAGGGCTCGGGGCGGTCTGCTCTTACCAGGAAAGTTCACCGGAGCAATGGCAGACGGCGGTGGCGAGTTGAGGTTGACGAAGCTGAGCTTCTAGAGCACGCGGGAGGTAGCTGGGCTATGGGCAGATGCGCACGGGACTGGTGAGCAAGCTTGCATGCAGAGGGAGGCGAGAGGTGGCAGCGGAGACTGGGGGGAAATGGCGAGGAGGGAGAGGTGCTTAAGAGCGCGTGGTCGCGAGAGGGAATTACAGCGCCATCAACGCGGATTTACGCCGGCAATCAATCGGAGCAACGGCTGGGGACGTGGTCGCGAGTGGAAACGAAGAACAAGCGATATGGGGTCGTGCTGTCTGTGAAAGAGAGAGAGTGGGAGTGGGTCCTCTGTGTCAGTGACTGTGTGGGTGCGAGATTCAGTGAAAAACGGTTCACTGCGGGGAGGGGTTAGTTGGGCTGGACTGGGCTTTGCTGGGCCTGTTGGGTTGGGTCGTGTTTGTTTCATTTTTTTATACCGAAGCCTTTTCTTTTTCTAATTTGAATTTCTGTTTTGATTTTATTCAAACAATTCAAACACCCAAATGAATTAAAACCTTCGCCAAACTTTGTGTAGATTTTAATTCTGTTTAACAACACAAAAAAAAGTCCAAAACAAAATAATTTTTATTCTTTTTAGGATCCATTAATAATTAAATAAATAGACCCTAGTTATTAATTCAAATAGGATTTTATTTATTTTAAAACTCTATTTGAAGTCTAAATATTATCAAAACCATTTCAGTAGGTTTTATTTGAAAATATAAAACACTTGGAAATCTTATTTAAAATAAATTAACAAGCTTTAGTGTTTATTTAAAATGGAAAAGCCTTTACTTAAATAAAATTGGATATTAATAAATCCTCATTATTTTATTTAAATAAACCTTTACTCTATTTTATCAAATAGAAATATTTTATTTCAAAAGCTTGGCCAAGATTTAATTTGGCTCTATAAAATAATTCTTATTTATAATTCTACCTTTGCTTTTGAAAATCAAATCTTTTTATTAAAAGATCTAAAAATAGTAATTCCAACTATCATAATTTTATTTATTAATTGTTTATCTTTTTAAATCCCTTTAGGATTTTATTTGACCAAAATAGGTTTTGATGTTTCCAATTGGAATCAAAAAGTTTCTTCTCACCCTAAATTTCAACAAAATTTTATTTTGTTTATTTATTTTTCACATTTCAAATTTTGGAAAATTTTGGGATGTGACAATAACATTTGAAGAAAAGATTTTCTTTCTAAGGTTTAAACAATCTTTATTGTTAATAGAACATGATCAATGCCTTTTGATGTTTGATTGATTAGTTTGTTCTTGAGATACTTTATGTCTTAAGTTAAATAGACCAAAGTTAACTATAAAAACCTAAGTAGTTTATCAGACATAATATTTATAAGCTTTGAGACTAAAGTTAACTTTAAACTAAATAAACTTAAGGTTTAATTTGTTTTGATTAGTCTCATGTTTTGGATTTATGATAAGTATGACTAAGGTGTGGAATTATTCATTTTACATTTAAGTGAATGCTTAGATTAAACTTGTTTTGCTATTATGAAAATAGCATGCAACTATTTAATGAAAGCATAATTTCGATGATGTTGTTAATGTGTTAGATTTAAAGTCATATTAACTATTATTTATATGGTAAGATCCTCCCTTCTTAATATTAGTGAATGATGTATCAAATTATTTTAAATATTGTGGTTTTTAATTTTTATTTAGGGTTTAAAAGAGTATTATAAAGTTAATGATTTATTCTTAAGTTTTATTATAAATTTTAGTTATGGTTTAGAACTTTAGTAATTAGATTTTTTAAGGTTTTAATATCTCTAGAGAAATATAAGTATTTCTTATTTAAGAAATGTTTTTAAATAATTTTCTAAATAAGTATTAGACAAGGATTTATTATTTAAAATATTAAAGACTTTTCTAATAATATATTGAATATTTTTCTAGTGTAATATATTTATTCAAGACCTTAAAAATGATTTTATTTATTTTTAAGTATTATTTTTATGTTTATAAAATTCCATAAAAGATTAAATGTATTTAAATATTTAATTCAAATTTTATTTATAAAAGAGCTGAGTTAGTATTTTTATAAAATGGTGGATTTATTTTTATACACAAAAATGATTTTTATTTATTTTTAGTATTTTCCATATTTTATGAGATTTCACTTAGGAGGTAATGGTGTTAATATTTATTTGCATTTTAGGTAACTTAAACAAGTAATGTTATATCTTTCTGAGATAAATATTTTTTGTGAGCATTTGGACATATTATATATAAATTTAGAATTTTTCTTTATATTTGTCTAGGACTGAAATAAGCTTAGGGGTTCGTGGGTAATTTTTTTATTTTACTTGTTTATTATTTTATTTTATTTTTCTACTAGGCTAAGTTCATGAACCAACTTGGCCCATAGACCGACCTGGTCCAGTCCGACCCAAATAGTTGGGCCAACCTCAGCCCAACACTCCCTCTCTTCCTCACCTCACACACACAGACACACACACATTGTACCCACATACGCACGGACCTATCCTCTCATCCTCTGCTCGCTTGCGATAACGCCACCGCCAGCGCTAGTGCCGCTTCGGTCGGTCGCCGGCCAACTCCGACACTGCAACCTGCCTACGAGTACCCATCTTGCCCTCCTCCTTAAATCTCTGTCTCCCTGTTGCCACTCTGCTTTCCCCGTATGCTCCCCCACGAAACACTAGCCGTGGGGTTCAGCTAGGTCGCCGACGCGACTTCGCTGGCTCTCGATGCCCCTGGCTGATACTCGAGGAAGACCAGGACTTCCTCTTCCTCGACCCTGACACCGGCGGGAAGGTGCGCTGACGCAACCTCGGTGTTCCCCTTCTCCTGATGCCTGAGGAAGAGAGCTGTCAGCGTAACCACAGCACCCGGTGCTTTCTCTGATTCAGTGATGGTGTTGGGCTAGAGTTGCTCCATGGCTTCGTCAAGCCAACGCTCCAGGTGCTTGGCACCCACGGTGAGCTCCAATTCTTTGCGACCAACCCTTGTGCTGATGGCAAGGATCCATGGTTTGGTTATCATTGTTTTATACTGATCTGTTGCTAGTTATGGTTCCTTACTTTGGATGAGTAAAGCTTTCGTGGCCCCTGTATTAAATCTGTGAAATGAAGTTTGTGATGTTCTAAACTAGGTGGTTACTAAATCTTTGATTCAATAAAATGATTATAGTAGAGATACTGATTCTTGGGAAAATGATGTAAATCTGTTTGAGATGATTTTCTTTATTGTTGCTTATTGGATAAGATTGGCAACATGACATTAGAGATATATTTAATTCCTAACTATTCTGTTAGGAAGATGATGCAAGGATTTAGCTTGTTTGATTATATATGGAATACAGACATGGTATTAGCTGATTTGGCTAGAGTAATCTTTTAGTGATCTTTGGTGCTTGGAGTTTGCTGCTGTGATGCCTCAGTTGAGTGTGCACAGCAGCAGGGCAATTTATGCATGAGCTGTTGTGGTTGATCATTGGTTCATGTACTTATTGGATCTGATTCATCTATTGTGAGTGTTGAGTATAAAGTGGAATTTTTATCTCTAAGTCAGATCCAATGCCAAATAACACTGTGATAAACACATATATTGAGCTTGTCATCTTATCTAAACAAATGATGCAAAGCTGAGGTTTAGAAACAAGTGCTAGTTTAAGATGACCTTATAATGATTCCTGGGCTACCTGATTAAGAAGATGATTGATATGTCAATCCTATTTGATTGTATATGCTCTGAAAAGCTATCTCTTTGAGGATGTGGTGATTTATTAATTTTAGTGGCTTCTTCTGCTGTGATATTAATACTGTGGAACCCAATTGAAGGGAGCACAGTAACATATCCATAGTGAGTAGGATTATTTCTATGTTGATGAATCTACATGGTCAAAGATCACTAGCTCTTGATGATCATTATGTGCAATATGTTCTAGCCTATGATGCAAAGTCTGAGGCCATGATTTGGGTAGGAACAGATATTATGATGTGTTAAGAAACCTCTAGGATGAATCCACATAGAATTTTCTATGCAATTCTGAGAGGAAAACTATCCTCCTAATCCCCCTAGACAAGCTCTAATTGCAGGGAGTTGAATAGAGATTGATTTGTAGTACCCCTTACTCCCATTAATTCTATTGGTGTAGAAAAAACAAAATTATATGATTGCATGAGCTGGGTATGCTCCTACTGGATCTACCTGCTACTCTTCTTTGGCTTGCTTGACTGGAACTTGAGCTTCTTGATATGCTAATATGTAACATCTCTATCTAGTACTATTGTCTTGCCCTTGTGATGGATCTTAATTGGTTCATGTCCAATCTGCTGGATATTATTCTTGTCCTAGTACAACTGTCCTTCCCTTCCTCCTCATTCCACTGTCTAGCTCCTACTACTGTGGACTGGTCTTGATTTCTCCTTGTCCTAGCTCTAGGATGGCTCCTGGGAGCAACCAGAGCTAAGGTGTGATGGTTTGGTGGAAGGATTTATTGTTCTAGTTGGTGAAGCTAGACAGATCAGTGATGATCTGATACTGGGATGTGGTTGTTTATGTGTAAAGCTTGGGAGTTCTAGTGCTAAGAAATGAACTGGGTGTAAGAAGATAGCAGCAGTGAACTGCCATGGCTGGTTCCTTTTTATCTTCCCCTGATGTGCTCCTGTGTTTGACAGCACACCAGCATGCAGTGACTAAGCTCCTAGCTTGTTTGTTGTGTCTTGTGGATAAGATCAAGTGAAGATAGATCTTTTTTTGGTATTACTGTTTTGACTTTTATATTTTACTAATTTGGTGAAACTTGCCCCTGCCTATGATGCATAAGCCTGAGGCAAAAATCTTGATAAGAACAGATTTCACATTGGCCCCTCTTATTTAATACTACTCAATGATGAGGCAAAGCAATGCATTACATTGCTAAACCAGAGAGTACCATAACACCGTAACCCCCTGTTTTGCATTTATTTTGTTTTTTGTTTGTGCTTGCAGGGAACAGGATCAGGAATATAAAGAAAGGATTTAGAAGATGAAGAAAATGAAGATGAATTTAGTATTAAGTTTTTCTTTATTCTTTTGTAATCCACTTTTTCTTTTGTGAAATATAAAGCATTGTAATAAATGAATTTTATTTATTTATTCATTCTTCTTTTGTAAAGAATATTGTATTGTTTATTTTATTCAATAAAATATACTAGTTTTCGTTTTCTTTTATAATGCATTTGCAAAAACAATGTAATATTTATATCTGCTTGTAATAAGAATCTTTTTAGTTATTTATTTATGTAATTCATTTTTATATTTTTTTATAGTAGTGTACTTTTATTCTTTTATTCATTATTGTAATTCTTCATTTGTTTGGAACTTAATAAAAATAGTGTAATGTTTGTATTATTGTAATAAAATAATTCCTCTCTATTTCATTATCTTATTATTCCTTTGGTTCATAATTGTAAAGATAATATAATAATGTGTATTTTAAATAAGATTATTCTTTATCAATTCTTGTTTATTATTTCATTATTGTAATATCATATTACATTACTCATTTACTCACTTCATTTTATTTAAATTTCAACTATCTTTTCTATTTGAACAAAGGATTATACCTTGTTTATAAATAAGGGTTCACCTCTTATTTTCTATTACAATTTAGTTTCCAGTTATTATTCCATTTCAAATTGTTTTAGAATTCAGAATCATCAATTAAATATTCAAATTCGAATTGGCTTCCCCTAAAACACAAAAGCACAATAGGGGTCATGTCGAAATCCATCGCACCTGTCCTAATGTTTTCATTGGAACAAGAGAGATCTTGTTCCCTCTATAGTTTCTTCAGTTTTGCGCGAAAATTCCCCGTATTTTCTTATGCATGAATGCAATGCACAACCCTGTATCCTCTTTATTTCTAGGTGCTAATCCTGGGATGTTACAGACTCTCCCCCTTAAAATAAACTTCGTCCTCGAAGTTCATTATCTTTTTCCTTTTGGAATGAGGAATTGTCTTGTGTTGGTTACTGTATTTCTCAACTTCATGGTAACCTCAAATTGGAATAATTATAGTATCCCCTATCCAGATCTGTTCCTTGAATTCCTATCATACTTGGCAATCTCCAACTTGTTGTCTCCAATACTCCATTGTTCTTTTTACTATTATCCCTTAGGGATATGTCCACATTATGAACTCCTTAAATTTGGGTCTTTTCTTTCGTTCATTTTCCTAGTTAGGTATCGTAATCCAACTCCTTTAATTGATTATCGAACTTTCTTACCATTCTATATAAGGTCTAGGAAGTCTCACTAAAACAGGATTTTTAATTTTATTAGACAACAGTTGTGGTCAAAAGACTAAATTTTTTGGTCTGTAATTGTATAGTTTATACTGATAGTCCTTCCGAGGATTGGTTTTGAACACATTTAGTCCATACTCATCGGAATTTCTTGTTCCTCAACACATGTACAATTGGATGTGCTTTATTCCCTCTCAAGGATCACTTAAGAGTTGTTTTCCCTAAAATTAATCTATTAGAATTAATCTATTCTTTCACCTTCAAGCTTTTACCTTATGAAAATAAGTCTTAATGTTGTCATAGATTAGTACTTCTCCTCCAACCTTTATTCTGGAATTCAGATAATAGTATTTATGTTTACTGTTTACTCTCCCCCTTAGGGTTTACTAATAGTCTCTAAATTGCCTTATAGTAACCCTTGGCTTCATAATTAGAATGTTGGTCTTTGTTCAGCTTATACTTTACCTAGTTAGGGTCTTATGAAAGATTGTATGGTGTATCCACAAATTTGTGGATCTCCGAAGCGAATCTTTCAACAATATTAGTCTTACTTACTATTTGGACATTTTTGCTTTGATCGGTCTGACTTCGTGAAGAGTCTCGAAAGACAGTCGCTTTAATGTTTATACTCCTTCATGTCTTTCTTAACTTAGGCAAAGTTTTATGATCTTTATGCAATTTTTAAGAAGATCTGGTTAACTAAGTTAACCAAATACCGGCTGTCAACTATCCTAGGGTGTATGAATTTACCTACGGTTCCTGGCATACTATTGGCATTCTCTCTGAATTGTCAGAGCTTGAATACCATTTTGGTTCCAAAACTCCTTCTTTGCACTTATTCATGATACTTCCATGAACTTGGTTCAACTACTTTATTAACTTCTTAGCAACATTACCTACTTTGAATGAACTTTAAGTTTATTACTTCTTGTTGCTCCAAGTATTTTCTACACTAATCTTCCTTCTCATTGTTGTCTAGTAATGATCTGAACTTGATCCAAGCTTCAAATTGTGTTGATAGTCCTTATACTTGGCTTAATTCTTCAAGTAAGTCTTATCTTGGTCTTTAAAAATCATCACTCCCTTACACGAATTCCCATTCCTATCTAGGTCTATAACATCAAGTAGTAACTGGATGTTGCAACATGCATTTGCACACCAAGTCAAACTTCATGTACATATCTAGTCAATCAAGAAGAACAAATAAATCCAAATGTGGTACATATAACACACAATATTCTAATCCCAGAATCTAGTAGTTGAGTATAATATCTCTAGAATTCGGAATTAGTTGTGTAGTATATGAAACCTCCTCGTATAGGTTTACATTGTGATACTTAGCACATAGGGTCAAACTATTCTTTATCTCAATATTTACCCAAATTGCTCAAGTGCAACAGGATAATCTTAAGCAAAGTGGTCTCAATTTGGTTTTGACTAAACTTTTGTCTCACCTTTGGAACGACTAGCTATAACCATCCTTTCTTTATTGATGAACTATCCTCACATGATCTGTCCAAATGCCTAACTAGATTATAGTACTAACTTAAACCAAAGATTATTAGAATTTTCTAGCACCTATGACTTCTATCATAGTTTTACCATGTTATTTCCATACTTCTACCTCAAGATACTTTACTAATTACTTATCATATTTATACCAACATCATGGTTTCGGAGCTAATCTCACCATGATGACTTTACTTCTCATTGAACTATCCTTGATTCTTATCACCATTTTACTCCTTCACGTAGAATCCTCAAGTGAAGCCCACATGATTTACTTCTTCAGACATCTATACCTGCTCTAATGGTCTTCATTATGTTATCTATTGTTACCAATTAACAATAAGATTTTAATGCCTTACTTGAATTCTATAGTTAAGCTTTACCATTTATATTACTTCAATTGACATACTAACTTGATCCAACTCCATTGCGACCAATTGGCTTTCCTATAGTATCTTGGTGGGTTATGTCTCCTTCGGAAGACACTAAATAGCACCTTATTGAGAAAATATGGATAACTACTTCTAAGAATTATGACTTAAACATTTTTTGACAAGGTTTATCCTCAAGTGGATACTCATCACCAGTCATAAGATTATTTGGTTTAGATAAGATGGCTCCTATAGTCACTATCCAACCTACAGATCTTCCTAAAAGGTTTTAATCCTAAGGTCAAAACATATGCTCTGGTACCAACTGCGGTGACCCAGCGTACCACTTCATGATGTAGTACACTATAGTCATTGACATAACACCAATGAAACACCGTTCACTAGTATTACATCCCTTAGAGTGGTACAACAGAAACACAGCAGGTCCAAGACATGACTATAAGTTACAACTCAACTCTTTACACAAGATCTAGAGAACACTCTAGGTTAAAGAGAGAGAAAGAAACTTCTTACAAAGAAGAATCAGAAATAAACAACTCAAAAACTATCATACTAATAAGACTAGTATCTGAACTATTGTTCTGGCATTGCTGCTATTGAAATACACTACAAAAATAGGTTTTATGGCTAGAGGTTATATTCCTATCTAATCAGTAACTTCATCTTCACTTGAGTTGATGTATATGTTGACTTTCTTGAATTCATTGAAGAGATCGAGCTTTTGATGATGATTCCTGGAGCATAACTTAATGTAGACATCGTTTGTACTGACTTTAGAACCTAGCTTGGGTTAATAAGATACTTTGAGTACGAGCGTACTTAGCAAGTTCACTAGAAAAGGAGTATTTAATGCACTATATCTATAGCCACAAACCATAGGTCGTAGGAAATGGAAGTTTTCGTAAACATTTCTTCAAAGGTTGCTTTTATTCTGAAAATCTATGTCCGTCAGCCTTCACGGGTTTACCAGAACTTTCATGGAGTTCCTTTTCCGCCGCGTTCGCCGCTCCTTCCTAGAACATGGAGTAACAAGTTACAATTCTTACACTTTGCAGAGGTGCGTTACTTTACCCATGAGAGATCTTAGCCTTGTTGCACAACCAAGAAATGACCTTGTCTATACTTCCTTGGTATAGGGTCCAGTCTAAGATCCAAGCCAATAACTGCCCCCTTCGCGACCCCGCATGCCTCCTTATTGTACACCATTCCCACCCATTGAATTACGGCAATGGTTTGTACAGACCGTTAGATGCCAGAACTATCGTGGGACGTTTAGGGTTCCTACCCATATGCTGCATATCCTCTATGAATTACCAATTAATATGCATGCTACGAGTGATAATAGCCATGACCTGGACATCCGGCTACATGCGAGAGGAGGAAGATACAGCTGACTTCTCTGTCCCATTCCAAATCTCATGGTTAACGCGTGATATACGGCGCAAGAATAACTGGCGACATTGGTTGTTAAGTCCTAGATAATATGTTCCTTTACCACCGGAACTTTCATAGTAGGTTATTACCTCATGGTAAATAACCTATAATCACATTATTATGAAAATAGTGTTTTCTAACCTTTTTCAAATGCAGGTGATGACAATACTAGATTTGTAAAATACTTTACAGAAAATAAACAAAGGACATGAGAAAGTGTGAACTTGCCTTTTGTGATTGCAATATTATGCACTCATGGTCTTCGAGACAATATAAGATCCAATATCTGAAATCAGCATCATTGGTCCAGTAAGGACTAATGTTTAAAAAAGCAATAGTAATGCTATGCATTTTGTAAAATTCCCAAAGTTAGCCCCAATACTTTGAGTGAATTGAATTTAGGTGGTTCTTTTAAGAGTTGGTTTATCTTCAAATTTTACTTTATAAGTAATGACCTTAAGTGTTAACAATCCAAAATTATACAAGTAAAGTATAAAGTAATGTGATTATGGTTAATTGTCATTTGGTGACTATGATAAATGTGTTTGGGTTGAGTTGTTAAAAGTTGGAGAACTTATTATGAGATTATTGTGTGAAGTGGCAAAAAGAATACCATTTGATTTTCTTTCTAAGGTTTAAACAATCTTTATTGTTAACAGAACATGATCAATGCCTTTTGATGTTTGATTGATTAGTTTGTTCTTGAGATGCTTTATGTCTTAAGTTAAATAGACCAAAGTTAACTATAAAAACCTAAGTAGTTTATTAGCATGATATTTATAAGCTTTGAGACTAAAGTTAACTTTAAAATAAATAAACTTAAGGTGTAATTTTTTTTGATTAGTCTCATGTTATGGATTTATGATAAGTATGACTAAGGTGTGGAATTATTCATTTTACATTTAAGTGAATGCTTAGATTAAACTTGTTTTGCTATTATGAAAATAGCATGCAACTATTTAATGAAAGCATAATTTGGATGATGTCATTAATGTGTTAGATTTAAAGTCATATTAACTATTATTTAGATGTTAAGATCCTCCCTTCTTAATATTAGTGAATGATGTATAAAATTATTTTAAAGATTGTGGTTTTTAATTTTTATTTAGGGTTTAAAAGAGTATTATAAAGTTAATGATTTATGATTAAGTTTTATTATGAATTTTAGTTATGGTTTAGAACTTTAGTAATTAGAATTTTTAAGGTTTTAATATCTCTAGAGAAATATAATTATTTATTATTTAAGAAATATTTTTAAAGAATTTTCAAAATAAGTATTAGATAAGGATTTATTATTTAATATTTTTCTAATAATATATTGAATATTTTTCTAGTGTAATATATTTATTCAAGACCTTAAAAAATGATTTTATTTATTTTTAAGTATTATTTTTATGTTTATAAAATTCCATAAAGGATTAAATGTATTTAAATATTTAATTCAAATTTTATTTATAAAAGAGCTGAGTTAGTATTTTATAAAATAGTGGATTTATTTTTATACACAAAAATGATTTTTATTTATTTATAGTATTTTTCCTTATTTTAGGAGATTTCACTTAGGAGATAATGGTGTTAATATTTATTTGCATTTTAGTTAACTTAAACAAGTAATGTTATATCTTTCTGAGATAAATATTTTTTTTGTGAGCATTTGGACATATTATATATAATTTTAGAATTTTTCTTTATAATTGTCTAGGACTGAAATAAGCTTAGGGGTTCGTGGGTAATTTTTTATTTTACTTGTTTATTATTTTATTTTATTTTTCTACTAGGCTAAGTTCATGAACCAACTTGGCCCATAGACCGACCTGGTCTAGTCTGACCCAAGTAGTTGGGCTAACCTTAGCCCAACACCCCCTCTCTTCCTCACCTCACACACACAGACACACACACATCGTACCCACATACGCACGGACCTTTCCTATCATCCTCTGCTCGCTTGCGATGCCGCCGCCGCCAGCGCTAGTGCCGCTTCGGCCGATCACCGGCCAACTCCAGCAATGCCACCTAGTGACGAGGACCCATCTTCCCCTCATCCTTTAAACTCTGTCTCCCCACTGCCGCTCTGCTTTCCCCGTATGCGCCCCCGCGAAACCCTTGCAGTGGGCTTCGGCTAGGTCACCGGCGCGACTTCGCTGGCCCTCGATGCCCCTGGCTACTACTCGAGGAAGACCAGGACTTCCTCTTCCTCGACCCCGACACCGGCGGGAAGGTGCACAGGCGCAACCCCAGTGTTCCCCTTCTCCGGATGCCCGTGGAAGAGCGCTGTCAGCATAACCCCGACACCCGGTGCTTTCTCTGATTCAGTGCTTGTGTTGGGCTAGAGTTGATCCATGGCTTCGTCAAGCCAACGCTCCAGGTGCTCGGCACCCACAGTGAGCTCCAATTCTTTGCGAACAACCCTTGTGCTGATGGCTAGGATCCATGGTTCGGTTATCATTGTTTTATACTAATCTGTTGCTAGTTATGGTTCCTTACTTTGGATGAGTAAAGCTTTCTTGGCCCCTATATTAAATCTGTGAAATGAAGTTTGTGATGTTCTAAACTAGGTGGTTACTGAAACTTTGATTTGATAAAATGATTATTAAGTAGAGATACTGATTCTTGGGAAAATGATGTAAATCTGTTTGAGATGATTTTCTTTATTGTTGCTTATTGGATAAGATTAGCAACATGATAGTAGAGATTTATTTATTTCCTAACTATTCTGTTAGGAAGATGATGCAAGGATTTAGCTTGTTTGATTATAGATGGTATACAGACAGGGTTTTTGCTGATGTGGCTAGAGTAATCTTTTAGTGATCTTTGGTGCTTGGTTTTTGCTGCTGTGGTGCCTCGGTTGAGTGTCACAGCAGCAGGGCAATTTATGCATGAGCTGCTGTGGTTGATCATTGGTTCATGTACTTATTGGATCTGATTCATCTATTGTGAGTGTTGAGTATAAAGTGGAATTGTTATCTATAAGTCGGATCCAATGCCAAATAACACTGTGATAAACACATATATTGATCTTGTCATCTTATCTAAAAATGATGCAAAGCTGAGGTTTAGAAACATGTGCTAGTTTAAGATGACCTTATAATGATTCCTGGGCTACCTGATTAAGAAGATGATTGATATGTCAATCATATTTGATTGTATATGCTCTGAAAAGCTATCTCTTTCAGGATGTGGTGATTTATTAATTTTAGTGGCTTCTTCTACTGTGAGATTAATATTGTGGAACCCAATTGAAGGGTGCACAATAACATATCCATAGTGAGTAGGATTACTGCTATGTTGATGAATCTACATGGTCAAAGATAACTAGCTCTTGATGATCATTGTGTGCAATATGTTCTAGCCTATGATGCAAAGGCTGAGGCCATGATTTGGGTAGGAACAGATATTATGATGTGGTAAGAAACTTCTAGGATGAATCTACATAGAATTTTCTATGCAATTCTGAGAGGAAAAATATCCTCCTAATCCCCCTAGACAAGCTCTAGTTGCAGGGAGTTGAATAGAGATTGATTTGTAGTACCCCTTACTCCCAATAATTCTATTGGTGCAGAAAAAACAAAAGTATATGATTGAATAAGCTGGGTATTCTCCTACTGGATCTACCTGCTACTCTTCTTTGGCTTGCTTGACTAGAACTTGAGCTTCTTGATCTGCTAATGTGTAACTGCGCCATCTAGTACTATTGTCTTGCTCTTATGATGGATCATAATTGGTTCATGTCCAATCTCTTGGATATTATTCTTGTCCTAGTACAACTGTCCTCCCCTTCCTCCCCATTCCACTGTGTAGCTCCTACTGCTGTGGCCTGGTCTTGATTTATCCTTGTCCTAGCTCTAGGATGGCTCCTGGGAGCAACCAGAGCTAAGGTGTGATGGTTTGGTGGAAGGATTTATTGTTCTAGTTGGTGAAGCTGGACAGATCAGTGATGATCTGATACTGGGCTGTGGTTGTTTATGTGTAAAGCTTGGGAGTTCTAGTGCTAAGAAATGAACTGGGTGTAAGAAGCTAGCAGTATTGAACTGCCACGGCTGGTTCCTTTTTATCTTCCCCTGATGTGCTCATGTGTTTGACAGCACACCAGCATGAAGTAACTAAGATCCTAACTTGTTTGTTGTGTCTTGTGGATAAGATCAAGTGAAGATAGATCTTTTTTTGGTATTACTGTTTTGACTTTTATATTTTACTAATTTGGTGAAAATTGCCCCTGCCTATGATGCATAAGCCTGAGGAAAAAATATAGATAAGAACAGATTTCACATTGGCCCCACTTATTTAATACTACTCAATGATGAGGCAAAGCAATGCATTACATTGCTAAACCTGAGAGTACCATAACCCCATAACCCCTTGTTTTGCATTTCTTTTGTTTGTTGTTTGTGCTTGTAGGGAACAAGATCAGGAATATAAAGAGAGGATTTAGAAGATGAAGAAAATTAAGATGAATTTAGTGTTAAGTTTTTCTTTATTCTTTTGTAATCCACTTTTTCTTTTGTGAAATTTAAAGCATTATAATAAAGGAATTATTTTTATTTATTCATTCTTATTTTGTAAAGAATATTGTATTGTTTATTTTATTCAATAAAATATACTAGTTTCCTTTTTCTTTTATAATGCATTTGCAAAAACAATGTAATATTTATATCTGCTTGTAATAAGAATCTTTTTAGTTATTTATTTATGTAATTCATTTTTATATTTATTTGTTTTATAATAGTGTACTTTTATTCTTTTATTCATTATTGTAATTCTTCATTTGTTTGGAACTTAATAAAAATAGTGTAATGTTTGTATTATTGTAATAAAATAATTCCTCTCTATTTCATTATCTTATTATCTCTTTGGTTCATAATTGCAAAGATAATATAATAATGTGTAATGTAAATAAGATTATTATTTATCAATTCTTGTTTATTATTTCATTATTGTAATATCATATTACATTACTCATTTACGCATTTCATTTTATTTAAATTTCAACTATCTTTTCTATTTGAACAAAGGATTATACCTTGTTTATAAATAAGGGTTCACCACTTATTTTTTATTACAATTTAGTTTCCATTTATTATTCCATTTCAAATTCTTTTAGAATTCAGATTCATCAATTTAATATTCAAATTCGAATTGGCTTCCCCTAAAACACAAAAGCACGATAGGGGTCATGTCGAAATCCATCGCACCTGTCCTAATGTTTTCATCAGAATAAGAGATATCTCGATACCTATATAGTTCCTTTAGTTTTGCGCGAAAATTCCCCGGATTTTCTTATGCATGAATGCAATGCACAACCATGTGTCCTCTTTATTTCTAGGTGCTAATACTGGGATGTTACAATGTAGCACCTGTAACATTCCAAAAATATTAAACTTGGATCATCAAACTCTAATCATCAAAATTAGGGTTAACAAAAACTTTCCCAACTAAAAATATGTAAGCATTCATATGTGTGTGTATTCAAAATTTGGATTCTTTTGAATTGCCATGATTATGTGTTTCTTTGCTTGTAAAATGATTCTTAGGTGAAATAAACATCATCTAAAAAATCCCCATACTTTTCCCAAAGACAAACAACTCAAAA
Organism: Avena atlantica; assembly: GCA_910589765.1. NCBI lineage: Eukaryota > Viridiplantae > Streptophyta > Magnoliopsida > Poales > Poaceae > Avena > Avena atlantica. The sequence continues at coordinate 118,250,309 of OU342735.1, read as the reverse complement.
TAAACAAATGAAGTGAATGGTCATTTTTGCCAAATTAACTCCCATGCCTACTTTGGCTATCCCTAGTTTTCAAAACTCAACATAAACCTTTGTGGATCTTTGCACCCCTTGCTAGTACTCATAATAAGGTACCAAGGCCCACTTCGTGATCATCCAAAAACATTCAAATGCTAAGTTTAAATGACAGTTTAAAATTGAATCTATCTCATATGGGAAGATCCCACTATTTCAAAAACCACTCAAACAAGCTCAATTTTCAAAACCCAAGCACCCACAGAATCATCAACATATGCCTAGCACACCCACCAAAAATCTTTTAGAAATTCAAAAGTAAGCTTCTTGCGGCAATTTCATCAAACAACTTGCAGATTCAAATCAAACAAATCACAAACACTATTGTGTGCAGTAAATTTGGCCTAAATTGTTCCCTCTCTGGTTGCAACTAGCCTTAGTAGACCATCTAGCTCCATTAACTAACCTCTAGCACCACTTTAAGCTTGCCTTGCCATCAATGGTGAGCAGGCCGAGCCTCACCATGTCACCCCAGTGTGGACAGCAAGCTAGGAGAAGAACAAGCCGTGCCCACCTTGTCTAGAATGCAGCCCATGCCTCATCGCCCCCTCTCGATCAGCCCTAGCTCGAAGATAGAAACCAGAACCGCCAGGAACGCCGCGCCCACGCCGCTGTCGACCATGCCGACGCGCACCTCAGTGCACGCGCCGTTCCCACTCAACCCGACCACCTCGAGCCCTTGCCGCCCTCCAGCATAAACTCCACCGTCCTAGGAGACCACTAGACATGATCGTTGCCTCGCCCGTACCCCGTAGCCACCGCACGCCGTGGAGTTCGCCGTTGGTACCGCGCAGAGCACCACACGTTACCGACCAATTGCCACTGCCCCTACACGCGCATTTAAGCTCTAGAGCATCGCCAGGAGACCGCCCGTCGATCGCCAACCTTAGCCATGTCGATAGCCGCCCGTAGCCATGTCGCCACCGTCGCCTGCCCATCACTCTCGGTCTCGCCGTCGAGCCAATAAAAGGAGGCAACCCCCAGCCATTTGAAGCACACCATCCCACTCCCCTCACCGCACTGATCATTCCACCCTCGAGCCGGAGCACGAGGAGCAGCAGTTCACCAGAATTGCGCCGGAGCAGGTTGCCTCTAGAGAAGAAGGGATCCGTTGATTTCAACCACCCCCGGAGCTACCTCGACCATCCCTGAGATCACCGTCTACCACTCGTTCGTTTTCCCGCCTCGCCGTCGTCGCTGGAGCCCTGGTATGCCCCCTATGCACCCCCACTGAGCCGCTAGGGTTCGAGCTCGCCGGTGACATGTTCATCGTCGATGACGACCCTCAGCCATCGATCACCCTTCTAATCCAACGACCCACACCACCCCGTACCACTTTGCGTGTTATGAGCCGCTGACCGGTAGACCCCTCCCCCCCTGTCAGCTGAGCCCTGCTCTGCGGAGTGACACTAGGCCGGCCCATTAACGTTTCCGCCGTGACCCAATCGTTTGAATTTAGATTTTTCCTTTTTAATTCAAACTCAATTTTGTACCTAGTTTCAAAAATCAACCCAGCTCGATTCAATGAACCAAATTGCATGAAACTAATTTTGTTAGAAAGGTTCTAAAATGATTAATACAAGCCCGTTGGATTCAAATCATTTGGATCTATAGATCAACCTTGGTAAAAATAACAAGGAAGAAGCTTTTCTACATTCAAACATTTTTCTAATTTAACCATAAGAGCTTTTGAGTTGATTCCAACTCTCAAAAATCACATTTGATCATACCTTTCAGAATATATAAAAACATATGGGTTTACTTACAGAAATAATGTTCAAGTAATAAAAGAATGCCACATAGGCATTTCTAGTCACTTTAGTTAATTAAAATAAAAAGGTTAAACCTTATTAAATTGTGACACCACTTTAAATTACATTGCCATGTACTGAAATATGTGGTGATGACATGTGTCAACATGATCCCATATTTGAGTTGGAGAATATTAAATCTTAAGTAGTTTTTCAATGAGTAGAAATTACTTTTCTCAAATTAAAATAAATAAGACAAATGTTTTAAGCTTGTAATATAGGTGATGATGCTAGATCATCTATAGTAAACCCATCTGTGATGATTGAAAATAGATAAGTATTTTTTGGTGATTGTGTACCTCATATTTATTTATAAAAGCTAGTACCGACCAATGATACGAGGAAGAAGGAGGATACTACGAGAAAGAAGCCGAGGAAAACTTCAGCCACTGCTCTGCACAAGGCAAGCCTAATACTACTAGTTGAATGAGCAAGCCTTGCTAACCAAGTTGACCTATGCAAGCTAACACTTGCAACCTAGCAAGCTTATACCACTTGATAAACCATCCTAGTTTTACTTACAAGCTTTCTACTTTATTTCTTTATCAAAGCTTTTCTTAGAGTTTATTTAAGTGACTTGTAGATTATAGAAAGATAATTGAAGGTTGCATAAAGAGCATAAAATTTAGCCTAAGAAGATAATCTTGATGTCATCTTAAGGCATGAGATTGAACTTCATTAATCTCCACTTGTTTACCACCCCTCCTTAGTACTTAACCCCACATGTAGATGCTAGTGCTAAGCATAAAACTTGATCAACTTTAGATGGGAATACTTGGTGAAAATGGTTATGAAAACCTTGGAATGATGAGTCATTCTACTGAAATGTTTTGACATGTGTTTCCGAACACCGGATGATTTTGATGATGAAAATGTTGAGGCATGAGCCTTGGCCCTTTATAAAACTGATGGTTGTCTGGATGCGATACCATTCCAATTTTACCGTATAACCACAATACCCGAAAATTTGGGTAGGGCTTGACTAGAAACTTATATACCTTAGTATGGGTTCCCTCATGGCCAAGGTCTGAGCTGAGGCTACCTTGTGAAGATTGTCCACCTGTGCAGTACCCAAGATGACAGTTCCTCATGGTTGGGAGGCCAAACTCACAGGAGAGGTGGATATACTAGGGCGTGTAATTGAAAGGTTAGGATTGATTATCCGCATACTAAGTATGGTGAATTCAGGATTTGTTCCTGACGGATGTATCGCATGTTGTGGTGAAAGAGTACAATCTCTGCAGAGTGCCAAAGTATTCGAATAGCTGCGTCCGCGGTTATGGAAAGTTGGAGTGGCCATACTGTTCCCCCATCAGATGTTTTCAAAATGACTTGTGAAATGAATTGAGACTTTGACTTGACCACAACAGAGTTGTGGTATGAAATTCAAGTTCCCACTTAGGTGTTATAAAATTTCAACTAGCTTTCTTCGCTTCTGAACTTAGTAGAGGTAAATCTGGCTTTTTGCAAAACAACCCTAGAGCTTAGTGTCCTACTACAAAACCCCCTTAACTTGTTAGTATTAGTTTGCGAGTACTTAAGAAGTACTCATGGCTTTGTCCCTGGCTATTCCTGTGTCCAGACTATGAAGAGGAGTACCAGGATGACGGACCACAGGAAGGTTACGACAACTAGGATCATCTCCCATCGTCAGCATTGCCTGTGACCCCGAAGATGGAGCTTCGCCTACGCTATCTTTATTATTACGTTATTCTGCTGCTTGAGTTGTATTAAGAACTGGATTATGAGATCCTTATTTGTGTAAGACCTTATGTATGGTTTGTAATGGGTGATGTACTGTGATATCCAAATCTGTTATGTCTCGCAAAAATGGTAATCCTGGGATTGCGATGTATGGCATAACAGGCATCTGGGATTAAAAATCCGGGTGTTGAAAAGTTGGTATCAGAGCCATCCTGACCATAGGAGACCCTAGTTAGACTGGACGTTTGAATCAAAAACTTAGTTTCAAAACCCAGGGAAGTGAGTATTTACAAAAAAATATTCCCATTCTTATCACTTTGATTATTTCATGAAAATTCATGTTCCTCAAAAACTTTTGCAAAATACCTAAAACTTGACACACTTGATCACTCTAATAACTTACTCATCCTATAGTCTTATAGATGGACGTGAGGTACAGCAAGTTTTATAAGTTGGGGAATGGAGGACACCTCATCTTTGAGCGGGATTTGGACCAGCTTTCGAAACTTCTAGAGCGTCCACACCCCGAGTTCTTTGGAGCTCAGCTCAAGGATCAGGAAGGAGAATATCGGTAGTGGCTAGTTGTTGCAAGTCTCAGAGGGAAGATTGAACCTCCCACTGCAGAGGGAATTCAGTTCACCTTAAGAGAGAACAACTGGCTCGATGGACTTGCTAGGGCCATGCAGGAAGCTCTTGCTCGTCTTTGTGGGCAGAGTATCAACCAGATCAAGGGTACTCGCTTTGAGTTATGCCCAAGGCGTGATACTATGGGCCGGCCACTGGAAGCCCCATACCACCCCGAGTTGAAGACTCAGTTAGACCACCTTAGCTTCATGATGTATGATCGTCAGCAAGAACTGGACAATGCCAGTGATTAATCCAACCACAAGTCCGCCATCATCAAGACAAAGGATCAGACCATCTCCATGTTAGCGAAGGACCGCAAGTCTCGTTGCCGTCAGCTTGACAAGAAGGAACACATCATTGCCCGTCTTCGCCACCGTATCTCGGATTTGGAGGAGACCATCCACGAGAGAGACATGCAGTTGGAGGAAAGGGAGAATACCGGAGAAGATCTTCGCGGAGACCCCTACTCTTATCTCAGCGATGATGATGATTTTCTAGAGGATCAAGCCATGGACTTCTTCACCGATGAGGAGGATTGCGCCTTCATCGATGACGATGAGGATGATGAGGATGATGATTACACTGACTCCGAGGAGTAGTAGCACTTGAGCACTAGCGTAGTGAGTTGTATTCGGTCCCACTGTATCGTAGTTTTCAGAATGGTTCTTAAAACCATCTGTTTTTTCCTTTGTTGTGGTGTGTGTTGTATCGTGTGCTATGAATGAATGAAAAGCAAGTTGCTAGAAAATCTGAGTCAAACTTTAAAAACTTTTCGAAGTCCCTGAACCTTAGAAATTTCCCTCTTTTCTCATGATTTATCTCAATCTTCAGATGCCTCGCGGAGGAAGTGGTTCATCCCCAGACCCGATGTTGCAGATCCTGCAAATGTTGGTTTTAGACCGCGAAGCTGAAAGAGCCGAACGTCAAGCCAACTTAGCCACCCTTAGGCACATAGCTCATATGGCCAACAACAATCAAGGCCAAGGAAACCAGGACAACCATGGACCTAAGCTCAAGAGTTTCCAGAACACCAACCCACCTGTTTTCACTAAGTCAGAAGAGCCCTTAGATGCAGATGATTGGATGCAAACCATGGAAAACAATCTGGAAGTCGCCGGAGTGGAAGCTAACGAGAAAGTTCTGTTTGCCACCCACTATCTAGCCGGATATGCAAGAGCATGGTGGAATAGCGTTCGTGCAATGACCGGAGGACAGATGATATCCTGGGAGGAATTCAAGATCAAGTTCAGAAGAACCCATGTGCCACCGGGTTTGATCAAGAGAATGAGAGATGAATTCAGAGATATAAAGAAAGGAAGGATGACCGTGACAAATTCTTGTCATTAGCTAGGTATGCCCCGGATGAGATCGACACTGAAGCCAAGAAGAAAGAAAGATTCTTGAATGGTCTGCACGATGAGATGCAGACGGTGTTGGTCAATATCCCCTTTGCTGATATTGAAGCCCTCGTCGACTCTTCCATTCAGATGGAAGGAAAGATCAACCAAGCCAACGAGAACTGCAAGTGCCGCATGATACATCAGCCAGGAACCCATCATACCCCAAAGTATCGCCCCAACCCATCTCCAGGATTTGCCCCGAGAACCAACAGACCCCCGATGAACCGTCCAACCTATCCCAACCGTGGAAACCCAAGGCCCGAAGGAAATCACAACAACCCCGGCAACTCTAGCAATTTCAACCGTGCACCACCCAAGTTCAACAACAACAATGCTACCGCCAACACCAACACTTCCCCGAGGACTGGAAGAAATGTTGTGCTTGTTGCAGCAAAGGACAAGTCGCAAGTGACTTGTTATGACTGTGGAAATAAGGGTCACTACTCCAATGAGTGCCCCAAGAAGAATGCCGCAGCCCCCAATGCAAATGCCCCAGCTCAACAGCAGCGTCGTGTTCAGCCCGGAAGAAGGTTTGCCCCAGGGAATTCACTCAACCGCAACGGCCGTCTTTTTCTCATGCATGCTGAAGAAGCCCAGGAAGCGCCAGACGATGTGCTGGGTATGTTTTCTGTTAATTCAGTACTTGCAAGAGTGTTGTTTGATTCTGGTGCATCGCACTCATTTGTCACCGAAGAATTTGCATGCACTAGTAAGATTCAACCAACCAAACTGAAGCATGTTATGATTGTTCAAATCCCTGGTTCAACCACCAAAGCTAGGCAAATTTGCAAAGCCGTCCCTATCCGAATCCATGGCATATATTTTTATGCTAATCTGATAGCACTCTGAACTAAAGGTTTGGAAGTAGTACTAGGAATGGATTGGATGTCCAAACATAAATGATTAATAGACTGTGCCAAGAAAGCCATAACCATGACCAGTACAGCCGGAATATCAGTCGGGCATGTATCTGAAACCTTACCTCGTCAGTTCAAGTGCAACGAGAGTATAGCCCAACCTACCTTTGACCAAGTCCGGATAGTCTGTGAATACCCCGATGTATTCCTAGATGTTTTGCCCGGTATGCCCCCAGATCGGGATATCGAGTTTATCAATGAACTAATCCCCGGAACAGGACCCATAGCCCAGAGACCATATAGTATGAACCCGTCTAAACTAGCGCAACTGAAGAAGCAACTGGATGCCATGTTGGAAATTGGATTGATTCAACCAAGTGCGTCACCATGGAGATCACCTGTCTTGTTTGTGGACAAGAAGGATGGAGGTAACCGTTTGTGTACGGATTATCGGAAGTTGAATGATGTCACTATCAAGAACAAATACCCGTTGCCCAAGATAGAAGATTTGTTTGATCAGTTGACCGGTGCCAAAGTGTTTTCTAAGATTGATCTTAGAACTGGCTATCATCAACTCAAGATTCGCGTAGAGGATATTCCCAAGACTGCCTTCACCACCAGATATGGATTATACGAGTATACTGTCATGTCTTTTGGATTAACCAATGCCCCCGCTTATTTCATGAATATCATGAATAAGATTTTTATGGACTTCCTGGATAAGTTTGTAGTTGTTTTCATCGATGACATTCTGATTTATTCCAAATCAGAAGAATAACATGAGCTACACCTGCAAAGGTGAAAGATGTCGAAGATTGGCAAGCCCTAACCACCCAAACCCAAGTTCGTGCATTTCTCGGATTGGCGGGATACTACCGCAAGTTCGTAGAAGGATTCTCGAGTATCGCCAGACCCATAACCCAATTGCTGAAGAAGGACAAGAAGTTTCAATGGATGGAAAAATGTGAAGCGAGTTTTCAAGAACTCAAGAGGAGATTGATTTCATTCCCAATCTTAATCATGCCGGATATCACGAAGCCTTTTGACGTGTATTGTGACGCATCCAAGATCGGTCTCGGATGTGTGCTAATGCAAGAAGGCAAAGTTATATCCTATCTATCCTGACAACTGAAACAATATGAGCAAAAATATCCAAACCATGACCTCGAGCTCGCAACCGTAGTTCTAGCCCTAAAGACATGGAGGCATTACTTGATGGGAAATCGCTGTGAGGTTTATTCGGATCACAGGATCCTAAAATATATATTCACTCAGAAGGAGCAGAATATGAGACAGAGAAGATGGATTGAGATAATCAAGGATTACAACCTGTACATTAAATATCACCCCGGTAAAGCCAATGTGGTAGCCGATGCCCTTAGAAGATTGCCATGCCACTTGAACTCCATTATTTTGAAGGAGCAACCAAGTCTGCACAAAGAGATGGAGGATTTCCGAATGGAATTAGTGAGTGAAGGATTTTTGGCTAGCATAGAACTTCAACCCACTTTGATCAGTTAGATCAAGGAGGCGCAGAAAGGAAATGCTAGTATTGACGGAATCAAACGTCGTATCGGTATAGGCAAAGTATCCGGATTCACCGAAGACGAAGAAGGAGTTCTGTGGTACAAAGGACGCCTTTGTGTACCAGCAGATTCTGAGTTGAAAGAAGTTATCTTGAAGGAAGCTCATGATACTCTTTATTCTATCCACCCCGGAGCAACAAAGATGTATCAAGATTTGAAAGAGCAATTTTGGTGGCATAAGATGAAGATAGAAATCGGAAGCTATATCACCAAGTGTGATATATGTCAGAGAGTCAAGGTGGGACATCAAAGACCCGCTGGATTGTTGCAACCATTGCAGATTCCAGAATGGAAATGGGATTCCGTTGGAATGGACTTTTTCACCGGATTGCCTACTTCTAGTAGGGCAAATGACTCTATCTGGGTCATAGTGGACAGATTGTCCAAAGTTGCCCGGTTCTTACCAATCAAGACCACATATCAGAGTTCGAAGCAGGCAGAGTTATACATCGCTAGAATCGTCAGTTTGCACAGAGTCCCCAATAACATCGTATCTGATCGAGGAACTCAGTTTACCTCGAGATTCTGGAAGAAAGTCCAAGAAGGCTTAGGAACCCGACTAGATTTCAGCACAGCTTATCACCCTCAGACCGACGGACAAACGGAGCGAGTAAATCAAATACTCAAAATATGTTGAGAGCATGCATGTTAGAATATGGATCTAAATGGGAAGACTGTCTGCCGTTTGCAGAATTTTCATACAACAACAGTTATCAAGCTAATTTGCAAATGGCCCCATTTGAGTTCATGTATGGAAGGAAGTGCCGCACCCCTTTGAACTGGTCAGAAGTAGGAGAGAGTCAGATTTTCGGACCCGACATCCTACGAGAAGCAGAAGAGAATGTTCACAAGATTCGTGAGCACCTCAAGACCGCCCAGTCAAGACAGAAGAGTTACACCGACAAGAGACGTCGAGACCTCGCCTTTAACATCAGAGATTTTGTGTATCTGAAAGTGTCGCCATTGAAAGTAATGCAGCGTTTTCAACTCAAGGGAAAGTTAGCCTCCAGATATATAGGCCCCTTCAAGATTCTAAACCGTCGAGGAGAAGTGTTGTATCAATTGGAACTGCTAGAATAAATGTCAGCCGTGCACAATGTGTTCCATATCTCATTACTTCGTAAATGCCTCGAAGTTTCGGAGAAGACTAAAGTGTTCAAGAATATTGATCACCGGACCATATAGATCAACAATGACCTGACCTATCCTGAAGTACCCATCCGTATTTTGGAAGAAGCTTTCAGAACTACCAGAACCCGGAGCATCAAGTTTCTCAAGATTCAGTGGAGCAGCCACACAGAAGAGTAAGCTACCTGGGAGCGCGAAGATCACATCAGGACGGAGTTTCCCGATCTCTTCAAATCCTAGGTAATCTTTTTCGTCCTTTTTCAAATCTCGGGACGAGATTTTTTTTATGGGGGGAAGTTTTGTAACATCCCAAAAATATTAAACTTGGATCATCAAACTCAAATCATCAAAATTAGGGTTACCAAAAACTTTCCCAACTAAAAATATGAAAGCAGTCATATGTGTGTGTATTCAAAATTTGGATTCTTTTGAATTGCCATGATTCTGTGTTTCTTTGCTTGTAAAATGATTCTTAGGTGAAATAAACATCATCTAAACAATCCCCAAACTTTTCCCAAAGACAAACAACTCAAAGTAAACAAATGAAGTGAATGGTCATTTTTGCCAAATTAACTCCCATGCCTACTTTGGCTATCCCTAGTTTTCAAAACTCAACAGAAACCTTTGTGGATCTTTGCACCCCTTGTTAGTACTCATAATAAGGTACCAAGGCCCACTTTGTGATCATCCAAAAACATTCAAATGCTAAGTTTAAATGACAGTTTAAAATTGAATCTATCTCATATGGGAAGATCCCACTATTTCAAAAACCACTCAAACAAGCTCAATTTTCAAAACCCAAGCACCCACAGAATCCTCAACACATGCCTAGCACACCCACCAAAAATCTTTTCAAAATTCAAAAGTAAGTTTCTTGCGGCCATTTCATCAAATAGCTTGCAGATTCAAATCAAACAAATCACAAACACTATTGTGTGCAGTAAATTTGTCCTAACTTGTTCCCTCTCTGGTTGCAACTAGCCTTAGTAGATCATCTAGCTCCTTTAACTAACCTCTAGCACCACTATAAGCTTGCCTTGCCATCAATGGTGAGCAGGCCGAGCCTCACCATGTCACCCCAAGTGTGGACAACAAGCTAGGAGAAGAACTAGTCGTGCCCACCTTGTCTAGCATGCATCCCATGCCTCACCGCCCCCTCTCGACCAGCCCTACCTCGAAGACAGAGACCAGAACTGCCAGGAACGCCGCTCCCGCACCGCTGTCTACCATGCCGACGCGCACCTCAGTGCACGCACCATTCCCACTCAACCCGACCACCTCGATCCCTTGCTGTTCGCCAGCATGAACTCCACCGTCCCAGGAGACCACTAGACATGATCGTTGCCTCGCCCGTACCCCGTAGCCACCGCACGCCGCGGAGTTCGCCGTCGGTACCGCGCAGAGCACCGCACATTCCTGACCAATTCCCACCGCCCCTACACGCGCATTTAAGCTCTAGAGCATCGCCAGGAGACCGCCCATTGATCACCAACCTCAGAGATGCTGCTAGCCGCCCGTAGCCATGTCGCCACCGTCGCCTGCCCATCCCTCTTAGTCTCGTCGTCAAGCCTATAAAAGGAGGTCACCCCCAGCCATTTGAAGCACACCATCCCACTCCCCTCACCTCAATGATCATTCCACCCTCGAGCCGGAGCACGAGGAGCAGCAGTTGGCCGGAATTGTGCCGGAGCAGGCCGCCTTTGGAGAAGAAGGGAGCCGTTGATTTCGACCACCCCCCGGAGCTACCTCGACCATCCCTGATCTCACCGTCGACCACTCGTTCGTTTGCCCGCCTCACCGTCGTTGCTGGAGCCCTGGTATGCCCTCGATGCACCCCCACTGAGCCGCTAGGGTTCGAGCTCGCCGGTGACATGTTCATCGTCGACGACGACCCTCAGCCGTTGATACCCCTTCTAATCCAACAACCCACACCACCCTGTACCGCTTCACGTGTTATGAGCCGCTGACCGGTAGACCCCCCTATCAGCTGAGCCCCGCTCTGCGGAGTGCCACTAGGCCGGCCCATTAACCTTTCCCGCGCGACCCAATCATTTGAATTTAGATTTTTTCCTTTTTAATTTAAACTCAGTTTTGTACCTAGTTTCAAAAATCAACCCGGCTTGATTCAATGCACCAAATTGCATGAAACTAATTTTGTTAGAAAGGTACTAAAATGCTTTATCAAATCCCGTTGGATTCAAATCATTTGGATCTATAGATCAACCTTGGTAAAAATAACAAGTCAGAAGCTTTTCTGCATTTAAACATTTTTCAAATTTCAACCATAAGAGCTTTTGAGTTGATTCCAACTCACAAAAATCAAATTTGATCATACCTTTCAGAATATATAAAAACATAGGCATACAGAAATAATGTTCAAGTAATAAAAGAATGCCACATAGGCATTCTAGTCACTTTAGTTAATTAAAATAAAAAGGTTAAACCTTATTAAATTGTGACACCACTTTAAATCACATTCCCATGTACTGAAATATGTGGTGATGACATGTGTCAACATGATCCCATATTTGAGTTGGAGAATATTAAATCTTAAGTAGTTTTTCAATGAGTAGAAATTACTTTTCTCAAATTAAAATAAATAAGACAAATGTTTTAAGCTTGTAATATAGGTGATGATGCTAGATCATCTATATTACACCTTTGTGTGATGATTGAAAATAGTTAAGTATTGTTTGGTGATTGTGTACCTCATATTTATTTATAGACGCTAGTACCGACCAAGGATACGAGGAGGAAGGAGGATACTACGAGGAAGAAGCCGAGGAAAACTTTAACCACTTCTCTGCACAAGGCAAGCCTAATAGTACTAGTTGAATGAGCAAGCCTTGCTAACCAAGTTGACCAATGCAAGCTAACACTTGCAACCTAGAAAGCTTATACCACTTGATAAACCATCCTAGTTTTACTTACAAGCTTTCTACTTTATTTCTTTATCAAAGCTTTTCTTAGAGTTTATTTAAGTGACTTGTAGATTATAGAAATGTAATTGAAGGTTGCATAAAGAGCATAAAATTTGTCCTAAGAAGATAATATTGATGCCATCCTAAGGCATGAGATTGAACTTCATTAATCTCCACTTGTTTACCACCCCTACTTAGTACTTAACCCCACTTGTATGCTAGTGCTAAGCATAAAACTTGATCAACTTTAGTTGGGAATACTTGGTGATAATGGTTATGAAAACCTTGGAATGATGAGTCATTCTACTGAAACGTTTTGACATGTGTTTCCGAACACCAGATGATTTTGATGATGAAAATGTTGAGGCATGAGCCTTAGCCCTTTATAAAACTGATGGTTGTCTGGATGCGATACCATTCCAATTTTTCCTTATAACCACTATACCCGAAAATTGGGTAGGGCTTGACTGGAAACTTATATACCTTAGTATGGGTCCCCTCACGGCCAAGGTCTGAGCTGAGGCTACCTTGTGAAGATTGTCCACCTGTGCAGTACCCAAGATGACAGTTGGTCATGGTTGGGAGGCCAAACTCATAGGAGAGGTGCCTATACTAGGGCGTGTAATTGAAAGGTTAGTATTGATTATCCGCATACTGAGTATGGTGAATTCAGGATTTGTTCTTGACGGATGTATCGAATGTTGTGGTGAAAGAGTACAATCTCTGCAGAGTGTCAAACTATTAGAATAGCCGCGTCTGCGGTTATGGACAGTTGGAGTGGCCATACTATTCCCCCGTCAGATGTTTTCAGAATGACTTGTGAAATGAATTGAGACTTTGACTTTACCACAACAGAGTTGTGATATGAAATTCAAGTTCCCACTTAGGTGTTATAAAATTTGAACTAGCTTTCTTCGCTTCTGAACTTAGTAGAGGTAAATCTGGCTTTTTGCAAAACAACCCTAGAGCTTAGTGTCCTACTACAAAACACCCTTAACTTGTTAGTATTTGTTTGCGAGTACTTCAAGAGTACTCATGGCTTTGTCCCTGGCTATTCCTGTGGCCAGACTATGAAGAGGAGTACTAGGATGACAGGCCGAAGGTAGGATACGACAACTAGGAACGTCTCCCATCGTCAGCATTGCCTGTGACCCCGAAGATGGAGATTCGCCTACGCTATCTTTATTATTACGTTATTCCGCTGCTTGAGCTGTATTAAGAACTGGATCATGAGATCCTTATTTGTGTAAGACCTTATGTATGGTTTGTAATGGATGATGTATTGTGATATCCAAATCTTTTATGTCTCGCAAAAATGGTAATCCTAGGATTGCGATGTATGGCATAACAGGCATCTGGGATTAAAAATCCGGGTGTTGACACCACCCCAAACAATTTCTCCCCGAAAATTGAGAGTGTCTTATAGGCTACATACAGTTAGAAACCGCATTTACCGGGCCGTAACTCAGAAAAAATTCAGTACATGCCCGCACCATGAGATAAATACCCACCTCCCAGGAATGGCCATGCACCATGGTGTAGCATGTGTGGAAATTTCCTCGGGCCCATGGGCGCGCCCTAATATTGCACCTCCTTTGGGAAAATGCCGATTTTTCGGGTCCAGAAAATGGAAAGTGGAGATTTCTCCAAAGCTCCACTTAATCTCTAGTTGGATAAGTAGCTTGCGATGTCGAGAGTATCTAGGTGCCATGTTTGGGCTCAATCCATGGAGTGGTACCATGTTCTGGGCAATGAGGGGGGATCTAGGGTTGGAAGCCATGTTTACTCACACTCGATAGACATCCTGGTGGTGCCTTGGGTGCCAAATGACGCGGTATGACCTGCCTATGATTTTATGAGGGCAGTGGGTCACATGCAAGGGCTCCAGGAGCTGTTTTCATGTTTTTTTGTTTTCTTAGATTTTGTTTGGTGCTGCCCAAGAAAATGGCAAAACCCGCCGACAGGCGCGGCAACGAGACGTTCGATGCACTCTTGGACCCAGGCATCCATCCAGCCTAGGTACCCCATGGGGCACCCCAAACCATATTTCCCTGAAAATTGAGTGTGTCTTATAGGGTACATACAGTTAGAAACCGCATTTACCAGGCCTTAACTCGGAAAAAATACAGTACATGCCCGCACCACGAGATAAATACCCAGCTCCCGATAATGGCCTTGCACCATGGTGTAGCATGCGTGGAAATTGCCTCGGGCCAATGGGCGCATCCTAATCTTGCACCTCCTTTGAAAAACACCGCTTTTTCGGGTCCAGAAAATGGAAAGTGGAGATTTCTCCAAAGAACCACGAAATCTCTTGTTGGAGAAGTCGCTTGCAATGCCGAGAGGGAGCTAGGTGCCGATTTTGGGCTTAATCCATGGAGTGGTGCCATGTTCTGGGCAGCGAGGGGGGTCTAGGGTTGGAAGCCATGTTTACTCACACTCGATAGACATCATGGTAGTGCCTTGGGTGCCAAATGACCTGGTATGCCCTGCTTATGATTTTATGAGGGCAGTGGGTCACATGCAAGGGCTCCAGGACCCGTTATCACATTTTTTTGTTTTTTAGATTTTTTTTTGTGCTGCCCAAGAAAACGGCGAAACCCGCCAGCGGGCGCGGCAACGCGATGGTTGTTGCAATCTTGGACCCAGGCATGCATCCAGACTAGGTACCCCATGTGGCACCCCAAACCATTTTTCCCTAAAAATTGAGAGTGTCTTATAGGGTACATACAGTTAGAAACCGCATTTACTTAGCTGTAACTCGGAAAAAATACAATACATGCCCGCACCACGAGATAAATACCCACCTCCCGGGAATGGCCATGCACCATGGTGTAGCATGCGTGGAAATTGCCTCGGGCTCATGGGCACTCCCTAATCTTGCACCTCCTTCGGGAAAACGCCGGTTTTTTGGGTCCATAAAATGGAAAGTGGAGATTTTTCCAAAGCACCACGAAATCACTAGTTGGAGAACTCGCTTGCGATGCGAAGAGGGAGCTAGGTGCCTAGTTTGGGCTCAATCAATGGAGTGGTTCCATGTTCTGGGCAGCGAGGTGGGGCTCTAGGTTTGGAATCCATGTTTAATCAGACTTGATCGACAGCATGGTGGTGCCTTGGGTGCCAAATGACCTGTTATGCCCTGCCTATGAATTTATGAGGGCAGTGGGTCACATGCAAGGGCTCTAGGAGCCATTTTCACGATTTTTTATTTTTTTATTTTGGTTGGTGCTTCCCAAGAAAACGGCAAAACCCGCCGGCGGGTGCGACAACGCGACGGTCGGTGCAATTTTGGACCTAGGCATGCATCTAGCCTAGGTACCCCATGGGGCACCCCAAACCATTTTTCCCCGAAAATTGAGAGTGTCTTATAGGCTACATACAGTTAGAAACCGCATTTACCGGGCCGTAACTCAGAAAAAATACAGTACATGCCCGCACCACGAGATAAATACCCACCTCCCGGGAATGGCCATGCACCATGGTGTATCATGCGTGGAAATTGCCTCGGGCCCAAGGGCGCGCCCTAAAATTGCACCTCCTTTGGGAAAACACCGGTTTTTCGGGTCCAGAAAATAGAAAGTGGAGATTTCTCGAAAGCACCACTTAATATCTAGTTGGAGAAGTAGCTTGCGATGCCTAGAGGAGGTAGGTGCCCTGTTTGGGCTCAATCCATGGAGTGGTTCCATGTTCTGGGCAGCGAGGGGGGATCTATTGTTGGAAGCCATGTTTACTCACACTCGATAGACATCCTGGTGGTGCCTTGGGTGCCAAATGACCCGGTATGCCCTGCCTATAATTTTAAGAGGGCAGTGGGTCACATGCAAGGGCTCCAGGAGCAGTTTTCACGTTTTTTTTGTTTTCTTAGATTTTGTTTGGTGCTGCCCAAAAAACGGCGAAACCCGCCGGCTGGCGCGGAAACGCGACGGTCGGTGCAATCTTGGACCCAGGCATGCATCCAGCCTAGGTACCCCATGGGGCACCCCAAACCATATTTCCCTGAAAATTGAGAGTGTCTTATAGGGTACATACAGTTAGAAACCGCATTTACCGGGCCGTAACTCGGAAAAAATACAGTACATGCCCGCACCACGAGATAAATACCCACCTCCGGGGAATGGCCTTGCACCATGGTGTAGCATGTGTGGAAATTGCCTCGGGCCAATGGGCACGTCCTAATCTTGCACCTCCTTTGGAAAAACACCGTTTTTTCGGGTCCAGAAAATGGAAAGTGGATATTTCTCCAAAGCACGACGAAATCCCTAGTTGGAGAACTCGCTTGCGATGCCGAGAGGGAGCTAGGTGCCGGGTTTGGGCTCAATCCATGGAGTGGTTCCATGTTCTGGGCAGTGAGGGGGGATCTATGGTTGGGAGCCATGTTTACTCACACTCGATAGACATCCTGGTAGTGCCTTGGGTTCCAAATGACCTGGTATGCCCTCCCTATGATTTTATTAGGGCAGTGGGTCACATGCAAGGGCTCCATAACCCGTTTTCACATTTTTTTTGTTTTTTTAGATTTTGTTTGGTGCTTCCCAAGAAAACGGCGAAACCCACTGGCGAGCGCATGTAACATCCCAAAAATATATAACAAGGATCATCATACTCTAATCACTAAAATTAGGGTTAACAAAAACTTTGATTAATTAAAATCATATGCATGCATGTGTGAATGAAATGATTTGAAAAATGCATGAATGGACTTGTGTGATTAATATAAATATCAAGAAATGGTTTAAATATGAAAATAACATCATATAAAACATTTCCATGCAGAAACAAATCAAAAAATAAAACAAATGGTCATTTTTGCCAATCTTGCTCACTAGGTCACTTTGAGTGTTTCTAGTCCAAGATTTCAAAAAGAAACTGTCCCAATTCTTTTCACGCCTTGATAGAACTAGTAAAAGTGAATCAAGGCACACCTTTCAAACTTGCAGAAACCTTTGGCAACCCCATTCAAATCACAATTCAAAATTGAATGTTATCCATATGTGAAGATCATCCATTTTCAAAAGCCAACCAAACCAATGCCCTTGACTAATGCAACTAACCAGATACTCCCTAGCATGTGCCTAGCAAACCCACAAAATTTGAATCAAAATTCAAATTTAAACTTCTTGCGGCCATTTCATCAAACACCTTGCAGATTCAAATCAAACAAAACATCTGACACTATTTGCAGCAGTAAAATTAGCCTAACTTGTTCCCTCTTTGGTTGCAACCAGCCCCTAGTAGATCATCTAGCCTCTTTAACAACCTTTAGCACCACTGTGAGCAAGCCTAGCCATTAATGGAAAGCATGCCGAGAGCGCCATTGCCATCCCATTGTCGCCAGCGAGCTAGAGGTCGCACTAGCCTCGCCAACCTTGTCTGGGACATGCAGCACCGTCCACCTTCACTCTCTGTCCCAGCCCCGAGCAATGCCAGCCCCTGGACCACATGACACGACCATGCCAAACCTCTCTGTGACCATGCCGAGAGCGCGCCCGTGCGCCACGCTCGACCAGCACCCACAGACCGCGCGCCGCCCTCGACGCTTGCAGGGATGATCACCAGCACCCCAGCACCCCGCCAGACATGCTCGTTCACCGCTGCGTGGGCGACGTGCCCTATGCGACATTAAAACCGCCGTCGGACCCGCTCAGAGCACCGCGACATTCCGACCGATCAGCACCGCCCCATGCCGCTAGACCACGCCGTTGATCTTCGCTAGGGAGAACAGCACCGCCCCCTACCGTCGCCCATTCCAGTAGCTGCATGTGCTGTCGACCACGACGAGCTCAGCCCGCGCCTGTCGGTCCCGTTCCACCACTATAAATAGAGGCCTCCACCTCTCGTTTTCACCACACCAGTTCACTCCCCTCTCGCCCAGAACCACCCCACCTCACTCCCAGAGAAAGGCGAGCAGCGCATCACCGAAATTTGGCCGGAGCCCGCCGCTGCTGGAGAAGAAGGGAGCCGTCGATTAGAGCCGTCCCAGGAGGAGCTGCCGGTACCAGGAGAACCGCCGTCGTCGACTTCGTCGTTCTCCCCCTCGCCAACCCTTACCTTATCCCCGGTGAGCCTCCCACGACCCCCACCTACCGTGTTAGGGTTCTGTCTCGTCGGCGCTGCCCGATGTGGACGATGAACCATAGCCGTTCGATTAGATTTAGATCGTACGGTTCACACTGCCCCGTACCGCTTCGCCCCTCCCCGTCGCACTGACGCGTGGGGACAGTCACTTAACCAGCCCGCGTACGCGCTGTGCGTAGTGGGCCAGCCTAGTAAAACATCCGGTGCGTCCCAGAAATTCAAATTAAGCTTTATTCATTTAATTTCAAACACGGTTATGTACCTATATTCAAAAATGAACCCAGCTCGATTCACTAAACCAAAATGCATGAAACCAATTTTGTTAGAAAATTACTGAAATGATTAATCCAAGCCAATTGGATTCAAACCATTTAGATTTGTAAATCAACCATGGTAAAAATAACAAGGAAGAAGCTTTTCTGCATTCAAACATTTTTTTCAAAATTCAATCACAAAAGCTTTTGAGTTGATTCCAACTCTCAAAAATCACAATTGATCATACCTTTTAGAATATGTAAAAACATATGGGTTTACTTACAGAGATAATGTTCAATTAATAAAAGAATGCTACATAGTTATTTCTAGTCACTTTATTTAATTAAAATAAAAAGGTTAAACCTTATTAAATTGTGACACCACTTTAAATCAGATTCCCATATACTGAAATATGTGGTGATGACACGTGTCAACATGATCCCATGTTTGAGTTGGAGAATATTAAATCTTAAGTAGTTTTTCAATGAATAGAAATTACTTTTCTCAAATAAAAGAAATTAGACAAGTGCTTTAATCCATGTGATAATAGTGATGATGCTAGATCATCTAATATAAACCTTTCTGTGATTATTAAAAATAATTAAGTATTGTTTGGTGATTGTCTACCTCGTATTTATTTATAGACGCTAGTACCGACCAAGGATACGAGGAGGAAGGAGGATACTACGAGGAAGAAGCCGAGGACAACTTCAATCACTGCTCTGCACCAGGCAAGCTAACACTTGCAACTTAGCAAGCTTATACTACATCCTAGCAAGCCAATACTTGAAACCTTGCAAGCTAATACTTCCTTGTTACCATGACAACTATATGCCTTAAGCATATGTGATCATTCCCACTTGATAACCCAATCCTAGTTTTACTTGCAAGCTTTATACTTTATTTCTTTATCAAAGCTTTCTCTTAGAGTTTACATAGTGAATTTTAGATACTAGAAGGATATTGGAAGGTAGCATAAAGAGCATAAAATTTGGCCTAAGTTAGATAATCTTGATGTCATCCTAAGGCATGAGATTGAACCTAGAAAATCACCACTTGTTTACCACCCCTCATTATTATTTACTCCCCTTGTAGATGCTAGTGCTAAGCATAAAACTTTATCAACTTTAGATGGGAATACTTGGTGAAAATGGTGATGAAAACCTTAGAATGATGAGTCATTCTAATGAAATGTTTTGACATGTGTTCTTGAACACCAGATGATTTTGATGATGAAAATGTTGAGGCATGAGCCTTAGCCCTTTATAAAACTGATGGTTGTCTGGATGCCATACCATTCCAATTTTATCGTACAACCATAATACCCGAAATTTGGGTAGGGCTTGACTGGAAATTTATATACCTTAGTATGGGTTCCCTCGCGGCCAAGGTCTGAGCTGAGGCTACCTTGTGAAGATTGTCCACCTGTGCAGTACCCAAGATGACAGTTGGTCATGGTTGGGAGGCCAAACTCACTGGAGAGGTGCCTATACTAGGGTGTGTAATTGAAAGGTTAGGATTGATTATCCGCATACTGAGTATGGTGAATTCAGGATTTGTTCCTGACGGATGTATCGAATGTGGTGGTGAAAGTGTACAATCTCTGTAGAGTGTCAAACTATTCGAATAGCCACGTCCACGGTTATGGATAGTTGGAGTGGCCATACTGTTCCCCCGTCAGATGTTTTCAAATGACTTGTGAAATGAATTGAGACTTTGACTTGACCACAACAGAGTTGTGATATGAAATTCAAATTCCCACTAAGGTGTTATAAAACATTCCTGCAACAAAGTTGTGACTTAAAGAGGAGTATCAGGATGACGGACCGCAGGAAGGTTACGACAACTAGGATCATCTCCCATCGTCAGCATTGCTTGTGACCCTGAAGATGGAGCTTCGCTCACGCTATCGTTATCTTTACGATTATTCCGCTGCTTGAGTTGTATTAATAACTGGATCATGAGATCCGTATTTGTGTAAGACCTTATGTATGGTTTGTAATGGATGATATACTGTGATATCCAAATATGTTATGTCTCGCAAAAATGGTAATCCTGGGATTGCGATGTTTGGCATAACAGGCATCTCGGATTAAAAATCTGGGTGTTGACAGCGCGGCAACGTGACGGTCAGTGCAATCTTTGACCTAGGCATGCATCCAGCCTAGGTACCCCATGGGGCACCCCAAACCATTTTTCCCTGAACATTGAGAGTGTCTTATAGGGTACATACAGTTAGAAACCGCATTTACCGGGTCGTAACTCAGAAAAAATACAGTACATGCCCGCACCACAGGATAAATACCCACCTCCCGAGAATGGCCAAACACCATGGTGTAGCATGCGTGGAAATTGCCTCGGGCCCATGGGCGCTCCCTAATCTTGCACCTCCTTTGGGAAAACGCCGGTTTTTCGGGGCCAGAAAATGGAAACTGGAGATTTTTCCAAAGCACCACCAAATCTCTAGTTGGAGAAGTCGATTGCAATGCTGAGAGGGAGATAGGTTCCGGGTTTGGGCTCAATCCATGGAGTGGTTCCATGTTCTGGGCAGCGAGGGGGGATCTAGGGTTGGAAGCCATGTTTACTCACACTCGATAGACATCCTGGTGGTGCCTTTGGTGCCAAATGACCTGGTATGCCCTACTTATGATTTTATGAAGGCAGTGGGTCACATGCAAGGGCTCCAGGAGCCGTTTTCATGTTTTTTTTTGTTTTTTTAGATTTTTTTGGTGCTGCCCAAGAAAACGGCGAAACCCGTCGGCGGGCGCGGCAACAGGACAGTCAGTGCATTCTTGGACCCAGGCATGCATCCATCCTAGGTACCCCTTGGGGCACCGCAAACCATTTTCCCCCGAAAATTGAATGTCTTATAGGGTACATACAGTTAGAAACTGCATTTACCGGGCCGTAACTCAGAAAAAATACAGTACATGCCCGCACCACGAGATAAATACCCACCTCCCGGGAATGGCCTTTCACCATGGTGTAGAATGCGTGGAAATTACCTCGGGCCCATGGGAGAGACCTAATCTTGCACCTCCTTTGGGAAAATGTCGATTTTTCGGGTCCAGAAAATGGAAGTGGAGATTGTTCCAAAGCACCATGAAATATCTAGTTGGAGAAGTCGCTTGCGATGCGAAGAGGGAGCTAGGTGCCTAGTTTGGGCTCAATCAATGGAGTGGTTCCATGTTCTAGGCAGCGAGGGGTGCTCTAGGGTTGGAAGCCATGTTTACTCAGACTCAATCGACATCTTGTCCCTTGGGTGCCAAATGACCTGTTATGCCCTGCCTATGATTTTATGAGGGCACTGGGTCACATACAAGGGCTCTAGGAGCCGTTTTCACGATTTTTTTATTTATTTTTATTTTGTTTGGTGCTGCCCAAGAAAACGGCAAAACCCGCCGGCGAGCGCGGCAACGCGACGGTCGGTGCAATCTTGGACCTAGGCATGCATCCAGCTTAGGTACCCCATGGGGCACCCCAAACCATTTTTCCCCGAAAATTAAGAGTGTCTTATAGGGTACATACAGTTAGAAACCGCATTTACCGGGTCGTAACTCAGAAAAAATACAGTACATGCCCGCACCACAGGATAAATACCCACCTCCCGAGAATGGCCAAACACCATGGTGTAGCATGCGTGGAAATTGCCTCGGGCCCATGGGCGCGCCCAAATCTTGCACCTCCTTTGGGAGAACGCCGGTTTTTCAGGTCTAGAAAATGGAAAGTGGAGATTTATCCAAAGCACCACTTAATCTCTAGTTGGATAAGTAGCTTGCGATGCCGAGGGGAGCTAGGAGCCGTCTTTGGGCTCAATCCATGGAGTGGTTCCATGTTCTGGGCAGCGATGGGGGATACAGGGTTGGAAGCCATGTTTATTCACGCTCGATAGACATCCTGGTGGTGCCTTGGGTGCCAAATGACCTAGTATGCCCTGCCTATGATTTTATGAGGACAGTGGGTCACACGCAAGGGCTCCAGGAGCTGTTTTCACGTTTTTTGTTTTCTAGATTTTGTTTGGTTCTTCCCAAGAAAACGGCGAAACCCGCCGGCTGGCACGGCAACGGGACGGTCGGTGCAATCTTGGACCTAGGCATGCATCCAGCCTAGGTACCCCATGGGGAACCCCAAACCATTTTTCCCCAAAAAATTGGTAGTGTCTTATAGGATACATACAGTTAGAAACCGCATTTACCGGGCCGTAACTCGGAAAAAATACAGTACATGCCCGCACCACGAGATAAATATCCACCTCCCGGGAATGGCCATGCACCATGGTGTAGCATGCGAGGAAATTTCCTCGGGCCCATGGGCGCGCCCTAATCTTGCACCTCCTTTGGGAAAACGCCGGTTTTTCGGGTCCAGAAAATGGAAAGCGGAGATTTCTCCAAAGCACCATGAAATCGCTAGTTGGAGAAGTCGCTTGCGATGCCGAGAGGGAGCTAGGTGCCGGGTTTGGGCTCGATCCATGGAGTGGTTCCATGTTCTGGGCAACGAGGGGGGATCTTGGGTTGGAAGCCATGTTTACTCACACTCGATAGACATCCTGGTGGTGCCTTGGGTGCCAAATGACCTAGTATGCCCTGCCTATATTTTATGAGGGCAATGGGTCACATGCAAGGGCTCCAGGAGCCATTTTCACGTTTTTTTGTTTTTTATTTTGTTTGGTGCTGCCCAAGAAAACGGCAAAATCTGCCGGCGGCCGCGGCAACGCGACGGTCGGTGCAATCTTGGACCCATGCATGCATCCAGCCTAGGTACCCCATGGGGCAGCCCAAACCATTTTTCCCAGAAAATTGAGAGTGTCTTATAGGGTACATATAGTTAGAAACCGCATTTACTGGGCCGTAACTTGAAAAAAATACAATACATTCCTGCACCACGAGATAAATACCCACCTCCCGGGAATGGCCATGCACCATGGTGTAGCATGCGTGGAAATTGCCTCGGGCCCATGGGCGCGCCCAAATCTTGCACCTCCTTTGGGAGAACGCCGGTTTTTCAGGTCTAGAAAATGGAAAGTGGAGATTTATCCAAAGCACCACTTAATCTCTAGTTGGATAAGTAGCTTGCGATGCTGAGGGGAGCTAGGAGCCGTCTTTGGGCTCAATCCATGGAGTGGTTCCATGTTCTGGGCAGCGATGGGGGATACAGGGTTGGAAGCCATGTTTATTCACGCTCGATAGACATCCTGGTGGTGCCTTGGGTGCCAAATGACCTAGTATGCCCTGCCTATGATTTTATGAGGACAGTGGGTCACACGCAAGGGCTCCAGGAGCTGTTTTCACGTTTTTTGTTTTCTAGATTTTGTTTGGTTCTTCCCAAGAAAACGGCGAAACCCGCCGGCTGGCGCGGCAACGGGACGGTCGGTGCAATCTTGGACCTAGGCATGCATCCAGCCTAGGTACCCCATGGGGCACCCCAAACAATTTTCCCCCGAAAATTGAGAGTGTCTTATAGGGTACATACAGTTAGAAACCGCATTTTTCGGGTCGTAACTCGGAACAAATATAGTACATGCCTGCACCACGAGATAAATACCCACCTCTTGGGAATGGCCATGCACCATGGTGTAGCATGCGTCGAAATTGCCTTGGGCCCATGGGGCGCCCTAATCTTGTACCTCCTTTGGGAAAACGCCGGTTTTTCGGGTCAATAAAATGGAAAGTGGAGTTTTCTCCAAAGCAGCACGAAATATCTAGTTGGATAAGTCGCTTGCGATGCCGAGAGGGAGCTAGGTGCCGGGTTTGGGCTCAATCCATGGAGTGGTTCCATGTTCTGGGAAGCGAGGGGGGTCTAGGGTTGGACGCCATGTTTACTCACGCTCGATAGACATCCTGGTGGTGCCTTGGGTGCCAAATTACCTGGTATGCCCTGCCTATGATTTTATAAGGGCAGTGGGTCACATGCAAGGGCTACGGCAGCCGTTTTCATGTTTTTTTGTTTTTTTTAGATTTTGTTTGGTGCTGCCCAAGAAAACGGCGAGACCCGCCAGCAGGAATGGCGACGCGACGGTCGGTGCAATCTTGGACCCAGGCATGCATCCAGCGTAGGTACCCCATGGGGAACCCCAAACCATTTTTCCCCAAAAAATTGGTAGTGTCTTATAGGATACATACAGTTAGACACCGCATTTACCGGGCCGTAACTCGTAAAAAATACAGTACATGCCCGCACCACGAGATAAATATCCACCTCCCGGGAATGGCCATGCACCATGGTGTAGCATGCGAGGAAATTTCCTCGGGCCCATGGGCGCGCCCTAATGTTGCACCTCCTTTGGGAAAACGCCGGTTTTTCGGGTCCAGAAAATGGAAAGCGGAGATTTCTCCAAAGAACCATGCAATCCCTAGTTGGAGAAGTCGCTTGCGATGCCGAGAGGGAGCTAGGGGCCGAGTTTGGGCTCGATCCATGGAGTGGTTCCATGTTCTGGGCAACGAGGGGGGATCTTGGGTTGGAAGCCATGTTTACTCACACTCGATAGACATCCTGGTGGTGCCTTGGGTGCCAAATGACCTAGTATGCCCTGCCTATATTTTATGAGGGCAATGGGTCACATGCAAGGGCTCCAGGAGCCATTTTCACTTTTTTTTGTTTTTTATTTTGTTTGGTGCTGCCCAAGAAAACGGCAAAATCCGCCGGCGGCCGCGGCAACCCGACGGTCGGTGCAATCTTGGACCCATGCATGCATCCAGCCTAGGTACCCCATGGGGCAGCCCAAACCATTTTTCCCAGAAAATTGAGAGTGTCTTATAGGGTACATATAGTTAGAAACCGCATTTACTGGGCCATAACTTGAAAAAAATACAATACATTCCCGCACCACGAGATAAATACCCACCTCCCGGGAATGGCCATGCACCATGGTGTAGCATGCGTAGAAATTGCCTCGGGCCCATGGGCACGCCCTAATCTTGCACCTCCTTCAGGAAAACGCCGGTTTTTCGGTTCCAGAAAATGGAAAGTGGAGATTTCTACAAAACACCACGACTAGTTGGAGAATTCGCTTGCGATGTCGAGAGGGAGCTAGGTGCTGGGTTTGGGCTCAATCCATGGAGTGGTTCCATGTTCTGGGCAGCGAGGGGGGATCTAGGGTTGGAAGCCATGTTAACTCAGATTTGCCCTATATGCTAGTCACGAATACTCACAAAATCACTCACTATAGCTCATGCGGAAACATGCCCTAATTGGTCAAACAGTTGTCATGCGGATCGTGTCAGCCAACCATTGATCCTCTTTGATCCAACGGCCACACAAAATTGTTATAGTAGCAACATCCATTATTATTACACATGACATGGTAGTTACAACTATTACAATGCAGGACGTGGCAGTTAAATATGTAATAATAACAATACTAACAACAGAACATTACTCGTCGTCATCGTTTTCGTTGTCTTCATCGGTGGCGGTGTCCTCCGATGACTCGTCGGCAACTCCCTCCTCGTATATACGCGCCCTCTCCTTATCGGAGTCCTCCTCCTCCTCGTAGTCCCACGGGTCGACGTCACTCTCCTTCGCTTCTGCCTCCAACTTCTCCATGAACTCCTCCTTGTTGCCAGAGTCGGAGTCGTCCTCGTCGCTGGCTCCTCTATTCCTCCTGCCCTTCTTCATGGTGGTCTCGCATGCTTTCCTCCAGCGCTCCCCCATCTTGGCTGTCGGTGCAACGCGCTTCTCGGGTGTGGCGGGTACGGCAAGCTTTAACATTGCGGTGTGCTCGAGCGCCGATGTTGATGGATCCAGGCGTGGTTGGACACGTCGTGGTGCCTCAGATGGGTGCTGGTGTGCATGAACGATGCCACGACGAGCAGGTGACGCAGGACGGTCAGCCACCGGCAAGGATCTACCACTGCCACGACATGGTTCCATGCTGCACGAGGAAGTTGTTCGGAAATGCGCGATGGCGGGTACGCAGAGTTGGGTGCCGATCCTGGGGTGCTAGGAGCATCACATAGTCTAGTCACGTAAAAATTGTGCTACATCATAAAATATCTACATACTAGGAGTGTTGTCACGTAACAAACCACAAAATGCGTCGTGTGGCAGCGTCGGGAAGTGTCTAGTGCTTGTCTGTCAACGTGGGGTTGAACGCTCCATCATGTTCTATCTGTGCAGCAGGTGCGTGCGTCGTGACAACCCCTTGAGCATGCACGCATGCTGGACGTGCAACCCGTATCTACTTCCTCCCTCGTAGTCCCACCCCTATCCACGGGAAACTAAGCGGCGCGCGCCGAAGCCCCCGCTGAACTGTCCATCTCATTAAAGCCAGTCCAATCGAGTTACATCGTGTGGACTTTGGGGTTTTATTCCCTGGTTCTGCCAGTCACGCTTTGTTGAGAAGGAAGCGACATAGGCCATCGATTAACAAATGAACGGTGGATGTAGATTGAGATAGCACCAGAGTAGACTGTGGTCATGTATAAGACTGTCCCATGGACTGGACTCTTTGACCATTCTCCCCCGCACATCACTTTTTTCTTCCTCTTGCCCCCACCTTCCTCCATCTACATTATCCATGGCCCCCCACAGGAGAGGTAGATGCAGATCGACCATGCACATGGAGAGAATGGAGAGAAATAGTTGCCTTGGACTTACTGCTCAACCAGCTGATTAGTCCCCCCCTTGCACAGAGACCCAATCTCTCCTAGCAATGACGCCGAATGTTCCAGCAGGCTAGGGCTCCTGCCGCTCCCGGTACAGTCTTGTTCTTCTTTCTTTTTTCTTCTTCTTCTATGTCTACTTCTTATTCTTCTTCTTATTATGATGCTACATATTCCAGGGCGGCCGTGGACCCTGAAAGCAGCACGATGGCGGCGGCTATGCTGCATGTTGCAGCAAGCCAGGGATCCTCCTAGTACAGTCTTCTTCTTCTCTGTCTACTTATTCTTCTTCTTATTACTATGCTACATATTGCAGGGCGGCCATGGACCCTGAAATCAGCACGATGGTGGCGGTAGCGCTGCATGTTGTAGCAGGCCAAGGCTCCTCCCAGTACAGTCTTGTTCTTCTTCTATGTCTACTTCTTATTATTCTTCTTATTATTATGCTACATATTCCAGGGCGGCCGTGGACCCTGAAAGCAGCATGATGGCAGCGGCGACACTACATGTTGCAGCAGGCCAAGGCTCCTCCCGATACAGTCTTCTTCTTCTATGTCTACTTCTTCTTCTTCTTCTTATTATTATTATTATTATTATTATTATTATTATTATTATTATTATTATTATTATTATTACTATGCTACATATTCCAGGGCGGTCGTGGACATTGAAAGAAGCACGATGGCGGCGGCGGCGCTGCATGTTGCAGCAGGCCAGGGCTCCTCCCGGTACAGTCTTCTAATTCTTCTTTTTTCTTCTTCTTCTTCTTCTCCTTATTATTATTATTACTATGCTACATATTCCAGGGTGGCCATGGACCCTGAAAGCAGCACGATGGCGGCGGCAGCGCTGCATGTTGCAGCAGGCCAGGGCTCCTCCCGGTATTATGCTACATATTCTAGGGCGGCTGTGGACCCTGAAAGCAGCACGATGGCGGCGGAGGAGCTGAATGTTGCAGCAGGCCAGGGCTACTCCGGGTACAGTCTTCTTCTCCTCCTCCTTCTTCTTATTACTCTCCTACATATTCTAGGACGGTCATGGATCCTGAAACTAGCAGGATGGCGGCAGCATCGCAGGACCTGTTTGGCACTATTCCCCGGCTCACCGAGGTATGAAATCTCAACATGCATTTGGTTTTATTTTTGAGATTCTAAATGTGGAAATATTATTGTGTGTGCCCGCAAGTATCCTCCAAGTAGTGTCAACACCCAGATTTTTAATCCCAGATGCCTGTTATGCCATACATCGCAATCCTAGGATTACCATTTTTGTGAGACATAACAGATTTGGATACCACAGTACATCATCCATTACAAACCATACATAAGGTCTTACACAAATAAGGATCTCATGATCCAGTTCTTAATACAACTCAAGCAGCTGTGTCGTGGGAATGGTCACGGCAGATGCTGCAATTGGCAGCGAGTAGTAGAACGAGGGGCAAGGGCGGCCAGCCATCTGTGGTGCGAGATGAGGGCAAAGACACAGGGTTTTACCCAGGTTCATCCCCCCGGAGGGTAAAGACCTACTCCTGCTAGATTGTATTATGAAGGTGGTACTGAAGGGATTCGCGGCATAGTAAATCAAAATTTTCTACGGATGCGAACAGAGATAAAGCCAAGATCTAATCTAGGAGATGCAATCAACGAGATAGATTGGATTACATCTTCATACCCTTGAATATTCGCACAGCGGAACGTTCGTCGGAACGTGGGTGATGTAGTCGTACTCGCTTCTCCTCCTCGCGATCCGATCCGATCTAGCACCACAAGTGGCGGTGCCTCCGTGAGATGCACACGTGCATCACCTCGACGTCTCCTCCTTCCTCGGACCACCAAGTACGGTGGAGGGATATATTGGATCTACAACACGACGGCGTGGTGTATATGGTGGAGAATTTCTGCAGCAGGGCTTCGCCTACAAACAGTCGGAAGGGAGAGAGGAAGGGTAGCAGGGCAACTAGGGTTTGGAGGCAAGGTGTGGGGGGGAGGGGGCGCACCAGCCCTCTATATATAGAGGGGGGTGCGGCCAGCCCTTTCCCCTCCTCCAAGCCTTGGGCCGGCGGCCAAGGGAGTGAGAAGTGGGGGGCAAGGACTCTCCCCTTTCTAGAAACCCTATCTCTAGTGTAAACGAGTTTAAACTCTCTAGGATCGGCTGGGCCCTATGGGGCCTTGTGCCCCTGGCCCAATGTGGCCAGGACACTCCCTCATAGTCCCATGCCCCCTCCCGGAAGGTGGGGCCACGTTGGTCTCCTTCCGGAAGGTTCTAGAAGCTTCCGGTACAATACCGATTAACCCGGAACAATTCCGAACTCCAAAAACTGCATTGCCTTATATGAATCTTATTCTCCGGACCATTCCGGAACCTCTCGTGATATCCCGGATCCCATCCGAGACTCCGAAAAAAAATTCATAAACCAATTATCCAATCTAATCTAGCGTCGAGATACGTTAAGTGTGTGACCCTGCGGGTTCGAGAATATGCAGACATGATCTTCTATCAATAATCAACAGCGGGGTCTGGGCACCCATATTGACTCCCACACATTCATCGGTGATCATATCAGATGAACCACGATGTCAGGATTCAAACAATCCCATATATATATTCCCTTCGTCTCGCGATATTTTACTTGCCCGAGATTCGATCGTCGGTACCATCATACCTAGTTCAATCTCGTTCCCAGCAAGTACTTTACTCGTTCCATAATCCAATATCACTTTGTGATTAACTCCTTAACCACATGCTTGCAAGCGTTGTTGATATCGATTACTGAGTGGGCCCAAAGTATATCTCTCCGACTTGGGAGGGACAAATTCCATCTCGATACATACAACCCAACAGATACTTTCCGATCACCTGAGAGACACCTTTATGATCACCCTCTCATAGGATGACGTTTGATGACCTCAAAGCTTTCTTCCGATACCAGGGAGTTGTATTATCTCATGGTCTAAGGAATACAATATTTGACATAGGAAAAGCTTCGCAAAGATGAACACGATGATACGATCTAATTGCTTCGCTTAGTTTGGGTATGTCCATCATATCATTCTCCAATGATATGATCTCATTATCAATTGACAACTCATGTCTATGGTTAGGAAACCTTAACCATCATTGATCAATGAGCTAGTCCATAGAGGCGTACTAGGGACACGGTGTTGTTCACAAACCACACAAGTATTAAAGTTTCCGCTTAATACAATTCTAGCATGGAATATAAACTTTATCATGAACAAGAATTATAATAATAACATCTTTACTATTGCCTCTAGGGCATAATTCCAATAGTCTCCCACTTGCACTAGAGTCAATAATCTAGTTTACATCTGGCAACAATCTCACACCCATGGCACTGAGGTGTTGATCATGTTTTACACGTGGAAGAGGTTTAGTCAATGGATCTGCGACATTCAGATCTGTATGTACTTTGCTAATCTTCAGATCTCCATCTGCTATATAATCTCGGATTATATGAAACTTGCGGTTGATATGATTGGTCTTTGGATGATATCTTGGTTCCTTAGCGAGTGCTATGGCACCAGTGTTGTCACACAATATCTCTAGTGGGTCCAATGCACTTGGAACCACGCCAAGCTCAGTGATGAAGTTTCTGATCCAAACTCCTTCACTTGATGCTTCTGCAGCAGCCATGTATTCCGCTTCCACTGTAGATCCCGCGATCACGCTTTGCTTGCAGCTTCTCCAGCTCACAGCTCCTCCATTCAAAATATAAACGTATCATATCTGAGATTTGGAATCATCCTTGTCGGTGTCAAAACTAGTGTCGACGTAACCTTTTACGACAAGTTGTTCATCACCCCCATAGACTAAGAACATTTCTTTAGTCCTATTTAGGTACTTTAGGATGTTCTTCACGGCTGTCCAGTGTTCCACTCCTGGATCACTTTGATATCTGCTCGTCAAACTAAGAGCATTGGACACATATTGTCTAGTACACAGCATGGAATACATGATGGAACCTATGGCCGAGGAATAAGGCACCTTGCTCATAGCTTCCCTATCATTTACCGTAGCTGGACACTGAGCCTTGCTCAATATCTTACCCGACAACATAGGCACTGAACCTTTCTTTGCCTTATCCATTCTGAACCTTTTCAGAACTTTGTCTAGGTATGTACTCTGGCTTAAAGCTATCAGGTGTCTTTGTCTATCTCTATAGATTTTGATGCCCAATATATAAGCAGCTTCACCTAGGTCTTTCATTGAAAAACACTTGTTCAAATAACTCTTCACATCGTTAAGCATGTTGATGTCATTTCCGATAATCAATATGTCATCCACATATAGTACCAGAAACGTCACCGAGCTCCCACTCACTTTCTTGTAGATACAAGCTTCGTAGCAATTTGGAACAAATCCAAAGCTCTTGATCACTTGATCAAAACGAAGGTTCCAACTCCGAGATGCTTGCTTCAGTCCATAAATGGAACGCTGAAGTTTGCATACTTTACTAGCAATCTTTAGGATCGACAAAACCTTCGGGTTGCATCATATACAACTCTTCATCAATGTTGCCATTGAGGAACGCAGTCTTGACATCCATCTGACATATTTCATAATCATGAAACGCAGCAATTGCTAATAAAATCCGAATGGACTTAAACATCGCTACGGGAGAGAAAGTCTCATCGTAGTCAACACCTTGAACTTGTCGAAAACCTTTTGCGACAAGCCATGCTTTATAGACGGTAACATTACCATCCGCATCCGTTTTCTTCTTAAAGATCCATTTGCACTCAACGGCCTTTCGGTCGCTAGGAGGGTCCACCAAAGTCCATACTTGGTTTTCGCTCATGGATCCCAATTCGGATTTCATGGCTTCTAGCCATTTCTCAGAGTCTGGGCTCATCATCGCTTCCTCATAGTTCGTAGGTTCACTGTCTTCTACCAACAAGACAGTCAAGACAGGGTTGCCGTACCACTCAGGAGGGGCACGCGACCTTGTCGACCTGCGACGTTCAGTAGCAGCATCGTCCGAAGCTTCATGATCCTTGTCATTAGCTTCCTCTATTGTTGGTGAAGGCGGTACTGGAACAATTTCAGGTGCTGCGCCACTCTCCAATTCAAGAGAAGGTTCAATAACCTCGTCAAGCTCTACTTTCCTCCCACTCACTTCTTTCGAGAGAAACTCCTTCTCAAGAAAGGAACCGTTCTTTGCGACAAACACTTTGCCTTCGGTTCTGTGATAGAAGGTATACCCAATAGTTTCCTTAGGGTATCCTATGAAGACGCATTTCTCCGCTTTGGGTTCGAGCTTGTCCGGCATCAACTTCTTGACGTAAGCTTCGCATCCCCAAACTATAAGAAACGACAACTTAGGTTTAGCACCAAACCACAGTTCATACGGTGTCGTCTCAACGGATTTAGATGGAGCCCTATTTAAAGTGAATGCAGCGGTTTCTAATGCATAACCCCAAAATGATAACAGCAAATCAGTAAGAGACATCATTGATCGGACCATATCTAATAGGGTTCGATTTCGGCGTTCAGAGACACCATTGCGCTGTGGTGTTCCGGGTGGCGTGAGTTGTGAAACGATTCCACTTGCTTTAAGATGCGTGAGAAAATCATAACTCAAATATTCACCTCCACGATCAGATCGTAGAAACTTAATCTTTCTGTTACGATGGTTCTCCACTTCATTCTGAAATTCCTTGAACTTTTCAAATGTTTCAGATTTATGTTTCATTAAATAGATATACCCATATCTACTTAAGTCATCGGTAAAAGTGAGGAAATAGCGATATCCACCGCGCGTCGAAACACTCATCGGTCCGCATACATCGGTATGTATGATTTCCAACAAGTCCGTTGCTCGCTCCATCATACCGGAGAACGGGGTTTTGATCATCTTGCCCATGAGGCATGGTTCGCATGTGTCAAATGATTCAAAATCAAGAGACTCCAAAAGTCCATCAGAATGGAGTTTCTTCATGCGCTTTACACCAATATGACCTAGACGACAGTTCCACAAATAAGTAGTATTATCACTGTCTACTTTGCATCTCTTAGCCTCAATGTTATGGATGTGTGTTTCATCCCTTTCGAGATTTAGAAGAAATAAACCATTTACAAGAGGTGCATGACCATAAAAGATGTTACTCATATAAATAGAACAAGCATTATTCTCTGATTTAAATGAATAACCGTCTTGCAATAAACACGATCCAGAAATAATGTTCATGCTCAACGCAGGCACATAATAACACTTATTAAGGTTTAAAACTAATCCTGAAGGTAAAACTAAGGAGAGCGTGCCGACGGCCATCACATCAACTCTTGATCCGTTGCCAACGCGCATCGTCACCTCATCCCTCGCAAGCCCCGTCTATTTCGTAGCTCCTGTTTCGAGTTACAAATATTAGCAACTGAACTGGTATCAAATACCCAGGCACTACAACGAGGGCTAGTAAGGAAAACATCAATAACATGTATATCAAATATACCTTTGATGGTGCCAGCCTTCTTGTCCACTAAGTACTTCGGACAGTTGCGCTTCCAGTGACCCTTGTCCTTGCAATAGAAGCACTCAGTGTCGGGCTTAGGACCATACTTGAGCTTCTTCTCAGCAGGGGCATTGCGCTTGCCGCCGCCCTTCTTGAAGGGTTTCTTTGCTCCCTTACCTTTCTTAAAGGAGGGCTTGTTGACCATCAACACATGATTATCCTTCTTGATGTCCACTTCTGCAGCCTTCAGCTTTGCGAAGAGCTCGGTGATCGTACCAGTGGAACCAATCTGATTATGAGTCACTACAAAACTTTTGTAGCTGGGACGGAGTGATTGCAGAACCCTGTCAATCTTGAGCTCCTCTGGAATCATGCATTCCAGTTGCTCAAGCCATTGAGTGTAGCCCGTCATCTTAATGGCGTGCTCACTAACGGAACTCCCTTCCTCCATCTTGCAGTTAAAGAACTTCTCGGAGATCTCATATCTCTCAGAACGGGCCTGAGTCTGAAACATAGTTTTCAGCTCCTCGAGAATCTCAAAGGGCCCGGGATACTCTTCAAAACGATTTTGAAGCTCCGGTTCCATAGCAAACAACATGGTGCTCTTAATCACACCATAATCATCTTTACGCGACTGATAGACAGCTTTCTCATCAGCCGGCGCAGTTGCAGCAGGGGGGTCACCTAACGCTTTCCCAAGGACATAGTCCTTTTGTCCGCCAGACAGAATGATTCTTATATTGCGGAACCAATTGGTGAAATTAGACCCATTGTTTCTAAGCTTTTCCTTCTCAGCAAAAACGTTGAAGTTGAAGTTGGACTTGGCCATGTGATCTACAGTATTTGCAAGTACAATTTAGACTATGTTCATGATAAATAGTTCAACTTAATCAAATTACTAGATGAACTCCCACTAAATTCAACATCCCTCAAGTTGTTTAGTGAACACGATCCAAATTCACCACACCTAATCTGATCATCACGAGAAGAGATGTGGTTTCAATGGTGGACAACAAAATGTCGATCATATCATTCATATGACTCATGCTTAACCTTTCGGTTCTTGTGTTCCGAGGCCATGTCTGTACATTCTAGGCTCGTCAAGTTAGACCCAAGTATTTCCGCGTGTGCAAAACTAGCTTGCACCCGTTGTATGTGAGCGTAGAGTCTATAGCACCCGATCATCACGTGATGCTTGGACACGACGAACTTTCTCAACGGTGCATACTTGGGGAGAACACAGTTTTTATCTTGATCTTTAAGTGAGGAATCATCTTATAATGCTACCGTCGCGATCTAAGCATAATAAGATACATAAAAGGATAAACATCACATGCATATAACTTTATGTGACATGGTATAGCCAATCTTCGCGCAATGATCTCCATCTTGTGCGTTCCGGCATGATCTCCATCACTCCACCATGATTGCCTCCACCACGAATAGCAACTACAACTATTGCTAACTACTTAGCGATAACGTAAAGCTATTACATGGCGTATAAGAAGTTGACTGGCAGGTCATACACAATTATGAAGACAACCATATGGCTCCTGCCGGTTGTGTACTCATCGACATGCAAGTCGTGAAACATTACAAAACATGATCATCACATACAATATACACATCACATCTTGGGCCATACCATATCACAGAAAACACTCCCTGCAAAAACAAGTTAGACGCCTCTACTTTGTTGTTGCATCCATGACAACTATAGTGAGAGAAACTGGCATCCACCAGCCGCATGTGTGGAACAAGCCACACGTCAAGTGCGGAGCCGGTCTCGCGAACGACGTCGCGTAAGGTTGGCCTGGACCGCTTCAATCTCACTATCCCGCGTCATAATAAGAACACAAACAAGAGGCTTGCAACAGAAAACATCAACGCCCGCAACAACCATGTTGCGTTCTACTCGTGAAACACATCTACGCATAGATCTAGCTCTGATACCACTTAAGGGATTCGCGGCATAGTAAATCAAAATTTTCTACGGATGCGAACAGAGGGAAAGCCAAGATCTAATCTAGGAGATGCAATCAACGAGATAGATTGGATTAGATCTTCATACCCTTGAAGATTCGCACAGCGGAACGTTCGTCAGAACGTGGGTGATGTAGTCGTACTCGCTTCTCCTCCTCGCGATCCGATCCGATCTAGCACCACAAGTGGTGGTGCCTCCGTGAGATGCACACGTGCAGCACCTTGACGTCTCCTCCTTCCTCGGACCAGCAAGTATGGTGGAGAGATAGATTGGATCTACAACACGACGGCGTGGTGTATATGGTGGAGAATTTCTGTAGCAGGGCTTCGCCTACAAACAGTCGGAAGGGAGAGAGGAAGGGTAGCAGGGAAACTAGGGTTTGGAGGAAAGGTGTGGGGGGGGGGGGGAGGGGGCGCACCAGCCCTCTATATATAGAGGGGGGCGGCCAGCCCTTGCCCCTCCTCCAAGCCTTGGGCCGGCGGCCAAGGGAGGGAGAAGTGGGGGGCAAGGACTCTCCCCTTTCTAGAAACCCTATCTCTAGTTTAAACTCTCTAGGATCGGCTGGGCCCTATGGGGCCTTGTGCCCCTGGCCCAATGCGTCCAGGACACTCCCTCATAGGCCCATGCCCCTCCCGGAAGGTTCTAGAAGCTTCTGGTACAATAACGATTAACCCTGAACAATTCCGAACTCCAAAAACTGCATTGCCTTATATGAATCTTATTCTCCGGACCATTCCAGAACCTCTCGTGATATCCCGGATCCCATCCGAGACTCCGAACAAAAATTCATAAACCAATTATCCAATCTATCCTAGCGTCGAGATACGTTAAGTGTGTGACCATGCGGGTTCGAGAATATGCAGACATGATCTTCTATCAATAATCAACAGCGGGGTCTGGGCACCCATATTGACTCCCACACATTCATCGATGATCATATCGGATGAACCACGATGTCAGGATTCAAACAATCTCATATATATATTCCCTTCGTCTCGCGATATTTTACTTGCCCGAGATTCGATCGTCGGTACCATCATACCTAGTTCAATCTCGTTCGCAGCAAGTATTTTACTCGTTCCGTAATCCGATATCACTTTGTGATTAACTCCTTAACCACATGCTTGCAAGCGGTGTTGATATCGATTACCGAGTGGGCCCGAAGTATATCTCTCCGACTTGGGAGGGACAAATTCCATCTCGATACATACAACCCAACAGATACTTTCCGATCACATGAGAGACACCTTTATGATCACCCTCTCATAGGATGACGTTTGATGACCTCAAAGCTTTCTTCCGATACTAGGGATTTGTATTATCTCATGGTCTAAGGAATACAATATTTGACATAGGAAAAGCTTCGCAAAGATGAACACGATGATACGATCTAATTGCTTCGCTTAGTTTGGGTATGTCCATCATATCATTCTCCAATGATATGATCTCATTATCAATTGACAACTCATGTCTATGGTTAGGAAACCTTAACCATCATTGATCAATGAGCTAGTCCATAGAGGCGTACTAGGGACACGGTGTTGTTCACAAACCACACAAGTATTAAAGTTTCCGCTTAATACAATTCTAGCATGGAATATAAACTTTATCATGAACAAGAATTATAATAATAACATCTTTACTATTGCCTCTAGGGCATAATTCCAACAGGTACAATGGGCGATCTCGGCGTCTAGGCGGCGAGTCGCGTGGGTGTATGATGGAACGTATCTCTACTCGCCCTACAGGGAGGTTTATATAGGCTCACCTCCCCTAGGGTTTACATATCTCAACCGATTAAGTTAAAGCTTCGGTACTCGTTTAACCTAATCCGACTGGGCCTATCTACTCGCCTGGGACTTCAGCTTCCAGTCGCTTGGATCCTCGCCGGGCCTTCATCCAGTCGCCGTCCTGC
Organism: Avena atlantica; assembly: GCA_910589765.1. Classification (NCBI taxonomy): domain Eukaryota; kingdom Viridiplantae; phylum Streptophyta; class Magnoliopsida; order Poales; family Poaceae; genus Avena; species Avena atlantica. The sequence goes on along the minus strand of OU342735.1, from coordinate 118,212,901 downwards.
AGGCCCACTCGCCAGGTCTTGGGCCAGTCGGAAACGTCCTGCTGGGTATACCCCGGTAGGCGCATCCCCATCAGTAGTCCCCGAGGCCGTCGTCGATTTGGCGTAGGTGGATGCTGGCAGTCGGAGCACACAGCCGCTGAGTAGTCATCCAGTCGAATCGTCAGCGGGCTCCTGTATAAAGGAAAAACTAATCATTCTGCTCGCGGCTTTGGCGAGTCAAGTCGGCGAAACACTGTCATAGTGAACGGTTCGGCGAGCCGAGTGGCTGAAGTTGGACCGTTAAACATGGTCAAACTAGTCGTTGGGGTAATCCAACGGTAACTTTCGGCGTAATCACCGCGTGGTAACGGCTCCCTGATTTGGCGGGTAACATCCGCTATATAAGGGGAATGGCAGGCGATCAGAGAACCACCTTCTCACCATTTTCCTCCGACTGTGCGCACTTTCGCCTCCCTTCGCATGGCGACCCAATCGACCAAAAATCCTCCGACCCCCCCACACAAATCTTTCCGCCATGGCCCTCTCCACCGACCCTTGGGGTAGATCTAAGTGCACGAGGGCGCAACTGGCTTCCTTTGAGGAGGCCGGGATCTTGCGAGCCGGCTGATGGCGCATCCCTGCGGCCGGAGAGACGACCCCGAACCCGCGAGAGAGAGAATTCATCTGATTCACCAGCCATCTCGAACGGGGGCTAGGGTTCCCCACGTCCCTGTTCTTCCGGCGCTTATGTGCCTACTATGGGATCCAGCCATCGGATCTGGGTCCCCACAGCATCGAGCAGCTCGCCATCTTTGTGGAGTTCTGCGAGTGCTACTTGGGCTGCCGGCCCTACTTCCCTCTATGGCAAGATCTGTTCCGCGGACGGATCAGCCGCGAGGAAGCGGGCGGCCCAATGCTTGCCGCGGGCGTCCTAACCTTCCAGCTGAAGTCGAAGGCTTCATTTTTCGACTTGATGCTACCCGCCAAGGCGGCAAGCGACTGGAAGAAGTCGTGGTTCTATGTTGCCGAGGCAACTCCGGAGGACGAGACGGCGATCCCGCGGTACTCCGCCAACCGGTCCGAGCCGCGCCGTCTCCAAGTAGGCAAGCTCCCCAACGACCAGCGGATGGTCGTTGACGAAATGCTCCAGACCATCCGCGGTCTGAAGAAGTAGGGCCTCCAGACGATCAACCTGTACAACTGCTGGCTCGGGCGGCGGCTCATCCCTCTGGCTCGACGCGGCCATTATATGTACCAGTACACGGGCCGGGAAGACTCGACGAAGGCCTGCCTCGCTGAGTGGAAGCTGGAGGACTACATCCCAGCATTGAAGAAGATCACCCAGGCGGTGTACCTGGACGCACGAGCTGGGGTCGCCCCTTACACCGCAAAGCGTCCAGCCCCAACGGTAATCACCTTGCTTCATTCGCAGTCGCAGTTTTTTGCAGTCGCGGTAATTCTGATTTCATCTTGCATTATTTGCAGCTGTTCCAAGTGGTGGAAGGATGGCTCCCGCCTTTGGACGACGAGAATTCGAGCTCGTCCGTCCAGGACATGGGCGAGTCGCCGCCCGCCAAAAGCGATTCCGGAAGCGACGAGATCAATGACGACGACGAGTCCGAGGAGGAGGTCGCCCCACTGGTTCGCAAGACCCGCGGGCAGCGACAGCATGAGCTTGAGGCGAGTAAAATCCTCGAGCGTCACGATGATGATAACGAACTTCCGGAGACCACCTCGCGCCGCCAGGTCACTCCGTCGAAGAAGAAGAAGAAAGAGAAGGAGGCAAAGGCCCCTCCGAAGAGGAAGACGAAGCCGACGAGGCTGGCCTCGCCACCGCACTCGGCGAGCAGTTCTAACGCCCCCAGCCCGGCCAAGGACGAGGTGCCGCCGACGACAGCCGTGCTGGACACGGCGACCGTGGAGGTGCCGCTGTCTTCAGTGCCTCCGCCATTCGCCCCAGTCTCTAGGCTAGGGGATGCTCCGGCTGCAGCGGCTTCGCCTTGCAGGGAGGCTCCTGCCGAAGATATCCCAGAAGCTCCGGCTGCAGCCTCAACGACGAAGAAGCCGTCCGTGTCTTGGGCACGCGACGTCCTAGATATGGGGCTCAGTCGCCAACTGGGCCCTGAACTGGAGAAACCGGCCGGCCTCCGCACGGGGCTACGCTTTATTCCAATCGCCAAGTGAGTACCCTCACCCTCCTTTGTCTTCCATAACCGCTTGAATTATCTTTGCTTACACGATTGATATACAGGACCGGAGTGAAGAGGATGGGCCACCCGACAGTGGCTAAGGTGCCACCCGTCGCCGGCGAGGAGGATCCTTCCCGTAAGAGGAAGGCGGACGAGGTCGTCGTCCCTACAGACGGCAGCAAGAAGGACAAGGGCGATGACGTCGTCACGATCTCTGACGACACGGCGGTCGTGTCGATTGAGCCTGCAACAGAGGCAGCCGCGTCGACGAAGGAGGGCGCTCCCTCGCCTGGAATGGCCGAGCCGACCTCCTTCGGGGCGGGTGCCTCCATCGCGACATTCCCAGGCTTCATGGCCAAAGCGGCCACGGCGAGTGGAACTTCACCATCGAGCCGTGCACATGGGGTCTCCGATGCGGAAATCGACCAGCGTCGTGTGTACACGCCAGCTCTCCTCGCATCCGTGGATGCGATACAACTCCATGGCATGCTTGGCGCAGCTATCCAGGTATGTCCAGTCCCCGAGGATCAGGTCGGTGTTTTGCAGCGGTCTGATCCTTTAAGCGCCTTGTTGTTATTTTTCACGTCTAGTCCCCGAGTGCGCACTCACTGAATTTCAGCGGGTGGGCACTTAGAATTTCTTGAGTGCCAGTCCCCGAGTGCACACTCGCTGAATTTCAGCGGGTGGGCACTTAGGATTTTTCGCATCCAGTCCCAGAGTGCGCACTCGCTGAATTTCAGCGGGTGGGAACTTAGGATTTTGCTTCAGCTAATTGTTTGAATGATGTGCAGGGTCTGCAACGTGAATCAGCTGACCGATTGGCAGCGAAGCACCGCGCGGAGAAGGAACTGGCCACCGTCCAGGAAGCGAATAAGGGGCTTCAGGCGGTCGCCGCAAAGGCGGAGGAAGCTCGCCAGGGACTTGTCCCCGCGGGTGAATTGGCAGCGGCGGACTCGGCTCTGAGCTCGGCTGAAAAGCGGATCGCCGATCTCGAGCGCGAGCTGCAAGAGGCGAAGGAGGAAGCGAGCTCGGCTGATGGGCGAGCCAAGGCCGCCATTACGGCCGTCGAAGAGGATCGTAAAGTGTCGGACGCCCTTGTTGCTGGGCTTCAGGACGATCATAGTGCACTTCAACGCTTCATCACGGATCTCGCCCGCCCGCTGATTGGTAAGTGCGCTTGCCTATGCCAGTATCGTGTGTTGTTTGTGATGTCCACCGTACTCACTGTTGTCCTCTACTCGCAGGTCGCATCATTGATAGCACGGAAGAGGCGAGCTCGCTCGACGCGCAGCAGTGTGTGGGCATGCTCATTGACTCGGCGACATTGTCGGCGACGTGCATCCGAGCATACCTCCAGGAGATATCACCCACAGAGGTGATTCCCAGTGACCTCGTCGAGGTGTGGAAGTACTTGGAAAAGGCGCCCTCGGTAGTTGAATTCATGACGCAGTCGGAGTTTCGACGCGGAGCATCAACGGCGCTGAGCCTTGGACTTTCTCACTTCCCAGAGGACTTCAACCTCGATGACGTGACGAGCGGCTACCCTTCATCGACTGGCACGGTGGAGCTTTCCGAGGTGCTGAAGTTGACGGACCGTGCCGCGGTGTACTCGGAACGTGTCTGGGCAATGGGCGACCTCCTTCCGTACCAGGAGACGGTCGTCGCGCCTAACGACCCCGAGCCTCCGCACCGGGATTTCAAGGTCGAGCAGCCTTTCCGCGCGGCGATGGCGGGTGAGCTGACGACGTACCCGTCAAACCCATACACGTCGTTCATTCGCAGTCGTCGGGGTGCTGGCGAGTCGTCGTCGAAGCCTGCAGAATAGGGTAGTTTTCCCTGAGGCGTTAGTAGCAGGTCTGCCGTATGGGCATATTTTGTAATGTGAGACAATGCAACATGCTTTTGAATGAGACATCGTGTCTGTGTTGGAATTTGTCATGTGTTTTGTGATTGTGGTTTGAACGAGTCCCCGAGCGCGTCCGCCCTTTTGTGGGGTTTACCTCGTGTATGATATGTTTGTTGTTTTTGAATGTTTTTTTATTGTGGTCTACTCGCCCGGACTCGAAGATCCAGTCACAGGGCGACTCCCTTGAACGCTCTATACTTCACCGTTTTCCCTTGCGCGAACGGGGTCGGGTGGCCGAGTCCCCGAGCGTGGTACTTGGTTGTTCTAGGTGCGACTCGAGGGTGGTTGAGGACTTGGCGCGTTGATTTGGGCGCATCACTCCTGCCTGGCCCGTTGGGCCAGTCGCTTGGCGAGTCCTGGGCATGCTCTCTTACTTGGCGTTTCCCCGAGCCGCTCGCGATGAACTGGTCATCAGTCCCCGAGCGTGGTACTTAGCCGTTCGAGTCGCTATGTCGAGGATGCGGAGGACCGTGGTCGCTGTAAGAAGCGAAGGCAGGTGTCTTGGCTCATAAAGCCAGTCGGGCTAGGCGACTCCAATGGGGCTCCGGGTAGGCGTTTTTCATGGACGATGCAAGACCTGAGGTTACTCAGTGCTCTTGCATCGCACTACTTAGCCGTGCAGATCGCTGTACCAAAGGTTGACTTCTGCGGTTTAGCTGGATGCTGTTATTACGAGTGCGAGTGGCACAAGACATGGAGAGTAGGCGCAATTTGCGGTAACCGATTCTTTTTATTTCACAGCGACTGGAGAGTACATATGTGGGGTTCTAGGGGTAGAACTTCCGTAGGAGGTTTACATTCCATGGTCGCTTGACGTCAAGTTCGCCGTCCCCGCGGATGTCGGTGAGGTAGTAGGCGTCGTTGCCAAGTACTCGCCTGATGGCGAATGGTCCCTCCCACGGAGGGGAGAGCTTGTGCATGCCCTTCTTGTCCTGGATGAGGCGCAACACCAGGTCGCCTTCCTGGAAGGTGCGAGTCCTCACCCGCCGGCTGTGGTAGCGGCGGAGTCCCTGCTGGTAGATGGCGGTGCGAGACCGAGCGAGGTCACGTGCCTCGTCGAGCTGGTCGACTCCATTTTGGCGAGCGAGTTCGTTTGCAGCCTCCGTGTAGTGGACGACCCGTGGCGAGTCGTGCTCGAGATCGGTGGGCATGACTGCCTCGGTGCTGTACACCATGAAGAAGGGGGTGAACCCTGTCGACCTGTTGACCGAGGTGCGGATGCCCCAGATGATGGAGGGTAGCTCCTCGACCCAGCACCCGGCGGTGCGCTCGAGGGGTACTTGGAGTCGCGACTTCAGGCCATGGAGGATGCTTTGGTTGGCTCGTTCTGCCTGGCCGTTGGACTCCGGGTGGGCGACCGACGCGAGGTCGAGCCGGATGTGGTGCTCTTCGTAGAATTCGGCCATGGCTCCTTTGGCGAAGTTGGTGCCGTTGTCGGTGATGATGCTGTTTGGGAACCCGTAGCGATATATGAGGTCGCGTAGGAATTTTGTGGCGGTCTTCCCGTCGCATTTCCGAACTGGCTTGGCCTCGACCCACTTTGTGAACTTTTCGACCGCGACCAGCAGGTGGGTGTAGCTGGAGGGGACCTTCTTGAAGGGGCCTACCATATCCATGCCCCACACAGCGAATGGCCAGGTGATGGGGATTGTTTTGAGAGCTGAGCTCGGCACGTGCGTCTGGTTGGCGTACTTCTGGCACCCGGAGCACCGCTGGACAATGTCGACAGCATCGGCGTGTGCGGTGGGCCAGTAGAAGCCATGTCGCATAGCCTTGGCGACCAGAGAGCGGGCGCCGGCGTGGTGGCCGCAGTCACCGGAGTGGATATCGTGGAGGATCTTGCGTCCTTCGGCGGGTTGGACGCAGCGTTGGAACACGCCGGTGACACTGCGCTTGTGGAGCTCGCCGTCGATGATGATGTAGGACTTGCATCGACGAGCGATCATCCGAGGGTCCGTCTCGTCTGTCGGCAAAGTGCCGGCTTCCAGGTAGGCGATGTAGGGCTTGGTCCAGTCGTCTGGCTCGTTGACGAGTGCGAGCAGGGCTGCCTCTGGTTGGAGCGGGACTCCGATGTCGATCTCCCTCGGGGGAGAGACTGATGGCTTGGTGATCGTGTCGAGGAAGACACCGGCGGGTGGTGCGAGTCGAGACGACCCGATGCGAGAGAGTGCGTCGGCCTCCTCGTTCTTCCGCCTATCAATCCACTCGACGGAGTAGCCTGTGAAGTGTTCGCCCAGCTTGTCCACTGCTTGGCGGTACGCCGCCATGCAGGTGCCGGCGACTTGCCCCGCGACGAGGTCGGAATCTCCGTAGCAGCGTAGGCGGTTGACATTCATCTCCTTGGCAGCTCGCATGCCGTGGAGTAAGGCCTCGTACTCGGCCATGTTGTTGGTGCAGGGTGTGAAGTCGAGGCAGAGGATGTAGCGGAGCTTGTCGCCCTTCGGTGAAGTTAGCATGATCCCTGCGCCTGTGCCGTCCGCGTTCTTGGAGCCGTCGAAGTGCAGGATCCAGTAATGGAGGTATGGCAGCTTCTCTGGCTGCTGGGCCTCTTCCCAGTCGGCGATGAAGTCCGCTAGGGCCTGTGACTTGATCGCTTTTCGCGGCTCGTATTTGATGTTGTGGACTCCGATCTCGACGGCCCACTTGGCGACCCGCCCGGTCGCCTCACGGTTGCGGATGATGTCTTGCAATGGTGCTGAGGAGACGACTGTGATCGGGTGCTCCTGGAAGTAGTGCGGCAAGCGCCGCTGAGCTCTGAAGACCGCGTATACCAGATTTTGCTACTGGGGGTACCGCTGGCACGACTCGGTGAGGACCTCGCTGATGTAGTACACCGGTCGCTGTACTGGGCGCTCCTTTCCTTCCTTTGGTCGTTCAACGACCATGACGGCGCTGACGACGCGCTCGGAAGCCGCGACGTAAACCAGCATGGGTTCTTTGTCGGCGGGGGCGGCGAGTAGCGGTGTGGCGAGTAGCACCTTCTTGAGGTCGCGATGCGCGTCATCCGCCTCCTTGTCCCACTGGAAGGTGGGGTTTTTGCGCATCAGGCGGTATAGGGGCATCGCCTTTTCGCCCAGGCGGGGGATGAAGCGACTGAGAGCCGCTACTCGTCCGGACAGTTTCTGGATGTCGCGCAGGCACTCGGGTTTGCCGATCCGGGCGATCATGTCGATCTTCGTGGGGTTCGCCTCGATCCCTCGCTTCGAGACGACGTACCCCAGTAGTTGTCCTGCTGGTACACCGAAGGTGCATTTTCCTGGGTTGAGCTTTATCTTGTATTTTCGCAAGTTGGCGAATGTTTCCGCCAGGTCGGCGAGTAGGTCACCCTGGCGAGCGGACTTTACGACCACGTCGTCGATGTAGACGTGGATGTGGCGGCCAATTTGGCTCGCGAGGCATTCTTGCATGCACCGCTGGTAGGTCGCCCCGGCGTTCTTGAGGCCGAAGGTCATGGCGGTGTAGCAGAAGTCTCCGAATGGCGTGATGAACGCCGTCTTCTCCTCGTCCTCGACGGCCATTTTGATCTGGTTGTACCCGGAGTAGGCGTCAAGGAAACATAGCGACTCCGAGCCCGCGGTGGAATCGATTATCTGGTCGATCCGCGGGAGGACGAACTGCTCCTTTGGGCAGGCGCTGTTCAAGTTTGTGTAGTTGATACACATCCTCCAGGTTCCGTTCTTCTTCTCGACCAGGACTGGGTTTGCCAGCCACTTGGAGTATTTGATTGGCCGGATGAAGCCTGCAGCGAGTAGACGCTGCACCTCCTCAGTGATTGCTCGGCGGCTCTCTTCATTGAAGGGCCGCAGCGACTGTTTGAAAGGTCGCGCTTTGGGGTCAGCGTTTAGCTTGTGCTCAGCGAGCTCCCTAGGGACACCAGGCATGTCAGAGGGCTTCCATGCGAAGATGTCCCTGTTCTCACGGAGGAACTCGATGAGAGCGCCTTCCTATGCCGGGCTCATGCCCGTCCTGATCGTCACCGTCTGGCTGGAGTCACCTGGGACCAGCTCGACGGTGCGGGTGTGCGTCGTCGCCTTGAAGGTTGAGGTGTTTGCGCCCTCCGAGTTGGGCTTCTTGAGTATGGTGGGGTCGTCGTTGTTGACCCCGCTCGCGTACTTGGCGAGCTCATCGGCGTGGTTGGTTTCCGCCGCGATGACGGCGTCAGTGAGTTTGGTTCCTTTGGCTTCGCACTCGGCGGCCATGTCGGGGTCGCCGTTGATTGTGATGACGCCGCACGGTCCGGGGAGCTTCATCGCGTTGTACGCGTAGTGGGGCGCTGCCATGAACTTGGCGAACGCCTGGCGCCCCAGGACGCAGTGGTAGGGGCTGTCGAAGGGCACCAGCTCAAAGACGATCCGCTCGGTGAGGAAGTTTGCTGGTGTGCTGAAGGTGACTGGCAGCGTGACTTTGCCGATCGGGTACGCCTTCCGACCGGGGACGATGCCATGGAACGTGGTGTGGGTCGTCTTGATCATCGACTGCGGGAGCCGCAGCCGCCTAAAGGTGTCCAGGTACAGGATGTTGATGGAGCTGCCGCCGTCCATCAATGTCTTGGGAAGACAGTAGTCGCCGACCTTAGGCTTGACTACCAGGGCGACTCGACCTGGGTACTCGATGCGTGGCGAGTGGTCTTGGCGGCTCCAGGTGATGGGCTGCTCCGACCAGTTGAGGAACTAGGGAACGTCCACCTGAGCCACCGCGTTGACGGCGACGGCGCGGGCGATGACCTTCTTCTCGCGCTTCGTGTTGAAGCCTGTGAAGGTATGAAGCGAGCCGGCCACTTTTCCAAATTTTCCGCCGTTTGGCGGGTCGTTGTCGAGGTCCTCCCGTGCTCGCCGTGCCTTCTCGATCTCCCTGAGGGTGTGGCAGTCGGCGGTTGTGTGCGTTGCGGGATTCCCTTCCCTGCTATGAAACGCACAAGGTTGGTTAAGGAGGGCCGCGGGGTCGAACCTTGGCTTAGCCTTGTAGTTGCCGCCATCGCGGCGTTGTCCTCCGTCGCGGCGGAAGCTCTTAGGCTCGCGTTGTGCGTGCCCGGCGTTGGCGACGAAGTCGACTCGCCCGTCGCTGCGGCGCTTGCCGGTGAGGCGAGTGTTGCTGTAGCGTAGGTCGGACCGTCGTCCGCTGTCGTTGCCGCTCGTGCGGCGTTGGCCTCCCGACTCGTCGTCGGTTTCCTGGTTCGGATCTTCCTCCGCGTACCGTTTGGTGATCTCGACGAGGTCCGGTATGTTGTCGAGTGTGCGGGAGTGTCGCTTGAGCTTGGCGACCAGAGGCTCGTAGCGGCACGAGGTCTTGAAGCAATGGATCGCGGTGTCCGGGTGGATGCCGACCGCGTTGTACCAGAGTTCTTGCCACCGTTGGACCCAGTTGCGGGTCGAATCGCGGGGTCCCTGGACGCATCGCTCCAGGTCCTTGATGGTGGTGGCGCGGGTGTAGGAGCACTCGAAGTGCCTGACGAAGGCGTCGCGCATCTCCTCCCATGAGTCGATACTGTCCTGGGGGAGGGTGTTGATCCACTGCCTGCACGTCCCCTCCATCATCAGGGGGAGGTAACGGGCGGCTAGCAGGTCGGTGTGGCCTGCGATCCCCATCGCCATGAGGTATGTGTCGAGCCAAACGGCAGGGTCATATGAGGGGTCGTACTTTTCTATCTCCTTCAGCGCCTTGAAGTTTGGCGGGTACTTCTCGCCTCGGATCATTGGTCCAAAGAACTTGGGGCCGAGTCGACTTAGCGACCCCATGGGCTCGTCGTCGCGGCGATTGGTTAGGGTGTGTCGCAGGTCGTCGGGCTGGCGTGCGCGCCAGCTTTGGTTGTTGATGATGTGGGTGCGGGCGTCGATGGGTTGCCCGTTGGCGGCGACAAAGTTGGTCGCTGGCCTGGGGTCGTTGGTGGAGAGTGCTGCGTTCGCGGGTCGGTGTTGGAGCTGCAGTGGCTCCGGTGGCGGGCAGTTGAGGGTGTTTGCCGCCGCTGGACGGCCACTTGAGGCCGCTCTACTTCCCAACGAACGCGAGTATACTCGACCCTGCGAGTCAGCACCCGCGTTTTGCTGCTCGACGGCCTTATCGAGCAGGGCCCTGACGTACTGGATCTGTAGGGCGCCGTCGCCCGTGGCCGTGATGTTGTCGGCTGCTGCTCGGCCTGCCACGAGGTTGTCCATCGGGGTGGAGAACAGTGGAAGGCCGTTTGCATCTCTCTCCCGCGAGGAGACTACTATCCGCGGCTGGTCCCTGGGAGGTGTGCGGTTGGGTGGAGGTGGGGCGCCCATCGCCGTTGATCCTGGCGGGGGCCGGGCGCTTCCTCCTGGTGGCGCGTTCTCGCAGATCGCGCGCTCGGCCACGCGGGCCGGGTCGTTTTCGTTGTCGAAGTTCAGGGAACGCCCCTAGACGGTGGGGTTCAGGCGCGACCTGATCCGCTGCTGGTGGTAGCTCGATAGTTCCTGCGCCGTCACCTGCTTGAGGCGAAATTTTTCGCGCTCGGCTTGTTCCTTGCGCACCGCCTCCGCCAGTTTCAGGCGGAGTTCCTCGACCTCCGTTGTTGTGGCGTTAGGAGGGATTCGGGTGGAGAATGGGTCCTCCCGCGGTTCAGTGCCGGTCGCCATGTAGGTCGCGGCGTGGCGACCGGTTCCATCGCGGAGGTCGGCGGAGTTCTCCGACTCGGAGTCGACTTCGAAGATCCCGAGGATGGAGGGGTCCTCGAAGTCTCCCACGTTGGAGACCTGGGTGATGGAGCCCGCGGGTGAAGCCGCGGTGATGGACCCGGCGAGTGACGCCGGGGTCGCCGAGTCGGCGTCGTCGTTGAGGGCCGCGTCTTCTGCGGCCGCTGAGTTTTCGGCCACGTCGTTGTGGGCCGAATTGTACTCGGAGGCGAGGCGATGGATCGTGCGGATCTGGCTCTCGGAGGCGAGGCGACCGTCTTGTTGATGGGCAGATTGGATCTCGCCGCAGAACACCGGCCAGACCGGCCAGGCCCCACGGTGGGCGCCACTGTCGTGGGAATGGTCACGGCAGATGCTGCAATCGGCAGCGAGTAGTAGAACGAGGGGCAAGGGAGGCCAGCCATCTGCGGTGCGATATGAGGGAAAAGACACAGGGTTTTACCCAAGTTCGGCCCCCCGGAGGGTAAAGACCTACTCCTGCTAGATTGTATTATGAAGGTGGTACAATGGGCGAGCTCGGCGGCTAGGCGGCGAGTCGCGTGGGTGTATGATGGAACGTATCTCTACTCGCCCTATAGGGAGGTTTATATAGGCTCACCTCCCCTAGGGTTTACATATCTCAACCGATTCAGTTAAAGCTTCGGTACTCGTTTAACCTAATCCGACTGGCCTATCTACTCGCCTGGGCCTTCATCTTCCAGTCGCATGGATCCTCGCAGGGCCTTGATCCAGTCGCTGTCCTGCAGGCCCACTCGCCAGGTCTTGGGCCAGTCAGAAACGTCCTGCTGGGTATACCCCGGTAGGCGCATCCCCATCAAGCAGAATAACGTAATACTAACGATAGCGTAGGAGAAGCTCCATCTTTAGGGTCACAGGCAATGCTGACGTTGGGAGATGATCCTAGTTATCGTAACCTTCCTGCGGTCCGTCATCCTGATACTCCTCTTCATATTCTGGCGACGGGAATAGCCAGGGACAAAGCCATGAGTACTCTTTAAGTACTCGCAAACTAATACTAACAAGTTAAGGGGGTTTTTATAGTAGGATACTAAGCTCTAAGGTTGTTTCGCAAAAAGCCAGATTTACCTCTACTAAGTTCAGAAGCAAAGCAAACTAGTTGAAAGTTTTATAACACTTAAGTGGGAATTTGAATTTCATATCACAACTCTGTTGTGGTCAAGTCAAAGTCATAATTCATTTCACAAGTCATTTCGAAAACATCTGACGGGGGAACAGTATCGCCATTCCAACTGTCCATAACCATGGACGCGGCTATTCGAATAGTTTGACACTCTGCAGAGATTGTACACTTTCACCACAACATTCGATACATTCGTCAGGAAAAATCCTGAATTCACCATACTCAGTATACGGATAATCAATCCTAACCTTTCAATTACACGCCCTAGTATAGGCACCTCTCCTATGAGTTTGGCCTCCCAACAATGACCAACTGTCATCTTGGGTACTGCACAGGTGGACAATCTTCACAAGGTAGCCTCATCTCATACCTTGGCCGCGAGGGAACCCATACTAAGGTATATAAATTTCTAGTCAAGCTGTTGGGGATATGCTATATGGGTATCCTCATAGCATGTCTCTTATCCGACTAACCCGGGTGGCCCATAGTCAGTAGCATGTCCTATGGCCTGCTGGGGGGCCCAGTTAGGTGGATCCAGAAGGGAGGCCCATGCCGGATAAAGGAAGACTACGGTGGAGTCACCAGCGTACCCGAAGCCTTGGAGTGTAAGATACACAAGACTAGTAATAGACGGTGTAGGACTCTGTAACCTGTCCGGCTAGGACTTTTCCCTGTAACCCTAGGATCTGACGACTATATAAGTCGAGCCTATGGGAGCCTTTAGGGCAACGATAACTTAGACTTTCTAGTCACCTCGCACATCAAACCTAATCTCTGTAACTCGGCGTATTGCCATTATAGTGATTTATAGCAGGAGTAGGATTCCGCCACCATTATGGGATCTGAACCAGGGTAAGCTGTGTTACCTCGTACCCGTCAACCGTCCGCCTTACCCCACGTCTCTAAACACGCACTGTGAGGACCCCTCCATGGCGTACTCATCGGCAATACCACGACAGTTGGCGCCCACCGTGGGGCAAGAGGCGCTTCAGGCTCTTCAGCGGGCGAGGACCAAGATCTTCGCGGGAATCGGCGAAACCGTGGCCATCGGTCACATTCTCTTTTCCGGCAACGTTCCGATCGTCCCCCCCCCATTGGCGATCCCGGCGAGTTCTGGATCCCGGCGAAGACGAACCCTACGCGGTGTTCGATCGTTCCTATCGGAGACATCCACCTCTTCATTGGCGAAACCGACTCGGGCACTAGTTCCCTGGGAGTCGGAGGAGCATCAAGACCCGCACGGACCGCCTACGGGCAGGATACGTTCGCGGAAGGATCGATGTCGGATATCTCCTTTTAGTTTGCCGGCAAAGATCGGAAAAATTCAAGACCCACCCAAACCGCCCCTGTGCAGGATATAAAGGTGGAAGATCACTGCAAATCCGCCGGCTTCGCTCGTGCGTCTGGACAGCAGAGATCCAAGTTCTTCAGCATGGTTACCATCTTCGATCTGGCGTGCTGCGTTCAGAGAGAGGGCGAAAACCCCTGCGACTACCTCGCCAGGTGGCTCCGTATACGGGCCGACCTGGCCAATTACCCCCAATGATGATGCCATCTATCACTTTGTGGAAGGACTGGACCATGGCACGCTTCTCCGACATTCTCTAAGACGGCAATAGGCGTCAGGACGCCTCACCTTTGAAGGCATGGTAAACACCATCAACAACTATGCGGAGGCTGAAGCGGCAGCTCAGACAGCGCTTGCGCTCATCGATGGAGCCCCTCCGATTCAGCCACCACCACCACCGCCTCCGGCCGCCATCATCGCAGCAGCACCACCACTTCAAGTCATCGTCGAGGCCATTGCACCTCCACCGCCTGTCATCGAGGAAGTCCTGGCACCCACCGACTCTGTCATTGACGCGCTTTATGCTGATTTCACTGCAGATTCAGAGGAAACAGACTTCAGTCCAGAAGATATAGACTCCGCCATGCAGGAGATGGAGGAGGAGTACTCGCGCGACGAGCAAGCTAATAACACCGTCATGTCTCGAGGGGTGTTCGTCACCATTGGGACAGGGATGGACGAAGACCAGCCCGGGCAAGCTCCGCCTACGGCACTGGATAAGGGGAAGGGGCCACTAATTGCTGACGACATTGATCGCGCAAAGGTCATGCCGCCTCCGCCTAACCCAGTGCAGCAGCCGCAGGAACTCGGCACCGGTCCGAGCAACAATAACACCACGAACTTGCCGCCCCCAGCATCCACGTCGGCAGCAGCCCATGTTACTCCAGCTGATATAGTGATGTACGGCAATCTCCTCGTTGAGCCTCTAACCGTTGATCATATCTGGAACGTGACTCCGCTTGACGAGAAGCGCCAGCAGCTGTTGGAGGAGGCGCAAGCCATCGCGGATCAAGGCGCTAAACTAGATCGAGATCTGGTCAACGCGCAGAAGTCCATAGAGAAAGCAAGAGCAATGGAGGCCGAATACAAGACTCTGCTGCAACAGCAGAAGGCTAAGAAAGATCCGGCTCGCGTCATCAACGATCCTGGTGTATGGCGCAACCTAGGATGGGCTCCCTCGAAGCCGGCACAGGCCAAGCCATACATTGATAGTGAAGGCAAGCAGGTGATGCCCACCCCACTCCTTAACCTCGCCGTCGCCAAGACCCTTCTGGAGTAGGATAGATCGCCTGAGGCAGTAGAACAGGTCTATGACCTAGTGGACAAGGTATTAAGCAGCAGGAAAAGGCCACCTCTCAGAGGCTTGAGTCTGACCTAGCGCTCTGCCGATCTAGCCAGTACAAACCGCCAAGGGACAGATCTCCTCAGGATGTCGGATCGTGGACGGGTTCAACAGAACGAAGACTGAGGGATGCGCACAACAGGAAGGATGCTATCCCCATATCCTCCGACCACGAAGAAAGAGCCCAACCTCACCGCCCATCGCCACCGCCCCGATCCCCCCGACGTCAGGAAGATTACAAAACTCACCATCGTACGGATATGCCCCCTCCAAAGCAGTGCGGCATCGTCATCCGCGACAACGCGGCACAGACCCGTCATGATGGAGAGCGCCACCAGGGACATAAGAGCAGGTCACACCATGACCCTCTGCGTCCGGAAAGCAACTGTGACAGGCGTGGGGCATCGCAGGAGGGCAACAGCAAGAAGGCTAACCCACTGCCACCTCCGCCTCCGTCACCTCCAAGCAGTCACCATGATGGAAGAGGCCCGCGTCGTTCACGCAACCCATCCCCTATTGACAACAAGAAGAAGAACCCGGAGCCATACGATGCACGTTCACGGATCGATGAGATCCACGAGGCCCGGGAAGGACCATACCTGGGACCACGTTGCTTTGGACCTGCAATACGGTCTGCAACCTACCCCAAAGGTTTCCGGATAGACAAAACCATCAAGCCCTACGACGGCACCGCCAAGCCTGCCACATGGTTGCAGGACTACGGCAATGCGGTGGAGATTGCTGGAGGCAACCCCAACGTCGCCGTCAAGTACCTCCCGTTAATGTTGGCGGGCACGGCCCGTCAATCGATCGACGACTTGCCGGAAAAATCTATCTACAACTGGCTGGACATGCAAGAAGCGTTCACCAAGAACTTTGAGGGTACATACAAGCGTCCCTGCACTGTGGGCGATCTACAGCGGTGCGTGCAAGAGAAAGATGAGACATCTCGCGCCTACCTCTCCTGCTGGCTGGATATGAAGAATTACTGCGCAGGAGTACACGCCCAGACCGCCATGGCCGCCTTCATCGATGGATTGGAAAGGGGCATGTTACTCCGACATAAGCTAAAGAGCTTGCAGGACAATCATCAGCTTGACTTAAATCAGATGATTCAGTTAGCTAGTGAGTTCGCAGCTGCCAGCGACGATGCTCGTGGCTCTTTGCCGGCAACGGCCGTTCCAACCCAAGCTCGGAGGAACAGCAGTACAAAGCGGAAAACCGCTCCAGAAGAAAAGCAATCTACCGACATAGTCGCCATGACTTTTGCAGGATGAGGAGAAGGCGGACAACATGGCCGAGGAAGGGGAGCAGGCCGTGGGCAGCAACGAGGAAGTGAAACCAACTCGGCGCCGCTCCGCATCCCCCAAACATATGAAGAGTACCGCAATATGCCGTGCCTCGTACACCTCGATGTCAACGGCAAGGGCACCCATACCAATCGACACTGCAAGTTCGTCAACAACCTCAAGGAAGACCCGTAGTCCGGCTACAAGCAAAGTCGGAAGAATAGACCGTGAGGCAAGGCCAAGGGGAAGAAGAAGGAGGAGGAGTCCAAGGATTCAAGTGACATGGACGAGGACGTTGACCCCAAGCATGCCGCCAAGAGCGACGACAAGGGCAAGAACCCCTTCGCAAAGAAGGACCCAGTCTACCACACTTTCCTTGGCACCCCCACCGTCCGACAACAGAAGACCTCTCTAAGGATCCTGATGGCCACTCTCCCCCTAGTCCCTCAATACCTGCACTGGTCGGAGGTTCCAATCACTTGGGACAGGACGGACCACCCAGACCTTGTGCCCACGGAGAACCAATACACCATGGTCATCAACCCATTGATTGACGGCGTGGAGTTCACCAAGTGCATGGTGGATAGTGGAAGCAGCATCAACATCATGTACATGGATACACTGCAGAAGATGAACTTGACGGAGGCAAACCTAAGGCGGACCAACACCGTGTTCCATGGCGTAGTTCTTGGACAGGAGGCTCGGTCCCTTGGGTGCATTACACTTCAGGTAGCCTTCGGCGACGTTAATAATTACCGCGAAGAGCGCATGACCTTTGAGGTGGTCCCCTTCAAGAGCGTGTACCACGTCATATTCGGCCGCGACATATTCCACACGTTCATGGCCAAGCCATGCTTCGTCTACAACAAGCTCAAGATACCCGGACCAAACGGTGTCATCACCGTATCCGGAAGCTTTACCAAGGCAAGGGACTGCGAGATCAATGAAGCAGCCGTTGCAGAAGCTGTCCTCTATAGCAAAGAATTCAAGGAGATCCAGAGCAAGGTCAATGACTCAGAGATGCCCGTGTCGAAGAAGCAGATCTCTGACTCTGCTCTTGCGTTCAAGGCCGCCATCGAGACCAAGCCGGTGGAGCTTATGGTAGGCGATTCCTCCAACACCGTCGCCATTGGGATGAACCTGGATCCCAAATAGGAAAGCGCGCTCATCGAGTTCCTCCGTGAGAATAGGGACATCTTTGCCTGGCAACCTGCCGACATGAAAGGTGTACCTAGGGAACTTCCCGAGCACAGCTTAAACATAGATCCAAAATTTAAACCAGTGAAACAACCTCTATGACGCTTCAGACATGAGAAGAGACGCGCCATTGGCAAAGAGATAGTTAGGTTACTTAAGGCTGAGTTTATCCGAGAAGTCCTTCACACCCGATGGGTGGCCAATCCTGTACTTGTCCCCAAAAAGGGAACCAATGAATTAAGAATGTGCGTTGATTACACCGGCTTGAACAAAGCATGTCCCAAAGATCCGTTTGCTTTGCCTCGCATTGACCAAGTCATTGAATCGACGGCTGGCTCGGAACTTTTGTGTTTTCTCGATGCATACTCAGGATACCACCAGATCAAGATGAGGAAGTCGGACCAATTGTCCACTTCGTTCACTACCCCGTACGACAGGTTTTGCTATGTCACGATGCCCTTTGGGCTGAAAAACGCAGGTGCTACCTACCAGCGGACAATGCAACATTGCATTCCTGACCAAATTGTTCGGAACGTTCACGCCTATGTGGATGATATCGCGGTGATGTCTAAAAAGTTAAACGACTTAATCTCCGACTTAAAAGAAACCTTTAATAATCTCCGGAAATACAACATGATGCTCAACCCTAAGAAGTGCGTCTTCGGTGTTCCAGCCGGCAAACTGTTGGGCTTCATCGTTTCCCAGTGCGGAATAGAGTTCAACCCGGAGAAAATGAATGCCATCTTAAACATAAACCGTCCGACATGCCTAAAGGACATCCAACGAGTAACAGGTTGTGTTGCAGCAGTTAGTCGGTTCATCAGCCGACTTGGAGAAAAGGCTCTGCCGCTGTACAAGTTGCTGAAGAAGGCGGACAAATTCATGTGAATGGACGAGGCAGATGCAGCATTGAAGCAGCTCAAGGAGATTCTCTCCTCAGCGCCCATCCTTCCAGCACCCGAGCCTGGTGAGCCCCTGTTAATTTACATGGCGGCAACCAACCGGGTTATCAGCATCGTCGTCGTGGTAGAGCGGAAGGAACCAGGCCATGAGCATGGAGTTCAACGACCAGTTTACTATGTAAGCGAGGTCTTGACAGAGTCCAAGCAGCGTTACCCGCACTACCAAAAGATAGCTTATGGAGTATTCCTTGCTTCACGGAAGCTGAGGCATTACTTTCAGGAGCACCCAATCACAGTAGTGAGCAAGACTCCACTGTCTGACATTATCAACAACAGCGACGCTACAGGAAGGGTCGCGAAGTGGGGCATTGAACTTGCCGCCTTCGAGATCACCTACAAAAGACGCGACGCTATCAAGTCACAAGCCTTGGCAGATTTTATTGCAGATTGGATGGAGATGCCGGATGCCACTCTGTTGCCGGAACCAGAGTACTGGGTGATGCACTTTGACGGATCAAAGTTGCTCAAAGGCTCGGGGGCTGGTGTATTTCTACAGTCACCAAAAGGAGACAAGCTACACTATGTTCTGCAGATCTACTTCGAGGCTACAAACAACATGGCGGAGTATGAAGCACTCATTCACGGATTGCGTGTAGCCAAGGATATTGGCATCAAGCGCATAGTTTGCTATGGAGATTCCGACTTGGTTGCCCAGCAGGTGGCTGGCACCTGGAATGCGCGGAACCCTATGATGGCGGCATATCGCGACGAAGTGGACGAGATAGCCAAGAGCTTCTTGGGCTACGAAGTCAAGTATGTGCCTAGGGAGCAAATGAGGCGGCTGATCTATTGTCTAAACTTGGATCAGGGCGCAAGCAAATTCCGCTAGGAGTTTTCCTAGAGCATCTACGCACACCATCAGTGAAGGGCGCCGACATCGACAACCCGGATAGAGCTGATTCTTTCGTCAACATGGTGACCAAGATCCCTCCGGCTTGGACAAAACCGTTCATGGAGTATCTCGAACACGGAACTTTGCCCGACGACGAGGTCGAAAGATGGCAGATAGTACGACGAGCAAAGGGTTATAACATATTCAATGGGCAACTCTACAAAAGGAGCACTACTGGTGTATACCTAAAGTGTGTTTCCCAGCTAGAAGGTATGGAAATCCTACGCGAAATCCATCTCGGAGATTGCGGGCATCACGCCGCTCCTCAATCGTTGGTTGCAAAAGCCTTCTGGCAAGGATTCTACTGGCTGACTGCGAAGGCGGATGCCGATAAGCTGGTTGAAACATGCACAGGATGCCAGTACTATGCCCGACAACCACATGTCCCTGCCGAAGAATTGCGAACAATACCTATAACTTGGTCGTTTGCAGTCTAGGGGCTAGACATGGTGGGACCGTTACAAACGGCATCGTGTGGATTTACGCATCTGCTGGTAGCAGTTGACAAATTCACTAAATGGATAGAATCTAAACCCATTAGAAAGCTTGATGGGGAAACTGCCCTCAGGTTTGTCCGGGATCTAGTGGTGAGATTTGGTCTCCCACATAGCATCATCACCGACAATGGAAGCAACTTGTCACTCAGAGAAGTGGAGGCCTACTGCTGGGACAAAGGCATCCGACTTGACCTTGCGTCTGTGGAAAACCCACAATCCAATGGTCAAGTTGAGTGAGCCAATGGATTAATTCTGCAGGGAATCAAGCCACGTCTTGAGGCACCTCTACATAGAGCAGCTGGAGCCTGGGCGGAAGAATTGCCGTCTGTGCTGTGGAGTTTACGAACTACACCTAACAGATCCACCGGCTACACCCCTTACTTCATGGTATATGGAGCAGAAGCCATCCTACCCTCCGACATCCTCCAAGATGCACCAAGAGTTGCCGCCTACGACGAAGATGACGCTGAAGAATCTAGACGCCTTGATGTGGACCTTCTCGAGGAGGAGCGCGTTTTGGCATGCCAAAGATCCGCCATCTACCAGCAGAAGCTACACCGCTACCATAGTCACCGGGTTCGGCATCGTTCGTTTAAAGAGGGGGATTTAGTACTCTGACTTAAGAAGAAGAAGTCACACAAATTATCCCTGCCATGGGAAGGACCGTTCATCATAAGCAAGGCGCTACTCAATGGGTCTTACTACCTTGTCGACAATCGTGAGCTCAAGGATAGACCCAGCGAGGATCATAAGCGTAAGCGACGTGAACCGGATGATGACTACCCAGAGCTTGATCGGCCATGGAACATAGCACAACTACGTCCTTTCTACACTTAGCATTTTTTATATAATCGTGTACCTCTTATATGATCAATGAAATAAATCTCTTTGGTTCACTCATATTACTGAGTCTTTTACCTCCTTTAGTGTTCATTTTTGGATCATATAAACCTTTATGCACACGCTTTGCGATTGCACTTGTGAAAATTCCACCTACGGGCGTTAGCTTAAGTTTTCTGGTCTACACATTCTTTGTTGTTTTTATGTGGATTCTGGAGTAGTGACTTTTGGCACTTATTGTCGGCGATTTTGTGCTCAGGTTATAGACGGTGTCATTGGGCATCATCACCTAAGCGCATGGTTCCGACAATGAGTCTTCCGACTCCCGAAAAGTCAAGCGTAAAAACCAAAGTAATGGATAAGCCAGTACTTGCTTAAAAATATATACATACTGGACATTCAAGTAGCAGGATGCGACAACCACGTTTTTTCGCCTTAAGATTACATCACCAAGTTTTTTCAATGCACACTCCAAAGGTGAAACAAGAATTACAAAGTGTTTTTTCACTCCTTGGGTGCAGGGGACTTGGAGGCCGCATCATCACCAGCCGGAGATTCACCCTCAGCGTCACCACTGTGAGGATACTCGGAGGATTCAGGGTTGGCATTATCAATGAAGTTACTGGGCACGAAGACGTCGACATCCACCAACTCGGCAACCCTGGTGTCATAGCCCGCGAGTGATGACAGGATGGCTTCGTGATCGATCTCCTTGTCGTCATCATCCATGTCGGGGATACCAGATGTCACCGTGTCGATGTCGGCACCTTCATAGTGCGCCTTCACCATGGACAATGCCATCCTTGCGCCAGCCCGTGCACATGAAGCTTTCCAGCTTGCGACACACTCGGGGGCTCGGTGCAGAATTTCCGAGTACTTCACCACGGAGTCGGAGGCCTTGATATAAATTTGGAGGGGCTTGGCAATCTCCTTGGCTTGGGTGATGGCGGTATTGATGAAGTTGCCACCAAGAATCATGCATTCCTTGTCCGAAGGAGGCGAGCGGGTTAAACCCATAGGCGTTGAAAATTCCGACAAGGAGCGCATGAGTTCAATAAAATTCTAAGTATCGAGACTACAGAGCTACAAGACGGAGGACACTTACTGAAGATGCTGGCCTTAGCCTGCCAAACGACGTCCGCCAGGGATTCCTTCTCTTGTTGGAGGAGCTTAAACGCCTCACTATGGCGAAGGTTTTGCTCATCGGAAACTTGCTTCTAATGCTTTAGGATCACAAGCTCCTCCTTCAAGCGATTGATCTCCGCGGAGGCGGAGTCCTACAGGGCTTTCATGGAATCCTTGTGCATCTTCAGCATTTCTTCCCTCTCCTTCTTAAGGATCTTGTTCTCGATGTCCAGCTGCTGGATGTGCTTGGACTGCTCTGCAAGTCGGAGAAAACAAAGTACAGAGTGAGTACTTGAAGAAGGAAGGCACAAATGTAAGACGGAAGTGCGCAAAAAGAAAACAGACTCTTGTTTTTTATGATCTGTTCCTTCAAGATGGCGGTTTTACCCTTTTCAGCTTCAAGGTCCGCGCGCATCTTCTGGTACTTATCGTTGGCCATGCCCCTCCGAGCATTCTCGTTCTGCGGAAACAAACACAAAGTCAAGTCGTTGTTTAGTCCGCTTAGAGCCTCTAGTCGGAAATTTTCCACTTAGATGCTCGGGGGCTACAGCGAGAGTTTTTAACTTAGCAATATGCTTAGCTTTTCTTTAAGCATCTAGTCGGAGCTAATTCAGTTCTCAACTAGAAGCTTGGGGGCTACAGTATAAAGTTTTAACTGAAAATGCTTAGCTTTTCTTTAAGTATCTAGTCGGAACTAATTCAGTTACAACTAGAGGCTTGGGGGCTACAGCACTTAAAATTATGAACACTGTGTATGCTACTCTTAAAGCATCTAGTCGTAATAATTCATTCCATCTAAATGCTTGGGGGCTATAGTGAGAGTTTTTTCCAACTTAGTCACTCTTAGAACATATAGATGCAAAGCCAATGGTTTTCCGTCTACATCCTCGGGGGCTACAGTGGGATACTCATATGAAATGCAAAAGGTAAAGTAAAACTTACAAGTGCGATGATCTTGAGGTTTGTAGCACTCTCGTCCAGCAGCTTGCCAAAGGAAACATTGTTTCCTCGCAAGATGTCTGCTTGACGGAGTAGCTCCTCAAGACCGCACGTCGGAGATGACGGCACTCCTCCAGGAACCATAGTTGTGCTACCCGGCGTAAGCACCGGGTAAATAATCTTCGGCAATTCAAAGGGTTTCTGGGGAGTAGAGACGCCGCCTTCCGCAGAGGTACCAGCACCCATCACCGCCTTTCCGCTACCGATGGCATCCTTAGCCGAAGCTTCAGCCATTTGAAGAGCAGCGCTCTCCTGCGTCGCCTGCTCGCCGACAACTGCGAGTTCGGTAGAGGCGCCAGAATCCACTTCCATGGCGGAAGGGCCTGGTGCCTCCTGGGCTTGGGAGCTTGTCGGAGCGGAGGAGGGCTTGATGGCAGGAGTAGCAGGGGCGATGGCGGGGGAAGAGTCGCGATGCAGCATAGCTTTAATATTTCTAGAAGCCCCAAGAGTCTTGGAGGACTTCTTGAGGCTGGTTGTGGCTTTCTTCCTGAAATATGCAAAATGCATAAGTACAGGAATAAGACAGATAAATAAGACAATGTCGGAGAATAAGAAGCTTACACTAGGGGGGAGCTTTGGCAAACATCCCGGTGGCTTTCTTCTTTTCCGCCTCCAGGGCGGCAGTACTCTTTTTGGAGGCTCCACCCTCCGTCTTCTTTTTCTTGCCTCCGTCGGCAGCGTCAGAGGTGGAGCTCTTCCGCTTTCGCGCCAACGGGGCATCATCGTCGGACACAACCGTGACTTCCTTCATCTTGGGATCGTAGATTTGGGCGGCCAGGTTGCCCTCCTCTAGATCGCTAAGCTGTTAAGTGAGAAATCATCATGTTAGACAAGATGATATTGGCAAGACGGAAAAACTGGAGCAATGTCATACACGGAAAATAAATACCTACCTTTGGGCACTTTCCGTCTACGAACATGTTGTAGGTGAGGGTGAATCCATGCTTCTTGTCCTTCACCTTGATGATGTCCTTAAGGCGGAACTTGACGGAGTCGCTCAAGAAGTTGTCCTCGGAGATACGGAGGGTATCCCTTCGGTCGCTGGTGTACTCGTGCATAAGCTTCTACGGTGCTGCAGAGGTTGGATCCGCCTGATGAACCAGCACATGGCTAGGTCCAAGCCGGTTAGACCCGTCTCTACAAACCACTTGATCCGCCTTATTGCGCGAGAAGCGTTGAGGTCGGAGGGAAGGGAGGCATGGTATCGCCATGTGGGGACTTCAGCGGCGGCTCCATCCACGAAGTCCAGGTACGTTACTTCTCGGCCCGCCAAAGGAATGTCGGGGCCGTCGAAGTACGTTCGCTGCCAATTTTTGCACGACTCGTGGCCGAGGATGTCGGGGAACCGCCGGCCAGGTCGGATCTTGAAACTTATGGTGCCGCAGTTTCTAAGCTCTTCCCTACTGTGTCCGGCTTCACGTTTGACTGTGAAGAAGTAGACAAACAAGTCTAACCTAGGCCTAATCCCTAGGTAACCCTCGCAAAGTGCCGAGAAGTTGCTAAGCACTAGGATACTATTGGGGGAGAGGTTATGGGGTTGGACCTTGAAGTGATTCAAGACGGACAGGAATAAGTGGGAGATGGGCAGAGAAACGCCACGTACCAAATGCGCCTTGAGGTATACTTTCTCTTCGGCTTGGGGAGAGGGGGTCACCTCGCCGGCCGGCGCCGCCCGCCAGGCGAGCCCCTCCATCGCAGGGAGGTAACCCTCAGCGACCATCTCTTGGATGTCGCGGCCGGTGATGTCCGAGCCGCTCCAGTCGCCTTTGTGCGAGTCTGGCTCCTCTTCCAGGGGCTCCAGCGCCGCCAGGTTATGGTCGCCGCCGGTGGTTTCTATCATCGCCGATGCGGGGATGACCAGACCCTCTGGGGGCATGACGACAGAGCTCGCCGGCTTCGCCGCGGCTTCGCTCGACACCGCCATTGATGGGGATGAGCTGCTGCTAGCCATGGAGGAGGGAGAGGGAGCGACTGGTGCAGAGAACAAGGCTAGGGTTTCTCGAGGTTTTCGCGGAGAGCTCGAGGAGGCGCGCGGCTGAAGGAAGAAGACGATGACGCGAGAGAATGGGGTGAAAAAGTGGCAAGTGTCCCACGGTTACCATTTATCTTACTCTGTGTCAAGATTCGTGCAGTTAATCGGATGGTTGCCGCATAGACGACGTGTTCGTGAACGTGCGCGGTAATTTCACCACGTCTCCAACCGCCGCCGCCAACGGTTCGTGTCGCTCGCGCGGGAAAAACGGATATGATTACGTTCTCTTCATGTGTGAGTTACGAGGCGTCGCTGACCTACAGCCTACTCGTCATAACTGACATGGTAGATGAGCCGTCACATCGAAGATTCCGCCATGGAAGGATTTAATCCAACAACGGGAGCGTACGATGGAAGATTCAGCATTTCTCCGAATTACTTATAGAAGACGGAGAAGACTTTTGCAGGGTTCTTTGGGAGGACTACAAGATATTGCTTGACGATTTGCCGACATCCATCTAGACGGCGAATTCCATGGGAAGAGGCAAGACGGCACAAGATCTCGGAGTTCTCCGGGGGCTACTGTTGGGGATATGCTATATGGGTATCCTCATAGCATGTCTCTTATCCGACTAACCCGGGTGGCCCATAGTCGGTAGCATGGCCTATGGCCTGCTGGGCGGCCCAGTTAGGTGGATCCAGAAGGGAGGCCCATGCCGGATAAAGGAAGGCTACGGTGGAGTCACCAGCGTACGCGGAGCCTTGGAGTGCAAGATACACAAGACTAGTAATAAACGGTGTAGGACTCTGTAACCTGTCCGGCTAGGACTTTTCCCTGTAACCCTAGGATCTGACGACTATATAAGTCGAGCCTATGGGAGCCTTTAGGGCAACAATAACTTAGACTTTCTAGTCACCTCGCACAGCAAACCTTATCTCTGTAACTCGGCGTATTGCCATTATAGTGATTTATAGCAGGAGTAGGATTCCGCCACCATTGTGGGATCTGAACCTGGGTAAGTTGTGTTACCTCGTACCTGTCAACCGTCTGCCTTACCCCACGTCTCTAAACACGCACTGTAAGGACCCCTCCATGGCGTACTCGTCGGCAATACCACGACACAAGCCCTACCCAATTTTCGGGTATTGTGGTTGTACGATAAAATTGGAATGGTATCGAATCCAGACAACCATCAGTTTTATAAAGGGCTAAGGCTCATGCCTCAACATTTTCAACATCAAAATCATCTGGTGTTCGGAAACACATGTCAAAACATTTCAGTAGAATGACTCATTATTCTAAGGTTTTCATAACCATTTTCAGCAAGTATTCCCATCTAAAGTTGATCAAGTTTTATGCTTAGCACTATTATCTACAAGTGGGGGTAAAGACTAATGAGGGGTAATAAATAAGTGGGGATTAGCTAGGTTCAATCTCATGCCTTAGGATGACATCAAGATTATCTAACATAGGCCAAATTTTATGCTCTTTATGCTACCTTTAGTTATCTTTCTAGAATCTACAAGTCACCATGTAAACTCTAAGAGAAAGCTATGATAAAGAAAATAAAGTAGTAAGCTTGCAAGTAAAACTAGGATTGGGTATCAAGTGGTGTAAGCTTGCTAAGTTAATAGTTTTCTCATCCAACTAGTAGTATTAGTCTTGCATAAGTAGGGTATCTTGCAAGTGTTAGCTTGCATAATTGCAAGTATAAGCTTGCCTTGTGTAGAGCAGTGGTTGAAGTTCTCCTCGGCTTCTTCCTCGTACTATCCTCCTTCCTCCTCGTATCCTTGGTCGGTATTAGCGTCTATAAATAAATACAAGGTACACAATCGCCAAGCAATACTTAACTATTTTTAATCATCACACAAAAAGTCACACTAGATGATCTAGCATCATCACTATTATCACAAGGATTAAAGCACTTGTATTATTTATTTTATTTGAGAAAAGTAATTTCTACTCATTGAAAAACTACTTAAGATTTAATATTCTCCAACTCAAACATGGGATCATGTTGACACATGTCATCACCACATATTTCAGTACATGGGAATGTGATTTAAAGTGGTGTCACAATTTAATAAGGTTTAACCTTTTTATTTTAATTAAATAAAGTAACTAGAATGCCTATGTAGCATTCTTTTATTACTTGAACATTATTTCTGCAATTAAAATCAAATTTTTTTTATATATTCTAAAAGGTATGATCAAATGTGATTTTTGAGAGTTGGAAACAACTCAAAAGCTTTGATGGTTGAATTTTGAAAAATGTTTGAATGCAGAAAAGCTTCTGCCTTGTTATTTTTACCATGGTTGATCTATAACTCCAAGTGGTTTGAATCCAATGGTCTTGGATTAAGCATTTCAGTACCTTTCTAAAAAAATTGGTTTCATGCATTTTGGTTCAGTGAATCGAGCTGGGTTGATTTTTGAATATAGGTACAGAAATATGTTTGAAATTAAATGAATAAAGCTTAATTTGAATTGTTGGGTCGCGCGGGATGTTTTACTGGGCCGGCCCACTACACACAGCACGTACACGGGATGGTTAAGTGGCTGTCCCCACGCGTCAGTGAGACAGGGAGGGGCAAAGCGGTACGGGGCAATGTGAACCGCACGATCTAAGTCTAATCGAATGGCTATGGTTCATCGTCCATGTCGGGCAGCGTCGGCGAGACAGAACCCTAGCGCGGCAGGTGGGGGTCGTGGCAGGCTCACCGGGGCTCAGGCGAGGGTCGGCGACGGGGACGAACGACGAAGTTGACGACGGCGGTTCTCCTAGTACCGGCAGCTTCTCCTGGGGCGGCTCCAATCGACGGCTCCCTTCTTCTCCAGCAGCGGCGGGCTCCGGCCAAACTCGGGCGATGTGCTGCTCGCCTTTCTCCGGGAGTGCGGTGGGGTGGTTCTGGGTGAGAGGGGAGTGAACTGGTGTGGAAAAAACGAGCGGTGGAGGCCTCTATTTATAGTGGCAGAACGGGACCGATGGGCGCGGGCTGAGCTCGTCGTGGTCGACAACACAGGCAGCTACTAGTATGGGTGATGGTAGGGGGCGGTGCTGTGCTCCCTGGCAAAGCTCAACGGTGCGGTGGCGAGGCGTGGGGCGGTGCTGATCAGTCTGAACACGCTGATGCTTTGGGCGTGGTCTGCGCGGCGGCGAACGGGCATGTCTGCGGGGTTGCTGGGGTGCTGGTGATCATCCCTGCAAGCGGCGAGGGCGGTGCGCGGTCTGTGGGTGCTGGTCGAGCGTGGCGCACTGGCGCGCTCTCGGCATGGTCGCATAGAGGTTTGGCATGGGTGTGTAGTGTGGTCCAGGGGCTGGCATTGCTCGGGGCTGGGACAGTGGGTGGCGGTGGACGGTGGTGCATGTCCCTAACAAGGTTGGCAAGGCTAGTGAGTCCTCTAGCTCGCTGGCGACAATGGGGTGGCAATGGTGCTCTCGGCATGGTTGACATTAATGGCTAGGCTTGCTCACAGTGGTTCTAAAGCTAGTTAGATTACTTTGATCATCTACTAAGAGTGTAGAGTGAGCTATAGAGGGAACAAGTTAGGCCAATTTTACTGCACACTATAGTGTTTAATGTTTGTTTGATTTGTATCTGCAAGGTGTTTGATGAAATGGCCGCAAGAAATTTAAATTTGAATTTTGGATTCAAACTTGGTGGGTTTTCTAGGCACATACTAGGGAGTGTCTGATTAGTTGGATTAGTCAAGGGGCACTGGTTTGGTTGGGTTTTGAAAATGGGTGATCTTCAGATATGATAAAGATTCAATTTTGAAATGTGATTTGAATGAGGTTGCCAAATGTTTCTGCAAGTTTGAAAGGTGGGATTTGATTTAATTTTTCTTGTTCTAGCAAGGGGTGAAAAGAGTTGGAAAAGTTTCTGTTTGAAATCTTGAACTAGAAACACTCGGAGTGACCTAGTGAGCAAGATTGGCAAAAATGACCATTTGCTTTATTTTATTTGTTTTTATTTTCTCTTGTTTTGTTTCTGCATGGAAATGTTTTATATGATGTTATTTTCATATTTAAACCATTTCTTGATATTTAGGTTAATCACACAAGTTCATTCATGCATTTATCAAATCATCTCATTCACACATGCATTCATATGATTTTAAATTAATCAAAGTTTTTGTTAACCCTAATTTTAGTGATTAGAGTTTGATGATCCTTGTGTTATATTTTTGGGATGTTACAAGTAGGGACCACGCTTAATCTTCGTAGACACATTTGGGGTTTTTGTGACTTGAATATTGTGCTTCCCTAGAACATGCAATACAATTATAGAGTGCCTATTTTAAATAACATGAACGATGCAGCAAGCGAAGGCCGATTGCCGTGACAAGGTGGTCGCGATCAATGCCAAGATACACAACCAACTGCAGGGTGCACGCTCCCTAACCCAGGATAATAATCTCCTTCGAAGGCGTTTGTCTCCGCAGAAGGAGATCACGCTTGATTTTTCACTTACCATCAGGAGGCTCGAAGCAGAGCGCGACGAGCTACATAGGGTGATCGACGAGCTACACAAGTTGATCGCACACAGCTTGTGTCGTGGTATTGCCGATGAGTACGCCATGGAGGGGTCCTCACAGTGCGTGTTTAGAGACATGGGGGAAGGCAGACGGTTGACGGGTACGAGGTAACACAGCTTACCCAGGTTCAGATCCCACAACAATGGCGGAATCCTACTCCTTCTATAAACCACTATAAGGGCAATACGCCGAGTTACAGGGATTGGTTCGCTGTGCGAGGTGACTAGAGAGTCTAAGTTATCGTGTCCTAAAGGCTCCCATAGGCCCGACTTATATAGTCGCCAGGACCTAGGGTTACAGGGAAAATTCCTAGTCGGGCAGGTTACAGAGTCCTACACCGTCTATCACTAGTCTTGTGTATCTTGCACTCCAAGGCTCCGGGTACGTTGGTGACTCCACCGTAGCCTTCCTTTATCCGGTATGGGCCTCCCTTCTGGATCCATCTAACTGGGCCGCCCAGCAGGCCATAGGCCATTCTACCGACTATGGGCCACCCAGGTTATCCAGATAAGTGACATGCTATGAGGATACCCATATAGCATATCCCCAACAGTAGCCCCCGGAGACCTCCGAGCTCTTGTGCCATCTTGCCTCTTCAAATGAATGCTCCGTCTAGTTGGATGTCGGCAAATCGTCAAGCAATATCTTGCAGTCCTCCCAAAGAACCCTGCAAAACTTTCTCTGTCCTCAACTTGTAAGCCGGAAAAATGTTGTGTCTTCCATTGTACTCTTCCATAGTCGGATTGAATCTGTCTATGTCAGAATCTTCGATGTGACGGCTCATCTACCCATGTCAGCTAGGACGACGTAGGCTTAGGTCAGCGACGCCTCGTAACTCACACATGCAGAGAACACAATCATATCCGATTTTCCCACGCGAGCGAAACGAACCGTTGGCGGTGATGGTTGGAGACGTGGTGAAATTTCTGCACACGCTCGCGAACACGTCGTCTACGCGGCAACCGTCCGATCAAGCTGCACGAATCTTGACGCCGAGGATGATAAATAGTAACCGTAGGGAAATCTCCACTTTTTACCTCATTCTTCTCGCATCATCTTCTTCCTCCAGTCGCGTGTCTCCTCGAGCTCTCCGCGAGAAACCTCGAGAAAACCCTAGCTCCCATCTGCACCAGTCGCATCCAACCTTCACCCCATGGTTAGCAGCAGCACCTCCCCATGAATGGCACCATCGAGCGAAGCCGCGGCAAAGCCGGCGAGCTCCGTCGTTGTGCCCCTAGAGGGCTTGGTCATCCCCGCATCGGCGGTGATCGAGTCCACCGGCGGCGACCAAAATTTGGCGGCGCTATAGCCACTGGAGGAGGAGCCAGATTCGCACAAGGGCGACTGGCGCGGCTCGGATATCACCGACCACGATATCCAAGAGATGATAGCCGAAGGCTACCTCCCCGCGACGGGGGGGCTTGCCTGGAGGCGGCGCCGGCCGGCGAGGTCACACCTTCTCCCCAAGCCGGAGAAAAGGTGTACCTAAAAGCTCAGCTGGTACGCGGCATTTCCCTGCCCATCTCCAACTTCTTCCTCTCCGTCTTAAACCACTATAGGGTCCAGCCCCATAACCTTTCCCCCAATAGTATCTTAGTGCTTAGCAACTTCGCGGCACTTTGCGAGGGATACCTAGGGATAAGGCCTAGGTTAGACCTTTTTGTGTACTTCTTCACCGTCAAACGTGAAGCCGGACATAGTAAGGAGGAGCTTAGGAACTGCGGCACCATAAGCTTCAAGATTCGACCTGGCCGGTGGTTCCCCGACATCGTCGGCCACGAGTCCTGCAATAATTGGCAACGGACGTACTTCTACGGCCTAGACATTCCTCTGGCTGGCCGGCAAGTAACGTACCCGGACTTTGTGGATGGAGCCGCCGCCGAAGTTTGCACATGGAGATCCCAAGCCTCCCTTCCCTCCGACCTCGATGCTTCTCGGGCCATAAGGCGGATCGAGTGGTTTGTAGAGACGGGTTTGACCGGCTTGGACCTAGCCATGTGCTGGTTCATCAGGCGAATCCAACCTCTGCAGCACCGCGCGAAGTACATGCACGAGTATACCAGCGACAGAAGGGATAGTCTTCGCATCTCCGTGGACAACTTCTCGAGCGACTCCGTCAAGCTCCGCCTTAAGGACATCGTCAAGGTGAAGGATAAGAAGCGTGGCTTCACCATCACCTACGACATGTTCATAGACGGCAAGTGCCCAAAGGTAGGTTTTTATTTTCCGTGTATGACATATACTCCAGTCCTTACGTCTTGCAAATGTCATTTTGTCTAACACGGTGATTTCTTACTTAACAGCTTAGCGATCTAGAGGAGGGCAACCTGGCTTCCCAAATCTATGATCCAAAGATGAAGGAAGTCACGGTCGTGTACGATGACAAAGTCCCGTTGGCGCAAAAGCGGAAGATCTCCACCTCTGACGCTGCCGACGGAGGCAAGAAGAAGAAGACGGAGGGTGGAGCCTCCAAAAATACTACCGCCGCCCTGGAGGCGGAAAAGAAAAGAACCACCGGGATTTTTGCCAAAGCACCCCCATTAGTGTAAGCTTCTCATTCTCCGACATTGTCTATATACCTGTCTTGCTCCTGTACTTATGCATTTGCACGTTTCAGGAAGAAAGCCACTACCAGCCTCAAGAAGACCTCCAAGAAACCGGGGGATTCTCGAAATATTAAAGATATGCTGCATCGCGATGCCTCCCCCGCCATCGCCCCTACTACTCCTGCCGTCAAACCCTCGTCTGCCCCGACAAGCTCACAAGCTAAGGAGGCATCAGGCCCTTCCGCCATGGAAGTGGATTCTGGTGCCTCTACCGAACTTGCGGTTGTCGACGAGCAGGCAACACAGGAGAGCACCGCTCAACAAATGGCTGAAGCTCCGGCTAAGGATGCCATCGGTGGCGGCAAGGCGGTGGTGGAAGCCGGTACTTCTGTCGAAGGCGGCGCCCTTGCTCCCAGAAACCCTTTGAGTTCCCGAAGATAGTATACCCCGCGCTTACGCCGAGTAGCACTTCTGTGGTTCCTGGAGCAGCACCGACATCTCCGACGTGCGGTCTTGAGGAGCTCCTCCGTCAAGCATACATCTTGCAAGGAAATAGCATTTCCTTTGGAAAGCTGCTGGCCGAGAGCGCTACAAACCTCAAGATCATCGCACTTGTAAGTTTACTTTTCCTTTTGCATTTCATATGAGTATCCCACTGTAGCCCCCGAGGATGTAGACGGAAAACCATAGGTTTTGCATTTATATGCTCTAAGAATGAATAAGTTAGAAGAAACTCTCACTGTAGCCCCCAAGCATTTAGATGGAATGAACTATTCCGACTATATGCTTTAAGAGTAGCATACGCAGTGTTTATAATTTTTCAATATTGTAGCCCCCAAGCCTCTAGTTGTAACTGAATTAGTTCTGACTAGATGCTTAAAGAAAAGCTAAGAAGATTCCGAGTTAAAAACTTTATACTGTAGCCCCCAAGCTTCTAATCGAGAACTGAATTAGCTCCGACTAGATGCTTAAAGAAAAGCTAAGCATGTTGTTAAATAAAAAACTCTCGCTGTATCCCCCGAGCGTCTAGGTGGAAAGTTTCTGACTAGATGCTCCAAGTAGACTAAACAACGGCTTAACTTTTTTCTTTTTTCCATAGAACGAGAATGCTCGGAGAGGCATGGCCAACGACAAGTACCAGAATATTCACGCAAATCTTGAAGCAGAAAAGGGTAAAACTGCCATCTTGAAGGAACAGATCATCAAAAACAATAGTATGTTTTCTTTTTGCGCATTCCGTCTTGGTTTTGTGCCTACATTCTCCGAGTACTCACTGTGTACTTTGTTTTCTCCGACTTTGCAGAACATGTTGCCAAGGCCAAGGATATTGTCGAGCAGTCCAAGCACATCCAGCAGCTGGACAACGAGAACAAGATCCTTAAAAAGGAGAGGGAAGACATGCTGAAAATGCATGAAGAATCAATAAAGGACTTGCAGGACTCCGTCGTCGAGGAAATCAACCGCTTGAAGGAGGAGATCGCGATCTTGAAAGGTCAAAAGCGTGCTGCCGATGAGCAAATCACCGCCATGGCGAGGCGTACAAGCTCCTCCAACAAGAAAAATAGTCCTTGGCGGACACCCTCTGGCAAGCTGAGGCCAGCATCTTCAGTAAGATTCTCCGCCTTGTATTGATGTAGTCTGGATACTTTGAATTGTTTGAACTCGTGCGTTCCTTGTCAGAATTTGCAGCTCCTATGGGTTTAACCAGATCGCCTCCTCCAGCCAAGGAATGCATGGTTCTTGCCGGCAACTTCATCAACACCGCCATCACCCAAGCCAAAGAGATTGCCAAGCCCCTCCAAATACACATCAAGGCCTCGGACTCCATGGCGAAGTACTCGGAGATTCTGCGCCGAGCCCTCGAGCGCATCACAAGCTGGAAAGATTCATGTGCACGGGCTGGCGCAAGGATGGCGCTGTCAATGGTGAAGGCACACTACGAAGGTGCCGACATCGATACGGTGACCTCTGGTATCCCCGACGTTGACGATGACGGCAAAGAGATTGATCACGAAGCCATCTTGTCGTCACTCGCGGGTTATGATACCAGAGTTGTCGAGTTGGTGGACATCGACGTCTTCGTTCCCATGAACATCATCGACAACGTCAACCAAGACTCCTCTGAGTCCCACCACAGTGTCGACATTGAGGGTGATTCTCCGGCTGGTGACGATGCTGCTTCCAAGTCTCTTGCGCCAAAGGAATGAAAAGTAACTTTGTAATACTTGTTTCATCTTTGGTGTATGCGCAGAAAAAACTTGATGATGTAACTTAAGGCGGAAAACAATGGTTGTTATTTCCTACTACTTAAGAACTAGTTTCCAGCATGTATATATTTTTTAAGAAAGTGTTGGCTTATCCATTACTTTGGTTCTTATGCTTGACCTTTCGTGAGTCGGAACACTCGTTGTCCGAACCATGCGCCAGGTGATGATGCCCAATGGCACCGTCAATAACCTGAGCACAAAATCGCCAACAATAAGTGCCAAAAGTCACTACTCCAAAATCCACATAAAAACGACAAAGAACGTGTAGACCAGAAAACTTAAGCTAACGCCCATAGGCAGAATTTTCACAAGTGCAAATGCAAGACTTGTGCATAAAGGTTTTACATGATCCAAAAATGAACACTAAAGGAGGTAAAAGACTCAGAAATATGAGTGAACCAGAGAGCTTTATTTCATTGATCATATAAGAGATACACAATTAGATAAAAAATGCTAAGTGTAAAAAGGACGTAGCTGTGCTATGTTCCATGGCCGATCAAGCTCCGGGTAGTCATCATCCGGGTCACGTCGCTTACGCTTATGATCCTCGTTGGGTCTATCCTTTAGTTCACGATTGTCAACAAGGTAATAAGACCCATTGAGCAGCGCCTTGCTTATGATGAACGGTCCTTCCCATGGCGGGGATAATTTGTGTGACTTCTTCTGCTTAAGTCGGAGCACCAAATCCCCCTCTTTAAACGAGCGATGCCAAACGCGGCGACTATGGTAGCTGCATAGCTTCTTATAGTATATGGCGGATCTTTGGCATGCCAAAACGCTCTCCTCCTCGAGAAGCTCCACATCTAGGCGTCTGGATTCTTCAGTGTCATCCTCGTCGTAGGCAGCAACTCTTGGTGCATCGTGAAGAATGTCGGAAGGCAGGATGGCTTCTGCTCCATATACCATGAAATAAGGGGTGTAGCCGGTGGATCTGTTGGGTGTAGTTCGTAAACACCACAGCACAGATGGCAATTCCTCTGCCTAGGCTCCAGCTGCTCTATGTAGCAGTGCCTCAAGACGTGGGTTGATTCCCTGGAGAATTAATCCGTTGGCTCGCTCGACCTGACCATTGGATTGTGGGTGTGCCACAGATGCAATGTCAACTCGGATGCCTTTC
This sequence comes from Avena atlantica, assembly GCA_910589765.1. Taxonomy (NCBI): domain Eukaryota; kingdom Viridiplantae; phylum Streptophyta; class Magnoliopsida; order Poales; family Poaceae; genus Avena; species Avena atlantica. The sequence goes on along the minus strand of OU342735.1, from coordinate 118,178,103 downwards.
TCCCAGCAATAAGCCTCCACTTCTCCAAGTGATAAATTGATGCCGTTGTCGGTGATAATGCTATGTGGGAGACCAAATATCACCACTAGATCCCGGACAAACCTGAGGGCAGTTGACCCATCGAGCTTTCTAATGGGTTTAGCTTCTATCCATTTAGTGAATTTGTCAACTGCTACAAGCAGATGCGTAAACCCACAAGGTGCCGTCTGTAACGGTCCCACCATGTCCAGCCCCCAGACCAGAAACGGCCAAGTTATTGGTATTGTTCGTAGTTCTTCAGCAGGAACATGTGGTTGTCGGGCATAATACTGGCATCCCATGCATGTCTCAACCAGCTTTTCGGCGTCCGCCTTCGCGGTCAGCCAGTAGAATCCTTGCCGGAAGGCTTTCGCGACCAACGATCGAGGAGCGGCGTGATGCCCGCAATCTCCGAGATGGATTTTGCGTAGGATTTCCATACCTTCTAGTTGGGAAACACACTTTAGGTATACACCAGTAGTGCTCCTTTTGTAGAGTTGCCCATTGATTATGGTATAACCCTTTGCTCGCCGTACTATTTGCCGTCTTTCGACCTCATCATCGGGCAAAGTTCCGTGTTCTAGGTATTCCATGAATGGTTTTGTCCAAGCCAGAGGGACCTTAGTCACCATGTTAACAAAAGAGTCAGCTCTATCCGGGTTGTCGATGTCGGCTCCCTTCACGGATGGTTTGCGCAGGTGCTCTAGGAAAGCTCCTGGCGGAATTCGCTTGCGTCCTGATCCAAGCTTAGACAGTAGATCAGCCGCCTCGTTTTGTTCCCTAGGTACATACTTGACTTCATAGCCCAATAAGCCCTTGGCTATCTCGTCCACTTCGTCTCGATATGCCGCCATCTTAGGGTTACACGCATTCCAGGTGCCATCCACTTGCTGGGCAACCAAGTCGGAATCTCCATAGCAAACTATGCACTTGATGCCAATATCCTTGCTACACGCAGTCCGTGAATGAGTGCTTCATACTCCGCCATGTTGTTTGTAGCCTCGAAGTGGATCTGCAGAATGTAGTGTAGCTGGTCTCCTGTTGGTGACTGTAGTAATACACCAGCCCCCGAGCCGTTGAGCAGCTTTGGTCCGTCAAAGTGCATCACCCAGTACTCTGGTTCTGGCAACGGAGTAGCATCTGGCATCTCCGTCCAATCTGCAACAAAATCCGCCAAGGCTTGTGACTTGATAGCGTCGCGTCTCTTATAAGTGATCTCTAAGGCGGCGAGTTCAATGCCCCACTTCGCGATCCTTCCTATAGCGTCGATGTTATTGATGATGTCGGACAATGATGTTTGCTCACCACTGTGATTGGGTGCTCCTGAAAGTAATGCCTTAGCTTCCGAGAAGCAAGGAATACTCCATAAGCTATCTTTTGGTAGTGCGGGTAACGTTGCTTGGACTCCGTCAAGACCTCGCTCACATAGTAAACTAGTCATTGAACTCCGTGCTCATATCCTGGTTCCTTCCGCTCTACCACGACGACGATGCTGATAACCCGGTTGGTTGCCGCCATGTAAATTAACAGGGGCTCACCAGGCTCGGGTGATGCAAGGATGGGCGCTGAGGAAAGAATCTCCTTGAGCTGCTTCAATGCTGCATCTACTTCATCTGTCCACGTGAATTTGTCCACCTTCTTCAGCAACCTGTACAGCGGCAGAGCCTTCTCTCCATGTCGGCTGACGAACCGACTAACTGCTGCAACACAACCTGTTAGTAGTTGAATGTCCTTTAGGCATGTCGGACGGTTTATGTTTAAGATGGCCTTGATTTTCTCCGGGTTTACCTCGATTCCATGTTGGGAAACGATGAAACCCCACAATTTGCCGGCTGGAACCCTGAAGACGCACTTCTTAGGGTTAAGCATCATGTTGTATTTCCGGAGATTATCAAAGGTTTCTTTTAAGTCGGAGATTAAGTCGTTTGACTTTTTAGACATCACCGCGATATCGTCCACATAGGCGTGAACGTTCCGACCAATTTGGTCGTGGAGGCAACGTTGCATTGTCCGCTGGTAAGTAGCACCTGCGTTTTTCAGCCCAAAGGGCATCGTGACATAGCAAAACGTACCATATGGGGTAGTGAACGAAGTGGCCAATTGGTCCGAATTCCTCATCTTAATCTGGTGGCATCCTGAGTATGCATCGAGAAAACACAAAAGCTCCGAGCCAGCCGTCGAGTCAATGACTTGGTCAATGCGAGGCAAAGCAAACGGATCTTTAGGACACGCTTCGTTCAAGCCGGTGTAATCAACGCACATTCTTAATTCATTGGTTCCCTTTTTGGGGACAAGTACAGGATTGGCCACCCATTCGGTGTGAAGGACTTCTCGGATAAATCTAGCCTTAAGTAACCTAGCTATCTCTTTGCCAATGGAGCGTCTCTTCTCATCTCCAAAGCATTGTAGAGGTTTTTTCACTGGTTTACATTTTGGATCAATGTTTAAGCTGTGCTCGGCAAGTTCCCTAGGTACACCTTTCATGTCGGCAGGTTGCCAGGCAAAGATGTCCCTATTCTCACAGAAGAACTCGACGAGCGCGCTTTCCTATTTGGGATCCAGGTTCGTCCCAATGGCGGTGACCTTGGAGGCATCGCCTACCACAAGTTCCACCGGCTTGGTCTCGATGGCGGCCTTGAACACAGGAGCGGAGTCGGAGATCTGTTTCTTTGACGCGGGCATCTCTGAGTCATCGACCTTGCTCTGGATCTCCTTGAATTCTTCGTTGTAGAGGACAGCTTTTGCAATGGCTGCTTCGTTGATCTCGCAGTCCCTTGCCTTGGTAAAGCTTCCGGATACGGTGATGATGCCGTTTGGTCCGGGTATCTTGAGTTTGTTGTAGACGAAGCATGGCTTGGCCATGAACGTGTGGAATATGTCGCGGCCGAACTGTCGTGGTATTGCCGACGAGTACGCCATGGAGGGGTCCTCACAGTGCGTGTTTAGAGACGTGGGGGAAGGCGGACGGTTGACGGGTACGAGGTAACACAGCTTACCCAGGCTCAGATCCCACAACGGTGGCGAAATCCTACTCCTGCTATAAATCACAATAAGGGCAATACGCCGAGTTATAGGGATTGGTTCGCTGTGCGAGGTGACTAGAGAGTCTAAGTTATCGTGCCCTAAAGGCTTCCATAGGCCCGACTTATATAGTCGCCAGGACCTAGGGTTACAGGGAAAAGTCCTAGATGGACAGGTTACAGAGTCCTACACCGTCTATCACTAGTCTTATGTATCTTGCACTCCAAGGCTCCGGGTACGTTGGTGACTCCACCGTAGCCTTCCTTTATCTGGCATGGGCCTCCCTTCTGGATCCATCTAACTGGGCTGCCCAGCAGTCCATAGGCCATGCTACCGACTATGGGCCACCCGGGTTATCCGGATAAGTGACATGCTATGAGGATACCCATATAGCATATCCCCAATAGCTTGTCCAAACAAGACCTGGCCATCAACTTAATTACGAAGCTCTTGCGTGACAAGAAGAATCTCCAGGATAGATGCGTCCTCCTGCTGGACGAAGCCACCGAGACACGCAGAGAACGCATCATCGAAGCAAAGGCTGCCATCGAAGCCTACAATGACAGGGACCGTTGCCTGGATGCGTTGAGACAGATGAAGGAGGACATGGGTCGAGGTCTCACCATGCCAAAGAGTCCAAACAAGGAGAACGGGGAGCCAACGGCAATGCCCAATTCAGATTCAGAGTAGGGGGCGGGGGGTGTGGGGGCAGGAATCTCAGTTCGTGCTTTGCTGCTTTTGTAATTTATACATATCATGCAATTAAGCAATCTTGGAGCAACTCCTTATTTCTTTGTTTATCTTACTTTCCTGTCAACTTAATTATGGGTTTGTGTTCTCATGAATGGTCATCATCCTTTCTTTCCATTATGTATCTCATCTTGGAATTATATTATGACTTTGCCACTACTATTTGGTTACATTGGAAAAACCCACAACACCCTTAGTTGGATATAGTGCCACGTTCCTTTGAAATTGAAATTAGGACTGTGCCACTACTTTATCCTGTTGAATTGGAAAAAATAGGATTTATTGCTCTGAAATTGAAATTAGGAATGTGCCACTACTTTATGTTGTTGAATTGGGAAAAATAGGCTTTATTGATCTGAAATTGAAATTAGGAATGTCCCACTACTTTATCCTTCTGAATTGGGAAAAGGCTATATTGCTCTGAAATGGAAATTAGGACTATGCCACTAGTTTATCCTTTTGAATTGGGGAAAAAGGTTAAATTTCTCTGAAATTGAAATTAGGACTATGCCACTACTTTATCCTATTGAATTGGAAAAAAGGGTATATTGCTCAGTCATATAAATTAGAAGTATGCCACTAGTTTATCTAGTTGAATTGGGAAAAAGCCTATATTGCTCTGACATTATCTCTGGAATTAGGACTGTGCACTAGTTGATTATGTTAAATTTGTACAATCCTTGATTGCTCTGTCCTTCAAATTATGACTTTCACACTAGTTAATTATTTAAATTGTGGAAACTAACCACGTATTTTTGTTGTAGCAGAAGAGGAGAAAGCTCAACCCAGAAATGCCGACCTGGCTAAAGGACAAGATGGCTATCCAACTGGAGAAGCAGAATTTTCAGAAAGTGTCTCATGACCGCCTGAGAGAAGAAGTCATGATCCTTTATGACAAGTGCCATAGTCTGAAGGTGGACATCGCCGGCTGGAAGGAACTTCACGAGAAAAGTATCACCTTGGCGCGTGCGAAGGAGGACATCATCAAGGATCTCATGGTGGATAATCTTAAGCTTACTGATAAGTTTGTGGCTTCCCAGACGGAGCGCTTGAAACTGCGGGAGGTGCGCGTCCAAGTACTGTGGGAGAAGGTAAAAACCAAAGAGGACTTGATCGAACAAACCCTCAATCTGGAGCTTCTCAAAAAGGAACACGGCCATCTCCGTGCCAAGCTCAGTGCAAACTATAAGTTCGCCTGAAGTTAGTTTGCAAACTATGTGTTCTGACGGACCAAATCATGTTTTAACCATGTGTAGTAGTGATTTTGTAAACGTGGACCTCTCTCTATGCAAACTATGCTTTCTTATGAAAGGTTATTTTGCTCAAGGATTGAGTTTGGATTAGTCAAGATATCACAATTACATGTCTTATAGTTAACTAGTTTCAGATATTGCCATGGCACAAATTATTCATCTAAAATTTCCTTGATCGTCTGTAGCTTGTCCTTCTTCACCTCGCGCTCCTTCTTCAGATCCTTCAATAGCTCCGCAATGTATTACTCTAGCTTCTTATTCTCTTCCGTGAGCTGATCCCTCTCCTTTTCCGCCTTTAGAATCTTCCGTGCAGTTCCCACCACCAAGCTCCCATTGATTGTGTCATTTAGTTCTGACCGCAAATGCATGATTTCCTGTTCCAGCTCCTTATTTCCTACCAAGAGCTTGTAATTTTCTACAGCTGCATCATGGGAATCTTTAAATCTCCCTGACCTTTCAAGCTCATACATATCCCACATCTGGGCCAAACATTTCTTAAGTGCGTCTCGCCACTCAAGATCCACCCACTCTATTGCTTTACACACCGGGCCAACCTAAAAAACACGGGACCTAATTATCAAAATAACACTACATAATTTTATTCATGTCTCCATTGTACATAATGAAAGCAAACCTGATTTTTACAGCCCAAAAACCTTCTTCCAGTGTTACTGCCTTCAAATGCAACATATCTCCTCAGTTTTATCCCATGGTCACATGGTACGTCCCAATCGAGATCTAGGCCCTCCCAATCGGGGTCGTAGATCGTGAGTGGTACCTATAAAGGAACGAAAAGCTAGAAATAAACACGATTGCATGCACATTTCAAGTCTTTGGTTGAGGTAATTACAAATGCCTAACCATTGCGGAGAAAACAGAAGAACTCACATCGGGGAGGAAATACTCGATGTCAGAGAGAAAGCTGTCGCTGCTCGACTGGTCATCCTCGTCATTCCAGGGCGGCATGGAGAATGCAGCCGCGGCGACGCGTCGGCGATGGTGAGGAGAGAGAGAGAGAGATAGAGAGAGAGAGAGAGAGAGAGAGAGAGAGAGAGAGAGAGAGAGAGAGAGAGAGAGAGAGAGAGAGAGAGAGAGAGAGAGAGAGAGAGAGAAGGAGTAGGGAAAGTGAAGTGCGTCAATGTTGCAGCATTGACTAAATTGGCATGCTACAATGGTTTAATTGATTCAATGTCCCGTGGCTAGATTACTATCTCATATCTAATAGTTTTTCTCTTCCTTAATTTTAATTTGTAATATTAATCATGTACTTCCTCCTTACCAATTTGTTTGACTTATAGCAACATACATAATCTTATGTACCGAACAATATAGGATTATGGTTTAGGGTCTAATGAACTGTTTATTGTACTAACCCCTTAACCCTTATTCCGAAATCCTAGACATGTGCGTCCAATAGATCACTGTCTCTTACTTAGTAAGTTTTTTATTGATCCCACATAGCATTATATTACATCATAATCATGTCAACTACAGGGTACTTATATATCACCTTGTTCGGTGATGGTTTCAATGAATGATATGTCCCAAAATCCCATTAGCTCACAGCACATTATATTACAATATCTCAACAATCATAATCTTAGAAACAAATTTATCACATCATCTCAGCAAACACAATCATGTCAACTATAATGTACTTGTGTCTTATTACAACAACGATGCTTTCATCGAGTGATATGTCCGAAAATCTCAACAGCTCACAGAACATCGAATTGCAATCTCTGAACAAACACGACCACATCAACACAGTTTCAAAGCAACAACAATCTTTGTCACAAATACAGGCAGGGGAGCCTTGCGGTCTATCTTACAAGCCCTGGGTAGAAGCTCTCATCAGATTTGATCAATGTCTACTGCCTCGTTCTGTCCAGCCATAGCAGGGGCCTCTGCATCCACTACAACAAGTCTAACAACATCAGAAATGGCAGCCAGGAAGAACACCCTCCTAGTTTGCTTCTTTCGTCGCATAATCTACATCAGATCATCGGTATCCAAAACCTCTATGAACTCCTGCTTCTTATGATGCCACCACCAGAGTCGTGCCATCTGCTTAGGGCCAATAATGATTTCCTTACCAATCATCTCTCTCAGTTCAACAAGAGTTATGTTTTTGGATTCGACGGATATCTCCAGAGTACATGACGAAATTTGCTTACTAACTCCGCCATCGAGTTTTGCTGTGTATTAATCCACCTCCAGGTGTATATTGAACTTAGCTTGATCAGCATTGGGTGGTCCGTAAACTCGAGAAGCAGAAGCTCTGGCAGCAAGATCTCTAGTATCTGCATACATATCATCAATCATTGCTTCAAATTTCACCTGACGATCAGCTGCATAACACTCCCAAAGCATCTGAAGCTCATGGTGTAGGGGTTCGTAGCATGGAAAACAAAAAATTCTACCGCATGCACACAAACAAGCCAAGATCTATCTACTAGATTGTAGCAATCAGTCGATAGAAGCACTCACCCTCGAAGATTCCAAAGCGGTTAACGAGAGAAGATTCTCGTGGGTGATGTAGTCATACACTTGCCGATCTCAAGATCGCGTAGACGATCCTTCCGGTGTTGCGTTCTGGCAGCGCTTCCGCGGTCGGTCACACATTCGGTACTCGATGAAGACCTTCCTCTCCCTTGTTCCAGCAGGCAGCAGAGGTTGTAGTTCTCCCCTCGCGATTCTGGCAGCACGACGGCGTGGTGTCGAAAGTAGAGGGAAGATCCCGCAGAGCTTCGCCTAAGCCGGTGCGAGTTATGGTGGATTAGGGTTTCCCGGAGATCTAGGGTTTAGAAGACCGGGAAGAGGAGGAGTTATCGGCGGCAGCTAGGGCGGCAGCGACGGATCAGAGGTGGCACCGCGGCGTAGGGCGGCGGCGGGGGCGAGCATCGGCTGCGGCGCGGCGGCGGCTTGGGCGCGGCGGCGGCGGCTCGGGTGTGGGGAGGTCTTGGCTCTTGTGTTGTTGGGGCAGCCCTCCCCCTCTATTTATTAGAGGGGCAGCCTTGGGAGGGGTGGGTTTGAATCCAAACCAAAACCCAAGTTGGATTGAGAGAAGGACTTGTTTCTTCTTCCACTAGGAAACCATTGTTCTAGTTTGACTTTTCAAACTTTCTGTTTGACTTTCAATTTAGAGATTTAATTATCTGTTGCAAATGCCCACACCAAGTGACCTAGGATATGATCCAATCATTCCACTTATCCATAACACATTGATGGACCATTCCCCTTTCGGTCCGATGAACCTTCTAGACCCTTCTAGAACCTCTCCGATGAAAACATCGGAAACTTTCCCGAACTCCGGAATTGGACTTTCCTTATATGAATCTTATTCTCCGGAACATTCCGGATCTCCTCGTGATATCCCGGATCCCATCTGAGACTCCGAGCAACATTTGGTATCCCTATTAACATTCCATATCTACTAAACAACATCGAATCCTTAAGTGTGTCTCCCTACGGTTCGTGAACTATGCGGACATGACCGAGACACTTCTCCGATCAATAACCAATAGAGGAATTTGGAAATTCATATGGCTCCCACAGATTTCTACGATTACTTTGCGATCGAATGAACCACTTACATACGATACAAATTTCCCTTTTTCTCATGATAGTTTACTTATCCGAGGTTTTGATCGTCAGTATCTCTGCATACCTAGTTCAACATCGTTACCGATAAGTACTCTTTTCTCGTTCCCGTGATATGTGATCCCTTATGAGCTAGTCACATGATTGCAAGCTAATTGGATGACATTCCACCGAGAGGGCCCAGAGTATATCTATCCGTCATATGGATGGACAAATCCCACTCTTGATCCATGTGCCTCAACACATACTTTCCGAACACTCAATGCGACCTTTATAGCCACCCAGTTACGTGTGGTGTCTGATGTCATCAAAGCATCCTTCCGGTAATGGTGATTAGCATGATCTCATGGTCGAAGGAATTAGGTTACTATGTATCAGAAAGCTTATAGCAAACAAACTATTGAAATGACTTGATCTTAATGCTACGCTTATCTATAGGAGTATGTCCATCATACCATTCTCCTAATGATATGATCTTGTTGTTAACAACATCTCAATGTTCATGATCGGGAAACCACGATCATCTATTAACCAACAAGCTAGTATTACAAAGAGGCTTTACTACGGACTCTAATTTAGTTTACAAATCACACAAGTATTAATATTTCTGGTTAATACTATTATAGCATGAATGTAAACATTTATCATAAACACAAAGATATAATAATAACCACTTTTATTATAGCCTCTAGGGCATATCTCCAACACATGGGAGTGCTCAATTTGCACATAGGTATCACTCATGTTATGCCACACCAACTTTGCCCTCTGTCTGGATCCCCAAGAAATTATAGAATGAAGCATATCTACCAGCTGCGAAACAGACACAACCTCTTTTAGTTGACAAGGAGACGCACATCCTGCCCGAACACAACCCTCTCGCAACCAAAATCTAGTTTTGTAGTGTACTGGCGGACATGAACCGTGAACTCATATTGGTCCGCTGCATTGAAGTTGTTCCTAATTTGATTAAAAAGGGGACCTTTCAGTTCATTCGACACTACTTTGCAGTAACTAATCTATTTGCAAGACAAGGCATGGATAAGAAACATTCACCACTCGCTCTTCTCCCGGGTGGTTTTCTTCGAGATCTTGGTTGCACGACCCCGCACTGCAGCCGAACACTACGCCACCGGCCTAGATTTTCTCTTCAACCCGCTGCTCGTAGGTACCCTGTTAGAAGACTTCTGGCTAACCTCCTCGCTAACCTAGGCTACAGACCCCGCCGCTGCTTTGCTTGTCTGGCGTTGTGCCCGAGACGCTGGCTCTGACGAAGCCGAATCAGTCGCCGACGTAGCTACCACCTTGGCCTCGCTTGACATGCCGCCTCTGGATTCAGTGTGTGTGTGTGTGTGGGTGGGTGGTGGGTGGGAGGGGGAGGGGGTAGAGAAAGTACAGAAAAACGACAATCACCGCTGCCGAACCAGATTCAGTGTAGGGGGAGGGAGAAAAGGGACCGCCGTCGGATTCAGTGTTGGGGGTTAGGAAATTACATAAATGGATTTGCCCATGCGACACGTGGATGGTGACTTAGAAGGGGCATAGCAGGGGCACGCCAGGTACTAATGTAACGGAATATCCTGACATAATGGCTAAGATTTGAAAATATTTGGTTTGGCCACCATTCACTCGAAATGCCCCTCTCGGTAATTACCCCTCTAACTTTTCAAATCGTGGTGATTACACGCAACTCGGGCCCCGCGTTGCCTTCGCATGCGAACTTTCGGGCCGCAAAGTAGTATCCCCTTCGCGAACGGTATCATCTTAGACTTCTCCCTATCATCACCCGATATGAGAGTGATGGTACGAGCTGGGCTGGCCAAGTCACATGGGTAAAGTGTACTAACCCTTGCAGGGTGTATAAACTAATCGATTAGCCATGTCCCCGGTTATGGACATCTGAGTTGCTTGATATTTAGTTCATGACATGTTTCTCTCTCATTCTAATTTCCTAATTGTTTTAATGTTGATGGGTTAACTTAATTGGGATCTTTTCAAAGAAAATCAAAAATTTATTATGAAAGTAGGACAAATGTATTTGAAAATGCAAGCTAGCCACAGCTCCACTTGCCAAATAAGCATGTTTCTAGGTTTATTGTATCCTTATTTAGCTCTACTTGCCATACATTCCATGTATGGACCCTTCGGGGCTGCTACGCTTTATGTTGTTGGTCATTATTCTGATTCTGAGTGATCGAATAGGTCGCGGTACTCCTCTCAACATTTGTTCGCTTGTGGGCAATTGAAGATGGAGCCTATTATATACTTATGCTTATGTTTGCTATTGAAATATTTGAGCTATCCTGCGTGCTAAGTATTATTATAATAATTGCAAATTCTGGATCAATTCGTTATTTATGATTCACTGTTAAATTCTTTGGTATTGATCTATACAGTGTGTGCCAGTGAACCGATCCAGGGATTGGCACTATACACATGAACTCAGCCTTATCAGGCGAGGGTGTTATAGGATGGTATCAGAGCAGTGCGTTGACTCTAGGATCGTGACCTAGGTTTGGAATAGGAAAGCCATATGAAATTATAAAACCTATTTGATTCTATCTATTCTCTCCTTACACTTCTTTCTAGTATCTTCTTATCAATTCAATTCTCATACTCTTCTCTTTTAAAATATAGAAGGAAGGCTCTCTCTAGCAATGAACTCATAATTTGGTACTTATTAGATTCTTATAATCCTTCATCTATATTTTAAAATCTCATCTTGTTCAAACATGTAAATGAACACTTGTGCAAGATTAAATATAGTTAGATGATGTCCACCATATAGTTTTGATATAATTTCCTTTAGATATAGCAATCAATCATTGAAATAACTTGCGTGATAGTTGTTTTATTATGCTTAGTTTGTGCTATTTTATACTCTAAAGTTCCAGAATATTTTGAGAGATTTCCTATCATATTAATGAAGGTTTTGATTAAAAATTCGTGATACTTCCTGCTGCAGTTTTCTGCCTGTCAGATTTTACTGCGCGATTTTTCATTTTTAATTGGTAACTCGGGTTAAGCTGAAATTTTAGGATCTGGTCCAAAACTTGCTAATCTACCCACACAAAATCAGCTAAAATTCCTGACTAGTTTAAGGTGCCCAGAAAAATCCGTCAATACTGTTGTAGTTTCATGACAGATTCTATCCATTACTTCTATGATTGTAGGTTCATCCCAAATGAATATTAGTCTAAGGAAAACTATTTTGTATAAGGTATGCCACTAAATCAAAACTTCTGGAACATAAAACAAAACTATTTTGGATTGAGTGTTGTTTGTGTTGATTGTTTGCTTGTGTGCTAATTGCTTGTTTCATATAGTTATGGGTAGTATTACTTCTATAGTATTTCTATCTATACTCATCTATGTTATCCCAAACAAATTCCACCTTGTCATTAACACACTAACATTGATAGCCAGTGAAGAATGCCATCATTTTTCAACACCCGGATTTTTAATCCCAAACGCCTGTTATGCCGTGCATCGCAATCCAAGGATTACCATTTTTGCGAGACATAACAGAATTGGTAGCACAGTACATCATCCATTACAAACCATAATAGTCTTACAGATAGTTGATCTCATGATAAGGTCTGATTACAAATCAAAGCAGTGGAATAATAGTAGTGTAGTAGTGGCTCCATCTTCAGGGTCACAAGCAATGCTGACGTGGGAGATGATCCTAGTTATCGTAGGCGTCCTGCTATCCATCCTCCTCGTACTCTCCTTCGTAGTCTAGCCATGGGAATATCCAGGGACAAATCCATGAGTACTTTTAAGTACTCGCAAACTATCACTAAAGCAATACTCCAATCTAGTAGAAATCCTAAGCTCTAGGTTTCTTTGCAATAAGCCAATTTTATTTCACAAGTACTTAGTAGTAAAGACCTAAATTTAGTTGTCTAGATTACTCAAGTGGGAACCTAGTTTCATGTCCACATCCTTATGGAGTCAAGTCAAGGTCACAATTCAAGTCACACAACATTTTGAAAACATCTGACAACGGAACAGTATGGCCATCCAACTGTCCATAATCGCGGACGCGGCTATTCGAATACTTTGACAATCTGTAGAGGTGGTACACTTTCACCACAACATTCGATACATCCATCAGGGATAACCCTGAATCATCATACTTGGTATGCGGATAATCAATCCTAACCTTTCAATTACACACCCTAGTATAGGCACCTCCCCTATGAGTTTGGCCTCTCAGCCATGACCATCTGTCATCCTGGGAACTGCACAGGTGGAAATTCATTCACAAGGTATCCTCATCTCACCTCGTTCTGTGAGGGAACCCATACTAAGAAACATAAACTTCTATTCAAGCCCTACCCAAACTCACGTATTATGATTGTACGGTAAAATTGGAATGGTATCGCATCCGAACCCAACCATCAGTTTTTATCAAAGTCAGGTCACATACTTCCTTCAACATCATCTTCAACTCATTGTGTCCATAACACATGTCAAAACATTTCAATAGAATGACTCATCATTCCAAGGTTTTCATAATCATTTGTTCCCATCTATAGCACTACTAGGAAAATGGTCGTTTGTGGCGCACCTGAAAGGCCCATCCGTGGCGCACCAGTAGTGCGCCACGGGCCTTGCGCTACGGCTATCTCTCAGCCGTGGCGCACTGCCTAGTGCGCCACGGTTGTGTAGAGATAGGCGTAGCGCACCAGCTAGTGCGCCACAGAAGTTTGGCATGGTGCGCTACCCCTTGGATCTTCTGTGGCGCACTACCCAGTGCGCCACTAAACATCCATGGTGCGCTTTAGGGGTAGTGCGCCACAGAAGGTAGAACATGTGCGCCACAGATGTATTTTTTGTTTTTTTTAAATTTCCATGCCAGATTATATGCAATACAGATTATATACAATATTACAGCAGATATACACACACAGATACAAGATATACAATTATATATATAAATACTCGATATGAAAAACAAGATTGAAACAAATACATATAGATAAGTCTCATACATGAATACATAGTCCAAGTTACATTGTTTTGATCATGTTACAAAGTAGTAGTTGGTGACATGCGAATACATGGGTCGATCGAACAAGTTAGAGCTCGGAAGCTCGCCTAGACATCTAAACTAGCTAGCTAGACACAAACGCGGGATAAATAACCAAAGAAGATAAGCATGATCACCGCCGCGACGAAGGTGTAGGTCTTCATCCGGTTCCTTGTCCTAACTCCCGCTAGATAGCGCGTGTATCTATCTTCCGCCTCCGCCATAGTGTTGTACCCTTTGTAGCTATTGCCGCTAAAACGGTGCACCTGTCTCCGGTAGTCTTCCCAATCATCGTAGACTCCGGGAACCCGTCCCTTGTACACGACGTACCACGTCATCTACAAGTTGACAATAATAACTAACCGGTGATTGAAAAAACATGTATAATTAAAGTCGCATATGAAGATACACTTATAGAAAGTACTCTTAAATCAAAAAGAGCAAACTCAAAAAGCATGCCTCATATATAACTAGCTAGGTCGTTGGACACAGGAATTGCTTATGACGGGACTGTTAGCCAAGTAGGATGCACAATTCCTGGACTTGTGCATATCACAAGGCTAACAATCCCGTCATAGCACATTAACATATATATTGTGCCACGACATTTCAATCATCGGCATATTCTCGAAAAAGACAAAAATAACTCGAAAAGCATGCCTCATATATAACTAGCTAGGTCGTTGGACACAGGAATTGCTTATGACGGGACTGTCAGCCAAGTAGGATGCACAATTCCTGGACTTGTGCATATCACAAGGCTGACAATCCCGTCATAGCACATTCACATATATATTGTGCCACGACATTTCAATCATCGGCATATTCTCGAAAAAGACAAAAATAACTCGAAAAGCATGCCTCATATATAACTAGCTAGGTCGTTGGACACAGGAATTGCTTATGACGGGACTGTGAGCCAAGTAGGATGCACAATTCCTGGACTTGTGCATATCACAAGGCTCACAATCCCGTCATAGCACATTCACATATATATTGTGCCACGACATTTCAATCATCGGCATATTCTCGAAAAAGACAAAAATAACTCGAAAAGCATGCCTCATATATAACTAGCTAGGTCGTTGGACACAGGAATTGCTTATGACGGGACTGTCAGCCAAGTAGGATGCACAATTCCTGGACTTGTGCATATCACAAGGCTGACAATCCCGTCATAGCACATTCACATATATATTGTGCCACGACATTTCAATCATCGGCATATTCTCGAAAAAGACAAAAATAACTCACACTTGTCGTCCGAGAACCAAAGAGTAAGCAAAAAAACCAAAGAGTAAGCAAAAAAACCAAGCATTGATTGATATATAATAATAATAAGCAAAATAAGTAAGCGGTGATTCATAAACCTAATAAGATAAGTACACTTGTCGTCCACACACACACAATTCAAAGGTCATCTATAGTTTGCAACTACAACTAGGCCAACATCAAGCCTTCTGGCTCGGCTTAGGGAACGGGAGGACGCCCTGCCTCGTCATGAACTTCCTATAGTCACCCTGCATCTCTAGGCGATCTTCTATGTCACGGTTATTCGGGATATTTCCTCCGTAGAAGATCCCCCCCGAAGTCATGACATCACGAAAGATGATTGCCCCAAACTGCTGCTGGATGCGATACATCTCTTGTCTAATATCCGAATCATTGATCTTGGCCTTTGCTTCGGCCCACTGTTTGAGATGATCTGGCAGCGTAGAATTCTGCTGGTCAAGTAGGAACGCCCTCATGTGATGGAGTGCGTAGTAGGCTTCCTTCTTACTGTTTTCCGGCTGCTTCACGCAGGGGAACTCTGTTACGTGGTTGAAGACGTGCCTGCCGAACTTGACCTTCTTACGCACGAAGCTGGTGCCTTCCGTCGAGGCAAAGCCAGTGAGAGCATCATCCAGAACTTCCTTGATCTTGTCGTAGTTTTTCTTCTTTTCTAGACTCCCCGAGTCGAAATACGTGGCGTAGGAATGCTTCGGCGATAAGGAGATGAGCGTGCAGTGTTCATCTCTGCGCAAAAAATTCAAATGGAATGTGTTGAAAAAAGAATGATGATGATCTAATAAAGCCAATCGACGGTGGCGACTGAATAACGACTTACTCGGGAAAGTAAGGCACGAGAATGTATTCCTTTGTCTTGTTCGCCACGAGGATTCTTTTTAGGTACGAGGCCACGATACGTCGTTCGGCGGGGGAACCCAAGCAGCCGTCACGCATGTAGTAGGGGTCCACTATAGCGATGCCCGGTGTGTTCTCTCTAATGATCTGCGTGGCCAGGCTGAGAGAAAAGAGACGGACCATGGTATAGTGCAGCGGGTATAGGTGGAACATATTGAAGATGTCCTCGAACCGCAGGAAGAACAGATCCGCGGGGGAAGTGTCGACGAAGCCCAAGCCTGGTGGCACCTTAACCACGAATACCGGGTGCGAGGGATCTTTCTCCGATAGAAGGCGTCTCTCTATCGTCAGCACGCCGTCATGCACACTCTGCAGTTCCGAACTGGCGAGCTTCCGCAAATTCTTAGGTAGCATGGGCTCACCCGCCACATGAATCCTCCACATAATACCCTCGGGTCTTGGTGGCCCGTCCCGAAACCTGATCGGATTCGCAGTTGTTGACGCCACCGGCTGGCTCGAGCTGCTAGATTTTCTTTTCCTGCCCTTTTTTCCTTTTGGAGAGCGGGCAGGCACCGCAATCTGAGCACCGGCCGCCCTATGTAGTGTGTCAGGGCTTAGAATAAAGGGCCGGTTGGTTGTATCAGCTGGCTCTGTAAAGGCGCAAGCTGGAGGCGTCTCCTGAGAACCAAACAGACGCTTGGTGATAGTGGCTTTCTCTGTGGGGCCACCAGCTAGGTCTTCTTCGTTGCCAAACTGAGTGCTGAAGAAGTGATCATTCCAGTCTTCGAAGTCCTCGGCCGGATCCTGCGCCATGTGCATATCATCAACATGATAATCCGACCCACCGCGTGGAGGTGACGGCGAGGGCGGTAAGGGGGCCTTGCCACCGCTTGTCGCTGGCACGACAGGCGGTGCTGTTGTCTGTGGCGTGATGGCCCCCGCCGTCCCCAAACGGATCATGCTCTTTGGCCATAGCATGAACAAGCCGAAGCAACTTCTGAGGACAGACGACTCTTCTTCATCCGCTCCTGGGGGTTGAATGGGAGGTTCCAGGTCGTCGCAGCCCCTTAGCACCCGACTAATTTTAACCCTGTGCACGCTATCTGGCATCGGCTTTGAGTGGAACGTGCGCTGCAAGGGTTGAACGATGGTACCCTTGGCAACATCCCTCGGCTCGTTGTTCACGTAGCATAAGAGAGTGCAAGGAACATCCGTCTGCGGAAAACATGTACGGCGTCGTCAGAGCGAGATGCCACAAGAGTAATATATAGATGGCATGAAAGGCGGTAATTAAAGCAATTTGTTTACCGTGATGGCGTCGAGATCGGCTAATGTTGACGCACCGCATACGGCGACGGGCGTGCAAGAGACGGAAGGGCTGCTTGATGGCGCGGTGCTGGCCGCCGGTGTATTCTCCCTACCGACGGGTGCTTGGAGCTCCGGTGCCGCCGCGACGATGGCAGGGGGGGCACCAACATGTACTCCGGTGCCGCGGTGATGGCAGGGGGAGTCACCAACACTTGCGGCGCCGCGGTGCTAGCAGGCGGAGTCACGAACACGTAGTTCGCCTGATTCGTCGGCGCCGCGTTGTTCGAGTGGCTGCTGACCATGCTTGGAATCGGGCACGGCCCTACTCGACCACCCGCACTCCAGTTCGCTATTGACTCCACCAAGGTAGGCAGGAAGGATGTAAGGGTGATTGCCAGGTTGTCTTGGACGATCTGCGGGATCCGCGCCACTTGTGCCTTAAGTTCTTGAACCTCTCTGTTTTCCTCCTCGCTCCTTCCCGACGGCGCCACATGCGTCCTCGGCGGTGGACCAAAATGATCCACCCAATTCTTACCCCCGAGGCCGGCCAGACGGCCAGCCGACGACGGCTTCTTTGTAACCGGCTCTATTTTCTTGGCCCGGTTCATCGCCCTGTTAAAAGGGTTATCCCACCGGGTGGCCGCCGTCGACCCCTGGGATGAGGAACCCTGGGATCCATGACTAGCAACAATTTCCTCCTCCTGCAGAAGAAGTAACAGTGAATCATTTAGATCATCGATTAGATTGCAATCGTGTTGATCACCGGTAATTAGATTATACTTACCACAATTTCCTCGAATTCCTTCACCGCAGGATCCGCGGTGAGTTGTTTGGTTTTGTTTAAAATGTTCCAAAAAATACTTTAAAATGTTCCAAAAGTGGTGATACATGCCATACAAATTTTGTTTTGTTTTTAAAATACTTTTAAATATTCCAAAAATGCCCAAAAGTGGTGATATATGCCATAGAAGTTTTATTTTGATTTTAAAATACTTTTAAATATTCCAAAAATACCCAAAAGTAATAATATTCCAAAAATGCCCAAAAATATGATTTAAAGTATAACTAAATTTCATAATAATTTGTCCATGAATATTACAATCTTTTTCGACCACGCGTTTACAATATTTTTTGAGCTAGCGTTTTACAATCTTTTTTCCCTTCTTTGTCGCGGTTGAATAATTTAGCCCCGGCACTTTAATGTTTCTTCTTTCGAACGGGCTACCTTTTTTGGGTAGGGTTGTCCTTTTTCTTCTTGTGATGTATGTTGCTGCATCGTAGTCGTCGTCATCTTCAATCTTTGGATCGCCGTACTGGTCGAAGTCTTGCTCATTGGCGACTCCATCCATTCCGATGATGTTCCTTTTTCCTCTCCTCACGACAACACGGCTAGGCTTTGTCGGGTCGGTAATGAAAAAACATTGGTCCACTTTGGTAGCCAGTACCCACGGTTCATTTTTCGCGGCCACGTTTGCACCGGCGGCCTTGGATTTGGCTGCTTCGGGTATAACCATGGTTGTGAAATACCGGTCTTCTCTTTCGACGTTCTTTGCCCATCTGACACGGAACATCGGCACCTTTTCTCCACAGTAGTCGAGCTCCCAGATCTCCTCGATTCTTCCGTAGAATCTTTCCTTCACGTTGTCATCGGTGTAGAATTCCGACGTTACGCCTGAGTTCTGATAATCACACTTGTTGTCCTTTTCCTCCGTGTAGAATGTGTAGCCGTTGATATCATACGCCTGATAGGTCACCAGGTTTTGCATCGGTCCCTGCGACAAGGTGAATATGATCTTTTCCGTGTCAGAAGAATGCGAGCGCGGGGGATTATCAAGGAGCGTCTGCCTAAACCAACGCGTGAAATCTGAGTTGTGCTCTTTGATTATTTCTCCCTGCGTCCTCTGTATGCCCCGGTCACTGTACTTCTTCTCGATTAACCTTTTGTGCTTCTGTACCCAAGGATCGACCAGTTCTAAATGCTGTAGCGCGACGAGGTTTGCTCGATCAAAGTCTGCGCGTCGAAAATCGAAGTCTGCATGCAGTATGCGACGACCCTCTCGGTGACCAGATCCGTCGAGCTTGCCAAGGTGTCTGTTGACGGGAAGACCGACAGGGTTCTCGATGTCTAGATAATTCGTGCAGAAAGAGATGCACTCTTCGGCCAGAAAGCCCTTGGCTATGCTTCCATCTGGACGGGACCTGTTGCGAACGTATCCTTTGATGTGTCCGTTCATCCTTTCGAACGCCATCATGCTGCGGAGAAACATCGGCCCGAGTTGTACGATGTCCTCCACGACATGGACCAGCAGATGCACCATAATGTCAAAGAATGCGGGTGGGAAGTAGATCTCAAGCTCACATAGTATCACCACGATCTCCTCCTGTAGCCTTCCGAGCTGATTCAAGCCAATCGACTTCCTAGAGATGACGTCGAAAAACTTGCATAAGCCAAATAACGTTTCACGGACGTGCTCGTCCATTATCCCTCTTAGTGCGACCGGAAGTACCTGCGTCATTAGCACGGCACAGTCGTGAGACTTCATGCCACTGAACCTCTGCTTCGCCTCGTCTAGGTATCTGCTTATCTTGCCCGCGTAGCCGTAAGGAAATTTGACTCCTAGAAGGCACTTGAAAAACTGTTTGATCTCATCCTGGCTTAGAGTGAAGCAAGAAGGAGGGCAGTAATATTCGTTCTTCTTGAACTTTTTACCCTTCCGACGACCTTGTGTCGTCTCCGACTCATGATCATCGTCATCTTCCTGATCATCAGGAGTAGTGCGTCCTCCGTGAAGCTCCTTCCGGATACCCAAGCATATCAGGTCGTGCCTTGCTTTCGGACCATCTTTCGTCCTATCTGGCATGTTGATTATGGTGGCGACCAGACTCTCGCACACGTTTTTCGTGATATGCATGATGTCGAGGCTATGAGGCGTGCGGAGAAACTTCCAGTATGGCAACTCCCAGAAAACAGACCTTGTTTTCCATACCTTCATCAGCGGCTTGTCTTGTTGCTGCCTCTTTCGCTTCTTTCCAGGCTTAGGACAATCTTTCCAGTTTTTCAGCAACTCTTCCACTTCTTCGCTGCTCCTACGCTCTGGGATTCCTCGGGTCTCTGATTTGCCATCGAACAGGTCTCCACGTTTTCTCCATGGATCATTCTTGCCGAGCCACCTCCGGTGCGCCATGAACACGGTTTTCGATGACACTGGATCTTTCTCTAGTTGGATATAGCTTGTGTTATCCATGCACCTAACGCATGCGTGGAATCCTTGGATAACCTGCCCCGAGATATACCCGCAACCTGGATAGTCTTGCACCGTAGTGACCAACGCGGCTCTCATAGTGAAATAATCTTGTGCGACGGCGTCGTAAGTATTGGCTCCAGATTCCCATAACGTGGCTAGCTCCTCTTTCAACAGCCCGAGATACAGATTGATGTCGGTACCAGGTTGTTTCGGCCCTTGAATTAGCATACTCATTTGTATGTACTTCTTCTTCATGCACAACCATGGAGGGAGGTTGTACATCCATACAAACACAGGCCAAGTGCTGTGCGTGCTACTCTGGCTACCGAACGGATTGAGTCCATCGGTGCTCGCACCAAGCCTGATGTTCCTCGAATCTCCACCGAATTCTGGGAATTCGAGGTCCAATGCTTTCCACTGGCTAGCATCTGAAGGGTGCGTCAGCAGCTCATCCTTTTCGGGGTCATCATCATCTCCTGGCTTCTTCCTTTCCGCATGCCATCGCATGAGCTTCGCTTCCTTAGGGTCCGCGAAATAGCGCTGCAGACGAGGGGTGATAGGAAAGTACCATACCACTTTTCGAGGTGCTTTCTTCCCTTTCTTGTATCGACTCACGCCGCACACCGGACATGTGGTTTTCTCCGCGTCCTCGCCCCGATAAATGATGCAATCGTTGATGCATACGTGATATCTAACGTGCGGTAGATCGAGAGGACAGACGATTTTCTTGGCATCCTCGATACTAGTTGGACATGTGTTCCCCTCCGGGAGACGATCGTGCCAGAATGCCATCATATCGTCGAAGCTTGCGTCGCTCAATTTGTGCTTTGCCTTCATCTCCATAGCCTTGAGTGTTACATTCAACCGGGTATCATCAGGCCTGCATCCTTCATACAATGGAGTAACCGCGTCTTTCTCAAGTTGCGCAAGCTTGGCTTTCTCTCTAGCGGCAGCCCTGGCGTTACTCGTCTGCTTGAGAAGCAGCTCTTGCACATAAGGGTCCCGCACCCAGCCTGACGTTGTTCCATCGTCGTCTGCTCCTCCGGCATCTAGATCATCATCATCCCGGTCTGCTTCCGTACCTTCACCATCTCCAGGAGCCTCTTCATCATCTCGCCCGTTCTCGCCGTGATGATGATCACCGTCTCCATCATCTACGCCATCGCTTATCCAACGAGTGTATCCATCCATGAAACCATGGCGGAGCAGGTGCGCCTGCAGATTCCCGGAATCTGGGTCGATCACCCAGTTGAGTTTGCATCTTCTGCACGGACATCTTATATCTGTCTTGTTATTTCGTATCATGTCGGCCGTCGCACATTTCAAAAATCTAGCCACAATGCCTTCGCTCATTATGCGGACCATTTTTGCCTGCACGATGTACACGGTACAATTTTGAAGTCTATTAGAACCACATAATGAATGCATGCATGCAATGGTCGATAGAAAATTTCGGCATGACCTATCCTAAAATTAGGACCTTTGCGAAATGCCAAAGTCTTGCCAAAATGGAAACGAATCAACATTTTGGCAAAACAAATGGCAACTTGTTCACATACAAACACAAGAGAGAGAGAGACCGATCCATACACACATGAACATATCATTATCCTCTCCATACACACATGCATGAGCATCATCGATACTCTCCATATACACACACATATGACCATCGATCCTAGCTCTCCACACATACACACATCATGACATGAGCATCGATCATCTACATACATATGAGCACATGCATCATCCATATACACATGAACACATCCTTACATGGACAACTTACCGAGATGAGAGACCGATCGCGAGAAAGATGGAAAGGAGAGGTGCGCGCGTCGACCGGAGACGGATAGATGAGAGACCGGAGACCTCCTCTATTACTTATGTAACATCCAAAGCAAGTTTTACATGCTAAAAATGGTGAATGTGTGGAGAAATTGAGGTGGGAAGGAGAAGATCCCGACTAGATCTAAGGAGGAAGAAGAAGGGCAAAGTGAAGTGTGGGGTGGTGGATGTGGTCACACATGTGCACATAAAGTGCTGTCCTAAAAAAATCGACACATCCGTGGCGCACACGGCCACAGTGCGCCACAGGGAGTACAAACTTCTGTGGCGCACTAGGCAGAGTGCGCCACAGATGCTCCTAGTCCCTGTGGCGCACTAGGCGGAGTGCGCCACAGAAGTTTGTGGCCGTTTCAGAGCAGAGGTGGGCATGCGCTCAGTCGTAGCGCACCATGCACACGTGCGCCACAGATGACCCTAACAACCGTGGCGCACATGGCTGTAGTGCGCTACAGAAGTTTGGCGTGTGGCCAACAGGGCCCTGGCCCACACATATCTGTGGCGCACTAGGGTCATGTGCGCCACGGATGTTCTAGTTATTAGTAGGGCACTGCCCACAGGTGAGCCACGCCTGTTTTAGCCGTGGGGCACTTCAACCATGTGAGCCACGGATGTGCTGATTACCTATAGCCGTTTTCCTAGTAGTGTAGTGGTCAAGATTGGTTTAGCACTAGCATCTATCAATGAGGGTGTCACTATTGAGGGGTGCTAATCAAGTGTATCTACCCACATGAAGTTCCAAGCTCTTGATGACACCTTTCCTAATCTTCCACTAATCACCAATTAATTAACTACTTGAACAACTTTGCAAAAAGGGTAAAAGGTAAAGCTTGCCGGTAAAAACTCGGGATTGGTATAATCAAAGTGGTATCACAATTGCTTGAAAGTGAGGATTTTATAGAATAGCTTGCATAATGTAGCTTGCCTTGATTTCATAGAATAGCTTGCATAATTATCTCTTGAGGATTGTCGAAGTTCTCTTCCTATTCTTCATAGAATTCT
Source organism: Avena atlantica (assembly GCA_910589765.1). Lineage (NCBI taxonomy): Eukaryota > Viridiplantae > Streptophyta > Magnoliopsida > Poales > Poaceae > Avena > Avena atlantica. The sequence continues at coordinate 118,154,896 of OU342735.1, read as the reverse complement.
TCCTCCTTGTAGCCCGGATTGAACTAGCGTCTATAAAAAAATACGAGGTACACAATCACCAAACAATACTTAAGTACTTCTAATCACACTCAAGGAGTCACTCTGGATGATCTAGCATCATCCCTATCATTACAAGAAAATGGTGACAAGGTTTTATTTATCTTATTTTAGATAAGTAATTTCTACTCATTGAAAAGTTACTTAAGATTTAATATTCTCCTATTCAAATATGGGATCATATTGACACATGTCATCACCACATATTTGAATACTTGGGAATGTGATTTAAAGTGGTTGGCCTAAATTGCAAAGTTTAGCAATGCTATTTAATAATATTTAAGTGACTGGAAATGACTATAAAGCCACTCTTTAATTTTTGGTCCATGACTACTGTATGCAAAATTATATATTTTTACATATTTAGATAGATCATGGCTAATGTGATTTTTGAGAGTTGGAATCAACTCAAAATCACTTATGGTTGATTTTAGAAAAATGTTTGAAGTGATAAAAGCTACTGTCTTGTTATTTGTACTGAGGAAGACCTATAATTTCAAACTGTTTGAATCCAACGGGAGTGATTAGAGATTTTCATCTACTTCTAAACAAAACTGAAGTCATTCAATTTGGTTCAGTAAATCTTCCTGAATTGATTTTCAAAGTTACCTACAGTATGGGATTTTCAAATAAAAGGAAAATCTAAGTTTGAATCTATGGGCTACGCGCGGGAATGGTAACGGGCTGGCCCAACTACGCGACGCGCGCACGGCGGGCTGCACCGGGGTTGGTCGCACGTGTCAGCGGCTAACCAAACGTGAAGCGGTATCTTATGATCTGGGCCGCACGATTAGAGCGCGATCGACGGCTGGGCGTCGTCGTCTCCGTCTCACGGTGCACGCGAGACAGAATCCTAGCGCTACGGCGGGGGTCATTGGGGGATTACCAGGGCTCCAGCTAGGTCCAGCGAGGTGGGCGAACGAACAAGTCGTTGACGGTGGTTCGACTGGTGGTCGCAGCAGCTCCTGGGGTGGCTCCTAGCGTCGGCTACCTTCCTCCTTTGCCGTGGCGGACTCCGGTGAAATTCTGGTGACTTGGTGCTCGCCTTGCTCCAGAGATGGGTCAGAGAGGTTGCTAGGTGAGAGAGGATAGGTATGGTGTGCGTTTTGAGGCCGAGAGGGCTCTATTTATACTACAGCGAAGGGGGCACGGCGGCATGGCTCGGGTTCGTCGGCGATGGCATGGCCAAGGGTGTAGGTCGACGCGGTGTTTAGGGCGGTCGTCATGCGCAGAGTGGCACGGCGAGGCATAGTCTCTATTGTTCTAGAACATTCGTTCTTTGCGGAGGTACCGTCGGCAATCGTCAAGGCGTACGGTGGTCACGGTGAGCGAGGGGTCAAATGATCATGTCTAGGCGGTTGCTGGAGTCACGGCAAACTTATTAGCGTAAGGAGAGAGCGAGGCGCGGCGTGTGCGGGCTAGATTGCTCGGCGCTCTGGCGCGGCGACCGTCATGGTCTGGTGTTAAATGGGCGTGGCTACGCTGGGGTCTCCATGGGCGGTCGTTGGTCGAGGCATGCACAGGCAGGGGCGGTGAGTTCAAGGCTACCTCCTAGACATCATGGGCGAGGGCGGCGCGGTCTGTGGCAGTGTGTCCGCGTCGGGGTGGCAAAGGTGAACTCGGGTACGGTCAGCACTAGTCCATTGGTCGATTGAGAGGGGCTCCTTCGCACGGGCTGGTACTAAGTGAGTTAAGGGCACGTTGTGGCAGCTCGGTGAGGTCACAAGGATGATCAAAGGATTAATCAAAACTGTGTATAGTTGTCGAGGTTGTATTGTAATCACCAGGTGTATGATCAAATGGCCGATAGAACTCAACATTCATATTTTCAAATAATTTTTGGTGAGTGGTCTAGTCCTAAGCTTGGTAGTCTATAGGTGCAAGGATTTGCTAAGTGGTGATGGTTTTAGTGGTTTTCCAAAATGACTATCTTTATACATAAGATAGGTTCAATTTTGAATTGCCTCTCAAATGGGTTTGGATTTGTTTCTGCAAGGTTGGAAAGATCCATTATGTTTAGTGTCACTAGGTATAGCAAGGGGAGAAAATAAATGGAAGTGTTTCAGTTTGATATCACTTGCTAGAGATGCTCAAAGTGAGCTAAGTATTAACTTTTGCAAAAATGACCATTAGGTCATATGCTTCATATTTTAACTTTCTTTTGTTTTGATCTGGTTTGGAAATGACTTAGATTATATGGTTTTGATATTTAAACCATTTCTCATCATTTACAACAATCAAACATGGCATTGCAAACATTCACACTCTTTCATGACACATAAGCATTAAGATAGGGTTTAATTAATAAAAGCTTTTGTTAACCCTAATTTTGGTTGATTAGAAATTGATATCCTCATTAATATTTTTGAGATGTTACAAACCTTCCCTCCTTAAACAGAATCTCGTCCCAAGATTCAGGAAAAACTAGGAACTAAAGAGACTGGGAAACTCAGTCCTCATGTAATCTTCGTGTTCCCAAGTGGCTTCTTCTTCAGTATGGTTGCTCCACTGGATCTTGAGAAACTTGATAATCCTGGTCCGGGTAGTTCGGAAAGCTTCTTCCAAAATATGAATGGGTACTTCACGATAGGTTAAATCCGAGTTGATCTCTATGTCTTTGTGATTGATGTTCTTGAAAAATTATGTCTTCTCTGGAACTTCTAAACATTTCAAAAGTAACGAGATATGAAACACATCATGCACGGCTGACATCTCTTCCGGTAGTTCAATCTAATACGATACTTCCCCTCAGTGACTTAGAATCTTGAAGGGTCCAATGTATCTGGGTGCAAGCTTTCCTTTGAGTTGGAAACGCTGCATTCCTTTCAAAGGTGAGACTTTGAGATACACAAAATCTTCGATATTGAAGGATAGATATCGACGTCTCTTGCCGGCATAACTCTTTTGTCTCTATTGAGCGGTCTTGAGGTGCTCACGGATTTTGTGAACCTTCTCTTCGGCTTCTCGTAGGATGTCCGGACCGAAGATCTGACTCTCTCCTACTTGCCACAAATTCAGGGGGTAGAACACTTCCTTACATACAAAAAATCAAATGGGGCCATATTCAAACTGGCTTGATAATTGTTGTTGTATGATAATTCTGCGAAAGGCAGGCAGTCTTCCCATTTAGATCCATATTCCAATACACAAGCTCTCAAAATATCCTTGACTATCTGGTTTACTCTCTCTGTTTGTCCGTCGGTCTGCGGGTGATAAGTTGTGCTGAACTTCAGTTTGGTTCCTAAACCTTCTTGGACTTTCTTATAAAACCTTGAGGTAAAATGGGTTCCTCGGTCCGATACGATGGTTTTGGGGTTCCGTGCAGACTGACTATTCTAGCAATGTACAACTCTGCTAGCTTCGAGCTTTGATAAGTGGTTTTGACTGGTATGAAATGAGCTACTTTGGAAAGTCTATCCACTATGACCCAAATATAATCATTTCCTCTACTAGATGTAGGCAAACCCGTGATGAAATCCATTCCAACTGAATCCAATTTCCATTCTAGGATTTGCAAAGGTTGCAAAAGTCCGGAAGGTCGCTAGTGTTCTGCTTTGACTCGCTGACAAATATCACACTTGGAGATGTATCTTCCAACTTCTCTCTTCATTTTGTGCCACCAAATTTGCTCCTTCAAATCCTGATACATCTCCGTTCCTCCCGGATGAATAGAATAAAGAGTATCATTGGCTTCTTGCAAAATGACTTGTTTCAACTCTGAATCTGCTGGCACACAGATTCGTCCTTTATACCACAGAACTCCTTCTTCATCTTCCATGAATCCGGGTACCTTCCCTATATCGATATGACGCTTAATTTCATCGATACTAGCATTTCCTTTCTGAGATTCCTTTATCTGATCTATCAAGGTGGGTTGAAGTTCAATACTGGCTAGGAATCCTTCGCTAACTATCTCCATTATGAAATCCTCCAACTCCTTATGCAAACTTGGTTGCTCTTTCATAATCCTGGTGTTTAACCTATACGGAAGTCTACTAAGATCATTCGCTGCCACATTGGCCTTGCCGAGGTGGTAGTGAATGTCAAGTTCATAATCCTTGATTAACTCTATCCATCTCCTTAGTCTCATATTTAGCTCCTTCTGGGTGAAAATATACTTCAAACTCTTGTGATCTGAATAAATCTCACAGCGATTTCCCATGAAATAATTATGCCATGTCTTCAAATCTAAAACTACCGCTTCCAATTCTAAGTCATGGGTTGGGTAATTCTGCTCATGCTGCTTCAGTTGGTGGGATAGATAGGATATTACTTTGCCTTCTTGCATCAACACACATCCGAGACCAATCTTGGATGCATCACAATATATATCAAAGGGTTTTGTGATATCCGGCATAATCAAGATTGGGGCTAAAATCAATCTCTTCTTGAGCTCTTGAAAACTCGCTTCACATTTGTCCATCCATTCAAACTTCTTGTATTTCTTCAATAGCTGAGTCATCGGCCTGGCGATGCTTGAAAATCCTTCAACAAACTTGCAGTAATATCCCGCTAATGCAAGAAATTCACGAACTTCGGTTTGTGTGGTTGGGGCTCTCCATTCTTCAACATCCTTAATCTTGGCAGGTTTAACAGCAACTCCTCCGGCTGACAAGATATGTCCTAGGAATCCTACTTCCTTTAACCAGAATTCACATTTGCTGAACTTAGCACACAACGGATGCTCTCTAAGGGTTCCAAGGATGGTCCTTAGGTGTTGTTCATGTTCTTCTTCCGACTTGGAATAGATCAGGATGTCATCGATGAAAACAACGACAAACTTATCCAAGAAGTTCATAAAAATATTATTCATGAGGTTCATGAAATAAGTGGGGGAATTGGTTAATCCAAAAGACATGACCTTATACTCATACAATCTAAATCGGTTAGTGAAGGAAGTATTTGGGATATCCATTGCGCGAATTTTTAGTTGATGATAACCAATTCTAAGATCAATCTTAGAGAACACTCTGGCACCGATCAACTGGTCAAACAAATCTTCTATCTTCGGCAGTGGGTACTTGTTCTTGATGGTGACGTCGTTCAAATTTCGGTAATCGGTACATAAACGGGTGGAACCATCTTTCTTATCCACAAAAAAATAGGTGATCTCCATGGAGCTGCACTTGGTTGTATCAGATCTTTGATATCCCGATCTGGGGGCATACCGGGTAATTCATCTGGGAACACATCGGGGTATTCATAGACTACTCTGACATGGTCTAGGGTTGATTGGGCTAAACTCTTGTTGCACTTGAATTGACGGGGCAGTGTCTCAGACACATGCTCAACTGATACTCCGGTGCTACTGGTCATGGTTATGGCTTTCTTGGCATAGTCTATTAATCCTTGATGTTTTGACATCCAATCCATTCCTAGTACTACTTCCAAACCTTTTTTTCAGAGTACTATTAGATTGGCATAGAAATCTTCCATGAATTCTGATAGGTATGGCCTTGAAAAAATTTCTAGATTTGGTGGTTGACCTAGGTATTTGAACTATCATAACATGCTTCAAATTTGTTGGTTGAATCTTACAAGTGCATGCAAATTCTTATGTAACAAATGAGTGCTCCGGCTAGGTCCGTCGAGGTGGGCGAATTAACGAGTCGACGATGGCGGTTCGACTGGTGGTCACGGTAGCTCCTGGGGTGGATTCTAGCGTTGGCTCCTTTCCTCCTCTGCAGCGGCGGACTCCGGTGAAATTTCGGTGACTTGGTGCTCGCCTTGATCCAGGGATGGGTCAGAGAGGTTGCTAGGTGAGAGAGGAGTGGTATGGTGTGTGTTTTGAGGCTGGGGGAGGGCTCTATATATACTGTGGCAAAGGGGGCACGACGACATGGCTCGGGCTCGTTGGCGATGTAGTTACAGTGGGCTATCGGCATGGCCAAGGGTGTAGGTTGACGCGGTGCTTCAGGGCGGTCGTCATGCGCACAGTGGCATGGTGATATGTCGGAAACGTATCTATAATTTTTTATGCTCCATGCTTGTTTAGTATCTGCTTTGCTTTGATTTGTCTACACTTTGAGGTGTTTTTATATCTTTTCTAGAACTAACCTATTAACAAATTGCCACAGTGCATGTTGCCTGTTTTCTTCTGTTTTTGGTTCCAGAAAGGCAGAAAATCAATATTCTCGGAATTGGACGGGACAAAAGCCGAACTCAATAACTTTCCTTGGGGAACAAGAAGTCTAGAGGGGAGACAGAGAAGCGGGCCAGGGTGGCCACACCCCCCTAGGCAGGGCCAGGGGTGGGCCCGCGCCTAGGCAGGGTGTGGGGCCCCTGGTCGCCTCCTCGGCCTCCCCCTTCACTTATAAGAAGCCCTCGATGCAGAAACCCTAGGTACCCGATAAATATTCCACGAAACCTTCTATAGCCGATGTCACTGTCATCCCTAGATTGGGGGGATCTGAAGTTCTTCCCATCACCCTACCGGAGGAGAGATCATCCCGGAGGCCTTCTCTCTGATATGATGCGTGAGTAGTTCCACCTTGGACAATGGGTCCATGTAGTAGCTAGATGGTTGTATCTCCTCCTTGTGCTTTCATGTATAGATCTTGTGAGCTTCGTTCATGATCAAGATCTAATCTATTTGTAATCATGCATGTTGTGTTTGCGGGGATCCAATGGATATTGAGATTACTATGTCAGATTGATTAATGGTTTTGTCTTTATGATACTATCATGTCTGTGTTGTTTGTGATCTTGCATGCTCTCTGTTGTTAGTAGCTATCTTGTCCGAGTAGTTGCTAGTGACTCCAAGAGGGGGTATTTATGCTCGATAGTGGGTTCATGCCTCTAGTTTCCAAGGGAAGTGACAGAAATCTCTTCGGTTGTAGATTTTCTATTGCCACTAGGGAGAAAACAACGGCCTCTCGTTCATGGAACATGTGGATTGTTTACCTTGCACACTTTTCTTAAAGAAGTTGTCTGTTGCTTGCAACTTAATACTGGAGGGGGTTCGGATGATAACCTGAAGGTGGACTTCTAGTCATAGATGTAGTTGGATGGCGGTCTATGTCTATTGTTGTATTGCCCAATCGAATCTCATAGGATCTTTTTGTCTGATATTGCATTGTTATGCCTTGCTCAGTTCCTATCAATTGCCCTGCTGTAATTTGTTTACCCTTCATGCCATGTTGTTTATCTAAGGAGAGCACCTCTAGTGAACTATGGACCCGGTCCAATCTTTAGCATTGATACATCTTCCACTCTTACTTGTTTACTTGTTGCAAACCATTACCTTCCACACCATACGTTTAATCCTTTGTTACAGCAAACCGGTGAGCTTGACAACCTCACTGTTCTTTGGGGCAAAGTCTTGAGTTTTGTGTTGTTCAGATCTCCACGTTGCTTGCAACACCTGTGTGATGTTTCCTTCCTGCTACTGGTTCGATAACCTCGGTTTCTTACTGAAGTAAAACTTGTTGCTGTGCTGCTTCACACCTTGCTCTTGGAGTTCCCAACAGACTCCACATCAAGCACCAAGTTCTATAGTGCCACCAAGGAGTCATCAACAAGTTTTCTGGTGTCGTTGTCGGGGACTTAAAGAAGAATAAGATCCCACGACAACAGCCAGCCATCAAGTTTTCTAGCGCCGTTGCCGGGGAGGCTAAGGACGTCTTCACTAGTGGAGTCCTTCACTTCCTTTCTATTTACTTTGTTTTTAGTTTGCTTTGTTTCTTTTTCTTGGTTTTGTTTGCCTATTTTCAAAAAACCCAAAAATATTAGTCTAGTTTGGTTTGCTTTCTTTATTCAAAAACACACAAAAATTAGTTCCTGCTCTAGCTGCTACTGATGTTTTTGGCTTGCCCACCTTTGCCAAAATGAACTCTGCTGAGAATACCAAGTTGTGTGACTTCACTAGCACCAACAACAATGATTTCCTTAGCACACCTATTGTTCCACCTGCTCCTGATGCTACCTTTTATGAAATTAAGCCTGCTTTGTTGAATCTTGTGATGAGGGAGCAATTTTCTGGTGCTAGTTCTGATGATCCAGCTGCCCATCTCAATAGCTTTGTTGAACTTTGTGAGATGCAAAAGTATAAGGATGTAAATGGAGATATTATTAAGCTCAAGCTTTTGCCTTTCTCCTTGAGAGGAAAAGCTAAAGAATGGTTGCTATCTTTGCCTAAAAATAGTATTGATTCTTGGACTAAGTGCAAAGATGCTTTTATTGGAAAATACTATCCTCCTGCTAAGATTATATCTATGATAAGAGACATTATGAAATTTAAACAACTTGATAATGAACATGTTGCTCAATCTTGGGAAAGAATGAAATCTTTGGTTAAGAATTGCCCCACTCATGGACTTACTGCTTGGATGATTATCCAGACTTTTTATGCAGGTTTGAACTTCTCCTCAAGAAACCTGTTGGATTCAGCTGCTAGAGGTAAATTTATGAGCATCACTTTGGGTGTTGCAACTAGGCTCCTTGATAATATGATGGATAACTACTCTGAATGGCACACTGAGAGAGCCCCACATGGTAAGAAGGTAAATTCTGTTGAGGAAACTTTCTCTTTAAGTGAAAAGATTGATGTTATTATGGCTATGCTTGTTAATGGGAAAGCTCCTCTAATCCTAATAGTGTTCCCTTAGCCTCTTTCGTTGCTCAAGATGAGCAAGTTGATGTGAACTTCATTAGAAACAACAATTTTGGCAACAATACTTATGGTAATTATAGGCCTTACCCTCCTAGTGGAAATGCTTATCAGGGTAGATCTGGAATGCCTAGTGAAGAGAGGATTCTAGAAGTTGAGAGATCCACTAAAAAATTTATGCAAATGCAATATGAGAAAAACAAGATTTTCACTAAAACTATGGAGGAACAATCTACTATCTTCAAAACTATTAGTCATCAACTTGAGAATCTGAATAGAGAAATTCCTAGTTTACAGTTAAAAAATTTGAGTGCTGAGAAAAATAGATCCTCTTTGTCTGAAGCTCAGTCTTCCTTGATCAATAAAATGGCTGATAAACCTGAAACTATGAAAAGTACCTTTGTTTCTACTCATGCCATACAAGTTACTATTGATGAAAATGTTAGGCTGTTAGCCCAACTTCATGCTAAGTGGGAAAGGGAAGCTAAAATTGATAGAAACAATAGTGTGTGCACTATCACCACTAAACCACAAGTAGTCCCTATTCCTCCTCCTAGTATGCCTAAGACTATTGAGCCTACTACTAGTGATGCTAAGTTTGATTTTGATATTGATGGTTGCAATATTTCTGAAGTGATTATGTTCCTACAAAAGCTTGCTAGAAGTCCTGATGCTAGTGATATGCATGTTGCTTTCACCAAACACATTACAGATGCTCTTGTTAAGATTAAGGAAGAGAAGCTAAAACACAAAGCTTCTATTCCTAGGAAAGTAGAAGATAGTTGGGAACCCATTATTAATATACAAGTGAATGACTTTGATCTCAAAGCTTCATGTGATCTTGGTTCTAGTGTCTCTATTATGCCTAGGAAGATTTATGAAATGCTTGATCTGCCACCTTTGGAAGATTGTTATTTGGATGTCCCACTTAATGATAATGCTAAGAAGAAACTCATGGGAGTGTTAATGATGTTCTCATTATTGTTAACAATGCTTATGTACATGTGGATTTCTATGTTTTGGATGTTGAATACAATGCTTCTTGTCCTATTACTTTGGGAAGACCTTTTCTTAGAACTATTGGGGCCATCATTGATATGAAAGAAGGCACCATTAAATATTATTTTCCATACAAAAAAGGTATTGAACACTTCCCCATGAGGAGAGAGAAGTTGTTTTTTCTCCTCCTTTGAAAGCAAGGTTTGATGTTAATGCTTCCTCATCTGAAAATACTTGATTCTTCTTGCTTCTTGTGCCTAACTTAAAGGCGTTAAAAAAGTACTTGTTGGGAGATAACACAAGAGTTTCCTTGAGTCTTGGAAGTTATTACTTCATTAATGACCTCTCCTTATCCTTTTTTTTTCTTTTTGTGCCAAGAATGACCTCTAATGAGAGGGAAGTAAGAGTTGGAGAGTTGTTGTCCCGAAACAGATTTCTATCCTCCACCAAAAAATTTAGTGAGGAGTCTCTGTAACTCGGATTGAGCTGAAAATTTACGGATAAATCCTCCAGTATGTTAGATAACTTTCATTATTTCAATACTTTTTGATTTGAGCAACAGAAGATGTTCGAAAAAATCGGTTTCTACCTGGTGGTCTGTTTTGACAGATTTCTGCCATTATTTGCATTTGCTTCTTATTGATTCCTTTTTGAGTTCTCTTTTTGGGAATTGAGCTTTTTGAAGGAGTTACTACTGTATCTTGTGTTTTTAGTGAAAAGTCTTGCTGTTCCAAAGCTTTCCCTAAAGGTATATTATCTTTTGAATACACTAATTTTGCTAATGAAGATTGTGTGAAGTTTTGTATGAAGGAAAAATTTCAGGTGTAGAGAGAGAATGATGCAATGAGATGAAGAATGGACAAAAGCTCAAGCTTGGAGATGCCACAATGGTGTCACCCCAATAAATATCCAAGAAGTACAAGCGTCAAACCTTAGGGATGCCCAATGTATCCCCTTCTTCATCAATAAAAAGCTCAGGTCTTTTAGACACTTCGTTTTTATTGTTTCATGCACAGTTGTGTTGTTCTTGAAGCATCTTAGTTTTCATTTGCTTTGCTTAGGTTTTTTAGTTTTCTTGAATAAAGTAGTTTGGACCCCCATTCTCGCTGTGTTGTTTTGCAAATCAGTTTCTTGGTGTTGGAAAGGAGTAGTAAGTTCTTGCTTGTAAGTGCAAGAGGAGCTTGCATTAACTGTGACTTAGACTTTAGCATGACATACTAGGTGTTGTTTTAACCTTATGCTTAGTGATTATTTCTGTAACATGTCTAGTTCCAAACAATTGGGATTGCTTAGTGTGCCTTGAAGAAATTATGCGTTGTTTTAGCATGCAAAAGCATAGTATTGTGGTATTCTCCTTTGATGCTTTGCTTGGGTTGACTTGGCACATGCTCACACCATGTTATGACTATGAAAAGTCACCATAGCCTCTATGATCATTTATTACTTGACTTGTAGTATCACTCTATGCTTTGATTAGTAATTCTTTGTTGCTCTGCATGATTATGGCCATTATGCTCTCTTAGTTGGTTGCTCCCAGTCTTTTGCTAGCCTCCACTTGTATGAGTAATATCTACTCATGCTTCCAACTCGCAAGAAACCATTTTTTTCCAAAGTGTCCACTATAAAATCCTATGCTTGGTGTGTTACACCATTCCAAGTATATTCTTGTTTCCAGCTATCTTCCAATTAAAAATTATTTTGTTATGTGAAAACTTAGTGATTAAAGCCCTCAAGAACTTGATGGCACACTTTATATTCTTTGCCCCTACTAAACTTGAACCATTGTGTCATCTATGTTGTATATGCTTGCACTTATACGTTGGAATTAGCAGAATCGTGCTGTCACGGGGAACGTTTTCAACATTGCACTTGTACTTTGTACTCAGTTGATATCATGCTCTTTTGTCTATGGATGTCACTGGTGTGAAATAAAGAGGGAACTTGTAAGTCCATGGAGTTTGTATTTTGTGTTAGAGAAACGCCTGGGCCGCTAGCCTAAGCCATGCCTAATCATGGTGGAAACTTGCAGCATCACCATAGTGAGCTATCTATGAAGCATCCTCAATAAAAAGCTATGCACATAGTAAATAAAAAGATCGCTCAGATGCTCATTGTCTGCTTTCCTTGTCATTTTGGTTACGGGATAGCTCATGTACCATGTGCAAGGGGTACCCCGTTGGCGGTTCTCTATGATATGCAAATACTTACAATGACAAGAACTTACAGGTGACTGAATTTGAGTAGCATGAGGTGTGGCCCTCGTATTCAAGGGACTTGAGATTGCCAACTTATACTTCATCAATCATATACTCCATATTTGTTCACTTTAACCTTAATCACTTCAAGATTCTTATGATAGGGGCAATGAGGGCTGAAAGCTAACAAGTACCATAATTTTTGGAAGCTCTTTTTGAAACTTGAAATCCCTGCTTCCTTTATAAAAGGTCTTTCTTCCACCATTATTTGAGTCTCCACCTTCTACCTTTAGGCACCATTAAGAGAGCATAGTTGTCATTCTGTGTGCAGTGTCCCAAAGCTTATTGATTGATGCATATTGTGATATTACTTATTCTTGTGCTACTTGTTTCTAGTCACCCTTGTGAACTTTGAAGGTGTCCTATGCATCGATTTGCTACTCTATGAGGGACAAGCTGATTTCCACTATGCTATGTTTTCTGTATGTGAAACAAACAAACGTTTTTCAATGCATGTTATTCATGATCTTTGTTTGTAGCCTTTCATGTTGCATGCATAGTTACTATGTCCTATTGTTAGAACTCCATCTTTCATGCACATGTTTTGAGTTCTTTGATGCCAGCTTTCAATGCTTGCAAATGGTTTGATCTTGGTTTTGATGGTGCATGTCATCTCAAAAATTATTCTTTTTATCACTTACCTACTCGAGGACGAGCATGAGTTAAGCTTGGGGATGCTTGATACATCGAAAACGTATCTATAATTTTTGATGCTCCATGCTTGTTTAGTATCTACTTTGCTTTGTCTACACTTTGAGGTGTTTTTATATCTTTTCTGGAACTAATCTATTAATATGTTGTCACAGTGCTTGTTGCCTGTTTTCTTCTGTTTTTGGTTCCAGAAAGGCAGAAAATCAATATTCTCGGAATTGGACGGGACAAAAGCCAAAGTCAATAACTTTCCGTGGGGAACAAGAAGTCCAGAGGGGAGACGGAGAAGCTCCCATGGTGAGCGCAGGGTCAAACGATCAAATGGCGTGTCTCTATCGTTCTAGAACATTCATGATCTGCGGCGGTACCGTCGGCAATTGTCCCGTACGGTGGTCACGGTGAGCGCGGGGTCAAACTATCATGTCTAGGAGGTTGCTGGAGTCACGGCGAACTTATTGGTGCAAGGAGAGAGCGAGGCGTGGAGTGTGCATGCTAGATTGCTCAGCGCTCTGACACGACGACCGGCATGGTCTAGTGTTAAATGGGCGTTGCTACGTTGGCGTCTCTGCGGGCGGTTGTTGGTCGAGGCGTGCACAGGTAGGGGTGGTGAGGTCAGGGATACCTCCTAGACATCATGGGCAAGGGCGGCGCGGTCTGTGGCTGTGTGTCCGCGTCAGGTGGCAAAGGTGAGCTCGGGTATGGTCGGCACTAGTCCATTGGTCGAGTGAGAGGGGATCTTTCGCACGGGCTGGTACTGAGTGAGTTAAGGGCACATCATGGGATCTCGGTGAGGTCACAAGGATGATCAAAGGATTGATCAAAATAGTGTATAGTTGTTGAGGTTGTATTATGATCACCAGGTGTTTGATCAAATGGCCGAAAGAACTCAACTTTCATATTTTAAAGTGATTTTTGGTGAGTGGTCTGGTCCTAAGCTTGGTATTCTCTGGGTGCAAGGATTTGCTAAGTGGTGATGGTTTTAGTGGTTTTCCAAAAATGACTATCTTGATACATAAGATAGATTCAATTTTGAATTGCCTCTCAAATGGGTTTGGATTTGTTTCTGCAAGGTTGAAAAGCTCCATTATGTTTAGTGTCAATAGGTCTAGCAAGGGGAGAAAATAAATGGAAGTGTTTCAGTTTGAGATCACTTGCTAGAGATGCTCAAAGTGAGTTAAGTGTTAACTTTTGCAAAAATGACCATTAGGTCATTTGCTTTATATTTTAACTTTCTTTTGTTTTGATATCGTTTGGAAATTACCTAGATGATATGGTTTTGATCTTTAAACCATTTCTCACCATTTACAACAATCAAACATGGCATTGCAAACATTCACACACTTTCATAACACATAAGAATTAAGATATGGTTTAATTAATAAAAGCTTTTGTTAACCCTAATTTTGGTTGATTAGAAATTGGTATCCTCATTAATATTTTTTGAGATGTTACATCATTATACCATAGAGATTGGATACATATTTTCCTAGTAGCTAAATTATATTGGATTCACTTAGATTAGATATAATTCAAAAATGGATTGGACGGTTAAGAATAAAGGTCTGATAGATGGATATTATACTCACACCTAGAAGGAAGAAGAATCAGATATAGCTAAATGATCTATTGGAGATTCCAAGTTCAATTTTTCTTAAGGGGGTTGGCCTCGAGAACACTTCCTAAACCTTGCTAGCCATTCCGAATCTCGGGACGAGATTCATCTTAAGGGGGTTAGTTTGTCACATCCCTAGATTTTATAAATTGGGATTAGAAAAGAATTTTGCATTTGCATGTCATTCATGAGCATTGCATTGCATATTTTCATCATAAAAAAATCCTTAAATAGAAATAAAGAACTAAAACCCTAAATAGTATATGCCACTTTGTTCCTAAAAGGAATTAAATTGGATTTATAAAAACCAACTATTGCTAAGGCAGTAATTATTGCTAAATATTAGCCTAGAATAATCTACTCGAATTTAGAAAAATTTAGAAACAAGTTTGAACTCATTTGGAGTTTATATATGAAAGTTATGAGAGAAACAAATAAATAGAAAATGAAAAAAAAAGAATAAAAAAACTAACGGGCCGTCCCACTACAGCCGACGGACCAGCCACGCGCACAGGAGAAGCCATCATTCCCGCGATTGCTTTAATTTGCGTGCAAAATCGGTCTTTTTCAAACCTATCTCTATTCAAACACTTATATCTTTTAATCTACAACTCCGAATCGACTTCCGTTTGTTTCTATTTGTTCCCTACTCCAAGATCTATCTCCTCATCGTCCTAAATCTCTATATAATCCCTCGGAGGCACAGCTATATCGGTTTTCTTTTTCGAAATCCCGAATCTACACATGCCCGAATCTTATTTCGTTTATTCACCCATCTAGACTTCATCGTTTGTCGTCCGAGAAAACATGAAAGTTGTAGATCTCGTCGAAATATTTTAGTCCTAACAAACCTCACCTCTTTTCATCAAGAACAGCCGAATAATTTCACACCGCAATATTTCAGATATGACTGTGTAAATCCAAGATGTACTCACGCTCGTTTCTTTAAATCCAAATTCCTTTGGTGAAAAAGTAGCTTTAATGATTCTCTAAAACCTTCATGTTGAAAGTTTTTTCAATTTGATCTACGGATTTGTCTCTCTAATACAGATTCATTTGTAATCTTTTCTAAGGCGAAATCGAGCCGATTTAGAGCCAACTTCTTTCCTAGCCACTTGATCTCATCCTGACGACCAAGATTAGATCGTCTCTATGAAGGGGTACGAGCCAACCGCATCTCACCACGTCATCTGCCAGATCAGCACCCATCCGCGTCAGCTCTGACCTAGCCAGTCAACGTTGACCCTCTCTTCCAAATAGAAAAAAAAGGAATTTAAAATTGCCGAAAATGCATTAAACTTGTAAAATTCATATTAAATCGTATACGTGTCCAAAAATTGCGTATAATATATCAAATTTAAGATAATTGCATGTAGTTTATTAATATCAGATTAGATCTAACTTTCACACTATACTTTTCTGGAAATAAATTAAATAGTTTTAATGGATTTTTAGAGTATTAAATCCATAATAAATTATTTATGGGTCATAAAAATAGGAGTAATATGTCTAAATAGAGCTACTCTAATGTAGATTAATATTATCATATTATACCTAATCTTTACAGTACATATTTACTGTAATATTTAATTAGTTTTAATGGCTTTATAAATCATTAAATTCATAGTAAATTATTTGCCAATCACAAAAATATAAATAATATACAGATGGAAATCTAGTTCCAGGTAGATCATCAATATGTAGTTGGTTCAGGCAAATACTGTAAGATTCTTCTGTAGATATTTAAACAAGTTAATACCCTTTTGGAGTAATAAATTCATAAGAAAATAAATAACATTCAGAAAATTGCAAGCAATATGTCCCTGGAATCAAAATCCCGTGAAGATTGTAGATTTGATTTTTTTTTATTTTTAGACAAGAGGAAGTATTTAAATGATATAAAACTCATTAAAGACTATTTAAATAATAAGAAAAGATATATAACGCCGATTAGGGTGAATCCAATTCCTAATGGTTCGTACTAATGCCCTCTATCCATTACACTTCTGATACAAATTAAATTTACAATAAGAATAGGAATTACAACAGAACTATTAAAACCCCTATATTGGCAACCAGGATTTAATAATAAATACCCTATTGCCTTAAAACACATCATGCATGCATCATGTGATCTAATAATGTTCAAAGAAATAAAATACAACCATCATGACTTATTAAATTTTCATGCATGCATTTGTGCATTTTTTATGATTGTATGGTTGTTTATGTTGTATGCAATTGTTTGATCGATAGATTGCGAGGAATGCAACGTGTGTGATTGCAACGAGTGCTTGAACGACTTAAGCTGCAACCAAGGCAAGTAGATGCTAATTTTTTCATGATTATTGTCCTACTATTTTTAATGCATTGTGGTGTATTTTGTAGATGCATTAATAGGAACTACTATCTCTATGCTATGTCCTATTATGTGGTAGGGATCTCTTGTAGTTGAGCCACCGTTGGTAGATGTGCTTAGTCGTACTATGATAGACGAGGGCTGGGTTACATCACTTGAAAGTTGTTTCTAAAGTATTGGTTTGCGAAAACTAAAAATAAGTTAATCAATGAACCTCCTGGGTGTGATGGGATTGACATTTTTTGGTGGTATCATTGCAGAAAGGCACCTAGGTATCAAGAGAAAATGATTGGCTTCTTTATTTTGTAGATTACGTGTATAACCATGTGCCAATAATAAAATGGGCGGTTGGTTGGACTTAGTAGGTTGTGGTAATTCGAACCCACGTAGCCAGAGATTTAGAATTTTGGTAGGTTGGTACGGTGCGTGTCGGGTTTGGGAGCTACTTCCCGAATGGTATCATCTTGGACTTCTCCCTATCATCACCCAATATGAGAGTGTTGGTACAAGCTGGGCTGGCCAAGTCACAAGGGTAAAGTGTACTAACCCCTACAGGGTGTATAAACTAATCGATTAGCCGTGTCCCCGGTTATGGACATCTGAGTTGCTTGATATTGAGTTCATGATATGTTTCTCGCTCATTCTAATTTCCTAATTGCTTTAATGTTGATTGGTTAACTTAATTGGGATCTTTTCAAAGAAAACCAAAAACTGATTATGAAAGTAGGACAAATGTATTTGAAAATTCAAGCTAGCCACAGCTCCACTTGCCAAATAAGCATGTATATGCTAGGTTTATTGTCTCCTTATTTAGCTCTACTTGCCATACATTCTATGTATTGACCCTTCGGGGATGCTAATTTTTATGTTGCAGGTTATTATTCTGATTCTGAGTGATCGAATATGTCGCGGTACTCCACTCAACATTTTTTCGCTTGTGGTCAATTGAAGATGGAGTCTATTATATACTTATGCTTCAGTTTGCTATTGAACTATTTGAGCTAGCCTGCGTGCTAAGCATTATTATAATAATTGCAAATTCTGGATCAATTCGTTATTTATGATGCACTCTTAAATTCTTTGGTATTCATCTGTACTGTGTGTGCTAGTGAACCGATCCAGGGATTAACACTATACACATGAACTCAGCCTTATCAGGCGAGGGTGTTACATCCATCTGTCGCTCGGTGGCACAATCTCCACCAGCTTGCCGCCAAGGCTACTAACGACCTGCTTCAGGGACTCTGGTTCCCAAGCATGCAAAGGGAGACCATCAAAACTGAGTTTAGAGAAGAAACGAAGCTGCCCCAAACGATCGTCTCACCCACAGGCATGATGCCAATGCATGAAGCTCATTTTATCCCCACAGCACTCGAAAGAACTGGAAGAATGCAGAACACGCTCGCTGTCTGAGCTATCTGCGAACTGGACGAAGAAATCGAATGGAGGCACGCATATCTCAATATTGACCACTTTTCGTTTGATCCCAAAACGAGACCTGAAAGTGGACAGCAAGTCTGCCGGCGACACAGCGGGACGCGTGCCCAGCACGGTGGCCATGAGAGTGTTGTCGTCGAACTCCTCTGCCAGGGCTACCATGCCTGGGGTGCGCGACAGCACGCAACATCCTGAGGCTGGTCGCCCGTCTGGATTGCCCGGTCGGATGTGCTCCGCCGTGCAAGAAGGTCTAGGCAGTGGTGAGAGGCTAGGCTGGGGATGCGAAGACGTCTACTAGGAAAAACAAGGAGAGGGAGACAGCGACGAGCTTCGATTAAGGGCGCGGGAGGTTGATCGGACATGGCGGGTAGCAAGGAGAGAAATGGCGAGCTCCGATCCGGAGACCAGTAGCCGGAGCTAAGCAAGGTAATGGAGAGTGGAATAATATGGGATAAGAGTAGAGCAGAGAAAAAGATCCAGTCCTCACAGGGGTAAACCAGTCCACGACCACAAAGGATAACGGGAAATACTGACAGGGCGGGACAAGAAGATTTGACCTAACGGTGGGATTTGAGTTCAACCGTTTTTTAACTGGTTCAAACGATCGTTTGGCCATTAGATTTGTATTTACCTCTATTTGGCCCCTTTCGACAATTGGCGAAGCTACTACAGCCACTCCGTTAGATAAAACACAACTCGGATGTCAACACCCGGATTTTTAATCCCAGATTCCTGTTATGCCATACATCACAATCCCAGGATTACCATTTTTGCGAGACATAACAGATTGGATATCACAGTACATCACCCATTACAAACCATACATAAGGTCTTACAACAAATAAAGGATCTCATGATCCAGTCTTAGTACAATCAATCAGCGGAATAATATAATAACAGTAGCATGGGCGATTGAAAGGGCATGTATGCCCCCATGTGTGGTTTGGGTAATTAATGACAATCTCTATGGACTAATGTGTAAATTGAGTTTCACTTGTAGGTTTGTCCATTGGCATCGCTTGGGCCATGTGTTGGTCTCAAGGTTGGAAGATGAAGAAATGTCCAAGGTCTTTGTGCCCATTGGAATCATGAAGAAAGAAGGAGCTTGAAGGTTGATCAAGACATGTGCAAAGAGTTGCATCAAGATGGATCAACCTCAACTAGGTACGAAGAAGGGCGAGCTCAAGATGCGCCATCTATAGAAGATCTCATGCTTGAAGCTTACCATCCTTGTGCTCATGGAATGATGAAGACAAGTTCAAAGAAGAGGTTTCCCCATGGAGTATGGGGGAGCAATTTGCAAGTCTTCATCTTCATCAAGCAAGAGCATCCAAGAAAGGTGTTCCCCCTATAGAAGAACAAGACAGTCTACACCAAGTTCAAGTGGGATGCTCAAGGCAAAGGTATGTTCTTGATAGGGCTTCTCTTTTGTCGGTCTCGTGTTGTTAGTTGGGAGACCGGGTTTAGGATAAATAACCGTTCTATCAAGAGGGGCTCTCAAGCGGGTGTCTCGTTTGCATCGTTCGGAGAGAGCTCAAACCTTTGCATTCATAGCATCATCTTTCTTGGTTTTTATTTGGTTCTTTTCCATGAGAGGATATAGAGCTTGTGGTCATCATCATAACAAGCTCTAGTTCATCATCTAAGGATTTCACTTGCATATCTTATTGCGGTTTTTGATCTTGCGAGTTTTCCGGCTCCACACCTTGGGGGATACTTCACATATATATTCATAGTATTTTATCCCAAGGTGATACCCAATATTTTGAATTTTGTTGGATTCTATTTGTCGTTATCTTTCCAACAAAATTGGTTTCATCCCATTTGGAGTTCGGATGCAAAAGTTATTGCGTTTCTGGAATTTCCCTGACCGGAAGTTCCGGCTTGCCATTGGAAGTTCCGCTAGGGCATTTTTGCCGCCGAAAGTTCTGGTGGAAGTTCCGGGCCTTCTTCCTCTCACGCTCAGTAACCTTTTGTTTTGTATGTGCTATTTGACGGAACTTCAGTCGGAATTTCCACCGGAAGTTACGCTCTCACCGGAAGTTTCGGCCAGTGACCGGAAGTTCCGCTCAGACCGAAAGTTCCGGTTGAATTTCCGGCTCTTGTTCCGCTCACATTCAGTAACCTTCTGTTTTCGTTATGTCTATTTGACGGAACTTCTGTCGGAACTTTCACCGGAATTTTTGCTCCCACCGGAAGTTCCGGTCAACCGGCGGAAGTTCCGACCAGGATTCGTTTTTTCAGTTTCTCGCTCCGCAGTTTTCGACAGTTGGTTGTGTGCCATTGGAACTTCTGGCCTCCCACCGGAAGTTCCGGCCAGGGATCGCGATTTCCCATAACAGGCAGATCTGGGAGCCCTTTAAAAGGGGCTCCTCTTCCCCTTAGTGGGATATAGCTTTTCTTCTTGGTTCTTGGCTTTCTCTCTCTCCTCCATTACCAACCTTGAAGAAGCTTCCCCTCTCCCTTTCCCTTCCTATGATTCTTGCATCTTTTTGAGGGATTTGAGAGAGGAGATCTAGATCTACAATCCCCCAAGCTAAATCCCTTCTTTGTGAAGGAATCATTGGGATCTAGATCTTGGAGAGTTCTATGTTCTCTTCGTGTGTTCTTCCTCCCTTATTCCCCCAATAGATTTTGTAGCTTTATTGGAATTTGGGAGAGAAGGACTTGCCCTTGCATTTGGTGCATAGGTTTGAGTTCTCCTAGGAGATTCGGCGAGTTCAAGCTTGTGAGCTTGTTTCTCTTGGGTTCCTTGGAACCCTAGACGGTTGTGTTGTTGGATTGTTGACCTTTTGTGGTATTGTTGACCTTTTGTGGTCTTGTAGCCTTTTGTGGCGTTGTTGGCCATTTGTGGCATTGTTGGCCTTTTGTGGCTTTGTTTTTGGGAGCCTCCAATTGAGTTGTGGAGTTAGCCTCAATCTTGTACGGGTTCGGTGACCGCCCTCAAGCGTCCCATAGTGGAGAAAGTGCCCGCCTTTTGTTGTGCGCACTTGGAAGAATAGGGTGAGCCCTTTGTGGCGTCGGTGATGTAACTACCTTGGTGAATTACGCTCCTAGTTACAAGCCTGGATGAGCGGAAATGGTTAGAATAGTATGGTGGGGCCCAAATGCCACTCACAGGTAGACCTTTCGGCCGTCCTAACCATTTCCAAACATCGGGACAAGAACGGGCGGCGTAATCGGAAGGCTAAGGGATCAACTACATACACAAATGAGTATGTATGCAAGCCACCATACAACAGTCCTCAGAGCCATTCCATCTAAAAGAAATAGAAATATTGCAACGCCATACGGCAAGATCCAAATGTCCTAGATAGATATAATAGTTTAGCATATCTCCTCATACATCAAACATCAGAGTATCAGGCGGAAGCGGAAAACAAGATCCGAGTACGGATAAGAAGCAAATCGGCATAAGATGCCCCATAAATAAACACATCCCGCCCACAGATCTCACGGATCCCCGTTCCCGGAATCTCTACACCGAATGATCGTTGCCCACATCGTCCGTCTCCTCCACCCAGTATCCATCTTGTGAGTGTACCTATTCATCTGAATCAAATAATTTATCGTGTGAGACCCTAGGGGTGCTCAGCAAGTCTTTATGCCTCTAAAGGGGACACAACCTGGGTGACGCAATTGCAGCAAAAGATAACACCTAACAATTCTATAGATACTCGCTAACCATCCGCCTAACCAAAGATAGACGGATGTCCGTGAATTAATAACAACAGTTATAACAGTAATATTAGCAGATCCATCCTCCTCCTCGCTTACCAACGAGGAAGCGGACGAACACCCCCCCCCCCATCCGTTGGCAGTTTTATTAACCATTCCATGGGTGTTGCACTATTTACTAGTCAGGTACTTAGTCAAATTAAAAGCGGTACTTTAGTTATACTTGTCTATGATCGAGAAACTGTGCTCCAAGTCGTCCATAACCGCGGACACGGCTTTCAGAAAGTTTTACCCTGCAGGGGTGCACAAATAGCAACACACACTCGATCAACCTCGGAAAAACCTAATCAAAACCCAACGAGGCATTCACGACAAAGCGATCACAGGATTCAGAAATATTTCAGGGGGCCACCCCATTAAGCTACCCGCGACGAAGTTGGCCGGCTCCGAGACGGACTCAAGGTTTGTGTGGACGGCTGTAAACGACTGGGAACCCGAAAGTGTGACTGGGCTTGTCGATACAGCGAAAACGTGTCACGATCCTAAACAATACAGGTGCTCCTCGCACAATCGTAAATAAAGCAGTAAAGCATGGCATAAGTACAGGATAGTAATAAAGCCCCACACTAATTGTGGCCCCAAGAAATAAGAATGAATCAAGCTCTGGATCAGGGGGGTCCCATAAGCCTCCCGGATGTGGATAGCGCGAATATTCAAGGAACAGGAATCAAGTACTCGGGGTCCTACGGGACACAAGTGAGCATGAAAAACCAAATAGCAGATATTGCTCACCAGTGCCACTTTCATTAGTTATCCCATTACTACTTAGGTTAAGTTGTATAGGTACCTCGTTATCCATCAGACACTCACATACCCTACACATGCTGTTCTACGACCCGCATGGCTCAAACAACTCCTATAGTAATGGCTCATGGGATGGAGGAACAAGCTTCGGTGGGGTTTAAAAGTAAAGGCTATGCAGTACTTGGGATTCAGTTTAATGCGATCGCGACTCAATGATGCAAGAATAAGATAGAGGCAATAGGTACTATATGTATGCAAGCATGTGGTAGTGCTTTCCTGGCAGCTCAGTTGAAGCGAGAGAAGGATCTGGGTAGTGCTCCTAGGTTTCTTGATATATCCCCTGCTCAGCGTCTATTCGAAGAAGAACCAAACAAACAAGGGCCAACATAAACAAAGTGCACAAGCATATGAATTAAGATGCGACAAGCAAACAATCATGCCATGATGAATGATGCACAATTTGCATGGCAATAATATAGCATGGCATGGGTGAGGTGTGGAATACAAGAATAAATCATTTTATTGAGTTTTGGTCACATTTTAACCTCATATAAGTTGCTATATGCTTTATATTTATATGATGCTGCAAGACAGAACATGGAATGCACAAACAGAAAGGTCTCGTCGAGCTAATCATTTTAGACATATTATTTGTCAAATTTGGAGTTATAAA
Organism: Avena atlantica; assembly: GCA_910589765.1. Lineage (NCBI taxonomy): Eukaryota > Viridiplantae > Streptophyta > Magnoliopsida > Poales > Poaceae > Avena > Avena atlantica. Next base: position 118,131,763 of record OU342735.1, on the reverse strand, counting down.
ACAAAAGTTATTAATTAATTAAGGCAAAAGGGCATTTTATTGTAATTTTAATCAACTTGAAATTTAAAGTGTTCAAAATATATTTTGAAGGCCATATTTGAAATCTTCACATTTTTCTGATCTCAAAACATATATTACATGTTTAATTTGGAATTATATTTCAAAAGTTATTTAAAAACAGATTTGAATTTGAAATTTAAACATTTACTGAAAACATTTTTATTTAACAGAAATTTGCCAGGACTTCTTACACCCAGGTGAATTGGACCCAAGCCACTGACGGGTGGGCCACTGCTGACAGGGCACACGCGCACAGGGAAAAGCTTTCGCTACAGTGGCTCTGGCTAGCCCACACGGATGACAAGCGGGCCTAGTGGTTGCGGGCCCACATGACAGCGAGAGGGGAGGGTCGGCCACGCGGCTCGGTGAGGGAGTGCGGGTTACGGCCCGAGGAAACAGAGGGGCTTTTCTGCAAAACGCTAGGGCGGCTGACATGCGGGGTAGGCTGGACCGCGGGTTCAGGCGGGAAAAAGGGCAGGGGCTCAAGCGCAAAAAGGACACGGCCACTGTGGATCTTCTCTGCGACGATCGATCGGTGCTCGCCAGGGAGCGGCGCACGGGGGTCGAACCCGCGACGCGAGGCGCGCGAAGAGAAGCGATACCAGTGCGGTGGCTTCCAGGGTGGTGACAGAGGAGCGGACGCAGGCTAGCTAGGTCGCTGCGCGGCGTAGCAACGAGGGAACGACGTCGGCCGCCGCGCACCGAGGCCGTTCGACGATTTGACCGGCGAGCACAGGCGACGACAGCGAGGCGGATCATGTCAGGCAGGGAGAAAGGCTCACCGCGAAGTCGTCGGAGGGCTTGGATCGGGCCAGGGGGCATAAGGGCGACGGCGACGCAGACGCGCCCGGAGCTAGGGTTTCTCGTCGGCATCGCGGTACTGCGGCAGGTCCGGGGCTCCTCCTCCGCGGCGGCGTGTGCAGGGTGATGCAGGTGGATGTCTCGGTCTTCCTCGACACCTGGACGCCGCGCCCGCCGCCTGGTACGGTGTAGCCGAGAGGAGGCCGACGGGAAGGTTGGTGATCGGTGGTGGAGAGGTGGCTACAGGGGAAGGTGGGGAAGAAGGAGTAGCAAGGCTAGGCCCTGGGGGATCTGGCGTCGACAGGCAGAGAGGGGGAGTAGATAGGAACGGGGAGAGGGGTAGATGGCGTGGTGGAGGGGAAAGGTGGCGTCGGCCACTTTTTCTCCTCCTACTTCACGTGCTAGGCAGGCTCGGCCTAGGGGGGTCCAGGGGAGTGCAGGGCAGGTAGGGATCGGGTGTGGGGTCGGCCTGGCAGGGGTAGGGAGAGAGAGAGAGGGAGGGGTTGGCATGGAGCAAGGGTTGGATGGAGGGGGTAGATAGATAGGGTAGGAGGGAGTGGCTCGGGTTAGGGTTAAATGGGGGTGTGGTTTAGAGAGAAAGGTAAAGAGAGAGGAGAGAGAGAGAGAGATGAGGTAGGGTGGTGATAGAGGATTTGGTGATGGGTTTCCTTTTGGCAAGCTCAAGCAAGAACAAAACAAGATCAAACAAGAGCTAGCCCACAAAGAGGAAGAGGTAAAAGGTGGTGATGGGGTTTAAGCAAGATTAACTAAGACCAAGCCAAAAGGAGGGAGAGAGAGGTGAGAGATGAGATGGTTCACCCAAAAAACCCAAATAAAGAAAAGGAGGACAAAGTTGGAGATGGTTGCATGGACCATGCAAAATATTAATGCTAGGTTTCATCTTGTGAAAACAAAATAAATATCCATAGCATTTATACATATGCATTCCAAAAATAGGGAATAAGCCAAGCTAAAAGAAGTGAAAGGATGCCCCATATGGAGTAGATGGATATGACCATATTTGAATAAAAATGGGACTTGCTAGCGTGTATGTGCCACTAGGTATTTAGTAAGCCCAAAAATATCCCAACATGATAATAACCCCAAAACAACCATATGGAAGCTAGAAAAGGGTTCCACTCACAAGGCATGCAAAGGTGGCCATGTGGCTCTTATAAACCAATAATGTGGAAACAATATGGTGCATATATGAGAGCAGGTGGAGTTAGAAGTAGATCCATCCCAACCCATATGAGCTAGAGATGAAAACAAAATGAATTTCAAAAGCTCACATGTAGTAGGGTGGTGGAATTATGGGGTGGTGACAAGAAAGGTGGTGGAGTGGAATAAAAGATATGCCCCCAACTCAACTTGGGCATTAAGCAATATATCAATAACCAAATACAATATCAAGAGGCAAATACAATTTACAATGCATATGAGAGAAGAACCAAAGAAAGAGGGTTTTATATGATGCTCAAATGCAAGGTGGCATGATGACATGAGCATGATATAATTATGATGCAACAATTACATATAGGAAGTAGCATATATATAGACTAGGCTAGTAGCATTGCAATTGTTAGACAATTGGGATGCTACAACTCTCCCCCACTAAACAAGAATCTCGCCCCGAGATTCCTAGGAAAAAGAAAACAACACAAGGAGAGGCGGGTGTTCGAACGAAGGTGACCCTCACGTTCCCAAGTTGATGAACAACGGAATGGTGCGACCACTACACCTTGCAAAACTTGCTAGACTTGTTGCGAGTCCTGCGTTTTGCTTGAGAAACAACGGTTAGAAGAGTTGAAGGATTGTCGTGAGACAAGAAGGATAGGATGGACATAGCTCCGGTTTTCTCAAGAAACATGATAAAAGAATAGAACCACTTGTGAAAGAAAAAGACAAGATGATGTATCATGAATAAAGAAAGACACATCGTTAAGATCACAGATTTATCGATACTAGAGAGGATGAATCTTTATCCCGCCGAAAGAAAAAGAGCTAGATTGGAGAGGTTTTGAACCACTATGACAATAGCATCGTATCTTCTCTCGGCTTTGAGAAAAGAAGTTCGGAAACAATATTGCCTTCAAACAATAGAGTCCCTTGATAACAACAGAAAGATTTAGTTAGACATCGTCGGATTAAATTCTTGTTGCGCCGGTAAGAACCAAGGATCACGCAATTGAGGTGCGCGGATATAACTTCCAGAGACGGATGTGAAGCTAGATCATGGTGGAATCCCGAGAAGCAAAGAATATGGAGGATCTGGAGTTTATTGTAGATATACTTATTGCTTTCTTTAGCCTTGAGGCTAACACAATAGATTTGCGGCTGATGGCATCAACCATAATTGGCTTTACCACAGAAAAAGAATTGATGAAACAAAGAGAGAGATAGTTTCCTTTAATCTTGTTTGGGGATATCGAGCATCGGTAGAAAGACGAGGATAGAAAAAGGTTTGCGTTTGTTTCCACCAGATAATTGAGGATTTTGCTCCGTGTAGAAAGGGTGAGATCACCAACAAGAGATTATTGATTACTTTCTTCGAAAGAGCACTCCGGAAAAAAAACAAGGATGGAAGTAAAAGTATCAAGGGATAAAGGCCACTTCTAACTTCCGTGGAATGAGTGAAATCACATTAATTCACCAATTCAATGTACAAGAGCGAATGATAAGAGTAGTGGTATGGTAGCTACTCCATCCCGCACTCAAAGCATTACTCCGCACATGAATAAGAAAATCATGCAACCCAACTACCGAAACAGACTGAAGGTGTTGGCAAAAACTCATAGAACTCCGTTAGAAAACAAGGATAGATGCAAACGATTCGCCGGATTCATAGATAGATAAAGATGATGATGTTGTCGTCATGTCGGAAGTACCAAGCCACCGGAAAGATATAAAGGAAGATCACGGAGACAACTGCAAAATTTCACAGATATAGAAAAAGATAGCACCACTTGAACAGAAGGATACAAGATCTGGAAGGTCTTCATGGCCTCCGGTGGATTGAGCATAGACGATAGAGTGAGAGGGTTTCAAGAGATTGCTTAACGAGATTGAGGTGAAAGAACTCCATGTTCTTCTTGAAATGATTGAGAGAGATTTAGCAGCCTTGAGGAAATCTTCAGCGGAACGACGATGATAACTTGCCAGCAAGGAACAACTCTGGATTGGTTGAAGATGGAGGATGGAATTAACAATGGACTTGCTGATTCCAGAGTTGAAGTAATGTATTTAGCAGAAGGACGTGGTCGAGATATGTGACTTCAAAAAGTCAGAATTCTCACTTTGAGACTTTGCACACAGGCAGTGCTCACGAAGCTCGAGAGAAAGAGACACAGATGATCTTCCATGTCCTTCCATAGATATCGAATAGGCAAGCATATTATCAACATATACCACCATGGATTAACAAGATATTCCCAGAATACCAAGTTCAAGAGGCGGGAGAACGAACAAATGCTCGAAACATTTTCTGAGCTCAACGCTCTTTGAAAGATCAACGTTACGAGTAAGGATTCCTGTTGAAGAAGATGCGCTGACAGAATAGGTTAACTGGTCCTTCGGAAGAAAAAGAGATGTCACCTGGTTCACATTGTCGATCGGATCACCGGTTACAAAGATAAAGAGATCTTGGATAAGAACCGATGATAGCTCATACCTTAAGCAAAGCTACAGAGACGAAAAGATGCAATTCCCTCGTATCCAGGAGAATTGTGCAGATATGGGGTTCAAAAGGATGTGCAGCATGATGGACAGATGATAGACCGCCGTAGTGCTTGGAGAAACTCCGGATTGCCAAAGATGCTTGAATATGCATAGATATGATCGCGGTGTACTCAAAATCACAGGAGATAACCGTCACCATTTGGAGGATAGTGGTGATTGCATTTTCCATATTCCACTCAAGATAAGTGTCATATAGCTATGCCGAGAACCAAATTACAATCACCAGCATCGGATCGACACATGTTATGTAATTAGCCCAAGAGAATTGGAGATGAAATGAAACTCTAGGATTAAGCGCCGGTGACAAAAGAATGAGTTAGCATGGACATGCTGATAAAAGGGAGATAGATAATGTTTCACACACGACTGAAAAGGAGTGTGGAAGCACAGATGTATCAAAGAAATTTTTTCCGCATTTTTCGGCATTAAAATACCAATAGATGCGCAAAAACACTTATCAGGTAGCGATTAGCAACTGATGGTTTCACAGAATGTGGAGTTGCTAGAAGGAAGGACACCCTTAAGAAGATGGCACCGGTTAACAAGGAGTCAGATAGATCGCGCCGGTATTCAAAAGCCTGTCAGTATGGAATGTACCAACAGTTGATAACCAAAGGCAGATAAAGATAACATGTTGGATACAACAGATAGACAAGGAATTACACACACACACACACACACACACAACCTATGGTACTATGGAAACCCAGAACACGTGAATCCTAGTTTGAACTTTTAAGAAGAGGATTGAAAACGTTACACTTCCTTACCAGAAAAGGGTGGGTGGGTGGGTAAGAAGAAAAGTGGAAGCAGTCCTACTCTCGCGTTTTGTTTTTCCCTAGTATACATAGCTACCAAAAATATTTTCTAGACTGACAACGACCATTTGGCTGAGACCCTGAAGGGCGGGATGGCTCTGATACCAATTGTAACTACCTCGGTGAATTACGCTCCTAGTTACAAGCCTGGATGAGCGAAAATGGTTAAAATAGTACGGTGGGGCCCAAATGCCACTCACAGGTAGACCTTTCGGCCGTCCTAACCATTTCCAAACATCGGGACAAGAACGGACGGCGTAATCGGCAGGCGAAGGGATCAAGTACATACACAAATGAGTATGTATGCAAGCCACCATACAACAGTCCTCAGAGCCATTCCATCTAAAAGAAATAGAAATATTGCAACGCCATACGGCAAGATCCAAATGTCCTAGATAGATATAATAGTTTAGGATATCTCCTCAAACATCAGAGTATCAGGCGGAAGCGGAAAACAAGATCCGAGTACGGATAAGAAGCAAATCGACATAAGATGCCCCATAAATAAACACATCTCGCCCACAGATCTCACGGATCCCCGTTCCCGGAATCTCTACACCGAATGATCGTTGCCCACATCGTCCGTCTCCTCCACCCAGTATCCATCTTGTGAGTGTACATGTTCATCTGAATCAAATAATTTATCGTGTGAGACCCTAGGGGTGCTCAGCAAGTCTTTATTCCTCTAAAGGGGACACAACCTGGGTGACGCAATTGCAGCAAAAGATAATACCTAACAATTCTATAGATACTCGCTAACCATCCGCCTAACCAAAGATAGACGGATGTCCATGAATTAATAACAACAGTTATAACAGTAATATTAGCAGATCCATCCTCCTCCTCGCTTACCAACGAGGAAGCGGACGAACACGCCCCCCCCCCATCCGTTGGCAGTTTTATTAACCATTCCATGGGTGTTTCACTATTTACTAGTCAGGTACTTAGTCAAATTAAAAGCGGTACTTTAGTTATACTTGTCTATGATCGAGAAACTGTGCTCCAAGTCGTCCATAACCGCGGACACGGCTTTCAGAAAGTTTTACCCTGCAGGGGTGCACAAATAGCAACACACACTCGATCAACCTTGGAAAAACCCAATCAAAACCCAACGAGGCATTCACGACAAAGCGATCACAGGATTCAGAAATATTTCAGGGGGCCACCCCATTAAGCTACCCGCGACGAAGTTGGCCGGCTCCAAGACGGACTCAAGGTTTGTGTGGACGGCTGTAGACGACTGGGAACCCGAAAGTGTGACTGGGCTTGTCGATACAGTGAAAACGTGTCACGATCCTAAACAGTACAGGTGCTCCTCGCACAATCGTAAATAAAGCAGTAAAGCATGGCATAAGTACAGGATAGTAATAAAGCCCCAAACTAATTGTGGCCCCAAGAAATAAGAATGAATCAAGCTCTGGCTCAGGGGGGGTCCCATAAGCCTCCCGGATGTGGATAGCGCGAATATTCAAGGAACAGGAATCAAGTACTCGGGGTCCTACGGGACACAAGTGAGCATGAAAAACCAAATAGCAGATATTGCTCACCGGTGTCACTTTCATTAGTTATCCCATTACTACTCAGGTTAAGTTGTATAGGTACCTCGTTATCCATCAGACACTCACATACCCTACACATGTTGTTCTATGACCCGCATGGCTCAAACAACTCCTGTAGTAATGGCTCATGGGATGGAGGAACAAGCTTCGGTGGGGTTTAAAAGTAAAGGCTATGCAGTACTTGGGATTCAGTTTAATGCGATTGCGACTCAATGATGCAATAATAAGATAGAGGCAATAGGTACTATATGTATGCAAGCATGTGGTAGTGCTTGCCTGGCAGCTCAGTTGAAGCGAGAGAAGGATCTGGGTAGTGCTCCTAGGTTTCTTGATATATCCCCTGCTCAGCGTCTATTCGAAGAAGAACCAAACAAACAAGGGCCAACATAAACAAAGTGCACAAGCATATGAATTAAGATGCGACAATCAAACAATCATGCCATGATGAATGATGCACAATTTGCATGGCAATAATATAGCATGGCATGGGTGAGGTGTGGAATACAAGAATAAATCATTTTATTGAGTTTTGGTCACATTTTAACCTCATATAAGTTGCTGTATGCTTTATATTTATATGATGCATGCTGCAAGACAGAACATGGAATGCACAAACAGAAAGGTCTCGTCGAGCTAATCATTTTAGACATATTATTTGTCAAATTTGGAGTTATAAAACAAAAGTTATTAATTAATTAAGGCAAAAGGGCATTTTATTGTAATTTTAATCAACTTGAAATTTAAAGTGTTCAAAATATATTTGAAGGCCATATTTGAAATCTTCACATTTTTCTGATCTCAAAACATATATTACATGTTTAATTTGGAATTATATTTCAAAAGTTATTTAAAAACAGATTTGAATTTGAAATTTAAACATTAACTAAAAACATTTTTATTTAACAGAAATTTGCCAGGACTTCTTACACCCAGGTGAATTGGACCCAAGCCACTGATGGGTGGGCCACTGCTGACAGGGCACACGCGCACAGGGAAAAGCTTTCGCTATCGTGGCTCTGGCTAGCCCACACGGATGACAAGCGGGCCTAGTGGTTGCGGGCCCACGTGACAGCGAGAGGGGAGGGTCGGCCACGCGGCTCGGTGAGGGAGTGCGGGTTACGGCCCGAGGAAACAGAGGGGCTTTTTTGCAAAACGCTAGGGCGGCTGACATGCGGGGTAGGCTGGACCGCGGGTTCAGGCGGGAAAAAGGGCAGGGGCTCAAGCGCAAAAAGGACACGGCCACTATGGATCTTCTCTGCGACGATCCATCGGTGCTCGCCAGGGAGCGGCGCACGGGGATCGAACCCGCGACGCGGGGCGCGCGCAGAGAAGCGGTACCAGTGCGGTGGCTTCCAGGGTGGTGACAGAGGAGCGGACGCAGGCTAGCTAGGTCGCTGCGCGGCGTAGCAACGAGGGAACGACGTCGGCCGCCGCGCACCGAGGCCGTTCAACGATTTGACCGGCGAGCACAGGCGACGACAGCGAGGCAGATCATGTCAGGGAGGGAGAAAGGTTCACCTCGAAGTCGTCGGAGGGCTTGGATCGGTCCAGGGGCAGAAGGGCTACGGCGACGCAGACGCGCCCGGAGCTAGGGTTTCTCGTCGGCATCGCGGTACTGCGGCAGGTCCGGGGCTCCTCCTCCGCGGCGGCGTGTGCAGGGTGATGCAGGTGGATGTCTCGGTCTTCCTCGACACCTGGACGCCGCGCCCGCCGCCTTGTACGGTGTAGCCTAGAGGATGCCGACGGGAAGGTTGGTGATCGGTGGTGGAGAGGTGGCTGCAAGGGAAGGTGGGGAAGAAGGAGTAGCAAGGCTAGGCCCTGGGGGATCTGGCGTCGACAGGCAGAGAGGGGGAGTAGATAGGAATAGGGAGAGGGGTAGATGGCGTGGTGGAGGGGAAAGGTGGCGTCGGCCACTTTTTCTCCTCCTACTTCACGTGCTAGGCAGGCTCGGCCTGGGGGGGTCCAGGGGAGTGCAGGGAAGGTAGGGCTCGGGTGTGGGGTCGGCCTGGCAGGGGTAGGGAGAGAGAGAGAGAGGGAGGGGTTGGCATGGAGCTAGGGTTGGATGGAGGGGGTAGATAGCTAGGGTAGGAGGGAGTGGCTCGGGTTAGGGTTAAATGGGGGTGTGGTTTAGAGAGAAAGGTAAAGAGAGAGGAGAGAGAGAGATGAGGTAGGGTGGTGATAGAGGATTGGGTGATGGGTTTCATTTTGGCAAGCTCAAGCAAGAACAAAACAAGATCAAACAAGAGCTAGCCCACAAAGAGGAAGAGGTAAAAGGTGGTGATGGGGTTTAAGCAAGATTAACTAAGAACAAGCCAAAAGGAGGGAGAGAGAGGTGAGAGATGAGATGGTTCACCCAAAAAATCCAAATAAAGCAAAGGAGGACAAAGTTGGAGATGGTTGCATGGCCCATGCAAAATATTAATGCTAGGTTTCATCTTGTGAAAACAAAATAAATATCCATAGCATTTATACATATGCATTCCAAAAATAGGGAATAAGCCAAGCTAAAAGAAGTGAAAGGATGCCCCATGTGGAGTAGATGGAGATGACCATATTTGAATAAAAATGGGACTTGCTAGCGTGTATGTGCCACTAGGTATTTAGTAAGCCCAAAAATATCCCAACATGATAATAACCCCAAAACAACCCATATGGAAGCTAGAAAAGGGTTCCACTCACAAGGCATGCAAAGGTGGCCATGTGTCTCTCATAAACCAATAATGTGGAAACAATATGGTGCATATATGAGAGCAGGTGGAGTTAGAAGTAGATCCATCCCAACCCATATGAGATAGAGATGAAAACAAAATGAATTGCAAAGCTCACATGTAGTAGGGTGGTGGAATTATGGGGTGGTGACAAGAAAGGTGGTGGAGTGGAATAAAAGATATGCCCCCAATTCAACTTGGGCATTAAACAATATATCAATAACCAAATACAATATCAAGAGGCAAATACAATTTACAATGCATATGAGAGAAGAACCAAAGAAAGAGGGTTTTATATGATGCTCAAATGCAAGGTGGCATGATGACATGAGCATGATATAATTATGATGCAACAATTACATATAGGAAGTAGCATATATATAGACTAGGCTAGTAGCATTGCAATTGTTAGACAATTGGGATGCTACAGGTGAGTTGCGTGCTTCCGCATCCAGGGTGAGGCCTTGTGTGGCGTTGGGTGAGCATCGAGCCACCACACCTCGAGGTGATCCATTTGTGGCGTTCGGAGAGCATTGCGCCATTGCACCTCTCCAACGGAGACGTAGCTTCTTTGGAAGTGAACTTTGGGAAACAAATCTTCGTCTCCGCGTCCATCGGTTATTTCTCAACCGAACCCTTTACTTATGCACTTTACATTGTGATAGCCATCGTTCTTAAAGTATTTATACCTTGCTATCTCCTTGTTGCTTGTATTTCTTAGCATAGGTTGTTGGTGCACCTAGGTGAACTTAGTGGCTAGGTTTTGTGCTCAATAAATTAAATGTTAGTTTTATTCCGCATTTACTTGAGCCTAAGACGTAATATTTTTAAAAGCCTATTCACCCCCCTCTAGGCGACTTCCTTTGTACTTTCAGCGAGGCTCCATATTCATGGTCACAGGCAATGCTAATGATAGGAGATGATCCTAGTTGTCGTAACCTTCCTGCAGTCCATCCTCCTGATAGTCCTCTTCATAGTCTGGCCACGGGAATAGCCAGGGACAAAGCCATGAGTACTCTTTAAGTACTCGCAAACTATCAAGTAAGTGGTTTGAGTAGGAGTACTAAGCTCTAGGTTGTTTTGCAAAAATCTAGATTTATCTCTAAGTGAGTTTAGAAGCAAAGAAATATAGTTTGAGGTTTTAGAACACCTAAGTGGGAACTTGAGTTTTCACTTTCACAACTTTGTTGTGGTCAAGTCAAAGTCATGATTCATTTCAAAGTCATTTTGAAAACATCTGACGACGGAACAGTATGGCCACTGCAAATGTCCATAACCGCGGATGCGGCTATTCGAATAGTTTGACACTCTGCAGAGGTGGTACACTTTCACCACAATATTCGATACATCCGTCAGGAACAATCCTGAATTCACCATACTCAATATGCGGATAATCAATCCTAACCTTTCAATTACACGCCCTAGTATAGGCACCTCTCCTATGAGTTTGGCCTCCCAACCATGACCATTTGTCATCTTGGGAACTACACAGGTGGTCAATCTTCACGAGGTAGCCTTAGCTCAAACCTCGGCCGCAAGGGAACCCATACTAAGATATATAAACTTCCAGTCAAGCCCTACCCAAATTCGGGTATTGTGGTTGTACGGTAAAATTGGAATGGTATCGCATCCAGACAACCATCAGTTTTATAAAGGTCTAAGGCTCATGCCTCAACATTTTCATCATCAAAATCATCTGGTGTTCAAGAACACATGTCAAAACATTTCAATAGAATGACTCAGCATTCTAAGGTTTTCATAATCCTTTTCACCAAGTATTCCCATCTAGGGTGATCAAGTTTTATGCTTAGCACTAGCCTCTACAAGCGGGGGTAAAACTAATGAGGGGTGATAATCAAGTGTGACTTATCTAAGTTCAATCTCATGCCTCAGGATGACATCAAGATTTATCTAACTTAGGCCAAGTTTTATGCTCTTTATGCTACCTATAATAACCTTTCCAAAACTTCACAAGTCACTAAGTAAAAGTAATAAAGAGCTTTGATAAAGAAATAAAATAGATAATCCTGCAAGTAAAACTGGGATTTGGTATAATCAAGGGGTGTAATCACATATGCCTAAAGCATCTAGTTTACATAGTTGTCATGCAAGGGTTAACTTGCAAAGTCACTTGTTTTGTGAGGCTTACCTTGTGCAGTGCAGTGGTTGAAGTTCTCCTCGGCTTCTTCCTCATAGTAATCTCCTTCCTCTTCGTATCCTTGGTCGGTACTAGCATCTATAAATAAATACGAGGTACACAATCACCAAACAATACTTAACTACATCTATTTAGCACACCAAGGTTCACACTAGATGATCTAGCATCATCATGAACATCACAAAGATTAATGCTCTAGTTTCATTTATTTTATTTTAGAAAAGTAATTTATACTCATTGAAAACTACTTAAGATTTAATATTCTCCAAGTATAATATGGGATCATGTTGACACATGTCATCACCACATATTTTAGTACTTGGGAATGTGATTTAAAGTGGTGTCACAATTTAATAAGGTTTAACCTTTTTATTTTAATTAATTAAAGTGTCTAGAAATGCCTATGGGGCATTCTTTTATTACTTGTCCATTATTACTGCAAGTAAACCTAGATATTTTTATATATTCAGAAAGGTCTTGTCAAATGTGATTTTTGAGAGTTGGAATCAACTCAAAAGATTTTATGGTTAAATTTTAAAAAATGTTTGAATGCAGAAAAGTCTCTGCCTTGTTATTTTTACTATAGGTGATCTATAATTCCAAATGGTTTGAATCCAACGGGCTTGAATTAAGAATTTCAATATCTTTCTAACAAAATTAGTTTCATGCAATTTGGTTCAGTAAATCTCTCTGGATTGGTTTTTGAATCTATAGACAGAACTAGGTTTGAAACTAAATTGATAAACCTAAATTCAAACTACTAGGTCATGCAGGAACGTTAAATGGGCCGGCCCACTATGCATAGTGCGCGCGGGAGGTTTAAATGGTTGTCCCCACCAGTCAGTGAGACAGGAGGTGCGAAGGGGTACGGGAAAATCTGGACCGTGCGATTAACATCTAATCTAATGGGCTGGGGCTTGTCGTCTTCGTCGGGCAGCGCCGGCGAGACTGAACCCTAACGCGGAGGTAGGGGTCGTGTGAGGATCACCGGGGCTTAGGTGAGGGTCGGTGATGGGGGCGAACAACGAAGTCGACAACGGCGATCCCCCTGGCACCAGTGGCTTCTCCTGGGCGGCTCCAATCGACGGTTGCCTTCTCCTCCAGCAGTGGCAAGCTCCGGCAAAATTCCGGCCACCTGGTGCTCGCCTTGCCGAAGAGCTGGGGTGTTTCTGAGAGAAAGAGGAGTGGAATGGTGTGACGAATTCGAACGGGGAGGCCTCTATTTATAGTGCGACGAGGGAACCGAAGGGTGCGGGCGGAGCTCGTCGGGGTTGTCTTCATAGTGAGCTAACGGCAAGGCTGGGGTAGGGGACGGTGCGCTACCTCCTAGCGAAGCTCAACAGCTTGATGGCAAGGCGTGGGGCGGTGCAATTTGGTCGGAACACTTCGATGCTCTGAGCGGCTCCGACAGAAGTTTTAATGGCGCACCGGCGCTCCTGGTCACGCGGAGGCGAAGGGCATGTCTGGGCGGTTCCTGGGGCAGTGGTGATCACGTACGCGGGCGGCGAAGACAGGGCGCGGTCTGTGTGTGCGTGTCGAGCGCGGCGCTCGGGAGCACTTTCGACATGGCACAGAGGTATAGGGCGCGATGGTTCTAGGGTGGTCTAGTGGCTAGCAGGGCTCGAGGCCTGGACAGGGGGTGGCGGTGGACAGTGGCTTGTGTCCCAGACACGGTGGCTAGGCTTGGTTAGGCTTGTAGCACGCTGTCGACAGTGGGGGTGGCATTTGGGCTCGCCCATGGTCACCATTGATGGCATGGTCGAGTTTGCAGTGAGCTAGAGCTGATTAAATAAGTTAGATGATCTACTGAGAGTGTAGTGAGAGCTAGATAGAGGACAAGGTTAGCACAACACTGCTCACTATAGTGTTTGATGTTTAATTTAATTTGTGTTTAGAAGGTGTTTGATGAAATGGCCACAAGAGATTTGAATTTGAATTTTTGGATGAAACTTGGTGGTGTACTAGTAACATACTAGGTAGTCTCTGGTTGGTTGGATTTTTCAAGGTGCACTGGTTTGGTTGGGTTTTGAGAAATGGTGATCTTTCCATATGACCTAGATTCAAATTTTAAATGTCATTTGAATAAGGTTGCCAAATGTTTGTGTGGGTTTGCAAGGTGGGCTTGAATTCACTTTTGCTTAGTATAGCAAGGGGTGAAAAGAATTGGAATTGTTTCTGTTTTAAATCTTGGACTAGAAACACTCAAAGTGGTCTAGTGAGCAAGATTGAAAAAATGACTATTTGCTTGTTTTGTTTGTTTTTGAATTTCCTTTGATTTGTTTCTGCTTGGAATTGATTTAGATGATGTTGTTTTCATCTTTAAACCATTCCTTGCTATTCACAACAATCACACAAGTCCATTCATGCATTCATACAAACATCACATACACACATGCCTTCATAATGATTTTGTTAACAAAGTTTTTGTTAACCCTAATTTTGGTGATTGGAAATGATAACCTTGATTAATATTTTTGGGATGTTACATCGGACCCCGTGATGCCTTGGCGTCTGAACTTTCGGGTTGCATATTAAAAACCTCCTCCTAAGGAGAACCTTAGTCGTTGGATGCGAACATCATCAACGGTTGAAACATGTTAGACTTTGACGGGCTGATGTTAGGCTGCCAACACTTGTATGTAAAGGGACATGTCACAACAGAATGTTGGTAGACCATGTCGGGGCATGAAACTTCATGTTTGTGGAATTTTGATGCGCATTGTGCCGGCTTGTGTTCAGCGGACAACGTTTGTGACAGTAACAATGTTACCAAGACTCAACTATCTTGATTTTTTTGGTTAATTTTTTACTGGAATGTAGGTGCTTCTTTGTCACCCATTCAGTAATCAGGATCAGAAGTGCTCTAAGCTCGGTTAAATCTTCAGACTTATGATCACACAAACTCGTTTCACTCCTCTCTTTTAGTTTTGTGTAGTTTATATAGAGGTACAAATGATCACCATCGTTCAGTGTCCTTGCATTTGAAGAACAAATGATCACCGTCGTTAACGCTGGATGGTTCTTCCAGTAGCGTCCATTCCTGTCAAATTCATGTTCAATTTTTTAAGTTATATCTAATGTCAACGTCCAATCATAGTTATATTGTGCCCATGGTTGCCTGAATCCAAGCAGATGTTCAGAAAACTCTTACGTTCTATTCATTTCAGAATAGTAATTAGAATTACATGCACAGATCGACAATGGATTCTCTCATCTCTAATGAAAACTTATCCCTTCTATTACAGTTGTTCAATATAAAACTAAAAGGGTCATCTAGTATGCAAGAAAACACAATGGAACGGACGAGTGATCATGTCCCTTCAGATGATGTCCTTAACATCTGTTGCAAAGTGCCTTCATGTAACTTTTTTTTTTTGAACGATTCATGTAACATGAGTATGCCAAATTCTTGCGCCCTTGTGGGCTCTTATACCCATCACAAGATAACAATTGTCAGTTTGAGTTCTTTTTTCTTGGTAAAATGTATTAACTGTGGAAAATTAGTGTAGTGGACTAATTCCGTCTTTGAATTGCTAGAATCATGTTAAAGATTTATCAGGCACTGCCTAGATGAAGTATTTTGGTTCAGTTGCACTTTTGCATTAGGTAGTAGCCTGTTGTAGCCCTGAATTATTGAAGTGAGTTTCGTGCAGAGATCAATAGAACCTCTTATAGAGCACTGTCTATTTCCTCCCAAGTATTAATTAAAAATTAGATTATGGTTGCTATGTAGTTCATGGGATACGGATATATTAGAGTCAATAAATCAAGTATCTAATTCATTTTATCACTTCTTAGAAAATTAGCTTGTTAATGTATATGCATATTTCATCCAAGCAGTGCTTACAACTAACATCATCACGTCCGCATAGTGTGTTGATCGCTAAGTCCAACGACCACGAGTCAACCAGAGTTGCTCAGCACGGACAGCCACGAAACAAGGATGCCACACGGGCCGTTCAATGCACCTCGTAATCGTCAAGCAAAAATTTCAGAACTACTAGCAGACCAAAGCATGCACACGAATTTCGCAACAAAAAAATGCACATGAATTTCTATCATGGTACCAACTGTAGTCCAGAAAGAGTAAGCGCCTAAACATAAAATTTCATTAACTCGTCCATTTTTTCATTAACCATAAACTAAGATCGTTCAGATCACAAGTAGTTAGGCATGATACTCCGAAAGTTAGACAACACAAGTACTCCGTAGTACAAAATTTAACTACTCCCTCCAATCCAAATTAATTAATGGACTTAGATTTGTCTAGATTCGGATGTATCTAGTCATGTTTTAGTGCTAGATACATCCAAATCTAGACAAATTTGAGTACATTAATTTGGACAAAAACGCAATGAAACCAAAAGGAGAAAAGAGTAAAAAACAGAATGAGTAAACTAATATCACATGGACTGCTGATTTCAATGCAGTTCTACGTAGTTCAACGTCCTACAAAAACTTTAAAACAGGGCATAACTGAGATTATGGTAACTCTGGTGTGCCATTGTCCTTTCATGCTATGCCTTGCTTTTTATCCAGTGCTTCAATGTGCGTTTCTTCTTTAACTTTTATCTGGAATGCCAAAATTTGAAAATATAGTACAAAATGAGTTAACAAAAACAAATGGATATAACACAATGTTATTATCACATGCAAGTAACTGGATTAACAACACGTTTGGAACAAGCAGTACAGAAATAAATCAGTATGAGAGAAAAACAAAAATAACATAAAACGTAATGCTACCTTTGTGTGTAAATTTATACAGTACATCACTTTGACTTAGCACAAACCTAAAATGTAGTGCTACCTTTGATTGCAAATTTATACATTAGTTGACTCAGCAGAAACTATGAAACATCCATCATACAAAAATACTATACTAAAGCCAAGAGAACAAAATCAACGATAGCCTAAATGCTAATATTCTGATGATAATCAAAGGCTTACCACAGAGCTATGGCCACAACTTTTCATGCAACAGCTGGCAAATCTGAGCGGGAATCATGCAGAGCACCTGCATAGCACAACTTGCTTATTAAATGCTTTCCTTAGGTAATATAAAATAAATAGTACAGGCAAACTTGCAGGTTAAAAGTAAATTGTGCCTATGAATTTTGGAACATAACCATAAGGTTTAACTCCAAATCTGATTCATCTACCATAAGGTTTAACTCCAAATCTGATTCATCTAAGTCCTAACCAGCAAATTTTGGTACATAATTATAAGGTTCTTCGAAGACCTGATTGACTGATTCATCTATGCCCTAACAAGCATACAACAATAGTGCTACCGGAAACAAGTGAATGGCACCACAAAAATATGCAGGTCCCACTGATTCATTCAACAACAAAAAATAAATCATAAATCAACTAATTACAAACAAAAGTGGCTAACAAACCTAAGGATGTGGTGTGGCATGCTAATATTAACTTGACACATGAAGACATCATGATGCTTCCAGGCACAGTCAAGAAGAGAACACCGTTGAAGCCTGAACCTGCACCTACAGTGGTATCCAGCTCCAGTAGACCTGTCTCTGGTTGTTCTTTTTGTTTGCTATCCATCGAGCCACCTGACAGCACTGTGAGAATCAATGAGCATGTGGTTGACACTGGCTGCTGCTTCTGCGACTGCAACTGTGAGATGGTAGGAGATAGCGAGCAGAACGGAAAGATATAACCACGGAACATCCCATTTGGTGCATCCAGAGACTCCGCATGTCTTGAATGAATTTGGAACGAAAAACTTCCATGACCACTTGTGTGGAGAAAAACCTTTCCAGTTACCCCAGCATCGAAGTTCGACAACCATGTTATGTCATGGAACAACGGTGTGTGTCTCGGTAGAAACTTCAGGGCCGAAAGTGAAGTGTGAGGGTTGGCAGGCGTTAGGCTCTGATAAGCCCACCCATTGCTACTACAGCTTTGATTGCTCTGGATGCACACCAGCATTCCGGGCTTTTCAAAAGATCCTATGCAAAGCGTGCCATCAGACATTTCACCAACACGGAACTTGTGCATTTGGTTGAGACCATCCCACATCATGGTTGGCGGTTTCGTGAACAAAAGAAGCATTTTAGCTGGATCAAGTGTCAAGACAAGTCCTGTGTGGCAAATGTGCCAAAAGAGCGACCCTGCAGCGTGAACGCATACCATCTCTATCCACCAATTGCTCTTAATACTGATGTGTTTGGACAGAAGCAAAGCCCGCCAATTGCAAGGGAAATCTCCACTGGACAATGTCCACACACGTGGATTGTCACCAATAAGTTCGAGACAAACGGCTTCAAAACCAATATCTGACGAAGATTTCTTTGGTGGACGGGAGAGCAGACCAGCTCCAATGATCCGGCCGCCAGAGAAGGGCGGTAGGATGGTGTATTCACGAGTCAGGGGGTCACATATGAGAAATCGACGGTCAGGGAAACTCCTTCTCTCCCGAAGGAGGAGAAGGCCTTGGTATGAGTCATAGATCAAAAAATTGGAAATATCTGGCACAAAGTTTAAGTCCAGCCTTGGCGAATCTGGACCGATAGGGTGAAACTGAGCAACTGATGGGGGCTCATGGATAACCAAGTGATGGGCATGGACTGGATGATAAAAGTGGCCCAAGAGTGATAAACGCCGTACGGAGACGCGTGAAATGGGATCGGCCATCAACGGCAAGGTAGAACGGGGGAAGAAGGCGATTCCAGATCCGGCGTGGGGAAGGGAACGGGGATAGGTTCTGATGTCGAACCCAGCACGGCGCGAGATGAGAGGTGCGGTATGCCGCGCCAAAGAAGAGAAAACCGTGCTGGGAGCGAGGAGGCGGCGGGCGGTCGCCATCGCCGGCAGCGGAAGAGAAAGGGGAAAGGTGTGAGTAGGATTTCTTTTGCTGCTCAGATTTTTTATTTTTTTTGGGTTCGTCGCCTTTAATCAAAGATCGGGATACACACACCCTGTGCGGGCAAAAAAAAAACCGCGCACGGCGGCCTTTGCGATTTTTTTAAAATATAATATATTTTTTAATCATTTCTGAAACTGTTGCACCCATTTAAGATTTTCCAAATCTACTATGACTCATACCAAGGCCTCTTCCTCAAGTTTATATTGCTATCTCATTTGATCAATATAAACTTTAGTACTCCCTCTTATCCATATTATTTGTCACTAAAATGGATATATCTAGACATGTTTTAGCGTTAAATACATCCATTTCAATGAACAAATAATATGAATCGGAGGGAGTAGCACACTCTCGGGTTCACCTAAACCGACTACACCAATCGGCACCTAAACCGACTACACCAATCGGCTTCGCGGGTGCCGAATGAAAGGAAAACTGCGGGGCGAGTCAGAGGCTGGCTGAAAGCTGCTATCGGGCATGCGTAGACCGACTAGGCAATCGGTCAGGGGTAGGCCGATTGAAGCATGCAGATTCATTTGTTCACTGCCCATGTGGTTGTATGTGAATGAGCTGCATGCGATACAATCGGTGCCCAGGCGGCTGACCGGGCTAGCTGCATTGCATGGTGGATTTATGTGAATGAACTACTCACACCTTTCACCTTTTTGCCTGTAGAGGGTGTGTGTATTATGATCTTTGATTAAATATGGGAGTCCGGTTCACCTATCACAGATGCCGACCGGCTTCGTTGTGGTTCACCAGAGGAGGGTCGTAGCCCTCGTTCCTGGCGAGCTCTCTTTCCCATCGATTGGCGAAGAAGGCGTTCCGGGTCATGGTGTTGTCAGGGCACCAATTGGGATCCATCTACTATTCTGGCATGAACTAGAGGTAGTAGTGGCTCGTGACGGCCGCCCAGCAAGCGGAACCTCGAGGCACAGGACGGACAAGCACCCCTTGAAAGGAATATGCACGAGAGGCAATAATAAATGGTTATTATCTTACTCTAAGTTTATGATAAACGCTTAATTCTCGTGCTATAATTGTGTTAACCGGAAACGTTAATACATGTGTGTTCTTGTTGATTAATAGATGATCAAGGTTTCCTTATCATGAACATTGGATGTTGTTAATAACAAGGTCATGTCATTGGAGAATGATATGATGAACATTCACCCTCAGTAGATTTAGCAATACGACCATGCCCTCAATTTTATATTGCTATCTCATTCGAAGAAATTCTAATCCTTAGACCATGAGATCACCATCAATCACTTACACCGGAAGAGTACTTTCATTCCATCAAACGTCACAATGTAATAGGATGATTATAAAGATGTCGTTGAGTACTTGGAAAATGTTAGTTGGCTCGTGGATTAAGAGTGGGAGTTTTCCATCCTAATGATGGAGAGATATACTCAGGGCCCTCTCGGTATTATCACAATAATATAACTTGCAAGCAAGAGATTTGATCACTAAAAATGTTATATCACGGGAACAAGAAAAGAGTACTTGTCGGTAACGAGATCGAACTAGGTATGGATGATACCAAATGATTACATCTCGAACAAGTAAAATATCGCAAGACAAAAGGAATAGGTTACTGCAAAAAAGGTTCATGCGATCACTAGTTCATCGTTGAATAGGTGGGAGTCATTATGGATCTCCAGGTCCCGCGAATGATTATTGATCAGAGAGAGTCTCGATCATGTCCACTCTGTTCACGAACCCATAGGAAGACAAACTTAAGGTTTGTCAACGCATTTGAGTGGATAGGAAACGTAGGAGAAAATACTAGATATCGCAGGAATTGTTCTGATGAATCTGCCGGAATAGTTTCGGTGCATCAAAATATTGCAAGGGGTTGACTTGTTAATGTTTTCATTAGATGAAGTACTTATTAAAATAATTTTCATTAAATAAGTGACATTAAATCAAGTGAATAAAAGTGGTTTTAATGGAGAGACTCTTGATTTTTGGGTGGAGAATAAATCGAAGAAAGTGGAGATGAATTTTTGTGAGTGGAGAGTCCACCCACATAAATGGGGGAGTGGTGGGGGAATCACCATGGCTGCCACGTCATGGCCCTTGGGGATGCCCCCTCACCTATAAAAAGTCCCCTCCTTCTCTTCTCTTCCTCACTCATCCACCTCCTCTCATATGCTCTTTGGTTGGCATCTTCCTCCCCTTGCTAGCTTGTCCATTGCCACGAGCGTGGTGCTTAGGCGAAGCCCTTCTCAAGATATTCTTCACCACGACGACTACCATGTCGTAGTACTACTAGAGTTCTTGAGGATCCCCTACTTTCGCTGCCCAACTAGAGGAAGGGACGGAAGTCGTCGGCACACCGAACATGCGATCAAATATAGAGGCGCTACCCCTTTATGGCGCCAATCGTCTGCACGTCCTTGAGGACGGTCGTGTACATCTACAACAACCACGTTTGTTTGAAGGAACATTATCCCGCTAACGGTCTTCAAGGGTGAGTGTAACATATCAAAAGTATTATAATGAGAATATCAATTTCCCATCAACTAAAATTAGGATTAACAAAAGTTTTTAATTTTTAAACTATGAATGCAAGTGTGTGTTTATGAATGATGGTGAATGCTTGAAATGCCATGATTTGTTTGTTGTAAATGATGAGGTTTGGTTTAAAGATCAAAGAAATATCATCTGGGTCAAATCCAAACCAAATCAAATCAAAAGAAAATCAAATGGTGAAGCATATGACCTAATGGTCATTTTTGCCAAAGTTAACACCTACCCCACTTTGGACATCTCTATTAAATGATTTCAAACAGAAACAATTCCATTTCTTTTCTCACCTTGCTATACCAAGTAACAATGAACATAAGTGAGATTTCAAAACTTACCAGAACAAATTCAAATTCATTTGGAGGACGTCTCCAAATTGAATCCATCATAGACATCAAGGTAGCCATTTTTGGAAAACCATCAAAACCTTCACCACTTGGCAAACCCTTGCAACCAGAGACTCCCAAGCTTAGTATCATCCAACCCACTAAAAAGAATTGGAAAATTCAAATGTTTGTCTCTTGCGGCCATTTGATCGAACACCTAGCAAGCACAGTATAGAGCTACCAACTACACACTGTTTGGAGCAATTGTAGGGGTTCGTAGCATGGAAAACAAAAATTTTCTACCGCATACAAACAAACAAGCCAAGATCTATTTACTAGATTGTAGCAACGAGTCGATAGAGGAACTCACCCTCGAAGATTCCAAAGCGGTTAACGAGAGCAGATTCTCGTGGGTGATGTAGTCGTACACTTGCCGGTCTCAAGATCGCGTAGACGATCCTTCCGGCGCTGCGTTCCAGCAGCGCTTCCGCAGTCGGTCACACGTTCGGTACTCGAGAAGACCTTCCTCTCCCTTGTTCCAGCAGGCAGCGGAGGTTGTAGCACTCTCCTCGCGATTCCGGCAGCATGACGGCGTGGTACCGGAAGTAGAGGGGAGATCTCGCAGGGCTTCGCCTTAAGCCGGAGCGAGTATGGTGGACTATGAGAGAGCCTTGGTGATCTAGGGTTTAGACACACCAATTAGAAGGGGCTAAACCAGCGGCTAGGGCAATTAGAAGCTCTAACTCGGCGGCTTGGGAGAAATCCCTAGGCTGTGGCTAGGGTTTAGGTTTAGAGGGAGGCAACTTGTGTGTCTAGGAGGGGAGCCCTGCCCCTCCTCTTATAGGTGGAGGGAGGCGCGCCTGGGGAGGGGAGTCCCTCCCCAACTCGGATCCAAGGTGGGCCGGCGGTGGGAGGAGGAACTCCTCCCCCAAGTCGGTTTCAAACCTCCTTCTCCTCTTTCCCAAAATTAGTCGTTTGACTTTCAAACTAGCTGTTTGACTTTTCAAACTAGGATTTGAATAAACCCTCTATTTGGTACAGCGATGACACCAAGTACATAATGCAATCATACCAAGTTGATATAACACATTCATGTAACCTTCCCCTCCGGAGTGCCAGACATTCCGGAACCTTCTAGAACATTCCCGATGAAAACACCGGAATCATTCCCCAACTCCGAAACAGGACTTTCCTTATATGAATCTTATTCTCCGAACCATTCCGGATCTCCTCGTGATATCCCGGATCTCATCCGAGACTCCGAACAACATTCGGTCTCTTACTCATCATTCCATAACTACTCAACAACATCGAATCCTTAAGTGTGTCTCACTACGGTTCGTGAATTATGCGGACATGATCGAGACACTTCTCTGAACAATAACCAATAGAGGAATCTGGAAATTCATATGGCTCCCACATATTTCTACGATTACTTTGCGATCGAATGAACCACTTACATACGATACCAATTTCCCTTTGTCTCACGATAGTTTACTTATTCGAGGTTATGATCGTCGGTATCTATGCATACCTAGTTCAAACTCGTTACTGATAAGTACTCTTTTCTCGTTCCCGTGGTATGTGATCCCTTGTGAGCCAGTCACATGCTTGCAAGCTAATTGGATGACATTCCACCGAGAGGGCCCAGAGTATATCTATCCGTCATATGGATGGACAAATCCCACTCTTGATCCATGTGTCTCAACCAATACTTTCCGAACACTCAATGCCACCTTTATAGCTACCCAGTTACGGTGTGGTGTTTGATGTCATCAAAGCATTCTTCCGGTGAAGGTGATATGCATGATCTCATGGTCGAAGGAATTAGGTTACTATGTATCAGAAAGCATATAGCAATTGAACTATTAAAATGACTTGATCTTTATGCTACGCTTATCTATAGGAGTATGTCCATCACATAATTCTCCTAATGATATGACCCTGTTGTTAATAACATCTCTATGTTCATGATCAGGAAACCATGATCATATATTAACCAACAAGCTAGTTTAACAAGAGGCTTTACTAGGGACTCTTTTATGTTTACAAATCACACAAGTATTAATGTTTCCTGTTAATACAATTATAGCATGGTATGTAAACATTTATCATAAGTATGAAGATATGATAATAACCACTTTATTATTGCCTCTTGGGCATATCTCCAACAGTCTCCCACTTGCACTAGAGTCAATAATCTAGTTTCAAACCTTTGTGTATTCAACACCTATGGCTTTCTGGTGTTGTATGTACACGATTGCTAGTGGTCAACTGACCTCCGGATCTGACACTTCCAGGTCCGTGTGTAATTGCATGTCTTTGCGTCTCTACGCATCACTCATTCTCTAATGAGATGGCTTTGTATAGATTTGGTCCTTTGGTGAGACCTTTAGTTCTTTGGGGTTAAAACATGTTGATAATATTGTCGTACAATATATCTTCATAGTATTATCCCTGCTGTGAACTACACCTAGTTTGATAACAAACTACTTGACACAAATGCCCTCTTTACCTGCTATTATAGCAGTCATATACTTAGCCTTTTGTTGTAGTATCTGTCACAATGTCTTAATTTTGGAACTCATCCAAATCCATTATGGAACTTACTTTCCATTATATTGTGCCACCCTTAGTTTATATTGAGATAAACTTAATTTGTACTTTCTGACAAAACTAGTATCAATGTAGTACTTTTACAATGAACTAACCATCTATTTGTCACTTCTACAAACAATATATTCTTAGTTCTTCCAAAAGATCATAAGAATATCCTTACTATTGTCCAATGATCATCTTATGAATCATTCTGGTATATGCTCATAACATTTAGAGCATAGGACATATCTGGATTTGTACATATCACAGTATGATTGATATAAATACTCTTTGTGATTTCATACATCAAGTATCAATCTATACTTGAATCTTTGTTTCACTTACCAAGTGTCAATACACTTGAATATATCATCAATATTGAACTCATTCAATCCTTTCTGTGCGACAAGAACCTTTCTTGTAGTTTCTATATTGAACTCATTCAATATCTCATCTATGTACTTCTGGCACAACCATATTGGCGTCTATTGATGCCAAATATTTGGGTTTTGCCTAAGTCTTTCATCAGGATGAAATTCTTAATATGTGTTAATAAAATATACATCTTTTCCAATCAACAATATGTCCTCCACATAATGTATTAGAAATATGTCTTAGCGCTCCCACTTAATTTCTTGCAAATGCAAGCATCTTCATTGTCTCTGATGAAATTAAACTCTTTTAACAGTTTCATCATAGTGAAGATTCTAACTCCGCTATGCTTACTTCAACCATTGAAGTTTGCATATGCTTTTAGCATCCTTTGAATTAACAAAACCCTATGGACCGTGTTATGCACATGTCCTAGGTAACAATTCTATTAGAAGAACTTGTTTTGTTTATTCAACTACCACATAACAAAATTATATGTAGTGGTTGCTATATTAATCCGTCTAGACTAAATATCGCTATGAAAGATCAGATCTTGTCATAGTCAACCTTTGAACATTGTTGTGAACTCTTTCCCAACATGTCGACTATTTCATAGATGTGCAACATCCATGTCTATTTATTTATAGATCCAAACACAACTGTAAGGTCTTACACCTTTCTTGAGGGTCCTTCAAGTTCAAAACTTGATTTTTCGTGTATGGAACTATCACGGATTTTATGGCTTCAAGCCATTAGACGGAGTCAGGGCCCATCATCTCTTCTTTGCATGTAGTCGGATCATTATTGTCAAATAATGATTTAACTCTCAAATCTTGATATTTGATTGTTTACCCGACCTACTTGTTTCAATAGGAACTTAGATCTCCGTGACCACAACCTTTAAGGCACGTGAGCCATGAGCATTATCGCTGCCTCCGGAACACTTTTCGGTGTTGCGCAACTCTGCACATATAGCTAAGGTTCTTTTAACCTTATCAAAGTTCTTTTGTCCTCCCACTTAACTTTTCACAAAAAAAATTCCTTCTCTAAGAAACTTGACGTTCTAAGCAACAAACATTTTTGTCTCCGATGTTATGGAGGAACAGTTATTCGAAATAACATACAAAGACAGGTTCATCCGATTTTGGTTGCAAACATCTTTCTTATGCATAGCATACCAATGTTTAAGAAAAGACAACTTGGGTTTTATCCCAAACCATAACTTTATATGGTGTCATTTCAACGGATTATGATGGAGCTCTTTTCAGTGGAAAAACGGTAATCTCTTAAGATTTTAATCTTTAAAATATAATGGCAGTTTTATGAATCACACCTTTGATCTTCCCATGTCAAACAAGGTTTAATTACATATCTCGAATGCTCCATACTCTTATGGTGTTTCGGAAAATGCAAATCCACGGAACGATTCCTTAAATCTTAGGTATTATGCTAAACTTGTAACTCAAATATCTTCCTTTATGATCTTATCATAAACTATTTATATTCTTGTTACAATGATTTTGCACTTCATCTTGAAAATCTTTGAACTTTTCAAATATTTCACACTTCATCCTTATTAAGTAAATATTCATATATTCACTCAAATTTTCGGAGAAAGCATATGAAGTTGAAATCCATCGCTCTTGAATAGACATAATGGATTTCGTACAACAATATGTACAAGTTCCAATAAGCTAGTCATTCGTTCCCTTTTGGCCTATGAACGAAGTTTTAATTATCTCTAGGAAAGTTTCACAAGCGTCATTTGATCAAAAATCAAAAGACTCCAAAATTCCATCCACATGGAGTTTCTTCATGTTTTCTTTCCAATATAATTTAAACGGCGATGTCACTTCCTAAGTGATCTTTCAATCAATTTGTCTTTCGACATTTTTAGCACTAGTTTTATGGATGTGATTTTTCCAACAAGATTTGTGAATCATCCATCTTTTATGGATTACGGCAATTATTTGAACAACCCTTTTGTTCTCATAATACCTGATAAAACAAATCTTGAAGGCAAGCTTTGATGTTTAACGAGCAACACAATAACCTTTTATTTGTTCTCGATGAACATTATCACATATTCTTTTGCTAGTTACTTAGGCCATTGTAGTTCATAAATTGTGTTGTTTTGTATGACGATTCACACCAACAAATTCAGTATCAAATACTTAAGAACCACATTGTTTAATAAGCAAAGAATATAGCCATAACATGTATATCATCTATATACTTAAACTGAACAATTCTAGTCTTTTCTTTTCTGCCATATATTTATGAGATTCTCTTTCAGTATTTCCTTTCTGTTTGAAAGAATCTATCAACATCAATAGTGGAGTCATACATATGAAACATTGTCCAAAGCGTGTATAGTTAAATACCAATGTCTTTGGACTTGCACTTTGAAGTAGATCACCATTATCAAATGTTTGGTGTTCTTTCAAATTCCTTTCTTTAGTAATCTCTTGGTGTAGTAAACATTTTACCTACATCAAATATTCACCCTCATCATGGATTTATCCATGATCAAGCTACTTTTAGCTTGTAACGGTGAATCGCGAGTATAATGTTGCTCTCCAAAACCTTTTGGAGGATTAGGACAACTAGTGTCTCCAACCTTTTGTAAATTCTCATCAAATATGAGAACATGACTTTTGCCATATTATACTCTATCATGTTGCAACCAAAACTTCGTTTCAGATATCACAATATCTTCCACACATCATGGTTTCTGAAACAACTCTTTCAGATCCTAGATAACCTTGATATTAAGACAATACTTTGAATATCAAGAATCATGGAAACAAACATGATACTCATACACTAACTCTTGGAATTGTCACTCTTGTTTTAATACCAATTATTAAACTTCATGGAGTAACCGGAACTTACTGAAAGTTTGCAATAGGACTTTTAAACTTTAGATTAACACTTCAAAACAATACGATACCAGTTCGTAAAGTAACTAACCAGAATTCTATAGTTCTATCATCTCAATTATAACTAAGCGTAAGGTGGTAAACGGATGCCAATGACTACAACAACTATGCAAATTCACTTTGATTTAATTTATGATAAATAGTGTTCAACTTTTAATCATATTGCCGTTGAACTCCCACTCAAAACAATATCCCACACATTGTTTTAGTGATCACACGAACCAAATCCACCACATCAAAACCGATCATCACGAGAGTTGATGTAGCTTCAATGGCGAACAATCAACATGTTCATCATATCTACTATATGACTCATGCTTTACCTTTCGGTGATCCGTGTTCCGAGACCATGTTTGTACATGCTAGGCTCGTCAAGATCAACCTTAGATTCCGCATGAGCAAATCTGGCTTGCTCACGTTGTATACACTCACAGAATATAACACACCCGATCATCACGTGGTGCTTCAAAACAACGAGCTTTAGCAACGGTGCTTACTAAGGATGAACACTTTAAAACTTGAAATTGTGTGCTTGAGGGATCATCTTATAATTCTACCGTCGTGAACTAAGCAATACAAGATGCATAAAAGGATTAACATCACATGCAATTCATAATATGTGATATGATATGGCCTTTCTTCTTGTGCTTCCGATCTCCATCTTCAAGCACGAACATGATCTCCATCATCACCGGCATTGCATCCAGGTCAATGACGCCGCTCCATGGTTGTCGTCTACCAGCTTCAACTATTACAACTACTTTGAACAGACAAGCGGGTCTTAACAGAATTTAAAGACAACCATATGGCTCCTGCCGGTTGCCAACTTACAATAAGGAACATTGCATACATCATATATAATCACAATCATGGCCATATCACATCACAGCACACCCCTGCAAAACAAAGTTAGACGTCTATAATTTTCTTTGCATGTTTTACGTGGTTTGGGGCTTTCAATAAGTGTCGTTCTAACTTACGAACAAGAACCACAACATTGATACTAGTATTGTCAATCACCCGTTGTAAATTGAATCTTAACTATGTTGGGAGAAACAGGCACCCGCAAAGCCACTTATGCAATACAAGTTGCATGTCAAGCGTGGAGCAAGTCTCATGAACAATGTCATGTAAGGTTAGCCCAGGCCGCTTCATCCCACCATCCCGCAAGATGCAAAGTACACAAGAAGAAATCGACAACAAAAGCATCAACGCCCACAATGACCATTGTGTTCTACTCGTGCAACAGATCTACATATAGACACGGCTCTGATACCACTGTAGGGGTTCGTAGCATGGAAAACAAAAATTTTCTACCGCATACAAACAAACAAGCCAAGATCTATCTACTAGATTGTAGCAACGAGTCGATAGAGGAACTCACCCTCGAAGATTCCAAAGCGGTTAACGAGAGCAGATTCTCGTGGGTGATGTAGTCGTACACTTGCCGATCTCAAGATCGCGTAGACGATCCTTCCGGCGCTGCGTTCCGGCAGCGCTTCCGCAGTCGGTCACACGTTCGGTACTCGACGAAGACCTTGATCTCCCTTGTTCCAGCAGGCAGCGGAGGTTGTAGCACTCTCCTCGCGATTCCGGCAGCACGACGGCTTGGTACCGGAAGTAGAGGGGAGATCTCGCAGGGATTCGCCTTAAGCCGGAGCGAGTATGGTGGACTATGAGAGAGCCTTGGTGATCTAGGGTTTAGACACACCAATTAGAGGGGGCTAAACCAGCGGCTAGGGCAATTAGAAGCTCTAACTCGGCGGCTTGGGAGAAATCCCTAGGCTGTGGCTAGGGTTTAGGTTTAGAGGGAGGCAACTTGTGTGTCTAGGAGGGGAGCCCTGCCCCTCCTCATATAGGTGGAGGGAGGCGCGCCTGGGGAGGGGAGTCCCTCCCCAACTCGGACCCAAGGTGGGCCAGCGGTGGGAGGAGGAACTCCTCCCCCAAGTCGGTTTCAAACCTCCTTCTCTTTCCCAAAATTAGTCGTTTGACTTTCAAACTAGCCGTTTGACTTTTCAAACTAGGATTTGAATAAACCCTCTATTTGGTACAGCGATGACACCAAGTACATAATGCAATCATACCAAATTGATATAACACATTCATGTACCCTTCCCCTCCGGAGTGCCGGACATTCCGGAACCTTCTAGAACATTCCCGATGAAAACACCGGAATCATTCCCCAACTCCGAAACAGGACTTTCCTTATATGAATCTTATTCTCCGGACCATTCCGGATCTCCTTGTGATATCCCGGATCCCATCCGAGACTCCGAACAACATTCGGTCTCTTACTCATCATTCCATAACTACTCAACAACATCGAATCCTTAAGTGTGTGTAGAGGTCCCAATCTTTAATATGATAGAGCCCCCTGTGTTTACAATGCTAGTCCCTGGATTAATAGCTAGCATCCACAGTTAAGATGTAATATCAAGAAACAAAGGTCATAATATAACTTTATAACCAGGAATAACATAATTTTATTACATCAAACATAGCTCATTTGGCTATTACATTACATTGCAGCGGAATAACTATAATCATGGGTCCTTCATCTTCAAAGTGCCACAGGCAGATGTTGGTTGTAGACTTTGTAATCCTAATCAAACAATCTTCACTAAAATCAATCAAACCTACAACATTACAAGTTACAGCCACAAGGGTCAATACATTTGAATTGTATTGGCAAGCTTCACTATTATGTGTAATATGAGTGGATCCTATCAATACATGCATATTGGGCTAAGTAGAGTTGAAGGCTCATTTGCATAAAGAAATATTTATCCTATCTTTTAAAAATGGTTTTGGTCTTTGTCAAATCTCCTTTTCCAAGTTCCTTGAACTCCTTGGTAGAAACTCAAGTGTTCAAGTCCTTGTCAAAATCCCTTGAGCTACTTGGTAACCCCAAGTGCAACAAGTTTTATAAAAATCTCATGAGTTCCTTGGTAACCCCAAGTGTTCATGTTTTTAACAAAATCTCTTGAGTTCCTTGGTAACCCCAAGTACATCAAGTTTTGTCAAAGTCTCTTGAGCACCTTGGTAACCCCAAGTGCATCAAGTCTTTAAAAGTTTTTCATTTAGAAATTAGAATGTCGAGATCTCCCATAGTTCAAACTTTAGTTGCTCAGTATTGTCCATAACCGGGGACACGGCTAAGTACTTAGATTTTATTATCTTCTGCAGAAGGAGTACACTTTACCCACATGTCACAATCCCATCCTTTTGCCACCAGTGGCCTACTGGATTAGTGCTCACCAAGATGGAGTACTGGCAGATTGAGAATGTGACGAAGTCTTTCCAAAAGGTCCTCCCATACACCTTTGCTAGCTTGTCTTCAGCACCCATGAAGCATTCCAGATCCCCATGTCCAGTTAACTGAAGACAGTGCATGGGTCTTCCTAATGTAGTTGACTAAGCCAGAGCCATAATAGCATGTGGTTGCACACGAAAGCCACAATTGGAGAAACATGTTCAATCTCTAAGTTTCTTGGGTGGTTCCCTTTGGAGCACAACACAAAGAGATTGCCATTGACATGGTTTCTTTTGTTGCCACCTTCTCCAATACTCAAAGTATCCTTGGCCACCTAGGTGGTTCATTGAGTCCTTGTTTTATTATATAAAATCACAAGTCCTTTTCTCAACTTCATAAAATCTCAACATGTATCTCTTTTCAAAATATAGCATGGCTAAGCATGTAACAACTACAATATTTTCACTAAGGAGTGTATAGGGAATCCTATTAGGATTTTAGCATAGCATAAGTACAAAAAGTATTTTCATGCATGTTTCAAAATCCACTAAGTATAATGAAAATAGTAGGACTTTTGATGATAGTGTAACTTGCCTTTTTGGTAGGGAATGATGGTTCACTCCTTGATCTTGCTAGTATCACTCTTTGCTAATTTCACTACAATCAATCAAGCAAACTCTATATCAACTAGCATTCCAAATAATCAATCAAACAACATTTTACACACACATAAAACTATGGGATCTAAAATCTAAGTCATGCATGTAAGCATGTAAAAGATGGTTCTAATTGCAAAGGTGGTCTCCACTAGGCTCCTAAACTTGGTAAGGTCCAAAGTGGTCATTTTTCCATAGTGGCAAAGTCATTTGCAAAAAGGGTTTTGTTTCAAAAACTATTTTAAGATCCATCACCATTTTATGTGGTGGAAAACATTTTTATCAAAGCAAAACTTTATGTTTTTCACCAAATGAGTTGCTAATGCAAAACTTGGTGTTTTGGGTCAGTAGGTTTTGGTCCAAATCATTTCCCCAAAGTTTTTACTCCAAAACCATTTTCATAACAAAATTTATTATTTTTATTTGGCTAGAAATGGACCAAATCAATTAATCTATCCTAAATTTCACCAAATTCATTTTTTTAACTCCATGGGTTGGTTCCTAGGGTCAGTGAGTTTAAAACAAACCAATTTGCCAAGGTTTCAAACTCAAAAGCATTTTTGAATCATTTTTCTAATCTTAACAAGCATACAAGAGTTTCTGCAAAAACAAGCAAACTAACAGATACTATTTGCTAAACCAAGGGCATGGTTGGCTAGGTCTTGCTCTCCTGAATCCAACGACATAAAATTTGTAATTTTTGGACGTGTGAATCCAAAGTTACAAGGGTTTGAAATTCACAACTTAATCAGATTTCAAACTTCTGTTTTAAACCTATCTGGCCACGCGTCGTGTTTTAACTGGACAGTACCGGTTCGGGTGGATCGCGGCTGTGGCGCGTTGGATCAAATGCGAATCGTGTGGCTCATATGCTTCCATACCGGTTTGCTTAAGTAATTCTGTCTACGCCATAGGATTAAGATCTAACGGCTCTTGCGTGCTTGACCAGAAGCTAGCGGCGCTGTGCGGCGACAGACGGTGGCGACGGTCAGGCGAGGTGCTAGCGGTGGTTCTACGAAGCAAAGAACGAGGTGAGGATGCTCACCGTGATCGCGAGGACGAGGTGATGCTCGGGGCGTGGTCGGTTGGTCGAGGGGCGCTCAGGGTCTGCAGTAATTCCTCGCCGGAGTAAAGAACGGCGTCGGGTGGTTCTGTCCACGGTCGAAGGCGACGTTGTAGATCGCCCTAGGACAAGACAGGGGCATGGTTAAGTGCGGGAGGTCACGGAGAAGACACGTGCATGAACGAGAAGGCGCGGGCGGTCGGAATCTACCTGGGTGCTTGCCGGAGTTGAAGACAGACGCGGCGGCGTTCGGAAGCTTGTCGTAGCCGGTGTTCTGGGACGCCCGCGGTCGAATGGGTGGTACGGGGAGGAGTGTCTGGGAGTGGGGAGTCTGCTAGCGTGCTCAGGGAGGCAAGGGGTGGTGGAACTCGGCCGGAATTGGTCGGAGAGGGTGGTCGGAAATGGGAGTGTGTCGAGCCAAATTGAGGCAGCCTCGGGGCAGAGAGAAAGTGGCGATAGAGGGGAAAGGAGGAGAAGACGCAGGCGCTTAATAGCGTGCAGTCACGACGAGGTTTAAGGCGCGGCATCAATGCGTAATCAAGCCGCGACATCAACGGCAGAAACGGCCGGCGCGGTCGTCACGAGGAAGAAGGAGGAGTGGGAAAGTGGGGTCTGCTGGTCAGTGGGAAAAAGAGTGAGGGGAGGGTCCACTGGTCAGCCTCTGTCTGAGTTAGATTCTGAGTGCGAATCGTTTTTCTCCGGGGAGGGAAACTGGGCTGGTTGCTGGGCCTTGTTGGGTTGGGTCCTTTGCACTATTTTTTTCTGTCTGAAACATTTTTCTTTTTCTAAATCTAATTTCTGTTTTGAATTTCAAACTATCAAACAACATTCAAATTGATTCAAGCAATCACCAAACTTTGCAACTATGAATTTGGTTCTGTTGAGTAACATAAACCAAAATCCAAAATAAAATAATAATTTTTATTCTTTTTAAGATCCATTCTTTAATTAAATAAAATGTATCTTTTTGTTATTTAATAAAATAGGGTTTGATTTAATTAACAAAATCTCCATTTGAAATCCAAATATTTTCAAAACCAAATCAGTAGGTTTTATTTAGGAAATATAGAATACTTGGAAATTTGTTAAAACAAAATAACCTTTTATTTTAGGGTCCATTAATAATTAAATACAATAGACCTTCATTATAAAGTCAACTAGGATTTGTTTTATTAAAATATTTATTTTGAAATCTAAAATAAAGCTAAAACACTTCAGTAGGTTTTATTTGAGAATATAAAATATTTGGAAAACTTATTTAAAATAATTTTATAAGTTTTGATGTTTTAATTAAAATGGTAAAACCTTTTATTTAGATAAAATTGGATATTAAATACTTATTAATTTATTTAAATAAACCTTTGCTATTTTTATTCAAAACAAAATGTTTTAATTCCAAAGCTTGGCCAAGGTTTAATTTGGCTTTATAAAATAATCTTTATTTATGGGTCCACCTTTTCTTTTGAAAACCAAATCTTTTATTAAAAGATCCAAAATAGTAATTCCAAAATATTTTAATTTCCTTTATTTAAAATGTTTATCTTTTTAAAAACCTTTAGGATTTTATTTAATTCAAATGGGTTTGAAGTTCCAATTGAATTCAAAAAGTGTTTTCTGACCCTGAAAATCAAACAAAGTTTTATTTCATTCATTTATTTTCACATTACAAGATTTGGAAAATCTTGGGATGTGACAGTGTGTCTCCCTACGGTTCGTGAATTATGCGGACATGATCGAGACACTTCTCTGAACAATAACCAATAGAGGAATCTGGAAATTCATATGGCTCCCACATATTTCTATGATTACTTTGCGATCGAATGAACCACTTACATACGCTACCAATTTCCCTTTGTCTCACGATAGTTTACTTATCCGAGGTTATGATCGTCGGTATCTCTGCATACCTAGTTCAACCTTGTTACTGATAAGTACTCTTTTCTCGTTCCCGTGGTATGTGATCCCTTGTGAGCCAGTCACATGCTTGGATGACATTCCACCGAGAGGGCCCAGAGTATATCTATCCGTCATATGGATGGACAAATCCCACTCTTGATCCATGTGTCTCAACCAATACTTTTCGAACACTCAATGCCACCTTTATAGCCACCCAGTTACGGTGTGGTGTTTGATGTCATCAAAGCATTCTTCCGGTGAAGGTGATATGCATGATCTCATGGTCGAAGGAATTAGGTTACTATGTATCAGAAAGCATATAGCAATTGAACTATTAAAATGACTTGATCTTTATGCTACGCTTATCTATAGGAGTATGTCCATCACGTCATTCTCCTAATGATATGACCCTGTTGTTAATAACATCTCTATGTTCATGATCAGGAAACCATGATCATTTATTAACCAACAAGCTAGTTTAACAAGAGGCTTTACTAGGGACTCTTTTATGTTTACAAATCACACAAGTATTAATGTTTCCTGTTAATATAATTATAGCATGGTATGTAAACATTTATCATAAGTATGAAGATATGATAATAACCACTTTATTATTGCCTCTTGGGCATATCTCCAACAACAATCTTGTGATCATCTTGTTACCACACACAACCTCCACTACTCGCCCCCACTCACCCCAGTACCAGCCCTTGCAGTTGAGCCTCTCTCACTCGACCATTTGACTAGTGCAAACTCGTACCCGAGCTCACCATGTTGACCCGACATGGACATGACGATACACGCCTCGCCGCCCTCGCCCACGATGTCTAAAATCTAGCCATAACCTCACCGCAACTGCATGTGTACGCCTCAACCAACGCCAGGATGTGGAGATGCTAGCACAACCGCGCCCACTTCTCTGTCTGCCATGCCGAGCACCTCGCCAGAGCGCCGAGCAATCCCATGTGACCACGCCGCGCCTTGCTCTCTCCTCGTGTCAATACAATCTCCATGCCGCCAGCAACCTCCCAGACATGCCCGCTTGACCACGTGCGACCCGAAACCGCCGTACGCCGTGACGAACACCCGCAGTACCCGAGGAGGGCATGGACATCCCTGACCGATGGAGACTGCGCCTCGCCGTGCCACTATGCGCATGACGATTGTCAAGGAGCCCTGCATCATCCTACACCCTCCGCCATGCCCATTGAACCTTGTAACAACGTCGCCAACGGGCCTGAGCCATGCCCCAATGCTCCCCTTGCTGGGTATAAATAGACCCCTCCCCTGCCTCAAAACGCACACCACTCGACTCACCTCTCCCCCCAGCAACCTCTCTGACCAACCCCCGGAGCAAGCCGAAGCGTGCAGCGCCGAAATTTCACCGGAGCCCACCTCCGCAGTGGTGGAACGGAGCCAGCGCTAGGAGCCGCCCCAGGAGCTGCCGCGACCACCATTCGAACCGTTGTCATCTACTAGCTCGTTCGCCCACCTCGCCGTATCTAGTTGGAGCCCTGGTAAGCCCCCGACGACCCCCACGGTAGAGCTAGGGTTGAATCCGCGTGCGTCGTGCGAGGGAGACAATGACGCCAAGCCGTTGATTGTGCTCTAATCGTGCGGCTAGGATTAGCTCATACCGCTTCGCGTTAGAACATCCGCTAATGTGTGGGGCCAGCGCAAGTGCAGCCCACTGCGTGCGAGCCATGTAGTTGGGCCGGCCCAGTATCGTTCCCGCGCACGCCCAGCAATTCAAATGTAGATTTTTCTTTTAATTCAAAACCATATTCTGTAGGCGACTTTGAAATTGAATTCAAGAAGATTCACTGAACCAAATTGCATGATTCCAATTTTGTTAGAAAGTAAATGAAAATATCTAAACACTCCCATTGGATTCAAACGGTTTGAAGTTAAAGATCACCCAGAGTAACAATAACAAGGCAGAGACTTTTACAACCTCAAACATTTTTCTAAAATCGACCATAAATGCTTTTGAGTCGATTCCAATTCTCAAAAATCGCATTTGCCATGATCTATCTGAATATGTAAAAATATTTGGTTTTACATGCATTAATCATGGACTAGTATTAAAAGAATGCTATATAGTCTTTTCTAGTCACTTTAATATTATTAAATATCAATATAAACTTTGTAATATATGCCATCCACTTTAAATCACATTCCCAAGTATTGGAATATGTGGTGATGACATGTGTCAATATGATCCTATATGTTATAATTGGAGAATATTGAATCTTAAGTATTTGTCAATGAGTAGAAATTGCATTTCCAAAATAAGATAAATAAGGCAATGTCAATATTTCATGTAGTGATTGAGATGATGCTAAATCATCTAGTGTGGATCTTTGTGTGGTAAATAGAAGTAGTTAAGTATTGTTTGGTGATTGTGTACCTTATATTTATTTATAGATGCTAGTATTAACCCGGGGTACGAGAAACAGGAGTTCTATGACAAAGAAGAGGAGAACTTCGACAACTACACCAACCAAGGAAATCTAAACTATGCAAGCTATTGGGATACAACCTACCAATCCCAAGTTTTACTTACAAGCTTTATCTTTTCTTGCTTTTATCAAAGTTGCTCAAATAGTTAATTAATTGGTGATTAGTGGAGAAATAGGAAAGATGCCACCCAGAGCATAGAACTAGGTGTAGGTAGTTACACTTGATTAGTACCCCTCAATAGTGACACCATCATTGATAGATTTTGGTGCTAAACTAATCTTGATCACTATAGATGGGAACACTTGGAGAAAATGATTATGAAAACCTTGGTATGATGAGTCATTCTATTGAAATGTTTTGACATGTTTTATGGAACACAATGAGTTGAAGATGAAACTGAATAAAGCATGTGCCCTGACTTTGATAAAAACTGATGGTTGCGTTCGGATGCGATACCATTCCAATTTTACCGTACAACCACAGTACCTGAGTTGGGTAGGGCTTAAATGGAAGTTTAT
Organism: Avena atlantica; assembly: GCA_910589765.1. NCBI lineage: Eukaryota > Viridiplantae > Streptophyta > Magnoliopsida > Poales > Poaceae > Avena > Avena atlantica. Next base: position 118,094,407 of record OU342735.1, on the reverse strand, counting down.
GTGTCTTAGTATGGGTTCCCTCGCGGAAAGAGGTTGAGATGAGGCTACCTCGTGAAAATGAATGTCCACCTATGCAGTGCCTAGGATGGCGGATGGCCATGGCTGGGAGGCCAAACTCATAGGGGAGGTGCCTATACTTGGGTGTGTAACTGAAAGTTTAGGATTGATTATCCGCATACCGAGTATGATGATTCAGAGTCCCTGACGGATGTATTGAATGTTGTGGTGAAAGTTTACCACCTCTGTAGAGTGTCAAACTATTCGAATAGCCGTGTGCGCGGTCATGGACAGTTGGATGGCCATACTGTTCCGTTGTCAGATATTTTCAAACTGACTTGTGACTTGAAATATGACTTGGACTTGACCACATAGGGTTGTGGACATGAAACTAGGTTCCCTCTTGAGTAATCTAGATAACTAGAATAGGTCTTTGATACTAAGTACCTCTAAAATAAAGCTGGCTTATTGCAAACAAACCTAGAGCTTAGGATCCCTATTAGAATTATATTACTTGCATTAGTGATAGTTTGCGAGTACTTTAAAAGTACTCATGGATTTGTCCCCGGCTATTCCCATGGCCAGACTATGAAGAGGACTATCTGGAGGACGGATAACAGGACGTCTACGATAACTAGGATCATCTCCCATCGTCAGCATTGCCTGTGAATGAAGTCGGAGCCTCTACTACGTTATTTTCTCCTACTTTGTTGTATATTAAGACTTGATCATGTGATCAACTATTTGTAAGACTATTATGGTTTGTAATGGATGATGTACTGTGCTATCAATTCTGTTATGTCTCGCAAAAATGGTAATCCTAGGATTGCGTGCATCTGGACTTAAAAATACGGGTGTTCACAAGTTGGTATCAGAGCCATCCTGACCATAGGAGACCCTAGTTAGAATGGACGTCTGAAAAACTTAGTTTCAGAACAAGGAAAGTGAGTATTTATGAAAACCTATTCTCACTCTTATCCTTGAAATTCTTTCCAAAAGAGAGTCATACGTTCCTCAATTTTTTTTTGCAATCCTATATAAAATTTGACACACTTGATCACCTCACTAACTTACTCATCCTAATTGCTTATAGATGGAAGTCAAGTACATCAAGTTCTACCAGCTTAGCAACGGAGGGGAACTCATCTTTGAGAGAGACTTGGGTCAGCTCACGGAGTTTCTTGGACGCCCGCACCCAGAGTTCTTTGGAGAACAGCTCAATGACCAGCCAGGAGGAGAACTGCAGTGGTTAATCGTTGCCGATCTAAGAGGCAATATGGAGCCACCTACCTCGGAGAAGATACAGTTCAGCTTGAGGGAGAACAACTGGCTGGATGGACTAGCTAGAGCCATGCAGGAGGCGCTTGCTTGTATGTATGGGCAGAACATCAACTAGATCATTGGCACCCGCTTTACTCACTATGCAAGACGTGACTCCATGGGACAACCCTTGGTCATGCTAGGACATCAGGAGCTGAAGCATAATGTGGATCACCTTGCCTTCATGCTGCACGAGAACTAGAAGGAGTTGGACAACGTCCGTGCCTACGCCAACTAGAAGCACCTCGTTGCAACCGAGAAGAACCAGACCCTCGCCATCCAAGCTAAAGAGCGCAAGTCACTTCATCGCCAGCATAACAAGAAGGACCACATCATTGCTCGCCTCTGCCAAAAGGTGGCAACCCTTGAAGAAACCATCCATGACCAGGAGATTCAGCTCGAGGAGAAGGAGAACGAATGTGAAGATATTCGTGGGGATATCACTTCGTACCTTAGTGATGATGACGAATATTTTGAGGACATCAACATGGAGTTCCACACTGACGAGGAGGACGCCGATTTCCTGGATGACAAAGAGCCCACCAGTTCTAATGATGAGTAGACTAGTGCACTGTCGTAGGTGTGAGTTTGTATCCGGTCCCACTGTATCGTAGAATGACATAATGGTTCTTAAAACCATCTGCTTCATAGTTGTGATGTGTTGTTTGCAATGTGTGGTTTGTATGTGTTGTTTGGAATGAATGAACAAGAGTTGTGGTTTTCAAACCTTAGCCATAATCAAAGTTTAAAGATTTTGAACCATACCCATAAGCCATAGAAATTTTCTTCTTATCTTATGATATACCTAAATCTTCAGATGACTCGCGGAAACCCCGGTGGAAGCAACTCATCCCAGGACCCGATGGTTTAGATTCTGCAAATTCTAGTAACAGATCAAGAAGCCGGTAGAACCGAGCGTCAAGCCAATCTCGCCACTCTTCAGTAGATCGCCCAAATGGTGCACAACAACCAAGACCATGGAAATCAGGATCACCATGGATCTAAGCTCAATAACTTCCAAAATACCAATCCTCCTATGTTTAGAAAATCTGAAGAAGCCCTTAGATGCTGATGATTGGTTGCAGTCAATTGAGAACAACTTATAAGTTGCAGGAGTAGATGATGCGGAGAAAGTACTATTTTCCATCCACTACCTAGCAGGTTATGCAAGATCATGGTGGAATAGCACTCGTACAATGAACGGGGGACAAATGATGACTTGGGAGGAATTCAAGATCAAGTTCAGCAAGACTCATGTGCCCCTAGGTTTGATCAAGAGGATGAGGGATAAACTCAGGGAGTTCAAGCAAGGAAGAATGACTATGGTGGAATACCATGACAAATTTTTGTCTCTGGCTAGGTAAGCCCTCGATGAGATCGACACATAAGCAAAGAAGAAGGAAAGATTTATGAATGGCCTTCATGATGAGATGCAGACAATATTAGTCAATATTCCTTTTGCTGATATATAAGCTCTAGTGGATTATGCTATCCAGATGGAAGGAAAGATCAATCAAGCCAGTGAAAACCGCAAGCGTCGTATGATGCACCAGCCTGGACCCCACCATACCCCGAAGTACCGCCCCAGCTCGACTGCAGGATTTGCACCAAGGAACAACATGCCACCTATGTCCTGTCCGAACTTTCCCAATCGTGGCAGAGGAAACCCGATGCCTGTAGGCCACAACAACTACAACCCCGACAGCCCCAATAACTTCAACCGTGCACCGTCAAGGCCCAACCACAACAATAACAACAATACTGCCCCAAGGACTTGAAGCAATGTTGTGCCTATTGCCGGGAAGGACAAGTCAACGGTAACTTGCTTTGAATGTGGGATCATGGGTCACTACTCCAATGAGTGACCCAAGAAGCTTGCTACCGCACTCAATGTCACTACACCTACCCAGCAGCAGCACCATGTCTAGCCTTGAAAGAGGTTTTCCCTAGGCAACCCGCACAACCGTATCAGTCGTCTGTTCCACATGAATGTGGAAGAAGCCCAAGAAGCGCCAGATGTTGTGCTGGGTATGTTTTCTGTTAACTCAGTACTTGCAATGGTATTATTTGATTTTGGAGCATTGCAATCGTTTGTTACAGAAGAATTTGCATGCACTAGTAAGATTCAACCAACAAATTTGAAGAATGTTATGATAGTTCAAATACCTGGGTCAACTACCAAATCTAGAAAAATTTGCAAGGACGTACCTATCAGAATACATGGAGTAGATTTTTATGCCAATTTAATAGTACTTGGAACCAAAGGTTTGGAAGTAGTGCTAGGAATGGATTGGATGTCGAAACATCAAGGATTAATAGACTGTGCCAAGAAAGCCATAACCATGACCAGTAGCACCAGAGTATCAGTAGAGCATGTGTATGAGACACTGCCCCGTCAATTCAAGTACAACAAGAGTTTAGTCCAATCAAACCTAGACCAAGTCAGAGTAATCTATGAATACCCCGATGTATTCCCAGATGAATTACCCGGTATGCCCCAGATCGGGATATCGAGTTTATCATTGAACTAGTCCCTGGAACATGACCCATAGCTCAGAGACCCTATAGTATGAACCCAACTGAAATAGTGGATCTCAAGAAACAACTTGATGACATGTTGGCGAAAGGTCTGATACAACCAAGTGCATAGCCGTGGAGATCTCCTGTTTTGTTTGTGGATAAGAAAGATGGTGCCAACCGTTTGTGTACGGACTACTGGAAGCTAAATGACACCACCATCAAGAACAAGTACCCACTGCCAAAGATATAAGATCTATTTGACCAACTGACTGGTGTCAGAGTGTTTTCTAAGATTGATCTTAGAACTGGTTATCATGAACTAAAGATCCACGCAACGGATATCCCAAAAACTACTTTCACTACCAGATATGGATTGTATGAGTACAATGTCATGTCATTTGGATTAACCAATGCCCCCACTTATTTCATGAATCTCATGAATAAGATTTTTATGAACTTCTTGGATAAGTTTGTCGTTGTTTTTATTGATGGCATTCTGATCTATTCCAAGTCAGAAGAGGAACATGAGAAGCACCTAAGAACCATCCTTGTAACTCTTAGAGAGCATCAGTTCTATTCCACTTTAGCAAATGTGAATTCTGGTTAAAGGAAGTAGGATTCCTAGGACATATCTTGTCGGCATGAGGAGTTTCCGTCGACCCTGCCAAGATTAAGGATGTTGAAGAATGGAAAGCCCCAACCACTCAAACCGAAGTCCGTGCATTTCTTGGATTAGCGGGATATTACCACAAGTTCGTTGAAGGATTTTCAAGAATCACAAGGCCGATGACCCAGCTGTTGAAGAAAGACAAGAAGTTTGAATGGACGGACAAATGTGAAGCAAGTTTTCAAGAGCTCAAGAAGAGATGGATTTCATCCCCAATATTGATCATGCCAGATATAACGAAGCCTTTCGACGTATATTGTGATGCATACAAGATTGGTCTCGGATGTGTGTTGATGTAGGAAGGAAAAGTGATATCATATCTGTCCAGACAACTGAAGCAACATGAGCAGAATTATCCCACCCATGACTTAGAATTGGCAGGCATAGTTTTATCCCTAAAGACATGGTGTCATAACCTCATGGGTAACCGTTGTGAGATTTATTTAGATCACAAGAGTTTGAAGTATATTTTCACCCAGAAGGAGCTGAATATGAGACAACGGAGATCGATAGAGTTAATCTAGGATTATGACCTTGACATTCACTACCACCCCGGCAAGGCCAATGTAGTAGCGGATGCTCTTAGTAGACTGCCATGTAGATTAAACACCGTGATTAAGAAAGATCAGCCACGTTTGCATGAGGAGTTGGAGAATTTTAGAATGGAGCTAGTTAGAGAAGGATTCCTAGCCAGTATCGAACTTCAACCCACTTTGATCAGTCAGATAAAGGAAGCTCAGAAAGGAAATTCCAGTATTGATGGAATTAAGCATCGTATCTATACAGAGAAGGTACCCGGATTCACGGAGAATGAAGAAGGACATCTGTGGTATAAGGGACACATTTGTGTGCCAGCATATTCAGAGTTGAAGCAAGTCATTTTGCAATAAGCCCATGATACTCTTTATTCTATTCACCCGGGAGGAACGAAGATGTATCAAGATTTGAAGGAGCAATTTTGGTGGCACAAGATGAAGAGAGAAGTCGGAAGCTATATCGCCAAGTGTGATATCTGTCAGAGAGTTAAAGCGGAACACCAGTGACCCGCATGACTGTTGCAGCCATTGCAAATTCCAGAACGGAAATGGGATTCAGTTGGAATGGATTTCATCACCGGTTTGCCAACATCTAGTAGAGGAAATGATTCTATTTGGGTCATAGGAGATAGACTGTCCAAAGTAGCTCATTTCATACCAGTAAAGACCACTTATCAAAGCTCGAAGCTAGTAGAGTTGTATATTGCTAGAATAGTTAGTCTGCACGGAACCCCAAGACAATTGTGTCAGATTAAGGAACCCAGTTTACCTCAAGGTTTTGGAAGAAAGTCCAAGAAGGATTAGGAACCAAACTGAACTTCAGCACAACTTATCACCCGCAGACCGACAGACAAACGAAAAGAGTAAACCAGATACTAGAAGATATGCTGAGAGCCTGTGTACTAGAATATGGATCTAAATGGGAAGACTCCATGCCTTTCACGAATTCTCATACAACAACAATTATCAGGCTAGTTTGCAAATGGCACCATTTAAATTGGTTGCAAGTAGGAGAGAGTCAGATATTTGGACCAGGCATCCTACAAGAAGCCGAAGAGAAGGTTCAGAAGATCCATGAGAACCTCAAGACCGCTCAATCTAGACAAAAGAGTTACTCTAACAAGAGACGTCGAGACCCGACCTTCAATATCGGAGACTTTGTGTATCTAAAAGTATCACCCTTGAAAGGAATGCAACATTTCCAACTCAAAGGGAAGCTTGCACCCATATATATCGACCCTTCAAGATTTTAAGTCACCGAGGAGAAGTATCCTATCAGATAGAACTTCCTAAAGAGATGTCAGCCGTACATAATGTGTTTCATATATCGTTACTTCGAAAATGCTTAGAAGTTCCAGAGAAGACCGAAGTTTTCAAGAACATCGATCACAGAGTCATGGATATCAACAAGGATTTAACCTATCATGAAGTATCCATTCGTATTTTCGACGAAGCCTTCAGAACCTCCCAGACCAGGAGTATCAAGTTCTCACAATCCAGTGGAGCAACCATACTGAAGAAGAATCCACCTGGGAGCAAGAAGATTATATTAGGACTGAGTTACCAAATCTCCTTAGTTCCTAGTTTTTCCTGAATCTCGGGACGAGATTCTGTTTAAGGTGGGAAGTTTTGTAACATCTCAAAAATATTATAATGAGAATATCAATTTCCAATCAACTAAAATTAGGATTAACAAAAGTTTTTAATTTTTAAACAATTAATGCAAGTGTGTGTTTATGAATGATGATGAATGCTTGAAATGCCAAGATTTGTTTGTTATAAATGATGAGGTTTGGTTTAAATATCAAAGCAATATCATCTAGGTCAACTCCAAACCAAATCAAATCAAAAGAAAATCAAATGGTGAAGCATATGACCTAATGGTCATTTTTGCCAAAGTTAACACCTAGCCCACTTTGGGCATCTCTATTAAATGATTTCAAACAGAAACAATTCCATTTCTTTTCTCACCTTGCTATACCAAGTAAAAATGAACACAAGTGAGCTTTCAAAACTTACCAGAACAAATTCAAATTCATTTGGAGGACATTTCCAAATTGAATCCATCATAGACATCAAGATAGCCATTTTTTGGGATACCTTCAAAACCTTCACCACTTGGCAAACCCTTGCAACCAGAGAATCCCAAGATTAGTATCATCCAACCCACTAAAAAGAATTGGAAAATTCAAATGTTTTTCTCTTGCGGTCATTTGATCAAACACCTAGCGAGCCAGTACAGAGCTGGCAACTACACACTGTTTGGAGCAATCTTGTGATCATCTTGGTACCACACACAGCCTCCACTACTCGCCCCCACTCACCCCAGTACCAGCCCGTGCAGTTAAGCCTCTCTCACTTGACCATTTGACTATTGCAAACTCGTACTTGAGCTCGCCATGCCGACCCGACATGGACACGACGATACACACCTCACCGCCCTCGCCCACGATGTCTAGAAGATAGCCATAACCTCACCGCAACTGCCTGTGTACGCCTCGACCAATGCCAGGACGTGGAGACGCCAGCATAGCCGTGCCCACTTCTCTGTCCACCATGTCGAGCATCGTGCAAGAGCGCCGAGAAATCCCACGCGACCACGCCGCGCCTTGCTCTCCCCTCATGTCAATGCAATTTCCATGCCGCCAGCAACCTCCCAGACATGCCCGCTTGACAACGCGCGACCCATAACCGCCGTACGCTGTGAAGAACACCCGCGGTACCCGAGGAGGGCATGGACGTCCCCGACCGATGGAGACCGCGCCTCGTCGTGGCACTGTGCGCATGACGATCGTCAAGGAGACCTGCATCGTCCTACACCCTCCGCCATGCTCATTACACCTTGTAACAACATCACCGACGGGCCTGAGCCATGCCCCAATGCTCCCCTTGCTGGGTATAAATAGAACCCTCCCCCTGCCTTAAAATGCACACCACTCGACTCACCTCTCCCCCAGCAACCTCTCTGACCAACCCCTGGAGCAAGCCGAAGCGTGCAGCGCCAGAATTTCACCGGAGCCCACCACCGCAGTGGTGCAATGGAGCCAGCGCTAGGAGCCGCCCCAGGAGTTGCCACGACCACCATTCGAACTGCTGTCATCTACCAGCTCGTTCGCCCACCTCGCCGTATCTAGCTGCTGGTAAGCCCCCGACGACCCCCGCCGTAGTGCTAGGGTTGATTCCCTCGCACTCCGTGCGAGGGAGACGATGACGCCGAGCCATTCATCGTGCTCTAATCGTGCGGCCCGGATTAGCGCATACCGCTTCGCGTTAGAATAGACGCTGACATGTGGGGCCTATGCAAGTGCATCCCGTTGCGCGCGAGCCGTGTAGTTGGGCCGGCCCAGTATCGCTCCCGCGCACGCCCATCAATTCAAATGTAGATTTTTCTTTTAATTCAAAACCCTATTCTGTAGGCGACTTTGAAATTGAATTCAAGAAGATTCACTGAACCAAATTGCATGATTCCAATTTTGTTAGAAAGGAAATGAAACTCTCTAAACACTCCCATTGGATTCGAACAGTTTGAAGTCATATATCACCCAGATTAAAAATAACAAGGCAGATACTTTTACAATCTTAAACATTTTTCTAAAGTCGACCATAAATGCTTTTGATTCGGTTCCAATTCTCAAAAATCTTATTTTCCATGATCTATCTAAATATGTAAAAATATTTGGTTTTACTTGCATTAATCATGGACCAGTATTACAAGAATGCTATATAGTCTTTTCTAGTCACTTTAATATTATTAAATAGAAATATTAAACTTTGTAATATATGCCATCCACTTTAAATCATATTCCCAAGTATTGGAATATGTGGTGATGACATGTGTCAACATGATCCCATATGTTATAATTGGATAATATTAAATCTTAAGTATTTGTCAATGAGTAGATATTGCATTTCCAAAATAAGATAAATAAGGCCATGCGAATATTTCATGTAGTGATTGAGATGATGCTAGATCATCTAGTGTCGATCTTTGTGTGCTAAATAGAAGTAGTTAAGTATTGTTTGGTGATTGTGTACCTCGTATTTATTTATTGACGCTAGTATCAAACCGGGGTACGAGGAAGAGGAGTTCTACGAGGAAGAAGAGGAGAACTTCGACAACTACACCAACCAAGGCAAGCTAAACTATGAAAGGTAGTCATATGCATTCTAAAACTATGCCATCTATTGGGATACAACCTTGATTATACCAATCCCAAGTTTTACTTGCAAGCTTTATCTTTTTTTCCTTTTATCAAAGTTGCTCAAATAGTTAATTAATTGGTGATTAGTGGAGAAATAGGAAAGATGCCATCCAGAGCATAGAACTAGGTGTAGGTAGTTACACTTGATTAGTACCCCTCAATAGTGACACCATCATTGATAGATGCTAGTGCTAAACTAGTCTTGACCACTGTAGATGGGAACACTTGGAGAAAATGATTATGTAAACCTTGGGATGATGAGTCATTCTTTGAAATGTTTTGACATGTGTTATGGAACACAATGAGTTGAAGACGAAATTGAATGAAGCATGTGCCCTGACTTTGATAAAAACTGATGGTTGGGTTTTGATACGATACCATTCCAATGTTACAGTACAACCACAATACCTCAGTTAGGTAGGGCTTAAATGGAAGTTTATGTGTCTTAGTATGGGTTCCCTCGCGGAAAGAGGTTGAGCTGAGGCTACCTCGTGAAAATGAATGTCCACCTATGCAGTGCCTAGGATGGCGGATGGCCATGGCTAGGAGGCCAAACTCATAGGGGAGGTGCCTATACTAGGGTGTGTAATTGAAAGGTTAGGATTGATTATCCGCATACCAAGTATGATGATTCAGGGTTATCACTGACGGATGTTGATACGTCGTAAACGTATCTCTAATTCTTGATGTTACATGCTTGTTTAGTATCAATTTTGCTATGCTTTGTCTACACTTTGAGGTATTTTTATACATTTTCTAGGACTAACCTATTAACAAGATGTTGTAGTGCAAGTTGCCTATTTTCTGCTATTTTTGGTTTCAGAAAAGCTAGTAAGGAAATTGGACGAGACAAAATCCAAAGTCAATATTTTACCGAAAAGAACACGGAGTCCAGAGGAGAGACGGAGGGGCACCACAGGGGCGGCCACCCCCCCAGTCGCAGGCCCACCCTAGGCCGCGCCAGGGCATGGTGTGGGCCCCCTGGCCGCCCTCCTGCCTTGCCTCTTCGCCTATAAAAGCCCCCGATGCAGAAACCATAAACACCCGATCAGATCTCCATGAAACATTCCGTAGCCGCCGCCACCATCGTCCCTAGATCGGGGGGATCTGAAGCTCCTCCCGGCACCCTGCCGAAGGGGAGAGATCATCCCGGAGGCCTTGTTCATCACCATGCCAGCCTACGGTATGATGTGTGAGTAGTTCACCCTTTGACTATGGGTCCATACATTAGCTAGATGGTTGTTTCTACTCCTTTGTGCTATCATGTTTAGATCTTGTGAGCTCCGTTCATGATCACGATCATCTATTTGCAATCATACATGTTGTGTTTGCGGGGATCCGATGGATATTGAGATACTATGTCAGATTGATTATTGATTCTATCATGTCTGTGTTGTTTGTGATCTTGCATGCTCTCCATTGCTAGTAACTATCTTTGAAGGAAATATTCCCTAGAGCCAATCATAGAGATGATTATATTTCATATGTATCCATGAGTTATTGTAATGTTCCTTGTATATCCATATCAGGCAACTTGTATTGATTGGAAATTATGTGAATTGTTTGTGAAACTCTTTACTTGTATGGTTATCGAATAGTTGTCCCTAGTCGGAGTTCATATGAGGACACACATGAATATTAGATTAGCACATCGATTGGTTGATGACTATGTTTTGCAAGTCATAGACATGGAGATGTCAAACCAATGATGTGGAAACATGTTATGAACATGGGGTTGGACTGACCCAACTTGAGACTGGAAATTAGACTTGCAGCTCTCTCTACACATCATGTACGTTTTATCCTTAGACCTGAGATTGTCGCATGTACTTGAGTTGTGGATCGACCTACTTTGGGGCTATCAACCACTACTCCGTAACTGGGTAGTTATAAAGGTAGATTTCGGGTTTGTCCTGAAGCATGCTGCAGGGCATTGGTCAATCAAGATGGGATTTGCCCCTCTCTACTTAAGAGAGATATCTCTGGGCCCCTCGAGTGACCGGATCCAGAAATGCATGGCCGTGTTACATAAGGTTAAGACTTAACCTTGTAAAGGGATTCCAAATCACAGTATCGAGAAAGATAGGTCAGCTTGGAGCGAGACCAAATATCGTGTGGCAAAGGGAAATACATGTACTAAACCTTGTGATGGTTCGTCCATATGATCTTTGAATGCGTTTAGGATTTGGCATAGGCAAAGGGAAATACATCCGAATTAGACCATGCTTAGGCTACTAATGGGCTGCTAATGTAGAATCCCACTAGGGACGCCTATATAAGAGAGGGTGGGGCGAGATGACCAATGTTGAGCATTCCACCCAGCCGCCACTCCTCACGCCTGTGTTGCACACGCGGACCTAGCAGTCCGGCGTCTGACGCTTCCACCCCGCACGTGTGGATACCTCGGAGGTGCCGCATCTATGGCACTTGGAAGAGCCGCGCAAGGGGAGCTGCTCATGGGACGAGGAAGAGGAGGAGAGGTAGAACATCTACACCGCCTCGACGCGCTTCATCAATTTCCGCAACTGCGCGTCTAGTGGTAATCCTGAGATGTATGACAACAATAATCCTGGTTTACACGGTAGAAATTTTTGATTTGCACTAGTGTAGCCTACCCGTATCCTTTCATTGGTATTAGAGCCGATGCTGTTCAGTTATAGGTTCGGGATGTTTGCATATGGTGATATGCAGATTGATATGAATGATGTGATCGTTTGTATTGCGGTGGTTCAGGATTGATCTATGATCTTGCTTTCTGTGATCGTGATTCAAAGGTCGTCGAATGGCTTAGCCCTACCGGTCGGTTTCCGCCGTCGGGGTAGACAGCGACACATAAATCTTGTTGAATCACGCGAAGATCAATATGATTGATTGAATCAGAACCTATATCTAAAATTTATGTACCGTGATAAAAGAATCTTGATTGAATCAGAATGATAGTCGGTTTATGGTAAATTTGATTTACATATCAAAATCCTTAAAGAAAATCATGTAGATTCGATCTCTCATTTTTCATAGTTTTGATACCGCATGGGGAGCTGCCCCTTTGAACCCCGCAGGGGGAGACCCCTTAGACCCCCCTTAGTTGTAGCCCCTATCATATCTCGTTAAAGTAACTAGGTGCTGCGATTTCACATGATCTGATAGAATGCGATTCTATGCATAACTTGTTTTTGCAGGATGCATGTGATCGATATGGCCCGTATGTGCATGTGTTGCATGTATATATTTTATCATGACCTACCTGTCGTGAGTATGACAACACTGCTGGAGCCATATGTGTTGTCATTTATTGTAATGGCCTGCATGCCAACTTGTGATGATCCCAATACTATGTAATTTTGATTACTAGCTGTTAGGAGTAATAGCTTGTATTAGTTCTTGGAGGACTCATCACTTGGAGGATGGCTCACATGGAACATGAAGATGGAGATCATCATGGTGGACATGTTCAATGGCGATGGAGATCACCATGAGAAAATGGGCCATACTGTGTCACATCTATGTGAATGTTATTCTTATGCGTTTTACTACTATGCATGCTTAGATGATATAAGTAGAACAATCCCTCACAAAGTTTAAGTTAAACCATGCCCTCCCAACCAAACCTTGCACCATCCTATGCCCTGTACAATCGTTGGTGGGCCTATGAAACTAGGGTTCCGCGGTTTTCCTTGGCTAGAGGTTTGTATCGGATACCTACAAGCATAAGGGTTGGTGAATTTGACAAGGTCATCTTAACAGTTAAGGACCTTGGGGCATAAAGGTTGGGCGCCTAGTTTAGACATAGATATGTCACCCAACAACAAGAGTCATATGAGATATGATTAGCAAGAGTTGCTTACCGATTTACCTTGTCTTCTAGCAGTGATGCTAAAGCTCACTAGTCGACTTGTTAATTGTGGATCTTGAATCACTTAGTATCAATAGAGGGATATTGATTTAAGTGGGAGTATATGCTATTAAATTGTTTAATATGTTTTACTCTTTCATGGTTACATGGGTTAGTATTTTGCATGTTTTCTATTGTAGATCAATGGAACCGAATACTGCATCACCTTTTTCTTTGCGTTCGATTCTTGACAAAGATAAACTAAATGGAACAAACTATTCAGACTGGGTCTATAACCTGAGAATTGTTCTCAGGTCTGATAAAAAGGAAACAGTTCTGGATACCCCAATCCTCGATGAACCTGCATTATCCGCTGCCCTCAAGAATGCCTACAAGAGAGAATGTGATGATTCTATTGAGGTTAGCTGTCTTATGGTTGCATGCATGGAACCTGAACTCCAAAAGAAGTTTGAGGATCAGGAAGCATATGATATGATCATCGCGTTTAGGGACATGTTCCAGACTCAGGCCAGGACTGAGACGTATAATGTCGCTAAGTCCTTTGTGGAATGCAAGATGGCAAAGGGATCAGGTGTAGGCCCCCATGTGATCAAAATGGTTGGTTACAGTTAGACTTTGGAAAAGCTTGGTTTTCCACTAGGCCAAGAGTTGGCTTATGATTTCATTTTGGCATCTCTTCCATCTAGCTATGGGCAGTTCATTTCGAACTACCATATGCATGGGGTGGAGAAGGGCCTTAATGACTTATGTGGGATGCTAAAAACCGTAGAAAGTGACATGAACAAGTGTGCAGGGCATAGCCATGTGATGGCTATGCAGAACAAGCCTAGCTTTAATAAAAATGGTACTTCTTGGTCGAAGAAGAAGGGCAAGGCTAAGTATACGATCCCTAAGCCTGCACCCAAGCAAAAGGCTCGACCTGCAAATAACACTGAGTGCTTCTTTTGTCATGAACATGGCCACTAGAAGAGAAACTGCAGCAAGTACCAGGCTTCTTTGAAGAAGAGTGGAAGTAAGAGTACTTCCCACTCAGGTATGCTTGTTGTAAATGTTGTGGACATTCTTCTCGCTGATTCTTCTGTTAACTATTGGGTATTTGATACCAGATTGTTTGCTCATATTTGCAATTTGATGCAGGGGCTAATAAGGACTAGAGAAGTGCAAAAAGGCGAAGTGGATTTTCGCGTCGGAAATAAAGCAAGGGTCGCTGCATTGTTCGTCGGTGTCATGCAACTTCACCTTCCGTCAGGATTCATTATGGAGTTGAATAATTTATATTACATTCCTAGTATGGGTCTAAGCATTTTATCACCTTCACGTTTGATGAGGGATGGTTATTAATTCGCGAATGCAAACAATGGTTGTGTAATCTCTAAGAATGCTATGTTTATGGCTGATACTCCCATTGTGAATGGGTTATTTATTTTAAATCTTGATGATGCATCTGATTACAATGTTAGTGCTAAAAGGCTTCGGCCTAATGATTTGAGTCCTACCTATTTATGGCATTGTCGTTTGGGGCATATAATTGAAAAGCACATGAAGAATCTCCATGGTGATGGTCTTCTAACTTCATTTGATTTTGAATCATACGAGGCATGTTAGGCTTGTTTACTTGGAAAGATGACCAAGTCGCCTTTTTTGGGTTTACCCAAGAGAGCGAAAGACTTGTTGGAACTCATACATAATGATGTATGTGTACCAATGAGCACGACGGCCAGAGGAGGATATCACTACTTCATTACTTTCACTGATGATTTCAGTAGATATGGTTATGTCTACTTGATGAAGCATAAGTCTGAAACTTTTGAAAAGTTTAAGGAGTTTCAGAGTGAGGTAGAGAATCAACATGGCAAGAAAATAAAGGCCTTGCGATCTTATCGTGGTGATGAATATTTGAGTCACGAATTTAGCAATCATCTTAAGAGTTGCGGAATTGTTCCACAACTCATGCCGCCCAGAATGTGGTCTCCGAACAGTGTAGTCAAACTTTGTTGGACATGGTTCGATTGATGATGAGCCAGTCGGATTTACCATTATCATTTTGGGGTTATGCTCTAGAAATGACATCTTTCACACTTAATAGGGTACCATCTAAATCCGTAGTTAAGAAACCATATGAGATGTGGACTGGAAAGAATACCAGTTTGTCTTTTCTAAAGATTTGGGGTTGTGATGCATTTTTCAAGCTACTTCAGTCGGACAATCTAACACCCAAATCGGATAAGTGAATTTTTGTGGGATAGGAAACCTTAGGGTATTACTTCTACAATCGAGAAGAGGGCAAAGTGTTTGTCGCTCGTAGCGGTGTTTTCCTAGAGAAAGAGTTTCTCACAAAGGGAACAAGTGGAAGGTCGGTGCGACTTGAAGAAGTTCAAGATGAGCCAGTCAGGGATGCTTCTACGAGTGATTCTATTATAGAAGAACAAGTTGAGGAACCCGTGGCAATAGAAGCACCACAACCACGAAGGTCGGCGAGGCTCCATGAAGCGCGGTAATTATTATTGTTAGACAATGATGAGCCTACGACCTATGCAAAAGCGATGGTGGACCCAGACTCTAAGAAATGGCTGATCACCATGAGGTCCGAGATAGAGTCCATGGGAGACAATCAAGTTTGGAACTTGGTCGACCTACCTGATAGTTTTAAATCCATCGAGTGCAAATGGATCTATAATAATAAGATTGATATGGATGGAAATGTTCACATCCATAAAGCTCGACTTGTTGCAAAAGGTTTTTGACAAGTTCAAGGATTTAACTACGACGAGACTTTCTTGCCCATAGCGATGCTTAAGTCTATATGGATCATTCTAGCCATTGATGTACATTTCGACTATGAAATATGGCAGATGGATGTCAAGACGGATTTCTTAAATGGAATCCTTACTGAGGACGTGTATATGATGCATCCCGAAGGTTTTGTCGATCCACACAATGCTGGAAAGGTATGCAAACTTCTAAACTCCATTTATGGGCTCAAGCAAGCATCTTGGAGTTGGAACATTCGATTTGATAAAGTTGTAAAGGAGTTTGGCTTCATAAAAAACGAACAAGAACCTTGTGATTACAAGAAGGAAAGTGGGAGAGCACTTATATTTCTAATCTTATTTGTAGATGACATATTGCTGATTGGAAATGACATTCCTATAATCGAGTCTGTTAAGACCTCATTGAAAAATAGTTTTTCGATGAAGTACTTAGGAGAAGCGACATATATTATGGGCATCAAGATCTATAGAGATAGATAAAGAAGGCTAATTGGATTAAGCCAGAGTACATATATTGACAAAGTGTTGAAACAGTTCAGCATGGAAGAGGCTAAGAAGGGTTCTTGCCCATGTCTCACGGCATTAAACTCAGCAAGACTTAGTGTCCTTCGACTACTGATGAGCGTGAGCGCATGAGAAGGGTTCCATATGCTTCGGCTATTAGATCCATCATATATGCAATGAGATGTACTCGCTTAGATGTTTCCTATGCTCTAAGTGTTACGAGCAGATACCGGGCTGATCCAGGTGAAGGTCACTGGACAACGGTAAAGAACATCCTTAAGTACTTGAAAAGGACTAAGGATGTGTTCCTAGTTTATGGAGGTGAGGATGAACTCAGTGTATAGGGTTACATAGATGCGAGTTACCTTAATGACTCAGATGACTCCAAATCGCAATCAGGTTATGTGTTTTTCATGAATGGTGGTGCTGTGAGCTGGGAAAGTTCCAAGCAAGATATGGTGACCTCCTCTTCAACAAAAGCTAAATATATTGCTGCCTCGGAGGCTGTAAAGTAAGCTGTTTGGATTAGGAATTTCCTGATCGCTCTCGGTGTCGTTTAGGGTGTATCCAATCCCTTGGACGTTTATTGTGACAACAATGGTGCTATTGCACAAGCCAAGGAACCTAGACAACACCATAAGAACAAACATATTCGCATGCGTTACCATCATATTCGTGAGTTCGTTGAGGATGGTAGTGTCATGATATGCAAAATAAGCACAGACTCAAATGTTGCTGATCCCTTGACTAAGCCTCTCCCGCGGCCCACAGATGAAGCGCACACAAGAGCAAGTGGTATTAGATACATTTTAGATTGACTCTAGTGCAAGTGGGAGATTGAAGGAAATATGTCCTAGAGGCAATCATAGAGATGATTATATTTCATATGTATCCAGGAGTTATTGTAATGTTCCTTGTATATCCATATCAGGAAACTTGTATTGA
Source organism: Avena atlantica (assembly GCA_910589765.1). NCBI lineage: Eukaryota > Viridiplantae > Streptophyta > Magnoliopsida > Poales > Poaceae > Avena > Avena atlantica. The sequence goes on along the minus strand of OU342735.1, from coordinate 118,077,092 downwards.
TTGGCAATTATGTGAATTGTTTGTGAAACTCTTTACTTGTATGGTTATCGAATAGTTGTCCCTAGTCGGAGTTCATGTGAGGAAACACATGAATATTAGACTAGCACATCGATTGGTTGATGACTATGTTTCGCAAGTCATAGACATGGAGATGTCAAATCAATGATGTGGACACATGTTATGAACATGGGGTTGGACTGACCCAACTTAAGACTAGAAATTAGACTTGCAGCTCTCTCTACACATCGTGTACATTTTGTCCTTAGACCTGAGATTTTCGCATGTACTTGAGATGTGGATCGACCTACTTTGGGCTATCAACCACTACTTCGTAACTGGGTAGTCATAAAGGTAGCTTTTGGGTTTGTCCTGAAGCATGCTGCAAGACATTGGTCAATCAAGATGGGATTTTCCCCTCTCTACTTGAGAGAGATATCTCTGGGCCCCTCGAGTGATCAGATCCATAAATGCATGGCCATGTTACATAAGGTTAATAGTTAACCTAGTAAAGGGTTTCCGAATCACAATATCGAGAAAGAGAGGTTAGCTTGGAGCTAGACCAAATATCGTGTGGCAAAGGGAAAGACATGTACTAAACCTTGTGATGGTTCGTCCATATGATCTTTGAATGCGTTTAGGAGTTGGCACATCTTGCTAGAGCCCGCTACCAATTATTGACAGAATAATTGTATTCGTGTCATTTATATACGTATATGAACCTATAGGGTCACACACTTAAGGGGATGGAAGTCTAATGAGGATTAGATCCGAATTAGACCAGGCTTAGTCTACTAATGGGCTGCTAATGTAGAAGCCCACTAGGGACGCCTATATAGGAGAGGGTAGGGCGAGCTAACCAAGGTTGAGCATTCCACCCAGCCGCAACTCCTCACGCTGTGTTGTGCGCGTGGACCTAGCAGTCCGGCGTTTGACGCTTCCACCCCGCACGCGTGGATACCTCAGAGGTTCTGCATCTGTGGCACTTGGACGAGCCGCGCAAGGGGAGCTTCTCGTGGTATGAGGACGAGGAGGAGACATAGAACATCTACACTGCCTCGACATGCTTCATCAAGTTCTGCAACTACACGTCTAGTGGTAATCCCGAGATCTATGACAACAGTAATCCCGGTTTACGCGGTAGAAATTTTTGATTTGCGCTAGTGTAGCCTACCCGTATCCCTTCATACTTGGCCAAGTATATGCTAGTGTGACTCCAAGAGGGAGTATTTATGCTCGATAGTGGGTTCATGCCTCTAGTAATCTGGGGAAGTGACATGAATCTCTAAGGTTGTAGATGTGTTGTTACCACCAGGGAGAAAACAACAATATTTTGTTCATGGAATAATTGTATTGTTTACTTTACACACATTGCCTAATGCAATTATCCGTTTCTTGCAACTTAATACAGAGGGGGTTCGGATGATGACCTAAAGTTGGATTATTAGTCATAGATGCAGTTGGATTACAGTCTATATATATTGTTGTAATGCCCAATCAAATCTCATAGGAATCATGATGTCTAGTATTTGCATTATTATGTCTTGATCAGTCTATCAATTGCCCCGCTGTAATTTGTTCACCCAGCATGTTATTTATCTTAAGGAGAACACCTCTAGTGAACTATGGACCCCGGTCCAATATTTACCATTGTTACATCATCTACTGTTACCGTTTACTTTCTACAAGCAACCATTACCTTCCACACTATATCTTTAATCCTTTGTTTTCAACAAACCGGTGAAATTGACAACCTCACGATAATTTGGGGCAAAGTCTTGAGTTTGTGTTGTGCAGGATTACAAGTTGCTAGCAACACCTTGGAGTTGTTTCCATGATCCTACTGGTTCGATAACCTTGGTTTCATAACTGCGGGAAGACTTGCCGCTGTGCTCATCACACCTTGCTCTTGGGGTCTCCCAACGAAGCACAACTACTGAGCCATGTCAAGATTTTCTGGCCCCGTTGTCGGGGATTTAAGGACAGCTTCAAAAGGGGAGTCCTTCACAACCACTCTCTTTACTTTGTTTTTGTTTTTCTTAGTTCTTTTTGCTTTGTTTTGCTTGCTTATTTTTACCAAAAATTACAAAAATAGTTTCGTTTGGTTTGCTTTTTCTCTTATCAAAAACAAAAAAAAATTTCATGCTTTAGTTGCTACTGCTGCTGGCTTGCTCCACTTTTGCAAAAAATGAATTCTGCTAAGAACACTGTAACATCCCAAAAATACTAAACTTGGATCATCAAACTCTAATCATCAAATTTAGGGTTAACAAAAACTTTGCTAAATAAAAATATGAAAGCATGCATGTGAGTATGCATTTCATTTTGAATTCTTTTGAACCAACTTGTTTGTGTGTTCCTTTGCTTGTAAATGGATGCTTAGGTGAAATAAACATCATCTAAACAATTCCCAAACTTTTCTCAAAGACAAGTAAATCAAAACAAATAAAATAAGGGAATGGTCATTTTGAGCAATTTAACTCCCATTCCTACTTTGGCTGTCTCAAACTTTCAGAACTTAACAGAAACTTTTCTGGATCTTTGCACCTCTTGATTGTACTCATAACAAAGTATCAAGGCCCACTTTGTGATCATCCAGAAACATTCAAATGCATAGTTTAAAGGACATTTCAAAATTGAATCTTTATCATATGGGAAGATCCCACTTTTTCAAAAACCACTCAAACAAGCTCAACTTTCAAAACCCAAGCATCTGCAGAGTCACTAGCACCAACCTAGCACACCCACCAAAAATCTTTTCAAAATTTAAAACTTGAATTCTTGCGGCCATTTCATCAAACACATTGCAGACACAAGTCATGAAAATCTTAAACACTATTGTGAGCAGTGATTGAAGCCTAACTTGTCCCCTCTCTAGCTCACAACCATCTCAGTAGATCATCTAGCAAGTTAAACCAAGCACTAGACTCACTGTAAGCTGGGCAATGACATCAATGGTGAACAGCCGAAGCCACCCATGCCACCCTAGTGTAGACAGCAAGCTAGGAGGAGAAACAAGCCTAGCCAGCATGTCTAGGAGGCAGCCCACCGTCCACCGCCACTCCCTGTCCTAGCCGCGAGCGTTGCCAAACCCTGGACCACACGCACGAACCGCGCCCAGCTCGCCAGCAACCATGTCGAGCATGCGCCAGAGCGCCACACTCGACCGACGCCCACAGACCGCGCGCCACCCTCTCTGCGTGCATACATGATCGCCACCAACCCAGGAGACCGCCAGACATCACCGTTCGCCGCCCCATGCCTCACAACCGCCGCTCACCGTCGAAGATGCCGCCTCTGCCGCGCATAGCATCACGTGTTCCAGACCAAACCGCACCACCCCTACGCGCGCATTAAAGCCATAGAGCATCGCCAGGAGACCACCAAGCGATCGCCACCGCCGGCCATGCCTCTAGCCGCCCGTAGCCATGTCGCCACCGTCGCCTGCCCATCCCGTTCGGTCTCGCCGTCGCGACTATAAATAGAGGCCTCCCCCGCTCAAACTCTTCACACCATCTCACTCCCCTCCCCTCACTGATCGTGCCACCCCGTTCCCGGAGAAAGGTGATCAACACTTCACCGGAATTTCACCGGAGTCTGTCGCTGCTGGAGAAGAAGGGGGCCAGCCATTGGAGCTGCCCCAGGAGAAGCTGCCGGTACCAGGAGGTTCGCCGTCGTCGACTTCGTCGTTCGCCCGCCTCGCCGACCCTTGCCTGAACCCCGGTGAGCCCCCAACGACCCCCACTGGCCGCGCTAGGTTTCTGTCTCGCCGGCGTTGCCCAACATCGACGATGACCCTCATCCATTGGATTAGAACCAGATCGAACGCCCCACATCGCCCTATACCGCTTCGCACCCCCTCGTCTCACTGACGCGTGGGGACATCCACTTAACGAGCCCGCGTAAGCGCTGTGCTTAGCAGGCCGGCCCAGTATCACTTCCCGCGCAGCCCAGTTATTTGAATTTAACCTTTTCCATTTTATTTCAAACACACTTCTGTACCCAGTTTCAAAATCAACACAGGTCGATTCAGTGAACCAAATTGAATGAAAACAATTTTGTTAGAAATGTCTAGGAATGCTGAATCCAAGTCCGTTGGATTCAAGTCATTTGGATCTATAGATCATCCTTGGTAAAAATAACAAGGCAGAAGCTTTTCCGCATTTTCAAACATTTTTCAAATTGAAACCATAATAGCTTTTGAGTTGATTCCAACTCTCAAAAATCACATTTAACCATACCTTTAAGAATATATAAGAATATATAGGTTGACTTACAGAAATAATGTTCAAGTAATAAAAGAATACTACATATGCATTTCTAGTCACTTTATTTAATTAAAAATAAAAGGGTAAAACCTTATTAAATTGTGACACCACTTTAAATCACATTCCCATGGACTAAAATATGTGGTGATGACATGTGTCAACATGATCCCATGTTTGGTTTGAAGAATATTAAATCTTAAGTAGTTTTTCAATGAGTAGAAATTACTTTTCTAAAAATAAAAGGATTTAAACCAAGCTTTAAACTTGTAATGTTAGTGATGATGCTAGATGATCTATAGGACCCTTTTGTGTGATGATTGCAAGTAGTTAAGTATTGTTTGTTGATTGTGTACATCGTCTTTATTTATAGACGCTAGTACCGACCAAGGATACGAGGAGGAAGGAGGATTCTATGAAGAAGAAGCCGACACTACTAGGAAAACGGCTATAGGTAATCAGCACATCCGTGGCTCACATGGTTGAAGTGCCCCACGGCTAAAACAGGCGTGGCTCACCTGTGGGCAGTGCCCTACTAATAACTAGAACATCCGTGGCGCACATGACCCTAGTGCGCCACAGATATGTGTGGGCCAGGGCCCTGTTGGCCACACGCCAAACTTCTGTAGCGCACTACAGCCATGTGCGCCACGGTTGTTAGGGTCATCTGTGGCGCACGTCTGCATGGTGCGCTACGACTGAGCGCATGCCCACCTCTGCTCTGAAACGGCCACAAACTTCTGTGGCGCACTCCACCTAGTGCGCCACAGGGACTAGGAGCATCTGTGGCGCACTCCGCCTAGTGCGCCACAGAAGTTTGTACTCCCTGTGGCGCACTGTGGCCGTGTGCGCCATGGATGTGTCGATTTTTTTAGGACAGCACTTTATGTGCACATGTGTGACCACATCCACCACCCCACACTTCACTTTCCCCTTCTTCTTCCTCCTTAGATCTAGTCGGGATCTTCTCCTTCCCACCTCAATTTCTCCACACATTCACCATTTTTAGCATGTAAAACTTTCTTTGGATGTTACATAAGTAATAGAGGAGGTCTCCGGTCTCTCATCTATCCGTCTCCGGTCGACGCGCGCACCTCTCCTTTCCATCTTTCTCGCGATCGGTCTCTCATCTCGGTAAGTTGTCCATGTAAGGATGTGTTCATGTGTATATGGATGATGCATGTGCTCATATGTATGTAGATGATCGATGCTCATGATGTGTGTATGTGTGGAGAGGATCGATGGTCATATGTGTGTGTATATGGAGAGTATCGATGATGCTCATGCATGTGTGTATGGAGAGGATAATGATATGTTCATGTGTGTATGGATCGGTCTCTCTCTCTCTTGTGTTTGTATGTGAACAAGTTGCCATTTGTTTTGCCAAAATGTTGATTCATTTCCATTTTGGCAAGACTTTGGCATTTCGCAAAGGTCCTAATTTTAGGATAGGTCATGCCGAAATTTTCTATCGACCATTGCATGCATGCATTCATTATGTGGTTCTAATAGACTTCAAAATTGTACCGTGTACATCGTGCAGGCAAAAATGGTCCGCATAATGAGCGAAGGCATTGTGGCTAGATTTTTGAAATGTGCGACGGCCGACATGATACGAAATAACAAGACAGATATAAGATGTCCGTGCAGAAGATGCAAACTCAACTGGGTGATCGACCCAGATTCCGGGAATCTGCAGGCGCACCTGCTCCGCCATGGTTTCATGGATGGATACACTCGTTGGATAAGCGATGGCGTAGATGATGGAGACGGTGATCATCATCACGGCGAGAATGGGCGAGATGATGAAGAGGCTCCTGGAGATGGTGAAGGTACGGAAGCAGACCGGGATGATGATGATCTAGATGCCGGAGGAGCAGACGACGATGGAACAACGTCAGGCTGGGTGCGGGACCCTTATGTGCAAGAGCTGCTTCTCAAGCAGACGAGTAACGCCAGGGCTGCCGCTAGAGAGAAAGCCAAGCTTGCGCAACTTGAGAAAGACGCGGTTACTCCATTGTATGAAGGATGCAGGCCCGATGATACCCGGTTGAATGTAACGCTCAAGGCTATGGAGATGAAGGCAAAGCACAAATTGAGCGACGCAAGCTTCGACGATATGATGGCATTCTGGCACGATCGTCTCCCGGAGGGGAACACATGTCCAACTAGTATCGAGGATGCCAAGAAAATCGTCTGTCCTCTCGATCTACTGCACGTTAGATATCACGTATGCATCAACGATTGCATCATTTATCGGGGCGAGGACGCGGAGAAAACCACATGTCCGGTGTGCGGCGTGAGTCGATACAAGAAAGGGAAGAAAGCACCTCGAAAAGTGGTATGGTACTTTCCTATCACCCCTCGTCTGCAGCGTTATTTCGCGGACCCTAAGGAAGCGAAGCTCATGCGATGGCATGCGGAAAGGAAGAAGCCAGGAGATGATGATGACCCCGAAAAGGATGAGCTGCTGACGCACCCTTCAGATGCTAGCCAGTGGAAAGCATTGGACCTCGAATTCCCAGAATTCGGTGGAGATTCGAGGAACATCAGGCTTGGTGCGAGCACCGATGGACTCAATCCGTTCGGTAGCCAGAGCAGCACGCACAGCACTTGGCCTGTGTTTGTATGGATGTACAACCTCCCTCCATGGTTGTGCATGAAGAAGAAGTACATACAAATGAGTATGCTAATTCAAGGGCCGAAACAACCTGGTACCAACATCAATCTGTATCTCGGGCTGTTGAAAGAGGAGCTAGCCACGTTATGGGAATCTGGAGCCAATACTTACGACGCCGTCGCACAAGATTATTTCACTATGAGAGCCGCGTTGGTCACTACGGTGCAAGACTATCCAGGTTGCGGGTATATCTCGGGGCAGGTTATCCAAGGATTCCACGCATGCGTTAGGTGCATGGATAACACAAGCTATCTCCAACTAGAGAAAGATCCAGGGTCATCGAAAACCGTGTTCATGGCGCACCGGAGGTGGCTCGGCAAGAATGATCCATGGAGAAAACGTGGAGACCTGTTCGATGGCAAATCAGAGACCCGAGGAATCCCAGAGCGTAGGAGCAGCGAAGAAGTGGAAGAGTTGCTGAAAAACTGGAAAGATTGTCCTAATCCTGGAAAGAAGCGAAAGAGGCAGCAACAAGACAAGCCGCTGATGAAGGTATGGAAAACAAGGTCTGTTTTCTGGGAGTTGCCATACTGGAAGTTTCTCCGCACGCCTCATAGCCTCGACATCATGCATATCACGAAAAACGTGTGCGAGAGTCTGGTCGCCACCATAATCAACATGCCAGATAGGACGAAAGATGGTCCGAAAGCAAGGCACGACCTGATATGCTTGGGTATCCGGAAGGAGCTTCACGGAGGACGCACTACTCCTGATGATCAGGAAGATGACGATGATCATGAGTCGGAGACGACACAAGGTCGTCGGAAGGGTAAAAAGTTCAAGAAGAACGAATATTACTGCCCTCCTTCTTGCTTCACTCTAAGCCAGGATGAGATCAAACAGTTTTTCAAGTGCCTTCTAGGAGTCAAATTTCCTTACGGCTACGCGGGCAAGATAAGCAGATACCTAGACGAGGCGAAGCAGAGGTTCAGTGGCATGAAGTCTCACGACTGTGCCGTGCTAATGACGCAGGTACTTCCGGTCGCACTAAGAGGGATAATGGACGAGCACGTCCGTGAAACGTTATTTGGCTTATGCAAGTTTTTCGACGTCATCTCTAGGAAGTCGATTGGCTTGAATCAGCTCGGAAGGCTACAGGAGGAGATCGTGGTGATACTATGTGAGCTTGAGGTCTACTTCCCACCCGCATTCTTCGACATTATGGTGCATCTGCTGGTCCATGTCGTGGAGGACATCGTACAACTCGGGCCGATGTTTCTCCGCAGCATGATGGCGTTCGAAAGGATGAACGGACACATCAAAGGATACGTTCGCAACAGGTCCCGTCCAGATGGAAGCATAGCCAAGGGCTTTCTGGCCGAAGAGTGCATCTCTTTCTGCACGAATTATCTAGACATCGAGAACCCTGTCGGTCTTCCCGTCAACAGACACCTTGGCAAGCTCGACGGATCTGGTCACCGAGAGGGTCGTCGCATACTGCATGCAGACTTCGATTTTCGACGCGCAGACTTTGATCGAGCAAACCTCGTCGCGCTACAGCATTTAGAACTGGTCGATCCTTGGGTACAGAAGCACAAAAGGTTAATCGAGAAGAAGTACAGTGACCGGGGCATACAGAGGACGCAGGGAGAAATAATCAAAGAGCACAACTCAGATTTCACGCGTTGGTTTAGGCAGACGCTCCTTGATAATCCCCCGCGCTCGCATTCTTCTGACACGGAAAAGATCATATTCACCTTGTCGCAGGGACCGATGCAAAACCTGGTGACCTATCAGGCGTATGATATCAACGGCTACACATTCTACACGGAGGAAAAGGACAACAAGTGTGATTATCAGAACTCAGGCGTAACGTCGGAATTCTACACCGATGACAACGTGAAGGAAAGATTCTACGGAAGAATCGAGGAGATCTGGGAGCTCGACTACTGTGGAGAAAAGGTGCCGATGTTCCGTGTCAGATGGGAAAAGAACGTCGAAAGAGAAGACCGGTATTTCACAACCATGGTTATACCCGAAGCAGCCAAATCCAAGGCCGCCGGTGCAAACGTGGCCGCGAAAAATGAACCGTGGGTACTGGCTACCAAAGTGGACCAATGTTTTTTCATTACCGACCCGACAAAGCCTAATGACGGCATCGCTATAGTGGACCCCTACTACATGCGTGACGGCTGCTTGGGTTCCCCCGCCGAACGACGTATCGTGGCCTCGTACCTAAAAAGAATCCTCGTGGCGAACAAGACAAAGGAATACATTCTCGTGCCTTACTTTCCCGAGTAAGTCGTTATTCAGTCGCCACCGTCGATTGGATTTATTAGATCATCATCATTCTTTTTTCAACACATTCCATTTGAATTTTTTGCGCAGAGATGAACACTGCACGCTCATCTCCTTATCGCCGAAGCATTCCCACGCCACGTATTTCGACTCGGGGAGTCTAGAAAAGAAGAAAAACTACGACAAGATCAAGGAAGTTCTGGATGATGCTCTCACTGGCTTTGCCTCGACGGAAGGCACCAGCTTCGTGCGTAAGAAGGTCAAGTTCGGCAGGCACGTCTTCAACCACGTAACAGAGTTCCCCTGCGTGAAGCAGCCGGAAAACAGTAAGAAGGAAGCCTACTACGCACTCCATCACATGAGGGCGTTCCTACTTGACCAGCAGAATTCTACGCTGCCAGATCATCTCAAACAGTGGGCCGAAGCAAAGGCCAAGATCAATGATTCGGATATTAGACAAGAGATGTATCGCATCCAGCAGCAGTTTGGGGCAATCATCTTTCGTGATGTCATGACTTCGGGGGGGATCTTCTACGGAGGAAATATCCCGAATAACCGTGACATAGAAGATCGCCTAGAGATGCAGGGTGACTATAGGAAGTTCATGACGAGGTAGGCCGTCCTCCCGTTCCCTAAGCCGAGCCAGAAGGCTTGATGTTGGCCTAGTTGTAGTTGCAAACTATAGATGACCTTTGTGTGTGTGTGGACGACAAGTGTACTTATCTTATTAGGTTTATGAATCACCGCTTACTTATTTTGCTTATTATTATTATATATCAATCAATGCTTGGTTTTTTTGCTTACTCTTTGGTTTTTTTGCTTACTCTTTGGTTCTCGGACGACAAGTGTGAGTTATTTTTGTCTTTTTCGAGAATATGCCGATGATTGAAATGTCGTGGCACAATATATATGTGAATGTGCTATGACGGGATTGTCAGCCTTGTGATATGCACAAGTCCAGGAATTGTGTATCCTACTTGGCTGACAGTCCCGTCATAAGCAATTCCTGTGTCCAACGACCTAGCTAGTTATATATGAGGCATGCTTTTCGAGTTATTTTTGTCTTTTTCGAGAATATGCCGATGATTGAAATGTCGTGGCACAATATATATGTGAATGTGCTATGACGGGATTGTGAGCCTTGTGATATGCACAAGTCCAGGAATTGTGCATCCTACTTGGCTCACAGTCTCGTCATAAGCAATTCCTGTGTCCAACGACCTAGCTAGTTATATATGAGGCATGCTTTTCGAGTTATTTTTGTCTTTTTCGAGAATATGCCGATGATTGAAATGTCGTGGCACAATATATATGTGAATGTGCTATGACGGGATTGTGAGCCTTGTGATATGCACAAGTCCAGGAATTGTGCATCCTACTTGGCTCACAGTCCCGTCATAAGCAATTCCTGTGTCCAACGACCTAGCTAGTTATATATGAGGCATGCTTTTCGAGTTATTTTTGTCTTTTTCGAGAATATGCCGATGATTGAAATGTCGTGGCACAATATATATGTGAATGTGCTATGACGGGATTGTGAGCCTTGTGATATGCACAAGTCCAGGAATTGTGCATCCTACTTGGCTCACAGTCCCGTCATAAGCAATTCCTGTGTCCAACGACCTAGATAGTTATATATGAGGCATGCTTTTCGAGTTATTTTTGTCTTTTTCGAGAATATGCCGATGATTGAAATGTCATGGCACAATATATATGTGAATGTGCTATGACGGGATTGTTAGCCTTGTGATATGCACAAGTCCAGGAATTGTGCATCCTACTTGGCTAACAGTCCCGTCATAAGCAATTCCTGTGTCCAACGACCTAGCTAGTTATATATGAGGCATGCTTTTTGAGTTTGCTCCTTTTGATTTAAGAGTACTTTCTATAAGTGTATCTTCATATGCGACTTTAATTATACATGTTTTTTCAATCACCGGTTAGTTATTATTGTCAACTTGTAGATGACGTGGTACGTCGTGTACAAGGGACGGGTTCCCGGAGTCTACGATGATTGGGAAGACTGCCGGAGACAGGTGCACCGTTTCAGCGGCAATAGCTACAAAGGGTACAACACTATGGCGGAGGCGGAAGATAGATACACGCGCTATCTAGCGGGAGTTAGGACAAGGAACCGGATGAAGACCTACACCTTCGTCGCGGCGGTGATCATGCTTATCTTCTTTGGTTATTTATCCCGCGTTTGTGTCTAGCTAGCTAGTTTAGATGTCTAGGCGAGCTTCCGAGCTCTAACTTGTTCGATCGACACATGTATTCGCATGTCACCAACTACTACTTTGTAACATGATCAAAACAATGTAACTTGGACTATGTATTCATGTATGAGACTTATCTATATGTATTTGTTTCAATCTTGTTTTTCATATCGAGTATTTATATATATATAATTGTATATCTTGTATCTGTGTGTGTATATCTGCTGTAATATTGTATATAATCTGTATTGCATATAATCTGGCTTGGAAATTAAAAAAAAACAAAAAATACATCTGTGGCGCACATGTTCTACCTTCTGTGGCGCACTACCCCTAAAGCGCACCATGGATGTTTAGTGGCGCACTGGGTAGTGCGCCACAGAAGATCCAAGGGGTAGCGCACCATGCCAAACTTCTGTGGCGCACTAGCTGGTGCGCTACGCCTATCTCTACACAACCGTGGCGCACTAGGCAGTGCGCCACGGCTGAGAGATAGCCGTAGCGCAAGGCCCGTGGCGCACTACTGGTGCGCCACGGATGGGCCTTTCAGGTGCGCCACAAACGACCATTTTCCTAGTAGTGCGAGGAGAACTTCAACCACTGCTCTGCACAAGGCAAGCCTAACGCTACTAGTTGAATGTGCAAGATCACACTTGCAATTTAGCAAGCTTATACTGATACTGTGCAAGCCAATACTTGCTTGTCACCATGCCAAATATATGCCTTAAACATAGACGATCCTACCCACTTGATAAACCAATCCTAGTTTTTACTTACAAGCTTCTCACTTTATTTCTTTATCAAAGCTATTACTTAGATTTTACTTCAGTGAATTGTAGATACTAGAAAGATATTTTAAGGTTGCATAAAGAGCATAAAATTTGGCCTAAGCTAGATAATCTTGATGTCATCCTAAGGCATGAGATTGAACTTAGTTGAAACTCCACTTGTTTACCACCCCTCATTAGTACTTACACCCACTTGTAGATGCTAGTGCTAAGCATAAAACTTGATCAACTTTAGATGGGAATACTTTGTGGAAAAATGGTTATGAAAACCTTGGAATGATGGATCATTCTTTTGAAATGTTTTGGACATGTGTTTCCGAACACCAGATGATTTATGGTGATGAAAATGTTGAGGCATGAGCCTTAGCCCTTTATAAAAACTGATGGTTTTCTGGATGCGATACCATTCCAATTTTATCGTACAACCACAATACCCGAGAATTGGGTAGGGCGTGACTGGAAACTTATATACCTTAGCATTAGTTCCCTCACGGCCAAGGTCTGAGCTGAGGCTACCTTGTGAAGATTGTCCACCTGTGTAGTACCCAAGATGACAGTTGGTCATGGTTGGGAGGCCAAACTCACAGGAGAGGTGCTTATACTAGGGCATGTAACTGAAAGGTTAGGATTGATTATCTGCATACTGAGTATGGTGAATTCAGGATTTGTTCCTGACGGATGTATCGAATGTTGTGGTGAAAGTGTACAATCTCTGTAGAGTGTCAAACTATTCGAATAGCCGCGTCCGCGGTTATGGATAGTTGGAGTGGCCATACTGTTCCCCCGTCAGATCTTTCAAAATAATTTGTAAAAGGAAGTGAGACTTTGACTTGACCACAACAGAGTTGTGACATGAGATACAAGTTCCCACTTAGGTGTTATAAAACTTCAACTAGCATTCGTTGCTTCTAAACTTAGTAGATGTAAATCTGGCTTCTTGCAAAATAACCCTAGAGCCTAGTGTCCTATTATCAAAAACCCCTTCCACTTGTTAGTATTAGTTTGCGAGTACTTAAAGAGTACTCATGGCTTTGTCCCTGGCTATTCCCGTGGCCATACTATGAAGAGGAGTACCTGGAAGATGGACCCCAGGAAGGTTACGACAACTAGGATCATCTCCCATCGTCAGCATTGCCTGTGACCCCGAAGATGGAGCTTCGCCTATGCTACCGTTATTATTACGTATTCCGCTGCTTGAAGTTGTATTAAGAACTGCATGAGCTCCCTATTTGTGTAAGACCTTATGTATGGTTTGTAATGGATGATGTACTGTGGTATCCAATTCTGTTATGTCTCGCAAAAATGGTAATCCTGGGATTGCGATGTATGGGCATAACAGGCATCTGGGATTAAAAATCCGGGTGTTGACAAGTTGGTATCAGAGCCATCCTGACCATAGGAGACCCTAGTTAGACTGGATGTTTAGAATCAAAAACTTAGTATCAAAACCAAAGAAAGCAAATATTTACAAAAACTTATTCTCATTCTTACCTCTTGGACTCTTTGATAAAAATTCATGCTACTCCAAAATTATTTCAAAGCTTACATCAAATTTTGCACCCTAGATCACTTTTAGTAAAACTCACAACTAAGCTAGTGCACAAACGTAGTGAGTAGTATTCGGTCCCACTGTATCGTAGTTTTCAGAATGGTTCTTAAAACCATCTATTTTTCTTTGTTGTGGTGTGTGTTGTACCGTGTGCTATGAATGAATGAATGAAAAGCAAGTTACTAGAAAATCTGAGTCAAACTTTGAAAACTTTTCAAAATCCCAGAACCTTAGAAATTTCCCTCTTTTCTCATGATCTATATCAATCTTCAGATGCCACGCGGAGGAAGTGGTTCATCCCCGGACCCGATGTTGCAGATCCTGCAAATGTTGACCTCTGACCGAGAAGCTGAAAGAGCGGAACATCAAGCCAACCTAGCCACCCTGCAACAGATAGCTCAGCTAGCCCACAACAACCAAGGCCACGGAAATCAGGACAACCATGGATCTAAGCTCAAGAGCTTCCATAATACCAACCCACCTGTTTTCACTAAGTCAGAAGAACCCCTAGACGCCGATGATTGGCTGCAGACCATGGAAAATAACCTAGAAGTCGCCAGAGTGGAAGCCAACGAGAAAGTTCTGTTCGCCACCCACTATCTAGCCGGAGATGCCAGGGCATGGTGGAACAGTGTTCGTGCAATGGCCGGAGGCCAGATGATGACCTGGGAGGAATTCAAGGTCAAGTTCAGCAGAACCCATGTGCCACCGGGTTTGATCAAGAGGATGAGATACGAGTTCAGAGAACTGAAGCAAGGAAGGATGACCGTAGTGGAATACCATGACAAATTTTTGTCATTAGCTAGGTATGCCCCGGATGAGATCGACACCGAAGCCAAGAAGAAAGAAAGATTCCTGAATATGCATGATGAGATGCAGACAGTGTTAGTCAATATCCCCTTTGTTGATATTTAAGCCCTTGTCGACTCTGCCATCAAGATGGAAGGAAAGATCAACCAAGACAACGAGAACTGCAAGCGTCGCATGATGCATCATCCAGGAACCCATCAAACCCCAAAGTATCGCCCTAACCCATCTCCAGGATTTGCCCCAAGAACCAACAGACCCCCGATGAACCGTCCGACCTATCCCAACCGTGGAAACCCTAGGCCCGGAGGAAATCACAACAACCCCGACAACTCTAGAAATTTCAACCGTGCCCCACCCAAGTTCAACAACAACAATGCTACCGCCAACACCAACACTGCCCCAAGGACTGGAAGCAATGTTGTGCCTGTAGCCGCAAAGGACAAGTCGCAGTTGACTTGTTATAACTGTGGAAATAAGGGCCACTATTCCAACGAGTGCCCCAACAAGAAGAATGCCAAAACACCCAATGCCAATGCCCCAGCTCAACAGCAGCGTCGTGTTCAGCCAGGAAGAAGGTTTGCCCTAGGGAATTCACTCAACCGCAATGGCTGTCTTTTTCTCATGCATGCTGAAGAAGCTCAGGAAGCGCCAGACGTCGTGCTGGGTATGTTTTCTGTTAATTCAGTACTTGCAAGAGTGTTGTTTGATTCTGGTGCATCGCATTCATTTGTCACCGAATAATTTGCATGCACTAGTAAAATTCAACCAACCAAACTGAAGCATGTTATGATTGTTCAAATTCCCGGATCAACCACCAAGGCTAGGCAAATTTGCAAAGCCGTCCCTATCCGAATATATGGCATATATTTTTATGCAAATCTGATAGTACTCGGAACTAAAGGTTTGGAAGTAGTACTAGGAATGGATTGGATGTCCAAACATAAAGGATTGATTGACTGTGCCAAGAAAGCCATAACCATGACCAGTACAGCCGGAATATCAGTCGAGCATATATCTGAAACCTTACCTCGTCAATTCAAGTGCAACAAGAGTATAGCCCAACCTACCATTGACCAAGTCCGGATAGTCTGTGAATACCCCGATGTATTTCCAGATGTTTTGCCCGGTATGCCCCCAGATCGGGATATCGAGTTTATCATCGAACTAATCCCCGGAACCGGACCCATAGCCTAGAGACCATATAGTATGAACCCGTCTGAGCTAGCAGAACTAAAGAAGAAACTAGATGCCATGCTGGAAATTGGATTGATTCAACCAAGTGCGTCACCATGGAGATCACTTGTCTTGTTTGTGGACAAGAAAGATGGAGGTAACCGTTAGTGTATGGATTATCGGAAGTTGAATGATGTCACCATCAAAAACAAATAACCCTTGCCCAAGATAGAAGATTTGTTTGATCAGTTGACCGGTGCCAAAGTGTTTTCTAAGATTGATCTTAGAACTGGCTATCATCAACTCAAGATTCGCGTAGAGGATATTCCAAAGACTGCCTTTACCACCCGATATGGATTGTACGAGTATACAGTCATGTCTTTTGGATTAACCAATGCCCCCGCTTATTTCATGAATCTCATGAATAAGATTTTTATGGACTTCCTGCGTAAGTTTGTCGTTGTTTTCATCGATGACATTCTGATTTATTCCAAATCGGAATAAGAACATGAGATACACCTAAGGACCATTCTTGGAACCCTTAGAGAGCATCAGTTGTATGCAAAGTTTAGCAAATGTGAATTCTGGTTACAGGAGGTAGGATTCCTCGGTCACATTGTATCAGCCAGAGGAATTGCCGTTGACCCTGCCAAAGTAAAATATGTATAGGATTGGCAAGCCCCAACCACTCAAACCCAAGTTCATGCATTTCTCGGATTTGCGGGATATTACCACAAGTTCGTAGAAGGATTCTCGAGTATCGCCAGACCCATGACCCAATTGCTGAAGAAGGACAAGAAGTTTGAATGGACCGACAAATGTGAAGCGAGTTTTCAAGAACTCAAGAGGAGATTGATTTCAGCCCTAATCTTGATCATGCCGGATATCACGAAGCCCTTCGATGTGTATTGTGACGCATCCAAGATCAGTCTCAGATGTGTGCTAATGCAAGAAGGCAAAGTTATATATTATCTATCTCGACAACTAAAGCAACATGAGCAAAATTACCCAACCCATGACCTCGAACTCGCAGTCGTAGTTCTAGCCCTGAAGACATGGAGGCATTACCTGATGGGAAACCGTTGTGAGATTTATTCGGATCACAAGATCCTAAAGTATATATTCACTCAGAAGGAGCTGAATATGAGACAGAGAAGGTGGATTGAGCTAATCAAGGATTACGACCTGGACATTCACTATCACCCTGGTAAATACAATGTGGTAGCCGATGCCCTTAGCAGATTGCCGTGCCGCTTGAACTCCATGATTTTAAAGGAGAAACCAAGCTTGCACAAAGAGATGGAAGATTTTTGAATGGAATTAGTAAGTGAAGGATTTTTGGCTAGCATAGAACTCCAGCCCACTTTGATCAGTCAGATGAAAGAGGCGCAGAAGGGAAATGCTAGTATCGACGGAATCAAGCGTCGTATTGGTACAGGCAAAGTACCCGGATTCACCAAAGACAAAGAAGGAGTTCTGTGGTACAAAGGACGCCTTTGTGTACCATCAGATTCTGAGTTGAAAGAAGTTATTTTGAAGGAGGCTCATGATACTCTTTATTCTATCCATCCCGGAGGAACTAAGATGTATGAAGAATTAAAAGAGCAATTTTGGTGGCATAAGATGAAGAGAGAAATCGGAAGCTATATCGCCAAGTGTGATATATGTCAGCGAGTCAAGGCAGGACATCAAAGACCCGCTGGATTGTTGCAATCATTACAGATTCCGGAATGGAAATGGGATTCCGTTGGAATGGACTTTATCACCGGATTGCCTACTTCTAGTAGGGGAAATGACTCTATCTAGGTCATAGTGGACCGATTGTCCAAAGTCGCCCATTTCTTTCCCGCCAAGACCACATATCAGAGTTCGAAGCTAGCGGAGTTGTACATCGCTAGAATAGTTAGTTTGCATGGAGTCCCCAAGAACATTGTATCGGATTGAGGAACTCAGTTTACCTCAGGATTCTGGAAGAAAGTCCACGAAGGTTTAGGAACCCGCCTAGATTTCAGCACAGCGTATCACCCTCAGACTGATGGACAAACAGAGCGAGTAAACCAAATACTCAAAGATATGCTGAGAGCATGTGTGATAGAATATGGATCCAAGTGGAAGACTGTCTGCCGTTTGCAGAATTTTCATACAACAACAGTTATCAAGCTGGTTTGCAAATGTCCCCATTTGAATTTATGTACGTAAGGAAGTGTCGCACCCCTTTGAACTGGTCGGAAGTAGGAGAGAGCCAGATATATCGGACCCTTCAAGATTCTGAACCGTCAAGGAGAAGTGTCGTATCAATTGGAACTACCCGAAGAGATGTCAGCTGTGCACAATGTGTTCCATATCTCATTACTTCGCAAGTGTCTCGAAGTCCCCGAGAAGACAGAAGTATTCAATAATATCGACCACCGGACCATAGAGATCAACGATGACCTGACCTATCCCAAATTACCCATCCGTATTTTGGAAGAAGCTTTCCGAACCACCAGAACCCGAAGCATCAAGTTTCTCAAGATTCAGTGGAGCAACCACACAGAAGAGGAAGCTACCTGGGAGCGCGAAGATCACATCAGGACGGAGTTTCCCGATCTCTTCAAATCCTAGGTAATCTTTTCGTCCTTTTTCAAATCTCGGGACAAGATTTTGTTTAAGGGGGAAGGTTTGTAACATCCCAAAAATACTAAACTTGGATCATCAAACTCTAATCATCAAATTTAGGGTTAACAAAAACTTTCCCAACTAAAAATATGAAAGCATGCATGTGAGTATGCATTTCATTTTGAATTCTTTTGAACCAACTTGTTTGTGTGTTCCTTTGCTTGTAAATGGATGCTTAGGTGAAATAAACATCATCTAAACAATTCCCAAACTTTTCTCAAAGACAAGTAAATCAAAACAAATAAAATAAGGGAATGGTCATTTTGACCAATTTAACTCCCATGCCTACTTTGGCTGTCTCAAACTTTTAGAACTTAACAGAAACTTTTCTGGATCTTTGCACCCCTTGATTGTAATCATAACAAAGTATCAAGGCCCACTTTGTGATCATCCAGAAACATTCAAATGCATAGTTTAAAGGACAGTTCAAAATTGAATCTTTATCATATGGGAAGATCCCACTTTTTCAAAAACCACTCAAACAAGCTCAACTTTCAAAACCCAAGCATCTGCAGAGTCACCAGCACCAACCTAGCACACCCACCAAAAATCTTTTCAAAATTCAAAACTTGAATTCTTGCGGCCATTTCATCAAACACATTGCAGACACAAGTCATGAAAATCTTAAACACTATTGTGAGCAGTGATTGAAGCCCAACTTGTCCCCTCTCTAGCTCACAACCATCTCAGTAGATCATCTAGCAAGTTAAACCAAGCACTAGACTCACTGTAAGCTGGGCAATGACATCAATGGTGAACAGCCGAAGCCACCCATGCCACCCTAGTGTAGACAGCAAGCTAGGAGGAGAAACAAGCCTAGCCAGCATGTCTAGGAGGCAGCCCACCGTCCACCGCCACTCCCTGTCACAGCCACGAGCGTTGCCAAACCCTGGACCACACGCACGAACCGCGCCCAGCTCGCCAGCAACCATGCCGAGCATGCGCCAGAGCGCCACACTCGACCGACGCCCACAGACCGCGCGCCACCCTCGCCGCGTGCATACATGATCGCCACCAACCCAGGAGACCGCCAGACATCACCGTTCGCCGCCCCATGCCTCACAGCCACCGCTCACCATCGAAGACGCCGCCTCTGCCGCACCGCCCCTACGCGCGCATTGAAACCATAGAGCATCGCCAGGAGACCACCAAGCGATCGCCACCGCCGGCCATGCCTCTAGCTGGCCGTAGCCATGTCGCCACTGTCGCCTGCCCATCCCGTTCGGTCTCGCCGTCGTGACTATAAATAGAGGCCTCCCCCGCTCAAACTCTTCACACCATCTCACTCCCCTCTCCTCACTGATCGTGCCACCCCGTTCCCGGAGCAAGGCGAGCAGCACTTCGCCGGAATTTCACCGGAGTATGCCTCTGCTGGAGAAGAAGGGGGCCAGCGATTGGAACCGCCCCAGGAGAAGCTGCCGGTACCAAGAGGTTCGCCGTCGTCGACTTCGTCGTTCGCCCACCTCGCCGACCCTCGCCTGAACCCCGGTGATCCCCCAACGACCCTCACTGGCCGCGCTAGGTTTCTGTCTCGCCGGTGTTGCCCAACTTCGACGATGACCCTCAGCCGTTGGATTAGAACCAGATCGAACGCCCCACATCGCTCCATACCGCTTCGCACCCCCTCGTCTCACTGACGTGTGGGAACATCCACTTAACCAGCCCGCGTAAGCGCTGTTCTTAGCAGGCCGGCCCAGTATCACTTCCCGCGTAGCCCAGTGTAATGACCTCGGATCGGCAAGGATCCTAAGCCCCTGTGATTAACATGCTAGTCCCTGGATCAATAGCTAGCACTCACAGCCGATGAAATATCATGTAAAACACAAAGTCTTTATTAAACGGAGAATCCAGAGTATGAATTTATTACAAAAATTGCTTAGCATTATGCTAGCTCAAATAACAGCGGAAACATAAAAGCAGCATGAGTCCATCAACGCCCAGGCTTGTCGAGTGTAGACCCGCGATCCCTACGCACCTTTCATTCTTCGGATTCTGCACATAAGACGTGCAGCCAACAAGTTGGGTCAATACTTTGAATGTATTGGAAAATTACACCAAGGAGGGAAAAGACTATCTCTACATGCAAGGCTGGTATAGGCTGTAGAGTTCATTTGCTCAAAGCTAGTTTTCTTAAGTAGAG
The DNA here is from genome assembly GCA_910589765.1 of Avena atlantica. NCBI lineage: Eukaryota > Viridiplantae > Streptophyta > Magnoliopsida > Poales > Poaceae > Avena > Avena atlantica. Next base: position 118,056,578 of record OU342735.1, on the reverse strand, counting down.
AGAAGAAGAGAGGATTGTCCTAATTTGTAAACATTTTCTTAGATAAAATAAGGTCGAGTGGCACACGAGGATATTACGCACCAAGTGTCCAAACAACCAAACACTTGGATATTACGCACCAAGCGTCACTTGGATATTACACACCAAGTTCCCCAAATTCCCACCCATTAGCGATATTACGCATGCCATGGGGTTTCAAAACTTTGTTTTTAGAAAAGAGAGAGGAAGATCCTTCAGAGGCTCCATCCTTCAGACGCTCATTGTTGTTCTGTTACCGTGAACACGGCTGATCGATCAGATTGCAATACCCTCGAGAGTTTGTGCACTTTACCCACAATCCACGATCAAGTCCTTTTACAGACAAGACCATGTCGAGGCTTTCCCTTAGTAGCCCCTCTACCTTCCGGATCCAACCGTGCCAAGAACCTCCAAATGTTGGTACCCAGGTGAGGTTTCCCACTAAGTACTAGACCAAGACAGAGCCCATAATGTATTGTGGTTGCACTGGAAGCTTCTGAATTCTGAAATATGGCAGACTTCTTTGATTCCTGGGCGGCCGTCCTCCACCAAAATCTCACTCGTTGTCCCGACAACCATTCCGCCCAGAAGAAAACGTAGTTTTATTTTGAAGTGGATTTGAGAAGAAAAGTTTGCTCTAGAGAGCCTTTATACTTAGAAAATTCTTTGTCTTTCGAACCCCCCAACGGTACTTTGTATATATAGCATAGCAAGCAATACTTAGCAAAAACAGGGGTAACCTATTAGGAGGGATAATCCTAAGTATAGAGCTACTCATGGCATACTACAAAATCATCGCACTTGCAAAATAATACTAAGGAAAAATTCTACTAGAACATCCTACACATGCATACTAAAGAATTTTGAAGATCACATGCATAGAATCAAAACTGGGACAAAAGTTATGAACAAGTGGTGTAACTTGCCTTGATCCGAGCAGCACTCTACACAATAGCACACCTTAGCGCACTCCGAGCAATCTAACGAATCACAAACATAGATCTGATCACAACTTGCTCAAACCATATCACAAAGAAAATCATGCATGCATGCAACATGGTATTTTATGCAAGGTTGGTTCTTCTAAATTGATCAATGTAGCACTTTTGTGTTGTGATAGTGTAAGGGTGTCACTAGGATCGATTTTCCAAAGGTTTAGATCTAATTGAATCACTAAAAACAATTCCTAAGATTATAGGGAGATCAAACCATCTAATTAGCCCCAAGCTAGATCTAATTATCCTAGCAAGTTTAATGATTTGGATCAGTAGGTACTATGGGAACAAAGTTATTGCAACAAGAATCAATTAAAACAAAATTTTAATTAATTTTTTATAGGATAAACACCCTAATCTAATGATCAAAATCTACACCTAAAACTTTACTGTGAACCTGGGATATTATTGCAGATTTGGATTCTACTCAAAATTAGGAATCCAACGGTATATTATAAGCTAAGTTTGGCCAAAGATTCAATTTTATATGAATTTCGCAAGTTTTAATTCAAATCTGCAAACAGATCTAAACTTCACTTAAAAGAGCTTGCCAAGTGGCAGCTTCTGACCGGCCCAGCTGGCAACGCGGGGGGGGGGGGGGGGGGGGGGGGGTGACGCGGCGCAGCGCGGTGCGGTGAAGAGGCGAGCTGACGTGGCAGCTACGCGGCGGCGTGTGATTCGCGCATACCCCTTCGGGTCAATATCTAATCCGAGCCACAGATCGAAGATCGAACGGAGGAGGTGGGCGCGGCGACTTACTGTCGCAACGACGGTGGCGGTGGGCATGTCGGTGGTGACGGCGGCGGCTCTCGGGTGCACTTCGAGGAGGAAGAAGCTGCCGCTGGTGATCGTCTCCTCCTCGCGGTCCTATCTGTCGCCCTGATTTCGGCCTTCTCTTCCTCTAACGGTGGCGGCGGCAACGCCTCTCCCGCAGCTCCGGCGAGCAATTGGCGATGGCACGCTACGGTAGACATTGGGCAAGGAAGGTGAGACGAAACGGTCGAGCGTAGGGGTCATCCCAGGGAGAAGAACAGGGAGAGGGGAGGCTCGACATCGACTCAACTCACCTGGTCGGCGGCGGCTTGTACCAGCGGAACCGGGGAAAGCTTAGGGTTTCGCGAGCTTGGGAACGGAGGGGGGGTCGCGCGGCTGAGCATAGATACACGGCCTGGGGGAGTCCTGGCCGGACACGGAGGGCAGGGGAACGTGGCCGACGGGGACTCTGTCCCGTTCACGTTGGGGGAGAGGAGAGGGATGACAGGTGGGGTAGGGCTGTCGGTGGCGGAGGGGAGAACTGGGCCGATGCGGCGCTGTGGCTGGGTGGGCTGGCGAACCGGCCCAGCTGGGTTTGCTGCTGGCCCCTTTTTTTTCTCTTTTAACATTTTTCCTTTTTTCTGTTTTAGCAAACCCAAATAACTTTTGCAACCTAAAACCAAACTTGATAAAAATTGTTTCTAAATTTTTAAAAAATTAAGGTGGTCAACATAGGGCCATAGTTTAGTGTTTTACAAGGTTTTTAGAAGGGTCAAACTTGACCACTATAATAATGCTTACAAATGGCAAAACACTATTAGGGTTTTGCTAGGTTTAGGTGTTTAGGATTTGTTGTAAAAATTTATTTGCAGAATGCAATGATGCAAGGATGATGCATGGAACTAATAACATCCTAATATAGAATCTGGGATGTTACAAACCTACCCCCCTTAAGAGGAATCTCGTCCTCGAGATTCGGGTTGGCTAGCAAATAGGTGTGGGTGCTCTGCCCTCATGTCTTCTTCACGCTCCCACGTAGCCTCTTCCTCGGAGTGGTGGTTCCATTGTACCTTGCAGAATCTTATAGTCTTGGTGCGGGTAATACTTTCGGCTATTTCCAGTATTTTGATGGGTTTTTCCTCATAGGTAAGGTCATTCTCCAATTGAACCTCATCTAGGGGGACGGTGTCTCTTAGCGATGTTTCGGCCATCTCCGGGTGGCACTTCTTTAGTTGTGACACATGAAACACATCATGCACAGTCAGTCCTTCTGGTAACTCCAACTGATAAGCAACTTCTCCTCTACGGGCCAGAACTTTATATGGTCCTATGAATCGTGGGGCTAACTTGCCCTTGATTCCGAACCTCTTAACTCCCCGTAGGGGTGAAACTCGGAGATATGCACGGTCCCCTATTTCATAAGTCACATCTCTGCGCTTGGAATCAGCGTAACTCTTCTGTCGGGATTGGGCTACCTTTAGCCTGTCCTGAATCTGTCGTACCTTTTCCTCGGCATCCTTTATCAAGTCAGGTCCAAAAAGACTGCGTTCACCAACTCCATTCCATAGCAATGGAGTCCTACACTTCCTGCCATATAGAACTTCGAACGGGGCCATCTTGATACTCGTCTGGTAGCTGTTGTTATATGAGAACTCAGCATACGGCATGTTATCGTCCCAACTAGACCCATAGTCTAGTGCGCAAGCTCTCAACATATCTTCCAAAATTTGGTTCACCCTTTCTGTTTGGCCGTCTGTCTGAGGGTGGAAGGCAGTACTGAATTCTAGTCGGGTCCCAAGAGACTCATGTAGTTGTTGCCAAAACTTTGAAGTAAACTGGGTGCCTCTGTCTGACACAATTCCCTTGGGAACACCATGTAGGCTTACAATCCTTGACATGTATATCTTAGCAAGCTTAGCACTTGTATATGTGGTCTTTACGGGGATGAAGCGAGCCACCTTGGTAAAGTGGTCCACCACTACCCAGATAGAATCAAATCCAGAACGAGTCCGGGGCAATCCCGTGATGAAATCCATGCCTACCTTGTCCCACTTCCAGTCGGGTATAGGTAGTGGTTGAAGTAATCCTGCCGGTTTCTGATGCTCGGCTTTAACTCTATTGCACACATCACACAGAGAAATATACTCTGCAATATCTCTCTTTAGGTTATTCCACCAGAATCTATCCTTCACATCCATGTACATCTTTGTGTTACCTGGATGAATTGAGTATGGAGAATCATGAGCTTCTTGTAAAATCATCTTCCTGATATCGGGGTCGTTGGGAACGCACAAACGCTTCCCATGCCAGAGGGTTCCTTGTTCATCCAGACGAAATTCTTTAGTCTTTCCTTCACTTACCCTGATTCTTATTTCTTCCAACTCTTTATCTCCCTTCTGTGCTTCCTTGATTCTCTCTAGGAAGGTGGACACTATTTCCATAGTCGCTATGTGCCCTTTCGGAACTATCTCTAGCCTGAGATCCCTGAATTGTTTGCATAAATCCTCTGGAAGTTCCCCTGCGGTAAGTCCATTCACATACACCTTACGACTTAAGGCATCAGCCACCACATTTGCCTTTCCGGGATGGTACTGTAAATCCAAGTCATAATCCTTAATTAACTCAAGCCATCTTCTTTGTCTCATATTCAACTCCTTTTGGGTGAAGATGTACTTCAAACTCTCGTGACCTGTGAACACATCACAATGTTTGCCCATGAGGTAGTGTCTCCATACCTTGAGTGCATGAACCACAGATGCAAGTTCCAAATCATGTGTGGGATAATTGTATTCATGGTTCTTAAGTTTTCGGGAGGCATAGGATACCACTTTCCCATCCTGCATCAATACACTTCCAAGTCCTTGTCGAGAAGCGTCACAATAGACTTGAAAATCCTTCTGGATATCAGGCAGACACAGAACTGGTGCCGTTACAAGGCGTTTCTTCAACTCTTGAAAACTTGCTTCACATGCCTCGGTCCATAGGAACTTCTTTTCCTTCTTTAATAGTTCCGTCATGGGTTTTGCTATCTTGGAAAAGTTTTCGATGAACCTCCGGTAATATCCTGCGAGGCCCAAGAAACTTCTAATATCTCCCGCATTCTTGGGCGACTCCCATTCCGTCACGGAAGCTACCTTACTAGGATCAACGGCAACTCCTTTAGCTGACACAACATGACCAAGGAATCCCACTTCCTTTAACCAGAACTCGCACTTGCTGAATTTGGCATACAACTTGTGTTCTCTTAGCTTCTCCATGATAAGGCGCAGATGTTTCTCCTGTTCCCTCTCATCCTTAGAGTATATGAGTATATCATCTATGAATACCACGATAAACTTGTCCAAATATTCCATGAACACTTTGTTCATCATGGTCATGAAGTATGTTGGGGCATTGGTCAGACCAAACGAAATTACGGTGTACTCATACAATCCGTATCTTGTGGTGAATGCTGTTTTGGGCACATCCTGTTCTCGAATCTTCAACTGAAAATAGCCTGATCACAGATCGATCTTTCAGAACACACTGGCTCCTTTTAACTGGTCAAACAGGTCATTGATGTTGGGTAGAGGATACTTATTCTTGATCGTCACCTCGTTTAACGAGCGGTAATCCACAACCAGCCTCTTGGTTTTATCCTTCTTCTCCACAAATAGGACGGGTGCTCCCCAAGATGACGCGCTGGGTTGAATTAACCCCTTGTCCAATTGTTCCCTAAGCTGTTTCTTGAGTTCCTTTAACTCGTCCACATACATCTTGTATGGTCTCTTAGCTATCGGCCCCGTGCCTGGCATCAAGTCAATGAGGAACTCGATATCACGGTCGGGTGGCATTCCTGGTAGTTCTTCTGGGAAGACATCTGGGTATTCCTTTACAATAGGTACCTCCTCCAAGCTAACCCCCTTAAGAGAGTTCACCATGACTTCTTTAAGTGCGAAATTCGACTTGATACGAATCCTCTTCCCTTCCGGTGTTATGAGCATGACAGTTATCTTGGCACAATCTATGACTCCTTCATATTCGGTCATCCAATTCATGCCCAAGATTATGTCTAATCCTTGTGATTCTAGAACCACTAGACTGGTGGGAAAAATGTGTGTCCCAATCCTTAGTTCTAATTCTCGGGAACCGGAGTTTGCCACTATTTCTCCCCCAGGAGAACTTACCCTTAGAGGAAAGTTTATAGTCTCCGTTGGTATCTTGCCTCTATCCACAAATACCCTTGATATGAATGAATGCGATGCACCGGTATCAAAAAGAACAACTGCGGGAATAGAATTGAGTTTGAACTTACCAATCACAGAGTCTAGCGCATCACAAGCATCCTCCATAGAAACATGATTCACCGTGGCTTTGACAAGCGGATTTGGCTTCTTCCCATTTCCATTGCCATGGTTGTGTCCATTTCCATTCCCATTGCCATTGCCATTCTTCCTCTCGGGGCAAGAGGTTGCATAGTGCCCTGTCTTGTTGCACTTAAAGCATGTCACCTCACTGAGATCCTTTCCATTGCTGCCATTCCCATTGCGGTTCTTATGCCCATTGTGTTTGTGGCCACCATGGTTATGACCGTTATAGTTGTGGCCATTATTGTTATAAGGTGGTGGTGGGGAATTGCGCTGCTTCTGGTACGGAACAGAGTGTTTGTGAGGGTTAGATTTCCTCTTGCGGTTCTCTATGCTCTTCCTCTTTGATTAAACCACAATGGATCTGTCCAGGAGTTCCTGAAAGTTGTCAAATTTCTGAGCCACATGCTGAATGGATATCTCATCATTGAGCCCTCTTAAGAACTCCTCCTGTCTCTTGGCATCAGTGGAAATGTCATCGGGTGCATAACGGGCTAGCTTATTGAAAAGCTCCCCATACTCGGTGACAGAACGGTGCAGCTGGTGTAGGTCGCGAAACTCGCGCCTTTTTAGAGTCATGACACCAGCAGCCACGTGATGAGTGCGAAAAGCTAACTCAAACTGTTCCCAAGTGATAGCATCAATATCCAGGTGGGTGACTTGGTAATTATCCCACCATTCTGCAGCAGGTCCTTCAAGCTGGTGTGCGGCATAACGCACTCTGTCGGCTCCGAAAGCTGTACGGTGCCTAGCTTCTTGTTGATCGTACGCAGCCAGTCATCAGCGATGATTGGTTCAGTCCTGCTAGTGAAGGTAGGTGGGTTCATCCTTAAAAACCGAGTCAAGCGATCCTGTTGAGGAGGTGGCGGAGGTGGTGGTGGCGGCGGGTTGTTGTTGTTGTTTTGCATGTTCTGAGTGAGCAGTTGGATCAGCTGGTTCTGAGTGGCCAAAAGTTGTGCTATTTCTGACGGGATTTAGGAATTCGCACGTCTTGGCGGCATATGTGGGGTTTAAGAGAATAGTTAAGAAATAGACATAAAGACTAAGTAGTAAACTCCTACCCTTATGAAAACACACCAAGCACACAAGGCACACAAGACATAATAACACAGCTTAACACAGAAAACAACCAAGTTTAACTAAACCAGACTTGTCTTGGTATTTATTACATTTGCGAATAACGTTCTACTATAGAATTAAAGGTGGTCCAACTATTACACATCTTCCACGACTTCCTCTTCCTCGTCCTCGAACGAGTAGCCTTCCTGCTCTAGAGTTGTCTTGTACAACTCCATCTCCTTTGTGGTGGCTTCAATCTTCTCTTGGAGGTTCTCTATCTCATCCTGTAGCTTTTTGGTAGTGGCTTCTAGCTGCTCCTGAAGTCCCTCCTTCTCGCTTTGTAGTTCCTCCACTAAACTTGACTTCTTTGCGGCTTTAAGTTGCTTTGACAAGTCCCTCTTGGAAGCACGCACATCATTGATTATCTCACAAAGGCCTTCAGTTTGCACTTCATGTCCATCGATCTGCTGTTTGAGTTCCCTAATTCTCTTGTTTTTATTTATTACGCTCTTCTCTTGGTTAGCGAACTTCTTCTCTTGGTCTTGGAATTTTATTTCTTGGAGCTTCATTGCCTCCTCCTGCTGCTTGATCATTTCTTCCTTCTCCTTGATGAGGGTGCATAGCTCGTCGTTCTTCAACATCTCGAGGAAGGTTCCCTTCTCAAGGTCATGGATGTGTCACTCCAAGTCTTGATATTGTGTTCTTCGGCGCTTGGTAGAAGTTCTTTCCTCAAAGGTTAACTCCATGGGAATTCCTTCCTCATCTCGTCTTCCAAAGAGGCCGCCGCAGTGTCCTTGGAGAGCTTCATGATGACGTCCACATAGGCGGCCAATGAGTTGCTGCAAGCTAATGCTAAGGGCCTTCTCCTTGGAATCTCTAACAATGTGGATTGCTATGTCTTCCTCCGGGTTCTTGCCTCGCTCTTTTCCTGGCTGGATGACCTTGACTCCCCAACAGCCGTCCTTGTGGAGTTTCTTCATTGTGCTCCCCTGGATTGTTGGGAGAGGAAGGTCCAAACGTGTGAGTAGATCCATGAGGCATCCACCAAAGCGAAGGGGCTCGATGTCCGCGACGGTGTCATAGAGGAAGCTTGTCATCTTTGAGTCAGAAGAATGAAGGTTAGATACTTAAACAAGTAGAGGAAAGCAGATACCAGAAGTGCGGAAAATAACTTAGTAGAAAAACAAGTAAGGCACTAAAGTTAGAGGTGGTTCCAATCCTAGGGTCACGTCCTACAGGCAACGATGTGCTCTGATACCATCTGTAATGACCTCGGATCAGCAAGGATCCTAAGCCCCTGTGATTAACATGCTAGTACCTGGATCAACAGCTAGCACTCACAACCGATGAAATATCATGTAAAACACAAAGTCTTTATTACACGGAGAATCCAGAGTATGAATTTATTACAAAAATTGCTTAGCATTATGCTAGATCAAATAACAGCGGAAACATAAAAGCAACATGAGTCCATCAATGCCCATGCTTGTCGAGTGTAGACCCGCGATCCCTACGCACCTTTCAATCTTCGGATTCTGCACATAAGACGTGCAGCCAACAAGTTGGGTCAATACTTTGAATGTATTGGCAAATTACACCAAGGAGAGAAAAGACTATCTCTACATGCAAGGCTGGTATAGGCTGTAGAGTTCATTTTCTCAAAGCTAGTTTTCTTAAGTAGAGAGAAGAAGAGAGGATTGTCCTACTTTGTAAACATTTGCTTAGATAAAATAAGGTCGAGTGGCACACGAGGATATTACGCACCAAGTGTCCAAACAACCAAACACTTGGATATTACGCACCAAGCGTCACTTGGATATTACACACCAAGTTCCCCAAATTCCCACCCATTAGCGATATTACGCATGCCATGGGGTTTCAAAACTTTGTTTTTAGAAAAGAGAGAGGAAGATCCTTCAGAGGCTCCATCCTTCAGACGCTCATTGTTGTTCTGTTACTGTGAACACGGCTGATTGATCAGATTGCAATACCCTCGAGAGTTTGTGCACTTTACCCACAATCCACGATCAAGTCCTTTTACAGACAAGACCATGTCGAGGCTTTCCCTTAGTAGCCCCTCTACCTTCCGGATCCAACCGTGCCAAGAACCTCCAAATGTTGGTACCCAGGTGAGGTTTCCCACTAAGTACTAGACCAAGACAGAGCCCATAATGTATTGTGGTTGCACTGGAAGCTTCTGAATTCTGAAATATGGCAGACTTCTTTGATTCCTGGGCGGCCGTCCTCCACCAAAATCTCACTCGTTGTCCCGACAACCATTCCGCCCAGAAGAAAACGTAGTTTTATTTTGAAGTGGATTTGAGAAGAAAAGTTTGCTCTAGAGAGCCTTTATACTTAGAAAATTCTTTGTCTTTCGAACCCCCCAACGGTACTTTGTATATATAGCATAGCAAGCAATACTTAGCAAAAAAAGGGGTAACCTATTAGGAGGTAGAATGTTAAGTATAGAGCTACTCATGGCATACTACAAAATCATCGCACTTGCAAAATAATACTAAGGAAAAATTCTACTAGAACATACTACACATGCATACTACAGAATTTTGAAGATCACATGCATAGAATCAAAACTGGGACAAAAGTTATGAACAAGTGGTGTAACTTGCCTTGATCTGAGCAGCACTCTACACAATATCACTCCTTAGCGCACTCCGAGCAATTTAACGAATCACAAACATAGATCTGATCACAACTTGCTCAAAGCATATCACAAAGAAAATCATGCATGCATGCAACATGGTATTTTATGCAAGGTTGGTTCTTCTAAATTGATCAATGTAGCACTTTTGTGTTGTGATAGTGTAAGGGTGTCACTAGGATCGATTGTCCAAAGGTTTAGATCTAATTGAATCACTAAAAACAATTCCTAAGATTATAGGGAGATCAAACCATCTAATTAGCCCCAAGCTAGATCTAATTATCCTAGCAAGTTTAATGATTTGGATCAGTAGGTACTATGGGAACAAAGTTATTGCAACAAGAATCAATTAAAACAAAATTTTAATTAATTTTCTATAGGATAAACACCCTAATCTAATGATCAAAATCTACACCTAAAACTTTACTGTGAACCTGGGATATTATTGCAGATTTGGATTCTACTCAAAATTAGGAATCCAACGGTATATTATAAGCTAAATTTGGCCAAAGATTCAATTTTATATGAATTTCGCAAGTTTTAATTCAAATCTGCAAACAGATCTAAAGTTCACTTAAAAGAGCTTGCCAAGTGGCAGCTTCTGACCGGCCCAGCTGGCAACGCGGGGGGGGGGGGGGGGGGGGGTGATGCGGCGCAGCGCGGTGCGGTGAAGCGGTGAGCTGACGTGGCAGCCACGCGGCGGCGTGTGATTCGCGCATACCCCTTCGGGTCAATATCTAATCCGAGCCACAGATCGAAGATCGAACGGAGGAGGTGGGCGCGGCGACTTACTGTCACGATGACGGTGGCGGTGGGTGTGTCGGTGGTGATGGCGGCGGCGCTCGGGTGCACTTCGAGGAGGAAGAAGCTGCCGCTGGTGATCGTCTCCTCCTCGCGGTCCTATCTGTCGCCCTGATTTCGGCCTTCTCTTCCTCTAACGGTGGCGGCGGCAGCGCCTCTCCCGCAGCTCCGGCGAGCAATTGGCGATGGAACGCTGCGGTAGACATTGGGCAAGGAAGGTGAGACGAAACAGTCGAGCGTAGGGGTCATCCCAGGGAGAAGAACAAGGAGAGGGGAGGCTCGACATCGACTCAACTCACCTGGTCGGCGGCGGCTTGTACCAGTGGAACCGGGGAAAGCTTAGGGTTTCACGAGCTTGGGAACGGAGGGGGGGTCGCACGGCTGAGCATATATACACGGCCTGGGGGAGTCCTGGCCGGACACGGAGGGCAGGGGAACGTGGCCGACTGGGACTCTGTCCCGTTCACGTTGGGGGAGAGGAGAGGGATGATAGGTGGGGTAGGGCTGTCGGTGGTGGAGGGGAGAAGTGGGCCGATGCGGCGCTGTGGCTGGGTGGGCTGGCGAACCGGGCCAGCTGGGTTTGCTGCTGGCCCCTTTTTTTTCTCTTTTAACATTTTTCCTTTTTCTGTTTTAGCAAACCCAAATAACTTTTGCAACCTCGAACCAAACTTGATAAAAATTGTTTCTAAATTTTTAAAAAATTAAGGTGGTCAACATAGGGCCATAGTTTAGTATTTTACAAGGTTTTTAGAAGGGTCAAACTTGACCACTATAATAATGCTTACAAATGGCAAAACACTATTAGGGTTTTGCTAGGTTTAGGTGTTTAGGATTTGTTGTAAAAATTTATTTGCAGAATGCAATTATGCAAGGATGATGCATGGAACTAATAACATCCTAATATAGAATCTGGGATGTTACACCCCGTTATTTGAATTTAACCTTTTCCATTTTATTTCAAACACACTTCTGTACCCAGTTTCAAAAATCAACCCAGGTCGATGCAGTGAACCAAATTGAATGAAACCTATTTTGTTAGAAAGGTTTGGGAATGCTGAATCCAAGCCCGTTGGTTTCAAGTCATTTGGATCTATAGATCATCCTTGGTAAAAATAACAAGGAAGAAGCTTTTCTGCATTCAAACATTTTTCAAATTAAAACCATAATAGATTTAGAGTTGATTCCAACTCTCAAAAATCACATTTAACAATACCTTTTAGAATATAAAAGAATATATAGGTTTACTTACAGACATAATGTTCAAGTAATAAAAGAATGTTACATAGGCATTTCTAGTCACTTTATTTAATTAAAAATAAAAGGGTAAAACCTTATTAAATTGTGACACCACTTTAAATCACATTCCCATGGACTAAAATATGTGGTGATGACATGTGTCAACATGATCCCATGTTTGGTTTGAAGAATATTAAATCTTATGTAGTTTTTCAATGAGTAGAAATTACTTTTCTAAAAATAAAAGGATTTAAACCAAGCTTTAAACTTGTAATGTTAGTGATGATGCTAGATCATCTATAGGACCCTTTTGTGTGATGATTGCAAGTAGTTAAGTATTGTTTGGTGATTGTGTACATCGTATTTATTTATAGACGCTAGTACCGACCAAGGATACGAGGGGGAAGGAGGATTCTATGAAGAAGAAGCCGAGGAGAACTTCAACCACTGCTCTGCACAAGGCAAGCCTAATGCTACTAGTTGAATGTGCAAGCTCACACTTGCAATTTAGCAAGCTTATACTGATACTGTGCAAGCAAATACTTAGTTGTCACCATGCCAACTATATGCCTTAAACATAGACGATCCTACCCACTTGATAAACCAATCCTAGTTTTTACTTACAAGCTTATCACTTTATTTCTTTATCAAAGCTATTACTTAGAGTTTACTTCAGTGAATTGTAGATACTAGAAAGATATTTGAAGGTTGCATAAAGAGCATAAAATTTTGCCTAAGCTAGATAATCTTGATGTCATCCTAAGGAATGAGATTGAACTTAGTTGAAACTCCACTTGTTTACCACCCCTCATTAGTACTTACCCCCACTTGTAGATGCTACTGCTAAGCATAAAACTTGATCAACTTTAGATGGGAATACTTGGTGGAAAAATGGTTATGAAAACCTTAGAATGATGGATTATTCTATTGAAATGTTTTGGACATGTGTTTCCGAACACCAGATGATTTATGGTGATGAAAATGTTGAGGCATGAGCCTTATCCCTTTATAAAAACTGATGGTTGTCTGGATGCGATACCATTCCAATTTTATCGTACAACCACAATACCCGAGAATTGGGTAGGGCTTGACTGGAAACTTATATACCTTAGTATTAGTTCTCTCATGGCCAAGGTCTGAGCTGAGGCTACCTTGTGAAGATTGTCCACCTGTGCAGTACCCAAGATGATAGTTGGTCATGGTTGGGAGGCCAAACTCACAGGAGAGGTGCTTATACTAGGGCATGTAACTGAAAGGTTAGGATTTATTATCCACATACTGAGTATGGTGAATTCAGGATTTGTTCCTGACGGATGTATCGAATGTTGTGGTGAAAGTGTACAATCTCTACAGAGTGTCAAACTATTCGAATAGCCGCGTCCGCGGTTATGGAAAGTTGGAGTGGCCATACTGTTCCCCCGTCAGACCTTTCAAAATAATTTGTGAAAGGAAGTGAGACTTTGACTTGACCACAACAGAGTTGTTACATGGGATACAAGTTCCCACTTAGGTGTTATAAAACTTCAACTAGCATTCGTTGCTTCTAAACTTAGTAGATGTAAATCTGTCTTCTTGCAAAATAACCCTAGAGCCTAGTGTCCTATTATCAAAAACCCCTTCCACTTGTTAGTATTAGTTTGCGAGTACTTAAAGAGTACTCATGGCTTTGTCCCTGGCTATTCCCATGGCCTGACTATGAAGAGGAGTACCTGGAAGATGGACCCCAGGAAGGTTACGACAACTAGGATCATCTCCCATCGTCAGCATTGCCTGTGACCCCGACGATGGAGCTTCACCTACGCTACCGTTATTATTACGTATTCCGCTGCTTGAAGTTGTATTAAGAACTGGATCATGAGATCCCTATTTGTGTAAGACCTTATGTATGGTTTGTAATGGATGATGTACTGTGGTATCCAATTCTGTTATGTCTCGCAAAAATGGTAATCCTAGGATTGCGATGTATGGCATAACAGTCATCTGGGATTAAAAATCTGGGTGTTGACAAACACCAAGTTGTGTGACTTCACTAGCACAAACAACAATGATTTCCTTTGCAGACCTATTGCTCCACCTGCTCCTGATGCTACCTTTTATAAAATTAAACCTGCTTTGTTGAATCTTGTTATGAAAGAGAAATTTTCCAGTGCTAGTTCTAATGATACTGCTTCCCACCTTAATAACTTTGTTGAACTCTGTGAGATGCAAAAATATAAATATGTAGATAGAGATATTATTAAGCTCAAGTTGTTTCCTTTCTCTTTGAGAGGAAAAGTTAAAGAATGGTTGCTATCCTTGCCTAAAAATAGTATTGATTGTTGGATTAAATGCAAAGATGATTTTATTGGAAAATACCATCCTCCTGCGATTATATCTATGAGAAGTGAAATAATGAAATTTAAACAACTTGATAATGAACATGTTGCTCAAGCTTGGGAAAGAATGAAATCTTTGGTAAAGAATTGTCCCACTCATGGACTGTGTCGTGGTATTATCGACACGTACACCATAGGGGTATCCCGACGGTGAGTTTAGAGACATGGGGTAAGACGGAGAGCGCCCGGGACGGCCTGACACATTTTACCCAGGTTCAGATCTCACGACAGTGGCGAGATCCTACTCCTGCTATAAATCACTATAATTGTAATACGCCGAGTTACAGGATTGTGGGATTTGCTGTGTACGAGTAGTTCTGTGCACTTGTCTATGAGATTGTGTCTCTTGACGTTGCCCTAAGGGCTCCCGTAGGCTGGCTTATAAGGGTGCCAGGACCTAGGGTTACATGGAGAGTCCCAACCGGATACGGTTACAGAGTCCTAGACTAACAGTAACTAGTCTTCGTGTCCTTCAAGGCACCGACTTCCATCTTAGGCGGTGGCATGCCACCTTCCATCTCTAGGCTGGACCTCCGTCTTGTCTATCAGCAACTCGGCCGTCCGGTTATGCTATAGGCCTAACCACGAACTATGGGCCACCCGGGCTTGCCGGTATACGACTATGCCGTAGGTATACCTATTTTGTATATCCACAACAGTAGCCCATGGAGTTCTTCAAGATCCTCTTGTTCCTCCGTATAACTTTGAGCGTAAGTATCACATCGTCTTCAATTTGTAGGCGTGCTTCGCGAAGAATCTTGGAGAGCTCCCATATCATATTCTCATCCGACTAAGCCTAGCCAGAGAGTTGCTTGTATGCTTCTGTGAACGAATACAAGGTGGAGAAATCTAATGAATCGTTAGAGATTCTTTCAAGCTCTAGGAATGTCTTAAATATCATCATCCATGCAGGACGATATGTAAGCTGGAAAAAATCACAGCTACTAGGCCATGGTCGTAAAGTCCGCCAAATTGCCGACTTAGAGCCTGCAAAGTCTCGGACATAAGATCTTGCCGAATTAAGGTCTTAGAGCCTCTCAAGTCACGGACGTTTGGCCATCAAGCCGTGTAACCCAGGAAACTTCCATGAAAGCAAAGTTGATCTCGATCCCCCGGGTTTCACTAGCCGGATTTTTCACCGTCTTGAAAGTTTTGTTGACATAACCATATGTAGCCCCCAAGCATTGAGTCGGCTTCGTCGAAGGCGGCTAATGCTCAAAATAACATGCATAATTGTACATCAAATCATTGTAGCCCCCGAGCGCCAATTCGGAGTTTCAAAAGAAAATCGTCTTGGTGCTCTTAGAGTAGCTTTAGCGAAAATATAAATAGTATAGCCCCCGAGCGTCAAGTCAGAATTATTTTGGCTTGGTGCTCCAGAGAGAACTTCACAAAAATTCAGCGTCGATGTAGCCCCCAAGCGTCAAGGTGGAATTCACTTGGATTTTCCGGCTTGATGCTCAAAGAGAACTTCACCGTATTTTGGAGATCAACGTACTATAGCCCCCGAGGTTTGTTCCGGCTTGGACACAAGGCAGGACAAAACTCTTAAGTTAGAGATGTCAAGCCCCCGAGCTTCAATCCGACTTCCTCAAAGGCGACTCAAGTCTTGGTTGATAATTGCGATTGCATCCCCCGAGGTGTCAAACCTAGTGAAAATCCGGCTCAAAACACCTTAATCCGAGGAACGCGGCAATGTCCAAGTGTTATGTACCTGAAACATAAACATAAAAATACAAATGTATTAAATTGTTCCTTTAATCATGTACAATAAACAAATGTAAGGCGGAACAAACATGGCCTTTAAACAAATGCTTTAAAAATGAAACAATGCAGCAGCTGGATAACATAAAACTGTTTAGGAGGAAAAAACTCAAATAATTTAAACAGTTTATGTAAAATTTTGTTTAAGCAAGTGTTGGCTTATCCATTTCTGGTTCTTATGCTTGACCTTTCGTGAACCGGAAGACTGGTAGCACAGAACCATGTCCTTGGGTGATGATGCCTAATGGAACCATCCAAAATCCAAGGCCAAATCGTTGGCTTTGAGTGCCGAAAATTCACTACTCCAGAATCCATATAAAACAACAGAACACGTGTATCCAGAAAACTTAAGCTAACGCCCAAAGGCGGGTTTTTTTTGTGGTACTAGGGCCTTAAATGGAAAGCCAGTAAAAACTTATACTTACGAGCACAAGGCAAATCGTGGAATAGATATGACCAAAAAGAATAGCGGTAAAAGACTCAGAATATGAGTGAACCAATCTTAATCTGATGATCATAAATGATTAAATAATAAATATAAATAAGTACTTAGCTATTTGAGCGAATTCGGTTTTAGTTGTGGAGAAGATGACTCTGTCCGGATCGAAGGTAAATCTAGCCGGAAAATCCATGGCACATCGAAATCTGTTTCCCAGCTATCGACGCAAGCCAGTGGGATAGACGGATTTCTAGAACTGGCTAGCCCCCTTTTCTTATTGGAACACAACCACTAGTGCACAGTTAGGCCTCTAACACCGGTTCGAAGAGGACTCTAACACCGGTTATAGAACCGCTGTTGAGGGTTCGGTGTTAGAGGCCCCCCTTTAACAGCGGTTCTTATACGAACCGCTGTTAAAGGGTGGCGCATGTGGGGCTGCTGCAGCGCTCAACCCCCCCTTTAACACTGGTTCGTAACACGAACCGGTGTTAAAAGTTCTCTACCGTGGCAGGAAAACAACATAAATCTCTGCCGCGGCAGAGTTCTGCCGCCGCCCTGTTCTGGGCGGATTTCTACGACGCGGCGGGGACGGGGAGGGGGGGGGGAGGGGAGGGGGATCGATCGGTAGAGGTATACACATACATCGTCGGTACATACGAGTACATGAATAATTAAGCAACTATTATTATACACAAACATCGTCATTATGGTATTCTCCGTACACGTTGAAGCATCAAGTACAAGACAAACATGTTCAAGCATATATACAATATAACATCTCTATACACGTTCATTTTGGATATCTAAAGAGTTCTCCGCCAGGCGTGACGACCTCATCAAGTATGAATGCCGCCAATTCCTCTTGAATGGCTCGTATGCGGTCAAATGGTAGGAGTTTGTCCCGCATCCGTTCGATCTAAATATATATGAAGAATGGGGTCAATGTATATAAGAATAAAACACAACACAACTGATGGTAATAAAATAATGTTGTGTACTTCGTTTACTTACTCTAAGTTGTTCTAGTGCGGCTTGGCCCATCGCACATATCGTGTTGCGAATGAACTCGTAAACATAGTATCCACATAATTTATTGCCGGGCCCCTGATATGCGCACTTTACGAGAATAGAGAGTTCAATCAAAATAATAATCAATAAAGCATGATATAATGGAATTGGAAGCAGAATCAAAGAGATACGTAGACCTAGCTGGCTAGTAGTACTTCCATTTTGGTCTACAAATTTTATTTCTTCTGACCATTCACCCACGGCCCTGCCCCTGAACCTTTTCCAAACCCTGTCCGACAAAGAAAATGGATAAAGGAGTAATTAATTACTTGTTATCACGAAAGTTGCCGATCTAGTGCGATAATATTATTGAAATTACCTCTGAAGCATCTCTTTAAAGTCTGCCCATAGCTCTTGGTCTTTTCGTAACGAGTCCATGACAAGGACTTTTCCTGAGTCAACTTGAATGAATAGCAGAATAAAGTGGAACCTACGCACGCACAACTCATCATCAGTTACACTTAACATCGAGTAAGCCGAAACAGAATGTGTACAAGAGAGGGTAACACTCACGAGAAGTTGTAAGGCAATAGTATTTTCCTTTTGGTTTGTTGTCTCAGTAAAGCCGAATCTTCTGTTTGCCCTGGTTTGTGTTTTACCACTTGTTCATGAACTCTATTTGGGTCAACGAATCCAATGTCAAAAGGGCCTGCTTTCATGCATTCCATAACCTTTTTCCTGCATAGTAGTATATACATATATGGTGAGCATATATATACATGCAATTAATGAATTGAATGAGATGACATAGAAATTATAGAAATAGTACTTCCACACAATAAAGGCTGATGGCAGCTTCGTCGAGTTCCTTCTGATTGAATAAAATATGCAAGTCTTGAATGTTGAAGGTGATCTCGTCATCTCCGCGCAAGAAAATCTGATCTCTTATATGCGCCGTGATCCATTCTTCCTTTCCCGTCTTGTAGAAATCAAGGTACCTCTTATGCAATCTTTGCATTTTTGTTGGTAGATTCTTGAGCTCCTCTTTCTTGACGAGATTATTCCCGTACTTCCATGGCTGTATGGGGTTAACATCGCCTTTGGGCAAGTGGTCTCCCATGATGTTCAAGTATGCAATGTAGGTCATCCCCATCTCATTGGCCTTTCTTTGTAGCTCTTCATCGTAATCATTTACAGGAGGATCTATCCGTGTGTCGAACACTTGGAGCGGGGAGCACAATTTGTTTTCTTGCTCTCCGATCATGGGAACTGTTTTCTGGGGTGCCACATGACTACTACTTCCAGACTCCCTCCGCCTTGCACCCCCCTTCATAATATGGAGCTCATAGTTCGGCACAAGTGGGGTTTCAGGTTTCAAAAGAGTATTGTAAAACTTCTCCACCACCGCCAGATCTAGTTTCTCCTTTGGTTCGGCCCGTCTAGGTGCAAAGAACTTCTTGACCTCTTCTTCCGAGATCCTCTTGTTCTCCTCGTCGCTGCGATTCCACGGTAATACCAACAATGGCTTGGCGGAAGGCTGCGGGACGTAGTTTCTTGAACTCTTTGGCGTACGGTTTCCTGCGGATTTCTTCGTGGCAGTTCTAGTGATGCTCTTCGTGGTAGTGCTCTTCCGCTTACGCTGATGCGCAGGAGATGGCTGAAGCGCCGGAGATGGCTGACGCGCAGGATATGGCTAGCGCGTCGAAGATGGCTGATGCGCATGAGATGGCTAGCGCGCCGGAGATGGCTGACGCGCAGGAGATGGCTGACGCACAGGAGTTGGCTGAAGCGCCGGAGACGGCTAACGCGGCGGAGAAGATAGGGTAGTATTCTGATGACTTGGAGACGGCTGAGGCGGCTCAGACTGCTGACGTTGCGGAGATGGCGGGGGTTCCAGTGGCCTCCAATTTGGAAGCACGATGTGTTCCTTCTTCCAAAGAATGGTTGTTTTCACTACAAATTTGAGTTGAGTTTCCCCTTCACCTGTATCATGGTCAAGCTATGCTTCCTCATATTCCTTCACAACCTCATCCACCCTGACAATAGCATAGCCATCTGAAATCGGTCGGCAGTGGTAAGTTCCACCAGCTATAGGAGGTAAGGCATAGCCGACCGCCACCTTAACGGATAAGCCCATTAATCTCACATGCATCTCAGCATGTTCGCTCTTCATGATCTCATCCACGGGGTATCGAGGACCCGCCATTTCAAGCGTGGGCCGCACGTTCTCCGTGGAAGCCACGCTGCTTTTCCACACAGAGTCTGGGCCGCCGACAACTTCTAATGCAGACTCTTCGTGCCGCTGAGATGGGCCGGTAGCTTGTTGGCTATTTTGTGCATTCACTTGCGCCTGCAGCGCCACAAGTGCATGTTCTATCTGTGTCATCCGGTATGTACGCTCTTTTTCTTTTCTTTCGCGCCATATGTAAGATTCGCCCCACTCAGCAAACCCATCCTTCCACGTCATACCCCCTGTTCCTCGTGCAAGTCTAGGGTGTTCTTTTTTATCGATGGAGCGTGTCAGCTGGTCATTCTCTCTATCGGGATGGAAGGTCCTGACGGCTGTTTCCTCGTATGCCGTGATGAGTTCAGTGACGGGTTTGGTAAGAATTGTTGGGAAGATACACAATCCTGTTTCTGGGTCCAACCTTGCCCCGGTTCCGTAGAACCAAGTCTTTGCACGTAGATCCCACCCCTCTGTCTGGGGTGTGATCCCTCTAGCGCGCAGGGCCTTCTCAGCTTCCTCCCACTTAGGCCTCTGAGATATGTAGCCACTTGACCCCGTCCTTTGGTGATATTCCTTCTTCTAGGCATTTAGCGTATTGGTTTCTAACCTCTTTGTAGCTATAGCACCTTCCTTGTATGCCACAAATTCGGTCTAGTGAGGTCTTACCTTCGCATAATATGCGTCTTCGAAATCTGGAGTCTCGCGAGCTTTGACAAATTTGTTCAATTTTGTCTTCCAGTTGCGGAAAGCGTCAGCCTTAGAGTCCACTCTTTGACCTTTTCCTTTATAATCGGTTTATTTTCATCCTCCTCTGGCGGTAGGGTGAAATTTACCAACAGCAAAGTCCAAAGAGTTTCTTTGGATCTTTCATCGACAAAGGTACCATCGCCCTTCTTTGGCTTATTCCAATATTCAATTATGATTGGGATTTGGTCCCTAACAAGAACTCCAGCCTGATGTATAAATTTGTCTGCGACCTTCTTGGGCTCCATCGGCCTGCCATCAACACGGACTGCTTCGACCGTGAACTTTGCACGATCTTTCAACTGATGGCTCGCGCCTCGCTTGCTCTATTTCGTAGAAGAAGATTGTTGCTGGCTGGTCATCTGGAGGGCTAAAAGAAGAAAGAAGTGTTAATTAATACATGTACATATATATACAAATCAATGGTGCAAGTCAGCAGAGGTTTAATCCATGCATATACCTCGATGGACTTTGTAATCACTAAAGTGCGTTCACCGGAGTCGTCATCTTCTCCATGACTACTTGAGCTGTCATCATGTCCGTCCAAGTTCAGATATTGTGAGGTGTCCTCGTGGATCATGTTCTCCATTATTTCTTCCTCTTCAAGGTTTCTACTGAGTGGATCCATAGTTTCTAAAACAATAATATTATCTAGAGTAAGAGAGTAAACATTCAAGTGGACTTGGATTCATACACAAATATACATATTTTTCATACAAAAATACACAAATGAAATTAAAACCCTAAGCATGCTTGATCATTTTAAACGAGGTCCGAGTGGTCCAAACCCTAATTCAGAGAAACCCTAGATGCATATGAGAGGGTTCATTATGTTCTTATAATTAAACTTGTCATGTAAGTTGATTAACAATGCATGATTATAGCTTAAATAGATAGTTATAATTTTTCTGAACATTTTGATATATTAGTTGTATTTTTCTAACTTATAAATAATTAGTTATTGAATTTACAAGATTTAAACATTTTCTGGAATTATTAAACCAGTTATTACGTCAGCCTGACGTTAGCACACCCTAACCCTTTTCTCACCAAAACAGGGGCTAGCCATAGTGGCTGACGCGTGGGACCGGGGCCACGTCACAGCCACATAGGCGCCACGCGGGCTCAGCGGAGGATGCTCCAGACGACGGTGGCTGGTGGCGCTGGAGAGCGACCTAGGGCGCACGAGGTAGCGGGTACGCCACACCGTGATGCGGCCTACCTAAAACGGGCGACGCTGCTACCTAGGGGTCACCGGAGCGACGTTAACAACGACGGCTAGCGGCGGCGCTTGCTGAGCAGCGAGGCGACGACAGCTCCGAGCGAGAGGGAGCGAGCGGAGGGGCGGATGAGCACCGTGGGCTCACCGTGGGTCTACCAGAGGGGTCCGCAAGGCCGGGCGGGGTCGGAAACGGCGACGATGGCGACAATGGTGGTCGTCGGGCTCAGAGAAGAAGCGATTCTTGGGGGTCGATTGCGGATGCCCCGTGTCGATTCCTTGGACGCGGAAGAACAACACGACGAGGAGGCGACAATGGCGTGGGTGGGCGCGACGGCGACGGTGGCGTGGGTGGGCGCGGCGGCGACGACTCCTCTCTCTGTGCTCCTATGCTCCTCGATCTGGCTGGGGGAAGAGGAAGAGGAGGTGCGCGCGTTATAACCCCCCCTTTAACACCAGTTCCAGCCATGAACTGGTGTTAAAGGGGGGGGAATTCGTTTCGCGCGCGCACCCCCCTTTAACACCGGTTCCAGCCACGAACCATTGTTAAAGGGGGGGTGTGGGGATTTCGTTTCGCGCGCACCCACCCCCCCTTTAACACCGGTTCGTGGCTGGAACCGGTGTTAAAGGGTGGGGGCATTTATTTCGTACATTAAAGGGGTGGGGGCATTTTTAATTCAGAAAATAGGATAAAATTTAGAAAATTCATATCTTTTTCATTTCAACTCAGAAAAATATGAATAATATATCATAATTTTCAGAAAAATAAGATCTATCCATTCATATAAAACATTTTATAGTTACTGTAGATGAAATTTTTCAAAATGATTAAAACACTTACATATAAATTTTGATTATTCAATTAAGACAAAAATAAAATAGTCAAACCCTAAAACTTTGAACTTAAGAAATATTAAGCATCTGAAAAGGAATCTACCCCTATTTTATTAGAGTAAATAATATTTTATTTTGTATTAATATTTTTGAATTGTTTGGATATTTAAATTTAGCATCTTTTGTATACTTTGGAATCTGACAAAACTTTCAACATGAAAATTGTTTGAATTTGAATATGTAATCCTAAAACATTTTTTGTTTAAAAAAAATAAAATTCTAACTATTCGAACTAGTAACAAATGGGAAATGGTGCAGAATGCGTGGGAGGAAAAGGGCGAGAAGAAAATTTTATTACGATAGAACTGGAATTAAAGTACATAACGCAACTAACAAAGCACGACTGAAAATTAAGATACATAGAAGAACTGAGAATTAAGATACATGGCCAGATTAAGTCACAATCGGCCGAACTTGTTTTGGAATGTTGGAGTGATTCAGTCATGCTCCTACCTACACCTGTAATACTCGCCACTGTAGTCGTCGTACTCGCCGCGGCCGTCGTCGCTGTCGTCGTCAGGGTCGCCATAGTTGAACCTTGAAGGCTGAGTACGCGTGGGATGGACTTGAGGTTAGTTCAGACGGGGTTAGAGTCGGTGGCCGTGTCGTAGGCCATGACGCTCTAGAGAGTCCGACCGCTCCACCACAGCCGACAACCGGCCTCGTTGAAGTTCAAAGGAGCTGGGCCGTCCTCCTCGTGCCTGGCGAGCGCCCTCTCACGCCGATCCCCGAAGAAGGCTTCCCAAGTCGGGAAATAGTCGGGATGCCAGTTGGGATTCCTCCGCTGCTCCGGCGTGATCTCGAAGTAGTAGTGGTTCGTGATGGCCATCCGGCGCGCCACACCTAGAGGGACAGGAGGAACCGGCACGCCTCCAGCGCTCAGCATCCAGCCGACGGGGACGCAGTAGCCCGGCGGGCAGTGGTAGTTCGAGGCGCAAAGTGCCTCCGCCTCCTTGGGGGTTAGTGGTACAGTGGAAGCCATGGGAAAGATTGATGAGGTTGCACATATGAGTCTAGAGATGTGCAATGACAATGGAGGCCAACCCTACATATATATAGTGCAAAATGGCAGGAAGATAATTGGCGGGAAGAACTGACGGGAAAAACTGGCGGGAAGAACTAGCGGGAAGAAATGGCAGGAAGAAATGTCGGGAAGAACTGGCGGGAAGAAAAATGGCTTATTTAATACATATAGTGTTAACAGAAGAAATATGACATTGATTTCCATGTTGAGATACATATGTGTGCCAAAAATGGGTCAATTAATACATATAGTCAATCTTATGATTGCGTCGGCCGTAACCATGGAGTATCAGCAACGTTTAACAGGATGGTTGGGTCAGTATTCACTTTGAAGGGCGGAATTTCATCAAACTTATTATAATCTTCTGCCATGTCTGTCTTGTCCTCCACTCCCACGAAGTTTCTTTTCCCTGAAAGAACTATGTGATGCTTTCACTCATCGTGTGATGTATCTTTTTGCTTATTTTTTCTTTTTTTTCGGTTTGGTAGACATGTCCTTCACATAGAAAACTTGAGCCACATCATTGGCTAATACGAATGGTTCATCTAAGTTCTTGTCTACCTTCCTAAGATTGTTGAGATCCACTATTGTCATTCCGTACTTCTTGTCTACCTCAAACCCTCCTCCTGTTAGCTTGACCCATTTGCATCGAAACAAGGGGACCTTAAAATTAGGTCCATAGTCAAGTTCCCATATCTCCTCTATGAACCCATAATACATGTCTTTTGCCCATTGTCTTCTGCTGCATCGAAGCGGACAACACTGTTTTGGTTGGTGCTCTTTTTTATCTTGGCCTATCGTGTAAAATATATTCCCATTTATCTCGTACCCTTGGAAAGTACATACAGTCAAAGATGGTGTCCTGGCTAACAAGTACAGCTGATCTACAACAGTGGTGTTATTCGTGAGAAGTCTTTGCAGCCAACCGCCAAAACTCGCCAGGTATTCACTTATAATCCATTCATCAGACTGCCCCGGGTGTTTGAGGCGTATAAAGTTCTTGTGTTCATTGATATACGGGGCAACCAAGATAGATCTTTGTAAAACCATGTAGTGTGCTTGATTGAGAGAATTCCCGTCCCTACATATCATTGCTTTACATCCTAGGGTGCCTTTTCCACGCAGTCTGCCCTCATGTCGTGATTGTGTAACACCAATCGCCTTAAGGTCAGGAATAAAGTCAACACAGAACTCAATGACTTCCTCTGTTACATAGCCCTTGGAGATTCTTCCTTCTGGCCTAGCACGGTTATGAACATATTTCTTTAAGACTCCCATGTACCTCTCAAAGGGGAACATATTGTGTAGAAATACAGGACCGAGAATGGCAATCTCTTCTACTAGGTGAACCAGGAGATGCGTCATAATATTGAAGAAGGATGGTGGGAACACCAAGTCGAAGCTGATAAGACATTGGGCCACATCTGTCTGTAACCCTGGTAGGCTTTCTGGATCGATTACCTTCTGAGATATTGCATTGAGGAATGCACAAAGCTTCACAATGGGTACTCGAACATTTTTAGGTAGAAGCCCCCTCAATGCAATCGGAAGCAATTGTGTCATAATTACATGGCAGTCATGAGACTTCAGGTTTTGGAATTTTTTCTCTGCCATATTTATTATTCCCGTTATATTCAACGAGAAGCCAAACGGGACCTTGATACTGCTCAGACATTCAAAAAATATTTCCTTCTCTACTTTGGTAAGAGCGTAGCTGGCAGGAGTAAAGTTGCGTACTTTACCCTTCTCGTTCTTGTAAGATCCCTCCCTTTATAAAGGTAAGGATTCATGTGATTGCAATGCTAGTCCCTAGATCAATGCTAGCATCCACAGTTTAAGATGAAGTACACAGATACAAAGGTCATTATTACATATAATTCCAGAGACAAAATATTCTTTTACAACTCCATGGCCACAGGCGTAATACAAGAGTTCAATTATAAATAAGATAAATAAGTCTTCATCTTCATGTGCCACAGGCAAGCATGTTGAGTGTAGACTCATAACCCCTAATCATCATCAGAATAACCTGCAACATCACAAGTTACAGCCACAGTGGGTCAATACATTGGAATAGTATTGGCAAGTGATACTTTAGTATAATATTAGCATCTAGATACTACATGAATTTGGCTAAGTGTAGCATAGGCTTGCTTTGCTCAAAATAGGTTTTACCTATTAGTTGAAATCACTAAGTTTTTCTTTGACAAAACTTTCCCAAGGAATCACCAATAAAAATTAGTGAGCCTTCACCCTTGTTCAACCACAAGTTTTAACTTAGAAATTGGGATGAGGAGATTCTTGATAGCTTCCATGTCTTGATGCTCAAGTTGTCCAATACCAAGGACATGGCTAAGTACTTAGATTCTTCCATCTGCAGAGGTTGTGCACTTTCCCCACAAGACTTGATTTTCACCAAGACAGGACCTTTCAGAAGCCTTCTCTTAGACCAAATGGACGCATTCCAACCTATCATCCACTACCACCAACTGTCCAAATGGCTAAATTATTGCAACCTATATGATCCAGGCAGAGCCCATATTGCCATGTGGCTGCACTAGAAGCTTCTTAACATTTGGCATCTCAAATCCCTTTGTTCCTGGGTGGCTTTCCACAAGTGAGATACACAAGGTAAACCATAGAAATGGGCCTTGTGTAACCACTCAACACAAACCAATCTTTTCATTCCACTGAGGTGTTTCATTCACTTAGTTGTTTTATTAAGCAAAACATAAGTCCAAAGACTTAGAAATATTTCTCATAGCATGATTATATAAACCACCCTTGGTTGCTACTAGCTAGGCTAAGCATGGCAAAGGCAAGTATCATAACTTAGAGGAAATTCTAATATTGCTACAACTACTAGGATTTCCCAACATAACATATAGCTACTTGGAAAAATAATCATGCAAGTCCTATACAAAATATTTCTAATGCATAGGTATAAAATATTCGGACAGAAACATGTAGCACCACTTTCCTTGGTAGTTTGGGGAGTTGCAACAATCTTCACAACCGCAATCACTATTAGTACCAAAATCTACACATAAAATAAGGGCACCAAAATCACATAAAAAATATATACAAACAAAAATATATGAATGCATGCAAAATGCCATGTGATGATTTCCTACACTAAACAAGACAATTATACAGTACTGAATCATAAACAAGTCCAAAACACACCAAATAGACTTTATTTGATCAACAAATCATTTTTCAAATAATTACTATACACAATTTAAGCCTACAAATGTTTCTGTAAAAACAACTATTTTTACAGAGGGAAAACATTAAACACATTGCAAAAATAGAAAGTATTTTCTCTCTTGATTCCAATGATATAAAATTTGGACATGTGGATCAAAAGTTATGAATTTTACAAGTTTGATTAACTAATAGATCAAATTTTTGTTTTAAATTTAAACACACGCCACACGGCGCTCTCTGATTCGTCGGTACCGCTTCGCATGGATCGACCAGTGTGGACCGCACGATCTAAATGAAATCGCATGGCCAGATCTGACTCGTACCCCTTTGTTAAGTGATTCTATCTCACCCGTTAGATCTAGATCCAACGGCTCGCAATCAAACGACCAAGGATTGGCGGCGCTGGCGATGGTGGCACGGCGGTGGCGCTCTGTCAGCGACGCTCCGGCAAATACATGAGGGGCTGGGATGTGTGGCGTGGCTTACCAGACTCGCAAGGTTATGAGGAAGCTCAACGTGGCAGTAGTTTGTCGAGGGGCGCACGGACGCAGCGGCAGAACCTCGTCGGAGTTGCTGGCGACGTCGGGTACGTGCAGACGGTGACGTTGACGATGTTTAGGATCGCCCTAGCACAAGCTAGTGGTGTTAGCAGTTGCGCAAGGACACGGCGGATCTGATAGCATGCATGCGAGGTCAGGGGCGCTCGGATTTTACCTAAATTGTTCGTCGGAGTTGAGCGGCGGCTCTGGCGTTTGCGGGCGTGAACGAAGACGCCGACCTGGGTCACGAGCAGGCAAACCAGGGGTGTCAGCAGATGCACAAGGACACGAGGGTCAAGCTCATTTGAACCTGAAGCAGTGGGGCGGTCGGAGCTCACCGTAATCGCTTGCTAGAGCTCGTCGGGCAGCGGCGGTACAGTTCGAAATACTAGCAGCCTGGTGGCGAGGTGAGTGTGCTGTGTGGGGGGAAATGACCGCGGTGGTGAGGTGATTAAGTAGCCAGGAGGGGCGAGGGAATTACGCAGTGGTTCAATGCCAATTAAGCGACGAATCAACGTGGCGTTTCTGGAGGAAACGGCGGTGGCGACGGAGTCTGCGCGCGCGGGGTGGAGAAGAAGACGCTGACTTGGCACGGGCCCAGTGGCAGTGTCTGCGGGGCAAAGCGGGTGCGGGTGAGAGAGAGAAGGGGGAAACCCGAGTGGGCTGGCTTTTGGGCCGCTTCTGCTGTTGGGATGGAAAGGTGGCGCCAGGCCCAATTTTGTTTTCTAACTCCTTTTCTTTTTCTAAATTGATTTCCAGGAAACTATTTCAAATGAATTTAAAAGCATTTGAATTCCAAACTTTTCTGAACTTTTGTAAAATGCAACCTTCAAATTTTTGGGCATAAAACCATGCTGCCTTGCTGGACTAGTTTGGTTCCTTTGGAAAATTCAAAATAAACAGTGCCTTAGTACAAGATTTAATGAATATATATAAATGGTTTAAAACCATATTTTGTTTTTGGAAATTTTGTTCAAGCTTTGAAACTCATCAAACAATCCTATGATCACACAACAATGGTTTTAAAAGAATTATTCTCTCACCAGAGAGTAACATTGGATCAAAGCTTGTTCACATGAAATAATAGCACCCAAAGTTTCTGTTTCTTTCAAAGGAGTTTGAAATTGAACCCTAAATGAATATGCATGCATGGATGATATGCAAAGCTTTGAAAACATGATTTTAGAGATGTTACAAATCTAACCCCCTTAAGGTGAATCTCACCCTCGAGATTCGGATTGGCTAGCAAATAGGTGAGGGTGGTCTTTCTGAAGATCATCTTCTCTTTCCCATGTTGCTTCTTCTTCGGAATGATGGTTCCATTGAACTTTGCAGAATTTGATAGTCTTAGTCCGAGTAACTCTTTCTGCAGTCTCAAGAATTTTGATAGGTTTTTCCTCATAAGTGAGATCACTTTCCAACTGAACCTCCTCCAAAGGTATAGTATCCTTCAAAGAAGTCTCCTCCATCTCTGGATGGCATTTCTTTAGCTGACTCACATGGAACACATTGTGAACGGCAGATAATGATTCTGGCAATTCAATCTCATAAGCTACTTCTCCTTTCCGACTCAGAATCTTGAATGGTCCAACATATCTTGGGGCCAATTTTCCTTTGACTCCAAATCTCTTCACTCCATGAAGTGGTGACACTCTAAGGTAAGCTCTATCACCCACTTCATAGGTGACTTCTCTACGCTTAGGATCTGCGTAGCTCTTCTGTCAGGACTGTGCTATCTTCAATCTGTCCTTAACTATCTTGACTTTCTCTTCAGCCTCTTTGATTAGTTCTGGTCCGAACAGATTTCTTTCTCCCACACCATTCCATAACAATGGGGTGGTACACTTTCTCCCATAGAGAAATTCAAATGGTGCCATCTCAATACTGGCTTCATAGCAGTTATTGTAAGAGAATTCTGCATAAGGCATACTTTCATCCCAACTAGCTCCATAGTCTAGAGCACAGGCTCTCAACATATCTTCCAGAATCTGGTTGGTCCTTTCTATTTATCCATCAGTCTGAGGATGAAAAGCAGTGCTGAATTCCAACCTCGTTCCCAATGACTCATGCAATTGCCTCCAAAAATGAGAAGTGAATTGAGTTCCCCTATCAGACACAATGCTCTTGGGTACTCCATGCAGACACACAATCCTACTCATATAGATCTTGGCTAACTTAGCACTTGTGTAGGTTGTCTTCACGGGTACGAAATGAGCCACTTTAGTTAGGCGATCCACTACTACCCAAATAGAATCATATCCTGACCCGGTCCTTGGCAATCCGGTGATGAAATCCATGCCAATCTTGTCCCACTTCCAATCAGGAATAGGTAGTGGTTGTAGCAATCCTGCTGGTTTCTGATGTTCCGCTTTCACTCTACTACATACATCACAGAAAGAAATATGTTCGGCGATGTCCTTCTTGAGATTATTCCACCAAAATCTTTCTTTCATATCCATGTACATTTTGGTGTTACCTAGATGAATGGAATATGGTGAGTTGTGTGCTTCTTGTAAAATCAGTTTCCGAAGCTCCAGATCTTGCGGAACGCAGATACGTTTTCCATACCATAAAGTACCCTGTTCGTCTTCATGGAATCCTCTGGCTTTTCCTTTACCAATCTTTTCCTTAATCTCCTAAATTTCCTTATCTGTCTTTTGGGCTTCTTTGATTTTGTCTAACAAAGTGGGTTGAACATCCAATGCCATGAGATGTCCTTCAAAGTACAATCTCCAATCTGAGATCTCTAAATTGGGCACACAGATCATCTGGCAACTCTCCCTTAGTGTAACACCCTCAGAATCGACCCTATGCAGGTTTCAGCGCTTCCCGCCAAACCCGCATAGAAACGATTCAAAGGTGCCCACCAGGCACTTTCGTGCGGGTGGAAAACGAAGTAATAACATTACACAACAGTCCTAGATGGGACCCACAGAACAGATATATATATACAACAGCGACTCAAAGAGTCAAGAATACAGATATATTATACAAAGATCCAAATCACTTTGAAAATGATAGAGCGTCCGACTACGGACAAGATGCAAATGGGGCTAAGAGCCCTGAAGAATAACCAATGGCGTCCATAACCCTGCCTAGGCCAAGCCGGAAGGGTAACCCTGCTAACGACGTCGATCTCAAAACCTGCTTAAACAAAAGGGGTGCCGACAAAGGGCAAAGGAAAAAGAGGAGCGTCAGTACTGAGGCCAGTACACGGCGAGGCTAGAATTCGGCGGTCCTCGCCTACGTAGGTATGGTGGACTGAAGCGGCAGCGGCAGCATGCACTAAACAACCTATAGAGACTCGATATAACTGTCGACCATCAGAAAGGGATAAGAAAGACCTATCCGGAACCAACCCGATTCTAACACCAAACAAACCCATCCTGGTGTTTCCCCCTCGAGACCAAACGAGGAAGTCAACCGAGGAACTCACACCGTTGGCAGTTTTATTTATTCGGTTATCGTTGCAGCAATTACTAGTCAGGTATAGATAATCATCCTGATAAAATAAGTAGTGGGCAATTTTAGTTAAACATTCCGTCGTAGTTGCGGCACTTACTAGTCAGATACAATTAGCATGAGATAACCCAAAACCCAGCAGTTGTTGGTACTTTTATTTAGCCGTTCCGTTATAGTTGCAATACTTACTAGTCAAATACAATGGTCGCAAGCGACAACCCAAGCAAGCAATTGTTGGCAGTTTTATTTAGCCATTCCATTATAGTGAAGCTGATTACTAGTCATTATAAAGTCAAATTTATAACACTACTTTAGTTATAGTTGTCTATGATCGAGATACTGTGCTCCTAGTCGTCCATAACCGCGGACACGGCTTTCAGAAAGTTTTACCCTGCAGGGGTGCACAAATAGCAACACACACTCGATCAACCTCGGAAAAAACCAAATCAAAACCCAACGAGGCCTTCACGACAAAGCAATCACAAGATTCAGAAATATTTCCGGGGGCCACCCCGTTGAGTACACCCGCAACGAAGCTAGCTGACTCCGAGACGGACTCAAGGTTTGGGTGGACGGCTGTAAACGACTGGGAACCCAAAACTGGGCTTGTCGATACCGCGAAAACGTGTCCCGATCCTAAACAGTACAGGTGCTCCTCGCACAATCGTAAATAAAGCAGTAAGGCATGGCATAAGTACATGATAGTAAATAAAACCTCAAACTAGTTTGTGTCCCCAAGAAATAAGAATGAATCAAGCTCTGGCTCAGGGGGGTCCCATAATCCTCCCGGATGTGGATAGCGCGAATATTCAAGGAACAGGTATCAAGTACTCGGGGTCCTACGGGACACAAGTGGACGGTTAACAACCAAATAACATCTATTGCCCACCTGTGCCTCTGCTTACCTACTTCAATTTTAGTTGTTAAACAGTAATTAAAGTCTTGATCATCTCCAACAATAAACACACGGCAATACTCCAACAACTGTGGTACTTGACGACACGCAACAGCACTTGAGCAAGTGACTACGACGCGCGGGTCCAACTATCTACCAAACAACAGGTAATAGGATGTGTCCAAGGCAATATAAGGCTGCAAGGGATATCACGGTTACGAAAGCTAGAGCATCGCAACACAGATTGCAATAGATCAACAGGAGGGAATAAATACTATAAAAGTAAGATAGGTAGAAAGGGGGAGATGCTCGCCTGAAAAACATTGCCGAAGGTTCATCCGAAGATCGGGTCGACACTCGCATTAACTCAACGGCCTTATCCGCGAAGAACCAAAACACTAGAATAAACACCGGATGCAATATTTAATACTACGGAAAAAGATCGGGCATGATGCATTTATGATGTATGACATGGAAAATGTGCGATGCAATTAGGCCATATTATGCGGAACCGGGGTTCCGACAATTAAATATATGGTTCAAGTTATTTAGATACCCCTCAATTTAAATGTTGTTTGAACATGGCAAAATATAGCACCGGTTCGCTACACCAATTTAAACGGGACCAATATACGACTGAATTTGCCCGCATATGGGACCCATATTTAATTTAGGTGAATCGGCATAAGGCCCCCAAACACCCATAAACATGCATGCGAGTATGACAATTTAATGTGCAACAAGTTTGTATTTCATTTATAAAATAGGGCTCGGGAAAAGGTTCACACATCTGGGTTCGACGATCTTGGTTCCGGGGGGTTCGGGGTTCGGTCTCAGGGTTCGGGGTTTGTCGGGATCGGTCTTCGGACTCCGGGGTCGGTCTTGGCATTCGGGGCGAAGGACTTGGCGTCCGCGAGGAAGTACTTGGCGAATCCGTGTCGACGACCTTGGCGGCCGGGTTCTCAGCAAGCTCGGCGTCCGGGGAGGAGTACTTGGCGTTCCGCGGCGAAGTGCTTGTCGTACCGATGGCGATCCTGGTGTTCTTCAGGTTCGGGTCCTGGCGTTTCACCTCCTCGTGATGGTCTCGGGCGTCGAATCCGGTAGGAGGACTTGGCGCGGCGTCGGATTCAGGATCGGTCTCGGTTTCCAGGCGGTAGATCTTGTACGACGGCGATGCTCGCCTGTGGTCCTTCGGGTGTCTCTGGGTTTGATCGTCGGTGAAGATCTTGTCCACAGATTCAGGATGGGGTACCACATCGCCACACAAGAAGGAGGGCACCAGATGCACTACTACCTCAGGGCGATGTAGAACTTGGCATCCAACACACGCGTAGGGACAAAACAAACATGGCAGATGGCTGGACGCGGAAAGAGACTAACGTTGGCAGCGCACCGAGAGCTCGACGGTGAACCACGACGCTACATGCAGACCATGAGGCTCGCGGAGGCTCCGGCGGCGCTCGACAGGTAGAAGGGGCGAGGAGGGCGAGCTTGGCAGCAGGGCGCGCAGCCGCAGGTCGCTGCAGGGCGTGAGGCGGGGCCCGGCGGAGGAGGGCGGTGGTGTGGAAGCAGAGAGGGGCGAGCTTGGAAACGCGGGCCGGAGGCGGGCTCGCCGGCGGCGGCGAGGGCGCGGCCGACGGGGAGGTCGAGGGCGGACGCGGGGTTGAGGAGGGCGAGCGATGCAGAGGCGGAAGGAGGCGGTGACGAGGCGCTATCTACGGCGGGGCGAGCTCGGGAGAGGGAGGTGCTGGCGGGGAGACTCGGGAGGCGAGCGGTGCGGGGCCGGCGAGGTGCAGCGGAGGGCGAGGTAGAGGGCGCGCCGGCGACGGGGAGAGGAGGGGCTCGGGGCGAGCGGGGAAGAGGAAGGAGAGGAGGGAGCCGACGCCGGTGAGGGGAGGAGGCGGTGGAGCGGAGCCCGGCGGCCGGAGGGAGGAGGAGAGGGGCCGCGGGGCTGCGCGGCGGCGCCAGGGAGGAAGGAGGCCGGCGGTTGGTGGAGCTGCGAGGTGAGGGCGCGGGGTGGCCGGAGGGCAGCGGGGAGGAGGAGCAGAGGGCGGTGGCGAGCTTGCGCGGAGGGGCACCGGCGAGCAGAGAGGAAGACGGCGAGCGGAGGGGCGGCGGCCGGAGGGGAAGGAGAGAGGAAGGCGCCGGGGCGCGCGAGGCGAGCAGAGGTGAGGGAGGGTTGCGGGAGCGGGGCGCATCGAGGCGGAGGGAGCGGTGGTTGTGGAGGAGGAGCGAGGCCGGCCGGCGAGAGAGAGGAGCCGGCGGGGCGGTGAGGCAGAGGGGGAGCGGGAGAGGGAGAGAGAGGAAGGAGACGGGGTCAGGGGGACGCGGGGCCAGGGGGTGGGGCCGCGCGGGTAGGCGCGTGCGGGGCGAGCGGGTGGTGTGCGTGGACGGTTCGGGGGTGGGGCCCGGGTGCAGTGGCGGCGGTGGAGTGGTCAGGTGGCGGTGTTCGATTGGTTGGGGATAGAGGAGAGATGAGGTGGCGACCAGAGATTGGAGGGGGTGAGGTGGAAGGGGGGCTGGGTAGATTAGGGTTAGGTAGGAAAAGAATATAGGTGGCTCGATTTTATTCTGGGGGTGGTCGACTGGGTTGAATCGGCCCGTTCGACTGCCCCTAAAAATAATATAGATGTAATTAGTTTTTAGATAAATAAAAGACCCGGAAAAACCCGGCGCTATAATTTGAAATTGAGACGGGGAATATTTAGAAACCAAACTAGGCTTTTAGAAAATAGGTTTCGACAAACAAATGCATGATGACTCGACGATGCACAAATGCAATGTGGCATGATGACACGAGCATGCGGTCATGATGATGCAATGCACAAAATCAACACGATTTTCTAGTAGTGGTTTTGCGGGGCGCCACACTTAGTAAGGCCATTCACAAATACCTTACGGCTTAGAGCATCTGCTACAACATTTGCTTTACCGGGATGGTATTGCAAACTCAAGTCATAGTCCTTGATGAGTTCTAGCCATCTTCTTTGTCTCATGTTGATTTCTTTCTGGGTGAAGATATACTTCAAACTTTTGTGATATGTGAACACTTCACATCGCTTTTCCAAAAGATAATGTCTCCATGTTTTAAGTGCATGGACAACAGAGGCTAACTCTAAATCATGAGTAGGGTAATTTACCTCATGATTTTTGAGTTGTCTCGAGGCATAAGCCACAACTTTCCCTTCTTGCATTAGAACTGCACCTAATCCATGATGAGATGCATCACAATATACTTGGAAATCTTTTTCCAAATCTGGCAAACATAAGACTGGTGCTGTCACTAGTCTCTTCTTCAATTCTTGGAAACTGAGTTCACATCCTTTAGACCAAGCAAATTTCTTGTGTTTCTTTAGCAAATCTGTCATTGGCTTAGCTATCTTGGAGAAATTCTCAATGAACCTTCTGTAGTATCCTGCCAAGCCAAGGAAACTACGAACCTCTTTCACTGACTTAGGAGATTCCCACTCAGTTACGGCTGACACTTTTGTGGGATCAACTGCTACACCATCTCCTGACACAACGTGTCCAAGAAATCAAACTTCATTCAACCAAAATTCACACTTGCTGAATTTGTCATACAGCTATGCTCTCTAAGCTTCTCAAGTATCGAACACAAATGTCCTTCATGCTCTTCTTTGCTCTTGGAGTAGATCAAAATGTCATTGATGAATACGACAACAAACTTGTCAAGGAACTCCATGAACACCTTGTTCATCATATTCATGAAGTAAGCTGGTGCATTGGTCAAACCAAATGGCATCACGGTATACTCATACAATCCATACCTAGTGGTAAAAGTTGTCTTAGGTATGTCTTGTTCTCTTATCTTGAGCTGGAAATAACCTGACCGGAGATCAATCTTTGAGAACACATAGGATCCTTCTAGCTGATCAAATAAGTCATTGATTCTAGGCAAAGGGTATTTGTTCTTAATAGTTACCTCATTGAGTGAACGGTAATCTATGCATAACCTTTGACTTCTATCTTTCTTTTCCACAAACAAAACTGGTGCTCCCCAGGATGAAGAACTAGGTTGAATAAATCCTTTCTGCAACTGTTCTCCAAGTTGTTTCTTGAGTTCTTTCAAGTCATCAACTGACATCTTGTAAGGTCTCTTTGCTATTGGTCCCGATCCTGGTAGCAAATCAATCAGGAAATCCACATCTCTATATGGTGGCATTCCTGGTAAATCTTCCCGAAACACATCTGGATATTCACTCACAATTGGCACAATGTCTATGCTAAACCCCTTAAGAGAATTTAGCTTACTCCCTTTTGGTTCAAAGTTGGTCTGGAATCTAATACTTTTGTTTTCCAGAGTTGTGAGTGAGACAGTATGGTTGGCAAAATCTAGCACTCCCTTGTGCTTGGTCATCCAGTCCATTCCCAAAATGACATCTAATCCTTGGGAATTTAGGATTATCAGATTAACTGGAAACTTATACTTCCCAAACTCTATGATTAGATCATGACATCCTGAGTTCACTATCATTTCTCCGCCAGGAGAACTTACTTTTATAAGACACCCTATAGTTTCTACCGGTAGTTCATTTCTTTCAACAAATTCTCTTGATATGAATGAATGAGATGCACCAGTATCAAAGAGAACAAATGCTGGAACAGAATTGAGTTTGAACTTACCAGCAACAGCATCAGGTTCCTCATGGATCTCTTCCACATTGATGTGGTTCACCTGTCCCTTCTGGAAAGGATTGGGCTTGTTGGATCCTTCAACTTTCTTTTCTGGGCACTCATTTGCATAATGCCCCATCTTTTTGCACTTGAAACATTCAACCTGACTAAGATCCTTCTTGACAGGCTGGCTTCCACTACCACTTCCACTTCCATTGTAGTGGGTTTTGTATCCACTCTTGTGATTCTTGTACTTGTCATTGTCATGACTACGGTGATGCTTGTTGTCATGATGACGGTTGTGGTTGTGGTGGATGTTGTACTTTCCATGCTTGTGGGATCCAGAATTCCCACTATCATCATAATGGGAACGCTTGTGAGGCGATCCCGAGCTGTGCTTGTCAGAGTGTTTCCTCTTCCTGCTTTCAACCTGTTTCATCTTGCTCTCCAAGATGGTAGCCTTGTCGCAAAGAGACTGATATGTGGGGACATAGGCCACAGATAGCTGCAGGTTCAGTTCATCGTTCAATCCTTCGAGGAACTTCTCCTTCCTCTTAGCATCAGTGTCAACTTCATCCGGTGCATAACGCGCCAGATTGTTGAACTCCTCGATATATTCAGCCATGCTGCGGTGGTGCTTCTTCAAGTTATGAAATTCCTTCTTCTTCAAACTCATCACTCCGGATGAGATGTGAGAAGTACGGAAACCATCCTCAAAGATAGCCCATGTCACATCCTCAATGGGAGTGGTGATCTGGAAGTTATCCCACCATGTAGCTGCTGGTCCTTCCAACAAGTGTGCTGCAAACCTGACTTTCTCCTCATCAGTACAGCCAACAGCTACCAAATCCTTGTTTACTGAGCATAGCCAATCATTGGCCACCATGGGGTCAGAAGTTCCTGAGAACTTAGTAGGCCTCAGTCTTAAGAATCTGGTAAGCATGTCAAAACCTGGTGGATTGTTCTGATTGTTGTTGTTGTTGTTGTTGTTGTTGTTGTTGTTGTTGTTGTTGTTGTTGTTTTTGTTATTGTTGTTGTTCTGATTCTGCATAAAGGTAGTCATCATCTGCATCAGCTGTGTCTGAGCTGACATCAGCTTCTGCATCTCTAGGGTGACATTGTTGTTGTTCGGGTTGGGGTTAGCACGTCGAGGAGGCATCTGTGGTTTTCATAAGGATAAGAATGAGATACCCATAGATGTTTAACATGCCCAATACATCACATAAACAATCACCAAACATGCATCAAAATAACAAAAGTTCAACAACATAGACAACAAGTTTTGAAAAGCAAACACACCAATAGCAAGCCATCCACATGTTGGATGGTCATTGCGACTCAATAATCAAAAGCATGGTAAATGAAAGGTAAATGAATAGTCATCACTACTCCTCTGCATCAACCTCCTCATCAACAAGTGTAAGACATGCATTCTCCATAGCGGTCTTGTATTCCTCGACATTGTTAGTCAAGGCCTCTACCTTGACTTTGAGAGCCCTCTTCTGTGAACGAAGTCTCTCAATCACAGTCTGCTGATGCTCGAGCTCAAAGTCCTTGGTCTCTAGTTCTGCAGTCATCTCTCGAATCCTCTTGTTCCTATCTTGGACTCTTTTCTCTTGACTCTTGAACTTTCTATCTTGACTCTCAAACTTGGCCTCCATTTCCTTGACTATCTCATCTTGCTCCGCGAAGAGCTTGTCCTTCTCACGAAGCTGCACCTAGAGCTCGTCATTGCTAAGCATGACGTTGGTCCTATTAGTATCTAGGTGCCTAAGAAGAACCTCTAGGTCCTGGAGGTACAGATGAATCGGCTCTGCCGTCTCTCTAGAAGCATCCTCGAACTCAATAGCCTCACCATCCTCGTCGCGTCTCCCGAAGGCGTGGAAGTGAGTACCTCAAATCTCTCGAGAGTGTCTCCCTAACAGACATGCAAGTAAATCATGCATGACTACCTCTAGGCCTCTCTCCCTGTCGTCATGCATAAACTTGAAGATGATTGCCTCCGTGGTAGGCTCAGTCTGGCGTCCTGGCTGATTAACCTTGAAGCCCCAAAGGTATTTCCTCTCAAACTTGGTGAGGGGAAGCACCATGATGCTAGGAAGCGGAAGATTGAGCAGACTAGTGAGCTCAATAAGACGAGTGCCAAATCGAGTTCCCTTGAACTCTTCAGCCGTGCTGATAGTAACATTAGGCATCTATTTTAGACGATAGAAAAAGTTAGAATCAACATACATAGAGATGAATCACAAGACAAGGCATCACATGCATATCTTTGGCAATCAAAACACACAAGTCATGGCATACATAAATCCATTACAAGCATCCAAGGTTCAACTTATTTTAAACAACATTTTTGGGAAATAAAATGATAAGTGTGGTGGTCCAACTAACGAAGTACGTTACAATCCCATCTCACTTGCCAAGTTGGCTAACATGGCATCCCTAGAGGCAATCTGTCGATCCTGATCACATGACTCCATTGCTAAGTCTATGATGTCCTCTCTTAAACGTTGGTTGGTAGCCTCTAACTCTTGGGTATGCTTTTTTTCTTCCCTAAGGTCATTTTGGGTGTTTAGCATTCTGCACTTGAGTCTATCACCAAGCTCCTTGATGGCCTTCCAAGCTGCATCCCTTGCAGAGTCAAAGAATGTGGTGTGCATCACTGAGTTGGTGACCATGCAGAATCCTGATTCTTTGTGGTTGTCTTCCTTGCTTTTATACAAGTGAATTTGCACCCACCAGTACTCAACATCTTCATCCATCATGGGAAAACCTTTGTACACAGCTGCACCATGTATTCCCATGGCAACCATGAGGTCTTCGAGAGCCTTGGGGAATTCTGTCTCACAATCCAAGGTCATAGTCATGAGTGGTCCTTTCCTCACAGCTTCGTTGATGGAGTTCATCTACAAATAGAGATGATAAAGAAGATTAGAAAAGATTACGAGAAGAAAAGACAAGTGTTGAAATTGTTGAAATTTTTTCCATAGTGGTTTCCAATCCTAGGGTTATAATCCTACAGGCAACACAGTGCTTTGATACCATCTGTAAGATCCCTCCCTTTATAAAGGTAAGGATCCCTGTGATTGCAATGCTAGTCCCTAGATCAATGCTAGCATCCACAGTTTAAGATAAAGTACATAGATACAAAGGTCATTATTACATATCATTCTAGAGACAAAATAGTCTTTTACAACTCCATGGCCACAGGCCTAATACAAGAGTTCAATTATAAATAAGATCAATAAGTCTTCATCTTTATGTGCCACAGGCAAGCGTGTTGAGTGTAGACTCATAACCCCTAATCATCATCAGAATAACCTGCAACATCACAAGTTACAGCCACAGTGGGTCAATACATTGGAATAGTATTGGCAAGTGATACCTTAGTATAATATTAGCATCTAGGTACTACATGAATTTGGCTAAGTGTAGCATAGGCTTGCTTTGCTCAAAATAGGTTTTCCCTATTAGTTGAAATCACTAAGTTTTTCTTCGACAAAACTTTCCCAAGGAATCACCAATAGAAATTGGTGAGCCTTCACCCTTGTTCAACCACAAGTTTTAACTTAGAAATTGGAATGAGGAGATTCTTGATAGCTTCCATGTCTTGATGCTCAAGTTGTCCAACACCAGGGACATGGCTAAGTACTTAGATTCTTCCATCTACAGAGGTTGTGAACTTTCCCCACAAGACTTGATTTTCACCAAGACAGGACCTTTCAGAAACCTTCCCTTATACCAAATGGACGCGTTCCAACCTATCATCCACTACCACCAACTGTCCAAATGGCTAAGTTATTGCAACCTATATGATCCAGGCAGAGCCCATATTGCCATGTGGCTGCACTAGAAGCTTCTTAACATTTGGCATCTCAAATCCCTTTGTTCCTGGGTGTCTTTCCACAAGTGAGATACACAAGGTAAACCATATAAATGGGCCTTGTGTAACCACTCAACACAAACCAATATTTCAATTCCACCCAGGTGTTTAATTCACTTAGTTGTTTTATTAAGCAAAACATAAGTCCAAAGACTTAGAAATATTTCTCATAGCATGATTATATAAACCACCCTTGGTTGCTACTAGCTAGGCTAAGCATGGCAAATGCAAGTATCATAACTTAGAGGAAATTCTAATATTGCTACAACTACTAGGATTTCCCAACATAACATATAGCTACTTGGCAAAATAATCATGCAAGTCCTATACAAAATATTTCTAATGCATAGGTATAAAATATTCGAACAGAAACATGTAGCACCACTTTCCTTGGTAGTTTGGGGAGTTGCAACAATCTTCACAACCACAATCACTATTAGTACCAAAATCTACACATAAAATAAGGCACCAAAATCACATAACAAAATATATACAAACAAAAATATATGAATGCATGCAAAATGCCATGTGATGATTTCCTACACTAAACAAGACAAGTATACAGTACTGAATCATAAACAAGTCCAAAACACACCAAATAGACTTTATTGGATCAACAAATCATTTTTCAAATAATTACTATACACAATTTAAGCCTACAAATGTTTTTGTAAAAACAACCATTTTTACAGAGGCAAAACATTAAACACATTGCATAAACAGAAAGGATTTTCTCTCCTGATTCCAATGATATAAAATTTGTAAAATTTGGACATGTGGATCAAAATTTATGAATTTTACAAGTTTGATTAACTAATAGATCAAATTTCTGTTTTAAATTTAAACACAGGACACGCGGCGCTCTCTGATTCGTTGGTACCGCTTCGCACGGATCGACCAATGTGGACCGCACGATCTAAATGAAATCGCACGACCAGATCTGACTCGTGCCCCTTTGTTAAGTGATTGTATCTCACACGTTAGATCTAGATCCAACGGCTCGCGATCAAACTACCAAGGATCGGTGGCGCTGGCGACGGTGGCGTGGCGGCGACGCTCTGTCAGCGATGCTCCGGCAAATACAGGAGGGGCTGGGGTGTGTGGCGTGGCTTACCAGACTCGCAAGGTTACGAGGAAGCTCAACGTGGCAGTAGTTTGTCGAGGGGCGCAAGGACGCAGCGGCAGGACCTCGTCGGAGTTGCTGGCGGCGTCGGGTTCGTGCAGACGGCGACGTTGACGACGTTCGGGATCGCCCTAGCACAAGCCAGTGGTGTTAGCAGTTGCACAAGGACACGGTGGATCTGATAGCATGCATGCGAGGTCAAGGGGCGCTCGGATTTTACCTAAATTGTTCGTCGGAGTTGAGTGGTGGCTCTAGCGTTTGCAGGCGTGAACGAAGACGACGACCTGGGTCACGAGCAGGCAAACCAGGGGTGTCAGCAGATGCACAAGGACACGAGGGTCACGCTCGTTTGAACCAGAAGTAGAGGGGCGGTCGGAGCTCACCGTAATCGCTTGCCGGAGCTCGTCGGGCAGCGGCGATGCAGTTCGAAATAGTGGCAGCCTGGTGGCGAGGTGAGTGTGCTGTGTGGGGGGAAATGACCGCGGTGGCGAGGTGATTAAGTAGCCAGGAGGGGCGAGGGAATTACGCAGTGGTTCAATGCCAATTAAGCGAGGAATCAACGCGGCGTTTCTGGAGGAAACGACGATGGCGATGGAGTCTGCGCGCGCGAGTGGAGAAGAAGATGCTGACTTGGCGCGGGCCCAGTGGCAGCGTCTCCAGGGCAGAGCGGGTGCGGGTGAGAGAGAGAAGTGGGAAACCCGGGTGGGCTGGCTTTTGGGCCGCTTCTGCTGTTGGGCTGGAAAGGTGGCGCCAGGCCCAGTTCTGTTTTCTAACTCCTTTTTTTTTCTAAATTGATTTTCAGGAAACTATTTCAAATGAATTTAATAGCATTTGAATTCCAAACTTTTCTGGACTTCTGTAAAATGCAACCTTCACATTTTTGGGCATAAAACCATGCTGCCTTGCTGGACTAGTTTGGTTCCTTTTGAAAATTCAAAATAAACAATGCCTTAGTACAAGATTTAATGAAGATATATAAATGGTTTAAAACCATATTTTGTTTTTGGAAATTTTGTTCAAGCTTTGAAACTCATCAAACAATCCTATGATCACACAACAATGGTTTGAAAACAATTATTCTCTCACCAGAGAGTAACATTGGATCAAAGCTTGTTCACATGAAATAATAGCACCCAAAGTTTCTGTTTCTTTTAAAGGAGTTTGAAATTGAACCCTAAATGAATATGCATGCATGGATGATATGCAAAGATTTGAAAACATGATTTTAGGGATGTTACAGTTCTCAGGATGCATAGGGTTTTCAGGTTCTTTCATACATTTCTGGTCTTGCCGTGCTTCTGGTGTATCTTTTGTCTTCCCATACACTCCTAAGAAGCCTAGTAGGTTCACGCAAACATTATTCGTCACGTGCATCATGTTGA
Source organism: Avena atlantica (assembly GCA_910589765.1). Lineage (NCBI taxonomy): Eukaryota > Viridiplantae > Streptophyta > Magnoliopsida > Poales > Poaceae > Avena > Avena atlantica. Next base: position 118,013,888 of record OU342735.1, on the reverse strand, counting down.
TTGAAGAGCGGACCTCTAGGAATTTCCAATAGGGTAGGTACCAAAATATAGATTGCTTCTTCCACATGGGCGCGTGTCCGGCATCGTCATTCGGAACAGATAGACTGCCAGGTCCTTTTCCAAAGATTACTTCTAGGTCCTTGACCATACCAAATACCTCCTCACCAGTACGGAGGATAGGCTTCCTCCGGGGTTCTGCCAAACATTTGAAATGCTTGACTTTCTTTCTTACGGGATGCAGGTTCGGAAGAAATCAATGATACCCTAGGTACACAACCTTCTTACATTTATCCAAATATATACTTTCAGTCTCATCTAAACAGTGCGTGCATGCTTTGAATCCCTTGTTTATTTGCCCTGATATGTTACTAAGAGCAGGCCAATCATTGATGGTTATGAAAAGCAACGCTCGTAGGTCAAATGGCTCCCCTTTGTTCTCATCCCACATACATACATCTGGTTTGGCCCACAACTGTAAAATTTCTTCAACTAATGGCCTTAGGTACACATCAATGTCGTTGCTGGGTTGCCTCGGGCCTTGGATGAGCACTAGCATCATAATGAACTTCCTCTTCATGCACAACCAAGGAGGAAAGTTATAGATACATAGAGTCACAGGCCAGGTGCTGTGACTGCAGCTCTGCTCACCAAAAGGATTCATGCCATCTGTACTTAGACCAAACCTTAAGTTCCTTGCGTCACGTGCGAAGTACGGGTACTCTCGCTCGACTTTTCTCCACTATGACCCATCAGCGGGGTGTCTCAACATCGCGTCTTTCTTACGGTCTTCCATGTGCCATCGCAACAACTTGACATGCTCTTTGTTTCTGAAGAGACGTTTTAACCGTGGTATTATAGGAGCATACCACATAACCTTGGCAGGAACCTTCTTCATAGGGGCCTCGCCCTCAACATCGCCAGGGTCGTCTCGTCTGATATTATACCGCAGTGCAGTGCATACCAGGCATGCATCCAAATTCTCGTACTTCTCACCGCGGTAGAGGATGCAATCATTAATGCAGGCATGTATCTTCTGCACGTCTAATCCTAGAGGGCAGACAACCTTCTTTGCTTGGTATGTACTGTCGGACAATTCATTATTTCTTGGAAGCAGATTCTTCATTTTTACCAACAACTTTGAAAATGCGCCGTCAGTCACACCGTTCTCTGCCTTCCATTGCAACAAATCCAGTGTGGTACCTAGCTTTTTGTGGCCATCTTCGCAAGTTGGGTACAACAATGTTTTGTGATCCTTTAACATCTAGTCCAGCTTCTCCTTCTCCTTTTCAGTTTCACATTCTTCCTTTGCATCAGTAATGGCCCGACCAAGATCGTCATCAGCGGGCCCATCTGCTACCTCTTGATCTTCATTATCTACCCCCGTTGCTATATCATCGTATTCAGGATACATATTATGATAGTTTTCATCATCCTCTTCTTCTTCGTTGTCTTCCATCACAACCCCTCTTTCTCCGTGCTTGGTCCAACAATTATAGCTGGGCATGAAACCGGATCGAAGCAGGTGGGCGTGAATGGTTCTGGTATTTGAGTAGTCTTTCTTGTTATGACAGTGAACACACAGACAACACATAAACCATTGTGACCACGGTTTGCATTAGCCGCAACAATGAAATTTTGGAGGCCCGTAATGTACTCGGAAGTGCGTCGGTCACCGTACATCCATTGCCGGTTCATCTGCATTATATAGTATAACAAAAATTAATAGGGAGATGACCACTTATACAGTACATCAATGACACATGAAAGGATAAAGTTGTCGACCTCGACCGAGAAGGAAAGAGCAACAAGAATACTTAATTCGAGCTCTCGGGCATTTCACCGAACACCTCTTGTGCATAGGAAAAAAACACAAACTAGCACACCTCTCACCCTCTTGATAAGCTCCAAAATGAGAGAGTGAAAAAATGAGAGAGAGGGGTGTGGGCTGCGGTGTGTTTATATAGGCGCACCCCCTTTAACACCGGTTCAAGCCACGAACCGGTGTTAAATGGGGGGAGGGCTAGGCGGGCCACTGGTGCAGGGCCTTTAACACCGGTTCGTGGCTCGAACCGGTGTTAAAGGGGGTGCTCTTTTTTTCTTTATAAACCACGCTGGTACGGGCGCCCCATTTAACACCGGTTCATAGAAGAACCGGTGTTAAAGCCCATTTCCGACCTCAACCAAAGGCCTCGTTTCCACTAGTGAACCACTGGGCACGATGCCGCAGTTGTCCGAATCGACCCTGAGCCGTCATTGTGGACCATGTAATCTGTCTTCGCCTTGAAACTTCTGTATTCCATTGGAAAATCAATCTCCTTGCGTGCTCAGAGCAACACGGGAACAAGAAATTAATCTTTATTTCCTTTTCGTGATGGAGCAACCAAAGAAACAGGACTTCTCCCAAACTCAATATTTGAGATCGTGAAGGAAATCCTCGTAGGCCTCAAACCTAGCATGCATGCCATCATGTCTTTGCCCCATATCCATGCATGGACGAGCAAAAATTGTATGCCTGTAGCTAATGATCTGGGCTCTGATGCGGTACGATTTGCTTTGGTCTGCATGTGAACACTAGTCCGAAGCGAACCCGACCAGTTAGCCAGCTTTGCGCAGGCAAGGTCATGGCGCTGCTTCCTTAGTGGACCTGCTGCGCAACAGGAAGCTTCTAATCTTCATGGAGTCGAGAGGTCAAGGCCTGGTCAGGCTAGATGCCGAATGCCACCGAATATTTCGATCCAATCTGCTGCGTGCGCGGTTACAACGCGGGCATAATGTCGAAGCCCCCGTGCAGGTTTAAGTAGACATAGAATACTGTCGGTTCCATCAGCCTTCCAGCGAGAAAAAACCAAGCAGGACCATTGCATTTTTTGCTGATGGAGATTCCGACATCTCCAAAGGTGATGTAGATGTATATCTCCAGGATGCTACCAACTCGACCATACGCTAGAAAGAGCGATGTCGAAGCCAACGCGTCACTAGAGATGCGATTTGTCCGTCTTCAAAGACGGTGAGGGATCCCGCCTGGATCCATGCTGTAAGCGCCTCTTGCCCCATGGTGGGCGCCAACTGTCATGGTATTATCGACACATACACCATAGGGGCATCCTGGCGGCAAGTTTAGAGACGTGGGGTAAGAAGGAGAGCGTTCGGGATGGCCTGACACAGTTTACCCAGGTTCAGATCTCACGACGGTGGCAAGATCCTACTCCTGCTATAAACCATTAAATACGCCGAGTTACAGGATTGCGGGGTTCGCTATGTGCGAGTAGTGCTATGCACTTGTCTATGAGAATGTGTCTCTTGACGTTGCCCTAAAGGCTCCTGTAGGACAGCTTATAAGGGCGTTAGGACCTAGGGTTACATGGAGAGTCCCAGCCGGATACAGTTACAGAGTCCTAAACTAACACTAACTAGTCTTCGTGTCCTCCAAGGCGCCGGATTCCATCTTAGGCGGTGGCATGCCACCTTCCATCTCAAGGCTGGACCTCCGTCTTGTCTATCAGCAACTGGACCGCCCGGTTATGTTATAGGCCTAACCACCAACTGTGGGCCACCCGGACTTGCCGGTATGAGACTATGCCGTAGGTATATCTATTTGGTATATCCACAACAGACTGACTGCTTGGATGATTATCCAAACTTTTTATGCATGATTGAATTTATCTTCAATAATTCTATTGGATTCTACTGCTGGAGGTACCTTTATGACCATTACTTTGGGTGTTGCAACAAAGCTCCTTGATAATATGATGGTTAATTATTCTGAATGATACACTAATAGAGCTCCATATGGTAAGAAGGTAAATTCTGTTGAAGAAACCTCCTCTTTGAGTGATAAAATTGATATTATCATGTCTATGCTTGTTAATGGAAAAGCTCATATAGATCCAAATAATGTTCCATTAGCCTCTTTGGTTTCTCAAGAAGAGAAAGTTAATGTGAACTTTATTAGAAATAACAATTTCAGCAACAATGCCTATAGGAATAATTTTGGTAATAATAATTATAGGCCATATCCTCCCAATAATGGTAATACTAATGGAAATTCCTAAAACAACAATAGAAGTGCTCCCTCTGAACTTGAAGTCATGCTTAAAGAATTTATTAGTAAACAAACCACTTTCAACAAAACTGTGGAGGAAAAGCTTTTGAATGTTGAGAAAAATATTTCATTTTTGTCTGAAGAACAATCCTCTTTGATTAATAAAATGGCTGCTAAACATGAAATCTTGGAAAGTACCTTTGATGTACTCATGCTATACAATTTACTATTGATGAAAATGTTATACTGTTAGCTAAATTGCATGCTAAGTGGGAAAGAGAAGATGAAATTTCTAGAAACAATAGAATTTGTACTATTACTACCACCAATGTTGATGCTACCAAACCACAAGAAGTCCCCATTCCTCCTACAACAATGCCTAAACCCAATAAGAATTGTGAAATTTTTCAAACTATGGGAAACAATAAGTCTACTACCTATGATGCTAAGTTTTATTTTGATCTTGATGGTTGCAATATTTCTGAAGTTATTATGTTCCTACAAAAGTTTGCCAGAAGTCCTAATACTAGTGCTATGAATATGGATTTTACAAAACACATAACAGATGCTCTCATTAAAATTAAAGAGGAAAAATTTAAACATAAAGCTTCTATTCCTAGGAAAGTAGAAGATAATTGGGAACCCATCATTAATATGCAAGTGAATGATTTTAATCTCAATTCTTTATGTGACCTTGGTTGTAGTGTCTCTATCATGCCTAGAAAGGTTTATGAAATGCTTAATTTTCCACCTTTGGAAGATTGTTATTTAGATGTCCCACTTGATGATAATGCTAAAAATAAACTTATGGGGAGTATTAACGATGCTATTATTATGGTTAACAATGTCTATGTCCATGTTGATTTCTATGTTTTGGATGTTGAATGCAATGCTTCTTGTCCTATTACTTTGGGAAGACCTTTTCTTAGAAATGTTGGTGCCATCATTGATATGAAATAAGGCACCATTAAATATAAACTGCCATTCAAGAAAGGTATTGAAAACTTCCCTATGAGGAGAGAGAAGTTACCTTTTGCTCCCCCTTTTAAAGCAAAATTTGATGTCAATGCTTCTTCATTTGAAAATACTTGATTCTTGCTTCTTGTGCCTAACTTAAAGGCGTTAAATAAAAGTACTTCTTGGGATATAACAAAATAGTTTTATTGATTATTGGAAGTTATTAATTCTGTAATAAACTCTCCTAATCCTTTTTTTATTTTTGTGGCAAGAATAACCTCTCATGAGAGAGAAGTAAGATTTGGGAAAGTTGTTGTCCCAAAACAGATTTTTATGATTCACTGTAAAAATTCGAGAACAATCTCTGTAAGTCGGATTGAGCTGTGATTTTCTAAGTAAATGCACCAGGTTCTTATCTAACTTTCGTTAGTTCAGCACTTTTATATTTGAGCAACATAAGGTCTTGGAAAAAATTGGTTTTTACCTGCTGGTCTGTTTTGACAGATTTCTGCCATTATTTGCATTTGCCTCTTATCGATTTCTTTTCAGGTTCTTTTTGGTAGATTGAGATTTTTAAAGAAATTGCTTCAGCAGCTTTTGTTTTTAATGGAAGTTTTACTTGTATTGAAACTAAACCCAAAGGTTATTACTTTTGAATGCACTAATGTTGCTAATGAAGATTGTGTGAAGTTTTGTATGAAGGAAATTTTCAAGTGTAGGGGAAGAATGATGTAATGAGATGAATAATGGACAAAAGATCAAGCTTGGGGATGCCACCCTGTGTCACCCCAAGAAATATTCAAGAGGTACAAGCGTCAAAGCTTGGGGATGGCTTGGTCATCCCCTTCTTCATCAATAAAAATCTCAGGTCTCTTTCTAGACACTTCATTTTTATTGTTTCATGCACTGTTGTGTTGTTCTTGGAGCGTCTTAGTTTTTGTTTTTTGGTTTTCGTTTGTTTAGTTTTCTTGAATAAATTAGTTGTGCCCCCGCTTTCGCTGTGATGTTTCAAATAAGTTGATTGGTGTTGGAAAGAGTAGAAAGTTTCATGCTTATAGTGGTACAAAAGGGAGCTTGTTTTGAATGTGGCTTAGCCTTTATCATGTCATGCTAGATGTTATTTTTACCTTATGCTTAGTGATTATTGCTGTAGCATGACTTGTTCCAAACAATTGAGATTGCTTAATGTGCCTTGAAAGAGTCATCCGTTATTTTAGCATACAAAAGCATAATATTGTGGTATTCTCCTTTGATGCTTTGTTTGGGTTGACTTGGAACATGATCACACCATGTTATGACTATGAACCAGTCACCTTAGCCTCTATGATCATTTAGTTTTTGACTTGTGATACCACTTTATGCTTTATTTGATAATGTTTTCTCACTCTGCATGATTATGGCCATTATTGCTCTCTTAGTTGGTCGCTCCCAGTCTTTTGCTAGCCTCCACTTGTATTGAGTAAGCTCTACTCATGCATCCAACTCCCAAGAAACCAAGTTATTCCAAAGTGTCCACTATAAATTCCTATGCATGGTGTGTTACACCATTCCAAGTATATTCTTTTTTTATCTATCTTCCAAATTAAACTTGTTATTTGAAAATTAGTGATTAAATCTCTCACAAACTTGATGGAACACTTTATTTTTCTTGCCACTAATAAACTTGAACCATTGTGTCATCTATGTTTTATATGATTTCACTTATAAGTTCGGAATTAGCAGAACCGTTCTGTCACGGGGGAACGCTTTCAACACCTGTAAATATCTACCCAGTTGATATCAGGCTCTTGTGTTTATGGATGTCAGAGGTGTGAAATAAAAGGGGAGCCTGTAAGTCCATGGAGTTATGTATATGTGTTAGAGAAACGCCTAGGCCGCTAGCCTAAGCCATGCCTAATCATGGTGGAAACTTGCAGCATCACCATAGTGAGCAATCTATGAAGCATCCTCAGAAATAATATATACAAAAAAAAGAAAAAAAATATATGCACCATGCTCATGGTAAATAAAAGGATCACTGAGATGCTCACTGTCTGTTGCATTGTCATTTTGATATGGGATAGCTTCTATGTCATGGGGCAAGGGGTACCTCGTTGGCGGTTCTCTATGATACACATATACTTACAATGACAATAACTTGCTTGTAACTAAAGTTGAGTAGCATGAGGAATGACCCTCGTACTCAAGGGACATGAGATTGCCAACTTATGATTTGTCAAGCATATACTCCATATTTGTTTACTTTAACATTAATCACTTCAATATGCTTATGATAGGGGAAATGATAGCTGAAAGCTAATAAGTAACATAATTTTTGGATGCTCTTTATGAAACTTGAAATCCCTGCTTCCCTGTGAAGGGCCTTACTTCCCACTTTTATATTGAGTCTCCACCTTTTATCTTTATGCACCAATTAAGAGAGAATAGTTGTAATTCTTAGTTTTATGTGCATTGTCCCAAAACTTATTGATTGATTCATAATGTTGATATTGCTTGTTGTTGAACTATTTATATCTAGTCACCCTTAGGAACTTTGAAGGTGTCCTATGCATTTATGTTTTGCTACTCCATGAGGGACAAGCTGAAGACCACTATGATATGTTTTCTATATGTGAAACAAACAAATGTCTCTCAATGCATTGTTATTCATGATCTTTGTTTGTATCCTTTCATGTTGCAACATAGTTACTATGTCCTATTGTTAGAACTTCATCTTGTATGCTCATGTTTAGAGTACTTTGATCCCAGCTTTCAATGCTTTGAAAATGGTTTGATCAAGATTGTGATGGTGCATGTCACCTCAAAAATTATTATTTTTATCACTTACCTACTCGAGGACGAGAAGGAGTTAAGCTTGGGGATGCTTGATACGTCATAAACGTATCTATAATTTTTGATATTCCATGCTTGTTTAGTATCAACTTTGCTATGCTTTGTCTACACTTTTAATTATTTTTATACATTTTATGGGACTAACCTATTAACAAGATGTCGCAGTGCCAGTTGCCTATTTTCTGCTGTTTTTGGTTTCAGAAAAGCTAGTAAAGAAATATTCTCGAAATTGAACGGGAAAAAGCCGAATTCAATATTTTACCGAAGAGAACATGGAGTCCAGAGAGAGACGGAGGGGCGCCATAGGGCGGCCACACCCCCTAGGTACGGGCCCACCCTAGGCCACGCCAGGGCAGGGTGTGGGCCCCCTTGCCACCCTCCTGCCTCGCCTCTTTGCCTATAAAAACCCCCGATGCGGAAACCCTAAACACCCGATCAGATCTCCACGGAACAGTCCGTAGCCACCGCCACCATCGTCCCTAGATCGGGGGGGAGGGGATCTGAAGCTCTTCCTAGCACCCTGATGGAGGGGAGAGATCATCTCGGAGGCCTTCTTCATCACCATGCCAGCCTTCGGTATGATGTGTGAATAGTTCACCCTTGGACTATGGGTCCATACAGTAGCTAGATGGTTGTTTCTCCTCCTTTGTGCTATCATGTTTAGATCTTGTGAGCTCCGTTCATGATCAAGATCATCTATTTATAATCATAGATGTTGTGTTTGCGGGGATCCAATGGATATTGAGATACTATGTCAGATTGATTATTGATTCTATCATGTCTGTGTTGTTTGTGATCTTGCATGCTCTCCATTGCTAGTAGCTATCTTGGCCAAGTAGATGCTAGTGACTCCAAGAGGGAGTATTTATGCTTGATAGTGGGTTCATGCCTCCAGTAATATGGGGAAGTGACAGGAATGTCTAAGGTTGTAGCAGTGCTGTTGCCACTAGGGAGAAAAAAACAATATTTTTGAAAGGTTCCCAACCTTTAATAAGGTAGAGATCCCTGTGTTTACAATGCTAATCGCTAGATAAATAGCTAGCATCCACAGTTAAGATGTAATATCAAGAAACAAATGTCATAATACAACTTTATAACCAGGAATAAAATAATTCATTACATCTTACATAGCTCATTTGGCTATCTCATTACAATGCAGAAGAAATAACTATAGCATGGGGTCCTTCATCCTCAAAGTGCCATAGGCAATCATGTTGGTTGTAGACTTGTAATCCTATTCAACACATTAAACTAACATCAAACAAACCTGCAACATAATAAGTTGCAACAACAAGGGTCAATACATTTGAATTGTATTGGAAAGTTTCACTACTATGTAGAAATAAGTGGATCCTATCAATATATGCATATTTGGATAAGTAGGGTTTAGGTTCATTTGCAAAAAGCAATATAGTTTTATCCTATCTTTTCAAAATAGTTTTGATCTTTTGAAATTCTTTCTGAACTCCTTGGAAAACTCTAAGTGCTACTAATCCCTTATTGACACCATCAAGTTTTACTTTGAGAAATTGGAATGTCGAGATCTTCCATAGCTTCGGGCCTTAGTTTCTCAGAGTTGTCCATAACCGGGGACACGGCTAAGTACTTAGAATTTGATCTTCTGCAGAAGTTGTACACTTTACCCACATGACACAATCTCGTCTTGACGCCACCAGTGGCCGCTGGATAAGTACTCACAAAAAATGGAGTACTGGCAGATCGAGAATGTGACAAAGTCTTTCCATAGAAGTCCTCCCAATACACAATGCTAGCTTGTCTACCAGGCACCAATGTAGGGTATATTTCCCTTACACAATTCTAGTTAACCTGAAGATGCCAATGCATGGGTCTTCCACTATGTAGTTGACTAAGCCCATTTAGCATGTGGCTGTACACGGAAGCCACTGTACGAGAAACATGTTCAATCTCTAAGTCCTAGTGCACACACAAAAAGATAGCCATATAAACATGGTTCCCTTTGTTGCCACCTTGTCCAAATCTTGAGTATCCTTTTCCACCCAGGTGGTTCATTGAGTACTTGTTTTATTATAGAAAACATATATCTTTCCAACACTTCATATAATCATATCATGTATCCCAACCCAAATATATAGCAGGGCTAAGCTTACTACAACTACAATGTTTTCACTAAGGAAGATATAAGGGTATCCTACTAGGATTTAGCATATCATAAAATATAGTAGTCCTTATCATGCATGTTACAAAAATCCACTAAGTGTAATGAAAATAGTAGGACATAGATGATAGTGTCACTTGCCTTTTTAGTAGAGAATATTGATTCACTTATGGATCTTGCAAATATCACACTCCTCTAACTTCACTACAATTCAATCAAGCAAACACATTTTCAAACCAACATTCAAACAATTTATCACACATAAAATAATAGAAACAAGGCAATGCATGTAAGCAGGCAAAAGATGATTTTATTTAGAAAAGTGGTTTCTATTAGGCTCTAAACCTTTTAAAACTCAAAGTGGTCATTTACTAATGTGGTAAAAATCATTTGCAAAAGGTTTCACCCCATAAACCAAATATTATGCTAATGTGATATTTTATGTTGTTGAAAATATCTCTTAGCAAAGTAATAACTTTATATGGTTCATCAAATAAGTTCTTAAATCACAAAACTCGGTGTTTAGGGTTATAAGGTTTGAATCAAATCATTTCCCGAAGGCTTTACTAAAAAATTCATTTCTAAACCATAAACAATATTTTTATTTGACTAGAAATGTGCTAATTCAAATATTTATTCCTTAACTTCACAAAATACATTTTTAAATCCATAAGTTGGTTCCTATGGTCAGTAGGTTCAAAACAATCCATTTTGCAAAGATTTCACTTTAAAAATATATCTAGAACAATTTTTATATTCAAATTATGCCTACACAAGTTTCTGCAATTTCAACCAATTTTCAAGAAGCAAAACATTAAACAAAGTTCATGGTTGCAAAGTACTTGTTCTGATGAATCCATTGATATAAAATTTGCAAAATTTGGACGTGTAGATTGAAAGTTATGAATTTTATAAAATCAAACATCTAATAGAACATTTCTGTTTTTAAATCTACACCTAGGCCACGTGTCTTAACCTCATTGGGCGATACCGCTTCGCTGGGATCGACTGATGCGGTGCGTTAGATCTAACTTAAATCGTACGGTGCAGATCGTTTAGTACCCCTTCGCTAAGTGAGTCTATCGTGTCACTTGGATCTAAATCCAATGGCTCACAGCAGCTCGACCAGGATCTGGCGGCGCTGGCATGACGGCGAGCGGGGAGCGCTCTGGCTATGGAGGATTCAGTGAAGCAGGAAGCAAGGGGACAAGAGAAATGGCTCACCGTGCTCGCAGTGGTGTGGCGAAGCTCAAGGTGGTTGCAGCTGTCCAAGGGGCGCACGGGAACGGCGGTGATTGCTCGTCGGAGACGGCGTCGGCGTCGGGCTTGCTCAGGTGTCGATGTTGTCGACACTATAGGGAACAAAAAGGTGAGGCAGAGGGTTCGTTAGATGCGGGCGAGTGTGGCGTTCACGGGAGCATCATCGAGAGGGAGTGGCGAGGTCGGAGTTACCGGGGAAGGGTCGCCGGAGTAATGGAAGACGCGACGGTGCTCAGATGTTCGAGGTTGCCGACATTGGGGAGCGGGCGCGGCCAAGCGGTTGGCACTGGGAGATGCGCCAGGATATGGGGAGTAAGGTCGCATGCAGTGGGAGGCGAGAGGCGGTTGCAGTTCGTCGGAATCGACGGAGGAGCTCGTCGGAGCAGTGGTTGCTTGGGCGTGCAATTCGTGCAGGCTGGTGGCCGAGAGGGAGCGTGGATTGGGGGGAAAGAGAGAGGAGGGCGAGGCGTTTAATCGAGTGTGGCCACTGTCAATTTTAATCCAGCCATCAATGTGTATTGATCGCCGCAATCAATGGCAGAAACGGCGAGGGGGACGTGGTCGCGGTGAAGACGACGATGAGGTGGCCAGTGGGGTCTGGCTGACAGCGAGAGGGAGGGAGTGTTTACTGGGTCCACTGGTCAGCGACTTAGCGGGTGCGCAGTTGAGTGAAAAACGATTCGACAGAGAGGTTTAGTTGGGCTGCGCTGCTGGGCTTAGTTGGGCAAGATGGGTTGGGTTGCTCTGTTTCATTTTTTTATACTGAATGCTTTTTCTTTTTCTGTTTTGAATTTCTGTTTTGATTTTATTTAAAACAATTCAAACTCCATTTGAATTCAAACCACCACCAAACTTTTGGGTATAATTTAATTATGTTTAACAACATATTCCAAAGTCCAAAATAAAATAATTATTATTAGGGTTTATTATTTATTAAAACAAATAAATAGGCTTTAGTCTTTATTTCAAATAGGGTTCAAATTTGTTTAAAAACTCTATTTGACTTTATAAATCCCTACAAAAATCTTTTTAGTAGGTTTTACTTGAAAACTAAAACACCTTGAAATATAATTTAAAATACTTTAATAAGTTTTTAATGATCATTCAAAATAGGAAAATATCTTTACTTGAATTAAATTTGGATATAAACAAATCCTCATGGTTTTATTTAAATAAACCTTTACTATTTTAATCATACAAAATATTTTATTTTAAAATCTTGTCCAAGATTTAATTTGGCTCTTTTAAAAATAGTCCTTATTTATATTTCTACCTTTGCTTTTGAAAACCATATCTTTTTATTAAAAGATCCAAAAATGGTAATTCCAACTATTATAACTTTATTTATTATTTTTTTATATTTGTAAATCCCTTCAGGATTTTATTTGATCAAAATAGGTTTTGATGTTTCCAATTGGGATCAAAAAGTTTCTTCTCACCCTAAATTTCAACAAAATATTATTTTGTTTATTTATTTTTCACATTTCAAAATTTGGAAAATTTTGGGATGTGACAGGCTACTACCCTTAAAAGAAATCTCGTCCCGAGATTTGGGAAGGCTAGAGTTACAAGTTGGCTTGAAGACAACTAGGGTACTACCACCCTTAAAATAAAGTCTCATAGGGTTACATTAATGGTTCACTTGACTATGGGTTCAACACTTGATATCCTGACAAGGAATCCTTATTTGACTCTTCTGAGTTAACTAGTTTCTGACATCCACTTCTTCTATCTCTTGAAAGTTTCCATCCATGTCAATGTGGTTCACATGTCCTTTTTGGGTCACATTGGAATCATTTCCATTGGATCTTCTAGCATCCTTTTTCTTTTTCTTCACAGGACAGTCTGATGCATAGTGTCCAAGTTCCTTACAATTATAGCACTGCAACTGGCTAATGTCTTTCTTCCTGAAAGTGTCATGTTGGTTCTGACCAAGGTCATCTCCATTGTTAGTATCAGTTCCATTATTATCACTTCCATTGTTGTTGTGGTGATACTGATGTGGTTCAGAATCTTCATTGATCTTTTTGAATGAACGCTTCTTTTGTGATGATCCTGAGTGATACTTGAGTTTATGCTTCCTCTTTCTATTCTCAACTTGATTCATCTTGTTTTCCAAAATGGTGGCTTTGTCACAGAGTGATTGATATGTTGGGACATAGGCAATAGCTAGCTGCAGGTTCAACTCATCATTAAGTCCTTCAAGGAATTTCTCCTTCCTCTTAGCATCTGTATCAACTTCATCCGGTGCATAGCGTGCCAGATTGTTGAATTCTTCAATATACTCAGCCACACTGAGGTGACGCTGTTTCAGATTGTGGAATTCCTTTTTCTTCAAGTGAATCACTCCAGATGAGATGTGAGCTGTACTGAAACCATCCTCAAAAATATCCCAAGTCACATCCTCAAGGGGAGTGGTGATCTGAAAGTTGTCCCACCATGTTGCTGCTGGTCCTTCAAGTAGAAATGCTGCAAACCTAACTTTTTCCTTGTCGATGCAGCCAACAGACACTAAATCCTTATTCACCGAACGTAACCAATCATTGGCTAACATTGGGTCAGTTGTTCCAGAGAACCTTGCAGGTCTTAGTTTCAGAAACCTGGTGAGCATATCATGTGCTGGAGGATTATTCTGATTGTTGTTGTTGTTGTTGTTGTTGTTGTTGTTGTTGTTGTGATTCTGTATGAACATGGTCATCATCTACATCAGCTGTGTCTGAGCTGTCATCATCTGCTGCATCTCAGGAGTGATATTGTTATTGTTGTTTTGGTTGGGGTTGGCACGACGGTGTCACATCCCAAAATTTTCAAAATTTTGAAATGTGAAAAATAAATAAACAAAATAAACAATTGTTGATTTTTAGGGTGAGAAGAAACTTTTTGATTCCAATTGGAAACATCAAAACCTATTTTGATCAAATAAAATCCTTAAGGGATTTAAAAAGATAAACAATTAATAAATAAAAATTATAATAGTTGGAATCACTATTTTTGGATCTTTTAATAAAAAGATATGGTTTTCAAAAGAAAAGGTAGAAATATAAATAAGGATTATTTAATAGAGCCAATTAAATCTTGACCAAGCTTTTGAAATAAAATATTTCTATTTGATAAAAAGAGTAAAGGTTTATTTAAATAAAATAATGAGGATTAATTAATATCCAATTTTATTAAAGTAAAGGCTTTTTCATTTTAAATAAACACTAAAACTTGTTAATTTATTTTAATTAAGATTTCCAACTGTTTTGCCTGTAGGATTTGTAACCCTAGGATTGGACAAAACCTCTTAGAAAAATAGGAGTTGTGTTTGTTACAAAAACTTATTTACAAACAACCTTGTAAACTCTTTCCTCAACCTTTTGGTTTTGAATTCTACACCTCTTCCTTTCAAATTGATGGACAAAGCCTTCACTATGACCAATGATTTCAACTTTAGTTTCACTAAGGACTACAAGTGAAAACCAAGAGACATTAGATTGCCTACCAAAGACATTGATATCATGTTAGTGTATGGATCATATTGACCTATGAGGTATGACCATACCAAGTTAATCATTTTAAGAAAACTTGTTGTTTCCTTTAGCTCATAAGTTGTTAAGTGGATAGTTGCTTGTTGATTGATTGATTGTTTGATTGAACTTGGATGTTTTGAGTTGTGTGTTAGAACTTCTTAAAAACTTATCCATCATTACTTATCCCTATCAAACCAACAGATGCCTCACCGTCGTGCCAACCCCAACCAAAACAACAACAACATCACTCCCGAGATGCAATAGTTGATGATAGGCCAAACTCAACTGATGCAGATGATGACCACGCTCATACAGAATCAGAACAGCAACAACAAAAACAATCAGAATAATCCTCCAGCACATGACATGCTCACCAGGTTTCTGAAACTTAAGCCTGCAAGGTTCTCTGGAACAACTGATCCAATGGAAGCCAATGACTGGTTACGTTCAGTGAATAAGGACTTAGTGACTGTTGGCTGCACCTATGAAGAAAAAGTTAGGTTTGCAGCATTTCTGCTTGAAGGACTGCAGCAACATGGTGGGACAACTTTCAAATCACCACTCCCCTTGAGGATGTGACTTGGGCTATTTTTGAGGATGGTTTCCGTATAGCTCACATCTCACCTGGAGTGATGCACTTGAAGAAAAAGGAATTACACAATCTGAAACAACGTCACCTCAGTGTGGCTGAGTGTATTGAAGAATTCAACAATCTGGCACGATATGCACCGGATGAAGTTGACACAGATGCTAAGAGAAACGAGAAATTTCTTGAAGGACTTAATGATGAGTTGAACCTGCAGCTAGCTGTTGCCTATGCCCCAACTTATCAATCACTCTGTGACAAAGCCACCATTTTGGAAAACAATATGAATCAAGTTGAGAATAGAAAGAGGAAGCATAAACTCAAGAATCACTCAGGATCATCAAAAAAGAAGCATTCATTCAAAAAGAGCAACGAAGATTCTGAACCACATCAGTATCACCACAACAACAATGGAAGTGATAAAAATGGAAATGATACTGACAATGGAGATGACCTTGGTCAGAACCACCATGACACTTTCAAGAAGAAAGACATTAGCCAGTTGCAGTGCTATAATTGTAAGGAACTTGGACACTCTGCATCAGACTGTCCTGAGAAGAAAAAGAAAAAGGATGCTAGAAGAGCCAATGGAAATGACTCCAATGTGACCCAAAAAGGACATGTGAACCACATTGATATGGATGGAAACTTTGAAGAGATAGAAGAAGTGGATATCAGGAACTAGATAACTCATTGAGTCAAATAAGGATTACTTGTTAGGATATCAAGTGTTGAACTCATAGTCAAGTGAACCATCAATGTAACCCTATGAGACTTTATTTTAAGGGTGGTAGTACCCTAGTTGCCTTGAAGCCAACTTGTAACCCTAGCCTTCCCAAATCTCGGGACGAGATTTCTTTTAAGGGTGGTAGCCTGTCACATCCCAAAATTTTCCAAATTTTGAAATGTGAAAAATAAATAAACAAAATAAACAATTGTTGATTTTTAGGGTGAGAAGAAACTTTTTGATTCCAATTGGAAACATCAAAACCTATTTTGATCAAATAAAATCCTAAAGGAATTTAAAAAGATAAACAATTAATAAATACAAATTATAATAGTTGGAATCACTATTTTTGGATCTTTGAATAAAAAGATATGGTTTTCAAAAGCAAAGGTAGAAATATAAATAAGGATTATTTTATAGAGCCAAATTAAATCTTGACCAAGCTTTTGAAATAAAATATTTCTATTTGATAAAAAGAGTAAAGGTTTATTTAAATAAAATAATGAGGATTAATTAATATCCAATTTTATTAAAGTAAAGGCTTTTTCATTTTAAATAAACACTAAAACTTGTTAATTTATTTTAAATAAGATTTCCAAGTGTTTTATATTTTCAAATAAAACCTATTGAAATGATTTTGGTATTATTTTAGATTTCAAATAGAGTTTTTAAATAAATTAAATCCTATTTGAATTAATGACTAAGGTCTATTTATTTAATTATAAATAGATCCTAAAAGAATAAAAGTATTATTTTATTTTGGACTTTGGATTATGTTGTTAAACAGAACTAAAATTAATACAAAGTTTGGAGGTGGTTTGATTTGAATTGGAGTTTGAATTATTTTTTTTAAAATCAAAAGAAAATTTCCAAATAAAAAATAAAAAGCTTCAGTATAAAAAAAAGAAACAAATAGCAGCCCATCTGGCCAGCCCAGCAAGCCCACACGAAGCCAACTAAACTCCCCCCGCTGGTGAACCGTTTTTTACTCAGAAAAGAACCCCAGAGACACTGAGTAGTGGACCCCACGCTCCCTCTCTCTCTCTCTCACTGTCAGCACGGCCCCACGCCAGCACGTCGTCGTTCCCACCCGCGACCAAGTCCCCCATGCTATTTCTGCCATTAACTCCGGCGATCAATCCGCGTTATTGCAGCCATCACTCCCCGGGCAACCACGCGTACTTAATCGCCCTTGTCTCCTCTCTCTTTCCCCTCGCTTGCCTCTCCCTCTCTGCCCCCAGGCTGGGTGAATTTCGAGCTCGAGCATCTCTGTCTCCGACGACGATTCCGGCCAATTCCGGTGAACCACGGCCGCCCCTCGCCTCCCAGTGCACGCAGCCTTGTTCCCCATCGCCTGATGCATCTCCCAGTGCCAGCTGCTTGGCCGCACTTGCCCCAGAGCGTCGACAAGGACAACCTCAGCACGCCGCCGTCGTCTGTCTTTGCTCCGGCGAACTCCCCTGGTAAACACCGACCGCCCCGGGCCTTCCTGTTGATGCTCCTAAGATCCCCAGGACAGTACGCGTATAACCATGTGCTCCGTTTGCCTTAGGGCGACCTGCAGCTCCGTCCCTCTCGACACCAGACGAGCCCGACGGCGCAGCAACTCCGACGAGCTATTATTTTCGTCCCCGTGCGCCCCTTGCCTCCTCGCGACCACGTTGAGAATCGCCAAGATCCCCTGGTCACGGTGAGCTACTTCCCTCCTTCTCTTGCTTCCTGAATCGCCGGCTCCGCCGTAGCCCGAGCGTGCGCCGCCAGTTACTGGTCGAGTTGCTGTGAACCGTAAGATGCGAATCGTCTAGCTAGGATTAGATCCAACCTAAGGGGTACGAGTTGATCAGTTCCGCTCGATCTTAGTTAAATCCAACGGTTCACAGAGGCTGATCCGCACGAAGCGGTATCGTCCAATAGAAACACGCCGCGTTGCACTGGTTTCGATTTAAAAACAGAAAATGTTCTATTAGAATTGCAAACTTGTAAAATTCATAACTTTAATTCTACATGTCCAAATTTTGCAAATTTTATATCAATGGATTCAGCAAGACAAGTACTTTGCAACCATGCACTTTGTTTAATGTTTTGCTTCTGGAAAATTGGTTGAATTTGCAGAAACATGTGTAGGCATATTTTTAATATAAAAATTGCTCTACATATATTTTGAGATGAAATCTTTGGAAAATGGTTTGTTGTGAACCTACTGACCATAGGAACCAAATTATGGATTTAAAAATGTATTATGTGAAGTTAAGGAGTAAATATTTGAATTAGCACATTTCTAGTCAAAAAAAAATATTGTTTTTGGTTTAGAAATGATTTTTGAGTAAAACCTTTGGGAAATGATTTGATTCAAACCTTCTGACCCTAAACACCAAGTTTTGTGAATTAACAACTTATTTGATGAACCATATAAATTTATTACTTTGCTAAAAGATATTTTCAACAACATAAAATATCACCTTAGCATAATATTTGGTTTATGAGATGAAACCTTTTGCAAATGGTTTTACCACCTTAGTAAATGACCACTTTGAACTTTATAATGTTTAGAGCCTAATAGAAACCACTATTCCAAATAAGACTATCTTTTGCATGCTTGCATGCATGACCTTGTTCTTGTTATTTTATGTGTGGTAAATTGTTTGAATGCTAGTTGAATTTGTGTTTGCTTGATTGAATTGTAGTGAAGTTAGAAGAGTGTGATATTTGCAAGATCAAGAAGTGAACCAACATACTCTACAAAAAGGCAAGTGACACTATCATCCAAGTCCTACTATTTTCATTACACTTAGTGGATTTTTGAAACATGCATGATAAGGACTACTATATTTTATGCTATGCTAAATCCTAATAGGATACCCTTATATATTCCTTAGTGAAAACATTGTAGTTGTAGTAAGATTAGCCCTGCTATATATATGGGATGGGATACATGATATGAATATATGAAGTGTTGGAAAGATATATGTTTTATATAATAAAACAAGTACTCAATGAACCACCTGGGTGGACAAGGATACTCAAGATTGGACAAGGTGGCAACAAAAGGAACCATGTTTATATGGCTATCTCTTTTTGTATGTGCACTAGAAGAAAACCACCCAGGGACTTAGAGATTGAACATGTTTCTCGTACAGTGGCTTCCGTGTACAGCTACATGCTAAATGGGCTCTGGCTTAGTCAACTACATAGTGGAAGACCCATGCATTGGCTTCTTCAGGTTAACTAGAATTGTGTAAGGGAAATTTATCCCAACATTGGTGCCTGGTTGACAAGCTAGCATTGTGTATTGGGAGGACTTCTATGGAAAGACTTTGTCACATTCTCGATCTGCCAGTACTCCATTTTGGTGAGTACTTATCCAGCGGCCACTGGTGGCATCAAGACGAGATTGTGTCATGTGGTTAAAGTGTACAACTTCTGCAGAAGATCAAATTCTAAGTACTTAGCCGTGTCCCCGGTTATGGACAACACTGAGCAACTAAGGCCTGAAGCTATGGAAGATCTCGACATTCCAATTTCTCAAAGTAAAACTTGATGGTCAACAAGGGATTTGAAGCACTTGGAGTATTCCAAGGAATTCAGAAAGATTTGACAAAAGATCAGAACTATTTTGAAAAGATAGGATAAAACTATATTGCTTTCTACAAAAGAGCCTAAACCCTACTTAGCCAAATATGCATGTAATGATAGGATCCACTTATTTCTACGTAGTAGTGAAACTTGCCAATACAATTCAAATGTATTGACCCTTGTGGCTGCAACTTATTATGTTGCAGGTTTGTTTGATGTTCGTGAAGTGTGTTGAATAGGATTACAAGTCTACAACCAACATGATTGCCTATGGCACTTTGAAGATGAAGGACCCCATGCTTTATAGATATTCTGCTGCAATGTAATGTGATAGCCAAATTAGCTATGTAAGATGTAATGAATTATTTTATTCCTGGTTATAAAGTTGTATTATGACCTTTGTTTCTTGATATTACATCTTAACTGTGGATGCTAGCTATTGATCCAGGGACTAGCATTGTAAACATAGGGAACTCTATCTTATTAAAGGTTGGGAACCTTATAGACGGGGAGGCATCTGTTGGTTGATAGGGATGAGTAATGGCAGATAGACCTAAGGAAGTTCTAACACACAACTCAAAACAACCAAGTTCAATCAAACAATCAATCAATCAACAAGCAACTATTCACTTAACAACTTATGCCCTTAACTCATGAGTTGAAGGAAACAACAAGTTTGCTTGAAATAAATAACTTAGTGTAGTTATACCTCATAGGTCAATATGATCCATACACTAACATGATATCAATGTTTTTGGTAGGCAATCTAATGTCTCTTGGTTTTCACTTGTGGTCCTTAGTGATGTCTAAGTTGAAGTCCTTGGTGAAACTAAAGTTGAAGTCATTGGTCATGGTGAAGGCTTTGCTCATCAAGTTAAAAAGGAAGAGGTGTAGAATCAAAACCAAAAGGTTGAGGAAAGAGTTTACAAGATTGTTTGTAAATAAGTTTTGGAACAAATACAACTCCTATTTTTCTAAGGGGTTTTGTCCAATCCTAGGGTTACAATCCTACAGGAAACACAGTGCTCTGATACCATCTGTAAGGTTCCCAACCTTTAATAAGGTAGAGATCCCTGTGTTTACAATGCTAGTCGCTGGATCAATAGCTAGCATCCACAGTTAAGATGTAATATCAAGAAACAAAGGTCATAATACAACTTTATAACCAGGAATGAAATATTTCATTACATCTTACATAGCTCATTTGTCTATCTCATTACAATACAGAAGAAATAACTATAGCATGGGGTCCTTCATCCTCAAAGTGCCACAGGCAATCATGTTGGTTGTAGACTTGTAATTCTATTCAACACATTTCACTAACATCAAACAAACCTGCAACATAATAAGTTGCAGCCACAAGGGTCAATACATTTTAATTGTATTGGCAAGTTTCACTACTATGTAGAAATAAGTGGATCCTATCAATATATGCATATTTGGCTAAGTAGGGTTTAGGTTCATTTGCAAAAAGCAATATAGTTTTATCCTATCTTTTCAAAATAGTTTTGATCTTTTGAAATTCTTTCTAAACTCCTTGGAAAACTCCAAGTGCTACTAATCCCTTGTTGACACCATCAAGTTTTACTTTGAGAAATTGGAATGTCAAGATCTTCCATAGCTTCAGGCCTTAGTTGCTCAGAGTTGTCCATAACCGGGGACACGGCTAAGTACTTAGAATTTGATCTTCTGCAGAAGTTGTACACTTTACCCACATGCCACAATCTCGTCTTGACGCCACCAGTGGCCGCTGGATAAGTACTCAGCAAAAATGGAGTACTGGCAGATCGAGAATGTGACAAAGTCTTTCCATAGAAGTCCTCCCAATACACAATGCTAGCTTGTCTACCAGTCACCAATGTAGGGGTATATTTCCCTTACACAATTCTAGTTAACCTGAAGATGCCAATGCATGGGTCTTCCACTATGTAGTTGACTAAGCCAGAGCCCATTTAGCACGTGGCTGTACACGGGAGCCACTGTACGAGAAACATGTTCAATCTCTAAATCCCCGGGTGGTTTTATTCTAGTGCACACACAAAAATATAGCCATATAAACATGGTTCCCTTTGTTGCCACCTTGTCCAAATCTTGAGTATGCTTTTCCACCCAGGTGGTTCATTGAGTACTTATTTTATTATAGAAAACATATATCTTTCCAACACTTCATATAATCATATCATGTATCCCAACCCAAATATATAGAAGAGCTAAGCTTACTAAAACTACAATGTTTTCACTAAGGTAGATATAAGGGTATCCTACTAGGATTTAGCATATCATAAAATATAGTAGTCCTTATCATGCATGTTACAAAAATCCACTAAGTGTAATGAAAATAGTAGGACATGGATGATAGTGTCAGTTGCCTTTTTAGTAGAGAATATTGATTCCCTTCTTGATCTTGCAAATATCACACTCCTCTAACTTCACTACAATTCAATCAAGCAAACACATTTTCAAACCAACATTCAAACAATTTATCACACATAAAATAATAGAAACAAGGCAATGCATGCAAGCAGGAAAAAGATGATTTTATTTAGAAAAGGGGTTTCTATTAGACTCTAAACCTTTTAAAACTCAAAGTGGTCATTTACTAAAGTGGTAAAAATCATTTGCAAAAGTTTCACCCCATAAACCAAATATTATGCTAAGGTGATATTTTATGTTGTTGAAAATATCTCTTAGCAAAGTAATAACTTTATATGGTTCATCAAATAAGTTCTTAAATCACAAAACTTGGTGTTTAGGGTCAGAAGGTTTGAATCAAATCATTTCCCAAAGGCTTTACTCAAAAATTCATTTCTAAACCATAAACAATATTTTTATTTGACTAGAAATGTGCTAATTCAAATATTTATTCCTTAACTTCACAAAATACATTTTTAAATACATAAGTTGGTTCCTATGGTAGTAGGTTCAAAACAATCCATTTTGCAAAGATTTCACTTTAAAAATATATTTAGAACAATTTTTATATTCAAATTATGCCTACACAAGTTTCTGCAATTTCAACCAATTTTCCAGAAGCAAAACATTAAACAAAGTGCATGGTTGCAAAGTACTTGTTCTGCTGAATCCACTGATATAAAATTTGCAAAATTTGGACGTGTAGATTGAAAGTTATGAATTTTATAAAATCAAACATCTAATAGAACATTTCTGTTTTTAAATCTACACCTAGGCCACGTGTATTAACCTCATTGGGCGATACCGCTTCGCTGGGATCGACTGATGCGGTGCGTTAGATCTAACTTAAATTGTACGGTGCAGATCGTTTAGTACACCTTTGTTAAGTGAGTCTATCGTGTCGCTTGGATCTAAATCCAATGGCTCACAGCAGCTCGACCAGGATCTGGCGGTGCTGGCATGACGACGAGCGGCGGAGCGTCTGGCTACGGCCGATTCGGTGAAGCAGGAAGGAAGGGGACAAGAGAAATGGATCACCGTGCTCGCAGTGGTGTGGCGAAGCTCAAGGTGGTTGCAGCTGTCCAAGGGGCGCACGGGAACGACGGTGATTGCTTGTCGGAGACGGCGTCGGCGTCGGGCTCGCTCAGGTGTCGATGCTGTCGACACTATAGGGCACAAAAAGGTGAGGCAGAGGGTTCGTTAGATGCGGGCGAGTGTGGCGTTCACGGGAGCATCATCGAGAGGGAGTGGCGAGGTCGGAGTTACCGGTGAAGGGTCGCCGGAGTAATGGCAGACGCGACGGTGCTCAGATGTTCGAGGTTGCCGACGTTGGGGAGCGGGCGCGGCCAAGCGGTTTGCACTAGGAGATGCGCCAGGAGATGGGGAGCAAGCTCGCGTGCAGTGGGAGGCGAGGGGCAGTTGCAGTTCGTCGGAATCGACGGAGGAGCTCGTCGGAGCAGTGGTTGCTTGGGCGTGCAATTCATGCAGCCTGGTGGCCGAGAGGGAGCGTGGCTTGGGGGGAAAGAGAGAGGAGGGCGAGGCGTTTAATCAAGCATGGTCACTGTCAATTTTAATCCAGCCATCAACGTGTATTGATGGCCGCAATCAATGGCATAAACGGCGAGGGGGACGTGGCCGCGGTGAAGACGACGATGAGGTGGCCAGTGGGGTCCGGCTAACAGCGAGAGGGAGGGAGTGTTTACTGGGTCCACTGGTCAGCGACTTAGCGGGTGCGCAGTTGAGTGAAAAACGATTCGACATAGAGGTTTAGTTGGGCTGCGCTGCTAAGCTTAGTTGGGCCAGATGGGTTGGGTTGCTCTGTTTCATTTTTTTATACTGAATGCTTTTTCTTTTTCTGTTTTGAATTTCTGTTTTGATTTTATTTCAAACAATTCAAACTCCATTTGAATTCAAACCACCACCAAACTTTTGGATATAATTTAATTATGTTTAACAACATATTCCAAAGTCCAAAATAAAATAATTATTATTAGGGTTTATTATTTATTAAAACAAATAAATAGGCTTTAGTCTTTATTTCAAATAGGATTCGAATTTGTTTAAAAACTCTATTTGACTTTATAAATTTCTACAAAAATCTTTTCAGTAGGTTTTACTTGAAAACTAAAACACCTTGAAATATAATTTAAAATACTTTAATAAGTTTGTAATGATCATTCAAAATAGGAAAATATCTTTACTAGAATGAAATTTGGATATAAACAAATCCTCATGGTTTTATTTAAATAAACCTTTACTATTTTAATCATACAAAATATTTTATTTTAAAAGTTTGGCCAAGATTTAGTTTGGCTCTTTTAAAAATAGTCCTTATTTATATTTCTACCTTTGCTTTTGAAAACCATATCTTTTTATTAAAAGATCCAAAAATGGTAATTCCAACTATTATAACATTATTTATTATTTGTTTATATTTGTAAATCCCTTTAGGATTTTATTTGATCAAAATAGATTTTGTTTATTTATTTTTCACATTTCAAAATTTGGAAAATTTTGGGATGTGACAATTTTGTTCATGGAACAATTGTATTGTTTACTTTATACACATTGCCTAATGCAATTATATGTTGCTTGCAGCTTAATACTAGAGGGGGTTTGGTTGATAACCTGAAGGTGGATTATTAGTCATAAATGCAGTTGGATTACGGTCTATGTATATTGTCGTAATGCCCAATCAAATCTCATAGGAATCATGATGTCTAGTATTTGCATTATTATGCCTTGCTCAGTCTGTCAATTGCCCCACTGTAATTTGTTCACCCAGCATGTTATTAATCTTAAGGAGAACACTTGTAGTGAACTATGGACCCCGGTCCAATCTTTACCATTGTTACATCATCTACTGTTATCGTTTACTTTCTACAAGCAACCATTACCATCTACACTATATATTTAATCCTTTGTTTTCAGCAAACCAGTGAGATTGACAACCTCACTGTAAGTTGGGGAAAAGTCTTGAGTTTGTGTTGTGCAGGATTCCAAGTTGCTAGAAACACCTTGGAGTTGTTTCATTGCTCCTACTAGTTCGATAACCTTGGTTTCATAACTGAGGGAAGACTTGCCGCTGTGCTCATCACACCTTGCTCTTGGGGTCTCCCAACAAAGCTCTACAACTAAGCCATGTCAGATGTATCGAATGTTGTGGTGAAAGTGTACCACCTCTGCAGAGTGTCAAACTATTTGATTAGCCGCATCCGTGGTCATGGACAGTTGAATGGCCATACTGTTTCGTTGTCAGATATTTTCAAACTGACTTGTGACTTGAAATATGACTTGGACTTTACCACACAGGTTTGTGGACTTGAAACTAGGTTCCCTCTTGAGTAATCTAGATAACTAGAATAGGTCTTTGCTACTAAGTACCTCTGAAATAAAACTGGGTTATTGCAAACAAACCTAGAGCTTAGGATCCCTATTATAATTGTATTACTTGCATTAGTGATAGTTTGCAAGTACTTTAAAAGTACTCATGTATTTGTCCCTTGCTATTCCCATGGCCAGACTATGAAGAGAACTATTCGGAGGACGAACAACAGGACGTCTATAATAACTAGGATCATCTCCCATCGTCAGCATTGCCTATAACAATGAAGTTGGAGCCTCTACTATGTTATTTTCCGCTGCTTTGATGTGTATTAAGACTTGATCATGTGATCAACTATTTGTAAGACTATTATGGTTTGTAATGGATGATGTACTGTGCTATCAATTCTGTTATGTCTCGCAAAAATGGTAATCCTAGGATTGCGATGTACGACATAACAGGCATCTGGACTTAAAAATCCGGGTGTTCACAGTGAGTCCTTCTGAAACCATTACAAGTGTCGCCTAGATTAGATCTTGGCAGTTGCAATCGTAGGAAAATTTTAGTTTTGTATGCAACAAACCCCATCATTTGTATCAGAGCTATGATTATGCGTATATGCTTTGTACGGTTAGAACACATAGATATGTGGGTGTTGATGATAATGTTATTGCAAACTTTCGTGTACTTTGGATATTAGTGGCATAGTGCGATGAAGCGGCCCGGACAAACTTTACATGTCCCCGCACATGAGACCTGTTCCATGCTTGTCATGCAACTAGTTTTGCATAAGTGGCTAGCAGGTGTTTGTCTCTCCCACTATAGTTAATATATTATTTACACCGGTCTCCGAATAACTTGATTATCACCATTGTGGCTGAAGTTCGTAGGTAGAACGGTTCTTTTTAGAAAGCCCACAACCGCATAAAATATGCAAAAATAAATTAGAGACGTCTAACTTGTTTGTGCAGGGCATGTGATGTGATATGGTCATTGATACAAAATTTGTTGTATACAATGTGTTTTATTGTAAGTTAAAATAACCGGCATGATCCATATGGTTGTATTTTTATTTTATGGCCTGCGTGCCGGAAATGGAAATCCATGTAATTTAGATTGGTGGAGAACAACCACGATGGTGGCACCGTGGACCTTGGTGGCACGCCGATGTAATGATGGATATCATGCCATGACACTCAAGATGGTGAGATTGAATGCGAGAAGGACAATATCATATCACATTATTCATGCATTTGATGTTTATCCTTTGATGCATGATGAGTCCAAAATTAGAGCATTTTTACTTATTGTTTTTGCATAAGTAGAGTAGGGTTTTTAGTATTTTATCGTGTTTGCGTGCACCTTTTGTCCTTGTTTCAACATGATCCCGATTTACTAAGTCTATTATGAACATATCAATTAGGACTATCATATTACACAATAATATGATATTTTTAAGTGATAAAACTCATTTTATTGATTTATCTTCGCACCTAGAGGAATTACTTGCGCCTAGGAGGAGGTTCCAGCGTGCGTAACGACCAGTGGTACGACCCGACGACGGGACCGCCTCGTCAAATACTTCCACCTCGCAAAAACAGATCACAGATCTGACATTCACAGAAACCTCCAGCCACGTAAAACCATACCAAAACGGGATCTGAAGGAGGAACTTGGAGAAAGGAAAATTCTTGCTTCTGCATGGATCAATGGAGGACAACGCATCATCTCCTATATCATCAACCGCTACATCTCCATCACCATCTCTACCCCCATATTCCATTCATTAGATTCATTTCATTACTTTTATCCATCCATTTGATTATGACGATGTTGTTGATTGCTTCCATGTGTGAGTAGTTCCCTTTGTTCTTGGGGAGATGGAGAAACCCTAACATTATTATAAAATGAAATAAAGATGATATATTACTTGTGTACAGGATCCATTGATGTATGATGTGTGTTTGATCTCTTCCTTTAGATGGTATGTGTAGTCGGTCACATATCATTTTTTCTCCTGGTCTAAAGTAAGAGGGTGAAACCCTTTGGATGTGTTTGGAAGCTGTGTGCCGAAAGCTATTGTGACTAGAAGTGCTGCTAGCACTCAACACGGTCGAAGGAGGAACAAAGAGAGATTCACTAAGCTAATTATAATATCCATGGGGAAACCCTTAATTGCGGTGATCTGCATGGTGATTTCTTCCAGGCATCACAGTGGTTATTTAGAGATAACCTCATTCTTGGCTCAACAAAGTGACTACCTACGAGCCTTATAGTGAACATCATATTACAAAACTCTCTCCACACATATCATGACATAAGAAATAGGTTATCCTAATTATGATTAATTAGAACATGCTAGTGGCGTATACTACATCCCCGAGAGCGTCTTAGCCCTATTGAGTTCAACCACCATTCCATAAACTCTTTTTTACTTGCTTTCATTTTACTTGTTTTATTTACTTTCTTGCATTCAACCCAAAAACCTTTCAAACACCCTTTACTTTAAATTAAAGGCATCTTACGAGTATCCTGTCATGACCCGGGATCAGGGCTAGAAAAATACCAGATCCTCATCTGATATAAGCTTAACCTAAATTCCGAATCACGCAGGGAAATATCGATAACATTACAGAACATACAAACCATACATTAAAAGGTATACTCTTAACAGAGTTACAAACCAGTCATACAAGACAGGGGTCACAGACCCATCATTACATCAAAAAACGGAAGAAAACAAGTTGTTCTAAACAACAAACTTAGCAAAGGGCCTAAGAGGCCTTAAATAGAATTAGTGACCCTTCCATAAATCCTAGGCTGCTACACGGAACCCCGACTACTCGTCGACTTCGACGTAGAAACCACCTTTAGTTGGAGTAGCTTCATCTGTACAAAACATCAACAAAGCAAGGCTGAGTACAGGGTGTACTCCGCAAGACTTATGGCTAGTGGAGTTGTTTTGCATAAAGCCATCTTTTGTTTTTAAAACAAGAGGAGAAGAAACTCGTCTAGTCAGATCATTTTCAAAAGGGGATAAGAAGACCGCAACTCTAGATCTTCGGAGTCATCTTCAATATCCACCAAGAACCATCACCAACTGAACCTCACTTCCTGGACTACCCCCTCAAACAACCCCGAGGAAGTATTCCAGATCTCACTTTAGTTGGCAAGTTTTATCATTCGGTTATAGTTTTCTATGATCACAGAATCCGTTCCCAAGTCGTCCATAACCGTGGACACGGCTTTTCGAAAAGATTAATAACCCTGCAGGGGTGCACAACTTTACCCACACGTACCAACCGATTCTTAATGCCTAATTTTTAGCCCTCTTCCTTGGAAGGTCGACAGAGAGTGGTTGAACACGACCTTTACCTTGCTTTCGCCGAGACCATGAGTCAAACACTAAGGAGATGCCGCCATAACGGGTCGAGTCCCGAAGTCGGTCCCTAGCGATGTGAACAGGGTTTGAGATTACGGATGCCGGGCATCTCCCATTCCCTGCCACACTTACCTACCTATATGAATGCACCTCCTTCACCTCCATTCAAGAACAACCAAGATGCGTATGTCGAATGGAAAGCACGAACTATGTGACTCATGGAATCTACTAGGCAAGTTAGTTGGTCGAAGGGGTTTGCAGGCCCCTGTGTGGTTGTACGCTCGTCTTGGTTCAAGAGGCGAGAACATCAGGTCCTAAGGGTGGCAAGTATGGGACTACAAACACCACTACCCACGTGGCCTCCCATACAAGCCTTAGCATGTTTATTATCCATCTCTGATCACATCGCACATCCTACCATACTAGATTCATCCGCATCTCTGGTGCATCATCTGAATGATCAGCATCGGACCACTAAGCATGGCTAAGCTTGACTGAACTGTGGCACTAGCGATGCTCATAAGCCAAACCTTAGTTATGCTAGGAGTAGTGGATCAGGTAGTATAGCTCACAAAGGAAAACATGCATCAGATAGGATTACTCTATCTACTGATAAAAGACTGTTGAACCGAATGCATATGACGAGAATTAAACACATTGTAAACATAGATTCATATGAATGAGTGGGGCTTCGCTTGCCTTGTCCGTTGTTGGACTGATACTGCTCTTCGGTGGCGTTGACTTTAGGCTAGACTGGGCCAAATTAGGCTCTGGGTGGGCTGGTTGCTGGCTGCGCTGGCGGCAGAGAGAGAGAGAGAGGGAGAGAAGTGGGCTCGGCCCCAGGGGCGGATCTACACCCCGGGCAACCCGGGCCATGGCCTGGGGCGTAGACAAAATTTCCACCTACATATTAGTAGAAACACACTATTTTTTCTAGAATTTAGCCTAATTTTAACATATAATACGATGTTGGCCCTGGGTTTGGTGGAATTCTGGATCCGCCACTGCTCGGCCCAGTAGCTATGTTAGTTAGATTTTTTCCAGGAAACTTTTTTCTATTTCTATTTTCTGATTTCCCTTTTGTATTTTGAATTCAAATCTGTTCTGAATAATTCAAAATTACAAAAACTTTTTATAATGTATATAAAATAGTGTGGGACCCTTTTTATTCATTTTGGGTTCCATTCTTTTGGTTAGTTTTCAAAATACAAAACCATTTGAATTGATTCAAAGAGAGAGGGGAAGCTCTTAGGGTTTTATTTGTTCTTATTTGGTTAAATCAAAGTGCAAGTGTAATGCATGCATGCAATGCTCAAACAGGTCTTTATTAATATTAAATAAAAAGTGGTATGTTACAGCTCTACCCCACTTACAAGAATCTCGACCCGAGATTCCTAGGTTTTAAAAAATAAGGCAGGGTAATCAGATGGAAGATGATCTTCGCATTCCCAGGTTGCTTCTGACTCAAAGTGATGAGACCATTGAACTTTCAGGAACTTGATGGTTTGACAACGAGTCTTGCGCTCGGTTTCATCAAGAATACGAACAGGGTATTCTCGGTAGGTTAGATCATCTTGGAGATCCAAAGTTTCATGGTCCACACCACGAATGGGATCTTTGAAGCAACGCTTGAGTTGAGACACATGAAAAACATCATGAACCTCTGGAAAAGTTGAAGGTAGATCCAATTGGTAGGCAAGCTCACGCCGCTTAGAAAGAATGCAAAAGGGACCAACGTAGCGAGGAGCCAATTTTCCTTTGATACCGAATCGATGGACACCCTTCATAGGAGTGACCCGGAGGTAAACTTGATCACCAACTTCATAATGAACATCAAGATGATGACGATCATAGTTGGTCTTGTGACGAGATTGAGCGGGCTTCAGACGCTCTCGAATTATGTGAACTTGATCTTATGCTTCTTGGATCATGTCCGGACCAAAGAATTGTCTTTCACCGGTTTCTGTCCAGTTCAGCGGTGTTCGACATGTTCTCCCATACATGAATTGGAAAGGTGCCATGCCCAAACTGGATTGAAAACTGTTGTTGTAGGAGAACTCTATGAAAGGAAGACATTTCTCCCAGTTCTTTACAAAGGATATGACACACGCTCTAAGCATGTCTTCAAGAATTTGATTCACTCTTTCAGTTTGACCACCGGTTTAGGATGATAAGCTGTGCTGAAGGAGACTTGAGTTCCCATTGCTTGTTGGATACTAGCCCAGAATTTGGAAGTGAACAAGCTTCCACGATCAGATATGATCTTCTTGGGAACACCATGAAGAACGACTATCCAGGATACATATAGCTCTGCCAACTGGCTTGCAGTAATGCTTTCCCGAACAACAAGGAAGTGAGCAACTTTGGATAGTCGATCAATAACTAACCATATGGAATCATGTCTAGATTGTGTCTTTGGGAGTCCAGTGATAAAATCCATACCAATTTCATCCCATTTCCACTCAGGAATTTTCAACGGCTGAAGAAGTCCAGCAGGACTTTGGTGTTCAGCCTTCACACGACGGCAAACGTTGCACTCTGCAACAAAGCGAGTGATTTCTGGTTTCATTCCACTCCACCAGAATCTTTGACGAAGATCTCGGTACATCTTGGTACCACCAGGATGGATAGACAAATGGGATTCATGGGCTTCTAATAGGATTAGATCTTTGATTTTCCGACTGTTTGGGACCACTAGCCGGTTACTGAAATATAGGATACCTTGATCATTGACGGAGAAACATTTATCTTCACCACTTGCAACACGTTCTTTAATCTTGGTAACTTCATCATCTTGATTTTGAGCTTCCTTGATTTGATCCTCTAGAGAAAATTTTATTTCAAGGTTAGCAAGGAATCCACAAGGAACCACTTCAAGGTTAAGACGCTTGATTTCCTCGTAGAGAGCATGTTGGGCTTGTGAAATCATTAGGTTATTGCAATAAGACTTCCGAGTTAGCGCATCAGCAATGACATTAGCTTTGCCGGGTTGATAGTTGAGACCCAAATCATAATATTTGATGAGTTCCAACCATCATCTTGCCTGAGATTCAGATCTAGCTATGTAAATAGGTACTTCAGGCTTTGATGATCTGAGTAAAGTTTGCAACGGTTACCGATGAGGTAATGTCGCCATTGCTTAAGAGCATGAACAACAGCAACGAGCTCGAGATCATGGGTTGGATAATTGTTCTCATGTGGCTTCAACTGCCGAGAAGCATAGGCCACTACATGACCATCTTGCATCAGCACACAACCGAGCCCTTGGAGAGAAGCGTCACAGTAGATGACGAAGTCCTTGCTTGTATCCGGAAGGACTAGCACATGAGCGGTGGTCAGTTTAGTTTTCAAAGTTTGGAAGCTTTCTTCTGCATTTTCTGACCATTCAAACTTCTTGTCTTTCTTAAGAAGATCAGTCACAGGCTTAGCTATCTTGGATAAGTTCTTGATAAATCGGCGGTAATATCCAGCCATTCCAAGAAAACTTCAGACTTCCTTGACTGAAGTAGGTGACTTCCATTCCAGAATGGTCTGAACCTTATCCGGTATGACAGCAACACCACTTGCGGACACAACATGGCCAAGGAAGACGAGCTCTTGTAACCAGAACTCACATTTGGAGAACTTGGCGTAGAGGCGATGTTCACGAAGTTTAGTCAACACCAAACGTAGATGTTCATCATGCTCTTCTTCGGTCTTGGAGTAGATTAAGATGTCATGAATGTATACCACGACGAACTTGTCGAGATATTCCATGAAGACGGAGTTCATGAGCCTCATAAATGTGGCAGGGGCATTGGTTAACCCGAAGGACATCACTGTATACTCATAAAGACCATAACAAGTTGTGAATGTTGTCTTTGGGATATCCTCCTTTCTGATCTTGATTTGATGATACCCTGATCTTAGGTCCATTTTGGAGAAGACAGTGGCACCACTTAATTGATCAAAGAGGTCATTTATCCGAGGAAGTGGGTACTTATTCTTGTTTGTCACCACGTTGAGTGGACGGTAATCAACCACTAATCTTGGAATATTTGTATCCCTCTTCTTGACAAAGATGGTAGGGCAACCCCAAGAGGATGTGCTAGGTTGGATGTATCCTAGACCCTCTAACTCTTCAAGTTGCTTCGTCAAATCAACCAACTCATGAGGAGGCATGCGGTAAGGTCTTTTGGAGATAGGAGCAGTTCCAGGAACTAGCTCTATGACAAACTCCACAATTCGATCAGGTGGCATGCCAGGCAACTCTTCAGGGAAGACGTCCGGGAAATCACAGACTACAAGGACATCTTGGACCTCGAGAGTGGGTAGTACATCCATGGCATAAAACTCCGAGAAAAGTTTAAGAACTGCTGACGGAGAATTTGAACAATCAGTCCAATACTTGATAGTTATGCCAACAGGAGAGGTCACAACAACTATTCTAAGTGCAGAGTCAATGACGGCTTGATACTTGGTTAACCAGTCCATGCCCAGAATGACATCAATGTCACATGACTTGAGTGCAATGAAAGAAGTGGGGAACTTCTGGTAGGCTATGTCAATCTCATTTCTGTGACTAACCATAGTGGTGAACCAGCTAGAACCCGGGGAATGGATGGTCACAGGGGTGGATAGGGGTTCAAATTTATCCCATGCTCTTGAGCAAACAAATTTGACATGAATGTATGCGATGCTCCAGAATCAAACAAAACTGTTGCAAGAATTGAATTGACACGGAGCGTACCCAGGATGACGCGTGGATCTTCCTGAGCTTCCCTTGCAGTGCCATGGGTCAGACAAGCACGTCCAGCACCTTGAACTTTATCATTCTTCTTTGCCTGCTGATCATTGCGTCCGATAGCCCTTTGAGAACACTCCCTTGAGTAGTGAGCAGGCTAACCACAGGAGTAGAAGGTAACTCCGGTGTGAGAACCAGCAGGAGAACGAGAATTTGCTCCACCATTATTTGGCTGTGGCTGACGAGAATTATTGCTAGAGCACTTGGGTGCATAAGGAGCACGAGGCATAGCACTGTATGGAACAAAGACACGGCGCTTCTTGTTACTAGAGGAAGAAGCACGATAATTTCCTTCTTCACGCTTTTGAGAGACTTCCATATCCTTCCTTCCATGCTACAAGGTAAGAGCCTGATTGTGCAAGTCCTGGAAAGACTAGAACTTGAAGGGCTACAACTCATAGCGAAGTGCAGGGTTAAGTCCCTTATGGAACAACTCTTGCTTATCTTCATCATTGGTCACATCCTTGGTTTCATAGCTACCCAGGCGAGTAAACTCACGCCCATAGGCTTCAATATCCATGCGCCCCTGAGTCAGATCCAGAAACTCCCTCCTTTTGAGATCCATGATGGGCTTAGGGATATAAGAGGCACGGAATGCTGCAACAAACTCTTCCCAGGTAACAACATGTACCTGAGCTTGCAGATTCAGAAAACCATCCCACCAAACACCAGCCTCACCTTCTAGTTGATAGGTGGCGAAGTTGACACGATCAGCGGGACGGACTCGAAGAGCACTGAACTTGCGCTCTATGGTGCGGAGCCAATCATCAGCTTCTAGGGGCTCCTTGGAGTGGGTGAAGATTGGAGGAAAAGAGCGGATGAAATCTCCAAGTTTGACACAGTCGTCAGGACAACGTTCAGTGTTCCGCAACACACGTTCCAGAAGGCGTTCATTCCTCAGACGGTTGGTCTCAATGTTGTTGAGAACCTCGGCCATTGTGGGAGGTGGCGGAAGTTCCTGTTTAGCATTGTTGCTTCCTCGACGGCCAACAGAACCACGAGTACCAGACGACATCCTGAAGAGAAAACAGAAACCATGAGAACGGATTCACCAAAAAGGTACATCAAAGGATGACAAAAAACCATATCAAAAGATCATGGTAGAGGTGAACATGTGGATGAAGATTATATCGATGCATTAAGTATGGCAGTAGAAAAAGCATACGGAACGTATATGCTACCAACTTAGATACAAACCATAACAATGGAATGCAAGCATGATATGATACCAACAAACTACAAAAGAATAGAGAGGTAGAATGATAGGCATCCGTAGCAAAGTTGAAAAACGATGCTCAGGTGCACAGATATATCTTGGAAACTCTGAGCCTTGCAACCAAGTACGGAGTACTAGGGAAAACAACCCAAACCCGTACATCCTAGAGGTTTGAAATGATACACGAGAAGTGAAACCTTTGCAAAGCAAACGAGATAACATAACTCAGCAATAGAACAACCTTGGATAAGGAGTAAAAAGAGTCCTATTCAGAGTTTTGCAAATAGTTTTTAGCTTTAAAATAGTTTTCTCAAACTCTAGACTCAACATCGACTAGCTAGAAGGGTTTCCTACAGGCAGTCCTGCTCTGATACCAAAATCTATCATGACCCGGGATCAGGGCTAGACAAAAACCAGATCCTCATCTAATATAAGCCTAACCTAAATTCCGAATCGCGCAGGGAAATATTGGTAACATTACAGAACATACAAACCATACATTAAAAGGTATACTCTTAACAGAGTTACAAAACAGTCATACAAGCCAGGGGTCACAGACCCATCATCACATCAAACAATGGAAGCAAACAAGTTGTTCTAAACAACAAACTTAGCAAAGGGCATAAGAGGCTTTAAACAGAAGTAGTGACCCTTCCATAGATCCTAGGCTGCTGCCCGGGAACCCCGAATACTCGTCGACTTCTACATAGAAACCACCTTCAGTTGGAGTAGCTTCATCTGTAGAAAACATCAACAAAGAAAGGCTAAGTACAGGGTGTACTCCGCAAGACTTATGGCTAGTGGAGTTGTTTTCCATAAAGCTATCTTTTGTTTTCAAAACAAGAGGAGAAGAAACTCTTCTAGTCAGATCCTTTTCAAAAGGGGATAAGAAGACCGCAACTCTAGCTCTTCGGAGTCATCTTCAATATCCACCAAGAACCATCATCAACTGAACCTCTCTTCCCGGACTACCCCCTCAAACAACCCCGAGGAAGTATTCCGGATCTCACTTTAGTTGGCAAGTTTTATCATTCGGTTATAGGTTTCTATGATCACAGAATCCGTTCCCAAGTCGTCCATAACCGTGGACACGACTTTTCGAAAAGATTAATAACCCTGCAGGGGTGCACAACTTTACCCACACGTACCAACCGATTCTTAATGCCTAATTTTTAGCCCTCTTCCTTGGAAGGCCGGCAGAGAGTGATTGACCATGACCTTTACCTTGCTTTCGCCGAGACCATGAGTCACGCACTAAGGATATGCCGCCGTAACAGGTCGAGTCCCGAAGTACGTCCCTAGCGATGTGAACAGGGTTTGATATTACGAATGTCGGGCATCTCCCATTCCCTTCCACGCTTACCTACCTATATGAATGCACCTCCTTCACCTCCATTCAAGAACAACCAAGATGCGTCTGTCGAATGGAAAGCCCGAACTATGTGACTCATGGAATCTACTAGGCAAGTTAGTTGGTCGAGGGGGTTTGCAGGCCCCCGTGTGGTTGTACGCTCGTCTTGGTTCAAGAGGCGAGAACATCAGGTCCTAAGGGTGGCAAGTATGGGACTACAAAAACCACTACCCACGTGGCCTCCCATACAAGCCTTAGCATGTTTATTATCCATCTCTGATCACATCACACATCCTACCATACTAGATTCATCCACATCTCCGGTGCATCATCTGAATGATCAGCATCGGACCACTAAGCATGGCTAAGCTTGACTGAACTGTGGCACTAGTGATGCTCATAAGCCAAACCCTAGTTATGCTAGGAGTAGTGGATCAGGTAGTATAGCTCACAAAGGAAAACATGCATCAGATAGGATTACTCTATCTACTGATAAAATACTGTTGAACCGAATGCATATGACGAGAATTAAACACTTTGTGAACATAGGATTCATATGAATGAGTGGTGCTTCGCTTGACTTGTCCGTTGTTGCACTGATATTGCTCTTCGGTGGCGTTGACTTCAGCCTCGGGTTCGATTCCTATTCGCGAAGAACCAATTACCGGAAAAGAGAAAGCAACATTCAACACATGGCATGTGCAATGCTCATACAATATGAATGATATGACAAGTTGAATAGTGTTAAAATGAACCCTAGAACATGCTTGGTCACTTTAAAGGGGGTCCGAGATGTCCAAACCCTAAAACAGGGGGATCATCGGAATCACCGGTGGGGTACAATTGGTTTTTGTAATTAAACTTGCTATCAAAGTTGATTAACAATGTATGATTATAGCTTAGTTAGATAGGTTTCATTTTTCAGATCATTTTTGTATATTATTTGTATTTTTTGATTTAAAATGAATTAGTTATGAATTACTCAAATTTTAATTCATTTTAAATCATTTTTTAGAAATATTTAAAAATAGTTTCCAACTTGGGACCACATGTCAGACTTTTAATCATTTCAGAAAATATTTACAGAAAATAATAAAACCCTCACAGGCAGGGCCCACCTGTCATACATTTTCCATTTACATAAATGATTTACAAAACAATTAAAATAAAAAGAAAATAATTACTGAATCATGTTGACGCCAGCATGACGTCAGCCATGGCCAAGCTCTCAGATCGAGAGCCAGGCCAGCTCTAGGGAGCTCGCGGGGCTGCGCGGAGGGGCGCGTTCGACGCAGCGCCTCGCGCTGAGCATGTTAGTGGCGGCGCCGCTCGTTATTGGTCACCGGAGCATTGCCTCCGACGAGCTACAGCGGCAGCGGCTTCGGTCACATGCGGGGAGAGCGACACAGGGGGAGAGGGAGGAAACGGAGGACACCACGATGATGAGGATATCACCGTGAGCACGACAGGCTTGACGGCGAGGCGAGGCAAGCTCAGGATCGGCGGGGATCGAAGGAGACCAACGGCGGCCGGAGCTTTCGATTCACCCGATTGAGGTCATGCGCGAGGGGGAAAAGGGGCTAGGGATAGAGAGTCGAGCACGGTGGCTTCGACTTGAGCTGGGGCAGCCGGAGATGGCGGGGACGAGGAGGATCCGACGTCTAGGGTTCGGCCATGGCGATAGAAAACGGAGAGGAGAGAGCGAACTAGCGTCTAGGGTTCGTCGACGGTGGCCAGCAGTTCTTGTAGATGCTCGGGGGCGGCGGCACGGATCTTGGAGAGCGACAGCCGGCGGCGAGGCAACAGCGAGCTGCTTCGGGCACGGCGAGAGGTGGACGACGACGATAGCGTCGACGAAACGGTACGGGCCCGGCTGGGCCGGCTTGGGCTCCGGGTGGGCTGGTTGCTGGCCGCACTGGCGGCAGAGAGAGAGAGGGAGAGAAGTGGGCTCGGCCCCAGGGGCGGATCTACACCCCGGCAACCCGGGCCATGGCCTAGGGCATAGACAAAATTTTCACCTACATATTAGTAGAAACGCACTATTTTATTAGAGGAGTGGGCTCGGCCTAGTAGCTAGGTTAGTTAGATTTTTTTCCAGGAAACTGTTTTTCTATTTCTATTTTTTGATTTCCCTTTTGTATTTTGAATTCAAATCTGTTTTGAATAATTCAAAATTACAGAAACTTTTTATAATGTGTATAAAATAGTGTGGGACCCTTTTTATTCATTTTGGGTTCCATTCTTTTGGTTAGTTTTCAAAATACAAAACCATTTGAATTGATTCAAAGAGAGAGGGGAAGCTCTTAGGGTTTTATTTGTTCTTATTTGGTTAAATCAAAGTGCAAGTGTAATGCATGAATGCAATGCTCAAACAGGTCTTTATTAATATTACACAAAAGTGGTATGTTACATATCCTTTGGTAGATAGTGATGACGGGCATAAATACGCTAACCAACTAGCTCTTTGTGGGTTCGATACTCTTATTTTGAAACTAGCTACAATTGATCTATGCACTTGCAGTCATCAAGCAATTTTCTGGAGCCGTTGCCGGGGAGCTAAGCGTTTTTCGTGTTTTTTCTTATCTGCTAATTCTACTAATTGTTTTACTAAAGTTATTTACTAGTTTCAGGTAAACATCATGGATACACCCGGACTAATGAATCAGCTCGATCCAGCTGAACACCTTGGGAAATTCATCGAGGAATTGTCAAAGAATTCCTGAGTGGGGCTGAACCTGAGTATGAGGTTAACCGTTGTCTTATTTCTATTATTAAAGAAAAAACTTTTGCAGGAGATGATCCTGATGAGGATCCTTACAATCATTTAATGCATTGTACCGAGTTATGTTGGGCACTTAAATTGAGAGGCTATTCCGATGATAAACTGAAACTTAAATTGTTTAGCCAATCTCTAACCAACACTACTTTAGCTTGGTATAGGATTTTACCTGTAGAGAAAAATGATACCCGGGAAAAGATCAAAGTGGAATTCGTGTTTTGATTCTTTCCCAAGGTAAAGACTGCTGAAGTGAGAAGGGCAATCACAAACTTCAAGAATCGCCTAGGTGAAGGCTTGGTAAGAGCCTTTAAAAGGTACAAATGTATCCTTAATAAATGTCCCACCATGATTTACCAGAATGGTATGTGTTACAATTTTTTTATAGGGGACTTAATCAAGAAAATAAACATGAGCTTGATACAAATTCTGGAGGCTCTTTTATGGAGCTAACTATAATTAAAGCTTGGGAAGTCCTAGAACGCATTCGCC
Source organism: Avena atlantica (assembly GCA_910589765.1). NCBI lineage: Eukaryota > Viridiplantae > Streptophyta > Magnoliopsida > Poales > Poaceae > Avena > Avena atlantica. Next base: position 117,974,525 of record OU342735.1, on the reverse strand, counting down.
AAAATAGAGAAACATGGGGATTTGATTTAGGTGGCGAAGGAGGAGTAGAAATTGAATATGATTGTCTCAATGCTTATAAAGAATCCGGTAAGATTAAAGAAATTGCCAATGAGATTCAAATTGATGATGATATTATTGTGCAAATCCTTTAGTTGTTACAGAACACATTGAATATCCCAAGAAAGTTGGCTTCATTATACACCTGAACCAGTCGAACATGTTGATGCAATAACTGTAGCTCACGAAGAGGCATCAAGGGAGGTCCCTCATTATGTTGAACCACTTTATTTTCAAAGGACCACGAGGAAACATATGATGTCTCAGCAACTCGAAGACCAACGTGAGGAAGAAAGAATGTTCCTAAAAATGCTAGAAGAAGAGACACAAGCAAGAAAAACTAATGAGGTAAGTAACGAGGAGACCAGGGAACCAACAAAAGAAGATATCCTAACAACATAAAAGAGTTGTTTGGGATATACGTTCCGGGTATACCCATAGGAATCACTGACCAGGGTGTCCCATTAACGAGTTAGAGCTTTGCTTCACGAGCGGCCTAGTCAGGGAAAGAGGACGGAGTCAATTCTGGCAATGATAAGGCCCAAAACACATACCGACTTAGGCATTTATATTACTTGTAGTCCAAGATGTACTTACTTACCGCCTCTATAACATAGTCGGATAGATCTCTCCTATAACCCTAGGTCTTGACGCCTTTATAATCCGTACTTGAGGGAGCCTTTAGGGCATGATGTGGCTCGTTACTATAGAGCCGGTTGGGAAACCCCAAGAGCAAGGTATGATGAGCACATCAGCAAGTTTTCCCTCAGTTTTGAAACCAAGGTTATCAAACCAGTAGGAGATAGGAAACAACTCCCAAGGTGTTGCTAGCAACGTGGAACCTGCACAACACAACCAAAATACTTTGCCCCAACTTACAGTGAGGTTGTCAAGCTCACCAGTTTGCTGAAAACAAAGGATTAAATGTATAGTATGGAAGAAAGTAATTGCTTGTAGTAACTGCAGAAAGTAAACAGTAGATAGTAGATTGAATATCAGTGGGAAGGAATGGACCGGGGTCCACAGTTCACTAGAGGTGTTTCTCCATAAGATAAATAACATGTTGGTTGAACAAATTACGGTTGGGCAATTGACAGATAGAGAAAGCATAACAATGCATGTACATGGCATGATGATTTCTATGAGATCCGTTTGGGCATTACAACATAATACATAGACCGTAATCCAACTGCATCTATGACGAATAATCCACCTCCAAGATATCATCTAAATAACCCTCGAGTATTAAGTTGCAAGAAACAGATAATTGCATTAAGAAAAGTGTGTAAAGTAAACAATACAATTACCCTAGGACAAATGATTGTTGTTTTCTCCCTAGTATCAACAACACATCTACAACCTTAGAGGTTTCTGTCACTCCCCGAGATTACTAGAGGCATGAACCTACTATCCAGCATAAATATTCCCTCTTGGAGTCACAAGCAAATACTTGGCCAGAGTAACTACTAGCAACGGAGAGCATGCAAAATCACAAATAACATAGACATGATAGAATCAATAATCAATCTTGATGTAGTACTCAATATCCATCAGATCCCAACAAACATAACATGTAAGATTACAAATAGATTATCTTGATCATGATAGGCAGCTCACAAGATCTAAATATGATAGCACAAAAGAGGAGAAACAACCATCTAGCTACTGCTATGGACCCATAGTCCAAGGATGAACTACTCACGCATCACTCCGAAGGCTGGCATGGTGATGAAGAAGGCCTCAGGGATGATGTCCCCTCTCCGGCAGGGTCCCGGGAAGAGCTTCAGATCCCTCCCGATCTAGGGACGATGGTGGCGGCTACATACTTTTTCATGGATTTTTGATCAGGTCCTTAGGGTTTTCTCCTTGGGGGGTTATATAGGCGAAGGGGCAAGGTCGATTAAGGTCCAGGGGGTACACCATAGGGCGGCGCGCCTCCCTCGTCACTCCTGAACCAGGTGTGGCCGCCCTGGGGTGCGTCTCCCTTTGGCCTCTGGACTCTGTCTTCGCCTTTGAAAAATAGGAAGTTCGGCTTTTGTTTCCTCCAATTTCGAGAATATTGCTTTACTAGCTTTTCTGAAACCAAAAACAGCAGAAAATAGGAACTGGAACTGTGGCATCTTGTTAATAGGTTAGTTCCAAAAAATGTATAAAAATGCCTCAAAGTGTAGACAAAACATAAGATAGTTGGTACAAAATAAGAATGGAGCGTCAAAAATTATAGATACATTTATGACGTATCAAGCATCCCCAAGCTTAACTCATGCTCATCCTCAAGTAGGTAAGTGATAAAAAGTAATTTTTGAGGTGACATGCACCATCACAATCTTGATCAAGGTATTGTAAAGAATTGATAGATGGGATCAAAGTACTCTAACATAAGCATGAAAGATATATTTCTAACAATAAGACATAGAAACTATGTTGCAACATGAAAGGCAACACAAACAAAAGATCATGAATAATGCTTTGAAAGACATTTATTTGTTTCACATATAGAAAACATCGCAAGGTTGGTAATCAACATGTCCTTCATGGAATAGCAAAACATAAATGCATAGGACACCTTCAAAGTTCATAAGGGTGACTAGATACAAATAATTTAAGAACAAGAAAAACCATAATTATGAATCAATCAACAAGTTTTGGGACAATGCACATTGAACTAAGAATGAAAACTATGCTCTCTTAATTGGTGCATAAAGATAGAATATGGATACTCAACAAAAGGTAAAAAGAAGGGCCCTTCACAAAGTGAAGTTGGGATTTCAAGTTTCATAAAGAGCTTCCAAAAATTATCGTACTTACTTGATTTGAGATCTCATTGCCCCAATCATAAGCATCTTGAAGTGATTAAGGTTAAAGTGAGACAAATATGAGTTATATGCTTGACAAATTACAAGTTGAAAATCTCATGCCCCTTGCGTACGAGTACTGAACCTCATGCTACTCAAATTTGGTCACAAGCAAGTTCTTGTCATTGTAAGTATATGTGTATCACAGAGAACCGCCAATGGGTACCCCTTGCCCCATGACACAGGAGATATCCCATATCAAAATGACAAGGCAACAGACAGTGAGCATCTTAGCGATCTTTTTATTTGCTATTTGCATAGGTTTTTTGTTGAGGATGCTTCATACAATGCCACTATGGTTATGCTGCAAGTTTCCACCATGATTAGGCATGGCTTAGGATAAAGGCCTAGGCGTTTGTCTAACACATATACAAACTCCATGGACTTACAAGCTCCCCTTTTATTTCACACCGCGGGGATCCATAAACAAAAGAACATGATATCAACTAAATAGAATAAGTGCAATGTCGAAAGCGTTCCCCATGACAACATGGTTCTGCTAACTCCCAACTTATAATTTGCAAGCATATATGCAACACAGATGGGCACAATGGTTCAATTTTATTGTGCAAGAAATAAAGTGTGCCATCAAGTTCGTGAGAGCTTTAATCACTAATTTTCACATAACAAAAAATTTATTTGGAAGATAGATAAAAACATGAATATACTTGGAATGGTGTAACACACCATGCATAGGAATTCATAGTGGAATCTTTGGAATAACTTGGTTTCTTGGGAGCTGGATGCACGAGTAGAGCTCATACTCAGTACAGGTGGAGGCTAGCAAAAGACTGGGAGCGAACAACTAAGAGAGCAATAATGGCCATAATCATGCAGAGCGGAAAACATTATTAATCAAAGCATAAAGTGATATCACAAGTCAAAAAATAAATGATCATATAGGCTAAGGTGACTGGTTCGTAGTCTTAACATGGTGTAAGCACGTGCCAAGTCAACCCAAATAAAGCATCAAAGGATAATACCACAATATTATGCTTTTGTATGCTAACACAACGCATGATTCTTTCATGGCACATTAAGAAATATCAATTGTTTGAAACAAGTCATGCTTTAACAATAATCACTAAGCATATGGTCAAAGCAACATCTAACATGGCATGATAAATTCTAATCCATAGTCAAAACAAGCTCCTTTTTGTACCACATAAGCATGAAACATTATATTCTTTTCCAATACCAATCAACTTATTTGAAACAACTCACGAAGATAAATTATCAACAAAGACCAGATAGCTTGTCTCACCTAACTACAAAGAAGAACTAAAAATTTCTAAGGAAAAATAATAAGAAAACTAAAGCTAAACGCAGTTCTAGCAAAAGAGAACACTCATAGAACAATAAGAGTGAAAACTAGAGTGTTATAGCCAATGAAGAACTAGGTGTGACTTGTCCAAAATAGGTGTGTTGGTGTAAGGTTCCCAACCTTTAATAAGGTAGAGATCCCTGTGTTTACAATGCTAGTCCCTGGATCAATAGCTAGCATCCACAGTTAAGATGTAATATCAAGAAACAAAGGTCATAATACAACTTTATAACTAGGAATAAAATAATTCATTACATCTTACATAGCTCATTTGGCTATCACATTACAATGCAGCAGAATATCTATATAGCATGGAGTCCTTCATCTTCAATGTGCCACATGCAATCATGTTGTTTGTAGACTTGTAATCCTATTCAACACACCTTACTAACATCAAACAAACCTGCAACATAATAAGTTGCAGCCACAAGGGTCAATACATTTGAATTGTATTGGCAAGTTTCACTACTATGTAGAAATAAGTGGATCCTATCATTACATGCATATTTGGCTAAGTAGGGTTTAGGCTCTTTTGCAGAAAGCAATATAGTTTTATCCTATCTTTTCAAAATAGTTTTGATCTTTTGACAAATCTTTCTGAACTCCTTGGAAAACTCCAAGTGCTTCTAATCCCTTGTTGTCACCATCAAGTTTTACTTTGAGGAATTGGAATGTCGAGATCTTCCATAGCTTCAGGCCTTAGTTGCTCAGTGTTGTCCATAACCGGGGACACGGCTAAGTACTTAGAATTTGATCTTCTGCAGAAGTTGTACACTTTACCCACATGACACAATCTCGTCTTGACGCCACCAGTGTCCGCTGGATAAGTACTCACCAAAATGGAGTACTGGCAGATCGAGAATGTGACAAAGTCTTTCCATAGAAGTCCTCCCAATACACAATGCTAGCTTGTCTACCAGGCACCAATTATTTTTAGGGTTTATTATTTATTAGAAATAAATAAATAGGCTTTAGTCTTTATTTCAAATAGGGTTCAAATATGTTTAAAACTCTATTTGACTTTCTAAATTTCCACAAAAATCTTTTCAGTAGGTTTTATTTGAAAATATAAAACACTTGGAATTTTATTTAAAATACTTTAACAAGTTTTAGTGTTTATTTAAAATGGAAAAAAGCCTTTACTTAAATAAAATTGGATATTAATAAATCCTTATTATTTTATTTAAATAATCCTTTACTATTTTTATCAAACAAAATATTTTATTTCATTTGCTTGGCCAAGATTTAATTTGGCTCTTTAAAATAATCCTTATTTATTATTTCTACTTTGCTTTATAAAACCATATATTTTTATTGAAAGAACCAAAAATAGTGATTCCAACTATTATAACTTTATTTATTATTTGTTTATCTTTTTAAATCCCTTTAGGATTTTATTTGATCAAAATAGGTTTTGATGTTTCCAATTGGAATCAAAAAGTTTCTTCTCACCCTAAATTTCAACAATTATTTATTTTGTTTATTTGTTTTTCACATTTCAAAATTTGGAAAATTTTGGGATGTGACAGGCTACCACCCTTAAAGGAAATCTCGTCCTGAGATTTGGGAAGGCTAGGGTTACAAGTTGGCTTCAAGGCAACTAGGGTACTACCACCCTTAAAAGAAAGTCTCATAGGTTACATTGATGGTTCACTTGACTATGGGTTCAACACTTGATATCCAGACAATCAATCCTTATTTGACTCTTCTGATTAACTAGTTCCTGACATCCACTTCTTCTATATCTTCAAAGTTCCCATCCATGTCAATGTGGTTCACATGTCCTTTCTGAGTCACATTGGAGTCATTTCCATTGGATCTTCTAGCATCCTTTTTCTTTTTCTTCTCAGGACAGTCTGATGCATAGTGTCCAAGTTCCTTACAATTATAGCATTGCAACTGGCTAATGTCTTTCTTCCTAAAAGTGTCATGTTGGTTCTGACCAAGGTCATCTCCATTGTCATTATCATTTTCATTATTATCACTTCCATTGTTGTTGTGGTGATATTGATGTGGTTTAGAATCTTCATTGCTCTTTTTGAACGAACGCTTCTTTTGTGATGATCCTGAGTGATACTTGAGTTTATGTTTCCTCTTTCTGTTCTCAACTTGATTCATCTTGTTTTCCAATATAGTGGATTTGTCACATAGTGATTGATAAGTTGGGACATAGGCAACATCTAGCTGCAGGTTCAACTCATCATTAAGTCCTTCAAGAAATTTCTCCTTTCTCTTAGCATCTGTATCAACTTCATCTGGTGCATAGCGTGCCAGATTGTTGAATTCTTCAATACACTCAGCCACACTGAGGTGATGTTGTTTCAGATTGTGGAATTCCTTTTTCTTCAGGTGCATCACTCCAGATGAGATGTGAGCTGTACGGAAACCATCCTCAAAAATAGCCCAAGTCACATCCTCAAGGGGAGTGGTGATCTGAAAGTTATCCCACCATGTTGTTGCTGGTCCTTCAAGCAGAAATGCTGCAAACCTAACTTTTTCTTCGTCGGTGCAGCCAATAGTCACTAAGTCCTTATTCACCGAACGTAACCAATCATTGCCTAACATTGGGTCAGTTGTTCCGGAGAACCTTGCAGGCCTTAGTTTCAAAAACCTGGTGAGCATATCACGTGCTGGAGGATTATTCTAATTGTTGTTGTTGTTGTTGTTGTTCTGATTCTATATGTATGTGGTCATCATCTGCATCAGCTGTTTTTGAGCTGTCATCATCTGCTGCATCTCAGGAGTGATGTTGTTATTGTTGTTTTGGTTGGGGTTGGCACGACGGGGAGGCATCTGTTGGTTGATAGGGATGAGTAATGGCAGATAGACCTAAGGAAGTTCTAACACACAACTCAAAACAACCAAGTTCAATCAAACAATCAATCAATCAACAAGCAACTTTTCACTTAACAACTTATGAGCTTATCCCATGAGTTGAAGGAAGCAACAAGTTTTCTTAAAATAATTAACTTAGTATAGTCATACCTCATAGGTCAATATGATCCATACTCCAACTTGATATCAATGTCTTTGGTAGGCAATCTAATGTCTCTTGGTTTTCACTTGTAGTCCTTAGTGATGTCTAAGTTGAAATCTTTGGTGGAACTAAAGTGGAAGTCATTTGTCATGGTGAAGTATTTGTCCATCAAGTTGAAAAGGAAGAGATGTAGAATCAAAACTAAAAAGGTTGAGGAAAGAGTTTACAAGATTGTTTATAAATAAGTTTTTGGAACAAACACAACTCCTATTTTTCTAAGGGGTTTTGTCCAATCCTAGGGTTACAATCTACAGGCAACAAAGTGCTCTGATACCATTTGTAAGGTTCCCAACCTTTAATAAGGTAGAGATCCCTGTGTTTACAATGCTAGTCCCTGGATCAATAGCTAGCATCCACAGTTAAGATGTAATATCAAGAAACAAAGGTCATAATACAACTTTATAACCAGGAATAAAATAATTCATTACATCTTACATAGCTCATTTGGCTATCACATTACAATGCAGCAGAATATCTATATAGCATGGAGTCCTTCATCTTCAAAGTGCCACAGGCAATCATGTTGGTTGTAGACTTGTAATCCTATTCAACACACCTAACTAACATCAAACAAACCTGCAACATAATAAGTTGCAGCCACAGGGGTCAATACATTTGAATTGTATTGGCAAGTTTCACTACTATGTAGAAATAAGTGGATCCTATCATTACATGCATATTTGGCTAAGTAGGGTTTAGGCTCTTTTGCAGAAAGCAATATACTTTTATCCTATCTTTTCAAAATAGTTTTGATATTTTGACAAATCTTTCTGAACTCCTTGGCAAACTCCAAGTGCTTCTAATCCCTTATTGTCACCATCAAGTTTTACTTTGAGAAATTGGAATGTCGAGATCTTCCATAGCTTCAGGCCTTAGTTTCTTAGTGTTGTCCATAACCGAGGACACGGCTAAGTACTTAGAATTTGATCTTCTGCAGAAGTTGTACACTTTACCCACATGACACAATCTCGTCTTGATGCCACCAGTGACCGCTGGATAAGTACTCACCAAAATGGAGTACTGGCAGATCGAGAATGTGACAAAGTCTTTCCATAGAAGTCCTCCCAATACACAATTCTAGCTTGTCAACCAGGCACCAATGTAGGGATTTATTTCCCTTACACAATTCTAGTTAACCTGAAGATGCCAATGCATGGGTCTTCCACTATGTAGTTGACTAAGGCAGAGCCCATTTAGCATGTGGCTATACACGGAAGCCACTGTACGAGAAAGATGTTCAATCTCTAAGTCCCTGGGTGGTTTCCTTCTAGTGCACATACAAAAAGATAGCCATATAAACATGGTTCCCTTTGTTGCCACCTTGTCCAAAACTTGAGTATCCTTTTCCACCCAGGTGGTTCATTGAGTACTTGTTTTATTATATAAAACATATATCTTTCCAACACTTCATATAATCATATCATGTATCCCATCCTAAATATATAGCAGGGCTAAGCATACTACAACTACATTGTTTTCACTAAGGAAGATTTAAGGGTATCCTATTAGGATTTAGCATAGCATAAAATATAGTAGTTCTTATCATGCATGTTACAAAAATCCACTAAGTCTAATGAAAATAGTAGGACATGGATGATAGTGTCACTTGCCTTTTTAGTAGAGAATGTTGGTTCACTTCTTGATCTTGCAAATATCGCACTCTTCTAACTTCACTACAATTCAATCAAGCAAACAATTCAACTATCATTCAAACAATTTATCACACATAAAATAATAGAAACAAGGCAATGCATGCAAGCAGGCAAAATATAGTTTTATTTGGAAAAGTGGTTTCTATTAGGCTCTAAACATTTTAAAGCTCAAAGTGGTCACTTACTAAAGTGGTAAAACCATTTGCAAAAGGTTTTATCTCATAAACCAAATATTATGCTAAGGTGATATTTTATGTTGTTGAAAATTTATTTTAGCAAAGTAATATTCTCATAGGGTTCATCAAATATATTTTAATTCTCAAAACTTGATGTTTAGGGTCAGAGAGTTTAATTAAAATCATTTCCCAAAGATTTTACTCAAAATTCATTTCTAAACCATAAACAATATTTTTATTTGACTAGAAATGTGCTAATTCAAATATTTATTCCTTAACCTCACAAAATACATTTTTAAATTCATAAGTTGGTTCCTATGGTCAGTAGGTTCAAAACAATCCATTTAGAAAATATTTCACCTTAAAATTATATCAACAACAATTTTTATATTCAAAATATGCCTACACATGTTTCTGCAAATTCAACCAATTTTCCAGAAGCAAAACATTAAACAAAGTGCATGGTTGCAAAGTACTTGTTCTGCTGATTCCATTGATATAAAATTTGCAAAATTTGGACGTGTGGTTTGAAAGTTACTAATTTTACAAAATCTAACATCTAATAGATCATTTTTCTATTTTAAATCCTGAGTCTCTCCACGTGGCTGAACCTAACTGGCTGATACCGTTTCGTGCGGATCGCTATATGTGAGTCGTTGGATCTTATTTAAAACGCACGGCTCAGATGGATACATACCCCTTCGATTAAGAATCTATCGTGACGCTCAGATCTAGATCCTGCGGCGCACAGCAGCTTGACCAGGAACTGGCGGCGCTCGTTGTTGGCTGGCGGAGGCGCGGCTCTGGCGGTGGAGTTGGCGATGTTTCAGGAAGCGAGGGAGGGAGTGAAGGTGCTTACAGTGATCGCAGTGACGCTCTGATGCTTAAGGTGCTCGTCGTTGGGCAGGGGGCGCACGGGAACGACGGTGATTGCTCGTCGGAGACGTCGTCGGCGTCGGGCTTGCTCAGGTGTCGATGCTGTCGACACTACATGGCACAAAAAGGTGAGGCAGAGGGTTCGTTAGATGCGGGCGAGTGTGGCGTTCACGGGAGAATCATCGAGAGGGAGTGGCGAGGTCGGAGTTACCGGGGAAGGGTCGCCGGAGTTGGGGCAGTTCTCGGTGGCGCTCGGGTGATGACGAAGCTGAGGCTACGGTGCTCGCGTGGGATAACGAGCGGCACTGGGATATGCGCCAGGAGGTAGGGAGCAAGCCTGTGTGCAGTGGGAGGCGAGGGGCGGTAGGGCGGCGCCGGAATCGGCCGGAGAACATGTCAGAGACAGAGAGGTTTGAGCGTGCAATTCGTGCAGCCTGGTGGCCGAGAGGAGGCGGCGCTTGGGGGCAAAGAGAGAGGAGGGAGAGGCGTTTATGTGTGCGTGGTCACTAGTGAGTTTAATCTAGCCATCAACGCAAATTCAAGAGGATTTAATTGCGGTAGTAAACGGCGAGGTCGAGGGGAACGGTCGATGCGGTGGAGACGATGATGAGCTGGCCAGTGGGTCCCGTTGACAGCGAGAGAGAGGGAGTGGTTTTAGGGTCCAATCGTCAGTTGCTGCGGGTTAATCCGCGAGTAAGAAAATGTTTCGGGGTGAGAGTGGGGGTGAAGGGAATATGCCCGAGAGGCAATAATAAAGTGGTTATTATCGTATTCCTTATTTATGATAAATTTTTATTTTGCATGCTATAATTGTATTCATACAGAAACGTTAATACATGTGTGTTTAATAAACAAAAAGGAAGTTCCTAGTTATGCCTCTCTTATAAACTAGCTAGTTGATTAACATGATGATCAAAGTTTCCTGATCATGGACATTAGATGTTATTAATAACGAGGTCACAACATTAGTGTAATGATGTGATGAACATTCATCCGAAGTATAGCATTACGATCAAAGTCATTGAGTTTATATTGCTATAACAACTTACGAAGTGATCCTAATCCTTAGACCATGAGATCATGTCAATCACTAACACCGGAAGAGTTTCTCGATGACATCAAACGTCACACTGTAACTGGGTGATTATAAAGATGGATTCAGAACTACTAAAGTGTTATGTTGAGACCCATGGATCGAGAGTGGAATTTGTCCATCCCGATGACGGATAGATATGCTCTGGGCCCTCTCGGTGATATCACATTGATTAGCTTGCAAGCAAGTGATTTGATCACTAGAATGTTATATCACGGGAACGAGAAAAGAGTGCATGTCGGGAATGAGATCAAACTAGGTATGGAGATACCAATGATCGAATCTCGTACATGTAATATATCGTGAAACAAAGGGATTAAGATACTAGCGTAAAAGGTTCACACGATCACAGAAGTCATCATTGAATGTGTGGGAGTCAGTATGGATCTCCAGGTCCCGCTACTGATTATTGATCAGAGAAGGGTCTCGATCATGTCCGCATTATTCGCGAACCGTAGGGTGACACACTTAAGGGATACCGACACCATTCGGAGCAAATGATATGTCATAAAAATAAAAGGAAAGCGCAGGAATTTATTTTACAAGACACCGGAACTGTTTCGGTTGAAATTGCTGAAACTAGTTCTGCATGTGAAATGGAATACTAGCAAGGGGTTTTATGTGAATGTTTGTTAATTAAAGTAATTAACAAAATTCTGAATAAATAAATAAAAGAGTTTTATATAAATGAGAGCTTGCATTAATTTTGGTGGAAAATTAATGCATGTGAGTGGAATTGTGAGTGGAGAGGTTTTTCTGTGAGTGGAGCTTCCACCACATGACTGAGGGAGAGGTGGGGGCACCCTCCATGGCCGGCGGCCATGCCCCCTTGGGCTGCCCCCTCCCCTATAAAAGGAACCCCTCCTCTCACTTTTCTCTTACACCTCCTCGCGAAGGATCTCTCTCCCCCTTTTAGAATTTCCCCATGGTCTCGGATCAACGAGATACATGTTTTCGGTGGCTTTTTCTGAAAGGATTTGTTGCTTCTGCTGCTTCGCTGGAGCGAGGGCGCGGAGGTTGTCGGGGTACCCGTACGTGTGTGCGATCACGGATGCAACACTGCTTTGAGGTGCTGGACTTGATCATGCTGGACCGGCTGGACCAGATGTACTTCATCACGATCTTGAGATCGGCAAGCGTTCGTCTACATCATCCACGAGTACAACCTCGTTAACGCTATTCGGTCTTCGAGGGTATGTATTCTATGGATGTATGTCCACCCGTTGCTTGTATCTAGAAGATAGATCTTGGTACTTAGTTGTTCCCATCGTAGGAATTTTTTTGTTTTCTATGCTGCGAACCCTACAGTGGTATCAGAGCCGGATCTATGCGTAGATACTTTGCACGGGTAGTACACATATGAGTATGTGGGCGATGATGATCATTTTATTGCTTCTTTGTTGTACTTTAGATATTGGTGGCATAGTGGGATGAAACGGCCCGGACAAACTTTACATGTCCTCGAACATGAGACCTGTTCCACGCTTGACATGCAACTAGTTTTGCATAAGTGGCTAGCGGGTGTCTATCTCTCCTATTATAGTCAATATCTAATTTGCAACAAGTTGTCAAAAATTTGGTTATCCTCGTTGGGGTTCATGTTTGTAGGTAAGAACGGTTCTATCTTCGAAAGCCCTAAGCCACGTAAAATTTGCAATGGATAAATTAGAGGCGTCTAGTTTAGATTGTTGCTGGGCTAGTGATATGATATGGTGATGTTGTAAGTAGAAGTATGAGATGATACTTTTACAACACACATAACGTGTAAGTTCCATAGACCTTGGCCTTACACATAAAGGTATGATAGAGATCATTCCACGGTGCACATGATGGAGATCATATGCGGGAACCATATCATTTCACTTATAAACATGTGATGTTTTAATTGCATCTTATTTTGCTTGTTTGGCGTTTTATTAGCATAATAAGATGATCCCTCATTCAGATATCAAGATAAAAAAATGTGTTCTTCCTTTAGTATGCACCGATTATGTTCTCGTCGCTCCAAGACATCACGTGATGATCGGGTGTTTTTGGATCCACGACCATATTTCGGGTGTAAGACAGTTACACACGCGAATACTAAGGTTCTTACTTGGCGAGCCTAGCATGTATAGACATGGCCTCGGAACACGGACCGAAAGGTTAAGCATGAGTCATATGTTTTGATATGATGACCATTTGATGCTCGCCTTTGAAACTACACCGACTCACGTGATGATCGGACTTGGTGTAGTGGATTTGGTTCATGTAATCACCAAAAAGACACGAGGGATGTCGTTTTTGAGTGGGAGTTCATTTCTAATTTGGATTAGTAGAACTCAATTTATCATAAATTAAATCAAAGTGAATTTGCATAATTTGTTGTAGTCATTGGCATTCGTTCACCACCTTATGCATAGTTGTAATTGAGATAATAGAACTATAGAATTCTGGATATTTACTTTACAAACTAGTATCGTATTGTGTTGAGTGTCAATCTAAAGTTTAAAGTCCTATTGCAAACTTTCAGCAAACTCTATTTACTCCGTGAAATTTAATTGTTGGTATTAAATCGAGAGTAACAATTCCAGTGTTAGTTTCTTAAGTATCATGTTTGCCTCCATGATTCTTGATTGTTTTAATATCAAGTTTATCTAGGAGCTGAAAGAATTGTTTCAGAAACCATCATGTGTGGCAGATATAACGATATCTGAAATAATATTTTGGTTGCAATATGATAGAGTATAATATATGTTCTCATATTGGATGAGAATTTACAAAGTTTGGAGATGCTAGACATCCTAATCGTCCAAAAAGGGTTTTGGAAAGTAATGTTATACTCACGATTCGCCTTTATAAGCTACAGTAGCTTGATCATGAATGTCGTCATGATAAGGGTGAATAGAAGATGTATGTAAAGTGTTTACTACACTAAAAGATTACTAAAGAATGGATTTTGAAAGAATACCGATCATTTGATGATGGTGATCTACTTCAATGTGCAAGTCCATATGTATTATTATTTGAATATACACGCTTTGGACTATGTGTCATCTATATGGCGCCACTTTTTGATGTTGATAGATTATTTTAAAAAGGAAAAGGAAATTCTCAAAGAGAATCTATAAAATATATTTAGCAGAAAAGAAAAGATTGGAAATATCCAATTTAGGTATATATATGATATACATGTTATGGTTGTATTCTTTGCTTGTTAAACAATGTGGTTCTTGGGTATTGGATACCGAATTGGTTGGTATGAAATTTCATACGGAACAACGCAATTCATGAACCATAATGGCCTAAGTAACTAGCAAGAGAATATGTGATGATGTTCATCGAAAACAAACAAACCGTTGTTTGTATTTCTCGTTGACATCAAAGCTTGACTTCAAGATTTGTTTTAATAATTGTTATTTGAATCAGATATTATGAGAACAAAGGTTGTTCAAATAATTACCGTATTCCATATAATATGGATGATTTACAAATCTAGTTGGAGAAATCACATCCATAAAACCTAATGCTAAAATGTCGCAAGACAAATGATTGAAAGATCACTTACAAAGTGACATCGCCGTTTAAATTATATTGGAAAGAAAACATGAAGAAACTCCATTTTTATGGAATTTTGGAGTCTTTGATTTGATCAAGTGACGCTTGTGAGACTTTCCTAGGGATAATTAAAACTTCGTTCAAAGGCCAAAGAAGAACGATCGACTAAATTATTGGAATTTATACATATCGATGTATGTAGTCCATTATGTATAGTCGTAACCGATGGGTTTCAACTTCATATACTTTCTCCGGAAATTTGAGTGAATATTCACTTAATGAGAAAGAACTATGAGATATTTGAAAATGTTCAAAGACTTTCAAGATGAAGTGAAAATCATTGTGACAAGAAAATAAATGGTTTATGACTTTATCATAAGGGATTTATTTGAGTTACAAGTGTAACAAGAAAAATAAATGAATTATGGTTTTATCATAAAAGGGATTTATTTGAGTTACAAGTTTAGCAAAACACCTAGATTTACATCTCCCGAAACACCATAGTAATATGGAGTGTTTGAGATTTGTAATGAAACCTTGTTTGACATGGTTGGATCAAAGGTGTTATTTATAAAACTGCCATTATGTTTTAAAAGATTAAAGCTTTAGAGACTTTCGCTTTTACACTGAAAAGAGCTCCATCTTGATCTGTTTAAATGATACCATATGAGTTATGGTTTGGGGTAAAACCCAAGTTGTCATTTCTTAAATTTTGGTATGCTGAACATAAGTAAGATGTTTACAACCAAAGTCGGATAAGCATGTCTTTGTAGGTTATTTCGAATAACAATTGGTTATTCCTCCATAACATCGAGGACAAAAGGTTTTGTCGCTTGAAACGTGAAGTTCCTTGAAGAAGAAATTTTTCATAAATGTTAAGTGGGAGGACAATAGAACTTTGATAAGGTTAACAAACCTTAGCTATATGTGCTGAGTTGCGCAGCGCCGGAAATTGTTCGGAAGGCTGCCATAATGCTCATAGCTTATGTGCCTCAAAGTTTGTGGTCACGGAGATCTAAGTTCCTATTGAACCAAGTAGGTCGGTTAAACAATCAAATGCTAAGATTTGAGAGTAAATCATTATTGTTTGACAATGATGAACCGAATACATACAAAGAAGCAATGATGGGCCCTGCCTCTGTCAAATGGCTTGAAGCCATAAAATCCGTGATAAGTCCATACACGATAAATCAAGTTTTGAACTTGGAAGACCCTCCGGAAAGGTGTAAAAACCTATCGGTCGTATTTGGATCTATAAAGAAACAGACATGGATGTTTCACAGCTATGAAATAGTCGACATGTCGTAAAGTATTTTATGACAATGTTCAAGGAGTTGACTATGACGAGATTTGATCTTTCATAGCGATATTTAGTCTGGACGGATTAAAGTAGCAACCACTACATATAATTTGGTATATAGTAGATGAATAAACAAAACAAAGTTCTTCTAATAGAATGATTACCTAGGACATGTACATGATACGATCCAAAGGGTTTTGTTAATTCAAAGGATGCTAAAAAGGGAATGCAAACTTCAATGGTTGAAGTAAGCATCGCGGAGTTGGAATCTTTACCATGATGAAAAAGGAGTTTTTCATCAGGAGACGATGAAGATGCTTGCATTTGCAAGAAATTAAGTGGGAGCGTTAAGACATATTTCTAATACATTATGTGGAGGACATCTTGTTGATTAGAAATGATGTATCTTTTATTGACAAAGGTTAAGAATTTCATTTCGATGAAAGGCTTAGGAAAAACCCGAATATTTATCATGAATGTCTATAGTGGATAGATTGTGACGCTAATATGGTTGTGCCAAACGTACATATATGAGATATTGAAGGAGTTCAATATAGAAACGACTAGAAACGGTTCTTGTCACATGGAAAGGAATTGAATCAAGATTAAAGTGTATCGACACTTGATAAGTGAAACAAGATTCAAGTGCTTTGACACTTGATGAGTGAAATCACAAGAATGTTTTGATCAATCATACCATGATATGTACACATCCAGATATGTCCTATGCTCTAAGTGTTATGAGAATATACCAGAATGAATCAAAATGATCATTGGACGATAGTAAGGATATTCTTATGATCTTTTGGTAGAACTAAGAATATATTTGTGTAGAGGTGACAAACAATTAAAAATAGTTCATTGTAAAGCGTTACATTTATACTAGGTTTGCCACAAGATACAAATTAAGTTTATCTCAATTTAAACTATGGGTGGCACAATGAAATGGAAAGAAAGTTTCCATGATGGATTTGGATGAATTCCAAAGTTAAGACATTGTGACGGACACTACAACAAAAGGCTAAGTATATGACTGCTATAGTAGCAGCAAAGGAGGGAATTTGTGTCAAGTAGTTTGTTATCAAACTAAGGTGTGGTTCGCAATGGGCTAACACTGACGATATATTGTACGACAATAGTATCGACGTGATTTAAACCCAAGGAACTAAAGGTCTCACCAAAAGACCAAATTTATACAATGCCATCTCATTAGAGAATGAGTGATGCGTGGAGACGCAAAGACATGTAAATACACACGGACCTGAAAGTGTCAGATCCATAGATTATTTTAACCACTTGTAATTGCGTATATGGAACACCAGAAAGCCATAGGTGTTCAATACGCAAAGTTTTTAAACTAGATTATTGTCTCTAGTGCAAGTGGGAGACTGAAGGGAATATGCCCGAGAGGCAATAATAAAGTGGTTATTATCGTATTCCTTATTTATGATAAATGTTTATTTTGCATGCTATAATTGTATTAATACGGAAACGTTAATACATGTATGTTTAATAAACAAAAATGAATTTCCTAGTTATGCCTCTCTTATAAACTAGCTCGTTGATTAACATGATGATCAAAGTTTCCCGATCATGGACACTGGATGTTGTTAATAACGAGGTCACAACATTAGTGTAATGATGTGATGAACATTCATCCGAAGTATAGCATTACGATCAAAGTCATTGAGTTTATATTGCTATAACAACTTACGAAGTGATCCTAATCCTTAGACCATGAGATCATGTCAATCAGTAACACCGGAAGAGTTTCTCGATGACATCAAACGTCACACCGTAACTGGGTGATTATAAAGATGGCTTCAGAACTACTAAAGTGTTATGTTGAGACCCATGGATCAAGAGTGGAATTTGTTCATCCCGATGACGGATATATATGCTCTGGGCCCTCTCGGTGATATCACATTGATTAGCTTGCAAGCAAGTGATTTGATCACTAGAATGTTATATCACGGGAACGAGAAAAGACTGCATGTCGGTAACGAGATCAAACTAGGTATGGATATACCGATGATCGAATCTCGGACATGTAATATATCGTGAAACAAAGGGATTAAGATACTATCCTAAAAGGTTCACACGATCACAGAAGTCATCATTGAATGTGTGGGAGTCAGTATGGATCTCCAGGTCCCGCTACTGATTATTGATCAGAGAAGGGTCTCGATCATGTACGCATTATTAGCGAACCGTAGGGTGACACACTTAAGGGTTACCTACACCATTCGGAGCAAATGATATGTCAGAAAAAGAAAAGGAAAGCGCGGGAATTTATTTCACTAGACACCGGAACTGTTTCGGTTGAAATTGCTGAAACTGGTTCTGCATGTGAACTGGAATACTAGCAAGAGGTTTTATGTGAATGTTTGTTAATTAAAGTAATTAACAAAATTCTGAATAAATAATAAAAGAGTTTTATTTAAATGAGAGCTTGCATCAATTTTCGTGGAAAATTAACGCATGTGAGTGGAATTGTGAGTGGAGAGGTTTTATGTGAGTGGAGCTTCCACCACATGAATGAGGGAGAGGTGGGGGCACCCTCCATGGTCGGCGGCCATGCCCCCTTGGGCTTCCCCCCTCCCCTATAAAAGGACCCCCTCCTCTCACTTGTCTCTTACACCTCCTCGCGAAGGATCTCTCTCCCCCTTTTAGAATTTCCCCATGGTCTCGGATCAGCGAGATACATGTTCCCGGTGGCTTTTTCTGGAAGGATTTGTTGCTTCCGCTGCTTCGCTGGAGCGAGGGCGCGGAGGTTGTCGGGGTACCCGTACGTGTGTGCGATCACGGATGCACCACTGATTTGAGGTGCTGGACTTGATCGTGCTGGACCGGCTGGACCAGATGGACTTCATCACGATCTTGAGATAGGCAAGCGTTCGTCTACATCATCCACGAGTACAACCTCGTTAATGCTATTCGGTCTTCGAGGGTATGTATTCTATGGATGTATATCCACCCGTTGCTTGTATCTAGAAGATAGATCTTGGTACTTAGATGTTCCCATCATAGGAAATTTTTTGTTTTCTATGCTGCGAACCCTACAGGGGGTGGGCTCGCTGAGTTAGTTGCTGGGCCTGCTGGGCTGGGTTTGCTGGGCTGTCGCTTGTTTCATTTTTTTTATACAAAATGTTTTCCCTTTTCTGTTTTGAATTTCCTGATTTGATTTTCATTCAAACAATTCAAACTCCAAATCAATTCAAACCACCACCAAACTTTGGGTATATTTTAATTCTGTTTAACAATACATTCCAAAGTCCAAAATAGAACAATTATTTTTAGGGTTTATTATTTATTAGAAATAAATAAATAGGCTTTAGTCTTTATTTCAAATAGGGTTCAAATATGTTTAAAACTCTATTTGAATTTCTAAATTTCCACAAAAATCTTTTCAGTAGGTTTTATTTGAAAATATAAAAAACTTGGAATTTTATTTAAAATACTTTAACAAGTTTTAGTGTTTATTTAAAATGGAAAAAAGCCTTTACTTAAATAAAATTGGATATTAATAAATCCTTATTATTTTATTTAAATAATCCTTTACTATTTTTATCAAACAAAATATTTTATTTCATTTTCTTGGCCAAGATTTAATTTGGCTCTTTAAAATAATCCTTATTTATTATTTCTACTTTGCTTTATAAAACCATATCTTTTTATTTAAAGAACCAAAAATAGTGATTCCAACTATTATAACTTTATTTATTATTTGTTTATCTTTTTAAATACCTTTAGGATTTTATTTGATCAAAGTAGGTTTTGATGTTTCCAATTGGAATCAAAAAGTTTCTTCTCACCCTAAATTTCAACAATTATTTATTTTGTTTATTTGTTTTTCACATTTCAAAATTTGGAAAATTTTGGGATGTGACAGGCTACCACCCTTAAAAGAAATCTCGTCCCGAGATTTGGGAAGGCTAGGGTTACAAGTTGGCTTCAAGGCAACTAGGGTACTACCACCCTTAAAATAAAGTCTCATAGGGTTACATTGATGGTTCACTTGACTATGGGTTCAACACTTGATATCCAGACAAGGAATCCTTATTTGACTCTTCTGATTAACTAGTTCCTGACATCCACTTCTTCTATCTCTTCAAAGTTCCCATCCATGTCAATGTGGTTCACATGTCCTTTCTGAGTCACATTGGAGTCATTTCCATTGGATCTTCTAGCATCCTTTTTCTTTTTCTTCTCAGGACAGTCTGATGCATAGTGTCCAAGTTCCTTACAATTATAGCATTGCAACTGGCTAATGTCTTTCTTCCTAAAAGTGTCATGTTGGTTCTGACCAAGGTCATCTCCATTGTCAGTATCATTTTCATTATTATCACTTCCATTGTTGTTGTGGTGATACTGATGTGGTTCAGAATCTTCATTGCTCTTTTTGAATGAACGCTTCTTTCGTGATGATCCTGAGTGATACTTGAGTTTATGTTTCCTCTTTCTGCTCTCAACTTGATTCATCTTGTTTTCCAATATAGTGGCTTTGTCACAAAGTGATTGATAAGTTGGGACATAGGCAATAGCTAGCTGCAGGTTCAACTCATCATTAAGTCCTTCAAGAAATTTCTCCTTTCTCTTAGCATCTGTATCAACTTCATCCGGTGCATAGTGTGCCATATTGTTGAATTCTTCAATATACTCAGCCACACTGAGGTGATGCTGTTTCAGATTGTGGAATTCCTTTTTCTTCAGGTGCATCACTCCAGATGAGATGTGAGCTGTACGGAAACCATCCTCAAAAATAGCCCAAGTCACATCCTCAAGGGGAGTGGTGATCTGAAAGTTATCCCACCATGTTGTTGCTGGTCCTTCAAACAGAAATGCTGCAAACCTAACTTTTTCTTCGTCGGTGCAACCAACAGTAACTAAGTCCTTATTCACCGAACGTAACCAATCATTGGCTAACATTGGGTCAGTTGTTCCGGAGAACCTTGCAGGCCCTAGTTTCAAAAACCTGGTGAGCATATCGTGTGCTACAGGATTGTGTTGATTGTTGTTGTTGTTGTTGTTGTTGTTGTTGTTGTTGTTCTGATTCTGTATGTACATGGTCATCATCTGCTTCAGCTGTGTCTGAGCTGTCATCATCTGCTGCATCTCAGGAGTGATGTTGTTATTGTTGTTTTGGTTGGGGTTGGCACGATGGGGAGGCATCTGTTGGTTGATAGGGATGAGTAATGGCAGATAGACCTAAGGAAGTTCTAACACACAACTCAAAACAACCAAGTTCAATCAAACAATCAATCAATCAACAAGCAATTGTTCACTTAACAACTTATGAGCTTATCCCATGAGTTGAAGGAAGCAACAAGTTTTCTTAAAATAATTAACATAGTATAATCATACCTCAAAGGTCAATATGATCCATACTACAACTTGATATCAATGTCTTTGGTAGGCAATCTAATGTCTCTTGGTTTTCACTTGTAGTCCTTAGTGATGTCTAAGTTGAAATCTTTGGTGGAACTAAAGTGGAAGTCATTTGTCATGGTGAAGGCTTTGTCCATCAAGTTGAAAAGGAAGAGATGTAGAATCAAAACTAAAAAGGTTGAGGAAAGAGTTTACAAGATTTTTTGTAAATAAGTTTTTGGAACAAACACAACTCCTATTTTTCTAAGGGGTTTTGTCCAATCCTAGGGTTACAATCTACAGGCAACACAGTGCTCTGATACCATATGTAAGGTTCCCAACCTTTAATAAGGTAGAGATCCCTATGTTTACAATGCTAGTCCCTGGATCAATAGCTAGCATCCACAGTTAAGATGTAATATCAAGAAACAAAGGTCATAATACAACTTTATAACCAGGAATAAAATAATTCATTACATCTTACATAGCTCATTTGGCTATCACATTACAATGCAGCAGAATATCTATATAGCATGGAGTCCTTCATCTTCAAAGTGCCACATGCAATCATGTTGGTTGTATACTTGTAATCCTATTCAACACACCTTACTAACATCAAACAAACCTGCAACATAATAAGTTGTAGCCACAAGGGTCAATACATTTGAATTGTATTGGCAAGTTTCACTACTATGTAGAAATAAGTGGATCCTATCATTACATGCATATTTGGCTAAGTAGAGTTTAGGCTCTTTTGCAGAAAGCAATATAGTTTTATCCTATCTTTTCAAAATAGTTTTGATCTTTTGACAAATCTTTCTGAACTCCTTGGCAAACTCCAAGTACTTCTAATCCCTTGTTGTCACCATCAAGTTTTACTTTGATAAATTGGAATGTCGAGATCTTCCATAGCTTCAGGCCTTAGTTGCTCTGTGTTGTCCATAACCGGGGAGACGGCTAAGTACTTAGAATTTGATCTTCTGCAGAAGTTGTACACTTTACCCACATGACACAATCTCGTCTTGACGCAACCAGTGGCCGCTGGATAAGTACTCACCAAAATGGAGTACTGGCAGATCGATAATGTGACAAAGTCTTTCCATAGAATTCCTCCCAATACACAATGCTAGCTTGTCAACCAGGTACCAATGTAGGGATTTATTTCCCTTACAAAATTCTAGTTAACCTGAAGATGCCAATGCATGGGTCTTCCACTATGTAGTTGACTAAGGCAGAGCCCATTAAGCATGTGGCTGTATACGGAAGCCACTGTACGAGAAACATGTTCAATCTCTAAGTCCCTGGGTGGTTTCCTTCTAGTTCACATACAAAAAGATAGCCATATAAACATGGTTCCCTTTGTTGCCACCTTGTCCAAAACTTGAGTATCCTTTTCCACCCAGGTGGTTCATTGAGTACTTGTTTTATTATAAAAACATATATCTTTCCAACACTTCATATAATCATATCATGTATCCCATGCCAAATATATAGCAGGGCTAAGAATACTACAACTACATTGTTTTCACTAAGGAAGATTTAAGGGTATCCTATTAGGATTTAGCATAGCATAAAATATAGTAGTTCTTATCATGCATGTTACAAAAATCCACTAAGTGTAATGAAAATAGTAGGACATGGATGATAGTGTCACTTGCCTTTTTAGTAGAGAATGTTGGTTCACTTCTTGATCTTGCAAATATCACACTCTTCTAACTTCACTACAATTCAATCAAGCAAACACATATTCAACTAGCATTCAAACAATTTATCACACATAAAATAATAGAAACAAGGCAATGCATGCAAGCATGCAAAAGATAGTTTTATTTGGAAAAGTGGTTTCTATTAGGCTCTAAACATTTTAAAGCTCAAAGTGGTCACTTACTAAAGTGGTAAAACCATTTGCAAAAGGTTTTATCTCATAAACCAAATATTATGCTAAGGTGATATTTTATGTTGTTGAAAATGTCTTTTAGCAAAGTAATATTCTCATAGGGTTCATCAAATATATTTTAATTCTCAAAACTTGGTGTTTAGGGTCAGAGAGTTTAATTAAAATCATTTCCCAAAGATTTTACTCAAAATTCATTTCTAAACCATAAACAATATTTTTATTTGACTAGAAATGTGCTAATTAAAATATTTATTCATTAACCTCACAAAATACATTTTTAAATTCATAAGTTGGTTCCTATGGTCAGTAGGTTCAAAACAATCCATTTAGCAAAGATTTCACCTTAAAATTTTATCAAGAACAATTTTTATATTCAAAATATGCCTACACATGTTTATACAAATTCAACCAATTTTCCAGAAGCAAAACATTAAACAAAGTGCATGGTTGCAAAGTACTTGTTCTGCTGATTCCATTGATATAAAATTTGAAAAATTTGGACGTGTGGTTTGAAAATTATGAATTTTACAAAATCTAGCATCTAATAGATCATTTTTCTATTTTAAATCCTGAGTCTCTCCACGTGGCTGAATCTAACTGGCTGATACCGTTTCACGCGGATCGCTCTCTGTGAGTCGTTGGATCTTATTTAAAACGCACGGCTCAGATGGATACATTCCCCTTCGATTAAGAATCTATCGGACGCTCAGATCTAGATCCTACGACGCACAGCAGCTCGACCAGGAACTGGCGGCGCTCGACGTTGGCTGGCGGTGGCGCGGCTCTGGCGGTGGCTTTGGCGACGTTTCAGGAAGCGAGGGAGGGAGTGAAGGTTCTTACAGCGATCGCAGTGACTCTCTGATGCTCATGGTGCTCGTCGTTGGGCAGGGGGCGCACGGGAACGATGGTAATTTCTCGTCGGAGACGTCGTAGGCGTCGGGCTCGCTCAGGTGTCAATGTTGTCGACACTACAGGGCACAAAAAGGTGAGGCAGAGGGTCCGTTAGATGCGGGCGAGTGTGGCGTTCACGGGAGCATCATCGAGAGGGAGTGGCGAGGTCGCAGTTACCAAGGAAGGGTCGCCGGAGTTGGGGCAGTTCTCGGTGGCGCTCGGGTGATGACGAAGCCGAGGCTACGGTGCTCGTGCGGGCTAACGAGCGGCAGTAGGAGATGCGCCAGGAGGTGGGAAGCAAGCCTGTGTGCAGTGGGAAGCGAGGGGCGGTAGGACTGTAACACCCTCGCCTGATAAGGCTGAGTTCATGTGTATAGTGCCAATCCCTAGATCGGTTCACTGGCACACACAGTACAAAATGATACCAAATATAACTGTGCATCATAAATACAATGAATATGATCCAGAATTTACATTATTTATTCAAGTACACAGCACAAAACGAATACAAGGTAGATCTCCATCCTCCAAATGTGCCACAGGCGAACAATTGTTTAGTGGAGTCTCACGATCTATGAACGATCACTCAGATACGATACAACCTGCAACATGAAACGTTGCAGCCACGAATGGTCAATACATTGAATGTATGGCAAGTAGGCTAAAGTGGTTAACAACATATCTATCAACTACATGCTTATTTGGCTAAGTGGAGTTCAGGCTCATTTGCATAAAGCAATAATTTTATCCTATCATTTGTAACAAAGTAGTTTTCCAATACGATAAATAGGACACTCTGGTTCACTCCTAGGTGCTCCTACCCAATTATGTTCACCCAACAAGTTTTAAGTAATTAAGAAATAAGGATGAGTGAGAAATATCATAGCATCAGTATCAGGTCGCTCAAATTGTCCATAACCGGGGACATGGCTAATCGATTAGTTTATACAACATGCAGGGGTTAGTACACTTTACCCGTGTGACTTGGCCAGCCCAGCTCGTACCACCACTCTCATATTGGGTGATGATAGGGAGAAGTCCAAGAAGGAACCGTTCGGGAAGTAGCTCCCCAAACCCGACACGCACCGGTCCAACCTACTCTATCTACATCTCTGGATACGTGGGTTCGAGTTACCACAACCTACTGAGTTCAACCAACCGCCCATTTCATTATTGGCACATGGTTGCACACGAAAGCTACCAAAAAAAGAAACCAATCCTTTCTCTGTGTCCTGGGTGGCTTTCCGCAATGATACCACCAAAAATTATCAATCCCATCACACCCAGGAGATTCATTGATTAAGTTGTTTTAGTTTTTGCAAACCAACACATTTAGAATCAACATCAGTGATGTAACCCAGCCCTCGTTCATCATAGCATGGCTAAGCACATCTACCAACGGTGGATCATAAACAAGGAATGCTAGGGAATAATATGGGACAAAGCATAGCATATACACATCAATTCCTACATATGCAATTCTACAAAAACATCTACAATGCATAGGAAAATAGTAGGACATTTATGACCAAGATAGCACCACTTGCCTTTGTTGTAGATGTAGTCGATTAGATAATCCTTACAATTATATTGACCTCTTTCGTAATAACCACATCACAGTAGTCGCACTCCTCGCAATCTAATGTTTGAAGCAAACACAACAAACACCATTCAAAACATTGCAAACATACAATAGTGCATCATTACAAGAAAACAACGATGAACAGATGCATGCATGACGATTTAATGAGTCACAATGGTTGCATTTAGTGTTCTGAACATAGTTAGATTACATGATGCATGTGGAAAGACATTTAATGCACTAAAGCTTTTATTACTAAAGTTGTATCGATTTAATATGGTGTATACCACTTTAATTGAACTAAATATGTTTTTGTCGTATTAAATTGTGAACTAGATGCTACTAGATAGAGTTAATGCAATTTAGAGACAGTGGCAATTTGAATCACCTAAAAAGGAGTTATAGATATTTTCCTATGATTAAAACACTATTTCAATGGGTTAAAATATTTCTGTATGAATTTCTGTTTTAACAGTACCAAATAATTCGTCATGCAATTTTTCTGTATAGATATTGTCAATACAAAACCTTAGCACTTGGATTCACCCTAATCGGAGTTATAGATCTTTTTGTATGATTTAAATAGTGTTTAATGGGTTTTATATGATTCATATAGTTTCTGTTTTCTAAAAATCAAACTAAAATTATATCTGTAATCTCAACGGAATTGTGATTTCAGGGACATATTATTTGTAATTTTCTGAATAGTATTTATTTTCTTATGAATTTATTACTCTAAATAATCCATTAAACCAATTAAATCTTCACGGCAAAACCTTACAGTCAAAGGCTGAACTAATTGCATATTGATGATCTACATGGAACCATCTTTCCATCGGTATATCATTTATATTTTTATGACAAGCAATTAATTTACTATGAATTTAATGATTTATAAAGACATTAAAACTAATTAAATTGCTACGGGTTAAATAGTCGGCAAAGGCTATATCCAACCATATATTATTAATGTACGTTATAGTAGCTTCAATTTGATATATTGTTCATATTTTTTGGAGTTACAGATAATTTTCTATGAATTTATTGACCTAAAAGACCATTAAAACTAATTAAATTACTGCAGTAACCACGTACAGTAAAAGTTGGATCTATTCTGATAAGATGATTCTACGTAAAATTATCTTCAATTTGATAAATTATACATAATTTTTGGACGTGGTATGAATTTCTAATGAATTTTACAAGTTAGATCTATAATATGCAATTTTAAATTCGAACGGAATATTCCAAACAATATTCCGCTGACTAGACAGGTTGACTTTGCATGCTGACTGGGACTAGATGTTGACCTGACGTTGACGTGGCGTTGATGAGGAAGCTGACCGGGATGACGACATGGCACGCACCGGTTTAATTGGATCTCGACCGTCTGGATAGGATCCGGTGGCTAGAAGAAGAGATTGACCCGATTTTGGCTCAGAATAGACAAGAAATAGATCTGTGTTAGAGAGACAAATCCGTAGGTCAAATTGAAAAACTTAGAACATGAAAGTTGTGGGGAATCATTATTCCTACCTTCTCACCAAAGGAATTTGGATTTGAAGGAACGAGCACGAGTACATCTTGGATTTACACCGTCATATCTGAAATATTGCGATGCGAAATTCTCCGTCTGTGGTGGATGAAAAGAGGTGACGTTTGTCGGGATTGAAAGATTTCGACGAGTTCTACAACTTTCGTTTTTTGACCGAAGGCAAACAACGAAGTCTAGATGGGTTAAAAAGCGAAATAAGATTCGGGCATATGTAGATTCGGGATTTTGAGAAGAGAAACTCGTACAACTATGGCTCCACGAGTTTATATGAAGATTTAGGATGGTGTAGAGATAGGCCTTGGAGTAGGGACAAGTAGAAACAAACGGAAGTCGATTCGGAGTTGTAGATAAAAAGTTATAAGAGTTTAAATAGAGATAGGTTTGACAAAACAGATTTCGCACGCTTTTTAAAGCGATCCGATCGATCTTGTGTACTTGCTTGGTTGGTCGGTCCGGGTAGGCCGGCCCGTTAGGTTTTTTTTTCTTTTTCTATTTACTTGTTTTCCTCATATCTTTTGCATACGAACTCTAAATGACATGATTCTTGTTTCTAAATTTATCTAAAATCGAATAGATCATTGTAGGATCATATTTGTAATATTTTTACTAGTTTGCAAGTAGTGAGTTTATAAATCCTTGTATATTCCATTTTATTTATATCTTTATTTGTTTGTATTTATTCAATAAATTTTTCATACTAGCTCCAAATGAGCTCAATTTTGTTTCTAAAATTTTGTAGTATTAATTGGATCTCTTTAGGCTATAATTATCAATAATTTATGCCTTAGAAAAAGTGGGTTTTATAAAGTCAATTTAATTACCTTTAGAAATATATGGTCGAATCAACTATAGGATTTAGATACCAGGATTTGGATTCAGTTTGTGAGAACCTTGCATGGATGTAATGAAATGCTTACGAATGTTTCATGATTTTCATTTTGAAATCATGCACACCAATTCTACAATACATAATCAATCCATGCCCTTTTGCCTATATGGCTACTTAGTTCATAACAAAAGAATATAAGATTTTGAATTCAAGGTTGAGAGGATTTTCTATTCAAAAGTTTCTTTTCTTTGAGAAAATTCAACTAACTCAAACAATCAATCAAACTTATTTTATTTATTTCACATTCCAAAATTAGGAGAATTTTGGGATGTGACAGACTACCACCCTTAAAAGAAATCTCGTCCCGAGATTTGGGAAGGCTAGAAAGAAAGAAAGGTTCGGGGTCCATTAGGGTGCTACCACCCTTAAAATAAAATTGACTAGTTCATTTCTCGAGGATTCACTTATCTCAGATGGTTCTCCTTTAGACTTTTATTGTCACAATGTCTCTAGCACATTCTAAACATCATAATTGATAGTTTTCGAGAAAGCACTTCTTAAACTAGCAAAACTCTCATGGTGGGCAAATAGGGAATGTTTACTTCACGGTGCCCATAATTCACGGTTGGGATTCATTCTTACCGTACATTCCTATGCTTAGCAATGGATGCTTTTAGAAGGGTGTAACAATATACCATTCTAGGGTTTAGGCTCAACGTCGACTCTCTGCTAAGGTTGAAAAGACACTCAAAATCCACAAAGCCAACAGTACAAGAGCGAATAATAAGAGTAGTATGAATGGTGATCAATCCATCCTGCACCCAAATCATTACCCTGTATGAGGATAGGTGAATCACGTTTTTCTATCACTCAGGCATTCTCACTTGCCTTGAAGAATGTTTCCATGGGCACATACTAATGTTCTATGTATACTCCCATGTATTCAATCAACAAAGCTACTACTACTAAAACTAAACTATTGATACTTCAACTTTCAGGTTGCGTAATCTACTACATAACATCATTTCAACACTTCATACTCCCATATCTTTTTTTTCCATTTAGATAAAGCATTCTCCTTCCTAAATGCATTGTGTTGTCAAACCTTCCACTTAACACATCATTATATCTCCAAGGGTTCAAGATAGGGAAGAATAGATTCTATAGGAAAGAAACGACTAAGAAAATAATCCTACCCATAACTATATGAAGCAATCAATGTTACAAACAAGGAAATAATCATAAGAAATAAACACACAAGCAAGCACTTGCATAACAATAATACATAGGTCTAAACTTTAGTAGTATATAACAACAAAATAGTTTGAAAGCATCGGGAACAATAATAGAGTAAAATAGAGCAACATATAAGCAACAAGCAAAATCTGTCAAAACGGTACAACAGGTTTCACGAATTTCTCTGACCGACCTAAACTCGTCAGGAATTTTAGCCAATTTTTTTGCATATACTACAGGTAATTACGCTCCAGATCCTATTTTTTTAGATTTTTATGAGTTACCAATAAAATATGAAAAATCGCGCGGCACAACAGGTCAGGCAGAAAACTGCAACAGTAATCCCACGAATTTCAATCAATTCACACCATTAAAATAATTTTAAAACCACACAAAAACTCCAGCAACTTTAGAGTTTTAAAACAACAGATCTTAAACAAGGAATCACACGATATGGTTTAGTACAAACAAGCAAGCAACCTACATTGTCATACCACATAAGTTGGTAAGAACAATATGCTAACACGACAGCGATGATCTCCTAAAGAGATAAAATATGGTGGTCCAGACCTATCCAAACTTGGTGAGATGTTAATTTATTTCATCTTATTTATTGTTTTACTTATATGCTAACTCTCATATAGGTATCATAAGAATGGACAACTATAAATTTTGAACAAGAAGAGGTTATAGAAAAGATAGACAAGGAATATAAGAACATCTAATAAGTAGAAAATATTATTGTTCTCCTAATAGAGGTCTCCTATTGCTAATCCATTTATAAGGTCACGATTCCTACAGTCAACACACAGCTCTGATACCATCTTGTAACACCATCGCCTGATAAGGCTGAGTTCATGTGTATAGTGCCAATCCCTAGATCGGTTCACTGGCACACACAGTACAAAATGATACCAAATATAACTGTGCATCATACATACAACGAATATGATCCATAATTTACATTATTTATTCAAATACACAGCGGAAAAAGAATACAAGGTAGATCTCCATCCTCCAAATGTGCCACAGGCGAACAATTGTTGAGTGGAGTCTCGCGACCTATGAACGATCACTCAGATACGATACAACCTGCAACATGAAACGTTCCAGCCACGAATGGTCAATACATTGAATGTATGGCAAGTAGGCTAAAGTGGTTAACAACATATCTATCAACTACATGCTTATTTGGATAAGTGGAGTTCAGGATCATTTGCATAAAGCAATAATTTTATCCTATCAATTGTAACAAAGTAGTTTTCCAATACGATAAATAGGACACTCTGGTTCACTCCCAGGTGCTCCTACCCAATTATGTTCACCCAACAAGTTTTAATTAATTAAGAAATAAGGATGAGTGAGAAATATCATAGCATCAGTATCAGGTCGCTCAAATTGTCCATAACCGGGGACACGGCTAATTGATTAGTTTATACACCCTGTAGGGGTTAGTACACTTTACCCGTGTGACTTGGCCAGCCCAGCTCGTACCACCACTCTCATATTGGGTGATGATAGGGAGAAGTCCAAGAAGGAACCGTTCGGGAAGTAGCTCCCCAAACCTGACACGCACCGGTCCAACCTACTCTATCTACATCTCTGGATACGTGGGTTCGAGTTACCATAACCTACTGAGTTCAACCAACCGCCCATTTCATTATTGGCACATGGTTGCACACGAAAGCTACCAAAAAAAGAAACCAATCCTTTCTCAGTGTCCTGGGTGGCTTTTCGCAATGATACCACCAAAAATTATCAATCCCATCACACCCAGGAGATTCATTGATTAAGTTGTTTTATTTTTTTCAAACCAACACATTTAGAATCAACATCAGTGATGTAACCCAGCCCTCGTTCATCATAGCATGGCTAAGCACATCTACCAACGGTGGCTCATAAACAAGGAATTCTAGGGAATAATATGGGACATAGCATAGCATATACACATCAATTCCTACATATGCAATTCTACAAAAACATCTACAATGCATAGGAAAATAGTAGGACATTTATGACCAAGATAGCACCACTTGCCTTTGTTGTAGATGTAGTCGATTAGATAATCCTTACAATTATATTGGCCTCTTTCGTAATAACCACAATACATGCAATCATAGTAGTTGCAATCACAGTAGTTGCACTCCTCGCAATCTAATGTTTGAAGCAAACACAACAAACACCATTCAAAACATTGTAAACATACAACAGTGCAACATTACAAGAAAACAACGATGAACAGATGTATGCATGACGATTTAATGAGTCACAATGGTTGCATTTAGTGTTCTGAACATAGTTAGATTACATGATGCATGTGGAAAGTCATTTAATGCACTAAAGCTTTTATTACTAAAGTTGTATCGATTTAATATGGTGTATACCACTTTAATTGAACTAAATATGTTTTTGTCGTATTAAATTGTGAACTAGATGCTACTGGATAGGGTTAATGCAATTTAAAGACAGTGGCAATTTGAATCACCTAAAAAGGAGTTATAGATACTTTCCTATGATTAAAACACTATTTCAATGGGTTTAAATATTTCTGTATGAATTTTTATTTTAACAGTACCAAATAATTTGTCATGCAACTTTTCTGTATAGATATTGTCAATACAAAACCTTAGCACTTGGATTCACCCTAATCGGAGTTATAGATCTTTTTGTATGATTTAAATAGTGTTTAATGGGTTTTATATGATTCATATAGTTTATTTTGTCTAAAAATCAAACTAAAATTATATCTGTAATCTCCACGGAATTGTGATTTCAGTTACATATTATTTGTAATTTTCTGAATAGTATTTATTTTCTTATGAATTTATTACTCTAAATAAGCCATTAAACCATTTAAATCTTCACGGAAAAACCTTACAGTCAAAGGCTGAACTAATTGCATATTGATGATCTACATGGAACCATCTTTCCATCGGTATATCATTTATATTTTTGTGACAAGCAATTAACTTACTATGAATTTAATGATTTATAAAGCCATTAAAACTAATTAAATTGCTACTGGTTAAATAGTCGGCAAAGGCTATATCCAACCAGATATTATTAATGTACGTTAAAGTAGCTTCAATTTGATATATTGTTCATATTTTTTTGGAGTTATAGATAATTTTCTATGAATTTATTGACCTAAAAGACCATTAAAACTAATTAAATTACTGCAGTAACCACGTACAGTAAAAGTTGGATCTATTCTGATAAGATGATTCTACGTAAAATTATCTTCAATTTGATATATTATACGCAATTTTTGGACGTGGTATGAATTTCTAATGAATTTTACAAGTTAGATCTATAATATGCAATTTTAAATTCGAATGGAATATTCTAAAGAATATTCTGCTGACTGGACAGGTTGACATTGCATGCTGATTGGGACTAGATGTTGACCCGATGTTGACCATGCGTTGATGAGGAAGCTAACCGGGATGACGACATGGCACGCATCGGTTTGATTGGATCTCGACCGTCTGGATAGGATCTGGTGGCTAGAAGAAGAGATTGACCCGATTTTGGATCAGAATAGACAAGAAATAGATTTGTGTTAGAGAGACAAATCCGTAGGTCAAATTGAAAAACTTAGAACATGAAAGTTGTGGGGAATCATTATTACTACCTTCTCACCAAAGGAATTTGGATTTGAAGGAACGAGCGCGAGTACATCTTGGATTTACACCGTCATATCTGAAATATTGCGATGCGAAATTATCCGGCTGTGGTGGATGAAAAGAGGTGAGATTTGTCGGGATTGAAAGATTTCGACGAGTTATACAACTTTCGTTTTTTGACCGAAGGCAAACGACGAAGTCTAGATGGGTTAAAAAGCGAAATAAGATTCAGGCATATGTAGATTCGGGATTTTGAGAAGAGAAACTCGTACAGCTGTGACTCCACGAGTTTATATGAAGATTTAGGATGGTGTAGAGATAGGCCTTGGAGTAGGGAACAAGTAGAAACAAACGGAAGTCGATTCAAAGTTGTAGATAAAGAGTTATAAGAGTTTGAATAGAGATAGGTTTGACAAAACATATTTCACACGCTTTTTAAAGCGATCCGATCGATCCTGTGTACGTGCCTGGTTGGTCGGTCCGGGTGGGCCGGCCTGTTAGTTTTTTTTTCTTTTTTTTTCTTTTTACTTGTTTCCCTCATATCTTTTGCATACGAACTCCAAATGACATGATTCTTATTTCTAAATTTTTCTAAAATCGAATAGATCATTGTAGGATCATATTTGTAATATTTTTACTAGTTTGCAAGTAGTGAGTTTATAAATCCTTGTATATTCCATTTTATTTATATCTTTATTTGTTTGTATTTATTCCATAACTTTTTCATACTAGATCCAAATAAGCTCAATTTTGTTTCTAAAATTTTATAGTATTAATTGGATCTCTTTAGGCTATAATTATCAATAATTTATGCCTTAGCAATAGTGGGTTTTATAAACTCAATTTAATTACCTTTAGGAATATTTGGGCGAATCAACTATAGGATTTAGATACCAGGATTTGGATTCAGTTTGTGAGAACCTTGCATGGATGTAATGAAATGCTTACGAATGCTTCATGATTTTCATTTTGAAATCTTGCACACCAATTCTACAATCCATAATCAATCCATGCCCTTTTGCCTATATGGCTACTTAGGTCATAACAAAAGAATATAAGATTTTGAATTCAAGGTTGAGAGGATTTTCTATTCAAAAGTTTCTTTTCTTTGAGAAAATTCAACTAACTCAAACAATCAATCAAACATATTTTATATATTTCACATTCCAAAATTAGGAGAATTTTAGGATGTGACAAGGATTGCGCCAGAATCGGCCGGAGAACACGTCGGAGACAGAGAGGTTTGAGCGTGCAGTTCGTGCATCCTGGTGGCCGAGAGGAGGCGGTGCTTGGGGGCAAAGAGATAAGAGGGAGAGGCATTTATGTGTGCGTGGTCACTGGTGAGTTTAATCTAGCCATCAACGCAAATTCAAGAGGATTTAATTGCGGTAGTAAACGGAGAGGTCGAGGGGAACGGTCGACGCGGTGGAGACGATGATGAGGTGGCTAGTGGGTCCCGTTGACAGCGAGAGAGAGGGAGTGGTTGTGGGGTCCAATCGTCAGTTGCTATGCGGGTTAATCAGCGAGTAAGAAAACGTTTCAGGGTGAGAGTGGGGGTGGGCTCGCTGAGTTTGTTGCTGGGCCTGCTGGGCTGGGTTTGCTGGGCTGCCGCTTGTTTCATTTTTTTATACAAAATTTTTTCCTTTTCTGTTTTGAATTTCCTGATTTGATTTTCATTCAAACAATTCAAACTCCAAATCAATTCAAACCACCACCAAACTTTGGGTATATTTTAATTATGTTTAACAATACATTCCAAAGTCCAAAATAGAACAATTATTTTTAGGGTTTATTATTTATTAGAAATAAATAAATAGGCTTTAGTATTTATTTCAAATAGGGTTCAAATATGTTTAAAACTCTATTTGACTTTCTAAATTTCCACAAAAATCTTTTCAGTAGGTTTTATTTGAAAATATAAAACATTTGGAATTTTATTTAAAATACTTTAACAAGTTTTAGTTTTTATATAAAATGGAAAAAGCCTTTACTTAGATAAAATTGGATATTAATAAATCCTTATTATTTTATTTAAATAATCCTTTACTATTTTTATCAAACAAAATATTTTATTTCATTTTCTTGGACAAGATTTAATTTGGCTCTTTAAAATAATCCTTATTTATTATTTCTACTTTGCTTTATAAAACCATATCTTTTTATTTAAAGAACCAAAAATAGTGATTCCAACTATTATAACTTTATTTATTATTCATTTATCTTTTTAAATCCCTTTAGGATATTATTTGATCAAAATAGGTTTTGATGTTTCCAATTGGAATTAAAAAGTTTCTTCTCACCCTAAATTTCAATAATTATTTATTTTGTTTATTTGTTTTTCACATTTCAAAATTTGGAAAATTTTGGGATGTGAAAGTTGGGGTCCAACCAATTTATTGCAGCAAACAAAGAAAAATAAAACTTAAAATAAAAAACAAAGACGCTCCAAGAACAACATATAGTGCATGAAGCAAAAATAAAGTGTCTTGAAAGAAGACCTGAGTTTTTTGTTGATGAAGAAGGGGATGCCTTGGGTATCCCCAAGCTTTAACGCTTGTACCTCTTGAATATTTCTTGTGGTGACAAGGGTGGCATCCACAATCTTGAGCTTTTGTCCATACTTCATCTCATTACATTAAAGGGAATATGCCCGAGAGGCAATAATAAAGTGGTTATTATCGTATTCCTTACTTATGATAAATGTTTATTTTGCATGCTATAATTGTATTAATACGGAAACTTTAATACATGTGTGTTTAATAAACAAACAGAAAGTTCCTAGTTATGCCTCTCTCATAAACTAGCTCGTTGATTAACAAGATGATCAAGGTTTCTTGATCATAGACATTGGATGTTGTTAATAACGGGATCACAACATTAGTGTAATGGTGTGATGGACATTCATCCAAAGTATAGCATTACGATCAAATTCATTGAGTTTATATTGCTATAGCAACTTACAAAGTGATCCTAATCGTTAGACCATGAGATCATGCCAATCACTAACACCGGAAGAGTTTCTTGATAACATCAAACTTCACACCGTAACAGGGTGATTATAAAGATGGATTCAGAACTAATAAAGTGTTATGTTGAGGCCCATGGATCGAGAGTGGAATTTTTTCATCCCGATGACGGATAGATATACTCTGGGACCTCTCGGTGATATCACATTGGTTAGCTTGCAAGCAAGTGATTTGATCACTAGAATGTTATATCACGGGAACAAGAAAAGAGTGCATGTCAGTAACGAGATCAAACTAGGTATGGAGATACCGATGATCGAATCTCGGACATGTAATATATCGTGAAACAAAGGGATTAAGATACTAGCGTAAAAGGTTCTGACGATCACAAGAAAGTCATCGTTGAATGTGTGGGAGTCAGTATGGGTCTCCAGATTCCTCTTCTGATTATTGATCCGAGAGGGGTCTCGATCATGTCCGCATTATTCACGAACCATAGGGTGACACACTTAAGAGACACCGACAAACAATTGGAGCAAAAGTTTCATGCCAAAAGAATGAACAAGCGCAGGAATTTATTTCACTAGATACCGAAACAGGTTTTCGGGTGAAATTGCATAAAGTGGTTATGCATGTGAAATAGAATTCTAGCAAGGGGTTATTTGTGAATGTTTGTCATTAAAGTAATTGACAAAATTCTGAATAAAATAAAAGAGTTTTATTTAATGAGAGTTTGCATTAAATTTGGTGGAAATTTAATGGGAATTTGAGTGGGTTTTTGAGTGGAGAAAATTGAAGGGCCATTTGGTGAGTGGAGTGTCCACCCACATGAATGAGCGAGAGGTGGGGGCACCCTACATGGCCGGCGGCCATGCCCCCTTGGGCTGTCCTCCCTCCCCTATATACGGAGCCCCTCCTCTCACTTCTCACTCACACCTCCTCATGAAGGATCTCTCTCCCCCTCTAGAATTTATCCCCCATGGTCTCGGACTAGCGAGATACATGTTCCTGGTGGCTATTCGGCAAGAAAGAGTTGTGCTTCCGCTGCATCGCTGGAGCGAGGAGGCGGAGGTTGCTCGGTGCCTCAAACGTGTGTTCGAGCACGGATGCGCTGCTGTTTTGCGGCGCTAGGACTTCCTCTCGATCTTGAGATCGGCAAGAGATTGTCTACATCAACCACGAGTTTGGACTCTTTAAGCTTTGTCGGTCTTCAAGGGTATGTTATCTATGGATATACATCCGCCCGTTGTTTGTATCTAGTAGATAGATCTTAGTACATAGTTGTTCCCATCGTAGGAAATTTTTTGTTTTCTATGCTGTGAACCCTACAGTGGTATCAGAGCCGGATCTATGCGTAGATATTTTGCATGGGTAGTACACATATGAGTATGTGGGCGATGATGATCATTTTATTGCTTCTTTGTTGTACTTTGGATATTGGTGGCATAGTGGGATGAAGCAGCCCAGACAAACTTTACATGTCCTCGCACATGAGACCTGTTCCACGCTTGACATGCAACTAGTTTTGCATAAGTGGCTAGCGGGTGTCTGTCTCTCCTACTATAGTCAATATCTAATTTGCAACGAGTTGTCAACAATTTGGTTATCCTCGTTGTGGTTCATGTTCGTAGGTAAGAACGGTTCTATCTTCGAAAGCCCTAAGCCACGTAAAACTTGCAATGGATAAATTAGAGGCGTCTAGTTTAGATTTTTGATGGGCTAGTGTTATGATATGGTGATGTTGTAAGTAGAAGTATGAGATGATACTCTTACAACACACATAGCGTGTAAGTTCCATAGACCTTGGCCTTACACATAAAGGTATGATAGAGATCATACCACGGTGCACATGATGGAGATCATATGCGGGAACCATATCATTTCACTTATAAACATGTGATGTTTTGATTGCATCTTATATTGCTTGTTTGGCATTTTATTAGCATAATAAAATGATCCCTCATTTAGATATCAAGATAAGAATGTGTTCTTCCTTAAGTATGCACCGACAATGTTTCGTCGCTTCAAGACATCACGTGATGATCGGGTGTACTTGAATCCACGAGCATATTTCGGGTGTAAGACAGTTACACACGCGAATACTAAGGTTCTTACTTGGCGAGCCTAGCATGTATAGACATGGCCTCGGAACACGGACCGAAAGGTTAAGCATGAGTCATATGTTTTGATATGATGACCATTTGATGCTCGCCTTTGAAACTACACCGACTCACGTGATGATCGGACTTGGTGTAGTGGATTTGGTTCATGTAATGATCAAAAAGACACGAGGGATGTCGTTTTTGAGTGGGAATTCATTTCTAATTTGGATTAGTAGAACTCAATTTATCATAAATTAAATCAAAGTGATTTTTCATAATTTGTTGTAGTCATTGGCATTTGTTCACCACCTTATGCATAGTTGTAATTAAGATAATATAACTATAGAATTCTGGATATATACTTTACGAACTGGTATCGTATTGTGTTGAGTGTCAATCTAAAGTTTAAAGTCCTATTGCAAACTTTTAGTAAACTCTGTTTACTCCGTGAAATTTAATAATGGTATTAAATCGAGAGTAACAATTCCAGTGTTAGTATCTTAAGTATCATGTTTGCCTCCATGATTCTTGATTGTTTTAATATCAAGTTTATCTAGGAGATGAAAGAATTGTTTCAGAAACCATCATGTGTGATAGATATAACGATATCTGAAACAATGTTTTGGTTGCAATATGATAGAGTATAATATATGTTCTCATATTGGATGAGAATTTACGAAGGTTGGAGATGCTAGACATCCTAATCATCCAAAAGGATTTTGGAAAGTAATGTTATACTCACGATTCGCCTTTATAAGCTACAGTAGCTTGATCATGAAAGTCGTCATGATAAGATGAATAGAAGATGTATGTAAAGTGTTTACTACACTAAAAGATTACTAAAGAATGGATTTTGAAAGAATACCGATCATTTTGATGTTGGTTATCTACTTGAAAGTGCAAGTCCAAAGGTATTATTATTTGAATATACACGCTTTGGACTATGTGTCATGTATATGGTGCCACTTTTGATGTTGGTAGATTCTTTTAGAAAGGAAAAGGAAATGCTGAAAGAGTATCTATAAAAAATATTTGGCAGAAAATAAAAGATTGGAAATATCCAATTTAGGTATATGGATGATATTCATCTTATGGTTGTATTCTTTGCTTGTTAAACAATGTGGTTCTTGGGTATTGGATACCGAATTGGTTGGTATGAAATTTCATACGGAACAACGCAATTCATGAACCACAATGGCCTAAGTAACTAGAAAGAGAATATGTGATGATGTTCATCGAAAACAAACAAACCGTTGTTTGTATTTCTCGTTGACATCAAAGCTTGACTTCAAGATTTGTTTTAATAATTGTTATTTGAATCAGGTATTATGAGAACAAAGGTTGTTCAAATAATTACCGTATTCCATATAAGATGGATGATTTACAAATCTAGTTGGAGAAATCACATCCATAAAACCTAATGCTAAAATGTCGCAAGACAAATGATTGAAAGATCACTTATGAAGTGACATCGCTATTTAAATTATATTGGAAATAAAACATGAAGAAACTCCATTTTCATGGATTTTTGGAGTCTTTGATTTGATCAAGTGACGGTTGTGAGACTTTCCTAGGGATAATTAAAACTTCGTTCAAAGGCCAAAGAAGAACGAACGACTAAAATATTGGAATTTATACATATCAATGTATGTAGTCCATTATGTGTAGTCGTAAGCGATGGGTTTCAACTTCATATGCTTTCTCCGGAAATTTGAGTGAATATTCACTTAATGAGAAAGAAGTATGAAATATTTGAAAAACGTTTCAAAGACTTTCAAGATGAAGTGGAAAATCATTGTAACAAGAAAAATAAATGAATTATGATTTGATCATAAAGGGATTTATTTGAGTTACAAGTGTAACAAGAAAAATAAATGAATTATGATTTTATCATAAAGGGATTTATTTGAGTTGCATGTTTAGCAAAACACCTAGATTTACATCTCCCGAAACACCATAGGAGTATGGAGTGTTTGAGATTTGTAATGAAACCTTGTTTGACATGGTTGGATCAAAGGTGTTATTTATAAAACTACCATTATGTTTTAAAAGATGAAATCTTTAGAGTCTTCCGCTTTTACACTGAAAAGATCTCCATCTTGATCCATTGAAATGACACCATGGAAGTTATGGTTTGGGGTAAAACCCAAGTTGTCATTTCTTAAATTTTGGTATGCTAAACATAATTAAGATGTTTACAACCGAAGTTGGATGAGCATGTCTTTGTAGGTTATTTCGAATAACAATTGGTTATTCCTCCATAACATCAAGGACAAAA
Organism: Avena atlantica; assembly: GCA_910589765.1. Taxonomy (NCBI): domain Eukaryota; kingdom Viridiplantae; phylum Streptophyta; class Magnoliopsida; order Poales; family Poaceae; genus Avena; species Avena atlantica. Next base: position 117,934,289 of record OU342735.1, on the reverse strand, counting down.
GGGTTTGTCGCTTGAAACATGAAGTTTCTTGAAGAAGGAATTTTTCATAAAAGTTAAGTGGGAGGACAATAGAACTTTGAGAAGGTTAACGAACCTTAGCTAAATGTGCTGAGTTGCGCAGCGCCAGAAATCGTTCTGGAGGCTGCCATAATGCTCATATATTATGTGCCTCAAAGGTTGTGGTCACGGAGATCTAAGTTCTTATTGAACCAAGTCGGTCGGATAAACAATCAAATACTTACATTTGAGAGTAAATCATTATTGTTTGACAATGATGAACCGACTACATGCAAATAAGCGATGATGGGCCCTAACTCCGTCAAATGGATTGAAGCCATAAATCCGTGATAGTTCCATACACGATAAATCAAGTTTTGAACTTGGAAGACCCTCCGGAAAGGTGTAAAAACCTATCGGTCGTATTTGGATCTATAAATAAACAGACATGGATGTTTCACATCTATGAAATAGTCGACATGTCGTAAAGTATTTTACGACAATGTTCAAGGAGTTGACTATGACAAGATTTGATCTTTCATAGCGATATTTAGTATGGACGGATTAAAGTAGCAACCACTACATATAATTTGGTATATGGTAGATGAATAAACAAAACAAAATTCTTCTAACAGAATGGTTACCTAGGACGTGTACATGACAACGTCCAAAGGGTTTTGTTAAAATTCAAAGGATGCTAAAAGGGCATGCAAACTTCAATGGTTGAAGTAAGCATTGCGGAGTTGGAATCTTCACCTTATTGAAAAGGAGTTTTCATCAGGAGACGGTGAAGATGCTTGCATTTGCAAGAAATTAAATGGGAGCGCCGAGACATATTTCTAATACATTATGTGGATGACATCTTGTTGATTAGAAATGATGTATCTTTTATTGACAAAGGTTAAGAATTTCATTTTGATGAAATACTTAGGCAAAACCCGAATATTTAGCGTGAATGTCTATAGTGGATAGACTGTGACGCCAATATGGTTGTGCCAAATGTACATATATGAGATATTGAAGGAGTTCAATATAGAAACGACAAGAAACATTTCTTGTTGCATGGAAAGGAATTGAATCAAGATTCATGTGTATCGACACCTGATAAGTGAAACAATATTCAAGTGTTTTGACACTTGATGAGTGAAATCACAAGAATGTTTTGATCAATCATACCATGATATGTACACATCCAGATATATCCTATGCTCTAAGTGTTATGAGCATATACTAGAATGAATCATAAAATGATCATTGGACGATAGTAAGGATATTCTTATGATCTTTTGGAAGAATTAAGAATATATTTGTGTAGAGGTGACAAACAATTACAAATACTTCATTGTAAAGCATTACATTGATACTAGTTTTGTCACAAGATACAAATTAAGTTTATCTCAATTTAAACAATGGGTGGCACAATGAAATGGAAAGAAAGTTTCCATGATGGATTTGGATGAATTCCAAAGTTAAGACATTGTGACGGATACTACAACAAAAGGCTAAGTATATGACTGCTATAGTAGCAGCAAAGGAGGGAATTTCTATCAAGTAGTTTGTTATCAAACTAATGTGTGGTTCACAACGGGCTAACACTAAAGATATATTGTATGACAATAGTATCGACGTGTTTTAACCCCAAGGAACTAAAGGTCTCACCAAAAGACCAAATTTATACAATGCCATCTCATTAGAGAATGAGCGATGCATGAAGACGCAAAGACATGCAAATACACAAGGACCTGAAAGTGTCAGATCCGTAGATTATGTTAACCACTTGCAATTGCATATATGGAACACCGGAAAGCCATAAGTGTTCAATACGCAAAGTTCTCAAACTAGATTATTGTCTCTAGTGCAAGTGGGAGACTGAAGGGAATATGCCCGAGAGGCAATAATAAAGTGGTTATTATCGTATTCCTTATTTATGATAAATGTTTATTTTGCATTCTATAATTGTATTAATACGGAAACGTTAATACATGTGTGTTTAATAAACAAACAGAAATTTCCTTGTTATGCCTCTCTCATAAACTAGCTCGTTGATTAAGAAGATGATATAGGTTTCTTGATCATAGACATTGGATGTTGTTAATAACGACATCACAACATTAGTGTATTGGTGTGATGGACATTCATCCGAAGTATAGCATTACGATCAAAGTCATTGAGTTTATATTGCTATAACAACTTACGAAGTGATCCTAATCCTTAGACCATGAGATCATGTCAATCACTAACACCGGAAGAGTTTCTTGATAACATCAAACGTCACACCGTAACAAGGTGATTATAAAGATGGATTCAGAACTAATAAAGTGTTATGTTGAGGCCCATGGACCGAGAGTGGAATTTGTTCATCCCGATGACGGATAGATATACTCTGGGCCCTCTCGGTGATATCACATTGGTTAGCTTGCAAGCAAGTGATTTGATCACTAGAATGTTATATCACGGGAATGAGAAAAGAGTGCATGTCAGTAACGAGATAAAAATAGGTATGGAGATACCGATGATCGAATATCGGACATGTAATATATCGTGAAACAAAGGGATTAAGATACTAGCGTAAAAGGTTCCGACGATCACAAGAAAGTCATCGTTGAATGTGTGGGAGTCAGTATGGGTCTCCAGATCCCGCTTCTGATTATTGATCCGAGAGGGGTCTCGATCATGTCCGCATTATTCACGAACCGTAGGGTGACACACTTAAGAGACACCGACATACAATTGGAGCAAAAGTTTCATGCCAAAAGAATGAACAAGCGCAGGAATTTATTTCACTAGATACCGAAACAGGTTTTCGGGTGAAATTGCATAAAGTGGTTATGCATGTGAAATAGAATTCTAGCAAGGGGTTATTTGTGAATGTTTTTCATTAAATTAATTGACAAAATTCTGAATAAAATAAAAGAGTTTTATTTAATGAGAGTTTGCATTAAATTTGGTGGAAATTTAATGGGAATTTGAGTGGGTTTTTGAGTGGAGAAAATTGAAGGGCCATTTTGTGAGTGGAGTGTCCACCCACATGAATGAGGGAGAGGTGGGGGAACCCTCCATGGCCGGCGGCCATGCCCCCTTGGGCTGCCCCCTCCCCTATATTAGGAGCCCCTCCTCTCACTTCTCACTCACACCTCCTTGTTAAGGATCTCTCTCCCTCTCTAGAATTTATCCCCCATGGTCTCGGACTAGCGAGATACATGTTCCTGGTGGCTATTCGGCAAGAAAGATTTGTGCTTTCGCTGCATCGCTGGAGCGAGGAGGCGGAGGTTGCTCAGTGCCTTGAACGTGTGTGCGAGCACGGATGCGCTGCTGTTTTGCGGCGCTAGGACTTCCTCTCGATCTTGAGATCGACAAGAGATCGTCTACATCAACCACGAGTTTGGACTCGTTAAGCTTTGTCGGTCTTCAAGGGTATGTTCTCTATGGATATACATCCGCCCGTTGTTTGTATCTAGTAGATAGATCTTGGTACATAGTTGTTCCCATCGTAGGGATTTTTTTGTTTTCTATGCTGCGAACCCTACATACATCGTTCTCTCCCTATACTTGAAAATTTCCTTCATACAAAAATTCAAACAATCTTCATTAGCAACATTAGTGTATTCAAGATAATAAGCCTTTGGGTTCAGCTTCAACTCAAGTGAATCATCCATCAAAACACAAGCAACTGTAGCAAATCCTTTTACAATCTCAAGTGATCAAAGAAAACTCAAAAAGAAACCGATTAAGAGGCAAATGCAAATAATGGCAGAAATCTGTCAAAACAGACCTGGGATTTTTCACGATTTTTTAGAGTGAAGCACAAAAATCTGTTTTGGAACAGCAACTTCCCCAAGTCTTACTTCCCTCTCATTAGAGGCTATTCTTGCCACAAAAACCACACAAAAAAGGATAAGGAGAGGTTATTACAGAGGCAACAACTTCCAAGACTCAACAAAATAAAAACTTACTGAAATTAAAATTGGGTTATCTCCCAAGAGTGCTTTTCTTTAAGGGCTTTGAGCTAGGCGCAGAAAGCAAGAATCAAATATTTTTAAATGAAGGAGCATTAAAATCAACTTTCTTGCCTATACCTTTATTACCTTTACTCTTACCTTTAGGGAATGTATGATTGCTTGGCGGGGAGGTGAAATGCATGGTGCCTTTTCCCACATCTATTATTTCCCCAAGGAGTTTAGGAGGGATCTTCCAAGTGTAATTTGTACTTCTCCTACACATTCAATAACAAGATAACAGTAGATACCATTTTCCCTAGGATTTTTGTAAACACTCCTTCATCTATTCCAATGGCTAATATAGTGGCATTATTGGTAAGAGATATTTCTTCTCCACCCTCAGAAGGTTCCCAAAGATTCAAAGATTCATAAATATCTTTAGGCATAAGACATAATTCAGACATAATATCACAACGAGCATAAAAAGTTTCATCATTTATAGCTACTTTCACTATAGGGAACCATTTTGATGGTTCAAAATTTATTGAAACATAATCATGATGCTCTTGAAGCATATTGTAGCATTCTTTTAAACAAGCTGTATTTGTTTCAAGAGTGTTTAATATAGCATAAATACTTGTAAAGGATGAATCAAATTTGCTAGGAAAGTTATAGGTTGCAATCAATTTTTTATGGCATTAAAAGCTTCATCCCCATCACAATGAACGAAATCTCCTCCTACTACAACATCCAAAGCATATCTATAACAAAGAGCAAGAACAAATTAGAAACTGCTAAGAAGCAAGCCTAGAGTCATTTTAGGTTCAGTTTTTTCATAAGAATCAAAAATTCTAGACCAAGATTCTTTGAAACTCTACTCACTTCCTTGTTTGAAAGTGAAGATCATTTCCTTCGGTGACATAGTGATTGGAACAACACTAGACATAAAAGCAACTTGAAGTAGGAACTAATTTTGAGTGTTTTTGATAAAAAGAAGAAAACCAAACAAAACTAAAGAAACAAAGCAAAACAAAAACAAAGTAAAGAGATTGGTAGTGAGAGACTACCCTTGCAGAAATGTTCTTTCTCCCATAAAAGCTTTTTGGTGAGGAGGAAGAGATTGAATACATCCTATATCTCCCCGGCAATGGCGCCAAAAAATCTTGATGTGGCAAGTTTTCCCTCAATTGTGAAACCAAGGTTATCGAACTAGTAGGAGATAGGAAACAACTCCCAAAGTGTTGCTAGCAACATGGAACCTGCACAACACAACCAAAATACTTTGCCCCAACTTACATAGAGGTCGTCAAGTTCACTGGTTTGCTGATAACAAAGGATTAAACGTATAGTGTGGAAGAAAGTAATTCCTTGTAGTAATTGTAGAAAGTAAACAATAGATAGTAGATTGAATATCAGTGGGAAGGAATGGACCGGGGTCCACAGTTCACTAGCGGTGTTTATCCATAAGATAAATAACATGTTGGCTGAAAAAATTACAGTTGAGCAATTGACAGATAGAGAATGCATAACAATGCATTTACATGGCATGATGATTTCTACGAGATTCGTTTGGGCACTACCACATAATAAATAGAACGTAATCCAATTGCAACTATGACTAATAGTCCACCTCCAGGATATCATCCGAACAACCGTCGGGTATTAAGTTGTAAGCAACAGATAATTGCATTAAGCAAAGTGTGTAAAGTAAAACAATATAATTGCCCTTGGACAAAGGATTGTTGTTTTCTCCCTAGTAACAACAGCACATCTACAACCTTAGAGGTTTCAATCACTCCCCTAGATTACTAGAGGCATGAACCTACTATCGAGCATAAATACTCCCTCTTGGAGTCACAAGCAAATACTTGGCCAAAGTAACTACTAGCAACAGAGAGCATGCAAGATCACAAATAACATAGACATGATAGAATCAATAATCAATCTTAACGTAGTACTCAATATCCATTGGATCCCAACAAACAAAACATGTAAGATTACAAGTAGATGATCTTGATCATGATAGGAAGCTCAAAAGATCTAAACATGATAGCACAAAAGAGGAGAAACAACCATCTAGCTATTGCTATGGACTCATAGTCCAAGGATGAACTACTCACGCATCACTCTGAAGGATGTCATGGTGATGAAGAAGGCGTCCGGGATGATGTCCCCTCTCAGACAGGGTGTCAGGAAGAGCTTCAGATCCCTCCCAATATAGGGATGATGGTGGCGGCGGCTATAGAATTTTTCGTGGATTTCTGATCGAGTCCTTAGGGTTTTCTCCTCGGGGGTTTTATATAGGAGAAGGGGCAAGGTCGGTTGAGGTCCAGGGGGGCACACCATAGGGCGGCGCGCCCCCTCGCCACGCATGGACCAGGTGTGGCCGCCCTGGGGTGCGTCTCCCTCTGGCCTCTGGACTTCGTCTTCGCCTTTGAAAAATAGGAAGTTTGGCGTTTGTTCCATCCAATTCAGAGAATATTTCTTTACTAGCTTTTCTGAAACCAAAAACAGCAGAAAACAGGAACTGACACTATGGCATCTTGTTAATAGGTTAGTTCCAGAAAATGTATAAAAATGCCTCAATGTGTAGACAAAACATAATGTAGTTGGTACAAAACAAGCATGGAGCATCAAAAATTATAGATATGTTTATGACGTATCAAGCATCCCGAATCTTAACTCCTGCTCTTCCTCGAGTAGGTAAGTGATAAAAAGAATAATTTTTTAGGTGACATGCACCATCACAATCTTGATCATGGTATTGTAAAGAATTGATAGATGGGATCAAAGTACTCTAACATAAGCATAAAAGATATATTTCTAACAATAAGACATAGCAAGTATGTAGCAACATGAAAGGCAACACAAACAAAAGATCATGAGTAATGCTTTGAAAGACATTTGTTTGTTTCACATATAGAAAACATAGCAAGGGTGGTAATCAGCTTGTACTTCATGGAATAGAAAAACATAAATGCATAGGACACCTTCAAAGTTCATAAGGGTGACTAGATACAAATAATTTTAGAACAAGCAATACAAAATTATGAATAAATCAACAAGTTTCGGGACAATGCACATTTAACTAAGAACGAAAACTATGCTCTGTTCATTGGTGCATAAAGATAGAAGATGGAGACTCAACAAAAAGTAAAAAGAAGGGCCCTTCACAAAGGAAGTAGGGATTTCATGTTTCATAAAGAGCTTTCAAAAATTATGGTACTTACTAGCTTTGAGCTTTTATTGCCCCTATCATAAGAATCTTGAAGTGATTAACGTTAAAGTATGAGTTATATGCTTGACAAATCACAAGTTTAAAATCTTATGACCCTTGCGTACGAGTACCGAACCTCATGCTACTCAACTTTGGTCATAAGCAAGTTCTTGTCATTGTAAGTATATGTGTATCATAGATAACCGCCAACGGGGTACCCCTTTCCCCATGACACGGGAGCTATCCCATATCAAAATGACAAGGCAATAGATAGTGAGCATCTCAGCGATCTTTTTATTTGCTATTTGCATAGTTTTTTATTGAGGATGCTTCATAGAATGCCACTATGGTTATGATGCAAATTTCCACCATGATTAGGCATGGCTTAGGCTAGCCGCCCAGGCGTTTCTCTAACACATATACAAACTCCATGGACTTACAAGCTCCCCTTTTATTTCACACCGACGGGATCCATAAACAAAAGAACATGATATCAACTAAATTGAATAAGTGCAATGTCGAAAGCGTTCCCTTTGACAACATGGTTCTGCTAACTCCCAACTTATAATTTGCAAGAATATAAGCAACATAGATGGGCACAATGGTTCAAGTTTATTAAGTGCAAGAAAATAAAGTGTGCCATCAAGTTTGTGAGAGCTTTAATCACTAATTTTCACATAACAAAAAATTAATTTGGAAGATAGATAAAAACATGAATATACTTGGAATGGTGTAACACACCATGCATAGAAATTTATAGTGGACTCTTTGGAATAACTTGGTTTCTTGGGAGTTGGATGCACGAGTAGAGCTCATACTCAGTACAGGTGGAGGCTAGCAAAAGACTGGGAGCGACCAACTAAGAGAGCAATAATGGCCATAATCATGTAGAGCGATAAAACATTATTAATCAAAGCATAAAGTGATATCACAAGTCAAAAACTAAATAATCATAGAGGCTAAGGTGACTGGTTCATAGTTTTAACATGGTGTAAGCATGTGCCAAGTCAACCCAAATAAACCATCAAAGGAGAATACCATAATATTATGCTTTTGTATGCTAAGACAACACATGATTCTTTCATGGCACATTAAGCAATCTCATTTGTTTGAAACAAGTCATGCTACAACAATAATCACTAAGCATATGGTCAAAGCAACATCTAACATGGCATGATAAAGTATAAGCCACAGTCATAACAAGCTCCTTTTTGTACCACATAATCATGAAACATTCTACTCTTTTCCAACACCAATCAACTTATTTAAAGCAAATCACAAAGATAATTATCAATAAAGACCAGAGAGCTTCTCTCAGCTAACTACAAACAAGAACTAAAAAGTTCTAAGCAAAAAGAATAAGAAAACTAAAGCTAAACGCAGTGCTATCAAAAGGAGAACACTCATAGAACAATAAGAGTGAAAACTAGAGTGTTCTAGACAATGAAGAACTAGGTGTGAATTCTCCAAAATAGGTGTGTTGGGGTCCAACCAATTTATTTCATCAAACAAAGGAAAATAAAACTAAAAACAAAAACAAAGACGCTCCAAGAACAACTTATAGTGCATGAAGCAAAAAGAAAGTGTCTTGAAAGAAGACCTGAGATTTTTGTTGATGAAGAAGGGGATGCCTTGGGCATCCCCAAGCTTTAACGCTTGTACCTCTTGAATATTTCTTGGGGTGACACGGGTGGCATCCCTAATCTTGATATTTTTCCCATACTTCATTTCATCACATCATTCTCTCCCTATACTTGAAAATTTCCTTCATACAAAACTTCACACAATATTCATCAGAAACATTAGTGTATTCAAGATAATAAGCCTTTGGGTTTAGTTTCAACTCAAGTGAATCATCCATTAAAACATAAGCTACTGTATCAACTCCTTTTAAAAGATCAAGTGATCAAATAGAACTAAAAAAGAAACCGATTAAGAGGCAAATGCAAATAATGGCAGAAATCTATCAAAACATACCAGTAGGTAAATATCGATTTTTTATAAAATCATAAGTTGCTCAAATAGAAATGTGCAAAGCTAATGAAAGTTGTGTAATTACCAGGAGCATTAACATAAAAAATTTCATCTCAACCCGACGTTCTGGGATTTTTCACGATTTTTTACAGTGAAGCACATAAATCTGTTTCGGAACAGCAACTTCCCCAAATCTTACTTCCCTCTCATTAGAGGCTATTCTTGGCAAAAAAAACCACACAAAATGGATAAGATAGGTTATTACAGAGGCAATAAGTTCCAAGACTCAACAAAAGAAAAACTTACTGAAATAAAAATTGGGTTATCTCCCAAGAGTGCTTTTCTTTAACGCCTTTCAGCTAGGCGCAGAAATCAAGAATCGAGTATTTTCAAATGAAGGAGCATTAAGATCAACTTTTTTGCCTCTACCTTTCTTACCTTTACTCTTATATTTAGGGAACGTATGATTTCTTGGTGGGTAGGTGAAATGCATGGTGACTTTTGCCACATCTATTATTGCCCCAAGGAGTTTTAGCAGGGATCTTCCAAGTGTAATTTTTCCTTGTCCTACACATTCAATAACAACATAATCAGTAGATACCATTTTCCTATGATTTTTTTAAACACTCCTTTAGCTATTCCAATTGGTAATATAGTGGCATTATTGGTAAGAGATATTTATTCTCCACCCTCATAAAGTTCCCAAAGATTTAAAGATTCATAAATATCTTTAGGCATAAGACATAATTCAGACATAATATCACAACGAGTATAAAAATTTAATCATTTATAGCTACTTTCACTGTAGGGCACCATTTTGATGGTTCAGAATTTATTGAAACATAATCCTGATGCTCTCGAAGCATATTGTAGCATTCTTTTAAACAAGCTGTATTTGTTTCAGGAGTGTTTAATCTAGCATAAATGCTTGTAAAGGATGAATCAAATTTGCTAGGAAAGTTATATGTTGTAATCAATTTTTTAGGGATTTCTATTTTATGCCCTTGGTTCGTTAGTTGTACTCACTTTCCCCAGCCGCTTAACTTTTCCCCTCGCCATGTTAAGAAACCCTCGCGGGCGCTAGTAGGCGCTCGGAAAGAGGGATGCCGTCAGGTCAAAGTCTTGACCGTTACATGCTGACTAGTGGGACCGCGTTGGGGCGGGTAGGGTGTTGAGCGTTATGTTATGAGGCCTCGACCGTTACATGTCTGACCGGTGGGGCCACGTTGGGATGGGTTCTTCATACGTGGTGAAGGGTGGGGCCAGGTTGGGACGGGATCGCAGGGATCTAACGCATGGATTCCATCTTGGTAAGCATCGTTTACCTTTTATGGGTTGATTATTGGCAGTATTTGAACGCGAATCGCTGGTGCTCAACTAACTGCCTTGCTTTTCAAATAGGATTCATCCAGTGTTGGCGTAATTCATGGCTGTAATCAATATCTCTCTGGATTTTACTTCCCAGCGGTGGTTCCAACCTCCATAACTCTTAGAGATAGATAAAATATCCCTAAAATCTATTGTAAATTCCACTGGAGCAGTGGAGATTCAGTTGGTTTGCAAGAGTGTTTATAATTATGAAACTCTCGCGCAGTCTAAAACTATAATTGACACAATTCTCGCACGGCTAGCGATTCACTTTTAAATTAAAAAAATTATACAACTCTTAATGTACAAGGGTGCTTATAATTGACACAACTCTTGAACACTTTCAAATTAAAAAATTAAAACTTTTAATGTAAAAGAGTGTTTATAATTGACACAACTCTTGAACACTTTCAAATTTAAAAAAATTATACAATTCTTAATGTAAAAGAGTGTTTATAATTGACACAACTCTTGAACACTTTCAAATTAAAAAAATCATACTACTATTAATGTAAAAGAGAGTTTATGTAAGGTTCCCAACCTTTAATAAGGTAGATATCCCTGTGTTTACAATGCTAGTCCCTGGATCAATAGCTAGCATCCATAGTTAAGATGTAATATCAAGAAACAAAGTTCATAATACAACTTTATAACCAGGAATAACATAATTTTATTACATCTTACATAGCTCATTTGGCTATTACATTACATTGTAGCAGAATATCTATAAGCATGGGGTCCTTTATCTTCAAAGTGCCACAGGCAGACATGTTGGTTGTAGGCTTTGTAATCCTAATCAACACACTTCACTAAATCAAACAAAACCTCCAACATAACAAGTTACAGCCACAAGGGTCAATACATTTGAATTGTATTGGCAAGTGATACTTTGGTAGTATAGTGGATTCTATCATCTATATGCATTTGGCTAAGTGGAGCTTAGGCTTGCATTGCTCAAAATAGATTTTTCCTTATCATTTGAAAAACACTAAGTTCTTGTTTGGCAAAAATCACCTAAGGCATCTACCAATCAAAGATTGAAGATCCTTTAACCCTTGTTCAACCACAAGTTTTTAACTTAGAAATTTGGATGATGAGATTCTTGATAGCTTCCATGTCTTGATGCTCAAATTGTCCTTTACCAGGGACATCGCTAAGTACTTAGATTTTACACTCTGTAGAGGTGGTGCACTTTCCCCACAAGACTTGGTTTCACCAAGACAAGATCTTTCAGAAGCCTTCCCTTAGACCAAAATGGACGCGCTCCAACCTATCAAACCCCTACCACCAACTGTCCATTTGGCTAAGTTATTGCAACCTATATGATTCAGGCAGAGCCCATAATGCCAAGTGGCTGCACTTGAAGCTTCTCAACATTTGACATCTCAAATCTCTTTGTTCCTGGGTGGCTATCCACAAGTGAAATACATAAGGTAAACCATAAAAATGGGCCTTGTGAACCACTCAACACAAACCTTTCCTTCCATTCCACCCAGGTGATTCATTCACTTAGTTGTTTTATTAAACAAAACACAAGTCCTCAGACTTAGAAATTTTTCCATAGTGTGAATATATATTCCACCTTTGTTTTCTATTAGATAAGCTAATCATGATAGTAGTAGGAATCTTAACCTAGGAAATTTTACTAAGGTTTCATCTACTAGGTTTTCCCATAGCATGGTTTATACTTAGCAAAAATTCCATGCAAGTTTTACTTAGAAAAATCACTAATGCATAGTGGAAGTAATGGGACAAAGTATGTAGCATCACTTGCCTTTTTGGTAGAGTATAAGTTCACTCCTTGTCCTTGCTACAATCACACTCTTCAAGTCACTACAATTCAATCAAGCAAGGCACAAGTTCAATCTACCATTCAAGCAATTCATTACATAAAATCATATAAACAAGATAATGCATGCAAGCATGCCAAGGATTGTTTTATTTGGAAAATCGGTTTCTAAAGGTTCACAAACATTTTAAAGCACCTAGTGGTCATTCTATAAAGTGGCAAAGTCATTTGCAAAAGGTTTCACTTTATAAACCATTTTTTAAAAACAAGGTATCATTTTATGTGGTGTAGAAATGTTTTTAATAAGGCATTAATCTATAGGATTCACAAAATATGTTTTCAAACCATAAAACTTTGTGTTTAGTGTCAGAGAGTTTATTTCCAAAACATTTCTCAAAGGCTTTCCTCCAAAATCATTTTTAATAATTAAACCACATTTTTATTTGACTAGAAATGGTTTTAAATCAAAGATTCATTCTTTTGTTTCACCAAACACATTTTTGAAACCACAAAGTGATTCCTATGGTCAGTAGGTTCAAAACACACCATTTGCCAAAGATTTTATCCTCAAAATAATTTCAAAACAATTCTTATAATCTAAACAAGCATACATAAGTTTCTGCAAAAACAAACATTTTACCAGAATCTTTTTACTAAACAAATGGCATGGTTGGCTAGGGTTTGTTTTTCTGAATCCATTGATATAAAATTTGCAAAATTTGGACATGTAGATTTAAAGTTATGGATTTTTCAAAATTGGAAAACCAATAGATCAAATTCTGTTTAAATCAAACAGACTGGGACACGCGGAGCCTTTCTATTCGTCGGTACCTCTTTGGCCGGATCAGCAACGTGAGGCGTTGGATCTAAACAGATCGTGCGGTACAGATTGAACATAACGGTTCGCTTCAGTCATCTATTTGTAGCCTTGCGATCTAAATCTAACGGTTGATAAGCGAGCAACCAGAGTTGGGCGGCGCTAGCGGCGGCAGGTGGCGGCGGAGCGGTCAGATGGTGGCGGTGCTAGCGATGCAGGAAGCGAGAGAGGATGGGGAGATGCTCACCGAGTTCACCGTGGCGTGGGGAAGATCAAGGTGCTCTCGAGGAGGCAAGGGGCGCACAGAGTTCACAGCTATTGCTCACCGGAGTTCTTGTCCGCGTCGGGTGTGCTCAGTCGACGTTGGAGGCGAGGCTACGGGTCACGAGGAAACAAACGGGAAGCACGGTTAGAAGCGCAAGGTCATGGAGATGATGTGTGCGTGAAGGAGAAGGAGAGGGGCGGTCAGGTGCTTACCAGAAGAGTCGCCGGAGTAGCAAACAGACGGTGGCGCTACCGTTCTTTGTTGTTATCGACACTGCAGAGCACGCGCGGGCGAGCTAACGTTACGGGAAGATTTGCCAGGATGTGGGGATCATGTGAGGGTGGTCGAGGGGCAAAGGGGCGGTGTCTACTGGCCGGAATCGATGGAGAATCTCGCCGGAGACAGTGGAGGTGAAGGGCAAAATTCGGCAGCCTGGGGGCGCGCATGGGTGAGGAGACAGAGGGGAAAGAGAGAGGAGATGCTTCCGTTTAAATGGGCGTGGTCACGGCGAGGTATAACAGCGGCAGTAACGCGAATTTAACTCGCGAAATCAACGCAGAGAACGTTCGGATGAACTGGTCGTGGGGAGGAAGAAGATGAGCTGGTGATGGGGCCTGGCTGTCTGCGTGTGAGAGAGAGTGGGGGTGGGGTCGTTCTGTCAGCGGCTTTGCGGGTTTAAAACAGGGTGCGAATCGTTTTTCTTTGGGAGAGGGAGGAGCTGGGCTGGACTGGGCTAGTTGGGCTGGGTCAGCTTGGTTCTCTCTTTTTTTTATTCTGATTGTTTTTCTCTTTTTCCATTTCTTCAAATCTGTTTTGAAATTCACTCAAACAATTCAAACATTCAAATCAATCAAACTTCCACCACACTTTGTATTGAGTTTTGGTTCTGTTTAACAACATAATTCCAAGACCCAAAACAAAATAATATTTTTATTCTTTTTAGGATCTATTTAATAATTAAATAAAATAGTCCTTGGTTATTAATTCAAATAGGATTTGATTTATTTAAAACTCTATTTGAAAACTAAAATAGTACCAAAATCAATTCAGTAGGTTTTATTTGAAAATATAAAATACTTGGAAAACTTGTTTAAAATAAATTAACAAGTTTTAGTGTTTATTTAAAATGGGAAAACCTTTACTTCAATAAAATGTGTTTATTAATAAACTCTCATTATTTTATTTAAATAAACCTTTATTCTTTTAATCAAAGCAAAACATTTTACTTCAAAACTTGGCCAAGGTTTAATTTGGCTCTATAAAAATAGTCCTTATTTATATTTCTACCTTTTCATTTGAAAACCAAATCTTATTATTAAAGATCCAAAAATAGTAATTCTACTTATTAAAATCTTTCTTTATTAATTGTTTATCCTTATAAATCCCTTTAGTATTTATTTGATCAAAATAGGTTTTTTGATTCCAATTGGAATCAAAAAAAGTTTCTTCTCACCCTGAAAATCAACAAGGTTTTATTTTATTCATTTATTTTTCACATAACAAGATTTGGAAAATCTTGGGATGTGACAGGCTACCACCCTTAAAATAAATCTCGTCCCGAGATTTGGGGAGGCTAGGGTTTACAATTAGGCTCAAAACAACTAGGGTACTACCACCCTTAAAATTTTTCCAACTAGATTACATCTTGTCTTACTTGGGATCTTGGTGTAACTTTCCTGGACAGAGGTTTGCATAGTGGCCTAGCTCCTTGCATTTGAAACATGTGATAAGGTTGAGGTCTTGAGGTGGCTTCTTGGACAATATGATGCATAATGTCCTAACTCTTTGCAGTGGTTGCACATCACTTGGCTAATATCCTTCCTCATCTTGGGTTTCACTAGCTTTTGTTTGTCTTCTTGGCTCTTCTCCTTTTCTGGGCATTCACTGGCATAGTGTCCCATCTCTTTGCAATTGTAACATTGCAACTGGATTTTGTCCTTCTTCTTCTTTTTGGGTCTCTCCAAAGCTAGGAGTTCTTCTAGTTCATGCTCTTCATACCTCACCTCAAAGGTGGGAAATCTTTCTCTCTTCTTGGGGCAGTTACTAGAGATATGACCTTCTCCTTCACAAGAGTAGCAACACTTTGTGATCACTTTGGATTTGGCCTTATTTGGCATGGTTCTGACTTTGCCTTCATCCATCTTGGTAGAAGTTGTTCCCTTATGGAGGTTTCCAAACATTTGATGCATTCCATCTTGCTTCATTTGTTGAACTATAGGATAGATGGGGCATTGAATAGGGGCATGATCATTTCCTTCACATAGAATACAAGTTACTTGAGATGTGGGGCATTGATTAGTTGGATGTTTCTCTTCACAATTGGGGCATTGATCTTCATGCTCCTTGCATGTATGATCCTTGTCTCCACAAATATTGCATGCTTGGGTTCCTTCTAGAATAACATCTTTGTCATCCTTGTTGTCATTAACTCTTTGGGAAAAGTTTTCTCCCATGTTGATCATTTGAGTAACCAATACTTGCAACAATTGGGATTGAAGTTTCAAAATCCTTTGAATGGCTGGGTCTATCCCATTGTTGTTGGCTAAAAGCTGAGTTGTCACTTGGCTCAACTGGTTTTAGGTTTCTATAAGTTCTCTCATGTTGTCCTCTTGGTTGTTGTTGGTGTCATCAATCCTGATGTTGGAGTCTCTTGGAGTAATCATCTGTTTGGGTTGAGTTGGGATTAGAATAGGCAAAAGATTTCTAAGTAAGGATTCTAATCACACACATCATAATTCACACAAGCAATGTGCAATCACAAACAAACATTCCACCCAAACAACAAGGTTCAAGCACATTTTTAAGCAACCAAAAATATTTTTGTTACACCACATAATTTGGTGTGTTTGATCTATACTTAATATGGTGGTCCATCTATATGGTTCACTTGTGATCTTTCCATCCTTCTTGGTTGATTCTTCTTGCTTGAGATCATGGTTTCCTTGGGAAAACTCTTGGTCACAAAACTTCAAAGGTGATTATGGCTCCTTCTAAGTTGTGTTTCCTTAGTCTCCAATTCTTGAGAAAGATTTCCTTCTCACTTGTCCTTAGTGATATCCAAGGTTGAAGTCCTTGGTGAAAATGCTAAAGATGTTGAAGTCATTAGAGTTGAAGATGTTGAAGTCATTAGAGTTGATGAAGTCCTTTGCACATGGTGAAGTCTTTGGCCATGGGGTAGGTTTTTTCATCAAGTTTGAAATAGAAGAGATGTAGAATCAAAACCAAAATGGTTGAGGAAAGAGTTTACAAGATTGTTTGTAAGTAAGTTTTGGAACAAATACAACTCCTATTTTTTTAAGGGGTTTTGTCCATTTCTAGGGTTTACAAATCCTACAGGCAACACAATGCTCTGATACCATCTGTAAGGTTCCCAACCTTTAATAAGGTAGAGATCCCTGTGTTTACAATGCTAGTCCCTGGATCAATAGCTAGCATCCACAGTTAAGATGTAATATCAAGAAACAAAGGTCATAATACAACTTTATAACTAGGAATAACATAATTTTATTACATCTTACATAGCTCATTTGGCTATTACATTACATTGCAGCAGAATATCTATAAGCATGGGGTCCTTCATCTTCAAAGTGCCACAGGGAGACATGTTGGTTGTAGGCTTTGTAATCCTAATCAACACACTTCACTAAATAAAAGAAAACCTGCAACATAACAAGTTACAGCCACAAGGGTCAATACATTTGAATTGTATTGGCAAGTGATACTTTGGTAGTATAGTGGAGTCTATCATCTATATGCATTTGGCTAAGTGGAGCTTAGGCTTGCATTTCTCAAAATAGATTTTTCCTTATCATTTGAAAAACACTAAGTTTTTGTTTGGCAAAAATCACCCAAGGCATCTACCAATCAAAGACTGAAGATCCTTTAACCCTTGTTCAACCACAAGTTTTTAACTTAGAAATTTGGATGATGAGATTCTTGATAGCTTCCATGTCTTAATGCTCAAATTGTCCTTTACCAGGGACATGGCTAAGTACTTAGATTTTACACTCTGCACAGGTGGTGCACTTTCCCCACAAGACTTGGTTTCACCAAGACAAGATCTTTCAGAAGCCTTCCCTTAGACCAAAATGGACGCGCTCCAACCTATCAAACCCCTACCACCAACTGTCCATTTGGCTAAGTTATTGCAACCTATATGATCCAGGCAGAGCCCATAATGCCAAGTGGCTGCACTTGAAGCTTCTCAACATTTGACATCTCAAATCTCTTTGTTCCTAGGTGGCTATCCACAAGTGAGATACACAAGGTAAACCATAAAAATGGGCCTTGTGAACCACTCAACACAAACCTTTCCTTCCATTCCACCCAGGTGATTCATTCACTTAGTTGTTTTATTAAACAAAACACAAGTCCTCAGACTTAGAAATTTTTCCATAGTGTGAATATATAATCCACCCTTGTTTTCTATTAGCTAAGCTAAGCATGATAGTAGTAGGAATCTTAACCTAGGAAATTTTACTAAGGTTTCATCTACTAGGTTTTCCCATAGCATGGTTTATACTTAGCAAAAATTCCATGCAAGTTTTACTTAGAAAAATCACTAATGCATAGTGAAAGTAATGGGACAAAGTATGAAGCATCACTTGCCTTTTTGGTAGAGTATAAGTTCACTCCTTGTCCTTGCTACAATCACATTCTTCAAGTCACTACAATTCAATCAAGCAAGGCACAAGTTCAATCTACCATTCAAGCAATTCATTACATAAAATCATATAAACAAGATAATGCATGCAAGCATGCGAAGGATTGTTTTATTTGGAAAAGTGGTTTCTAAAGGTTCACAAACATTTGAAAGCACCTAATGGTCATTCTATAAAGTGGCAAAGTCATTTGCAAAAGGTTTCACTTTATAAACCATTTTTTTAAAACAAGGTATCATTTTATGTGGTGTAGAAATGTTTTTAATAAGGCATTAATCTATAGGATCCACAAAATATGTTTTCAAACCATAAAACTTTGTGTTTAGTGTCAGAGAGTTTATTTCCAAAACATTTCTCAAAGGCTTTCCTCCAAATTATTTTTAATAATTAAACCACATTTTTGTTTGACTAGAAATGGCTTTAAATCAAAGATTCATTCTTTTGTTTCACCAAACACATTTTTGAAACCACAAAGTGATAGTAGGTTCAAAACACACCATTTACCAAAGATTGTATCCTCAAAATAATTTCAAAACAATTCTTATAATCTAAACAAGCATACAAAAGTTTCTGCAAAAACAAACATTTTACCAGAAGCTTTTTACTAAACAAATGGCATGGTTGGCTAGGGTTTTTTTTTCTGAATCCATTGATATAAAATTTGCAAAATTTGGACGTGTAGATTTAAAGTTATGGATTTTTCAAAATTGGAAAACTAATAGATCAAATTATGTTTAAATCAAACAGACTGGGACACGCGGCGCGTTTCTATTCGTCGGTACCGCTTCGGCCGGATCAGCAACGTGAGGCTTTGGATCTAAACAGATCGTGCGGTACTGTCACATCCCAAATTTTAGATTTGGTCTTGCATACCATTCATATCATTGCATCATGCCCTTCCATACAAAACCGTCGATCGATATGAATCTATGAAACGCTATTTTCGAAACCCTGATCTATTTTGCTACGAGGCTCCTGCGGGAGGTTTTAGAAGGACTAGAGTTGTCCACCCTTGTAGCCTAGTGGTTTTTCCCGAACCTTGACCCTAGATTGTTCCCCTCGACTGTACGAAACCGTAGGAGCAAGAATCACTCGATTCGGAGCTCGTATGGAGAAGTTGCGGCCGTTTTAGTGAATCGTCGGAAAACGGTCCGAAATTCCGGACCGATTTCCGAGTCCGAAACCAACTCCGCGCCGTTTCAGCCTAGGATTCCGCATGGGGCCCTCAAAAGGACCCCACCTGGCCTCGGGAATCGCACCCACCCCGCCGCCTCCCTGCCCACCCCGCGATCGCGCCGCCTCCACCTCGAGACGCGCGCCCGCGCCGCCGCCTGGGCCTCACCTCGCCGCCGGCGTCGCCGATCCCCGCCACCAGCGCCACCCGCCATCGCCGCCGCTGGCTAGGTACTCGCCGCCGTGCCGCCCTCTCCTCTCTTCTCTCTCTCGCCGCCGCGCCGCCTCCACCTGCCACCGCGCCGCTCGCCTCCACCCGCGCGCCCCGCACGCCAGCCCCGCCGCCTACGCCTCGCCACCCCCGAGCCGCAGCGACCCCGCCTCGGCCGCCGCCCCGCAGCACCCCTCGGCCGCCGCACCTCCGCCTCCCGCCTGCACCGCAACCGCCCCGCAGCCGCGCCCCCGCTCCGCGTCATCCCCGCCGCCGCGCAGCGCTGCTGCTGCCCTTGCGCGCGCGCTGCGCTGCGCTACGCCGCGCCCACACACGCACGCGCACGCACGCGTCTACGCACACGCACGCATGCATGCACGCACGCACGCACGTACGCGCGCGCATGTTTTACTTGACCCGTGCGCTGATCGTTCCCCTCCGCGCAGGCAAAGCACCGCCGTCCGAAATCGATCGCCGCAATGTCCGGAACTCGCCGCCGTCCGTTTCGCCATTTGTTTCCGGTAAGCCTGCTGCCACCGTCAGATCTCAGATCAGCGGTTCAGATCGTTCGTTGACCGGTCAGACTCAGGCATTGACTAGTCAGACGCCCAGTCAGCGCCCAGTCAGCAGACGCGTTGACTAGTCAACAGACACAGTTGACTGGTTAATTTCGTTAATCCTTTTAGTTGACAGATTTCGGTAGAAACTTATAAATTGCATAGTAATTGAACCGCTTGGCCAAAAATTGTAAATAAAATATGTATAGATTCAGTGAGTCGTGTAGAATCTCGTTGTACCATTGGTTCAGGCTTTTGCAGAAAGGTTTAGTACAGTTTAATCAAACTAGTTAATGGCCTTTTCGGAGTAATAAATTCATAGAAAAAGATCCGTAGCTCCAAAAATCGCGTATGATATTTCTCTGGATTCATTGGAACGAGCGGAATCTCATCGTTAATTAAAAAGTTAGGATTACAGTAAAAAAACTTCTGCAGAAACTGTCTAGTGGCTTTCTGCAGTGTTTTAATTACTCGGAGAGTTTTATAATTCCTTTTTGAGTAATTCCAGTTGGTACTGTTTCTAATCAGCGATGCCTATGTGGTAGAATTTTCCCAAGATTTTACAAACAGTTTACTACCGGTAGTGAATTATTTGAGTTCTAGCTCTAGTTTGGAGCATTACTTTTACTTAATAGTTTTCCTTGCGCTAAAACTATTTTCCATGCATGAAATCAGTAGTATTATTGAATAGGATTATGTGGTGCAGCTATAGCACCAATTCACTTGCCTTGCATACCTTCATGCATCATATTTGTTGCATATGCTTGTGGAATTGTTTGTTTATGAATGCAATTGTATCGTGTAGTTTGTGACGAGTGCAACGCTAGCTCATGTGTGGATTGTTCTTCCGACCGCTACAACCAAGGCAAGTAGATGCTACTTTGTTCATGATATCGTCCTACTATTTTTAATCCATTGTTGTGTATTTTGTAGATGCATGTGTAGGATGATACTATCGCTATGCTATGTCCTATTATGTGGTAGGACCTTCCTTGTAGATGAACCACCGTTGGTAGATGTGCTTAGCCATGCTTTAATGAACGAGGGCTGGGTTACATCATTGGTGCTTGTTTCTAAAAGTATTGGTTTGTGAAAACTAAAACAACTTAATCAATGAATCCCCTGGGTGTGGTGGTATTGATAATTTTTTGTGGTTTCATTGCGGAAAGGCACCCAGGTATCAAGAGAGAATGATTGGCTTATTTATTGTGTAGCTTACGTGTACAACCATGTGCCAATAATGGAATGGGCGGTTGGTTGGACTTAGTAGGTTGTGGTAACTCGAACCCGCGTATCCAGAGATGTAGAATTTTGGTAGGTTGGACCGGTGCGCGTCGGGATTGAGGAGCTACTTCCCGAATAGTCACTTCTTGGACTTCTCCCTATCATCACCCAAAATGAGAGTGATGGTACGAGCTGGGCTGGCCAAGTCACATGGGTAAAGTGTACTAACCTCTGCAGGGTGTATAATCTAATCGATTAGCCATGTTCCCGGTTATGGACAACTGAGTTGCTTGATATTGATTCCATGACATGTTTCTCGCTCATTCTAATTTCATAATTGTTTTAATATTGTTGGGTTAACTTAATTGGGATCTTTTCAAAGAAAATCAAAAACTGTTTATGAAAGTAGGACAAAGGTATTTGCAAGTGCAAGCCAGACACAGCTCCACTTGCCAAATATGCATGTAGATGTTAGTACTATTGTCTCCTTTACTAGATCTACTTGCCATACATTCCATGTATTGACCCTTCAGGGCTGCTACGTTTCATGTTGCAGGTTATTCCGATTCTGATTAACCGATATAGGCCATGGTACTCCACTCGGCACTTGTTCACTTGTGGGCAATTTGAAGAATGGAGGATTTACTTTATTTATGTTGCTACCTGAATAATTTGAGCTAGCTCTGTGCTAAGCTTTTATTGTAATAATGGTACTCTGGATCATCGTTATTCATGATACAAGGATATTTTGCTATGTTATTCATCTTATTCTATTGTGCGCCAATGAACCGATCCAGGGATTGGCATGTCACATAGAAGCCACGGTCTTTTCAGAACCGGGGTGTTACAGGATGGTATCAGATCCCGTGTGTCGACTGTAGGATCGTGACCTAGGATTGGATTAGGAAGCCATAGAATTATTAAGCCTATATTAACTCTATCTTTCATCTTATGCCTTTCACCCTCGTAAATTCTTACCAAATGCTATTCTCACACTTTCCTATTTTACTTGATAGATGGGAGAAGTCAGGACTGAGTATGCAACCATGGAGTCACCAAGGCACTTTGCAAGGCAATTATCACTGCTTTCGCAGTCATTGGGATTGCCACTGCCCATGTTCAAGGGAAGAAGGCTGTACACCTATGGATATGGAGAGGATGCATGAGAGATCACCACCTTCATCTTCAGGGATGCCGCCTTGCCAAACCCCGTGCACTTGATCTACACCAAGACATACTGCAACTGGGGACTTGGAATCAACTTGGCCATACATGAAGCCCTGTCTCGCCAGTGCCATAATGTCCGACACCTACTGCCAGCAGATTCACCCTACCGTGACTATGGGAGGCGATGAAGATGGGCACATTGTGGTTACCCCGGGCGACAGGAACAATATGCCGCCCCGTCGGAGGCACATAGAGGACATGGAAAAGGAGAATGGAGCTCTAGCTGAGAAAGTGATGATGTTAAAGGAGATTGCAGACTTTGCTAGCAATGGTATGGTGGTCCAAGGACAGGAGATTGACACCCTGCATGAAGCCGTGGGAGTTCTGGAGAATGCCCTAATAGC
Organism: Avena atlantica; assembly: GCA_910589765.1. Taxonomy (NCBI): domain Eukaryota; kingdom Viridiplantae; phylum Streptophyta; class Magnoliopsida; order Poales; family Poaceae; genus Avena; species Avena atlantica. The sequence goes on along the minus strand of OU342735.1, from coordinate 117,911,527 downwards.
CAGAGATGCAACCATATCTCATCTTCATGGTACTGTGCAGGAGAACACCCAGAACATACAACAGCTGCAAGGGACCGTCCAGGAAAGGGATCAAACTATTGAAGCTATGACAACCCAGATTGCTGCTCTCCAAGAACAGCTAAATCCACCCTCTGATGATGACAATGGAGATGATGGCAACAATGGGGATGATGATGACAGTGGAGACGATGATGATGATGAGGACGAGGATGATGATGATGGAGACGATGATGGTGGAGGAGATGAAGCTGTTGCAATTGCAGCTGAAAGTGAAGAAGAAGAGGAGGATCCAGAAGAGGTGGAGTTTGAGATTTCAAGTGATGACTCAGGAGAGGTGTACACTCCACCGCCATGGTTGTACCGCGAACCGAAGCGTCAACGCATGACCGCAAGGACCTACCTCAACCTCTTCAAGAAGTAGATAGAAGTCCACCAATTAGTCCACGTTAGGCAAATTCGTTAGGATTAGTCTCGATCGATGTGAAGCTTAGTTCGTGTTAGTTTAAGAGTGATTAGTTGATTATTTGTGTACTCCAATATTCCAGGAATTATTTGTGCGAATTTTATTAATGAGTTATGGCAAGTTTGGTTACTATCTGTGCTATTTTCGCTGTAGTTTTTCTGCTGATACAGCAGTACTGCGCAATTTTTCATTTTTTTCTGGTAACTCGGAAAAATCTGAAAAAAATTGGTATGTTGCGAAACTTTCTGTACTATATGTGCAAAAATCAGATAATTTTTCTGACAAGTTTAAGTCAGGCAGAAAAATTCGTGAACGCTGCTGGACTGTTCTGGCAGATTGCTGTTTTTGTTGTGTAGTTGATCTACTGTTTAGTTAACCATTGCCAACTCTTGCAAAACTATTTCAGTAGGTATATACTGCTAGGATAACCCCTGGGATGTTGCTGGATCACTTGTTTGTTGATATGTTGCTTGTTTGTGATTGTCTGTTATTGTTTGTTGTTGATTGATCATATGCATGAGTAGAATCCAATTGTCGTAGTTGATTCTTTCTAAACTCACCTGTGCTGAACCGTAGATGCCTCCCCGCTGTCACCCCACTGAGTTGGGGCAGCTCATGGCAGCTCAGGCATAGCTGACCCAAGTGATGACTCAGTTCATGGCAAATCAGAACAACAACAATGGAAACAATCAGCCTCAGGGAGATGCTCTCACCAGATTTCTGAGGCTAAGGCCAGCTAAGTTCTCTACTGCAACAGAACCAATGGTTGCTCTCGACTGGTTGCGTTCAGTCAACAAGGATCTGGTAACTGTCAGATGCACTGATGCTGAGAAGGTGAGGTTTTCCGCTCACCTACTGGAGGGACCAGCCGCTTCTTGGTGGGACACATTTCAGATCACCCACCCGCTGGATACTGTGACTTGGGCAATGTTTGAGGAAGGTTTCAGGACCAACCACGTGTCTTCAGGAGTTCTGAGCCTGAAGAGGAAGGAGTTTCGCAACTTGCGCCAAACCAATCGCTTCGTGGCCGAGTACATTGAGGAGTTCAACAACCTGTCCCGTTATGCACCTGAGGATGTTGACACTGATGCGAAAAGGAGGGAGAGATTCCTGGATGGCCTCAGTGATGAGCTTTCAGTACAGCTACTGGTGGTTTATTGCCCCACTTTCCAGGAGCTTATGGACAAGGCCAGAATCTTGGAAGGGAAGCACAAGCAGGTGGAAAACCGCAAGAGAAAGAGCAATAATCACCACTCTGGTTCACACCACAAGTCTCGCACTTCATATGATGGATACTCCAAACATGGAGGGAGTGACCATGGGAGCCATGACCGCCACCACCATGGGGGCGATGGGCATCGTCATGACAATCATAGGAGCAACCACCACAGCCACTAGGGAGGACACTCTCACCACTCTGGAGAACACGGTGGACATGACCGCAACCGTGATCGCAGCTTTGTGAAGAAGGATCTGAGTGAGGTGACATGCTTCAAGTGTAAGCAGAAGGGACACTATGCTGACAACTTTCCGGAGAGGAAAGGACTGAAGCCAACCAACAACGAGAAGGCCACAGTGAACCACATGAATGTGGAGGAGATCCCAGATGAGCCTGACCTTGTGATTGGTAAGTTTCCAATCAACACTTACCCTGCACTTATACTTTTCGATACTGGTGCATCGCATTCATTCATATCAAGGGCATTTGTGGATAAGTATAAGTTACCTACTGAGTCTATGAAAAGGTCTTTTAGAGTGAGTTCACCTGGAGGAGATATGATAGCTAGCGCAGGATGCCGCGATTTAACTGTGAGGATTGGAACACACAACTTCAGTGCACATTTGGTAGTGTTGGAATCACAGGGATTAGACGTTATTCTGGGTATGGATTGGATGTCTATGCATGGGGGACACATAGATTGTGCACAGCGAGCTGTTTCACTCAAAACCCCGGAGGGTAAGAGGATTAGATTCAAGTCGGATGTACGACCAAGAAGGTGTAAGTTGAATTCTCTTAAGGGGGTTAGCATGGATACTGTGCCAGTGATTAGGGATTACCCCGACGTGTTTCCAGAAGAGCTGCCAGGGATGCCACCTGACAGGGATGTAGAGTTTCTTATCGACCTGATGCCGGGAACAGGACCAATAGCAAAGAAACCATATAAGATGGATGTGGATGAGCTGAAGGAATTGAAGAAGCAGTTGAAAGAGCAGCTGGAAAAGGGATTCATTCAGCCTAGTTCGTCGTCATGGGCAGCACCTGTTCTGTTTGTGGAGAAGAAAGACAACAGCAAGAGATTAGTAGTGGACTATCGCTCGCTGAATGAAGTAACCATCAAGAACAAGTACCCTCTGCCGAACATAAATGATTTGTTTGATCAACTGGAAGGAGCAAAAGTGTTCAGCAAGATTGATTTGCGATTTGGCTATTTTCAATTGAAGATCCGGGAGCAGGACATGCCAAAAACCGCCTTCACCACTAGGTATGGTTTATATGAGTACACAGTTATGTCTTTTGGACTAACGAATGCCCCGACATATTTCATGACCATGATGAACAAGGTATTCATGGAGTACTTGGACAAGTTCGTGGTGGTGTTTATTGACGACATACTAATATATTCCAAGGATGATGCTGAGCATAAGAAGCATCTTAGACTGATTATGGAGAAGCTAAGGGAACACAAGCTGTATGCCAAATTCAGCAAGTGTGAATTCTGGCTTAACACTATTGGGTTTCTTGAACACGTAGTGTCAGGAGAAGGAGTCGCTGTTGATCCAAGCAAAGTGACTGCAGTAACTGAGTGGGAAGCACCCAAGAATGCATGAGAGATTCGAAGCTTTTTAGGACTTGCTGGATATTACAGGAGGTTCATTGAAAACTTTTCCAAGATTGCAAAACCGATGACTGAACTTCTGAAGAAGGAGAGGAAGTTTGAATGGTCAGACGTATGTGAAGCCAGCTTTCAGGAACTAAAGCGTCGACTAGTGACCGTGCCTGTTTTGTGTTTACCAGATCTTTAGAAGGATTTCCAAGTGTACTGTGATGCTTATCGACAGGGACTTGGGAGTGTGATGATGCAAGATGGGAGAGTAGTGTCGTATGCCACACGACAACTCAAACACCATGAGCGGAATTACCCCACACACGACTTGGAGTTAGCGTCAGTGGTTCATGCGCTCAAGGTATGGAGGCATTACTTAATGGGGAAGCATTGTGATGTGTACACCGACCACAAGAGCCTGAAGTACATATTTACACAGAAGGAACTGAACATGACGCAACAGAGATGGTTGGAGCTTATCAAGGATTATGATATGAATCTACAATACCACCCAGGAAAGGACAATGTAGTAGCAGATGCTCTGAGCCGGAAGGTTTATGCCAATGGATTGACAATTGGTGAATTGCCTGAGGATTTGTGCAAGCAATTCAAGGACCTTAGACTGGAGGTAGTATCTGAAGGATATTTGGCTACAATGGAAGTCCAACCGACGCTACAGGACAGGATCATAAAGGCTCAAGTGGGAGACAAGGAGATAGAGGAGATAAAGGAAAAGATGAAGGAGAATCGGGAAAAGGATATTCGCGAGGATGAGCATGGTACTTTGTGGTATGGAGATCGTTTGTGTGTGCCCAGCGACCCGGAGATAAGGGAGTTGATTCCGCAGGAGGCTCATAACTCTCCATACTCCATACATCCGGGCAACACAAAGATGTATATGGATTTGAAGAGCAGATTTTGGTGGAACAACATGAAGGGAGATATCACCAAGCATATTGCCCTATGTGATGTATGTAACCGAGTAAAGGCGGAACACCAGAAGCCAACAGGACTGCTACAGCGATTGCCCGTGCCGGATTGGAAGTGGGATGGAGTGGGAATGGATTTTATCACAGGATTGCCCAGGACCAGGTCGGGTTATGACTCCATTTGGGTAGTGGTCGACCATGTGACCAAGGAAGCCCACTTTATACCGGTAAAGACGACCTATACGAGTGCAAAGTTGGCCAAGATTTATATGAACAGAATTGTGTGCCTACATGGAGTTCCCAAGAGTATCGTATCTGATAGAGACACCCAATTTACCTCACACTTCTGGCGCCAGCTGCACGAGTCACTTGGTACTAGGTTGGAGTTTAGCACAACGTTTCACCCACAGACTGATGGACAGACCGAGAGGGTGAATCAGATTTTGGAGGACATGCTGAGAGCTTGCGCTTTGGCTCATGGTTCTAGTTGGGATGAGAATTTGCCATATGCTGAGTTTTCCTACAACAACAGCTATCAAACCAGCATCAAGACGTCACCGTTTGATGTACTGTATGGGAAACGGTGTCGTACACCATTGCTATCGGATGGAGTAGGAGAACGTCAGTTGTTTGGGCCTGATTTGATCAAGGACGCTGAGGAGAAGGTCGCCTTGATTAGGGACAGGCTGAAGGTAGCACAATCAAGGCAGAAGAGCTAAGCCGACGCCAAGCGCAAGGAAGTGGTGTATGAGATAGGTTATAGAGCATACCTCAGAGTGTTGCCACTTCGTGGAATCAAGAGATTTGGAATTAAGGGTAAGCTGGCACCTCGATTTATTGGACCGTATCAGGTCTTAGCACGCAAAGGAGAAGTTGTTTATCAGTTGGAGTTGCCAGAGGCTCTGTCCGCTGTTCACGACGTGTTCCACGTATCCCAGCTGAAGAAGTGCCATCCGGAGATGATGGATACACCATTGAGAGACACCGTACCGCTAGAGGAGGTTCAACTTGAGAATGACTTGACCTATGAGGAGAAGCCGGTCAAGATTCTGGAGACAGCAGAGAGGATTACCCGTACCAAGACGATCAGGTTTTGCAAGGTGCAGTGGAGCCACCACACCGAAGAGGAAGCCACTTGGGAGCGTGAGGATTACATCCGAGAGGACTACCCACACCTATTTGCTAGGCGCGCCGAATCTCGAGGACGAGATTCATCTTAAGGGGGTTAGTCTTGTCACATCCCAAATTTTAGATTTGGTCTTGCATACCATTCATATCATTACATCATGCCCTTCCATACAAAACCGTCGATCGATATGAATCTACGAAACGCTATTTTCGAAACCCTGATCTATTTTGCTACGAGGCTCCTGCGGGAGGTTTTAGTAGGACTAGAGTTGTCCACCCTTGTAGCCTAGTGGTTTTTCCCGAACCTTGACCCTAGATTGTTCCCCTCGACTGTACGAAACCGTAGGAGCAAGAATCACTCGATTCGGAGCTCGTATGGAGAAGTTGCGGCCGTTTTAGTGAATCGTCGGAAAACGGTCCGAAATTCCGGACCGATTTCCGAGTCCGAAACCAACTCCGCGCCGTTTCAGCCTAGGATTCCGCATGGGGCCCTCAAAAGGACCCCACCTGGCCTAGGGAACCGCACCCACCCCGCCGCCTCCCTGCCCACCCCGCGATCGCGCCGCCTCCACCTCGAGACGCGCGCCCGCATCGCCGCCTGGGCCCCGCCTCGCCGTCGGCGTCACCGATCCCCGCCACCAGCGCCACCCGCCATCCCTGCCGCCGGCCAGGTACTCGCCGCCGCGCCGCCCTCTCCTCTCTTCTCTCTCTCGCCGCCGCGCCGGCTCCACCTGCCACCGCGCCGGCTCCACCTGCCACCGCGCCGCCCGCCTCCACCTGTGCGCCCCGCACACCAGCCCTGCCGCCTGCGCCTCGCCACCCCCGAGCCGCAGCGACCCCGCCTCGGCCGCCGCCCCGCAGCACCCCTCGGCCGCCGCACCTCCGCCTCCCGCCTGCACCGCGACCGCCCCGCAGCCGCGCCCCCGCTCCGCGTTGTCCCCGCCGCCGCGCAGCGCTGCTGCTGCCACTGCACTGCGCCGCGCGCACACACGCACGCGCACGCACGCTGCCACTGTGCCGCGTTGCGCGCTAGCGTGCCTTCGCGCGCGCGTCTACGCACACGCACGCATGCATGCACGCACGCAGGTACGCGCGCGCATGTTTTACTTGACCCGTGCGCTGATCGTTCCCCTCCGCGCAGGCAAAGCACCGCCATCCGGAATCGATCGCCGCACCGTCCGGAACTCGCCGCCGTCCGTTTCGCCGTTTGTTTCCGGTAAGCCTGCAGCCACCGTCAGATCTCAGATCAGCGGTTCAGATCGTTCGTTGACTCGGTCAAACTCAGGCGTTGACTAGTCAGACGCCCAGTCAGCGCCCAGTCAGCAGACGCGTTGACTAGTCAACAGACACAGTTGACTGGTTAATTTCGTTAATCCTTTTAGTTGACAGATTTCGGTAGAAACTTGTAAATTGCGTAGTAATTAAACCGCTTGGCCAAAAATTGTAAATAAAATATGTGTAGATTCAGTGAGTCGTGTAGAATCTCGCTGTACCTTTGGTTCAGGGTTTTGCAGCAAGGTTTAGTACAGTTTAATCAAACTAGTTAATGGCCTTTTCGGTGTAATAAATTCGTAGAAAAAGATCCATAGCTCCAAAAATCGCGTGTTATATGTCCCTGGATTTAGTGGAACGAGGGGAATCTCATCGTGAATTAAAAAGTTAGGCTTACAGTAAAAAAAACTTCTGCAGAAACTGTCTAGTGGCTTTCTGCAGTGTTTTAATTACTCGGGGAGTTTTATAATTCCTTTTTGAGTAATTCCAGTTGGTACTGTTTCTAATCAGCGATGCCTATGCGGTAGAATTTTCCCAAGATTTTACAAACACTTTACTACCGGTAGTGAAGTATTTGAGTTCTAGCTCTAGTTTGGAGCATTACTTTTACTTAATAGTTTTCCTTGCGCTAAAACTATTTTCCATGCATGCAATCAGCAGTATTATTGAATAGGATTATGTGGTGCAGCTGTAACACCAATTTCCTTGCATACGTTCATGCATCATATTTGTTGCATATGCTTGTGGAATTGTTTGTTTATGAATGCAATTGTATCGTGTAGTTTGTGACGAGTGCAACGCTTGCTCGTGTGTGGATTGTTCTTCCGGCCGCTACAACCAAGGCAAGTAGATGCTACTTTGTTCATGATATCGTCCTACTATTTTTAATCCATTGTTGTGTATTTTGTAGATGCATGTGTAGGATGATACTATCGCTATGCTATGTCCTATTATGTGGTAGGACCTTCCTTGTAGATGCACCACCGTTGGTAGATTTCTTAGCCATGCTTTAATGAACGAGGGCTGGGTTACATCATTGGTGCTTGTTTGTCAAAGTATTGGTTCGTGAAAACTAAAACAACTTAATTAATGAATCCCCTGGGTGTGGAGGTATTGATAATTTTTTGTGGTTTCATTGCGGAAAGGCACCCAGGTATCAAGAGAGAATGATTAGCTTATTTATTGTGTAGCTTACGTGTACAACCATGTGCCAATAATGGAATGGGCGGTTGGTTGGACTTAGTAGGTGGTGGTAACTCGAACCCGCGTATCCAGAGATGTAGAATTTTGGTAGGTTAGACCGGTGCGCGTCGGGATTGAGGATCTACTTCCCGAACAGTCTCTTCTTGGACTTCTCCCTATCATCACCCAAAATGAGAGTGATGGTACGAGCTGGGCTGGCCAGGTCACATGGGTAAAGTGTACTAACCTCTATAGGGTGTATAATTTAATCGATTAGCCGTGTCCCTGGTTATGGACAACTGAGTTGCTTGATATTGATTCCATGACATGTTTCTCGCTCATTCTAATTTCATAATTGTTTTAATGTTGTTGGGTTAACTTAATTGGGATCTTTTCAAAGAAAATCAAAAATTGTTTATGAAAGTAGGACAATGGTATTTGCAAATGCAAGCCAGACACAGCTCCACTTGCCAAATATGCATGTAGATGTTAGTACTATTGTCTCCTTTACTAGCTCTACTTGCCATACATTCCATGTATTGACCCTTCGGGGATGCTACGTTTCATGTTGCAGGTTATTCCGATTCTGATTAACCGATATAGGCCACGGTACTCCACTCGGCACTTGTTCACTTGTGGGAAATTTGAAGAATGGAGGATTTACTTTATTTATGTTGCTACCTGAATAATTTGAGCTAGCTCTGTGCTAAGCTTTTATTGTAATAATGGTACTCTGGATCATCGTTATTCATGATACACGGATATTTTGCTATGTTATTCATCTTATTCTATTGTGCGCCAATGAACCGATCCAGGGATTGGCATGTCACATAGAAGCCACGGTCTTTTCAGAACCGGGGTGTTACAGGTACAGATTGAACATAACGGTTCGCTTCAGTCATCTATTTGCAGCCTTGCGATCTAAATCTAACGGTTGCTAAGAGAGCAACCAGAGTTGGGCGGCGCTAGTGGCGGCAGGTGGCGGCGGAGCGGTCAGATGGTGGCGGTGCTGGCGATGCAGGAAGCGAGAGAGGATGGGGATATGCTCACCGAGTTCGCCGTGGCGTGGGGAAGCTCAAGGTGCTCTCGAGGAGGCAAGGGGCGCACGGAGTTCACAGCTATTGCGCACCGAAGTTCTTGTCCGTGTCGGGTGTGCTCAGTCGACATTGGAGGCGAGGCTACATGTCACGAGGAAACAAACGGGAAGAACAGTTAGACGCGCAAGGTCATGGCGATGATGTGTGCGTGAAGGAGAAGGAGAGGGGCGGTCAGGTGCTTACCAGAAGAGTCGCCGGAGTAGCAAACAGACGGTGGCGCTACCGTTCTTCGTTGTTGTCGACGCTGCAGAGCACGCGCGGGCGAGCTAACGTTACGGGAAGATTCGCCAGGATGTGGGGATCATGTGAGGGTGTTCGAGGGGCATAGGGGCGGTGTCTACTGGCCGGAATCGATGGAGAATCTCGTCGGAGACAGTGGAGGTGAAGGGCAAAATTCGGCAGCCTGGGGGCGCGCTTGGGTGAGGAGACAGAGGGGAAAGAGAGAGGAGATGCTGGCGTTTAAATGGGCGTGGTCACGGCGAGGTATAACAGCGGCAGTAACGCGAATTTAACTCGCGAAATCAACGCAGAGAACGTTCGGATGAACTGGTCGTGGGGAGGAAGAAGATGAGCTGGCGGTGGGGCCTGGCTGTCTGCGTGTGAGAGAGAGTGGGGGTGGGGTCGTTCTGTCAGCGGCTTTGTGGGTTTAAAACTGGGTGCGAATTGTTTTTCTTTGGGAGAGGGAGGAGCTGGGCTCAACTGGGCCAGGTGGGCTAGTTGGGCTGGGTCGGCTTGGTTCTCTCTTTTTTTATTCTGATTATTTTTCTCTTTTTCCATTTCTTCAAATCTGTTTTGAAATTCACTCAAACAATTCAAACATTCAAATCAATCAAACTTCCACCACACTTTGTATTGAGTTTTGGTTCTGTTTAACAACACAATTCCAAGACCCAAAACAAAATAATATTTTTATTCTTTTTAGGATCTATTTAATAATTAAATAAAATAGTCCTTAGTTATTAATTCAAATAGGATTTGATTTATTTAAAACTCTATTTGAAAACTAAAATAGTACCAAAATAAATTCAGTAGGTTTTATTTGAAAATTTAAAATACTTGGAAAACTTGTTTAAAATAAATTAACAAGTTTTAGTGTTTATTTAAAATGGGAAAACCTTTACTTAAATAAAATTGGTTTATTAATAAACTCTCATTATTTTATTTAAATAAACCTTTATTCTTTTAATCAAAGCAAAACATTTTACTTCAAAACTTGGCCAAGGTTTAATTTGGCTCTATAAAAATAGTCCTTATTTATATTTCTACCTTTTCATTTGAAAACCAAATCTTTTTATTAAAGATCCAAAAATAGTAATTCTACTTATTAAAATCTTTCTTTACTAATTGTTTATCCTTATAAATCCCTTTAGGATTTATTTGATCAAAATAGGTTTTTTGATTCTAATTGGAATCAAAAAAAGTTTCTTCTCACCCTGAAAATCAACAAGATTTTATTTTATTCATTTATTTTTCACATAACAAGATTTGGAAAATCTTGGGTTTTGACAGTTTATAATTGACACAACTCTTGAACTCTTTCGAATTGAAAAAATCATACAACTCTTCATGTAAAAGAGTGTTTATAATTGACACTACTCTTGAACACTTTAAAATTGAAAAAATTATACATCTCTTAATTTAAAAGAGTGTTTATAATTGACACTACTTTTGAACACTTTCAATTTAAAAAAAATATTCAACTCTTAATGTAAAAGAGTGTTTATAATTGACACTACTATTGAAAACTTTCAAATTGTAAAAATTTATACAACTCTTAATGAAAAAGAGTGTTTATAATTGACACTACTCTTGAACACTTTCAAATTAAGAAAAATGTACAACTCTTAATGTAAAAGAGTGTTTATAATTGACTCTACTCTTGAACACTTTCAGATTGAAAATTTATACAACTCTTAATGTAAAAGAGTGTTCATAATTGACACTACTCTTGAACACTTTAAAATTGAAAAATTATACAACTCTTAATGTAAAGGAAAAGGGTGTTTACCATTTTTATAGTGTGAAAAGTGATCCCTAAACTTGCGTATACAAAAATTATAAACCTTTGAACACTGTGAAATCACAATTAATACGTGATAATGATGTGCTAAGAAAATCTTGAGAGATTATCATTTTCATAGAATGTGGGGATGTAATGCATAAACTTGCATATGGAAAAAATTATAAAACTTTGAACTCTTTGAAATCGCACTTAGGAGATGGAGTGAAATATAATGAAAAAATTGTACACCTTTGAACACTTTCCCTTCAAATTATATTCAAAATCATTTGTTTATGGAGTTAAAGCATCGGTGGCAAACTCATTATTTTGCATGGATAGAGGGTGCCCCCGACAGATGCATGGGTTATCATGTTCGCTAGATCACAAAGGATCAATCAGAGGATCAACGGTTGGTGGGTACAATCCGCGTAACAACTGTCTCGACCAATCAGAGCGTAGCAGCCAAGATGAGCACATGTTTCAGAGTTTGTCACTAAGAGGGAGGGGAAAACTGAGTAGAACTTAAAAACGAAGGGAAAAACTGACAAGTGGGTTCAAATATAAAAAAAAGATATTTAAAAAAATGGAAAATGCTTCGTTTATACAATAAAATACATATTGGCATACATCAAACTATTTGCAATTCAAATATACATCGGTTTGACAATTATTGCCTCATTCAGACAAATTATGTTTTGGGGAGGGATGTTTTGGGGAGAGGCTTGAGTAGAAAGCCATGAACCTTCATAGATAGTAGGTGATTTGAGAAGTAGTGATTTAGGTTAAAACTTGATTTATATACATTTCTTATGGTGGAATGTCACATAATAAGCCTCCATGGGTAGATGCCACTATGTTTTGATATTTTTGAATTTGTTGTGCATAAAATGACTCAATTATCTAGCTAAAACCCATTTGTTGAATCTCTGTTGACCAGCCATTGGAGGGTAAAAGTGAGTATATTGCACACGACAGTGTTAGTACTGAAGGAAAAAACTGAGTACAACCAAACTTCCAGTGCTACACTCTAGGGTATAAATGAGCACAACTAAGTGGCCAAGGTTAGACACGAGGGGGGAAAACATGACGCACGGTATGCATGTCACGGTGCATGGGGATGTAGCGGACGCGTGTGTACGTGCAGTAGCGCACGCGGTTACGTGGTGCACGGTGGTGCAACGAAACGTCTCCTTCCTTCACCTTTATAGAGGCTTCCTCACTCTCACTCATCACTCACTCGCTCACTCACTCACGCAACCATCTCCATTGTCCCATCACCTTCTACAAACCCCCAAGAAAACCCCAACCGCGTCGGAGATGGAGAAGAATGCTGCGGTGGCCATCTTCGCCTCCAAGGCAGCCGATGAGGAGACCCTCGTCCCCGTACTGGCCCCCGTCGAGGCATTGAAGGCAACCGCCATCCCCGTACATCCCCCGTCCCCGCTTCCGCCGTAGCCACCGGCGAGGAGGCCCCCATCCCCGTACAGGCCCCCGCCGTTCTCCTGCAGATCCCGCACGGCTGGGACCCCTACGGGAACAACGATTACATCAGGCTGGAGAACCCCTTCGACACCAGCTTAGCCGACCCATGGTCGGAGGTAACTAGGTTTTCTCCCCTTCCTTTGTTCTTCCCACATTCCCATCGTTGGATGCTAGATCGTGTGTTATTAGGGCTGGGCTAATCGATGGATGAGAGGTATTTTTGCAGCACCTAATCCTCTTGTGTTAGATCTCGTATTTCGATGAAGGCCCCTAGTTGGGATCAGTACTAGCACCGATCTGTAGTTGGCATCAGTACTAGCACCGATCTGTAGTTGGGATCAATATTCAATTTGGTTTGAGATTTGGGGATTGGGGAATAATCAGGGGATCTCAATCGGTTAATTTATGCAAGTAATAAATCCTGATAATCACGGTATCTCAATCATGTCCTTATTGCACACTACTATTTTTTGTAATAGGTGGATAGCAGTTACGTCTGCAGTGAAGACGAGTCCATGGACACCAAGACTTGTCGGGTGTTGAGGGAGATGATGTCTGGCCAGTTCAACGGCTTCTTAGTCGGTGATGTCTACAGGTGCCCCTTCTGCACCAGGAGCCTCACCGAGGATGTGAAGACCTCCGGCCTATCAAAGAACGCCAACGCCTTCAGAGCCCATCACAAGGCGCTCGGTTTTCACCTCCGCAACCTCCAGAAGGTGGCCATCGAGGAGGGTCGCATGCCCCCGATCAAGCCCAAGGCGCCTAAGGTCAAGGGACTAGGCAGCAGGAAGTGGAGGAAGTGCCACAGGGAGGAGGCGGAGGCCCTCCTAGCAGAGGCCATGAGGGGCCACTAATCCTGTGCTAATGATGCTGCTGCTGTAAAGCAGTTTCTTTTGTTTTGTTGTTTGTGTTGAACTTGTAAGCTGCTGCTGCTGCTGAGAAGCCTAAACTTGGTTTAAGTATCGTACTATATAATCCTTTATTAGCTGCTTTATCTACATCTGCTTTGTTCATCTACATATTTATGGTGCTAGTTAGATTTGCTGCCAGATTGTGAAAATACGAGGGCCAAAAGGAACCATGAATGAAGAGAGAAGCTTCTCTAGATTCGCTGCCTCTTTGGGAAAAAATAACAACTATTAGCGACATAAAGGGAAAATGTGCTCTTAAAAAGACCAATCATAAAAATATCAAAAAAGAAATCTTCCAATTTAGGTGACAGGGCGCACGTAACTAACATACGCGCCCCACATGGTCCCACACCACATCCCCCAAAAAGCGTTCCCAACAAGCCGGCCCCACACCATGGGGGGTCTTACTATAGGACCCGACTGAACGTGGCCCCACCTATGATCACGTAACGGGGGTGGGTCCTACTTGTCAGCACGTAACGGCGAGGGTCCACTACGGTACCCACCTGAATGCAACCTCACTTGTCAGCACGTAACGGCGAGGGTCCACTAACGGTACCCGACGAAGAACGAGTTTCAGAACGATGTGAGAGTTCCATAATAGGAGCTGGACAAAAGTAAGGAAAAACTAAGCGGCTAGGGAAAAGTGAGTACAGCTAATGAACCAGGGGCATGCAAATAGAAATCCCATTTTTATGGCATTAAAAGCTTCATCCCCGTCACAATGAAGGAAATCTCCTCCTACTACAGAATCCAAAGAATATCAATAAAAAAGAGCAAGACCAAATTAGAAACTGCTAAGAAGCGAGCCTACAATCATTTTAGGTTCAGTTTTTTCATAAGAATCAGAAATTCTAGACCAAGCTTCTTTGAAACTCTCCTCACTTCCTTGTTTGAAAGTGAAGATCATTTCCTTAGGTGACATAGTGATTGGAACAATAGTAGACATAAAAGCAACTTGAAGTAGTAACCATTTTTTTGTGTTTTTGATAAAAATAAGCAAACCAAACAATGCTAAAGAAACAAATCCAAAAAAAATAAAGTAAAGAGATTGGTAGTGAGAGACTCCCCTTGCAGAAATCTTCTTTCTCCTAGAAAAGCTTTTTGATGGGGAGGAAGAGATTGAAGATGTCCTATATATCCCGGCAACAGCGCTAGAAAATCTTGATGTGGCTCGGTTACTGTAGAGCCTGTTGGGAAACCCCAAGATCAAGGTATGATGAGAGAAACAACAAGTTTTCCCTTAGTTGTGAAACCAAGGTTACAGAACCAATAGGAGATAGGAAACAACTCCCAAGGTGTTTCTAGCAATGTGGAACCTGCACAACACAACCAAAATACTTTTCCCGAACTTATAGTGAGGTTGTCAAGCTCACAGGTTTGCTAAAAACAAAGGATTAAACATATAGTGTGGAAGAAAGTAATTGCTTGTAGTAATTTCTTGTAGTAATTGTAGAAAGTAAATAGTAGATTGAGTATCAGTGGGAAGGAATGGACCGGGGTCCACAGTTCACTAGAGGTGTTTCTCCATAAGATAAATAACATGTTGGGTGAAAAAATTATAATTGGGCAATTGACAGATAAAGAATGCATAACAATGCATGTACATGGCATGATGATTTCTATGAGATTCGTTTGGGCATTACAACATAATACATAGACCGTAATCCAACTGCATCTATGACTAATAATCCACCTCCGAGATATCATCCAAACAACCCTCGGGTATTAAGTTGCAAGTAATGGATAATTGCATTAAGAAAAGTGTGTAAAGTAAACAATATAATTTCCCTTGGACAAAGGATTGTTGTTTTCTCCCTGGTAGCAACAACACATCTACAACCTTAGAGGTTTCTGTCACTCCCCGAGATTACTAGAGGCATGAACCTACTATCGAGCATGAATACTCCCTCTTGGAGTCACCAGCAAATACTTGGACAGAGTAACTACTAGCAACGGAGAGCATGCAAGATCACAAATAACATAGACATGATAGAATCAATAATCAATCTTGACGTAGTACTCAATATTAATCAGATCCTAACAAACACAACATGTAAGATTACAAATAGATGATCTTGATCATGATAGGCAGCTCACAAGATCTAAACATGATAGCACAAAACAAGAGAAACAACTATCTAGCTACTGCTATGGACTCATAGTCCAAGGATGAACTACTCACACATCACTCTGGAGGCTGGCATGGTGATGAAGAAGGCCTCCGGGATGATCTCCCCTCTCTGACAGGGTGCCGGGAAGAGCTTCGGATCCCTCCCGATCTAGGGACGATGGTGGCAGCGGCCATTGACTTTTTCGTGGATTTCTGATCGGGTCCTTAGGGTTTTCTCCTCGGGGGTTTTATATAGGCAAAGGGGCAAGGTCGGTTGACGTCCAGGAGGGCACAACATAGGGCGGCATGCCCCCCTCGCCGCGCCTATACCAGGTGTGGCCGCCCCTGGGGTGCGTCTCCCTCTAGCCTCTGGACTCCGTCTTCGCCTCTGAAAAATAGGAAGTTCGGCTTTTGTTTCGTGCAATTCCAAGAATATTTCTTTACTAGATTTTATGAAACCAAAATCAGCGGAAAACATGAACTGGCACTGTGGCATCTTGTTAATAGGTTAGTTCCAAAAAATGTATAAAAATGCGTGAAAGTGTAGACAAAACATAAGATAGTTGGAACAAAACAAGCATGTAGCATCAAAAATTATAGATACGTTTACGATGTATTAGGGCACAATCACAATAAACCACAACCAGCTCGCACATGCGAACCTCTCTTGTAATCCATTGTAACATTCTGCTCTCGCCGATATATTACTAGGTTGCTAGCAGGAGTAGGATCTGATCACCGTAATTGGATCTAAACCTGTGTAAACTTGTGCTCACCGCTCCCGGAACCCCATACGGCTCACACCCCATCTTCTCAACTCCTTTAGAACCCCCTATGGCATATTTGTCATTAATCAAACGACAGTTGGCGCTCACAGTAGGGCTGGTGACCTTTGTTTCGAGCGGAATCTCTGCGCGTAGGAATCGGAGAAACAATCTCCATTGGTCGCATTCTCTATGCCAGTGACGTCCCTCTCGTTCTTCTCGAAGAGACCTAGATTCCGGAAAAGGAGCCCGTGACGACCTTCAACATCATGCCAATCGTCAAGATCGACATCTATCTCGGTTTCGCTGAACCCGCCCAACCCAACCTCATGATGATGACCATGGCAGAAGTACAATCTATATCTACTCTATCTACGGAGGTGGAAGAGTTCAAGATCCTGAAAAAACCTGAACCCACCCAACCTGCTCCTGTAGTGGAAGCAGTGGTGGAGGAAAATTCCGGATCTGATCTCCCTGTTGAGCTTGGATACACGGAAGAAAAATATATTCGCTCTGGATCTAGTCTTACATATGCTAGATAAAAAAACTCTCCTGAGGCACAAGATAAGTTAGATGATAAAACGCCCCTATGTCAACTACGAAGGAATCACTGAGATCAAGTAGAGCTTTGAGGAGGTAGAGGAAGAAACTTAACTATTCCACTACCTCAAGTCAATCAAGAAGAAGAAACATTGCTTCGTGCGCTACGTTGGCTCTAGATCCGACTCTGTCGATGCTGGAGCCAAAAACAATTCAGAGCAAATATCTACGGAGACGCACTAATAGTACTCTGTCGATTGGCTCAATGAGTTGCTAAAGAACTCGATTCATAACTGGTATGATATGAAAAGTGCGTTCTTTTATAATTTCGAGGGTACATACAGGAGGCCCTTGCATATTCGAAGACTTCCAGCGTTGCACCCAAAGACCCGGAGGAACTTGCTGGAATTACCTCGGATGATGGATTGACATGAAGAACTCCTGTGAGGGAGTAAATCATCAGATCATGATTGAAGCACGGGGCTCCCAGTCGGATTACTACGTCATAGGCTAAAGTGCGACAAAGTTACAGACTTGGGAGAGATGATAGAAAAGACGATCAAATATGCTGACGCCAAGGATGATTCAGATGGATTGCTGAATACTCTGGCTATCCCAAATACGGCAAAACAGCCAAAGCAGCAAGCTTAGAAGTGCAAGAACACCTCAGAAGATAAATCTAATCTAGATAATGCAGCTATCTGCAACTTTTGGATCTAGAGGACGTGGAGGCGGCCAGGGACGAGGACATAGAACTTCCCGAGTCTAGGGTAGAGGAGTTCAGCAGCTTGAAAAAACTTATTCCTGGGCTGAAATTGCCAATAACCCTTGTGTATTCACCCGGACGGGAATGGGGGTCCTTCCCACACCAATGCTGAGTGTCGTTTCAATGAAGACATCAAAAGATACGAATCTGCTAGATACAAAGCCAAGCGACAAAAAGAAAAGAAAAATTCTGAGAAAGGCAAGGAGGCCAAGGAAGATTCTGACATGGAAGAAGCAGATGCCGCATAGCCCAAGTAGGATGGAAAAAGGATAAATACACTTACATCTGCTTCCTTGGAACTTAGTCAGCTAAGGTCAGAAAAGAGGTTCTCCATGATATCAACGCCAAGGTTCCGGATGTCCCCCAGTTTCTGGATTCGTTGGATGTAACCATCACCTTTGACCAAAGCGATCACCCGAAGAAAGCACATCGTCGGGGAAAGTACCATCTGGTCATCAATTCTCTTATTGATGGCTATGAGTTCTCTAAAACTCTCATGGATGGTGGCACTAGCATCAATATCCTCTACATCTAGATGCTCCACCACATGAAGATTCACGAAAGCCAGCTAAACCATAGAAATGTAGTTTTTCATGGCATTATACCCAGAAGACAGGCGGATTCGTTGGGTGAGATCATACTGGACGTGACATTCGAAACTCCGGACAAATATTGGACCAAGTCACTCTCCTTCGAGGTGGTACCATTCAAAAATGCATACTACGCCATCTTCGAACGTTCGGATTACTGGGAGTTCATAGCCCGTCCCTGATACATCTACAACATGATGAAACTTCCAGGTTCCAACGATGTCATCACCATCCGGGGAATCCCGAAGAAAGCACGAGATTACAAGGACGGATCTGCCATCTTTTCCAAAGCCATGCTGCATGCCCAGAAGTACCAGGAGATCAAGAATAACAATAAGCCATCCAAGATGCCCGCTATGAAGAACGAGGTATTGAAACCGAGTCTGTATTTCAAGGCATCAGAAGAGACGAAGAAGAGTCCACTGAAGGAAGACTATCCCTCCAAGGCAACCAACACAGGGGTAGGTTTATACCTCGCATAGGAAATCATGCTCGTTGAGTTCCTCAAAGAAAAGAAAATATCTTCACGTGGCAACCTTCTGACATGACCCGAGTACCTAGGGAACTTGCCTAGCACTCTCTTAATGTGTATCCTAACGCTAGACCCGTCAAACAGTCCTTACTAAGGTTTGGTGATGAAAAGCGCAAAGATATAGCTAAGTAATTAGCCTGACTACATCTACCTGGATCTATCACAGAGGTCATCCATACAGATTAGGTGGCAAATCCTGTACTCGTCCCTAAAAAGTACACTATTGATTTAAGGATGTGTATTGATTATACTACCTTGAACAATACTTGTCCTAAAGATCCGTTTCCTTTGCCAAGAATCGATCAAGTTATTGATTCCATGGTAGGGTCAGAATTACTCTATTTTCTTGAGGCATATTCTGGATATCTCCAAATACCGATGAAAAAATCGGTTCAAATTAAGACATCTTTCTTCACTACTTTCGGCACCTTATGCTACAAAACTATGCCTTTTGGCTTAAAGAATGCAGGAGCAACTTATCAATGCACTATGCGACATTGTATCAACGACCAAATCGGATGCAACGTCCATGTATACGTGGATGACATAGCAGTTATGTCCAAAAAGAAGGAAACACTAATTTCCGACTTAGAGGAAAAATTTGCTAGCCTATGAAAATTCAATATGTGTCTTAACCCGAAGAAGTGCTTCTTCGGAATACTAGCCGGAAAATTGTTAGGTTTCATCGTGTCTAAAATAGGCATAGAGGTGAACCAGGACAAAATCAAGGCTATAATCAACATTAACAAGCCAACTAGCCTAAAGGATGCCCAACAACTCACTGGCTACATCACAGCAGTAAGCCAGTTCGTCAGCCGGCTCGGAGAAAAAGGCCGCACCTTTATACAAGATCTTGAAGAAAACTGACAAATTTGTCTGGACCAAATAGGCTGACGCTTCCCTACAAAGTTTGAAAGATTTACTTTCAAATCTACCAATCCTTACCGCAGCTAAGCCACAGGAGCCTATTTTACTTTACATCACAGCGACAAACAGAGTCGTAAGTGTTGTAACATTAGTGGAGCGTAAGGAGGAAAATCATGAGCATAAAGTATAGCTTCCAACTTATTATCTAAGCGAGGTCCTGATAGAGTCAAAGCAAAGGTATCCACATTACCAAATGTTAGCCTATGGAGTATTCTTTCCTGCCACAAAACTACGACATTATTTTCAAGAAAACAAGATCATAGTGGTGAGTACTGCTCCCCTGGGAGATATAATCAACATTTGCGACGCCACAGGACGTGTCGCAAAGTGGGGAATCGAGCTAGCAGCTTTTGACATTGAGTACAAGCCACGTACAACAGTAAATTCCCAAATACTTGCCGACTTTGTCGCTGATTGGACAAAGACGACGGAAAATACAAGTCCTCTAGATCCAGAATTTTGGACCCTTCACTTCGATGAATCAAAAGCATGGGAAGGCTCGGGGCCTGGCGTGGTGCTCAAATCACCCCAAGGAGAGAAGCTGTTCTATGTTTTACATATTCACTTCACGACAACCAATAGTATTGCCAAATATGAAGTGCTATTACATGGAATACGCATGGACAAATACATTGGCATTATTCGACTCATGTGTTATGGAGACCCGGATTTAGTTGCACAACAAGTATCAGATATCTGCAATACAAATAATCACATGGCATCATACAAAGCTATTGTGGATGAATTATCCAAATCTTTAGAGGGTTTTGAGGTTCAACACATCCCTCGAGAAAAAAATGAGGAAGCAGATGCTCTATCAAGAATAGGCTCTACGCAGAAACGAGTTCCGGATGGTGCTTTTTAGAGCACTTAAAAGTTCCCTCTATTACATGAGTTTATGAGGACTATCCGATGAAATCCGACTCACCTTTGATAGACTATCCGATGAAAAGTTCCCTCTATTACATGAGTTTATGAGGACTATCCGATGAAACTACCTTTGATAGGGTAATTAGTAGTTTTGGCTGTAATCCCAACTAGAAACAACCCTATCTAGATTTCCTGATAGACGAAAAATTACCCGAAGACGAGGTTCTGGGCCGACAGATCGTCCGACGAGCAAAAGCCTATACACACTACAACAAATGTGATAATAGGACGCACATTATATGACGATGCAGTAAAAAACGTTAGATATTAATCTAAAATGTGACATTTTTTCATAGAATATGATGTTTTTTACTGTATCGTCATAGAATGTTCATCACAGATAATCACATTTGTTGTAGTGACAATTATAAATGGTGAGCTCTATAAGCAGAGTGTTTCTAGGGTTTTCCAGCCCTGTATTTATCCAGAAGGAGTGGAAATCTTACGAGAGATCCACAAAGGCTAATGCGGTCATCACGATACAACCAAATCCTTAGTGGCAAAAGCTTTTTGTCCCGGATTTTTTGGCTCACAGGTAAGGCAGATGCCGATAAACTGGTCAAAACGTGCAAAGGCTAACCAAGGCTACCATGAAGCACACATTCCGGCTGATCAATTGAGAACAATCCCTATTACATGGCCATTTGAGGTCTGGGGGCTTGATATGGTAGGGCCATTTTGAACGACAAAGTGTGGATCTACTCATATCCTAGTGATGGTGGATAAATTTACAAAATGGATTGAGGCTAAACCCATAACAAATTGCGATGGAGCCACAAACAGAAAATTCGTCGAGGACATAATTATCCGATTCAGATATCCACACGGTATTGTTACTAACAACGGGAGCAACTTTTCCATGGGAGAACTAGCCAAATTCTATTAAGATCAACGGATCCGACTCGATAATGCATTAGTCGCACATCCACAAGCCAATGGACAAGTAGAAAGGGCAAACAGTCTCATTTTACAAGGATTCTGACCTCGTCTTGAAGCACCACTTCATCGTGTTGCGGGGGCTTGGGCGGAAGAATTACCGTCTATGATATGGAGCTTGCGAACAACTCCTAACAGATCAACCGGATATACACCTTTCTTCTTGGTCTACGGTGCAGAAGCAGTTCTATCGAGTGATTTAATCCATCAATGTCCCCGAGTCAAAGAATATATCGAAGAAGATGTAGAAGCCTCTCTACAAGATGATCTCGATATAATTGAAGAAGTTCACGTCATTGCTGAGCAGAGATCTACAGCCTATCAGCAGAAGTTTTGCAAGTACCATAGTCAAAGAGTTAAAAATCATTCTTTCAAAAAGGGTGATTTGGTTCTCTGACTCGTAAAAAAGAAAGCATAATTTTTCCTTGATTTGGGAAGGACCTTTTATGATCAGCCGAGTTCTTCATAATGGGTCATATTATTTAACCGATGTGAAACCAATCAAGGAAATACTTGATACTCAGAAGAGAAAGAGAGCTGGTGTTAGTATAGACCCGGATGAATTAGACCGTCCATGGAATATTGCACATCTATGTCCCTTCTATTCTTAATTATATTTCCTTGTAATTTTATGTACATGTTCAAAGTGAAATAAAGTATTGGTTACCTCATAATTTTTTGAGAAGTTTTTTACCATCTTATTTCCAAAAGAGCATGTCAATTTCAAAAATCCCAGGATGCTTGAAAGTACTTTATGCTCATGTTTGTTCTGGTTATGATTTTTGAAAACTTATAAATATGTTACCTTTGGTTTTTCTTATCTGATGCTTAGACGCGGGTATTTTCCGAGTAATGAATTGTTTGTATGGGAATACGACTTTATTTTTTGAGTTTTAAACTTCTTCAGCAATTGAACTCCATTGCTCGGCAAAGTTTCCGTGCTAAAGGTTGGCCGACTCATGAAAGGGACGAGGCAGAGAGCCAGATAAAACGAGAAGTGTAAACACAAAGTTCTTAAGAAATTTACGAGCACACATCAAATATATACAAAGTGCTAAGTAGTAAAGAATTAGTTCTTACATACCAGCAGATAGAACCACAAAATATAGTAACATCATTGTAGACCATATAAATATTTCAGGATAATGCATAAATGTTAATGCTACAGATGCTATTGGTGGTGGAGACCTTGGAGCGCTGGATTCGACATCGTCACCGTCTTTGATGAGGCTGTCTTCCGGATATTTTGGCATGGGAGGAACAACAAATGATTGGAAGAATGACGTTGTGTAGTTCGTCATATTGACCACATGACAAGCATAGCCTGCACAAGACTCTTGAATAGCCTTGATGTGTTGCAACTTACCCTCATCGTCTTCAGTGGAGATGCCCTTGTTGTTGTGCCATATTTGCATCTATCTATGCTGACTCATCACCACAGTGAGGGCATATTGTGCTGAAGTACGAGTGTATGACATCTTCCAAAGTTTGATAAGCTTCGGAATCTCCTTTGCTCTGTCCCTCATTTCGAGTACTGGCAGTTTTTCCAACTCGGAAAGTTCTAATGACTCGCCAGCTTCTTCAAAAATCTGACAGAAGTCGTAAACAATATCTCCGATTGACTTAATGCGCTCAGAACGAGGGTCATAGGAAGACGAGTCTTACAATTTCAAAGGATCTAGGAAAGAAAAAAAGTCAAAAAATCTGACAAAATAAAGTCAGAAGTAGAAACTGAAAAACAAAGTCGGAGAAATTACCAAGCATGAAGTGGTTCCACTGGGAACGCTCTTCTCAGAGAGTATTTAACTTTGCTTAGGCGGCTTGGGCAAGATCCTGCTGACTATCAAACTCCCTCTTCAAGTCATCATAATTCTTATCTCGGAGGGACAACACTCTCACGAGCCTCTTGGTCTCCATATTGGTCGACTCCAGGAGGTTGTTCACAAATTTCTCGTGCTCATCCTTTAGCTTGTTCAGCTCCCGGCGAAGTTCGTCATTTTCCATCTAGAGGACTGTGAAGTTCTCGACTTCCTCCACCATCTTGCTCGATTGGTTCAATAGTTCTGCAAAGGATACACTCAATAAAATTAGTCGGAAAATTTCGAATAAGAACAAAAACAAACTTGGTTGAGCATTAGAAAAGTTTAACTTCTGCCTCATCCTTTTCAATCTGCAACTTGGAATTCTCAAGATGCAAAGCCTTGATTTCTTTGTGCTATTGCATATATTCTTTAGCAGTTCCTGGTTGTAAGATACAACTTTCTGTAAGTTAAAGATGGTATACCGTCAGATGGTGTAACACCCCGGCCTCTCCGGACCGGAGGCTGTCACTCCAGGCCGCTCAATAGGATCTCTAGACTAACCCCATAGACCAACACTAGTCTTTTCTGCACACTTTGTCCTCACTCGTGTGCACCCGGTACCGACTTCCCGGTCGGTCATCCATCCTCAAATTTCTCTAGGCCAAGCATGCTTAACCTTAGAGTTCTTTTCATATGAGCTTCTGAAAAAGAAGTTGCAACTTGTTGGTATGGGTATACTATCAATCCTATTAAGACATGCATCAGGGTCTCACATACACCCACTCTTAGAAGATCGACGTCCTCGTCGATCAACCACAAGCCAAGAACATCCCATCTTGGCATACTTCTGTGCGTCCAGTGCCAGCACATGTGCCATGCCATGTCCACTCTGGGCCACATGAGCCATGCTCCACATGTCCACCACTGACCTTCACACTCCTGTGTAACCGCAAGGCTCGGCTCTAATACCACTTGTAACAACCCCAGATCGTTGTAACGGCGGCTGTCACTCCTGGCAGCTCAATATGATCTCTAGACTAATCCCACTGACCAACACTAGTGTTTTCTGCACTTTCCTAACTCGTGCGCACCCTGTACTCACTTCCCGGTCGATCACCCATCCTCAAATTGCTCTAGGACAAGCACACATAACCTTAGAGTTCTTTTTAGATGAGCTTCTAGAAAAGAAGTTGCAACTTGTTGGTATGCGAATACTATCAATCCTATTAGGCCATGCGCCAGGGTCTCACAGACGGCTACTAAGACTCGAGCTGCAACTTTAACTAAGTTAAATTCCAGCACGAGCCTTGGGGGCTACACTACATCGTTCTTTGGCATCCTATAAGCATCAATTCGGATCTTATGATATGATCTAGATCTGACTTTATGCTTGGGGGCTAGAGGATATGATAATAAATACTGCAAACAAAGGTTGGAAAACTTATAATATGCTCCAAATGCAACTTCTCAAAACCGATCTTCATGTTGTGGAAGACCTTTTCGACAATGGGAGATAGGAGTGACATCTTTCACTGGAATTTCTCCGGCTTCCATCTTTTCATCTCTGACTTGGATTTGTTCCAGGAGGCCTAAAAACTTCACGTCCTCTGTCTCCTGGCTCACTGCTTCCAAAGTTAGGACTTGCTTCTCAATACTGGTTTGAGACAGTTTGAGAATATTATCTTTCGTCTTCCTCTTCAGGCCGCGAGCAGTAAAACTGGCAAACTTATCCACCTTCCCCGATGAAACATCCAGGGGATCATTACCCTTAGCGGGTTCACCCTTGTCAATAGTTGGGATACCAATAGTAACCAGAGCTTGTGAGTCCTTGGGAGTTTCAGGGATGGCAGTGCCTGCACACGGAGAAGAGAGAACCTTCGGTTCTAAAGTTTTGATAGTGGTTTGAGTTGGAGGGGGTATAACTGGTGTCAGGGATTGCAAGTTTCTGCTGGCACAACAACTTGACCGGTTTACTCTCCGGCTTTGACTTGCTCTTCAAAACAGGTTTAGCTCTGAGTCACATAAAGCACAAATGTTAGTTGTGACTCGGAAAGTACAAAATATGTACTAAAAGATACAAGGTACTTAATTTTTAACCACTAACATCACTTGTGCGCCAGCAGCGATAACAACTTCCTTGGCCTTACGCTTATTGGAAGCAGGGCCAAAAACTTCTTCCACCTTGTCATCCTCCATCACTTCCAAGTCTTCTGGAGGATCACCCTCAAGAGGGGCTAACTCCGACTTGGGAAGATCCTTAAGTTGAGAGATATAAAGACATCAACACATGCAAAGTCGGATAACGAGGTGATGAAATAAAATGAAATACAAGTTGAAAAGGTTTACCATAGTCATAGGTCTATAAACTGTGAACATTGGCATGGAGAGCTCGGTAACTTTCTTGTTCACTCTCTACTTGATCAGTAACTGCATTCGAGATTTATATACCTTTGCGGAGATCCATGTAGGACAAACTTTCATGTTGTCCTTCCTATCTATGGTGAAAGTGTGTATCAACCGGTCGCTGTGGTGCTGCAGAGGCTGGATCCGACGATCTAGCCAGCAATGAATCAAGTCAGAGCTACTTAGACCTCGTTGCTTCATCGAGAATTCGATTCGCCTCTTAGCGATGACCAAATATTCAGAAAGTTTCGGCGCCTCTATGTTCCATCAATCTTTCTGGGTGGCAGCACCATCGACGAAAACCGGAAGACCTTCCGTTTTTACGGGAGCCGGCATATCTTTGTTGTAAAAGAATGTGGCGGCCCATCTTCTAACTGACTCACTAGCTAAAATCCTAGGATAGACTCGGTCTCTCCTAAGAACTAAGCTGAGAATGCTGGTAATGTAAGGAATTCTGGCACTAATATATTTCTTCCGAGTACCATAGTAGTACCGAAAAAGAGTGAGATTTGGCCTAATGCCAAGAAAGCCCTCTCTAAGAGCTGCATGAGCACTAAGCTCGAGCAAAGAATTGGGGGACAGATTATGCAGTTGAACATCGTAAATTTGGAGTAGCTTTGTGAGGTACTCCGATGGTGGAAGGCTGAGGCCTCCATTGACATGCGTCGCAAAGAGGGCGCGCTCGCTGTAGCAGGGTGCTGAGATAGGATCTTTAAGGTAGCTTTGCCATGCGACGACGGTGAGGTATCCCTCATACTCCAGGGATTTGAGCTTTTGGTCGTCCATCACACTGGCGACCCAGAGGCCTCTGTGTTTTTTTTCGTCCATCACTGCCATCGAGGACACTGCCGCCGCGCCTGAGCTTGATGTTGTTTCCTCCATCTCGTCGGAGTAGGTCAGAAAATTGGGGCACTAGAGGTGTTTGGTGGATGCGGTAGAGGAGGAGAACATGAGGAGTACTTATGACCGACAAGTATAGGGGATCGGAATAGTCTTCGAGGGAAGTAAATCTCAAATTTATTGATTCAACACAAGGGGAGACAAAGAATATTTATAAGCCTTAACATATGAGTTGTCAATTCAGTTGCACGTGCAAATAGTCTTGCTTGCAATAGTTTATTAGTGGTAACAGTTTTGTAGTAGCAGTAGCAAAATAATAACAGCAGTAAAATAAGGACAGCGGTAGCAATTGTAATAAACAGTAGGATTAAAATGCGGTAGACATAGGGATGGATGGACGGGCGTTGCATGGAAAATATAATTCATGTAATAATCAAGACAAAGGCATTTGCAGATAATAAAGATAAAGCATCCAAGTACTAAATAACCATAGGCATGTGTTCCATATATAGTCGTGTGTGATTGCAATGAGAAACTTGCACAACATCTTTTGTCCTACCAACCCGTTTGTAGCGGGGCCTCAAGGGAATCTACTAGCAATTAAGGCGATCCTTTTAATAGAGCACCAGAGGAAAGCATTAACACTCCATGAACACATGTGATCCTCACATCACAACCATCCCCTCCATTTATCCCAATTGCTGTCACTTTGGGGCCTCGGGTTCCGAACAACGATATGTGTACACAACTTGCAGGTAAGATCACAAACAGTAATATCATCATGAATCAATAACATGTTCAGATCTGAGATCATGGCACTCGGGCCCCAGTGACAAGCATTAAGGACAACAAGTTGCAACAATGTCAAATAGCACTAACAATAGATACTAGGCACCATCCCCTAATTAACAATCTTATGCAATTACATGAGTGATCTCATCCAATCCCTACCATCCCCATAACCTACTGCGGGGATTACTCACACATGGATGGGGGAATCATTGATGGTTGATGGAGAGGCATTGGTGATGATGATGGCGATGATCTCCTCCAATTTCCCGTCCCTGCAAGGTGCCAGAACGGAGTTTCTAGTTCCGAATCGCGGTTTCTAGTGGTGGCAGCGCAGCGGAAGTCTATCTTGAAAAATGTCGAACCCCCCTGTGTTTTTAGGTCAGGGGGTATATATAGGCGAAAGTAGAGGTCGAGTTGGAGTTCGGGGTGTGTTGGGGATATGATATATGGGTATCCTCATAACATGTCTCTTATCCGGATAACCTGGGTGGCCCACAGTTGGTAGAAACACCTATGTCCTGCTGGGCGACCCAGTTAGATGGATCCAGAAGGGAGGCCCATGCCGGATAAAGGAAGGCTATGGAGGAGTCACCGACGTACCCGGAGCCTTTGAGTGCAAGACACGTTAGACTAGTTGTATACTGCGTAGAACTCTGTAACCTGTCCAGCTAGGACTTTGCCTGTTACCCTAAGATCTGGCGACTATATAAGCCGGACCTGTGGGAGCCTTAGGGCACGTACAACTCATACTCGCGCACAACGAACCGATCCCTGTAACTCGGCGTATTGCCATTATAGTGATTTATAGCAGGAGTAGGATTCCACCACCGTCGTGGGATCTAAACCTGGGTAAGATGTGTTACCTCGTACCTGCCAACCTTCCGCCTTACCTGTCGGGGGATAACCCCCGGGTAGGGAAATCCAGGCCCAAGTAGGCCGGCACCAAAAGGAACAGGCTTCCTGGCCCTAAAGAAGGACAACTCCAACCGGTTGGCTAATACCGCCCGGTTGGGCTTAAAGCTTTCCCGGCTGGCCCGTCTAGCCCGGTAGCCCGAAGAGCCGGCCGGGTGTCCGCCTCCACCCGGCTCACCTTGGATTCGATGGATAGCACGGAGGGGGTGATGCTCCTTGCAGGGTATGCCTCTTACCCCCCCCTTCGTCATCAGGCAGGCTGGCGTTCCATCACGACCAGCGCTACCTGACAAGGATAAAGCAAAGGGGTCAGCTGACCGCCCAAAGCAGTCCGGGTGACCATTAAAGTAAGAGTGACGCCCCAAAGGAAGCCCGGGTGACCGCTAAAGAAGAGGATGACGATAAAAGAAGGGCGAACTGGGTCCTGGCCCACCGGCTGGGCCCTGCAGCCGACCCTGCCCTCTAAACCCATATCCAAACAGTAAACCCTAGAGCCCAAATTTTAATCTGCCCCCCGGATCAGTATATAAGGGAGAGTAGAGCTGGGGTTCGAGGGAAGCAAAGATAGAAGGACAGAAGTGCTAACTCTAGTTTTCATCTTCCTCTAGCTCTCGACAGTAGCTAAGGAAATAGCTCCAGGAGCATCTGTATTGGGCATTCGCCCCTCCATATAGTTCATCTTGCAGGAGTAGGGGTGTTACCTCGCCGAGAGGGCCTCGAACCTGGGTACGTCGCTGTGTTTGCAGTTCACTATGCCCAACACATTGCGTGAGCCATCGATTGCATCCGAGTGTCCCTCTTTAGCCATCCCCGATGGCACTGCCATGTTCCACACCACATCAGTTGGCGCCCATCGTGGGACAGGACAACCGCCATGGCAAGAGGAAAGACGACCAACCATACAACCGGTACGGCGCCAAGCAAGTAGGTGCGGTGCACGAGGACCCGGCTGCAGGCAGCAGCCGGAGGCAGAGGACAGATGACAGGCCGCCACGACCCAAGTATACCATGGATTCCATGATCGATGGGCCATGCAAGTTCAACAGCGGCGACATCAAGCCTGCGAACCACGCAACACGCCAGTGCAGTTGGACGAAGAAGATGGATGAAGTTGGCAGGCTCCCACCACCACCTCCACCGCCAGCTGGAGGCCCACCGGATAACATGGAGCGGAGCAACCGCCGCGAGGACGAAAAGGATGGTTACCCACGACAAGTGGGCAACTACCACATCTTCCTTGCGGAGCCGGAGACAAAGCACGCCAAAAGGAGGCGCGAGGCGGAGGTGAATGCAATCGCTTCCCCCGTTCCCCAATACCTACATTGGTCGGACTAGGTAATCACCTAGAGCAAGGAAGACCAGACGGCTGTGCTAACAAGCCCCGGCAGGTACGCGTTGGTCCTCGACCCCATCATCGTCTCCAAGAAACACTCGCGACGTTTCTCCCGTATACTCATCGACGGAGGCAGCAGCATCAACCTCCTATACCGCAGCAGCCTCGAGCGGCTCGGCATTAGCGAGTCCCAGTTGCAGGCCTCAAGCACTTCGTTCCACGGGGCAGTGCCAGGCCCGTCCCACTCACCAATCGGCAAGATACGGTTGGACGTCATCTTCGGCAACGAGAACAACTTTCGTCGCGAGCCAATTTTTTTCGAGGTGGTGAACCTCTCCAGTACCTACCACTCCATACTAGGGCTCCCAGCCCTCACCAAGTTCATGGGAGTGCCGCACTACACGTAACTCAAAATTAAGATGCCAGGCCTAAAAGGAGTTATCACCGTTGATGGCTGTTACAAGCGTTAGATCGAGTGCGCCACAGACGGCTCCAAGCTAGCCAAGGCAATGATTATCGCTAATGAGAAGCGCATCCTAATGCAAAACATGGAGGATCTATTGAAGGATATGCCGGCTAGAGATCCTAAGCCGGCTGGAGAATGACAGTTCAAGCCTTCGCAGGGCACAAGGAAGATCCTGCTAAACAAGGAGGACCCGAGCAAGTTCGTCCTGGTCGGAGATGACCTGGACAACAAATAGGAAAGCGCGCTCGTCGACTTCCTCCGTGAGAATTGAGACATTTTCGCATGGTGCCCCAAAGACATGCCAGGTGTCCCGAGGGAACTCGCTGAACACTCTCTTCAAGTTCGACTGGATGCGAAGCCGGTCAAACAATCTTGATGCCGCTTCGCAGAAGAAAAAAGAACCATTGGTGAGGAGATCACAGGGCTGCTCACAGTCGGCTTCATCATGGAGGTTTTCCACCCTAAATGGCTAGCCAACCCGGTGCTGGTGCTGAAGAAGAACAAGACATGGCGCATGTGTGTCGATTACACCAGACTCAACAAGGCATGCCCCAAGGATCCCTTCGATCTGCCACAGATAGATCAAGTCATTGACTCCAAGGCTGGATGTGATTTGTTGTCTTTTCTAGACGCTTACTCGGGTTATCACCAGATTAAGCTCAATGTAACCGACCAAATAAAGACATCATTCATAACCACGTACGTGGCTTACTACTACACCTCCATGCTATTCGGTTTGAAGAATGCATGAGCAACCTACCAGCGCTGCATGCAGAAATGCCTGCAGACACAGATTGGTAGAAACATGCATGCCTACGTCGGCGACGTCATCATCAAGACCAAGGAACGGCAGACACTTCTCGAGGACCTAAAGGAAACGTTCGAAAATCTCCGCCGATTCCATATCAAACTGAACCCAGAGAAGTGCGTCTTTGGCATCCCAGCCGGTAAGCTCCTTGGTTTTCTCGTCTCCGAGTGAGGGATCGAGGCGAACCCAGAGAAGATCTGAGCCATCAAGCGCATCGAGCTACCAAAAAGCCTGTGCGACATACAGAAGTTCACCGGGTGCATGGCTTCCCTCAGCAGGTTTGTCAGCCGGCTGGGTGAGAAGGCCCTCCCCCTGTACCAACTCATGAAGAAGACGGACAAGTTCATCTGGACGACTCAAGTAGACGAAGCCTTCCGGGACCTCCAGCGCATGCTCACCTCACCGCCTATTTTGGCGGCACCAGTCGCAAAGGAGCCAATGCTGATGTACAGCACCACCACAAACAGAGTTGTCAGCATGGTTCTGGTAGTGGAGAGGCCTGAAGAGGGGAAGGCCCAGCCGGTCCAGCGTCCCGTGTACTACCTAAGTGAAGTACTGTCGCTCTCCAAAAAGAACTACCCCCACTCAAGCTGGTGTATGGCATGTACATGGCCGACAAGAAGCTCAAGAACTACTTCCAAGAACACTCCATCCAGGTAGTGGCACTGGCCCCGCTCGCGGAGATCATTGGCAACAAGGACGCCACTGGGCGCGTGGCGAAATGGGCCATAGAGCTTGCTGCACACAACATTCAGTATGAGCCAAGGACGACAATCAAATCCCAGGCACTGGCCGATTTCATCGTTGATTGGGCGGAGACGCAGTAGATGCTACCGGTCCCCGACTCAACGTATTGGAAGCTACACTTCGACGGCTCCAAGATGCGAGGGGAACTCGGAGCCGGAATCGTGATAACCTTGCCCAAAGGCGATCAGCTGGAGTATGTCCTCTAGATCCACTTCAAGGCGTCCAACAACGTCGCCGAATATGAAGCACTCATCCACGGGCTCAAGATGGCCAAACAGATTGGCATCCAGAGAATACTATGCTTCGGAGACTCAGACCTAGTGGTGCAGCAGGTCTCCGGTGAGTGGGACGCAAGGGATATGAACATGGCCCTCTACCGTTTCTTAGTTCAACAGCTGTGCGCCTGCTTTGAAGGGTGCGAGTTCCACCATGTACCCAGGGCCAACAACGAAGCCGCTGACGCCTTGGCCAAGGTCGGGTCAACAAGACAATCCATACCACCTGGAGTCTCCCTCGAGCACCTGCGCAAGCCCTCCATCACCCCGTCGCCGGAATCTAACTCCATAGTACTTGACGCAGACCCAGGAACAACTGGTGCCGCGGCTCACCCGGGGACTGCCACGCTGCACCCAGGGACCTCTCCACGGCAGCCTACGGTTGACACCAACAAGCCTCCACCCGGCAAACCTCCCGACATTTTAGAGCCAACCATCGGCGATGAGATTAGGATCATCATGCAGAGGGTGTACTCCATTCGGGAAATACCGAACTGGGTAGAGGACGAGCTCCCAACGGAGGAAGTGGCAACACGACAAGTGAGATGAAGATCAAGCGCATACACCATCATCAACAATGAGTTGTACAAGCGCAGCATCGGGGTAATCTATTAGCGGTGCGTAAGCCAAGAGGAAGGAACCAAGCTCCTAGCGGACATACACCAGGGCGAATGCGGTCACCATGCTTCATCAAGATCAATAGCAGCCAAGGCTCTTCGCCATGGTTTCTATTGGCCGACAGCGCTGAAGGACGCTCAGGAGTTGGTCAAAGCATGCAACGTTTGTTAGCGATTCAGCCAGCTGAAGCACACGCCGTCTGCGGCACTCAAGACAATACCAATCACCTGGCCATTTGCAGTCTGGGGGCTAGACATGGTTGGGTCGTTCAAAACAGCCCGATCCGATATGACACACCTGCTCATAGCCATAGACAAGTTCACCAAGTGGATCAAGGAAAAACCCATCAAGAAGCTAGATGGAGTAATGGTGGTCAAGTTCTTCACGGAGATCATCATACGATTTGGCTACCCGCATAGCATCATCATGGACAACGACACCAATTTCGCCAAGGGGGTTTTTCGCCCGCTTCTACAGAGACAAGGGCATCTTCCTGGACATGGCATCGGTCGCGCACCCACAGTCGAATGGGCAGTGCGATCGTGTAATGGCCTAGTTCTCGCCAGAATCAAGCCAAGGCTGATCGAACTGTTCATCAGGTCGCCCGGATGCTGGATCGAGGAGTTGCCAGCTATGTTATGGAGCCTGCGCACCACCCAGAACCGTTCAACCGGTTTCACACCGTTCTTCCTTGTCTATGGGGCAGAGGCAGTTCTCCCCATGGACATCCAGTTCGATGCACCCCGCAAACAGCTCTACACGGAGTAGGAAGCCAAGGAAGCACGGGAGGACATCGTGGACCTGCTCGAGGACGCACGAGAGCTGGATCTGTCCAGGTCAGCAATCTATCAGCAGGATCCGTGCCGCTACCATGCCAGCCGGATCGAGCCTACTTATTTTTGCGAAGGAGATCTGGTGCTGCGCCTGGTCCAGAGCACAAAAGGAATGCACAAGTTGTCCCCGCCATGGGAAGGCCCATCCATCGTCAGCCGGGCGCTACACAACAATTCATACTATCTGATCGACACCCAGCAGCCAGCAAAGAACAAGGCAGATCGCTCGGGCGAGGAGACGGAACGCCCATGGAACGCGCGCGTACTCCGGACATTTTACACTTGAACCAGAAGTGTATGTATCTTCCCTTTCATGTAATAAATGAACAAGCTCGGAAGCCTCAGCACAGTCCCGAGAACTTGGTCCCAATTCGCACACCACATTCGTCTTTGTACCGGCTGGCCCAGACACCCGTGATTTCTACAGGCGGCATAGTATTGTACGGGGTGCCTAGAGCAAACTCTTCGGTTCTGGCTTCAGACCGCAAGCTGGCTGTCGACCCGGAAAGAGGGAAATCTCGAAATACCTACTGCAAGAAGACGCCAAAGCAGAAAACAGGGGAACTTGGGAGAACCGGTCGCGCATGCACGAGCTAAGACGACAACAAAGAACCAAAGTATCGCGAGGCACGCCAGCTCAGCTGTTCCTTTGGTTCCGGCTCTAGACCGCAACCCTGCTGGCAGCCGGCAAGGACAACGCTCGAAAGACCAATGCTCGCTGAGAAAAAGGGAGCTGCTAACGGCCTAGCTCGAAAGGGCACCTTTCCCTTTTTGCATCTAATAATAACTATAAACGAGCGTGCGTATAATGAAACTAACCCAAAGCAACGCTGTGTCTCGCACGACACGAGCCACAACATGACAGGAAATAAGGTGGCAAAGATCTTCGACCCGGCTGGCTATCCCAGCCAGCCCGAACATCGGAGACTACACCCAGTGGGCGTGCTCCCGATCACCCATCAACTTAAGTCAAGACGGCAAAGAGCTTTGACCTGACTGGCTACCCCAGCCGGCCCGAACCTCAGGGAATACACCCAGTGGGCGCGCTCCCGCGCACTCATCAACTTAAGTCAAGACGGCAAAGAGCTTTGACCCGGCTGGCTACCCCAGTCGGCCCAAACCTTGGGGACTACACCCAGTGGGCGCGCTCTCGCGCACCCATCAACTTAAGTCAAGACGGCAAAGAGCTTCGACCCGACTGGCTACCCTAGCTGGACCGAACATCGGGAACTACACCCAGCGGGCGCGCTCCTGCGCACCCATCAACTTAAGTCAAGATGGCAAAGAGCTTTGACCCGGCTGGCTACCCCAGCCGGCCCGAACCTCGGGGACTACACCCAGTGGGCGCGCTCCCGCACACCCATCAACTTAAGTCAAGATGGCAAAGAGCTTCGACCCTGCTGACTACCCCAGCCAGCCTAAACCTCGGGGACTACACCAAGTGAGTGCGCTCCCGCACACCCATCAACCCAAGATAACGCGGTCAAGAGCCTCAACCCGGATGGCAAACCTAGCTGGCTCAAATTTCAAGGACTACGACTAGCGAAGGCATAAAGAAGAAAACGCCCATGACAAACAAAAAAGGCAGATTGAGGTCAAGACAAAAAGGGGGCACCAAGCCAATAAGCGGAACACGAAGGTTCCGCACAAAATTCGAAGTTTGACGTCAAAGATTCACCCACATGCAGCACCAACAAAGGACAAGTTTGACAAATACTCCTGGTATACCAGGGATCAAGGTGCAGGAGCCGGAGTGGCAGAAGGAACATCAGCAGCAGGAGCAGAAGGCAGACCGGCAGGAGGAGCAGAAGGCGTCGGCCGCGGGCACTTGGCTGGTGGAGGCAACATCGGTGAAGTTCCTGGGGGAAGGGATCCAGTGAAACGGCAATGGCTTGGAGGGGTCACAGAAATCACGCTCCAGATCCACGTAGGTGCCGATCTTCACCCCACAGGACCGGATCGTCGGAATGCTATCGCAGAGGCCCTCGTAGCTGGTTCCAAGACGGAAACCATGAGTGAGCACACCTAGATCAGCCCCCGGATACCAGGACTTACCAGGGCCATAGCCATCTCCACGCTGTCGCGAGCCGCCCATTCCTTGTGGATCTCCAGCACGTCGATGCCATGAGACAAGGCAACAGCTAAGCTGACGATATCATGCAACTCACCCGCCTCCGGCCAGATGTAATGGAAGAGGTCGTTAGCAATGGCACGAAGACCATTTCTCTCCGCCGCCAGCACCTTAACCAGATCCAGGGCTGTCAGATCATGGCCAGCCTCCTCCACCGGTAGCTTCTCAAGAGCCATCTCGGTCGACTCAGGGTAATGAGCTTCAACCGAAGATAGGAGTAAGCGACAAGATTCGATTCAGCTAGCCATAGTGCAAAGGACTCAAGAATGAGAGAACTTACTGACAACCATCTCCGAGATGTTCTGAAGTTGTTGGGTTAGTTCCTCCTCCCGGGAGCGGAGAGTCTTGATCGTCTCCTCCCTTTGGGCGGAGATCGTTTCAAAAGTCTTCAGCGCCTCCGCCCGGATGTCAGCTACCTTCTTGCCCCTCTCCACTCTAACCTCAAGCAGGTGCTTGGCCTTAGCCAATTGGTCGAACTGCACCTGCCGCGTCCTGTTCGACTCCTCCAGCCAGGCAACCTCAGCTTTGAGGCGCTCCACCTCCTTCTCCTTGTCCAGGATCATGGCTGTAGGAGGATACCCGATGGTCAACAAAAAATGGGAAAAGGGAGCCAACCGCCAAGACAGGTCGGAAGAAGCAATCTTACGGCCTAGATCCCAGGTGTTCTTCACTGATTCCGAAAACGCTCTCTGCAAAGGGAAACGAGTAAGAGATGAAACGGCAACCCGGCTGCAAAAACCGAATGCGGGAAAAGATAATGAGCAGAGACACCTACCTCCATAAAAGCAGACAAATTTTTGGCCTCGCCCAGGCCCTTCTCCATTCCGTCAACCAGGTGGCGAACCTGGCTGAGTGCGATGGGCGCTGCTCTCGAGAGCTGGGCGAGGATCACACCCGGTGTCAGCACAGCCGGAGCTAGCCTCGAGCCAGTCAACATGACCTCATCATCATCAGCGGCCGCACCTAAAGATGCGGCCACCACCAACTCCCTCATCGCCGGGTCGGAAGCACCCGGCTGGCCACCTCCCGCTACAGCCGTCTGCACAGCCGCAACCTCCTTCGTCACCTCCATGATGACGGACCTGGCAGAACTGGCTGGAGCATCGCTCCAGGCCGGGTTCATGCCAGCCCCAGTACGGAGGAGGGGAGTCTCGGGGTCCTGCGCGTCCGCGAACAGCTGCCCCAACCGCGAAGACGCGGGCTCTTGGTGCAGCATCCCCGTAGTCGGGGAACCCTGAGGAGCCCCAGGAGGATACGGCGCGGTAGGCGCAGCCGACGCGGGTGCAGCTGGCGACCTCGACACCTCCTCAACCACCGGAGGAGGGGGAGGAGCAACGGCGGCGGCACCAGAGTCGCCAAGCGACATCGCCTCGCTGCATGAGACGAAAGTGAGAAAAAATCATAGCAGAACCACAAGACAAACATGGAAGATAGGACAAGGGAAGATGATGATGCAACGACGGATGGCGCGACGATGACTTGGCGCACCTGGCGCGTCCTTTTTTGCTCAACGGGAGCCGGCGTAGCAACGGGCGCCGCCCTCTTCCCCCGGGATTTCGCCGCGGCCTTCTCTGGACCGGCCTCATCGTCGGTGGCATCGACTGCAACAAAAGAAAAATCTTAGCCACAACTCCGCAGGCCAGGACGAAGGAAGGAGCTGCAACTGACGCTTTACCATGAGGATCCGAGGGGCCGTCGTTCGACCGGA
Organism: Avena atlantica; assembly: GCA_910589765.1. NCBI lineage: Eukaryota > Viridiplantae > Streptophyta > Magnoliopsida > Poales > Poaceae > Avena > Avena atlantica. The sequence continues at coordinate 117,874,449 of OU342735.1, read as the reverse complement.
CGGGAAACCCTTCGAGCTCCGTCTGGGGGTACTTCTTCGGCTTCCTGTCCGCCAAGAAGGAGGGGAGTGGGAGGTATCCCATGCCATCTTTGGCTAGCTGCGCCGTGAACACCTACTCAAAAAGGGGAGCATAAGGCACCCAAGGAAAGCTCCCTACAAAGAAGATAAGGCAAGAAAACCAGAGAGCAACTAACCCGGGGTGGCAGGCGGCCGCGGTGGTACGGCGGGCAGGAGTACGCCTAGGTCACCTCCACGCGGAACTTGGATATTATGGAGATCCAGTTCCGTAGGTCCTGGTAGGGCACATCCTTCCGCGACGTCTACGTCGGATCATCGGCGGTCGACAGATGGCACATCTTGTGCGACCGTTTCTGTAGTGGAAGCACGCGCACACCATTCACGATAGCACGATGTCCCGAGAGGTGAGCCGCTCTGTCTCCACCATAGCCTCCACCCGGGCGGCCATCCGATCGAGGTTCGCCACATCACCCATACCCTTCGTCGCCCAGCCCTTTTGCGTCGAAGGCACATTGACGAAGGGCGGAAGGCAGATCCAGTCCACCTCCGTGGTGTTGCTCACATAAAAATATGAGCGCTGCCACAACTTGATGGTGTCGGGAAGCTCGAACCGCGACATCTACGAAGAGGGCCACGTGTAGATGGCGCAGTAGCCCATCTACATCAACGGACCGTCCTTGGCGGTGTTCTGGGCCTTGAAGTGGAAGAACCTGAAAAAGTTCACCACCTCGGGCCACACCCCAAGGTATGATTCGCAGCGGTTCGCGTGATGCGACAGCTACGCGATGGCATTCGCGCCAAGATGGTGGAGTTGGAGGTCGAAGAAGACGAAGAGTTGAAGGAGAAAGGGGCTGACGGGGAGGCCGAAGCTGCAGGCGAAGTGTGCAAGGAAGACGATGCGCTCCCTCGGCCGAAGGTCTGGAACCCGCTCCCCTCCGGTGCAAGCCGATGATTTACCAGCATCGACGAGGGAAGAAATCTACCCCGCCAATACTTGTAAACGAGGTCGTCGGTCACGAAGGATCCGCACCAACCCCCACGCTTCTCCGGCAGCATATCGGTAGAAGGAGCAGCCGTGATGGATGGTGTGTGGTCGCTCCGGCGGCAGCGAAGAGGAGGCGCAAGGAGCGAGATGCGATGAGAGGTGGGGGAAGAGGAACCGGAGGAAGAGGAAGTGTAAGCCTCGTTCCCCTCCAGAGCTCTATTTATCCCCGCGGAGGGCACCATCGCCCCCTCAGCTTCCGCGCGACGCGTGGCCACGAGGCACCCCGGCCGCACGGCGCTACGGCTCCGAATCCTCTGCACCGTCACAACCAACCACAGAAGATCCACAGGCGTTACCAGGAGACGAGGCGTGCGCGCCCGACCCGAGAAACCGCTGCGGCAAGTGGCGTGCGCAGTTGTCAAAAACTGACTCATCGACGCGGAAGTCCAACTGACGCGGCGTGGGCCAGATAAGAAAGTCGTGGATGACAACTTCACCAACCTCATCAAACTGACGCTTCGTATCCAGCTTCGCCAGTCGGTCCCTGCCTTTGCTGTTTACACCTAGTGGGCGACCATCGATTCCGCAGCCGGTTAAATCCAGCCGGAAAGCAAAAGCTACAGCCGGACGCGGACAACCAACTACATCAAGATGCAAAAGAGCATGCAAGACCTTACCCACCGTCCAAGTCCATACGCGATCGGGGAGTAGTGTCGGGGGGATAACCCCTGGGTAGGGAAAGACAGGCCCAAGTAGGCTGGCTGCGGAAGGAACATGTCGCCTGGCCCTAAAGAAGGACAACTCTAGCCGGTTGGCTAATACCGCCCGACTAGGCTTAAAGCTTTCTCGGCTGGCCCGTCTAGCTCGGTAGCCAGAAGAGCCGGCCAGGTGGCCGCATCCACCCGGCTCACCTCGGATTCGATGGAGAGCACGGAGGGGGTGATGCTCCTTGCAGGGTACGCCTCTGCCCCCCCCCCCCTTCGTCATCAGGCAGGCTGGTGTGCCGTCACGACCAGCGCTACCTGACGAGGATAAAGCAAAGTGGCCGGCTGACCGCCCAAAGCATTCCGGGTGACTATTAAAGTAAGAGTGATGCCCCAAATGAAGCTCGGGTGACCGCTAAAGAAGAGAATGGCGATAAAAGAAGGGCGGACTGGGTCCTGGCCCACCGGCTGGGCCCTGCCCTGTAAACCCATATCCAAACAGTAAACCGTAGAGCCCAAATTGTAATCTTCCCACCGGATCAGTATATAAGGGAGGGCGGATCTGGAGTTCGAGGGAAGCAAAGGTAGAAGGATAGAAGTGCTAGACTCTAGTTTTCATCTTCCTCTAGCTCTCGTCAGTAGCTAAGGAAATAGCTCCAGGAGCATCTGTATTGGGCATTCACCCCTCCATATAGTTCATATTGCAGGAGTAGGGGTGTTACCTCGCCGAGAGGGCCCTGAACCTGGGTACGTCGCTGTGTTTGTAGTTCACCGTTCCCAACCCGTTGCGTGAGCCACCGATTACATCCGAGTGTCCCTCTTTAGCCATCCCCGATGGCATTGTTGTGTTCCACACCACGACATTACTTCACGTCTCTAAACACGCATTGTGAGGACCCCTCCATGGCAAACTTGTCGGCAATACCACAACAGTTGGCGCCCACCGTGGGGCAATAGGCGCTTCAGGCTCTACAATGGGCGAGGACTAAGATCTTTGCGGGAATCAGCAAAACCATAGCCATCGGTCGCGTTCTATTCTCCGGCAATGTTCTGATCGTCCCTCCCGATGAGTTCTGGGTCCCGGTGAAGACGAACCGTACCCGATGGTCGATCGTCCCCATCAGAGACATCCAGCTCTTCATCGGTGAAACCTACTCGGGCACTAGTCCACTGGAAGTCGGAGGAGCATCAAGACCCGCACGGACCGCCTACGGGCAGGACACGTTCGCGGAAGGATCGAAGTTGGATCTCTCTTAGGAGTTTTCCGGCAACGATCGGAAAAATTCAAGGTCCACCCACACCGCCCCTGTGCAGGATATAATGGTGGAAGATCGCTGCAAGTCCGGCGGCTTCACCCGTGCGTCTGGACAGCAGAGATCCAAGTTCGTCGGCGTGGTGACTATCTTTGATCTGGCGCGTTGCGTTCAGAGAGAGGTAGAAAACCCCCGCGATTACCTAGCCAGGTGGATCCGTATACGGGCCGACCTGGGGCATTACCCCAATGATTATTCCATGTATCACTTTGTGGAAGGAGGGGACCACGGAACACTTCTCCGACATATGCTAAGGCCCCAGCAGGCTTCAGGACACCTCACTTTCAAAGGTATGGTGAGCACCGTCAACAACTACGCGGAAGCCGACGAGGCAGCTCAGACAGCGCTCGCACTCTTAGACGGCGCCCCTCCGCCTCAGCCACCGCCACCACCGCCTCCGGCCGTCGTCGCTGCAGCCGCACCACCACCTGTAGTCATCGTCACCGCCATCATGCCTCCACCTCCCATCATCGAGGAAGCCACGGCACGCTCCGACTCCGTCTTGGACGCGCTCTACGCCGACATCAATGTGGACTCGGAGGAGATAGACTTCAGCCCGGAGGAACTCGAGTCTACCATGTAGGAGATGGAGGAGGACTACAAGCACGACGAGCAGGTCGACAAGGCCGTCACATCCTGAGAAGTATTCGTCGCAATTGGGACTGTGATAGAAGAAGATCAACCCGGACAAGCTCCGCCTAAAGCACTAGACAAGGGTAAGGGACCACCTGTTGCTGCCAATAGTGATCGCGCAAAGGTCATGCCTCCTCCACCTAACCTAGTGCAGCAGCCGCAGGAACTCAACGTCAGTCCGAGTAACAACAACACCGCAAACCCGCCCCCTTCGGCATCTACGTCTGCTGCTGCCCAAATCACGCCAGCTGATAGAGTGATGTACGGCAACCTACTCGTCGAGCCCATGACCGTGGCTCATATCCGGAATGTAGTCCAGCTTAACAAGAAGCGCCAGCAGCTGCTGGAGGAAGCGCATGCCATCGCGGAGCAAGGCGCAAAGCTGGATCGAGATCTGGCCAACGCACATAAGTCAATAGAGAAAACTAAAGCCATGGATGCCGAGTACAAGACACTGCTCCAGCAGCAGAAGGCTAAGAAAGCTCTGGCTCGCGTCATCAACGATCCTGGTGTACGGCGAAACCTAGGATGGGCCCCCTCGAAACCGCCGCAAGCAAAGCCATACATTTACAGCGTGGGCAGGCAGGTGATGCCCACTCCTATTCTCAACCTAGCTGTCGCCAAGACCCTTATAGAGCAGGATAGATCTCCCTCAGCTGCGGAACAGGTCTATGACCTTGTGGCAAAGGCGGTGAAATAGCAGGAAAAGGCCACCTCTCAGAGGCTTGAGTCTGACCCAAGGGATAGATCTCATCATGTTGTCGGATCTCAGACGGGTTCATCAGAACGAAGACGGAGGGATGCATGCAATAGGAAGGACACTATCCCCATATCCTCCGACCATGGAGGCAAGGCTCACCCTCGTCGCACATCTCCATCGCACCGATCTCCCCGACATCGCGAAGACCTCAAGGCTCACCATCGCACGGACATGCCTCTGCCAAGGCAATGCGGCATCGTCATCCGTGACAACACGGAGCAGCCCCGTCATGATGGAGAGCGCAACCAATGACAGAAGACCAGGTCGCTCCATGACCCTCCATGTCCGACAAGCAACCACGACAAGCGCGAGGCGTCGCAAGAGGGTAATAGGAAGAAGGATAACCCACCACCACATCCGCCTCCGTCACCACCAAGCATCCACGAGATGACACGTAGCCCTTCCCCTTGTGGAAATAAGAAAAGAACAAGCCTGGAGCCATACGATGCACGTTCACGCTTGGAAAAGATTCATGAGGCCCGGAAAGGACAATACCTAGGACCACGTTGCTTTGGACCTATAATACAGACCGCAACTTACCCCAAGGGTTTCCGGATTGACAAGAACATCAAGCCCTATGACGGCACCGCCAAGCCAGCTACCTGGTTGCAGGATTACGGCAACGCGGAGGAGATCGTTGGGGGTCACCCCAACATTGCCGTCAAGTACCTCCCACTGATGCTGGCGGGTACAGCCTGACAATGGATTGATGACTTGCCAGAGAAGTCCATCTGCAACTAGTTGGACATGCAAGAAGCGTTCACCAAGAAATTTGAGGGTAGGTATAAGCGTCCCTCCACTGTTGGCGATCTACATCGGTGCGTGCAAGAGAAATACGAGTCATCTCGTGCCTACCTCTCTTGCTGGCTCGATATGAAGAATTCCTGCACAGGAGTGCACGCCCAGACCGCCATGGCCGCCTTCATCGATGGGTTGGAGAAAGGTACGTTGCTCCGACATAAGTTGATGCGCCTGCAGGACAATCACCGGCTAGATCTCAATCAGATGATCTAGCTGGCTAGTGAGTTTGTGGCTGTTGACAACGATGCTCGCGGCTCCCTGCCGGCAACGGCCGTTCCAAATCAAGCTAGGAGGAACAACAACACCAAGCGGAAGAGCCCTCCATAAGAGAAGCAAGCTTCTGACGTGGTCGCCATGACATTTGCGGGACGATGTGATGGCAGACAGTGTGGCCGAGGACGGGGGGCTAGTCGTGGGCAGCAGCGAGGTAGTGAAACTACCCCGGCAGCGCCCCGCGTTCCCCAAACATACAAGGAATACCGTGATATGTCGTTCCTTATACACCTCGATGCCAACGACAAAGCCACTCATACCAATCGCCATTGCAAGTTTGTCAACGATCTCAAGGAGGACTCGGAGTCCGGCTACAAGCAAAGTCGGAAGAACATACCGCGAGGCAAGGGAAAGGGGAAGAAGAAGGAAGAGGAGTCCAAGGATTCAAGTGACATGGACCAGGATGTTAACCATAAGCACGCCGAAAAGGGCGATGGCAAGGGCAAGAAACCCTTTGAGAAGAAGGTTGTCGTCTATCACACTTTCCTTGGCACCCCTACTGTCCGACAACAGAAAACCTCTATGAGGATACTGATGGCTACTCTACCCACAGTCCCCCAATACCTGCGCTGGTCGGAGATTCCAATCACTTGGGACAGGAAGGATCACCCAGACCTTATCCCTACGGAGAACCAGTACGCCATGGTCATCAACCCCCTAATTGACGGCAATGAGTTCACCAAATGTATGGTGGATAGTGGAAGCAACATCAACATCATGTACCTGGATACGCTGAACAAGATGAACTTGACAGGGGCCAACCTAAGGCAGACCAACACCATGTTCCATGGCATAGTTCCTGGCGAGGTAGCTCAGTCCCTTGGGTGCATTACACTTCAGGTCGCTTTTGGAGATGTCAACAATTACCGCCAAGAACGCATGACCTTCGAGGTGGTCCCCTTAGAGAGCGTGTACAATGTCATCTTCGGACGTGACATCTTCCACACCTTCATGGCCAAGCCATGCTTCATCTACAACAAGCTCAAGATATCCGGACCAAACAGCATCATCATCGTATCCGGAAGCTTTACCAAGGCAAGGGACTGCGAGATTGGAGAAGCAGCCTTTATAGAAGTTGTCCACTATAGCAAAGAATACAAGGAGATCCAGAGCAAGGTCGATGCCTCGGAGATGCTGGCATCAAAGAAGCAGATATCTGACTCCGCCTAGCCTTTAAGGCCGCCATCGAAACCAAGCCGGTGGAACTTTTAGTAGGCGATGCCTCCAAGACCACCGCCATTGGGACGAACCTGGACCCTAAATAGGAAAGCGTGCTTGTCGAGTTCCTCCGTGAGAATAAGGACATCTTTGCCTGGCAACCTGCCGAGATGAAAGGTGTACCTAGGTAACTTGCCAAGAACAGCTTGAATATTGATCAAAAATGTAAATCGGTGAAACAACCTCTACGACGCTTCAGAGACGAGAAGAGACGGGCCATAGGCAATGAGATAGCTAGGTTACTTAAGGCTAGTTTTATCCGAGAAGTCCTTCACACCCGATGGGTGGCCAATCTTGTACTTTCCCCAAAAAGGGAACCCAAGAATTAAGAATATGCGTTGATTACACCGGCTTGAACAAAGCATTTCGCAAAGATCCGTTTGCCTTGCCTCGCATTGACGAAGTCATTGACTCGACGGCTGGTTAGGAACTTTTGTGTTTCCTCGATGCATACTCAGGATACCACCAGATAAAAACAAGGAAGTTGGACCAATTGAGCACTTCGTTCACCACACCTTACGACACGTTTTTCTATGTCACGATCCCCTTTGGGTTGAAAAACGCAGGTGCTACCGACCAGCGGACTATGCAACATTGCCTCCATGATCAAATTGTCGGAACATTCACGCCTATGTGGACGATATAGTGGTGATGTCTAAAAAGTCAAACGAATTAATCTCCGACTTAAAATAAACCTTTGATAATCTCCGGAAATACAACATGATGCTCAACCCAAAGAAATGCATCTTCGGGGTTCCAGCCAGCAAATTGTTGGGCTTCATCGTTTCCCACCGCAGCATCGAGGTCAACCCAAAGAATATCAAGGCCATCCTAAACATAAACCGTTTGACATGCTTGAAGGAGATACAAGGGCTCATAGGCTGCGTAGCAGCAGTAAGCCGGTTTGTCAGCCGACTTGGAGAGAAGGATCTGCCCCTGTACAAGTTGCTGAAGAAGGCGGACAAATTTACATGGACGGATGAAGCAGATGCAACATTGATGGCGCCTTGTTGATGTAGGAGCGCTTCGTTGGGAACCCCAAGAGTAAGGTGTGAAGCATCATAGCAACAAGTTTTCCCTCAGTAATAAACTAGGTTATCGAACAAGTAGGAGGAAGGAAATGTCACACAGGTGTTGCAAGCAACACGGAGACCTACACAACAAAAACTCAAGACTTTGCCCCAATGAATCAATGATGTTGTCATGCTCACCGGTTTGCTGTAACAAAGGATTAAACGTATGGTCTGGAAGGTAATGGTTTGTAGCAAGTAAGCAAGTAACAGCGGAAGATGTATCAATGGTAAAGATTGGACCGGGGTCCATAGTTCACTAGAGGTGCTCTCCTTAGATAAACAACATGGCATGAAGGGTAAACAAATTACAGCAGGGCAATTGACAGGAACTGAGCAAGGCATAACAATGCAATTACAAGTCATAAAGATCCTATGAGATTCGATTAGGAAATACAACAAGATACATAGACCGCCATACAACTGTGTCTATGACTAGAAGTCCACCTTCAGGTTATCATCTGAATCCCCTCCAGTATTAAGTTGCAAGCAACAAACAACTGCTTTAAGCAAAGTGTGTAAGGTAAACAGTGCACATGTTCCATGAACAAGAGACCGTTGTTTTCTCCCTAGTGGCAACATCACATCTACAACCGAAGATATTTCGGTCACTTCCCTTGGAAACTAGAGGCATGAACCCACTATCGAGCATAAATACCCCCTCTTGGAGTCACTAGCAACTACTTGGCCAAGATAGCTACTAACAACAGAGAGCATGCAAGATCACAAACAACATAGACATGATAGAATCATAAATACAAAACCATTAATCAAGCCAACATAATAATCTCAATATCCATTGGATCCCTGCAAACACAACATGTATGATTACAAATATATTAGATCTTGATCATGAACGGAGCTCACAAGATCTATACATGAAAGCACAGAGGAGGAGATACAACCATCTAGCTACTACATGGACCCATAGTACAAGGTGGAACTACTCACGCATCATACCGGAGAGAAGGCCTCCGGGATGATCTCCCCTCCGGTAGGGTGCCGGGAAGAACTTCAGATCCCCCCGATCTAGGGACGATGGTGGCGGCGGCTATAGACAGTTTCGTGGAGATTTGATCAGGTGCTTAGGGTTTCTGCATCGGGGGCTTCTTATAGGCGAAGGAGGAGGCCTAGGAGGCGTCCAGGAGTAGCAAACCCTAGCCAGGCACGGGGCTGGGCCCACCCTTATTTCATGGTATATGGAGCAGAAGCCATGCTGCCTTCCGACATTCTTCACGATTCACCAAGAATTGCCGCCTATGACAAATATTACGCTAAAGAATCTAGACGCCTAGATGTGGACCTTCTCGAGGAGGAGCACGTATTGGCATGCCAATGATACACCATCTACTAGTAGAAGCTATGCATCTACCATAGTCGTCGCGTTCGGCATCGCTTGTTTAAAGAGGGGGATCTGGTGCTCCCACTTAAGCAGAAGAAGTCACACAAATTATCCCCATCATGGGAAGGACCGTTCATCATAAGCAAGGCACTACTCAATGGGTCTTACTACCTCATTGACAATCGTGAACTTGCGGATAGACCCAGCGATGATCATAAGAGTAAGCGACGTGACCCGGATGATGACTACCCGGAGCTTGATCGGCCATGGAACATAACACAGCTACGTCCTTTTTACACAACATTTTTTATCTATTGTGTACCTCTTATATGATCAATGAAATTTCTCTAGTTCACTCATGTTTTTGGGTCTTTTACCTCCTTTAGTGTTCATTTTTGTATCATATAAAACCTTTATGCGCAAGCTTTGCATTTGCACTTGTGAAAATTCTGCATATGGGCGTTAGCTTAAGTTTTCTGGTCTACACGTCCTTTGTTGTTTTTATGTGGATTCTGGACTAGTGCCTTCAGCACTTGAAGTCTGCAATTTTGTTCTTAGGTTTTGACGGTGCCATTAGGCATCATCACTTGAGCGCATGGTTTCGACTACGAGTCTTCCCACTCACGAAAGGTCAAGCATACAAACCAAAGTAATGGATAAGCTAGCACTTGCTTAAAAAATATTTACATGCTGGAACTAGTACTTGAGTAGCAGGAAATTACAACTATTGTTTTTCCGCCTTAAGTTAACACATTAGTTTTTCCGCATCCACAAATTCAGAGGAAACAAATATTACAAAATGTTTTTTATTCCTCTGGCGCAGGAGACTTTGAGGCAGCATCGTCAACGGCAGGAGAGCCATCATGTTCATCTTGGAAGTCAGTGGTCTTGAGGGACTCAGAGGATCTGCGATGGTCGCCGTCAATGATCTCAAGCGGCACAAAGACGTTGTGATCGACCAACTCGGCAACCCTGGTGTCAAAACCCGCGAGCGATGACCAGATAGCTTTGTGATCTATCTTATGGCCTTCATCGTCTATGTTGGGTAGACCCGAGGTCACCGTGTCGATGCCGGCATCCTCGTAGTTTGCCTTGACCATTGCAAGTGGCATTCATGCACTAGCCCGGGTACATGAAGCTTTTCAGCTTACGATACGCTCGGGGGTTGGCGCAAGATCTCTGAGTACTTCATCACACAGTCCACCGCCTTTATGTTGATGTTGAGGGGCTTGGCAATATCCTTGGCCGGCTTGACGGCGATACTGATGAAGTTGACAGAGAGAACCATGCATTCCTTTGGCGGAGGAGGCGCATTGGTCAAACCAATAGGAGCTACATTTTCGACAAACAAAGGAGCACCTGAGTTCAATAACATAAAAATTCAGAGTATCTTGCTTACGAAAGCACAAGACAGAGACTCTTACCGGAGATGCTCTCCTCAGCTTGCTGGAGTGTCTCTGCCATGGAGTCCCGTTCTTGTCGGAGGATCTTGTATGCGTCAAGGTTGCGCTGATTCTGGTCATCGGCAACTCTCTTCTGCTCCTTGAGCATTGCAATCTCCTCCTTCAGCCAGTTCATCTCCATGTTGGAGGACTCCTGCAAGGCCTTCATGGATTCCTCGTGCATCTTCAAAGTGTCAGCTCTTTCCTGCTTAAGGATCTTGTTTTCGCTATCCAGCAACTCAATGTGCTTCGATTTCTCAACAATGTCCTTGGCCTTGGTGATAGCTTCTGCATGTCAGAAAAAAGAACAGTATACAATGAGTAGTCGGAGAGTTATGGCACAAGACCAAGTTTGAGTACAAAACTGAAAGGAAAAATGAACTCTTGCTCTTGGTGATTTGTTCCTTCAAGAAGGCAGTTTTACCCTTTTCAGCTTCCAGCTCCGTGCGCATCTTGTGGAACTTCTCGTTGGCGACGCCTCTCCGAGCATTCTCATTCTGTGGAAAGAATTTAAAGCTGTTTAGTCTACTTGGAGCATCTAGCTGGATAATTATGCACCTAGAGGCTTGGGGGCTACAGTGAGAGTTTTTAACTCGGCAAAATGCTTAGTCTATCTTTAAGCATCTAGTCGGAACTAATTCTGTTTCAACTAGAAGCTTGGGGGCTACAGTATTGAAATTTACTAACAGTGCGTATGCTACTCCAAAAGTATCTAGTCGGAATAATTCATTCAAACTAAATACTTGGGGGCTATAGTGTGAAGTTTTCTAGCTTAGTCACTCTTAGAGCATTCAGATGCAAAGACCTATGGTTTTTCGTCTAAATCCTCGGGGGCAACAGTGGGATACTACTTATGAATTGCAAAAGGCAAACAAAACTTACAAGTGCGATGATCTTGAGATTGGTGGCGCTCTCGGCAAATATCTTGCTGAAGGAAAGGCTGGTTCCTTGTAGGATATCCGCTTGCTTGAGAAGCTCCTCAAGGCCGCAAGTCAGAGAAGTTGGTGCTGCACCAGGATCCAGAGTTGAGCTACTCGGCGTGAGCGCCTGGTAGACAATCTTTGGGAGCTCTGTTGACGTCCTAGGTGCAGTGGCGCCGCCTTCGACAGATGTTCCGCCTACCACCATCGCCTTACCGCTACTGATGGCATCGTTAGCCGGAGCTTCAGCCATTTTGGTCACGGTACTTTCTTGTGTCGCTTGCTCGCCGACAAGGACAAGATCCACGGAGACACCTTGATCCACCTCCATGGCGGAGGGGCCAGATGCTTCTATAGCCGAAGTGCTTATCGGTGCGGCAGCAGGATGGACACTAGGAGTGGTAGGGGCGATGGCGGGAGACGCTTGGTGCGACATATCTCGGTGCAACATATCTCTAATGTTTTTAGAAGCCCCCGATGTTTTGGAGGTCTTCTTCAAACTCAAACTAGCCATCTTCGTGAAACGTGCAAAAGTATAAGTACAAGAATAAGACGAGCAATGGACAATGTCGGAAGATAAGAAAGTTACACAACGGTCGGTGCCTTGGTGAAAGGGATGCCGGTAATTCTTCTTTTTTCGCCTCTAGGGCGGCAGTGGACTTCTTGGAGGCTCCACCCTCCATCTTCTTCTTCTTTCCTCCGTCGGCAGCATCAGAGGTGGAGCTCTTCCGCTTATGTGCCAACGGGATATCTTAGTCGGACACGACGGTAACTTCCTTCATCTTGGGGTCATATATTTGGACAGCCATGCTATCCTCCTCTAGACTTTTGAGCTGATAAGAGAAATCCTGAAGTGTTAGATGACATGGTATTGGCTAGACGGAAGAACTGGAGTATATGTCATACACGGAAAATAAACGCATACCTCTGGGCACGTGCCGTCAACGAACATGTCATAGGTGATGGTGAAGCCACGCTTCCTATCTTTCACCTTGACGATGTCCTTGAGGCGGAGCTTGATGGAGTCACTCGAGAAGTTGCCCTCGAAGATGCGGAGGCTATCCTTCCTGTCCTTGGTATATTTATGCATCAGCTTCACATGGTGTTGCACAGGCTGGATCCGCCTGACGAACCAGCACATGGCCAGGTCCAATCCGGTCAGACCCGTCTCTATGAACCACTCGATCCGCCTTATAGCATGGGAAGCGTCGTTGTTGGAGGGAAGGGTGGCCTGGCATATCCATGTCAGGGCTTCAGTGGTGGCCCCATCGAGGAAGTCTGGAATCGTTTCTTCTTGGCCGGCCAGAGGGATATTTGGGTTGTATAAGTACGTCCGCTGCCAGTTCTTGCAGGACTCATGGCCGACGTTGTCAGGGAACCGCCGTCCAGGCCGGATCTTGAAACTAATGGTTCTGCAGTTCCTAAGCTCGTCATTTCTAGCTCCGGCTTCCCTCTTGACGATGAAAAAGTAGATGAACAGATCTAACCTAGGACTAATCCCTAGGTAACCCTCACAAAGCGCCGCATAGTTGCTAAGCGCGAGGATGCTATAGGGGGATAGGTTCTGAGGTTGAACCCGGTAATGGCTAAGGACAGAAAGGAAGAAGTCGGAGATCGGGAGGCTGATGCCGCATACCATCTGTGCTTTGAGTTAGACCTTCTCTCATGCTTGGGGAGAAGGAGTGACCTCGCCGGTCGGCACCGCCCGCCATACAAGCCCCTCCGTCGCGGGGAGGTATCCTTCGGCGAGCAGCTACTTGATATCGCTATCAGCGATATCGAAGCCGCACCATTCTCCCTTGTGGGAGTCACTTTCCTCCTCCAGCGGATCCAGCGCCGCTGGAATATGGTCGCCGTCGGTGGACTCCACCACCGCGAACCGTGGCAGCACCAGGCCCTCTGGAGGTACCTGGACAAAGCTCGTCGGATTCTCTGCAGCATCACCTATTGTCGACATGGAAGGATCGGAGCTGCTGCTCGCCATTGGAGTAGGAGAGAGGTGACTGGGAGATTGGGGAGAAGTTACGGTTTTTCGCGTGCGTGCGAAGAGCTCGAGGAGGTGCTCACAAGAGGAAGATGATGATGAAAGGAAAGAATGGCGTGAAAAGAGAAAATCTATCACGGTTGTAATTTATAATCCCAGCGTCAAGATTCGTGCAAAATGATCGAATGGTTGTCGCGTGGACAACGTGTGCGTGCGCGTGCGCAGAAATTTCGCCACGTTCCCACCGCCACCGCCAACGGTTCATATCCTTCACGCAGGAAAAACGGACATGATTGCGTTCTCTACATGTGTGAGTTACGAGGCGTCGATGACCTATGGTCTATGTCGCTCTAGCTGACACGGGCAGGTGAACCATCCCATCAGAAGATTCCGGCATGGACGGATCCAGTCCGACTACGAGAAGAGTACGATGGAAGATTCAATAGTTCTCCGACTTACAAGTTGAAGACGGAGAAACATTCCAGGGTTTTTGGGAGGACTACAAGATATTGCTTAACGATTTGCCGACATTCATCTAGACGGAGCATTCCACCTGAAGAGGCAAGACGGCGCAAGATCTCGGAGTTCTTCGGGGGCTACTGTTGGGGATATGCTATTTGGGTATCCTCATAGCATGTCTCTTATCCGGATAACCCTGGTGGCCGATAGTTGGTAGCAAGGCCTATGGCCTGCTGGGCGGCCCAGTTAGATGGATCCAGAAGGGAGGCCCATGCCGGATAAAGGAAAGCTACGGAGGAGTCACCGACGTATCCGGAGCCTTGGAGTGCAAGACACGTTAGACTAGTTGTATACTGTGTAGAACTCTGTAACCTGTCCGACTAGGAATTTTCCTGTAACCCTAGGATCTAGCGACTATATAAGTCGGACCTGTGGGAACCTTTAGGGCACGTACAACTCATACTCGCGCACAGCGAACCGATCCCTATAACTCGGCATATTGCCATTATAGTGATTTATAGCAGGAATAGGATTCTGCCACTGTCGTGGGATCTAAACTTGGGTAAGTTGTGTTACCTCGTACCCGCCAACCTTCCGCCTTATCCCACATCTCTAAACACGCACTGTGAGGACCCCTCCATGGCGTACTCATCGGCAATACCACGATAGGGTGGCCACGCCATGCCTAGGTGCGGCCAGGCCTAGCCCGCGCCTGGGGGTGGTGTGAGCCCCTTGGGTATTTTCTCCCCTCCATCATCTAGCTCCATGAGTCTTCTGGAAAAATAGGATTTTTGGCATATTTTCTTGGATTTTTCGTGAAAGTTGATTTTCTGCACAAAAATGAGACACCGGAGCAATTCTGCTGAAAATAGCGTTAGTCCGTGTTAGTTATATCCAAATCACACAAATTAGAGGAGAAACAATAGCAAAAGTGTTAGGAAAAGTAGATACATTTTGGACGTATCAACTCCCCCAAGCTTAGCTTAGTGCTTGTCCTCAAGCAATTCAGTTGAAAACTGAGTGAGATAAAAGACACTTTCATGAACACATTTGCTTCATAAGATGTAAATATTCTCAGCATATGAGCAAGTACTTAGGAAATTCATAATAAGGAGTATGCAAATAAGTCTACGCAATAGTCATGCAAGCTATGAAGAGATTCCAACAAAATAATAATAAGCAACATGAAACATAAGTATATGCAAGATTATAATGCTCATAAGAAGATATGATAAAGTGGTATCTCACTTGCCTTTCTTTTTGGAGCAAAACATAAATGCCAAGGCACCTCTGAAGTTCAAGTGAAGACTAGAAGTAAAAATATCAAAGATACAAGCGTCAAAGTTATGTCACAATTAACCGTGTTCTGGGACAATCACATTTTTTTAGGGTAAAACAGTAGGGTAAAAAACCCCACTGCAATTTTTCTTTTTATATATCAAGTAGAGTTACAAAAGATTATTTACAATCATATTCCACCTCAAAAAAGAGGGATAACATTCTAAGCAGCTATCTCCTGTCTAAATTGGTTTCAATCCAATCCTTAAGGCCCTGATAATACTTTTTCTTAATTCTATAAAGAACCCATCTTAATTCCTGGGCTATAATAGCCTTCCAGGTCTCCACCGACGTATGCTGATTGTTGAAAATTTCGTTATTTCTACAAATCCAGATGCTCCAAGTTCCAAGTATCAGAATTTCCATTGCAAAAGGGGCCTTGAGGTCTTTTTTAAATGCTGGCTAGAACTTCAAAGATGCTTTGATCAGCCATATTGACCTGTGAGATTTCAGCCCAGCAGGCTCATGCAAAAGGGCATTCCCAAAACAAATGTAAACTAGTTTCTTCACTATGGCAGTTCTAGAAGACACAGTCATAAGATGCTAGAGAAAAACATTTCCTTTTCAGAAGATTCCTTGTGTTGAGTCTATCAAGCAGAAGAAGCCAGAAGAAAAATGTGTGCTTTTGTTGACAAGAATATTTCCAAATCCAAGAAAAGTGTGGCTGAACCGGTTGGTATCCAACTAAAGAGCAGTAAGCCTTTTTTACCGAAAAATTACTACCCCAAATGTAAGACCAACAATCAGATTCCCCTTCCCTGCCATAATTGAGAATTTGTTCAAGACTTTGATATTCCTGATATGCTTGTTGAGACAAAGGGAGATAAAAGAGATCCTGAGTATTTGCAGTATGCAGGAACTCACTGACAGAAATGTGAGGGTTTTTTGCAAATGTAAGAAGGTGAGGAAGCTTATGTTGGAGACAACTATCATTCCACATATCAGTCCAGAATAGTGTAGATTCCCCATTTCCAACCAAGCACTTTGCAAGTCCTTTAAAAGTGTCAATCAGCTTAAGGTGAGCTTTCCACCAAAAGGATCTCTCAACTCTTCTTCCAGGGAGCTTATCATTACAATAGTAGGTGTTCCATACCAAATGAACCCAGGGAATATCCTTATGATTATAGAACTTATCCAAATTCTTCAAGACAAGAGCAGAATTTTGAACATTAAGGTCAAGAACTCCCAATCCTCCTTGATTCTTGGGTCTACAAACTTTCTTCCATGCTACAAGAGCAGTACCTCTAGCTTGAACATCAGAAGTTTTCTTTCTCCACAAGCATTGCCTCATATATTTAATCAACTGTTCTTTGATAGTGACAGGGAGCTCAAAGCAGCTCATGTAATATATGGGGAGGGAAGATAACACAGATTTAACTAACTGCAATTTTCCCCCATAATTCAGAAATTCAACAATTCCACACAACCTTCTTTCAATTCTCTGAACAATAGGCAAGAAGTGCTCCACAGCAGGTTTATTTAAGCTCAGAGGCAGACCAAGATAAGTAAAAGGCAAGGACCCAGTGAGGAAAGAAAGTGTATTAGCAAAGTGCATAAGCCTCTCAGAATCCATATTAATTGGCATCATGCTGGACTTGGAATAATTGACTTTAAGTCCAGTGGAGATAGCAAAAGTATGCAGGATTGCTTTAAGACATAAGAGTTGCTCAGAATCAGCCTTCAGGATTACTAAAGTGTCATCTGCATACTGAACCACAGGGAAGTCAGGGCAAAAAACATTCTCAATGGGCAGAGAAAGTAGACCCAGGTTCATTGCCTTATTGAGGATGCTTTGAAGAAGATCAGCAGCCAGCACAAACAACAGAGGAGACAAAGGATCACCTTGCCTGACACCCCTTCTACAGTAAAAAAAATTCCCAGGCACACCATTTAAAAGCACAGAGGAAGAAGCAGACCCAAAAATCATCTGAATCCAAGAAATCCATTTAACTCCAAAACCTTTGGCTTTAAGGATATCAATGATTGCAGAATGCTCAATTCTGTCAAAAGCCTTCTCAAAATCCAACTTGAGAATTAAAATTTCCTCCTTTGACTTGTGGCACTGATCAAGAAATTCAAATGCCCAACCTAAACAGTCTTGAATAGATCTTTGCTTGAGGAAACCATATTGATTCTTGTGAACAAGTTTAAGAATGACTTTTTGCAGTCTATTGGCCAGAATCTTAGTGATAATCTTAAGGACACTATTGAGCAAGGAAATAGGCCTAAAATCAGCAGGAGTCAAAGGAGCAGCAATTTTTGGAATGAGGGTGATGAAAGAGGAATTAATGCTATCTAAAGAGACATTCCCTTCATAGAACTCAAGAAGTAGATGTTTCACATCATCCTTGATAATAGGCCAGCAAAGCTTCATGAATTCATTATTAAAACCATCAGGGCCAGGAGACTTATCATTAGGCAAATTTGTGATTACTTCATCAATCTCCTCATCAGAGAAAGGCATTTCCAAAGCTTCCTTTTCCTCCTGGCTTAAGCAATCACCAGTCAAGTCATTAAGATTGAAATGCATTTCAGGCTTATCAGAAGTACCCATTCTATCTTTAAAGGAATTCCAAAGAAGGTTTGCTTTTCCATCATGATCATAGATCTCAAGATCAGAATCACCTTTGAGCATGGAAATGTAGTTATGTCTAAAACTAATGGTAGCTTTGGAGTGAAAGAATTTGGTGTTCTCATCCCCCAGTTTAACCCATTTGATTTTCCCTCTCTGTTTCCAATAAGTATTCTGGTTTTGTAGAAGGGAAATAATAAGATCCTTCAGGATATCCCTAAGATTCCACTCATGAACAGTAAGAGTTCTCATTTCCTCCATGATATCAAGCAAGTCAATGGTGGCATTAACATTACAGATTTGCGTCTTCAAACAAGGTAGCTATTTGGCCCAAAGCTTCAGCCCTCTTCTCACATTTTTGAATTTAGCATTTATTTTTTTTGCAGAATCCAGGAAACCCACAGGAATGTTCCAGGCATTTTGAACAATATCTTTAAACTCCTTATGATGTAACCAATGGTTTTCAAATCTGAACACCTGGGCTTTTGGAATCATTGTGCCAATGGTAATGACACAGGGAAGGTGATCAGAAGTAGGCTTAGCAAGAGGAGCAACAAAAGTGGAGGGAAAACTTTGAGTCCAGACAGCAGAAGTAAAAAACCAATCCAGTCTTTCCAATAGAGGATCCTTCTGCATGTTACTCCAAGTGAATTTTCTACCCTTAAGAGGTAATTCAATGAGACCCAAATTATTAATAGCTTCATTAAAGAGAAGCATACCATTCACATCCCCTCCCAATTTGTTTCTATCAGAAGGCTGCCTACAGAAGTTAAAATCTCCCACAATAAGCCAATCCACATCATCTGGCATATCAATACTACCAAACCAGTCTAGAAATTCAGACTTTTTTTCAGGTAAACAGGGCCCATAAATGTTGGAGAGGATCCAGGATTTATTGGACAAGAGAGATGTCAAGGTAATGGAGATAGAGAACTCATTAAGGAAAGAAAGTTGTCCAGAGAACAGGGAGCCATTCCAAATGATAATTAAACCACCAGATGCACCTCTGGAGGGAAGAAATTCAAAGTTGGTAAATTTGGAGGGGCAGAATTTTTTAATGAAGGAGCTATCAAAAGCCTCACGCTTAGTTTCTTGAAGACAGATAATGTCACAGCCAGACTCCTCAATTTTGCTTCTAAGAGCAAACCATTTTTTATCAGAATTAATTCCCCTGATATTCCAATTCAGGATCTTCCAAGTTCTGTTGTTATTCATTAAGAAACCAGGAGCAAGTATAGATGTGGGGTGATGTAAATAATGTAATCACCAAGAAGAGAAAACAACAGGTACAGAGACAAAAGCTCAACCAAAGTAGAGTACCACATAGATGATCCACAACAAGTACCCACCACATTGCAATATCACAAACACAGAACACATAACAGGGAGTCAACAAGACCCCAGCAAAAGATATAGCTTGACACATTAACACACTTAAGAGGAGGTCTTCTTCTTGGCTTGCTGTCCACAGGTACCAGCAGCCCCAGGCTTCTTCTTGCCACCAATTCCCAAGCTGGAAGAGAGACCACCTTTAATGCTGCCTTTTGTAGGAGCCTTAATAGCCACCTCATTGATCTTCCCTTTCTTGAGTAACCTCTTCTCCAGGTCTCCATCTTTAACCTTGCAGAATGAAGCAGCAAGATTTTTAACCACTTTGGCATTCAGGCAAGGAGGGGCAGCATTACAAACCAGGCAATCAACAATTTGACAATATAAATAACTTTTAAAACCCCCATTTAGTTCAACAATCCTAGGACTTCTCCTCACCTCAGATTCCACAAGGGGTTCCTTGCCCTTTCTCTTTCTAGCAGGGGTAGAGGGAGAGCCTGAAGATTTATTAACTTCAATACCCAGGCAAGAAGGGGCCATCTGGGAAAAATTCTCATTAGGAATGATGAAAGATATTGAACTTTCCTCAGCAATAGGTTCTTTAATAATTTCCCATAAAGGAGAAGTAAGAAATCCTTTGACCCAAATAAATTTCTCAGGAGTAGCAAGCATGAGAGTGATGAAATTAAACCAACTTACAGGAATATCACACTTAAGAGAGCCCTTTGAAGAAGATTCCTTCTGGATATGGGGAGCAAAATAATTCTCCCAGAGCTCCAGGCCTTGTTGAGAAAAACCCTGCTTGGCAATATGCACATCAGGAATGGTAATAAAAGTTCTCACCATCCCAACCTGAAGGTGAGCCTCATTTGGGGAAAGAAGATGCTGATCCTCCAGCATCCAATCCTCATTCTCAGGGGCTACAGCACTAGAATCCATAGGACTTCCAGTCTCCTCCTCAACAGCATCATTAGGCTCCTCCTCATCAGCCAGATAGTTTTGAAAGATATTTTGCAGGCCTTCCCCAATGCCAACCCCTTGAGGTGCAACTACAACACCAAGATCCTCCACATCCTCAGGCTCATTGACAAATTCCTCATCATCAGACTCCCAGTCCTGAACAATGACACCAGTAACTCCACTGTTCACATCCTAAGGTGGAAGATGCAGATTGTCAATAGGCATGTCTTCTCCAGGAGCAATGACAGGACCTTGAACAGGAGCAGCAGCAGCCTCCCAGGGACCCCAACCTTCAGCATTCCCACCATCAGGAGCAGGGTTCTGCACAGGACCCATCCACTGACCCCAATCACCCCCAGGAGCAGGGGGGAGGGGGGGAGGTGGCACCTGAGGTCCAAAGACTGGCCCATGTGCAGGAACAGGGTGAGGGTCCACATTATCATCTGGCAGTGGGTCCTCTTCAGGTGGGCCCCCACCAAGCAAGTGACTCTGAAGAACTTCAACAGAAAAAGTCCATGATTCTGTCTCCACCAGGTCACCAATGGTAAACCGCACACTCTTGGGGATATCAGCCAAATCAGTCACACGAATTTTAGCAATAATCCTACCCTTATGATTAGTGTCCCTCTCCCACAGGAGAACTTTCCCAATGTCAGCAAAGATAGCATTCAGGTCCTCCGTATGCCAGTGGTCAAGGGGAGGCCCAACCAGCATCACCCAGAACTCATTATTAAACTGCATCCTACGCCAGTTATCGCCCTCATTGTGCTTGACAAAAGAAACATGCACATCTTGAAACGGGATCGGGCTCGCCGCAATGAGTCTATCACGGTCACTGACATGGTTGAACTGCACATATGCAGACCCAAATGGACAATCCTGAATATCTCTGAAGTGCACTCCAGCCTCATTGTTGAAGAAATCAACCAAGACACCATGAATATTTACGAACGGAACCGGACCAGGAGGTAGGGGAAAAATGTTAGCAATAGCATACTGTTCATGTGCTCGAGACCTCCGAGGCACCACCACCCTTTTAACGCGATTCCGCCCTGCCACTTGCATAATCTGGAAGCCATTCGGCAGGAAAGGCGCAGGGTCAATCGGGATGTTCGCCATTGCGACGCTCCTCTCCGGCGACGAACAGGAGGGGAATGGGGTTTCAGCGGGCGGGGGAGTTGAGGAGACAGGGGAAGTGGAAGTTGTTTTTTTCAACGAGGAAGTGAACTCGTGAAAACTGCCATGAATGACGGGCCTGGAATGAGAAACCACCTGGGCCTTGAACCAACCCTCATACGATTTGTCGGGCCAAGTACAATTAGGGAAAGAGGGAAATTTCAAAAAAGGAAGGAGCCCAGGAAAATTAAAAGCAGCGCTATTAGCGCCCCCCCAGACCTGACCGGCATTACCTTTGAATTAAAACCCTCATCAGTGAGCACCTGAGCATAGGATCTGCCTTGATGGCCTGAATTGAATCCCTCATAAAAATTATGCTCAATCACAGGCGAAGGACCCTGAGGTGACGAAGGAAATTTGAGTCTTTGAAAAACCGAACCACCTTTACCGGGAGGCTTTAAAGAAGGAGATTTTTTTGCACTTTCTTTTTTGTACGTGACAACTTTCCATTCCTTAGAAGATTCTTTGTAATATTCCTTTTCTTCATAAATCCAGTTCGGACCTCCATTTCCCCAAAGATTGACATGAATCACAAAAGAATGGCATGAAAACTTGGAGATATTGTAAATCTCAAAACCCACTGCCTGAGAAGCAACCGAGAAACGAAAAGTTCTATCTTGCAAAAGCTTCACCTGGAATTTAGAAGCATTACCACCAAAACAGGCTTGAAGAGCAAGACTGACAGTATGAAAGTCCAACTTAAAATTCGCCCTCCCAAAAGAACACACCAGATAAAAAGGTCTCTTCATGAACCCACCAATGAAGTTAACTTGATGCCTGAATTTATCAAAGATCCTCTTCTCAAAAACACGCCCGAAAGAAAAATCTAGGGCCGGTCGACAGGAAGCAACATCTTTGGAACCTGAGGGAAGCTTTTCCGAGAAATCCAGAGACCTGGGCGCCAATCTTTCAACGTTGGTGGAAATTTTTTAACCAAAGGGCTTGGTAAAATTTGAGAACCAACCACAACCCTCTTCACCTGTAGATCAATGGATATACCCGCGGCCACCACCTCACCATGAACCAAATATCGAGCATCAATCACAACCTCATTATGATTGAGGAGGACAAGCCTTTTAGAACTAGGAAAAAGCATGAGAAAACCCTTGGAAGGCTCAAGATCATCAGCTGACAAGGAGTAGCAAAGGGCCTGCCATTTCAAACCAGTGTCTTCATCTGATCCAGTGATGGTAGGAGATCTACCAAGAAATCCAGAAGAAGGATCCAAAGAATCATTAACACGAGAGAGATGAGAGGGGAACCTCAAGACAGATCCAACAGAGATCTTCTCCCCATTTTCCAAACATCGACCCTCAAGTGGAGAGCCTTTTGCATTGAGAAGAACGAGCCAAGAATCAGCCGAGACAACGAGAGAGCCTTCCAGAAACTTACCACCCATGTCACACCAGAGTAGGTGACCTTCCAGCAACCTCCAGAGGAATCCATGCAGATCCTACGCCGGCAAGACGCCGACGAGAGCCAGAGGGCCGGGACAATCACATTACACTAAGAATGACAGCTATGCTCTCGGGAACATGCTCATAGAAAAGATGGCGACTCGACATAAAAGTGAAATAAAAGATTTTTTTTGAAAGGCTTCCAAATGTTTGAAAGTATGGTATTCATTAGCTTTGAGCTCTGATTGCCCCTATCATAAGCATCTTTAAATGGTTAAGGTTAAAGTGAGGGCTTATATGCTTGACAAATCACAAGTTGAAAATCTCATGCCCCTTGAGTACGAGTACCGAGGCCTCATGTTACTCAACTTTAGTCCCAGGTAAGTTCTTGTCATTGTAAATATATGCGTATCATCGAGAACCGCCAACGGGGTACCCCTTGCCCCATGATACAGGAGCGATCTCATATCACAATGAAAAGGAAACAGACAATGGGCATCTCAGTGATCTTTTTATTTGCTATTTGCATAGTTTTTTATTGGAGATGCTTCATAGAATACCCACTATGGTTTTGCTGCAAGTTTCCACCATGATTAGGCATGGCTTAGGCTGGACACCCAGGCCTTTCTCTAACACATATACAAACTCCATGGACTTACAACATCCCATCTCATTTCACATCGACGACATCCGTAAACAAAAGAACATGATATCAACCAAACAGAATAAGTGCAATGTTGAAAGCGTGCCCCATGACAACATGGGTTTGCTAACTCCCAACTTATAATTTGCAAGCATATAACTACATAGATGGTCACAATGGTTATGGTTTATTAAGTGCAACAAAAAAATGGGCCATCAAGTTTGTGAGAGCTTTTCTAACTAATTTTTGCATAACAAGCAAACATTTTTATTTGGAAGAAAGCAAAGCATAATAAGTATGAAAGGAATAGCAATGATGCTAATTGGTAGATATGGTGGACACTATTTGACAACTTTGGTTTCGGGGAGTTGGATGCATGGGTAGAGCTCATACTCAGTACAAGTGAAGGCTAGCAATAGAAAGGGAGCGACAATCGAGAGAGCAGTAACTGTAATAATCATGCTTGCGACAAAACAAAATTGACAGTGGCATAAAAGTGACATAAGAACTCTAAGGCAAAATAAATCATCGAGGCTTAACTGACTTTTGTTTAGTCATTTTCATGCGTGAGCATGTGCCAAGTCGATTCAAATAAACTATTCAGAGGAGGATACCACAATGTCATACCATGTTATGAATAGAACAATGCAATCAAACATTTATATGACATGCTACAAACTTTTAGAAAATTGGAACTAATCATAAGAGAGCAAGAACTACTAAGCATCCATTAAATAACATACGCCTTACATGAACATACTAAGCATGCCCACATGGATGAGTATATCTTCAAAAATGAAAACAAATAGAGTTCATACCAGCCGCTTACCACGTCTCGAATTGTCATAAATTATCATTATTGCCTTTCACTTGTGTGGCTTGAAAAATAATATGAAAACCAAACTCCAAAGGAGTCACTAAGGACTGCTGAACCTTGCAATGAACTTTACAAAACTAGATAAGAAAAAAAATATTTTTGGGTTTTCGATTTTTAAAGCAAGAACTGAAGGAAAAATAAAACAAAGAAAAATCTTTTTGGGTTTTCGAATAACAAACCGAAGCTAAAAAGGGCAAGCAAACTAAAGCTAAAAGCTAAAGAAGCAAACAAAGAGAAACAACAAAAATATGTTTGGTCTTTTTGTGTTTTGGAAAGCAGAAACAAAACAAGAACAAAAACGAAAAAGAAAAAATGCGAAACATGGATATACAAAGTACCGACATAATATGATATGTAGATGAGTGTGATGTCGGTATACCTCCCCCCAAGCTTAGGCGTTTGGCCTAAGTGGAGATCAACCCCAACGCGTGTAGGAACTCCAAGCCGGTGGGTCATCATAAGAATGATCGTAATCAGGCCCTCGTGAAGAAGCAGAAGCCCCCCAATCATAAGCAGGCTGCTGATATAAGGACTCCCCCGTGTTGGAGGGTTGGACCGAATTATCCTTGGCCTCCCTTCCAACATTATCCACTTGCTAGGAGAGCTCCTCCATGTACGTGTCGAGCTCCTCCTCTGTGATTGACCATCCTTCCCTGGTATCAAGGTTAAACAAAAAATGCGGAAGCAAAAGGACAATTCGCTCAGACTTACCTCCTCTCCATCCACTCTTGAAAAAGGTTATTTCATAAGATAAATTGCTCAAGTCAGCCCAAGGAGAAACAAATTTATGCTATATCATGGAATTAAGACCAAGCCTCTCTACAGGAAATTGTAAGTCTAAATGATGAGGCACTACACCATGCAAAGCTTATAAACAAGAGGCAATGAGGCCTCCACAAATTCAACCTTTCTCGCGGTTAGAAGCGAGACATAAAGCTATCAAAGAAACTGTTGTGGATATACTTTCCTGGTATACCCACAGGACTCGCTGACCAGGGTGGCCCACCAACGGGTTAGAGCTTTGGTTCACGGGCAACCCATTCAGGGAAAGAGGATGAGCCAGTTCCGGCTACGGCAAGGCCCAGAAGAGTTACCGACTTAGGCATGTAGTATTACTTGTAGTCCAAGCTGTATCTAGTTACCAACTATGTAACATAGCCGGATAGGTCTCTCCTGTAACCCTAGGTCCTGGTATCTATGTAAACCGGCCCTATGGGAGCCTTCAGGGCACAACTAATCTTACTACCACAATCACAACTCGCATAGGCGAACATCTCTTGTAATTCGCTGTAACATCCAGCTTACGCCGATATATCACTGGGTTGCTAGCAGGAGTAGGATCCGATGCCCGCAGTCGGATCTGAACCTAGGTAAACTTGTGCTCACTGCTCCTGGCGCATCTGACGTCTCACACCCCATCTTTCCAACGCCACTTGAACCCCTTATGGCATACTTGTTGACAATCCGACGATAGTTGGCGCCCACTATGGGGCAAGTGACCTATGGAGCTTCGTTCCAGGCGGAATCTGTGCGTGTAGGAATCGGCAAAACTACCGCCTTGGGTCGTGTGGTCTACGCCAGTGATGCCCCTCTCATTCTTCTTGACGAGCCCTAGATTTCGTCTTCAAAACCCGTGACGACCTACACGATCATGTCTATCAGCGAGATCGATATTGATCTCTATTTGGCTGAACCCGCCCAACCCACCCTTGAGGTGATAACCATGGCGGAAGAAAAATACGGATCTACTTTTTCCATAGAGGCAGAAGAGTTCAAGGTATCGCAGAAAATCAAACCCACCCAACCCACTCCCGCAGTGGAAGAAGTGGTGGAGGAAGAATCCGAGTCTGATCTTCCTAACAAGATCGGGTAAACGGACAAAGAATACATCCGCTACGGATTCGTCCCTGCCGATGTAGTAGCATAAAAAGAACTCTTGAGGAGCAAGATAACAGAGATGATGAGACGCCCCTACATCGATTACGAAGCAATCGCTGATATCAAGGAGAACTTTGAGATGGCAGAGGCGGAAACCAAGTTGTAAAACTACCTCAAGAACATGAACAAGAAGAGGAACTACTTCGTGTACCACATCAGCTCTGGATCCAACTTTGTTGATGCTAGAGCCGGCAGTGATTTAGTCCTTGACGTGATCGAAGAAAGCGATGACTTACCTGGCTCCCCTCAGGAGTCAATAACGTCACAGGAACTTTGAGGCTTTGACAAGGAGATGGAAGAGTACGAACAAGAACACGCCTCCAAACTAACGCAAGGTGAGTCGTAAATTTATCCTAGTCCATATGATAGCATGGATGAAAGCTACACCTCGCCGGATGACATGGATACCGGAGATTCCTCCGAGGTCCACAAGACAACCGCTACGGAAAGTATCGATGGAAGTTTATCCCCCGGTACCGGACCAAAATACGTCTTTGCCACTGGTATGCACGTTAAGTCTACTGGGCGGTCAAATAAGAAGAAGAACAAGAATCTGACACAGGCAGAGCCGGACGTCGAGGAAACCAACAAAGAAAAAGTTGACGAAGAGATCGAGATGGAGAATCAGGATGGAGATCCGATTAATACCACGCCGGTCGACCCTCCTGTGGATGGACATGTCCTCACTAAGGGTGCACGTGAAATTTACGGAGATGCTCTCACAATTCCAATCCCAATGGCTTCGGATCTTACTCCGGAGGCGCCGGAGAAAAGGGCTGAGGACCTAGAAAACCATCGTCTATTTTTCCTCGAAGAGGCCGCGCGCATCGTCGAGTTTAAGCAACAGTTAGACAGTGATCCTGCCAAATATCAGTCATATTTCAAGCGACACCCAAACAAAACAAGGGGAGGTCCATTTCTTGCAAATAATAACCCAGATATCCACAAAGATCTATTTGACTGAAAAAACACAGAGAAGGTCCGAGTCTACAACACGCCCTTGGAAAATGCTGCTACAGCTCGAGCTATCCTCACCAATAATCCGTCTCCATAGCAGGTCCAGTAGTGTTACGTTGCTGGACAAAGGATTAAAGCAGCAGAAAACGGCCGCGTCATTCAGTGGCAAGCTGGCCTCAAAAGTCAAAATTTTGCCACATTGGCACCAACCAAAGCGCTGACGAAAGACCTCGCAGCTATACGGATCAATGCTATCCCCCCCCCCCCCCCCCCCCGTGGAGAAGAAGAGAATTCAAGGACCGACTCAAATAGCCACTCTCGCAGGCCGGCACGTGACTGGGCAAGAATTATTTTGGCTACGTCCGAAGATGCCATTAGGGCAATGGTTCCCCATGAGGACCATCATCGGCCAAACAACCGCTATAGAGAAGACCCGGAAGCTCGCCTCCAGCGAGATGAGAAATATCGGCTAAGGATGCCACCACCGAGCCGCCCGGCTGGCAACACCGGACGAAAAGATGATCCAGATCGTCCTGAATCAAGTAGGGACGGAGCCCGAAGAAACTGGTATCAGATTCAGCATAATGAGGCTCCACCACCACCACGTAACCCAAACGTAAATAATCCACCAGGGACACCCTTGCCCCAGGTAGCAACCATGAAGGATCCCAACATAGCCATGGAAGCCACAGGGATGGGGGCGACAACGATGAGAGGAGAAGCAGAAATCTGACTCCGCCGCGAGCCTCCGAGGCGTAGATCTCTCTCGCCAAACGAAGCTCGCCATCGCATTGAGTCAAACATAGAGGCGCGGTGGTACTAGGAAGAAGATGTGTACGTGGGACCCAAATGCTTTGGACCATGCATACATCGGACCAAATTTCCGATTGAATTTGGTATTGCCAAATAGATCCATCCCTACGATGGCGTGGCTCAGCCAGATACCTGGCTCCAGGATTTTTTCCAGGCCTGCTGCATCACCAAAGGAGGAAACAGCCTGGTTGCATTCCGTTATCTCCCTCTTGTGCTGAGGAAGACGGCTCGATCATTGCTCAATGAACTGCTAGAGAACTCGATTCACAACTGATATGATATGCAAAGTGCGTTCTTTTCAAACATCGAGGGAACATGCAAGAGGCCCTACACAGTCGGAGACTTGCAGCGTTGCACACAAAGACTCAGGGAAACCTGCCGGGATTACCTTAGTGCTGGATTGATACGAAGAACTCCTGCGAGGGAGTAAATGAGCAAACTGCAATAGAAGCTTTCATTGCAGGACTCCTAGTCAGACTTTTGCGTCATAGATTGAAACGTGACCACATCACAGATTTGGGAGAGATGATAGAGACGTCAAGCAAATATGTTGATGCTGATGATGATTTAGAAGGGCTTCTCAATATTCTAGCCAATCCTAATGTGGCCAAACAGCCAAAACAATAAGCTCAAAAGTGCAAGAATACCTTGGAAGATAAACCGGCTCCGGACAACGTAGCTGTCAACGCAACGTTCGGATCTGGAGGACAAGGAGGGCGCGGAGGCGGCCGGGGTAGAGGTCGTGGAACTTCCCGAATCCAGGGCAGAGGAGATCAGCAACCTGGAAGAACCTATACATGGGCCGACATTGCCAATAACCCCTATGTCCACCACTTGGATAGTAACGGAGGATCTGCCCACACAAATGCCGAGTGTCGTTTCAATGATGACATCAAGAAAGATGAATCCGCTTCCTATAGAGCCAAACGAAGAAAAGGAAAGAAAAATTCTGAGAAAGACAAGGAGCCCAAGGAAGATTCCGACATGGAAGAAGCAGATGCCGCACAACCCAAGTCAGATGGAAAGAACGGATTTCTGACTAAAAATACACATACGTCTGCTTTGTTGGATCTTAGCCAACTAAAGACAATAAGGCGGTTCTCCATGAGCTTAATGCCACGGTTCCGGCTGTTCCACAATTTCTGGATTGTTCAGATGTAACCATCACCTTTGATCGCTCAGATCACCAGAGGAAAACACATCACCGAGGAAAGTACCCTCTGGTCGTCAATCCTCTTATTGATGGATATGAGTTATCTAAACCACTCATGGACGATGGAAGAAACATTAACATCTTCTACATTGAGACGCTACACCGCATGAAGCTACACGAGCACTACTAGGAAACTAGGTATAGATAGACAGACACTCTGTGGCGCATGGTTCTGACCATGCGCCACAAAAGATTGCAGTGGCGCATCTGCAACAATGCGCCACAGAAGTTTAAATCTTTTGTGGCGCATATAAATTGTCAATGCGCCACAGAAGAAAGGTGGGACCCACACCAGGCCTTGGTCTATAACTTCGGTGGCGCATATGACTAGAATAATCATGTGGGACCCACAACAGGCGGGGTTTGACCGTGCTCTGACCAAGCTTCCGTGGCGCACATCAACATATGCACCACAGAAGTTTATAATGCTCCATAGAACAGTAATGTGGGCCCCACAATCTGGCCACCCAGGACCAAGCTTGTGTGGCGCATAAGAGGATATGCGCCACAGAAGCACATATCTGCAATATGCACCATAGAATGATGTGTGATGCTACTCAGAATATGTGTTTCTAGTAGACAATCTACACATACATGAGTCCATCGGTGCTCATACTCAGAATATGTTGAGTGTTTCTAGTAGTGACACAGTTTTCTCTTGTTTTTTCCAACTAAACAAGTACCAGTGGCATACATCATTGCAAATGCACATGCGCATATCCCTTGAATAGCAAAACAACAATGGCATACATCATTGCAAATGCACAAACTACAAACATTGCAAATTCTTTCACAGAGCTGGTGGGGGCGATGGCGGTGGAAGATGCCAAACCTCCCTGTTCACGGCGCCTGCAGCCTGCAGACGTTCTCCTCCATGGACACATTGGGGTCGAGCACCGTCCGCCACCTGATTGGTTCCTCCATGCTCGCCCTCTCCTCCGGGGACGCGAGCATGGCGTACAACCTCATGGCCTTGTTGTAGAGGGCCTCGTGCCGTAGCCTGGCCTCCTCCTCGATTAGGTTGACCTCCGAATCCCGCGGCGACTGACTACGAGCATTGCCCCTTGACCTTGCCCCTCCACTTCGAGTAGGCTGCACGGTACGCGAGCGGACTGTGCTCTCTAGCGAGTCTTCCGACGAGTTGTGGGAAGAAGACATCAGGGGCAGGGATGATGCTTTGGACTGGGAGTGTGCTATATATAGAGGTGTGTCATTAAAGGTGCTATCTGCCACATTTAATTTTGTCCAGATCTGGACGCATGGTTCTGTGGAGCATATTGGACATATGCGCCATAGAAGGTTGAACTTCTGTGGCCCATATAGCCAGTATGCACCACAGAACACTGAGTCCAGATCTGGTTTTGACCGGACTCTGACCGACAGTATGTGGGCCCACCTAGTGCCAAGGTTCTGCGGCGCATATTGGCTATATGCGCCACAGAAGTTCAATCTTCTGTGGAGCATATAGACAATATGCACCACAGAACCCTGCGTCTAGATCTGCACAAAAAAGATGGCAGCTTTGCACCTCTCTATCTACCACCATCCATTTCACATCCTTCTTCCCCCTCCTCCCAGCTCGTCTTCCTCCTCTCTCCCACCCCATTATGCCCATAATTTTCTACATTTTGTTGTATTTAAACCTACTATAGTTGATAGATTGGTTAGGGAAAGCCTCCAACTAGTAGATCTAAAACACACTTACTTTTCTCCTCCACATCTCTATTTGTGTACCATTATCTCTCCATAGATCTATTGGTCCACACTCTCTCACATCACGCTCTCGACTCGGTATTCAATATACCCGGTGAGTAATTGGCCATGAATATGCATGTTTTGTAGGTGTAAATCTTGTCGCGCGGGCGGTGTGTACATGTGATGCATGGTGCGAAGATGATGTTTGTGCATGAAGCTTGTGTGGTGCATGAATTCTTGCATGGCAAGAAGTTTCTTGTTTTTGCTTGTCTGCCCCGGTGTGGTGCATGGATGTTTGCCGAAATGTTGATTCGTTTCCATTTCGCCAAATTTTTGCACCACCCATATGTCCTACTTTTAGGAAAGGTCATGCCGAATTTTTCTGGCGACCATGCATGTGTGTTTGTGTGTGCATAAGGTGTGGTTTCTAATTAAGCTACTCTGTCTTTTGCTCTATACATGCATACCATGCAGGCTACCATGGTCGTCAGGATGAGCGAAGGTCGAGTTGCTAGGTATAAGAAAGACGTGAAGGCGGACATGATTTGAAACAACAAGACCCAGATAAGATGTCCATGTCGAACATGCAAACTCCAGCGCTGGATCGACCTTGATTCTGGACAATTGGAGGATCACCTGCTCAGGCACGGTTTCATGCGCGACTACTTCGACGAGGAGCCGACAGTAAATGATGGTGGTCATCTTGAATACGTGGGCGGGCGAGAAGATGAAGAGTCTCCCGGCGATCATTGTCATGATGACGAAGAATATTCCGGTGGGCATGATAATCATGACGAAGAAGGAGATGTCGACGGGAATGACCATCATGAAGAAGGAGAAGAAGCGAACACCCAGACACTGCTCACTTCGGTGTTAAGGGACCCTCATGTTCAGGAACTGCTTCTCAAGGAGACGAGCAACGTCAAAGCTGTAGCCAGAGAGAAAGCCAGGCTAGCGCAAATGGAGTTAGATGGGATGACTCCATTGTATCCTGGGTGTCGGCCCGAGGATACACGCCTGAGTGTAACGCTCAAGGGTATAGAGATGAAGGCGGAACACAAATGGACCGATGTGAGCTTCAATGCTAACATGGAATTATGGCACGATCGTCTTCCTAACGGGAACACATTGCCAACAATTATAGAGGAGGCCAAGAAAATCGTGTGCCCTCTCGACCTACCGCACGTTAAATACCACGCATGCATCAATGATTGCGCACTTTATCGTAACGAGTACGCAGAGAGAACCACATGTCCGGTGTGCGGCCATGGACGGTACAAGAGAGGGAATAAGAAAGTTTCTCGAAAAGTGGTATGGTACTTTCCTATCACTCCCCGTCTACAGAGATATTTCGTAGGTCCTAAAGAAGCAAAGCTAATGCAATGACACATGGAAAGGGAGAAACCCGAAGATGATCCTAAGAAGGGCAAGATCCTAACACACCCTTTAGATGCTAGCAAGTGAAATGCATTGGACATCGACTTCGAAGAGTTTGGGGGCGACGCAAAGAACGTCAGGCTGGGTAGGAGCACCGATGTACTCAATCCTTTTTGCAACTAGAGTAGCACGCATAGCACCTGGCCCGTGTTTGTATGGCCGTACAACATCCCTCTGTGGCTCTGCACAAAGCAAAGGTACGTAAACATGAGCATCCTTATTCAGGGGACGAAATAGCCAGGTGTCGATATGCATCTTTATCTCGGGCTGTTGAAAGAGGAGTTAGCCACATTGTGGGAGACGCCTGCCTCTACGTGGGACGCCTACACTAAAGAATATTTCCCTCTGAGAACCGCGTTGCTCACGATGGTGTAGGACTATCCTGGTTACGCATATGTATCGGCCCAGGTGAACCACAGACACAACGCATGTGTCAAGTGCATGGATAAGACCCGACATCTCCAGCTACCCAAGGATCCCGGATCTTCGAAAACCGTGTTCCAAGGGACTCGAAAGTGGCTTCGCATGGATCACCCGTGGAGAAACACGGTAACCTGTTCAATGGTAAAGACGAGCTCAAAAGAGTCCCGTGTACGAGGAGCGGCAAAGAAATCTAGGAGCTTTTGAATAATTGGGATGAGTGCCTTACGCCAGGAAAGAAGCGAGCAAGGACAAAGCCGCTTCTCGGTGTATGGAAAGCGAGGTCTATTTTCTGGGACCTGCCGTACTGGAAGGTCCTCCACACACCCCATAGCCTCGATGTAATGCACATCATGAAGAACATTACCGAGAGTCTGCTTGGCACTCTCCTCAACATGCCGGAGAGGACCAAGGATGGGCCGAAAGCAAGAAACAACCTGAAATTGCTTGGCATCAAGAAGGAGACTAGTACCCTGATAGTGATGATGATGACGATCAAACGAAAGGGACTCAGGGTCGCCGCAAAAGGGTTAAGAAGAATGAGGTGGTTGTGCTTCGCGCTGCTTGCTTCACTCTGTGTCAGGAGGAGATCGAGTAGTTTTTCAGGTGCCTCCTAGGAGTCAAAGTTCCTCACGGTTACTCGGGCAAGATGAAGAGGTTCAGCGGTATGAAGTCCCA
Organism: Avena atlantica; assembly: GCA_910589765.1. Lineage (NCBI taxonomy): Eukaryota > Viridiplantae > Streptophyta > Magnoliopsida > Poales > Poaceae > Avena > Avena atlantica. The sequence goes on along the minus strand of OU342735.1, from coordinate 117,841,084 downwards.
CTACTGTCACGTGATGATGACATAGATACTTCTAGTTGCCATATGAGGGATAATGGACGAGCACGTCCGTGAGACGCTGTTTTGCCTGTGCAACTTTTTCGGCGTCATCTCTAGGAAGTCGATCGGCATGAAGCAGATCGACAGGCTACAAGAAGAGATCGTGGTGATACTATGCGATCTTGAGATTTACTTTCTGCCCGCATTCTTCGACATCACGGTGCATCTACTTGTCCATGTCGTGGATGACATCATCCATCTCGGGCCAACATTCCTGCACAACTTGATGCCGTTTGAAAGGCTGAACGGTGTCATCAAAGGGTTCATTCGCAATAGGTCTCGTCCAAATGGAAGCATAGCCAAGGGCTTTCTGATCTATGAGTGCATCCCTTTCTGCCAGAACTATCTAACCACCGAGAACGAGGATGTTCAAATACCCACCAAAAAGCACCCCGGCAGGCTCGCTGGGTATGGTCACCGCGAGGGCCACCGCTCACTGCATGTCGGCATTGCTAATCGACGCGCCGACTTTGGCAGGGCACATAGAGTCGCACTACAACACATTGAATTGGTCAGCCCTTGGGTGGAAGAGCACAAAAGCTTGATCGAGCAGGATACATGGACCGGGCCCGCCCGAGGAAGAAAGGAGACGTAACAAGAGAACACAACTCCAATTTCACGGGTTGGTTCAAGAAAAGGCTGCTGGACAATCCCCCGCAGACGCCTTGTACGGAAGATCAATAACTCATATTATCCTTGTCACATGGCCCAGCGCATAACGTAAAGACCTATCAGTCGTACAACATCAACGGTTATAGATTCTACACCGAGGAAAAGGACATGAATAGCGAATATCAAAACTCAGGAGTAACTATGATGTCCTTCGCCGATGACGAGACTACTCTCATGGAAATATTCTATGGAAGGATCGAGGAGATATGGGAGCTCGACTATTGCGGAGAGACGGTACTGATGTTCCGTGTTAGATGGGCCAAGAACATCGAAAAAGAAGTCCGATATTTCACCACCTGGGTTATACCCGATGCCAAGTCGGCAAAGAAGGCCTCCGTGAAAAATGAGCCGTGGATACTCGCTAGCCAAGTTGATCAATGTTTCTTTATTACAGACCCGTCAAAGCCCAGTCGTGTTGTAGTGAGGAGGGGCAAGGGGATTATCATCGGAATGGAAGGATCCGCCAACGAGCAAGACTTCGACAAGAACGGTGATCCGAAGATCGAAGAGGAATTCGACAAGTACTTCAACATGCCTACTACTATAGTAAGAAGAAAGACCACACTACCTACTAAAGGTTGTCCGTTCACGAGAAGAAATCTCCTAGTGCTCGGGCTAAAGTATTCAACCGCGAAGAAAAAGGGCAAGAAGATTGTGAAGAGAGGCTAGCTAGCTCGAAACATCACACGACGACGTGTGCCCTTTTTAGTTCATTAGTTAGAGACTAATTAAACATATATCATGATATTCATGTGGGTATACAAATTCACATGTGTTTGTGAGAAGCATAATATATACATATAATTAGGAGAGGTTTTTTGAATAAATATACATATGTGTATGTGCTTGGTTTAAATATATTTGTATCATATAATTTTTAAATAAAGAAACAAAATTGATGCAGCCAGGATTCGAACCTGGCTGCCATAGGCTCATGTCCAACTACATGCCTCACAACCATTGAGCTAATGTCTGTTTCGTGTCAAACTACACCCACGCGTCGGTTTTGACTAAGTGCCCAAGCTTCTGTGATGCATTCTAGTGATATGCGGCACAGAAGCTTGGCACTTAGCCAAATAATCGCGTGCGGCCGCATGACCTTTCCCCTAGCTTTTCCTTTCCCCCTGCGCGCCTGAAGCGAACCCTAGCCTAGCCGAACCGCCGCCACTCGCCCGCGCCTCCGCCGCAGGACGCCTCCATCGCTCGCCTGCCGCTCGCACTAGCGCCTGCACACCGGAGGTGGAGTAGGAGCCCGTGGAGGAGGAGGAGAGCCACCGCCGCTGGAGCCCATGGATGAGGAGCCACCGTACGCCCATGAAGGAGGAGCCGCCGGAGCCCGTGGAGCCACCGTGCGCCCTAGGAGGAGCATGACAGTCCCGCAGTAGGAGCACCACCACTGCGCCACCTCGTCGATGACCACCTCCCCTTCTCCAGGTACTCTACTTTATTCAGTAGAGTAGTTCTTCTCAAATGCTTGAGTAAAGTAATTCTTCTCTGAACTTTATATCTTAATTCAGTTAGGTTGTGTTAGTGCTATTCCTTTTAACTTTATATCTCTAAAAAATCTCTGAACAAGTTCAGAAGTTTCTGAATAAGTTAGGGTGTGTTAGCGTGTGTTAGGGTGAGTTCAGAATAATTTTCTGAATATCTGCAAGGTCCATAATATACTGTTCTTGCTTACATGTTCTTGATTCAGATACACAGCCACAATTGAAAGAACCCTGCTGCAATATGCATGACACCACTAATTAAGCTGAAAAAATCATACAGAAAACATGTCAGGAACACTACCACCCGAATGTTTTACATCGTAGAACAACAGTTTTGAAATGAACTAACTATACCATTTACATTGCGAAGTATCCCTCTATTTTCCATTTCCCCCACTCAACAAAGTTAAAATACTCAGAATGTTAATTCAGTTAACAATCTTCTATGGTAAAATCCCCTGATATTGATTTTGTTAAAAAACAGCTTCATTTGAATCTGTTATGCTTCATTCAGATGCTTCATTTGAATATGGTAAAATCCCCTGATTTTGTTAAAAACAATTTCTAGTATAGGATAGTGTGTATCTGTTATGATAAAATCCCCTGCTTCATTCAGATGCTACATTCAGATGCTTCATTTGAATCTATTATGCTTCATTTGAATTTGTTATACATTCAGATGATCTCCTGTGAAAACAGCTTGTGTGTAATACACTACTAGTAGAAACTTGTGTGGGTTTACATGAATTTGTATGTATCCAGCCAGTTTGTGTGCATCCAGCCAGTTTTTTCTGTGTGGTCATGCCTAACTGAGAAAAAGAGCACCTGGGCAGGTGATCTTCACCACTGAAGCATGTACTGGTTCCTCTTCTATTGCCTTGTTCAAAAACCACTCCTCTAGGTAGTTTTGGACTATAAATCTTAATTATTCAATCCACAAATGCAACCAAGGCATTTCCTTTGTAGCCCCAACCAAATCCTCAATCCTCACTAATATATAAACTTGCTTTGTAAATTGCTTGTTGTATGTATTGGTGATTGTATGCCTTGTATTGATGGTGGTGTTGTTTGCTTGCATGTTTGCTCGATAACCGCGATAGTTGCGATTATGTGACACCGAGAAGAAGGAAGCATCGAGATATTCTTATTATTATTGTACTCGGCATTCTGTTATTCCAAAGAAGTCACGGGACGTCTTGCTAGTCATAGGCAATCCACCTTCTTGCTCATAAGCCCTTGCCCTACCGTTTTACTTCTGTGTGTTTATCTACTGTTTATGAAACTGCATTGCTTTACTTATGATGATTTTATATCGGGTAGTGGCTTGGCTTCTCCATGAAATACCATTTGCAGTAATAAGTGCAACCCCTTTGATGACACCTACTTGCCCCTAGTATGGTAGATGGTGTGATAAAGGGGGTTAACCTCTTGGGTGGCCCGATCTTCACGGATCTCGTGGTCAAACCGATGGGAAGGCGAGGGGAAAGGGACAAGGTAGCAGAAGCGAACACACACCTCGCGACCACACGATGAACACACGCAAAACTCACACGATACAAGGCCGATTGCTCCCGAACGGTGGCCACCGGTCCGATATAATCCTCGCAAGGAAAGATCGGTCAACGTGCTCCCTCAAAACCACATCAGAGAGGAAAGAACACCTTGGGGAGGGTCTTGACAACTTGGAGATGAGACACTGAACTCCAAGGCCTTGTTCAATGATGGATGCATGATGCAAAGTCCAATCGAGGTTGGTGACGATAGTCGGTCCCCTTGGTAAAGGGGATGAGGAAAAACTAGAGATTCCACTATGAGGGTTGTCTTTAGTCTATCATCTATGCCTATGGGATACATGAGGGGTGGGGGGTCTATTTATAGGCCAGCCACTAAACAAGGGTAGTTTGGGGATAAACTAGGCGAATAGGTAAGTAAAGGGGAATACATGGGCTGTGGCCCAACTGGTGCGCGCAGGCACAGACATGACCGGTAGTACCGGACATAGGACCGGTAGTATCGGTCATCGCCGGTAGTACCGCTCATGGTATCCGGTAGTACCGCTTGCAGGCGGTAGTACCGCAAGCCAGTACCGGGGCATCCAGTGGCGATGGCGCAGGCTTCAGTACCGGGCGGTAGCAGGGGGTGGTAGTACCGCTGACCGGTAGTAAAGGTTCCGACGACCGCTAGTACTGCTTGGACCTGGCAGCTGCCGACCTGTCTTCTTCCGTCTCCTCTTCCAAGCCTCCGTCTTGTCGGGCTTGATGTTCCGGGCTTCCTCCCTTGCCTCCGTACTGGTCGGTGTGAACCTATCATGCATATATGACGGAATATGAAGTAGCATACCATTCAATAGGGTAGGAAGTGGGCTCTCATAGAGGAATGGATTCACCTTTGGAGTCCATGACGACTTGGCGTAAGTTGGAGACCTTGATGTAGTAACGACCGTAGGTCGGGCTGCATCATCTCCCTTCCTTCAAAAAGAGTCGTCCTCGACTCTCCATGTTCATCATGAAGTAGAAGAGGTCGAAGGACATCCTTGATCCTGGGGTTCACCATATAGTCTTCCTCGGGAAGATTGACTTGACAACACTTCAATGTTCCTTCACCCTCCATGAAGCCTACAAAGCTCACAACAAAAGAGAAGAAACACTCAAAGCGTCGCCAATTCATGAACATTATAGCATGAGTCCTCAAGTAGAAGGAAGTCACCTTAGGGTGTAGAGATGGCTCGATGAAGGGTAGCCATAGGTAACTCTCTTCGGTTCTTCTTGTCAACATGTGGTTGGTAGAGGTTGACGTGTATGCACTTGTACCTTCACAGAACAAAGACCAAGCAAAATATTTTCGTGCGTGATAGAGGAGCATGTCAAATGTGGCATGTCCATTCTTCTTCACAACACTATTAGCATAATGCATGTATATCAAATGGGATGCATATGAAAGGTCAAAGTGCATGTAAATTGTTTGAACATCATCCAAATGTGGGAACTCAAAAACTCCATACAATGTTTTAGTGTGGCACTCAAGGCAATTGAATAGAATTTTGATCAACATCCTTGATGCGAGAATAGGAGAATTCGACAAAAACACGCAAGGAAGAATGTCCAAAGCAACATCATTATGTGTGCAAACCAACCATTGGAAAGAGAAATTGTTCGACATGTTGGATGTCACACACAAATCATCGAATGAAAATATCATGGGAATATGAGTATCCCAAGCGGAAGCAAAAAACAACATGTTTGCAACCAAACCAAATGGAAGAGGAAGTGGTCCTTTTGTATGTTGCAACAACAAGACGAGATTTTTGGAAGCTCTCATGATAATACATGCTCTTAATGGCATTATGGTTGCACACAAAACATCGGAGAGAGAAATTGTTCAACATTTTTGTTGCAACACACAAAGCATCAATATCCAATAGCAAAGAAACATGAATGTCACAAGGTGAGATAATACCATCAACATGCTTGCAATCAAACCATAGGAAAGGGCAATTTGTCAACATGAAAGATGCAAAGCATGCAAAAGGTATCAGAGCTGGGTTCGATCTTGAACTCACTTGTGGGATGCTCTCTAGAGATCTTTTTGTCAACTCGTGCTCAACCGAGGTTGACATTCTTGTGCGGGTACCTACACACATCATACACCAAAGGAAGAAAGTATGTGCATGGTAGAGATACACATCATCCATCATGACGTATCTCTTCTTGTGCACATCACCATTAATTTCAATCAAGTATGACATAGATGCATGGTGAGTATGCAAGAGGGGAGCATGCTTATCATGGCAATCATCAAAATCTCCAAAAAATGAGAAATCTATGGGGGCCATCTCATTATAACGCATATGATCAATATTGTTGCAAGCAAAACAAGTGAAATAGCAAGCATTCATCTTATCGCAAGAAACGAGAGAAATTGAATGACTAGCATGACAAGACAAGTCCGAAGCAATTGGAGGATACACACAAGATGCATAGCATGGCATGTTTATGGTAGTGATATCGCAATCAAGCAATTCCACATGATCAATATTATGCAAAGGAAAAGCATCACATGGGAATATGGATGAAGCATAAGTAATGTCACAAGTATCATCCATAACATGCATATCCTCACAATTCATCATTTCCACTAGTGGGATCATGGCATCATCAACACCCTTATGGTTACCTTGGTCATACCTCTCATATGAAGTGGGTGTTGTGGAAGTAGTGACCTCCTTGTGGACGACTTCGTCTTCTTGATGTAGCCATGGCATTGCATCATCTTCGTGCGCCATGTACATCTTCTCCAATTGAGGCATCATTGCTTCATGGCTTGGCGCTTCTTCATCCATGGAACCTAGCACAACACAAGAGAACACACTAGAGGTAGAGGGTAAGTTGTTAGAATTCGAAATGGTCTCACTTGACCTATCAACTACCACTCTCAACTCACTAGGATTATCGCTCATGCCCTCCAAGTGGAAGCACTCAATCTCACATAAGGTGGAGTCACTCATCTCACTCTTATTCTCATTCAAGTGGGCTAAGTGGCTCTCATACTCACATGGGATTGTTACCACATCATCACTCAAGCATATGGGGATAGGCTCGGTTTCCTCAACTCCATGCGCCTCCTTTGGTGAAGGGAAAATCCCATGCTCACCATTCTTGACCTTGTCGCCTTCAAGGTTGGATGCCATAAGATGGGCATCATCACTCGCCTCCATGGTCGAAGGGAAAATCCCATGCTCGACCGTCTTGTGGACATCTTGTAGTAGTGGTGGAGGTAGGCCCATGCTATACAACTTGGCAAAGTAGAGGTCTTCATTTTCCTCGTTCATGAGGTCCTCAAATGCAAGCATAGTCGTTGAAGCTTGATGGCGTGGACGAAGGCTTGCTCTTGGTGCCATTTTGGTGGTGGCACTAGAAGTTGAAGGTGCCTTGTGATGGTGTCGACGGAGGTCATTGGCATGCCTTGCTGATGGTTGATGTAGGTGGCGCACTTGGTCATCCATATGACGCTCACGACGATGGCCCTTGACCTTGTCATGCTTCCCTATAAGTTCTTCTAATGCGCACAAAGCATCATTAGTCTTGGCGACCATGCTCATGTTTTTGTCGAAGTCATTGTACATGTCCTTCTTGAAGTTGTCGAGGTCTCTCTTGAACTTGTCCATTTGATCGTGGACCTTGGCGCACTCGAGTTGGAGGCTCCATCTTGGTCGGTGCGACGTGAGGAGCTTCGCGTTGTCATTCTTGGAGTCGTCCCTGCTTGGGGAGTCATTGTTGTTGTAGTACTCCATATCACCCAAGCATGTGGAGCCATTGTTGTTGTAGTCCTCCATCATGTTATCCATGCTTGTGGAGACATAGGCATGGTGGCTCATCATGGATTCTTCATAGAAATCATCCTCGGTTCCAGAGTCCCTAGACATGATTCACAAGACCAAGCAGTGTATATGGAAGTGGTAGAGGGTGTTAGGGATACAACGTCAAACCTTACTTTACCTTGGAAGATCGTATCGTGCAAGTGGCCACACTTGAGAGCAATAAACCAAGCAAAGTGAAGTTCACGCGGAACACCAAAACCAACTACTAACCAAAAAACACACACACACAAGTCCTATGGTGGATAGGTATGGAAAGTGGCATGTCAAGAACCAATCCAAAATCAAGATGTTGTATTGGCAAGTAAAGAACCACAATGATCACAAAGCAAACAAGTCAATCCACAAGATAGGAAATATGTACAAGGAAACACACACGGTGGGATAAATGGGACTTGTGCAACGGGGAAAGTGAGCTAAGAACCAAATGATTACCTAGCGAAGACTATAAGCTCGTGTCACACAAGTACAAGGAGAGACACTAGTTCGATTGCACAAAATTGGTGGGCTACAAGATATGCACAAAAGTACCACCTATATGATGTTCATCGAGCTTGCGCTTCCTATTCTATGAGGCACATGTATATTTCTTTTTTTCTCTTTTCCTTTTTCTTTCTATTTTTCACTTTCCTCTTCCTTGTGCCAACAACTATACAAGATAACTATATGAGATAGCGCTCACAATGTTTGCTCGGAATTCTACAAGGTATCAAATGTGCATAGCCCAAACAATCATAAGAGGAACTAGTCTCAATAGGTGTTTGTTGCTCGCAAAGATAGTGGAGTTCACAAAGGAATGCAAGTGGGGAGAAGTCACGGAATGTTTATACCTTTCGTCAACGATCTTCACCCTTTATTGTTGGATTCCGCCTTTCTCACGAAATTTGGATAGAGTAGATAGCATGAACAACGTGGATGATGATGTAGAGCTCCTTATCCTCTTAGAAACGAGCTAAAGAACACCAAAATCCGAGTTTGAATGCAAAAGTTATGCTCAAAACGGTGAGAAGCTGAAATCTGGGAATCTGTTTTTTCTATTCAGTACCGGGCGGTAGTACCGGTTTTTGGAGCGGGAGTACTGGGTTTTTGGAGGACCGGTAGTAACATTTAGGTACCGGGGAGGTGCGGTAGTACCGGGTTTTGTGTCGGTAGTACCGGTTGGTCCTGGGACGCCCAGATTTGACGTGTTTTCACGATTTTGGGGCATTTTGGGCAGAAAATCTTCAAGAAAAACACCAAATCGACGGGGGAAACAAGGAATTAGGCTATGGGAACGCAGAGGAAGGTAGATCAACAAGTTTTGCAAGTAATTCATGGATCAAAACCTACCAAAACGCACTCAAATGACAGATCGATCCAAAACACGAATTGGGGCTATTTTTGGTGGAATTTTCGAATTTATGGGGAAAATACCAAATCGATGAGAAATCCGTGGCAACCAAAAGTTTCTGATACCAGATGATAAAGGGGGTTAAGCTCTTGGGTGGCCCGATCTTCACGGATCTCGTGGTCAAATCAATGGGAAGGCGAGGAGAAAGGGAGAAGGTAGCGAAAGCGAACACACACCTCGCGAAGAACACGATGAACACACGCAGAACTCACACGATACAAGGCCGATTGCTCCCGAACGGTAGCCACCGGTCCGATAGAATCCTCGCAAGGAAAGATCGGTCAACGTTCTCCCTCAAATCCACATCGGAGAGGAAAGAACACCTTGGGGAGGGTCTTGACAACTTGGAGATGAGACACCGAACTCCAAGGCCTTGTTCAACGATGGATGCATGATGCAAAGTCCAATCGAGGTTGGTGACGATAGTCGGTCCCCTTGGTAAATGTGATGAGGCAAAACTAGAGATTCCACAATGGGGGTTGTCTTTAGTCTATCATCTATGCCTAAGGGATACATGAGGGGTGGGGGCTCTATTTATAGGCCAGCCACTAAACAAGGGTAGTTTGGGGATAAACTAGGCGAATACGTAAGTAAAGGGGAATACATGGGCTGTGGCCCAATAGGTGCGCGCAGGCACATACATGACCGGTAGTAACGGACTTAGGACCGGTAGTACCGGTCATCGCCGGTAGTACCGCTCATGGTATCCGGTAGTACCGCTTGCAAGCGGTAGTACCGCAAGCTAGTACCGGGGCATCTAATGGCGATGGCGCATGCTTCAGTACCGGGCGGTAGCAGGGGGCAGTAGTACCGCTGACCGGTAGTACCTGTTCCGACGACCGGTAGTACCGCTTGGACCTGGCAGCTGCCGACCTGTCTTCTTCCGTCTCCTCTTACAAGCCTCCGTCTTGTCGGGATTGATGTTCCGGGCTTCCTCCCTTTCCTCCGTACTGGTCGGTGTGAACCTATCATGCATATGTGACGGAGTATGAAGTAGCATACCATTCAATAGGGTAGGAAGTGGGCTCTCATAGAGGAACGGATTCACCTTTGGAGTCCATGACGACTTGGCGTAAGTTGGAGACCTTGATGTAGTAACGACCGTAGGTCGGGCTACATCATGGTGTTTTAACACCATGCCCCTTTGGAAACCCATTTTTAGACGAAGCAAAAACTATGGGATGGGAAGACCCTAGAAAAAGGCTTACAAAAAATGTTTTATGAGAAAACCTTGGTAAGTCTTGGCCTACCAAGTGATGTTGAAAATGAGAAAGGTTTTTTGTTTACAAAATCCTCGGACGATCGATGGAGGAAAATGTACAAAAACACGCTGGGCTGTACAGTTTACTATGCCAGAACAATTAACCCGTGCAACCACATTACCCCGGCATGGGGCGGGGCTGGGCTGGAAGTTTGTCTAATCCGCTATAGGTGTCTCGAACTAATATGGGGAAGAACAAATCCCCAGAGGCTGGGCCTTCACCTGTAAAGGCCCATGTGAAACATCGGTGTCACATCCCAAGATTTTCCAAATCTTGTAATGTGAAAAATAAATGAATAAAATAAAACTTTGTTGATTTTCAGGGTGAGAAGAAACTTTTTGAATCCAATTGGAAACTTTCAAAACCTATTTGGATCAAATAAAATTCTAATGGGATTTAAAAAGATAAACATTTAATAAAAGAAAATAAAAATATTTGGAATTACTATTTTTGAATCTTTTAATAAAAAGATTTGGTTTTCAAATGAGAAGGTAGAAATATAAATAAAGATTATTTTAAAGATCCAAATTAAAACTTGTCCAAGACTTTGAATTAAAATATTTCTATTTGATAAAAATAGTAAAAGTTTATTTAAAATAAAATAATAAGGATTTATTATCCAAGTTTATTAAAAATAAAGGTTTCACTATTTTAATTAAACATCAAAACTTATTTATTTATTTTTAAACAAGTTTTCCAAGTATTCTTTATTTTCAAATAAAACCTACTGATTTGGTTTTAAAAATATTTAGATTTTAAATGAAGTTTTAAATAAATTAAAACCCATTTGATTTAATAACTAATATCCATTTTATTTAATTATAAATGGACCCTAAAATAAAAATAATACTTTTGGTCTTTGGTTTATGTTGTTAAACAGAAACAAATTCAATTACAAAGTTTGGTGAAAGTTTGATGTGAAATGAATGTTTGATTTGTTGTTTGAATTTCAAAACAGAAAATAGAAATAGAAAAGAAAAAGCATTTGGAAAGAAAAAAAAATGTGTAAAAGACAGCAGCCCAGTCGGCCAGCCCAACAAGGCCCAACCAGCCCAGCTTTTCTCCCTCTCGAAGAAAACGTTTCGCACTCAGTTTTTAACCCGCAGAGCGACTGACGAGTGGACCCTCTTCCCTAACTCTCTCACTCACTGACGCCAGGACCCCACACCACTGTTCATCGTCTTCAACTCGCGCTGATTCCTCCTCGCTGTTTCCTGTCCTTTACTCCGGCGATCAATTCGCGTTAACCACGACCATAACTCCCCCTACGACCACGCGGTATTGAACGCCTCCCTCTCCTCTCACATTTCCCCGAGACAGCTCTCTTCCTCCGCCCCCAGGCCGTTGTAATTTCGAGCCGCACTCTCACTGCTCCGGCGAGCTCCCCAACCAATTCTGGCTAGCAGACACCGCCCCTTGCCTCATTGACCAAGCACACACACTCCCCAGCCTCTGGCGCTTCTCCCTGTGCCTTCCGTTTAACCGCGGGCGCCCCAGAACGTCGGCAACCACCTCGACTGAGCGTCGCTGCGTCTGCTTCCTTCTCCGGCGACCTCCCCCTGGTAAGCCAGACCTCCCCACGCTCTCTCGTTCATGCTCCTGCAATCTCCACACTCGGCTGCATCTAACCGTGCCTTTGTTTTCCCTCGGGGCGAACCGCAGCACCGCCCTCGACAACGACCAGAGCGGCCTGACGCCGTTCCCCACTCCGGCGAGCGATTACTTCCACGCCAGCACGCCCCTCGCCTCCTCACAACCACGTTGAGCATCGCCACGATTACCTGAGCACGGTGAGCATCCTCGTTTCCTCTATTGCTTCTTGTAGCCACCGATAGCACATCGTCCGACCGTCGCCGCCGTCTGCCGCCGCGCAGCGCCGCCAGCCTTTGGCCAAGCGTCTGAGATCGTTAGATGAGAATCTTGTGGCTACGATTAGAACTAGACGAAGGGGTACGCGCCCATCTAATCCGTTCTTTTAAGTTAGATCCAACGCCCCGCAGAGGCCGATCCACCCGAATCGGTATCGTCCAGTAATATCACGCCGCGTGGCACTGGATGATTTAAAACAGAATTTTGAAATCAGATTTAGATGCAGATTTGAAAACCTTGTAACTTTTGATCCACACGTCCAAAAATTACAAACTTTATATCAATGGAATCAGTGGAACAAGCCCTATCCAACCATGCAATTTGTTTAGTAAAAATCCTCTGGTAAAATTTTTGTTTTTGCAGAAACATTTGTATGCTTGTTTAGGTTATAAAAATTATTACAAAATGTTTTTAGGGTTGAAATCTTTGCAAATTGGTTTGTGGTGAACCTACTGACCCTAGGAACCAACTTATCGATTTAAAAATGTATTTGGTGAAGATTAGGATTGAATAATTGAATTAGCCCATTTCTAGTCAAATAAAAACATTGATTTTGTTATGGAAATGGTGTTTGAACAAAAACCTTTAGAAAATGTTTTGGTTCAAAGCTACTGACCCTAAACACCAAGTTTTGTGAACTAACAACTTATTTGGTGAACAATGTAAAATTGTTGCTTTGCTAAAAACATTTTTCCACCACATGGAATGATGATTTGACTTAAAAATGGCTTTTAGATAAAACCCTTTTGCAAATGACTTTGCCACTTTGGAAAATGACCACGTTGAACCTTACAAAGTTTAGAGCCTAGTAGAAACCACCTTTGCAAATAAAACTATCTTTTGCATGCTTGCATGCATGACTTAGTTCCTTTTATTTTATGTGTGATTGAATTGTTTGATTATTGGTTGGAATGATAGTTGATATTGGGTTTGCTTGATTGATTTGTAGTGAAGTTAGAAAAGTGTGAAACTAGCAAGATCAAGAAGTGAACCAACATTCCCTACCAAAAAGGCAAGTGACACTATCATCTAAAGTCCTACTATTTTCATTATACTTAGTGGATTTTCAAACATGCATGAAATGAATTTCTATACTTATGCTATGCCAAATCCTAATAGGATACCTTATATAATCCTTAGTGGAAACAATGTAGTTGTAAAATTCTTAGCCATGCAACATATTTTGAGAAGATATACATGTTGAGATTTTTACAAAGATGAGAAAAGACTTGTGTTTTATATAATAAAACAAGTACTCAATGAACCACCTGGGTGGACAAGGTTACTCAAGTTTTGGACAAGGTGGCAACAAAAGTAACCATGTATATGGTAATCTCTTTGTGTTGTGCACCAAAACAAAACCACCCAGGGACTTAGAGATTGAACATGTTTCTCCAACTATGGCTTTCGTGTACAGCCACATGCTACATATGGCTCTGGCTTAGTCAACTACATTGGGAAGACCCATGCATTGTCTTCAGGTTACTGAAAATGAGGGAACTCGAAACCCTACATGGGTGCCTGAAGACAAGCTAACAATGGTGTATGGGAGGACCCTCTGGAAAGACTTCGGCACATTCTCAATCTGCCAGTTCTCCATCTTGGTGAGTACCTATCCAGCGGCCACTGGTGGCAACAAGATGAGAGTGTGTCATATGGGTAAAGTGTACAACTTCTACAGAAGATAATAAAATCTAAGTACTTAGCCGTGTCCCCGTTTATGGACAATACTGAGCAACTAAAGCTTGAAGCTATGGGAAATCTCGACATTCCAATTTCTAAAAGAAAAACTTTAAAGTGACAACAAAAGACTTGAAGCACTTGGGGGTACCAAGGAGCTCAAGAGACTTTTATAAAAACTTGTAGCACTTGGGGATTTACCAAGTAGCTCAAGAGATTTTGATAAAAACTTGAAGTACTTGCGGTGTACCAAGGATCTTAAGAGATTTTGACAAAGACACTTGGGGATTTACAAAGTAGTTCAGAAAGATTTGACAAAAGAACAAAACCATTTTGAAAAAAATAGGATAAATTATTGCTTTCTGCAAATGAGCCTAAAACTCTACTTAGCCAATATGCATGTAATGATAGGATCCACTTATATTCTACACAGTAGTGAAACTTGCCAATACAATTCAAATGTATTGACCCTTGTGGCTGTAACTTGTAATGTTGCAGGTTTGATTGATATTAGTGAAGTTGATTGATTAGGATTACAAGTCTACAACCAACATGTTTGCCTGTGGCACTTTGAAGATGAAGGACCCCATGCTTATAGATTTTCTGCTGCAATGTAATGTAATAGCCAAATGAGCTATGTTAGATGTAATAAAATTATGTTATTCCTGGTTATAAAGTTATATTATGACCTTTGTTCCTTTATATTACATCTTAACTGTGGATGCTAGCTATTGATCCAGGGACTAGCATTGTAAACACAGGGATCTCTACCTTATTAAAGGTTGGGACCTCTTAAAATCGGTCTAGAGAAGGCACATATTGTCTAAGGATGGCCAGACGATACTATGAGCCCCTCATTGAAAGCGCACAACCGACGAGGTGCAAAACGCACTTTGGTTGGCTTATGACTATATAGGGCGTCCTGGTTTTGAGTGGATTAACCTCTTAGAGTAGGCACTTGTATCGGAGAGGGCATCCAGAAGGTCTTGACCGTTTATTCAACCCACGATCGGTGTAGATAGGGGACGGCTAATCGGATGGTGTGGGTACAGTGTACAATCTCTGAAGAGTGTAAATATATTATAATAGTCGAGTCCCTGGTCATGGACGATTGTGATGGCGGCTATATGGCGGGTGATGGTTTTGATTTAAAAAGGGGTTTTCAAAGCAATGTCTTGGAAATGTTTTGACCATGCGATGGTCGGAAAAAGGAGGTAGGAGTTTGGGTCATGAGATGACAGGAAAGAAAAACAAATGGGTGACCCAATCCCGGTGCTTTCTTAAAACTTTTCAAAAAGGTTTCCAAACTTCTTTTAAAAATCTTTACAGCAAAGGTGTAGAGATATGCTATATCTATAAGAGAAACTAGCTTAGTCTCCTATAGCTTAAGGCATGACATGGGCTCTATGCTTGAAGACTTCCGCTATTGATGTTGTATCGCCATAATGACACTTTTCGAAGTACTTGTATTTGTTATTCTTGGATGTTGAAATGATACTCATCGATTATGCTCACGGCTCACTGATCATGGGAACGTGAATTACAGGCATAACGGGTATTCTCGGACCATAAATCCAGGGTGCCACAGACTTGGTATCAGAGCCATCCTGATTGTAGGAGACCTTAGTTAGCATGGAAGTTAGACAAGACCACCTCTATTTACGAAAACACCAATTTTCAAAAACTACTTTCTTAAAAGCTTTTCGAAAGATTAATTATCTCACCTTCCCTGACTTAAACTATTTGAAAATGGCTTACTCTACCTCTCATCTATCTTCAAATGACCGTTTTCAAAAACAAAGTCTGACTTGGAGACTATGAAGTCGTAGATCCCAAAATTAAGAGACACCAAGACAAGCAAAGCAAAAGAGCTACCAACAATGAAAGACACTACAAGATCGCCCTACCAACGGAATCCTTCATCGCCCTAAAATCGATCAAGTATGACACCGACGACAACAAATGACAAGATAAAAGTCAAGACCCCGTAACGTCCGTACTTAGGATTAGCATCCCTAAAATAGGATTCCCTTATGGCGTGTAGTCCCCCCTTAGTACCTATGGTACTAATACGTTGGAAACGTATCTATAATTTTTTATGCTCCATGCTTGTTTAGTATGTACTTTGCTTTACTTGTCCACACTTTGAGGTGCTTTTTACATGTTTTCTGGTACTAACCTATTAACAAGTTGCAACAGTGCCAGATGCCTGTTTTCTGCTATTTTTGGTTTCAGAAAAGTTAGTAAAGAAATATTCTCGGAATTGGATGGGACAAACGTCAAAGTCAATTACTTTCCGTGGGGAACAATAAGTCTAGAGGGGAGCCGGATGGGCCAGACCCACCCTAGGCGCGAGTGGGCCCAGCCCCGTGCCTGGCTAGGGTTTGGCCACCCTGGCCGCCTCCTCGGCCTCCCCCTTCGCTTATAAGAAGCCTCCGATGCAGAAACCCTAAGCACCCGACTAAATCTCCACGAAACCGTCTGTAGCCGCCGCCACCATCATCCCTAGATCGGGGTGGGGGATCTGAAGTTCTTCCCGGCACCCTGCCAAAGGGGAGATCATCCCGGAGGCCTTCTCTCCGGTATGATGCATGAGTAGTTCCGCCTTGGACCATGGGTCCATGTAGTAGCTAGAGGGTTATATCTCCTCCTTTGTGCTTTCATGTATAGATCTTGTGAGCTCCGTTCATGATCAAGATCTAATCTATTTGTAATCATGCATGTTGTGTTTGTGTGGATCCGATGGATATTGAGATTATTATGTTGGTTTGATTAATGGTTTTGTATTTATGATTCTATCATGTCTGTGTTGTTTGTGATCGTGCATTCTCTCCGTTGTTAGTAGGTATCTTGGCCAAGTAGTTTTTAGTGACTCCAAGAGGGGGTATTTATGCTCGATAGTGGGTTCATGCCTCTAGTTTCCAAGGAAAGTGACAGAAATCTCTTAGGTTGTAGATGTGTTGTTGCTACTAGGGAGAAAACAATGGCCTCTTGTTCATGGAACATGTGGAATGTTTACCTTACACACTTTGCTTAAAGCAGTTGTCTGTTGCTTGCAACTTAATACTGGAGGGGGTTCGGATGATAACCTGAAGGTTGACTTCTAGTCATAGATGAAGTTGGATGGAAGTCTATGTATCTTGTTGTATTGCCCAATCAAATCTCCTAGGATCTTTCTCACTAGAAATTGCATTGTTATGCCTTGCTTAGTTCCTGTCAATTGCCCTGCTGTAATTTGTTTACCCTTCATGCCAAGTTGTTTATCTAAGGAGAGCACCTCTAGTGAACTATGGACCCCGGTCCAATATTTACCATTGATACATCTTCCAGTGTTACTTGCTTACTTGCTTCAAACCATTACCTTCCACACCATACGTTTAATCCTTTGTTACAGCAAACCGGTGATCTTGACAACCTCAGTGATTCGTTGGGGCAAAGTCTTGAGTTTGTGTTGTGCAGATCTCTGTGTTGCTTGCAACACCTGTGTGACGTTTCCTTCCTCCTACTAGTTCCATAACCTCGGTTTCTTACTGAGGGAAAACTTGCTGTTGTGCTGCTTCACACCTTTCTCTTGGGGTTCCCAACGAAGCGCTCCTACATCAACTCAGTGCTGCATCAAGCTTTTCTGGCGCCGTTGCCTGGGAGGCCAAGGACGTATTCACTAGGGGAGTCCTTCACTTCCTTTCTCTTTACTTTGTTTTTAGTTTGCTTTGTTTCTTTTGCTTGGTTTTGTTTGCCTCTTTTCAAAAAACCCCAAAAAATTAGTCTAGTTTGGTTTGCTTGCTTTATTCAAAAACACAAAAAAATTAGTTCCTTCTCTAGCTGCTGGTGTTTTTGGCTTGCCCACCTTTGCCAAAATGAACTCTGCTGTGAACAGCAAGATGTGTGACTTCACTAGCACCAACAACAATGATTTCCTTAGCACACCTATTGCTCCACCTGCTCTTGATGCTACCTTTTATGAAATTAAGCCTGCTTTGTTGAATCTTGTGATGAGAGTGCAATTTTCTGGTGCTGGTTCTAATGATCCTACTTCCCACCTCAATAGCTTTGTTGAACATTGTGAGTTGCAAAAGTATAAGGATGTAGATGGAGATATTATTAAGCTCAAGCTTTTTTCCTTTCTCCTTGAGGGGAAAATCTAAAGAATGGTTATTTTCTTTGCCTAAAAATAGTATTGATTCTTGGACTAAGTGCAAAGATGCTTTTATTGGAAAGTACTATCCTCCTGCTAAGATTATATCTATGAGAAGTGATATTATGAAATTTAAACAACTTGAAACTAAACATGTTGCTCAAGCTTGGGAAAGAATGAAATCTTTGGTTAAAAATTTCCCTACTCATGGACTCACTGCTTGGATGATTATCTAGACTTTTTATGCAGGTTTGAACTTCTCCTCAAGAAATCTATTGGATTCAGCTGCTAGAGGTACCTTTATGGGCCTCACTTTGGGTGCTGCAACAAGGTTCCTTGATAATATGATGGTTAACTACTCTGAATGGCATGTTGAGAGAGCTCCACATGGTAAGAAGGTAAATTATGTTGAGGAAACCTCCTCTTTGAGTGAAAATATTGATGTTATTATGGCTATGCTTGTTAATGGGAAAGCTCCTCTAGATCCTAATAGTGTTCCCTTAGCCTCTTTGGTTGCTCAAGAAGAGCAAGTTGATGTGAACTTCATTAGAAACAACAATTTCAACAACAATGCCTATAGGAACAATTTTGGTAGCAACAACAATTACAGGCCTTATCCTCCTAATAATGGCAATTCCTATGGAAGCTCTTACAATAATGATAGAAGTGCCCCCTCTGAACTTGAACTCATGATCAAGGACTTTATTAGTAAACAAACCACTTTCAATAAGACTATAGAGGAAAAGCTTTTAACTATTGAGAAAAATATATCCTCTTTGTCTGAAGCTCAGTCTTCCTTGATTAATAAAATGGCTGCTAAACCTGAAGCCATCAAAAATACCTTTGCTACAGCTCATGCCATACAAGTTACTATTGATGAAAATGTTAGGCTGTTAGCTCAACTTCATGCTAAGTGGGAAAGGGAAGCTTAAATTGATAGAAACAATAGTGTGTGCACTATCACCACTAAACCACAAGTAGTCCCTATTCCTACTCCTACTATGCCTAAGCCTATTGAGCCTACTACTAGCGATGCTAAGTTTGACTTTGATATTGATGGTTGCAATATTTTTGAAGTGGTTATGTTCTTGCAAAAGCATGTTAGAAGTCCTGATGCTAGTGATATGCACGTTGCTTTCACCAAACACAATATAGATGCTCTTGTGAAAATTAAGGAAGAGAAGCTAAAACACAAAGCTTCTATTCCTAAGAAAGTAGAAGATAGTTGGGAACCCATTATTAATATGCAAGTGAATGACTTTGACCTCAAAGATTCATGTGATCTTGGTTCTAGTATCTCTATTATGCCTAGGAAGATTTATAAAATGCTTGATCTACCACCATTGGAAGATTGTTATTTTTAGATGTCCCACTCAATGATAATGCTAAAAAGAAACTCATGGGGAGTATTAATGATGTTCTGATCATGGTTAACAATGCTTATGTCCCTGTTGATTTCTATGTTTTGGATGTTGAATACAATGCTTCTTGTCCTATTACTTTGGGAAGACCTTTTCTTAGAACAGTTGGTGCCATCATTGATATGAAATAAGGCACCATTAAATATCATTTTCCATTCAAGAAATGTATTGAACACTTCCCTATGAGGAGAGAGAAGTTGCCTTTTGCTCCTCCTTTGAAAGCAAGATTTGATGTGAATGCTTCTTCATTTGAAAATACTTGATTCTTCTTTCTTCTCGTGCCTAACTTAAAGTCGTTAAAGAAAAGTACTTGTTGGGAGATAACCCAAGAGTTTCCTTGAGTCTCAGAAGTTATTACTTCATTAAGGACCTCTCCTTATCCTTTTTGTTTGCTTTTTGTGCCAAGAATGACCTCTAATGAGAGGGAAGTAAGATTTGGGGAGTTGCTGTCCCGAAACAGATTTCTGTCCTCCATCAAAACAATTCGTGAGGAGTCTCTGTAACTCATATTGAGCTCAAAATTGAGGAAAAAAACCCCAGTACGTTAGCTAACTTGTGTTAGTTCAACAGTTTCTGATTTGAGCAACAGAAGATGTTCAAAAAAATCGGTTTCTACCTGCTAGTCTGTTTTGACAGATTTCTGTCATTATTTGCATTTGCTTCTTATTTGATTCCTTTTTGGGTTCTATTTAGGTGAATTGAGCTTTTTGAAGGAGTTACTACAGTACCTTTTGTTTTTAGTGAAAAGCCTTGCTGTTCCAAAGCTTTCCCATAGGTCTAATATCTTTTGAATACACCAATGTTGCTAATGAAGATTGTGTGAAGTTTTGTATGAAGGAAAATTTCAGGTGTGCAGAGAGAATGATGCAATGAGATGAATAATGGACAAAATCTCAATCTTGGGGATGCCACCATGGTGTCACCCCAATAAATATCCAAGAGGTACAAGTGTCAAAGCTTGGGGATGCCCAAGGCGTCCCCTTCTTCATCAATAAAAAGCTCAGGTCTATCTAGACACTTCATTTTTATTGTTTCATGCATAGTTGTGTTGTTCTTGGAGCGTCTTAGTTTTTGTTTGATTTTCTTAGGTTGTTTAGTTTGCTTGAATAAAGTAGTTTGGACCCCTGTTCTCTCTGTGTTGTTTTGCACATAAGTTGCTTGGTGTTGGAAAGGTGTAGTAAGTTCTTGCTTGAAGTGCAAGAGGAGCTTGCATTGATTGTGACTTAGACTTTAGCATTACATGCTAGGTGTTGTTTTGACCTTATGCTTAGCGATTATTGTTGTAGAATATCTTGTTCTAAACAATTGGGATTGCTTAGTGTGCCTTGAAGAAATTATGCTTTGTTTTAGCATGCAAAAGCATAGTATTTTGGTATTCTCCTTTGATGCTTTGCTTGGGTTGACTTGGCACATGCTCACACCATGTTATGACTATTACAAGTCACCATTATCCTCTATAATCATTTAGTCCTTGAATTGTAGTACCACTCTTTGCTTTGATTAGTCTGCTTTGTTACACTGCATGATTATGGCCATTATTGCTCTCTTAGTTGGTTGCTCCTAGTCTTTTGCTAGCCTCCACTTGTATGAGTAAGTTCTACTCATGCTTCCAACTCCCAAGAAACCAAGTTATTCCAACGTGTCCACTATAAACTCCTATGCATGGTGTGTTACACCATTCCAAGTATATTCTTGTTTTCAACTATCTTCCAATTAAAAACTATTTTGTTATGTGAAAACTTAGTGATTAAAGCCCTCACGAACTTGATGGCACACTTTATTCTTTGCCCCTAATAAACTTGAACCATTGTGACAACTTTGTTGTATATGCTTGCACTTATAAGTTGGAATTAGAAGAATCGTGCTTTCACGGGGAAGGTTTTCAACATTGCACTTGTACTTTGTATTCAGTTGATATCATGCTCTTTTGTTTATGGATGTCACGAGTGTGAAATAAAGAGGGAACTTGTAAGTCCATGGAGTTTGTATCCTGTGTTAGAGAAACGCCTGGGCCGCTAGCCTAAGACATGCCTAATCATGGTGGAAACTTGTAGCATCACCATAGTGAGCTATCTATGAAGCATCCTTAATAAAAAAGCTATGCATATGGTAAATAAACAGATTGCTGAGATGCTCATTGTCAGCTTGCCTTGTCATTTTGGTTATGGGAAAGCTCTTGTACCATGTGCAAGGGGTACCCCGTTGGCGGTTCTCAATGATATGCAAATACTTACAATGACAAGAACTTACTTGGACCCAAAGTTGAGTATGCATGAGGTGTGGCCCTCGTATTCAAGCTACTTGAGATTGCCAACTTATACTTCGTCAAGCATATACTCCAGCTTTGCAACTTTAACATTAACCACTTCAAGATGCTTATGATAGGGGCAATGAGGGCTGAAAGCTAACAAGTACCATAATTTTTGGAAGCTCTTTTTGAAACTTGTAATCCCTGCTTCCTTTACAAAAAAGGTCTTTCTTCCACCATTATTGAGTCCCCACCTTCTACCTTTAGGCACCATTAAGAGAGCATAGTTGTCATTCTGTGTGCAGTGTTTCAAAGCTTATTAATTGAAGCATATTGTGATATTACTTGTTCTTGTGCTACCTGTTTCTAGTCACCCTTGTGAACTTTGCAGGTGTCCTATGCATCTATTTGCTACTTTATGAGGGACAAGCTGATTACCACTATGCTATGTTTTCTGTATGTGAAACAAACAAACGTTTTTCAATGCATGTTATTCATGATCTTTTTTTGTAGCTTGTCTTGTTGCATGCATAGTTGCTATGTCCTATTGTTAGAATTCCCTCTTTCATGCACATGTTTAGAGTTCTTTATTGTGAGGATGCATGTCACCTCAAAAATTATTCTTTTTATCACTTACCTACTCGAGGACGAGCAGGAGTTAAGCTTGGGGATGTTGATACGTTGGAAACGTATCTATAATTTTTGATGCTCCATGCTTGTTTAGTATCTACTTTCCTTTACTTGTCCACAATTTGAGGTGATTTTTACATGTTTCTGGTACTAACCTATTAACAAGTTGCAACAGTGCCAAATGCATGTTTTCTGCTGTTTTTGGTTTCAGAAAAGTTAGTAAAGAAATATTCTCGGAATTGTACGGGACAAACTTCAAAGTCAATTACTTTCCGTGGGGAACAAGAAGTCCAGAGGGGAGACGGAGGGGCCAGCCAGGGGGTCCAGACCCACCCTAGGCGCAGGTGGGCCCAGCCCCGTGCCGGAGGGGATCTGAAGTTCTTCCTGGCACCCTGCCGGAGGGGAGATCATCCCGGAGGCCTTCTCTCTGGTATGATGCGTGAGTAGTTCCACCTTGGACCATGGGTCCATGTAGTAGCTAGATTGTTGTATATCCTTCTTTGTGCTTTCATGTATAGATCTTGTGAGCTCTGTTCATGATCAAGATTTAATCTATTTGTAATCATGCATGTTGTGTTTGCGGGGATCCGATGGATATTGAGATTATTATGTTGGTTTGATTAATGGTTTTGTATTTATGATTCTATCATGTCTGTGTTGTTTGTGATCTTGCATGCTCGTTGTTAGTAGCTATCTTCGTCAAGTAGTTGCTAGTGACTCCAAGAGGGGGTATTTATGCTCGATAGTGGGTTCATGCCTCTAGTTAACAAGGGAAGTGACAGAAATCTCTTTGGTTGTAGATGTGTTGTTGCTACTAGGGATAAAACAATGGTCTCTTGTTCATGGAACATGTGGAATGTTTACCTTACACACTTTGCTTAAAGCAGTTGTCTGTTGCTTGCAACTTAATACTAGAGGGGATTCGGATGATAACCAGAAGATGGACTTCTAGGCATAGATGCAGTTGGATGGCGGTCTATGTATCTTGTTGTATTGCCCAATCGAATCTCATAGGATCTTTATAACTAGTAATTGCATTTTTATGCCTTGCTCAGTTCCTGTCAATAGCCCTGCTGTAATTTGTTTACCCTTCATGCCATGTTGTTTATCTAAGGAGAGCACCTCTAGTGAACTATGGACCCCGGTCCAATCTTTACCATTGATACATCTTCCACTATTACTTGCTTACTTGCTGCAAACCATTACCTTCCACACCATACGTTTAATCCTTTGTTACAACAAACCGGTGAGCTTGACAACCTCACTGATTTGTTGGGGCAAAGTCTTGAGTTTGTGTTGTGCAGATCTCCGCGTTTCTTGCAACAACTGTGTGACGTTTCCTTCCTCCTACTCGTTCGATAACCTCGGTTTCTTACTGAGGGGATACTTGCTGATGTGTTGCTTCACACCTTGCTCTTGGGGTTCCCAACGAAGCCCTCCTACATCAACTCAGCGCTGCATCAGGTACGCCTTGTTTCCTTGTCATGTACTTTTATGATGCTTGGAATGTGTTGCTTGTGTGCCTAGGACCATCTGATCTTAAATTTTTTACCGCATTGTTGGCATGTCTCGACGCTAACCCTTGCAACCCCATAGCTGGAAACCTCTCCTCAGCAGGATGGCCACATAAAGAAATCCCCGATAACTCCTCTTCGTGCTTTAGTTCTAATCTCCCCAAACAGGCAACGACCCTATTCAACGCTCTATTGAATCAACTAGAAGTCCTCGCCATATCACAAACGCTCCCCAAAATTTACTGAAGAGAAGGATGCCCGAAGACAACAAACCAACACCTTCATCGATCCAAAGCAACACAAAGAGTTCAAGTGAAGACAACCCATCTGAAGCCAAAATGCCTCCACCTCAACTAAGGACCAAGAAGAAGCATCGCTAACCGTTAAATCTACCCTGAGTTAATCCTTATGAATTCGTTAGGAAACCACTAGAGCAAGGTAGTCACAATAAAGCGTCACCCGAAGACCTCAATTCAAGTGTCATGCCAATGCTCCAAGACGAAGGATCTAACCCAACCTCGACGACTCCAAGTAAAGCTCTAAGGTGGAAAGACTGAGTCGTTCCACTCAATTCTAGAAGACCGACCATGAGAAGATAATACTAGAAGATCTCCAATCCAAGAACCTGCTCCAGACACCACCTCGATAGTGGTCAGAGGAACAGGACACATACATCATCAACAATCTTCAGAAGTCTACTCGATCCTCCCAACAACTGATACGTTCAGAATTAAGACGACAAGACTACCTGACACCGCCAATACTACCCTCCAAGGAGAATAAAGAAACCCAAAGCATCGAGTTTCCCTGAAGACGTAGCGAAGCCCCCTTTCTCTGCCTTGCCACTAACGAGCCCCCCCCCCCCCCCCCCCCCCGAAAAAAACGACCTCCGAATCTGCAAACCCTAAAACAGAGAATAAAGAACTGTCCTACTTCACGAGTATCAACCCCTCTTCAAGTCACCACCCCCGGAAGATCCACTTGTTAAAGCAAAACATCAGAGAAGGCACGACCCTCGCAGCTGAAGAGCTGAATGTCCCTCATACCCCCGAGGAAATACAGTAACCAAAGTTGGTACCCAACCCAAGGACGGTTACAAGATTCAAGGAACACTCCCGACATAGTCCTTCGTACCCCACCAACACCCTCTGAAAGGATAGAGATGTCGCCTAGAGGGAGGGTGAATAGGCAATTTCAAAACTATTACGGTTTTGGCTTGATAGAATGCGGAATTAAAATACGTTTATTTTATAAGCACAAAACCTAAATACACTAGGCTCAACTAAGTATACCAAAAACAAATTAAGCTAAGCAAGATAGCATAAGATAAATATACCACAAGTGATAAGCAAGATATAAGTACTTCAAGCTCGATGGATATCACAAGGAAAGTAAGCTCGGATATAGATATAACCAAGGCACGCGGAGACGAAGATGTATTCCCGTGTTCACCACCTTTGTGAAGGGGGCTACGTCACGTTGGAGAGGTGTGAGGTTCCACGAAGGATTCCTCACGCGCCACAAAGGCTCACCTTCTTCTCCGAGTATATCCCACGAAGGAATAGGCCCTTTCCTTATGGCTAGCTTTTCCTCCACTCCGGAGATGGCAAGCTCCACAACCACTTCACAAGATCCATGAAGTAGAAGCCCGGGTCTCTTCACAATCTTCCACGAAGAGAACACCGTGGCACCAACCGCCAAGACAAATAGGAGGTCACCCTCCAAGAGTAACAAGTTCGCAGTCTCTCACTCGAATAAATCGTAACGGAGAGATCAACACTTATGCAAGAATACAAAGCAAGAACACCAAGGGTGCTCAAATCCTTCACTCTCAAATCCCACCAAAGCAACAAGTTATAGGGAGGAATTAGAGAGGAAGAACAATGGTGGAAACCAACAAATGACTCCAAGATCTAGATCCAATGGGTTCCCCTCACTTAGAGGAGGAATTGGTTGGTGGGGATTGTAGATCTAGATCTCTTCCAAATCCCTCAAAAATATGCAAGAATCATAGGAGGGAAGGGGGAGGAAGAAAGCTCAAGAGGTTCAACAATGGAGGTCAATTTCATGGTCAAGAACACTCTAAAACGTTGGGAGAAGAACCCCCTTTTATAGTGGAAAACAAATATGGCCGTTGGGAGAAAACTGTGTGAATCCGGTTGAAAGTTCGGTTGGAACGGCTCCAGAACCGGATGGTTCGGTTCCTGGACCGGAAAACCGGATCTCAACCGGGATAAGGGTCAGTACACAGTCTCGGATAGACTCGGTATAGAAAAACCGAAAATCCCGGTTGAATCTCGGTTGAAACCCGGTTGAATCTCGGTTTTTCGGTGCTGGCACCGGACCACCCTGTCTGGGAGCCAGTTGAACCGGATCCACAACCGGGATGAAACTAACTTCACGGAAAACGCAATAACTTTTGCATCCGGACTCCAATTTCGGTGATCTTGGGCTTGTTTTGACGAGGAGTACAAGCTCTACAAGATTGTATAGAGAAACATCATATCCCAAAAAATTAGGATAGAACCAAATGAAGAAAGGTAAGAAGCCTCCCTAAATAAGAAACCATAAAACCTTCAAACCCAAAAACGCCATAGAAGATGCATACAAATTCCGTTTTCGATGAACTTGGGATTGTTGAAGAGCTAGCAACAAGATCAAGAACCTCACATGGAGAAACACCAAGAAGCAACAAAATAGGAAGATGGAAAGTATGCAAACGATTGAGCTCCCTATGACGATGTGATCAAGTTACACAACCGAGAGCCCCTCTTGATAGTGCGGCTATCTATCCTATAAACCGGTCTCCCAAAAACCACCTTGAGACCGGTAAAAGGAAAACCTAGCAAGGCCATACCTTTTCCTTGGGCATAACGCTTGATCGTGATGACAATTCTTCAAGCTCCACCCAAGCCGGAATGCAACACTTGATCATTGTTGCTTCGTGAAGACTCCTAATTTTCTCCCCCATACACCACTATAGGATAGCTTCATTAATACATGTCTTCACATGTCCATTATCACCAATATGGACGGCAAGCTTCAAGCAAATGATCTTCTCGAGATGCTTATCTTGAACTTGCCCTTCTCAACCTTGATGACGATCACCACTTGATGTCATCCTCTCATGGGCTATATAATATCTTCATTTTTTAAGCATGCCCATGGAAAGATACATGTCCCATATAGAATACGCAAAGGAAAATATATAATGGGTTAGTTCATGATGCAAAATTGATAAGGCTTACCACACCACAAGACCATGTGGTACATTCTCTATGCTTCATGTGTTGACCAACTTGAAATCACTCTTCACTCTTTGTATTGGTTAACCAAGTATCTTCTCGTGCTCCATCTTAGTATCTTGAGGTACATAAGGAACTCTTCATTTGATTACATGCTCTAAATGTTAGTCAACCATATCTCAACTAATGAGGCTATCATGACACCAACTTAGGGCCATATCTTGAATTCTTCTATTGAGATCACACTCTCAAGATCTTGATCATATCATATTCTTCTCTTCAACTCGATGTTTTTGATGCCAATACTCAAGGTATATATTTATCTTCATGGCATCCATACTTGAATCCAACACATGGACTACACGCCATGACCTATGTAATATACCTTCATATAAAACTCAGTGAAAACATTAGTCCATAGGGATTGTCATTAATCACCAAAACCACACATAGGGGCAATTACCCTTTCAATCTCCCCCATTTTGGTAATTGATGACAATCATAATAAGAGGGTTTATATAATGAATATTAGAAACAAGTACGCAGCTTATCCACGAATAAGTTGTATACAAGAGGTTGTATTTGATATGGTTATGTAACACAAAGATACTAGCCCATATCAAAATCAATTCTACTCACATAAACTACAACTAATGCAGGGGATGTGAGTAGAACCAACATATATAGAGCAAACTCCCCCACAATATATGCACGTGTGATGATCTTGAATTTCATTGCATAAATTGTTAAGCATAGCCTTTGGGAGAGTTTCCACTATATATACAACCATGCAAAACATAATAAATATGAAATGCATGAAAGGCAAACACTTAAGAACAAACCAATCTTAAGTAGAAAACCATTTCCCTTAAAACCCCCTAAACTTCTCCCACATTGACAACAAGTGCCAAAATGGATAACAAGGTTAGAAGGACAATATAGTATGAGTTCCTACACAAGGTGTGCATTACTCGTAATATGAGTGAAATCACATGCACATATTCAATGACGAACACTTGGAGGAAATCAAACTATATTGAGGATCAAGGATTGCTAAAAGGATAAAAAGGTGAAGGAACTTCAACAGATGAAGCAACCAATCAAAAGATCCAAATAATCAAATGGAAAAATAGTGCTCTAAGTGAAATAAGAAATCTCCCCGAGGTTTGTGCATAAATTAGTTGTTTCATTTGAATACAATATGCACAAACATGGAATCCTCACTCCCTCTATATTATTTAGAACACAACCAAGATACAAGGATTAGATATAAACCAATACACTTGTTAAGACAAGCTTAAGTCCAAAAGAAACCAAATATGAGATATGAGTGTGAATATGCAATAAAAGTAAACCAAGCACTCACAAATCAAGACCTTACCAAAACCATTAAAAATCAAGAGGATAAGAGTGATGGTCAGAAAAGAGTGAGCATATCAAGGCGAGAGATTAACACTCTCGTGTATAAAAGTTTCTAAGGGAAAACATGAGAATAATCCACAAAGAAACATCCACACATAAGAGGTTAATAAAAAGAATACATGATATCCAAGTGGAAGTCATAAGATATACCAAAAATGATATTTTGCTTAAGTGCATATATAGCCCATGGCTCTATTTTATATTATGGTATATCAATGAACTTCACCAAAGAAAAAAATCTCAAAACCATCACAACTAACACTAAGGGAACTAATGCTAGTTGGGATACTTTGAGAAAGGCAACAAGCATCAAAAGGAATGATTCAATGCAATTTCAACAATATTTCACATGAGAGTACCTTGAGGAGTTGATATGCAATAAATTTCTAGAAGGCATATTTGGAATTGGTGAATCATGAACATGATTTTATATATTCCCCATTATATGCATCATCTCAAATTACCCACATAAGCAATAAGGATACAAAAGTATTTCAAAGATAATTGCAAGAATCGAACATTTACAAACAAATAAATTCATGCCAAGATGCAACCTACAAGAGATTGGATGGAAGAATAGTATGCATGAATAAGATACTTGTTACCGAGAGAGCAACGGTATGATGTAGTAGATAAGAATTTTTAGATCATCCTAGCTTGGCTCCAATTATCATGTGGTGACAACACTTTCCTTATAGACGACACAAGCATCCATTGCATCTTCAATGTACCTAAAATATCATTCAAGTATATCTTGGTCCCCAAACTTATTGGGTCCAAAGTGGTTAGAATAACCACAACACATAGGATACACTCCATAAAATTGTAGGGTTCGCAGCATAGAAAACAAAAATTTTCCTACGATGTGAACTATATACCAAGATCTATCTACTAGATACAAACAACGGGCGGATGTATATCCGTAGAGAACATACCCTTGAAGACCAACAAAGCTTAACGAGTTCAACTCGTGGTTGATGTAGACGATCTCTTGCCAATCTCAAGATCGAGAGGAAGTCCTAGCGCCGCAAATCAGCAGCGCATCCGTGCTCGCACACACGTTCGAGGCACCGAGCAACCTCCGCCTCCTCGCTCCAGCGATGCAGCGGAAGCACAACTCTTTCTTGCCGAATAGCCACCGGCAACATGTATCTCGCTAGTCCGAGACCATGGGGGATAAATTCTAGAGGGGGAGAGAGATCCTTCACGAGGAGGTGTGAGAGACAAGTGACGAGGGGGGCTCCTTTTTTAGGAGGAGGGGGGGCACCCAAGGGGGTGGCCGCCGGCCATGGGGGCTGCCCCCTCCCCTCCTTCATTCATGTGGGTGGACACTCCACTCACAAAATGCCCTTTAAATTCCCTCCACTCAAAAGTCCACTCAAATTCCCATTAAATTTCCACCAAATTTAATGCAAACTCTCATTAAATAAAACTCTTTTATTTTATTCAGAATTTTGTCAATTACTTTAATGACAAACATTCACAAATAACCCCTTTCTAGAATTCTATTTCACATGCATAACCACTTTATGCAATTTCACCCGAAAACTTGTTTCGGTATCTAGTGAAATAAATTCCTACGCTTGTTCATTCTTTCGGCATGAAACATTTGCCCCAATTGGATGTCGGTGTCTCTTAAGTGTGTCACCCTACGGTTCGTGAATAATGCGGACATGATCGAGACCCCTCTCGGATCAATAATCAGAAGTGGGATCTGGAGACCCATACTGACTCCCACACATTCAACGATGACTTTCTTGTGATCGTCGGAACCTTTTACGCTAGTATCTTAATCCCTTTGTTTCACGATATATTACATGTCCGAGATTCGATCATCGGTATATCCATACCTAGTTTGATCTCGTTACCGACATGCACTCTTTTCTCGTTCCTGTGATATAACATTCTAGTGATCAAATCACTTGCTTGCAAGCTAATCAATGTGATATCACCGAGAGGGCCCAGAGTATATCTATCCGTCATCGGGATGAACAAATTCCACTCTCGATCCATGAGCCTCAACATAACACTTTATTAGTTCTGAATCCATCTTTATAATCACCCTGTTACGGTGTGACGTTTGATGTTATCAAGAAACTCTTCTGGTGTTAGTGATTGACATGATCTCATGGTCTAAGGATTAGGATCACTTCGTAAGTTGTTATAGCAATATAAACTCAATGACTTTGATCGTAATGCTATACTTCAGATGAATGTTCATCACACCATTACACTAATGTTGTGACCCCGTTATTAACAACATCCAATGTCCATGATCAGGAAACCTTGATCATCTTGTTAATCAACGAGCTAGTTTATGAGAGAGGCATAACTAGGAACTTTCTGTTTGTTTATTAAACACACATGTATTAACGTTTCCGTATTAATACAATTATAGCATGCAAAATAAACATCTATCATATAATTGGAATACACATAATAAACACTTTATTATTGCCTCTCAGGGCATATTCCCTTCAATCTCCCACTTGCACTAGAGACAATAATCTAGTTACATAGTGATAAATCTAACACCCATTGAGTTCTGGTGTTGATCATGTTTTGCTCTAGGGAGAGTTTTAGTCAACGGATCTGCTACATTGAGATCCGTATGTACTTTACAAATCTTTATATCTCCATCCTTGACATGCTCGCGGATGGAGTGAAACCGGCGCTTAATATGCTTGGAATGCTTATGAGACCTTGGCTCTTTGGCATTGGCAATGGCACCATTGTTGTCACAATAGATCACCATTGGGTCCAACGCGTTTTCCACCACTCCTAGTTCGGATATGAACTCCTTCATCCAAACTTCTTCCTGAGCCGCTTCTGAAGCAGCAACATATTCGGCCTCCGTTGTTGATCCCGCTACCACAGGTTGTTTGGATCTCCTCCAACTAACCGCTCCGCCATTCATGAGAAATACGTATCCGGATTGAGACTTAGAGTCATCCGGATTGGTGTCAAAGCTAGCGTCGACATAACACTTAGCGACGAGCTCTTCTTCACCTCCGTATACAAGAAATATATCCTTAGTTCTTCGTAAGTACTTAAGGATATTCTTGACCGCTATCCAGTGTTCCGAACCTGGATTCGATTGGTACCTACTAGTCAAACTAATAGCATGTGCCACATCCGGTCTTTTACATAGCATGGCGTACATTATAGAGCCTATGGCTGAAGCATAGGGGACTTTGTCCATTATCTCTCTTTCTTCCGCCGAAGCCGGACTTTGAGTCTTACTCAATGTCTTGCCTTGCAACATAGGTAAGAACCCCTTCTTACTTCCGTCCATTTTAAACCTCTTTAAATTCTTATCAAGGTATGTACTTTGCGATAGCCCTATTAGGCGCCTAGATCTATCTCTATAGATCTTTATGCCTAATATGTATGACGCTTCACCTAGGTCCTTCATTGAAAATTTGCTGTTTAGATAACTTTTAACACTGTTTAAAAGATCTATATCATTTCCGATCAATAATATGTGATCCACATATAATATCAGAAATGCCACATTGCTCCCACTCACTTTCTTGTAAATACAAGCTTCTCCATAAGTTTGGACAAATCCAAACTCTTTGATCACCTCATGAAAGTGGAGATTCCAACTTCGTGATGCTTGCTTCAATCCATAGATGGATCGCTGAATCTTGCACACCTTGTTAGCATCCTTAGGATCGATAAAACCCTTTGGTTGTATCATATACAACTCTTCTTCAATATTACCATTGAGAAACGCGGTTTTGACATCCATCTGCCATATCTCATAATCGAAATATGCAGCAATTGCTAACATAATCCTAAATGACTTTAGCATCGCTACGGGAGAGAAAGTCTCATCGTAGTCAACTCCTTGAATTTTTCGAAACCCCTTTGCGACAAGTCGAGCTTTATAGACGGTCACATTACCATCAGCATCAGTTTTCCTTTTGAAAATCCATTTGTTCTCCACGGCCTTTCGGTCGTGAGGTAATTCCACCAAGTTCCAAACTTGATTTTCATACATGGATTCCATCTTGGATTTCATGGCTTCTAACCATTTGTTGGAATCCGGGCTCATCATCGCTTCTTCATACGTCGCAGGGTCATCATTTTCATCAACCATGAAACTCATGACATGATTTCCGTACAGCTCGGGAGCTGCACGCGTCCTGTTTGACTTGCGAGGTTCGGTAGTACTCTCTTTCGGAGTTTCATGATCATTATCATTAGTTCCCTCTTCAACAGGTGGAGCCAACTCCGGAACAACTTCCGGCGCTGCGCTACTCGCCATACTTTGAAGAGAAGGTTCCACAACCTCTTCGAGTTCTACCTTCCGACTACTCACACCTTTCGCGAGAAACTCTTTCTCTAGAAAGGATCCATTCTTGGCAACAAAAACCTTGCCCTCGGATCTGTGATAGAAGGAATACCCAATAGTTTCTTTAGGGTATCCTATGAGGACGCATTTTTCCGCTTTGGGTTCGAGTTTATCCGGTTGAAGTTTCTTCACACAAACATCGCATCCCCAAACTTTAAGAAATAACAGCTTAGGTTTGTTTCCAAACCACAATTCATACGGTGTCTTTTCAACGGATTTAGATGGTGCCCGATTTAAAGTGAATGCAGCAGTTTCTAGTGCATAACCCCAAAATGACAAAGGCAAGTCCGTCAGAGACATCATAGATCGAACCATATCTAATAAAGTACGATTACGACGTTTCGACACACCATTTCGCTGTGGTGTTCCGGCAGGTGTGAGTTGTGAAACAATTCCACACTCTTTCATGTGAGTGCTAAACTCGTAACTTAGATACTCACCTCCACGGTCGGACCGTAGAAATTTGATCTTTCTATAAAGATGATTTTCCACTTCATTCTGAAATTCCTTGAACTTTTCAAAGGTTTCAGACTTGTGTTTCATCAAGTAGATATAACCATATCTACTCAAATCATCTGTGAAAGTAACAAAAAAACGATATCCACCTCGCGCCGACACACTCATTGGACCACATACATCAGAATGTATGATTTCCAATAAATCTGTCGCCCGTTCCATTGAACCGGAAAACGGCGTTCTAGTCATCTTTCCCATAAGGCATGGCTCACATGTATCAAATGATTCATAATCAAGTGATTCCAAAAGTCCATCCAAATGGAGCTTCTTCATGCGTTTAACGCCAATATGACCTAGACGGCAGTGCCACATATATGCGGATATATCATCATTAAGTTTAATCCTTTTAGCATCAACATTATGAATATGTGTAAAATTATCATCGAGATCTAATAGAAATAAACCATTCATCATCGGTGCATGACCATAAAATATTTCATTCATATAAATGGAACAACCATTGTTCTCGGATTTAAATGAATAACCACTTCGCATGAAACACGATCCAGATACAATGTTCATGCTCAGTGCAGGCACCAGATAAAATTTATTCAAGTTTATAACTAATCCCGACGGTAAGTGGAGAGGCAGCGTTCTGACGGCGATCACATCAACGCTTGATCCATTGCCGACACGCATCTTGACCTCACCCCTTGCTAGCGGTCGCTTGTTCAGCAGCCCCTGATTCGAGTTACAAATATTAGCAACTGAACCGGTATCAAATACCCAGGTGCTACTGCGAGCACTAGTCAAGTACACATCAATAACATGTATATCATATATACCTTTGTTTGCCTTGCCGGCCTTCTTGTCTGCCAGATACTTGGGGCAGTTGCGCTTGCAGTGGCCAGTCCCCTTACAATAGTAGCACTCGGAATCAGACTTAGGTCCAACTCGGGGTTTCTTTTCAGGCGCGGCAACAGTCTTGCCGCCCTTACTTCCCTTCCGTTTTCCCTTCTTGTCTTTCTTGAAACCAGTGTTCGTATTGATCATCAACACTTGATGTGCCTTTTTGATCTCCACTTCTGCAGTTTTAAGCATTGGCAGAAGCTCAGGGAGAGACTTCTTCATGCATTGCATATTATAGTTCATCACGAAGCTCTTATAGCTAGGTGGTAGAGACTGCAGAACACGATGGATGCCTAAGTCAATGGGAATCGATATTCCCAAGGACACAAGCTTATCGGCGTAACCCGACATCTTGAGTACATGCTCACTAACGGAGTTGTGCTCTTCCATCATGCAGCTAAAGAACTTTTCTGAAGCGTTGTAGCTCTCTACAGCAGCATGTGTGTCGAAAATCATTTTCAACTCACCCATTTATCAAATGCATTGCCGTTTTCGAAACGCTTTCGAAGTTCCGGCTCTAGCCCATACAATATGCCACAATGAACTAAGTTGTGGTCCTCCTGACGAGTCTGATAGACATTCTTCTCCTCGTCAGGGGCATCATCTAAAGGTGGGGGGCCTAACGGCGCTTCTAGCACATATTGCTTTTGTGCAGCAGAGAGGAGAATCCTCAAATTCATGGCCCATTCGGTAAAGTTGCTACCGTTCGTTGCTAGTTTCTCTTTCTCCATGAACACATTGAAATTAAAAGCAGGTGGTGCCATCTAAAACAGAATTTGTAAAGTTTAGACTAAGTGTATGATAGATTGAGTTCAATTAATCTATATTACGAATGAACTCCCACTCAAAAACGACATCCCTCGTGCCTTTTTGGTGATTACATGAACCAAATCCACTACACCAAGTCCGATCATCACGTGAGTCGGTATAGCTTCAAAGGCGAGCATCAAATGGGCATCATATCAACTATATGACTCATGCTTAACCTTTCGGTCCGTGTTCCGAGGCCATGTTTGTACATGCTAGGCTCGCCAAGTTAGAACCTTAGTATTCGCGTGTGTAACTGTTTTACACCCGAAATATGGTCGTGGATCCAAGAACACCCGATCATCACGTGATGTCTTGGAGCGACGAAAACATAATCGGTGCATACTAAAGGAAGAACACATTCTTATCTTGATATTTAAATGAGGGATCATCTTATTATGCTAACAAAGCTAAACAAGCAATATAAGATGCTATCAAACATCATATGTTTATTAGTGAAATTATATGGTTCCCGCAGATGATCTCTATCATGTGCATCGTGGTATGATCACTATCATACTTATATGTGTAAATCCAAGGTCTATGGATTTTACACGCTATGTGTGTTGTAAGAGTATCATCTCATACTTCTACTTACAACACTACCATATCATAACACTAGCCCAGCAACAATCTAAACTAGACGCCTCTAATTTATCCATTGCAAGTTTTACATGGCTTAGGGATTTCGAGATAGAACCGTTCTTACCTACGAACATGAACCACAATGAGGATAATCAAATTGTTGACAACTCGCTTGCAAAATAGATATTGACTATAGTATGAGAGACAGACACCCGCTATCCACTTATGCAAACTAGTTGCATGTCAAGCGTGGAACAGGTCTCATGTGCGAGGACATGTAAAGTTTGTACGGGCCGCTTCATCCCACTATGCCACCAATATCCAAAATTACAACAAAGGAGCAACAACATGATCATCATCGCCCACATACTCATATGTGTACTACCCGTGTAAAGTATCTACGCATAGATCCGGCTCTAATACCACTGTAGGGTTCGCAGCATAGAAAACAAAAATTTTCCTACGATGTGAACTATATACCAAGATCTATCTACTAGATACAAACAACGGGCGGATGTATATCCGTAGAGAACATACCCTTGAAGACCGAAAAATCTTAACGAGTTCAACTCGTGGTTGATGTAGACGATCTCTTGCCGATCTCAAGATCGAGAGGAAGTCCTAGCGCCGCAAATCAGCAGCGCATCCGTGCTCGCACACACGTTCGAGGCACCGAGCAACCTCCGCCTCCTCGCTCCAGCGATGAAGCGGAAGCACAACTCTTTCTTGCCGAATAGCCACCGGGAACATGTATCTCGCTAGTCCGAGACCATGGGGGATAAATTCTAGAGAGGGAGAGAGATCCTTCACGAG
This sequence comes from Avena atlantica, assembly GCA_910589765.1. Lineage (NCBI taxonomy): Eukaryota > Viridiplantae > Streptophyta > Magnoliopsida > Poales > Poaceae > Avena > Avena atlantica. Next base: position 117,804,745 of record OU342735.1, on the reverse strand, counting down.
GAGGTGTGAGAGACAAGTGAGGAGGGGGACTCCTTTTATAGGAGGAGGGGGGCACCCAAGGGGGTGGCCGCCGGCCATGGGGGCTGCCCCCTCCCCTCCTTCATTCATGTGGGTGGACACTCCAGTCACAAAATGCCCTTTAAATTCCCTCCACTCAAAAGTCCACGCAAATTCCCATTAAATTTCCACCAAATTTAATGCAAATTCTCATTAAATAAAACTCTTTTATTTTATTCAGAATTTTGTCAATTACTTTAATGACAAACATTCACAAATAACCCCTTGATAGAATTCTATTTCACATGCATAACCACTTTATGCAATTTCACCCGAAAACCTGTTTCGGTATCTAGTGAAATAAATTCCTGCGCTTGTTCATTCTTTCGGCATGAAACATTTGCTCCAATTGGATGTCGGTGTCTCTTAAGTGTGTCACCCTACGGTTCGTGAATAATGCGGACATGATCGAGACCCCTCTCTGATCAATAATCAGAAGCGGGATCTGGAGACCCATACTGACCCCCACACATTCAACGATGAATTTCTTGTGATAGTCGGAACCTTTTACGCTAGTATCTTAATCCCTTTGTTTCACGATATATTACATGTCCGAGATTCGATCATCGGTATCTCCATACCTAGTTTGATCTCGTTACCGACATGCACTCTTTTCTCGTTCCTGTGATATAACATTCTAGTGATCAAATCACTTGCTTGCAAGCTAATCAATGGGATATCACCGAGAGGGCCCAGAGTATATCTATCCGTCATCGGGATGAACAAATTCCACTCTTGATCCATGAGCCTCAACATAACACTTTATTAGTTCTGAATCCATCTTTATAATCACCCTGTTACGGTGTGACGTTTGATGTTATCAAGAAACTCTTCCGGTGTTAGGGATTGACATGATCTCATGGTCTAAGGATTAGGATCACTTCATAAGTTGTTATAGCAATATAAACTCAATGACTTTGATCGTAATGCTATACTTCGGATGAAAGTTCATCACACCATTACACTAATGTTGTGATCCTGTTATTAACAACATCCAATGTCCATGATCAGGAAACCTTGATCATCTTGTTAATCAACGAGCTAGTTTATGAGAGAGGCATAACTAGGAACTTTCTGTTTGTTTATTAAACACACATGTATTAACGTTTCCGTATTAATACAATTATAGCATGCAAAATAAACATCTATCATATACTTGGAATACACATAATAAACACTTTATTATTGCCTCTCAGGGCATATTCCCTTCAAAAATATGTGCATATTTAGAGATGAAATTTGAATTTCATGCACATCTTAGATGTTTAAGGATTTGATGGAGCATACCCTATATATTGGATCAAATAAAGCAAAACATGATATAAGATATACATTTAGTAAACATGCATGCGTGAGACTTTCAAGATCCAATGAAGATATACTTTGGACAAATCACCAAAAATATTCAAGAAGGCATACAAAGTGTGACAAAACACATTTGTTGTCCAAACTATATCAAAGAATCAAATCAACACAAGATTTTTTCAACAAAGTTCAAAAAATGAACCGAGCAAAAACTATTAAGCATTAAAGATGAAATAAAAACACAAATGCCCAAAGATTTATCTCATTCATGAAAATAAAATAGAGAATAAAGAATGAGATAACAAACTCCCAAAAGATCAAGGTTTCAACAAATAACCAAACCCTTAACACTTTTCACAATGGCACAAGGTTTCGAGAAGAAAAGGTTTGTCTTCACTAAAACACATTTGATAATAATCAAAAACATCATCAAAGAGGTGTTCAAAATCCAAGGAAGACAATGGGAGCCACACCAAAGTTTTGGAAAGAAAATAAGGCAATAAGAGGTTAACTCCAAAGTGAAGATGATCCACAAATACTACCACACACAAGTATATCAATTGTCGAAGACAATGAGTGTATTGGAATAGATTTCCGGTGGTATATTGCATGGCTATTACAGATAAATCTTCACAATAAAAATCATAGGATAAAAATAAAAAGTTTAAGCACTATGCAAAGATAGAGATTCTTGATAGCTTCAACTAGTCACACAATCATGCAAAGGAATGATTAGAATAACTTGAAGCAAATGGTATCCCAAATAAGATATAGATATATGTATTTGAGAAAGACCGCACCAATAATTTCTTACTTACACAAAGATCAAAAAGACGAGCAATAAAATCTTCTAACAAAAATAGGACCTTTTTTGAGCCAACATGCCACCTAGAAACAATATAATCAACAATATCAACTCTAAGTGGCACTACCTCATATATTCACATTTCCTAGGATTGTGATATGCAAAATAAGCATATTACTCCCCCAAAATGGGATGTTCCATTAACCACTCGAAAAGAGCCGAATAAGATACCATCAAGATGCATTAGAGGCTCAAAATAAAACACACGAGTAAATGATGTGCCAAACACCTAGACGTATTTGAATACACAAAATAATCAAGCATGAGGCACACCAAATACAAACACATACTTGGTACAAAACCAAAACATGTAAAGGGGCAAGTAACTTACAATATAAATGAGTTAAGCACAAGTTACCGCGAAGAGGCACATTGGATATAAGATAGGGAAATGACAATCCTTATAACTTGGCTTGATCAAATATAATATATGAAGACCCCTTAATTCTTCAAGAGTTAGCCAAGTCTCCAATGCCCTCCATAAACACCTATTGATCAAGTTTGAGCTAGTTGGTCCCCAACCAAGTTGGGTCCTAAGAGGTTAGTCACAATAGGCTTGCCAACCCAAATGGTTCTTTTCTTGACACCACTTTGAGTTCCAACAAACTTGGCAAACACTTTTCCATCCTTATCCTTCCTAAGAGAATAATCATCATCAACAATGATAGGGTTAGATAAGGTACCGTTTGAACATGAAGAGGCAAAGTGCCCCTTCACACGACATATGTAGCAACAAGTGCTCCCCTTTCTCTTCTTTATTGATTTCTTGGCTTTGGGAGCATTATATTGATTCTTCTTCGGAAGTGGACTCACTTCAACTTGGGCTTGAACATGAGCTTGTGGCCGCTTCCCTTGTTGCTTCTCACTCAAGTGCTTTTTCTTCAATGGACAAGATCTTACATGATGTCCTTCAACCTTGCACTTGAAGCAAATAATCTTGGCCGGATTATTTACTTGATTTTGGCCCTTATTCTTGTTTATATTGGACTTGTTCTTGTTATTGGAGTTGAATCCAAGTCCACTTTTATCATTAGGGGATTTTTGCACACTCAAGACATTATCGAGTGTGGATTTCCCTTCAAGACTCTTTTCCAAGTCATTCCTCAAGGAAGTGACTTGGGCCTTGAGCTCTTTGATTTCCTCTACATGGTTAGTAGAAATACAAGTACTAGAGGAAGTATAAGCTTCATTGTTAGAGCAACAAGGCAAAGCAATTAATCCAACACAAGGTTTATCAATAGTATGGCTAGATGGATTACTAGGACTAGCACATGGCAAAATAGAATTTTGAGTAGAAGTTGTGCTAATATCCAAAAGAGGCTCACAAGATGTTAGCTTGGTAATACTTGCCTCACAAGCTAACTTTAGCCCATCATGGGAGATTAGAAGATCATTGTGAGAGCCCGAGAGCTTTTCATGACTTTCTTCCAATTTCCTATACTTGCTAGTTAGCAACTCAAGTTGATCCCTTAGCTCAACGTTCTCCTTTAGGGTAGATGCTTCACAAGAAGTAGAGTTAGTAGCACAAGCATCATTAATGGAATTTTCCTTTTCAAGCTCATAAGATTCAATTTTTTGTGTGAGGAGACAGTTAGTGTGCTTCTCCTCGGCAAGCTCTTTCTTAAGGAGATTGAATCTCTGACTCCCACATCATCAAGTTGGAAATACAACTCCTTTATGGTTACCATTTGTTTAGTTATGGTGTCCATAACGTGTTTGAGACAGTTAACGACCTTATTATTACCACGAAGAGAGGTACACAAAAAAGTCAACTCAAGCAAGAGAGCACTAGTATCCTCATCAATGTCATCATCACTATCATCATTATCATTGCTATTATCTTTAGAAGATATATTGGGATCCAAAGTAGGAGATACCTTTGATCCTCTTGCCATAAGGCACATGTGAGCACGGGAGGATGAAGATGAGGATATTATTGAATCTTCATTCATGATCATGTCTTTCTCCATAGAATGTTTGATTTCCTCTACATTGTTAGATAAACAACTAGAGGAAATAGAAGCATTTTGTTCATGGGAACAAGGCAAATCAAGCATATCATCTACACTAGTACTCAAATAATTTCTAGATGATATACAAGGACTAGCACCACAAGGGGATATAGCATTATTGTTGCAAGAAGTGCTTCAGTCCAAAGAAGAAACATTGCAATGGGATATAGATGAAGGATCATCATTAGCGAGCATAATATCAACATTGCAATTCCCAACACCACTCACCATATCTTTACCTTGTGTCTTGCCACACACTGGTGAAGTGGGTGAAGATGAGAAGTCATCGCGGCTAGAGGTGGAAGCAACTTGGAGCTCTTCATGATGCGAAGGAAAAGAGATATCCTCAGAGAAACCACCGACAATATTAGAAATGGAACCACCAAATATTTCTTTAATCTTGGTCCACTTCTCATGAGACGACTTGCGTTTTACAATCGTCAAGAACAAATTAACTGTGTGGCTCAAAGAGAAAATAAGCTCATTAGATACTTGAGCTTCGAGATGTAAATTTTTCTCATCCTCTAAAGATAGATTTTGAGGATCCATAGGAGGAGAAAAACCTACATCTAGAAATCGCTCAATATTTGGACTCAAGGTCCAAAGATTACAAAGTAAGCAATTTCTCCACATAGAATAATTTGTGTCATCAAAGATAATTGTGTCATTGTGCACTATACTACTAGCCGACATCTTTACACTCTAGGCGGTGAAGCCTAAACAAGGAGAGACCTTGCTCTGATACCAATTGAAAGGATAGAGATGTCTCCTAGAGTGGGGGGTGAATAGGCAATTTCAAAACTATTACGGTTTTGGCTTGATAGAATCCGGAATTAAACTAACGTTTATTTTACAAGCACAAAACCTAAATACACTAGGCTCAACTAAGTGCACCAACAAAAAATTAAGCTAAGCAAGATAGCACAAGATAAATATACCCCAAGTGATAAGCAAGATATAAGTACTTCGAGCTCGATGGCTATCACAAGGAAAGTAAGCTCGGATATAGAGATAACCGAGGCACGCAGAGACGAAGATGTATTCCCGTGTTCACCACCTTTGGGAAGGGGGCTACGTCACGTTGGACAGGTGTGAGGTTCCACGAAGGATTCCTCACGCGCCACAAAGGCTCACCTTCTTCTCCGAGTATATCCCACGAAGGAATAGGCCCTTTCCTTATGGCTAGCTTTTCCTCCACTCCGGAGATGGCAAGCTCCACAACCACTTCACAAGATCCACGAAGGAGAAGCCCGGGTCTCTTCACAATCTTCCACGAAGAGAACACCGCGGCACCAACCGCCAAGACAACTAGGAGGTCACCCTCCAAGAGTAACAAGCTCACAGTCTCTCACTCGAACAAATCGTAATGGAGAGCTCAACACTTATGCAAGAATGCATAGCAAGAATACCAAGGGTGCTCAAATCCTTCACTCTCAAATCCCACCAAAGCAACAAGTTCTAGGGAGGAATTAGAGAGGAAGAACAATGGTGGAAACCAACAAATGACTCCAAGATCTAGATCCAATGGGTTCCCCTCACTTAGAGGAGGAATTGGTTGGTGGGGATTGTAGATCTAGATCTCCTCTTCCAAATCCTTCAAAAATATGCAAGAATCATAGGAGGGAAGGGGGAGGAAGAAAGCTCAAGAGGTTCAACAATGGAGGTCAATTTCATGGTCAAGAACACTCTAAAACGTTGGGATAAGAACCCACTTTTATAGTGGAAAGAAAATATGGCCGTTGGGAGAAAACTGTGCGAATCCGGTTGAAAGTTCGGTTGGAACGGCTCCAGAACCGGATGGTTCGGTTCCTGGACCGGAAAACCGGATCTCAACCGGGATAAGGGTCAGTACACAGTCTCGGATAGACTCGGTATAGAAAAACCGAAAATCCCGGTTGAATCTCGGTTGAAACCCGGTTGAATCTCGGTTTTTCGGTGCTGGCACCGGACCACCCGGTCTGGGAGCCGGTTGAACCGGATCCACAACCGGGATGAAACTAACTTCACGGAAAACGCAATAACATTTGCATCCGGACTCCAATTTCGATGATCTTGGGCTTGTTTTGACGAGGACAACAAGATCTACAAGATTGTATAGAGAAACATCATATCCCAAATGTTAGACCCCTCCTTTATAAAGGAAAGGATCCCTGTGATTGCAATGCTAGTCCCTGGATCAATGCTAGCATCCACAGTTTAAGATGAAGTACACAGATACAAAGGTCGTTTATTACATTCATTCTAGAGATAAAACATAGTCTTTTACAACTCAGGGCCATAGGCCTAATACAAGAGTTTAAGGAATAAGTAAATAAACACAAGTCTTCATCTTCATGTGCCACAGGCAGGCATGTTGAGTGTAGACTCATGACTCCTATTCATCATCGGAGTAACCTGCAACATCACAAGTTACAGCCACAGAGGGTCAATACTTTGGATTAGTATTGGCAAGTGATACCTTGGTATATTTTAAGTGGACTATATTACTATATGTATTTTGGCTAGGTGTAGCTTGGCTTGCTTTGCTTAAAAATAGGTTTTACCTATTAGTTGAAACACTAAGTTTTTCTTTGTCAAAACATTCCCAAGAAACCACCAATAGACATTGGGGTTCTTCACCCTTGTTCACCCACCAATTTTTACTTAGAAGTTGGAGTGATGATATTCTTGTAGCTTCCATGTCTTGATGCTCAAGTTGTCCATTGCCTTGGACTAGGCTAAGTACTTAGGTTTTCCATCTGCAGAGGTTGTGCACTTTCCCCACCAGACTTGGTTTCCCAAGACAGGACCTTTCAGAAGCCTTTCCTTAGTCAAATGGACGCGCTCCAACCTATCAACCCAACTACCACCAACTGTCCAAATGACTAAGTTCTAGCAACCTATATGATCAAGGCAGAGCCCATATTGCCAAGTGGTTGCACTGTAAGCTTTCTCAACACTTGGCCTCCAAATCCCTTTGTGCCTGGGTGGCATACCACAAGTGAGATACACAACCCAAGTCCATGGCCTTGTGTAACCACTCAACATAACCCAATCCTTCTATTCCACCCAGGAGGTTCATTTGACTTAGTTGTTTTATTAGAAAAGCATATGTCTCATGACTTAGAAATATTTTCATCATAGTGTGTATAGATTTCTACCAACCCTTGTTTGCTAAATAGCTAGGCTAAGCATGGTAAGATAACTTAACTTAGGAAAATTCCTTAGCAATTCTACAATTTTACACTACTTAGGATTTCCCAACTTAGCATTAGGCAAAATAGCATGCAATATTTAGCAAAATATCTAATGCTAGTACAAAACATAGGATAGAAATACTCATGAAAATATCACTTGCCTTGGTAGTGGGGAGAGTAGCACTCTTCACAATCACAATCACTAGCAAAATCTACACAAAATTATAGCATACAATTACACACAATTATATTCAATCAAAAATAATATGAATGCATGCATGCAAGAATTTACTAAGTGGTGATTTTTGAAAACACTACCAAGCATGCACATGTTTACAGAAACTTAACAAGTCACAAGTTTGCCAACTAAACTTATTTGGCACCAATATAATTTACCAAAATAAATCTATACTTAAAATAGCCTTAAACATGTTCTACAAATAAAGTCATTTTAATTGTTACTATTTGTTAAACACCTTGTATAATCAGAAAGGTCTTGAATCACTGAATCCAACGGTATAAAGTTTGTAAAATTCTAACGTGGCATTCAAAAGTTATAGCAGTTTGAAGTTTGGATCTAAATCAGGTTTAAATTCTGTTTTTTTGAATTCATCCTAGCCACGCGTCGCAACCTCACTGGCGCGTACCGATTCACGCAGATCGAGCTCTGCGGACCGCACGATCTAAATGAGATCTGGCGGCTCAGACACACGCGTACCCCTTCGTCCTACTTCTATTCTACGCCACAGGATCTAGATCCAACGATCCCAAGCATTCTGACCACACTCTGGCGGCGCTAGCGGCGCTGACCGGCCGTGGTGAGTCAGACTACGATGGCGCCGGCGTTCTAGATCGTCCCAGGAAGCAGGGAGGTGCTTACCAGATCTGCAAGGTCGTGCTGAAGCTTGACGTGGTACTGGTTTGCGGAGGGGCGCTCGGAGATGGACTCTGGATCTCGTCGGAGTTGCGTCTGGCGTCGGGTGGATGTTGTCGGAGTCGTTGCCGAGGCTCCGTGTCGCCCTAACACGAACCAGGGGGTTTAGGAGGTGCGCAAGACAGTTGCGAACACGCTCGTGTGAAGGAAAAGGCAAGGGGTGCACAGGACTTACTGAGATTGGTCGCCGGAGTTGGGGTGGTCGTCAGGTGCTTACGGTGTCAAGCGAATACGGCGACCTGGGGCAATACAGGATGAGCTAGTGGGGTCAGGAGGTGCGCCAGGAGATTACAAAGTGGCTCGAACAATCCAGAGGGAAAGGGGCGCACGGGGCTCACCTGAATCGATCGCCGGAGTGAGCTCTGTCTGCGGCGGTTTTGAGCGAGTCGTGGGCAGCCTGGTGGCGTGAATGCAGAATTGGCTGGGGGGAAATGACTGCGAGGAGGTGGGGATCTTATAGCCGGGGTTTCGACAGGAAACGCTCGTCGCATCAATGTAATTTACGCCCGCGGATTCAGTGCTGCAACGGCCAGCGGCGGAGGTCACGCGCGGAATCAGAGGAAGACGATGACGACGTGGACCGGGCCCGTTCGTCAGTGAAAGGTGCGAGGTGGAGGTGGGGTATGGTCGTCAGTGACTGAACGCGTGCGCTCGCGCGTGAGAGAAGAAAAGGAACTCCCCGGGTGGCTTTTTGGGCTGGGTTCGTTGCTGGGCCAGATATCTGGCGCGTGGCCTTTTTCCTTTGTTTAGTTCTTTTTCTTTTCTAATTCGATTTTCTGATTAGGTTTTCAAATGGTTTCATAAACAATTTGAATTCAAATTTTCCTGAGGTTTTGTAGGGGTGAATTGGTCTCAGAAATAGGTCAAAACTCATGGGGCTACCTTGCAAGGGCTTGGTCCAACTTGGATTTCAAACAACAGAGGCTTTGCATCTGTTTTGAAAATGCTTGGAAAAGGGATTTTGAATTTCTTTCTAAATTGAAACTTTGGTTAACCCTTCTCTCCTAAACTTTTCCAACAATGGGGCAAGCAAACAAGTTCCTAAACATTCAAGTTTCAAATTGGTTGGTCTTTTGAATTAAATCTGTCCACATAAAATCATAACATCAAAAAGCTTCTGTTTTCTGAAGAGAGTTTGAATATGATCTCTAAAATCTATATGCATGCATGAGTGATATGTAAAGTTTGAAATCTTGATTTTAGGGATGTTACAAATCTAACCCCCTTAAGGTGAATCTCGCCCTCGAGATTCGGATTGGCTAGCAAATAGGTGTGGGTGGTCTTTCCGAAGATCATCTTCTCTTTCCCATGTTGCTTCCTCTTCGGAATGATGATTCCATTGCACCTTGCAAAACTTGATAGTCTTAGTCCTTGTGACCCTTTCTGCGGTCTCGAGAATCTTGACAGGCTTTTCCTCATAGGTGAGATCACTTTCTAGTTGGACTTCTTCCAAAGGTATGGTATCCTTCAAAGATGATTCTTCCATCTCTGGGTGACATTTCTTGAGCTGACTCACATGAAACACATTATGGACAGCTGACAGAGATTCTGGTAATTCAACTTCATATGTAACTTCTCCCTTGCGACTTAGAATCTTGAATGGCCCAACATATCTTGGTGCCAACTTTCCTTTGACTCCAAATCTTTTCACTCCACGAAGTGGTGATACTCTAAGATAAGCTCTATCCCCAACTTCGTAGGTGACTTCTCTACGCTTAGAATCCGTGTAGCTTTTCTGTCGGGACTGTGCTATCTTCAATCTGTCCTTAACCAATTTGACTTTCTCTTCGACGTCTTTGATAAGATCAGGTCCAGATAAGCTTCTTTCTCCCACACCATTCCATAACAATGGGGTGGTACACTTCCTTCCGTAGAGTAACTCAAATGGTGCCATTCCAATACTAGATCGATGACTGTTATTGTAAGAGAACTCTGCGTAAGGCAATCTTTCATCCCAACTTGCTCCATAATCTAAAGCACATGCCCTCAACATGTCTTCAAGAACCTGGTTAGTCCTTTCTGTTTGTCCATCAGTTTGAGGATGAAAAGCAGTGCTGAATTCCAATCTCGTTCCTAAGGATTCATGAAGCTGTCTCCAAAAGTGAGAAGTGAACTGAGTTCCTCTATCTGATACAATACTCTTAGGCACACCGTGAAGGCATACAATCCTGCTCATGTAGATTTTAGCTAACTTGGCACTCGTATATGTTGTCTTCACGGGTATAAAATGAGCCACTTTAGTTAGGCGGTCCACTACTACCCATATGGAATCATACCCTGACCTGGTCCTTGGTAATCCGGTAATGAAATCCATACCGATATTCTCCCACTTCCATTCAGGAATAGGTAGTGGTTGAAGCAAACCTGCTGGTTTCTGATGCTCCGCCTTCACTCTACTACACACATCACACAATGCAATATGCTCGGCGATGTCCCTTTTGAGATTGTTCCACCAAAATCTTTCTTTCATGTCCATGTACATCTTGGTGTTTCCCGGGTGAATAGAATACGGAGAGTTGTGACCTTCTTGTAAGATCAGTTTCCGCAACTCCGGGTCTTGTGGAACACATATACGTTTCCCGTGCCATAAAGTGCCTTGTTCTTCTATATGGAAACTCTTAGCTTTCCCTAGACTTATATTTTCCTTAATCTTTTCAATTTCCTTATCAGTCTTCTGAGCTTCTTGGATCTTGTCCAATAAAGTGGGTTGAACATCCAAAGACATGAGATGTCCTTCAGGCACAATCTCCAATCTGAGTTCTTTGAATTGCTTACACAAGTCATCTGGCAATTCTCCTTTGGTAAGGCCATTTACAAACATCTTACGACTTAGAGCATCTGCTACTACATTTGCTTTACCTGGGTGTTAATGCAAACTTAAGTCGTAATCCTTGATAAGTTCTAGCCATCTCCTTTGTCTCATGTTGATTTCCTTCTGGGTGAAGATATACTTCAAACTCTTATGATCGGTGAATACTTCACAACGTTTTCCCAAAAGGTAATGTCTCCACGTTTTGAGTGCATGGACGACAGAGGCCAACTCTAAATCATGAGTAGGATAGTTTACTTCATGAGTTTTGAGTTGTCTCGAAGCATAGGCCACAACTTTACCATCTTGCATGAGCACGGCACCCAAACCTTGATGAGACGCATCACAATATACTTGGAAATCTTTTTCCAAATCTGGTAGACATAGTACCGGTGCTGTCACAAGTCTCTCCTTTAATTCCTGAAAACTGACTTCACAACCTCCAGTCCAAGCAAATTTCTTGTCCTTCTTCAGCAATTCAGTCATTGGCTTAGCAACTTTTGAGAAATTCTCAATGAACCTTCTGTAGTAACCTGCTAAGCCGAGGAAACTACGAACTTCTTTCACATTCTTGGGTGATTCCCATTCTGTCACAGCTGAAACTTTGGCAGGATCAACTGCCACACCATCCTTTGTCATAACATGACCAAGAAAACCAACTTCCTCTAACCAGAACTCACACTTGCTGAATTTGGCATAAAGTTTATGTTCCCTCAGTTTCTCAAGTATCAAGCGTAAGTGTCTTTCATGTTCTTCCTTGCTCTTGGAGTAGACTAAGATGTCATCGATGAAAACGACAACAAACTTGTCGAGAAATTCCATGAACACCTTGTTCATCATATTCATGAAATATGCTGGAGCGTTGGTTAAACCAAAAGGCATCACAGTGTACTCATACAATCCATACCTTGTGGTGAATGCTGTTTTAGGAATGTCTTGCTCTCTTATCTTGAGTTGAAAATAACCTGACCGGAGATCAATCTTCGAGAACACACATGCTCCCTCTAGCTGATCAAACAAGTCGTTGATTCCTGGCAAAGGATATTTGTTCTTGATGGTTACCTCATTGAGAGAACGGTAGTCAATACATAGTCTTTGTGTTCTATCCTTCTTTTCCACGAATAAAACTGGAGCTCCCCAAGATGAAGAACTTGGTTGAATAAACCCTTTTTGCAATTGTTCTCCTAGTTGCTTCTTGAGTTCCTTCAGTTCATCAACTGACATTTTGTACGGTCTTTTTGCTATAGGTCCAGATCCTGGTACCAAATCTATCAGAAATTCCACATCTCTATCTGGTGGCATTCCTGGCATCTCTTCCGGAAACACATCCGGATACTCACATACAATTGGCACACTGTCCATGCTAACCCCCTTAAGAGAATTCAGCTTACTTCCTTTGGATTCAAAGTTTGACTTGAATTTTATTCTTTTTCCTTCTGGGGTTGTGAGTGTAACTGTACGATTAGCACAATCTAGTACTCCTTCATACTTAGCCATCCAATCCATTCCCAAAATTACATCTAGTCCTTGGGAATCTAGGATTATCAGGCTTACTGGAAACTTATGCTTTCCAAATTCTATGACGAGATCCCGGCATCCAAGGCTTACTATCATATCTCCACCCGGAGAACTAACTTTTATTGGAAACCCAATGTTTTCAGATGCAAACTTATTTCTATCAACAAATGCTTTTGATATGAATGAATGTGATGCACCAGTGTCAAAGAGTACAAATGCTGGAATTGAATTGAGTCTGAACTTACCAGCAACGGCATCAGGCTCCTCATAGATCTCCTCCACATTGATGTGATTAACCTGTCCTTTCTGAAAAGGATTTGGCTTGTTAGGTCCTTCAACTTTCTTCTCAGGGCACTCATTAGCATAATGCCCCAGCTTCTAGCATTTGAAGCACTCAACCTGACTGATGTCCTTTTTAGGAGGTTGGCTTCCACTTCCACTACCATTTCCACTATAGTGGCTCTTATGTCCACCCTTGTGGATCTTGTACTTGTCCTTGTCATGACTGCGGTGATGCTTGTTGTCATGACGGTTGTGGTTGTGGTGCTTGCTGAATTTCCCATGCTTATGGGATCCTGAGCTGCCACTGTCATCATAGTGAGATCGTTTGTGAGACGATCCCGAGATTTGCTTGTCGGAGTGCTTCCTCTTCCTACTCTCGACTTGCTTCATTTTACTCTCCAAAATAGCAGCCTTGTCACACAAAGACTGATAAGTTGGAACATATGCCACAGACAACTGCAGATTCAGCTCATCATTCAAGCCCTCCAGAAACTTTTCCTTTCTTTTGGCATCTGTGTCAACCTCATCCGGTGCATAGCGTGCCAGATTGTTGAACTCTTCTATGTATTCAGCCACGCTGCGGTGGCGCTGCTTCAGGTTGTGAAACTCCTTTTTCAGACTCATCATACCTGATGAGATATGAGCAGTGCGAAAGCCATCTTCAAAGATATCCCAAGTCACCTCATCAATAGGAGTGGTGATTTGGAAGTTATCCCACCATGTGGCGGCTGGTCCTTCCAACAGATGTGCTACGAACCTGACTTTTTCAGCATCCGTGCAGCCCACGGTCACTAAGTCCTTGTTCACAGAACGTAGCCAGTCATTGGCCACCATGGGATCAGTCGTTCCCGAAAACTTTGCTGGCCTCAATCGCAGAAATCTGGTGAGCATATCAAAACCCGGTGGGTTGTTGTTGTTGTTATTGGGGTTGGGTTTGTTGTTGTTGTTATTCTGGTTTTGAATGAATATCGTCATCATTTGCATAAGCTGTGTTTGCGCGTTCATCATTTGTTGCATTTCCGGGGTGATGTTGTTGGGGTTGGGGTTTGCGCGACGGGGAGGCATCTGTGGTTGGTTCAAATAGATAAGAATGAGATGCCCATAGATGTTTTATGCACAATACATCACAAGAAATCACATAGCATGCAACTCAAGAATAAAAGTTCAACAACCAGATAATAAGTTCATGAAATAAAACACACAAGAGGCAAGCCATCCACATGTCGGATGGTCCAATAACAAGTTCACAAATAACAAGTATGATAATGAAAGATAAACGAGTAGTCAAGTCTACTCCTCAGCATCAATCTCCTCCTCGACGAAGGTGAGACCGGCGTTCTCCATCGCGGTCTTGTTCTCCTCAATCGTAATGGTCAAGGAGTCGACCTTGGCCTTGAGAGCCCTCTTCTGGGAGCGAAGCCTCTCAATAACCATTTGTTGCTGCTCTAGCTCGAAATCCTTGGACTTCAGTTCCTCGGTCATGTCCCGGATCTTCTTGTTCCTATCCTGGACGCGTTTCTCCTAACTCTTGAACTTGCGGTCTTGGGCCTCGAACTTTGTCTCCATTTCCTTGATCATCTCATCCTGCTGCGCAAAAAGCTTGTCCTTCTCGCGAAGCTGCACCTGAAGCTCGTCATTTCCGAGCATGACGTTCGTCCTGTCCGTGTCTACGTTCCTGAGAAGAGTCTCTAAGTCCTGGAGGTAAAGACGTATCGGCTCTGCCATGTCCCTCGAGTCGTCCTCAAAGTCGATGGACTCTCCATCAACATCACGTCTTCCAAAGACGTGAAAGTGGTGCCCCTAACCTGTCGGGAGTGACGGCCTAACAATCATCCTATCAGGTCCCGCATGACTACCTCCATGCCTCTCTCCCTGTCGTCGTGCATCAGCTTGAAGACGATGGCCTCCGTAGTAGGCTCAGTCTGGCGTCCGGGCTGGTTCACCTTGAAACCCCAGAGGTCCTTCCTCTCGAACTTGGTGAGTGGGTACACCGTGATGGTGGGAAGAGGGAGATCGAGCAAAGTGGTAAGCTCAATGATACGGGGACCAAAACGAGTAACCTGGAACTCCTCAACAGTGCTGATGGCAATAGGCATCTATTTATAAGAATGAAAAAGTTAGAACAACACAATTTCAGACAAATAAAGATAACATCACATACACATCCTTGGAATCACAAATCACACAAGTCATGCATACATGAAACCATTACATCAATCAAGGTCCATACTTATTTAGGGTATCATTTTTGGAAAATAAGGTGATAAGTGGTGGTCCAACTAACGAAGTGCCCTTACAAACCTATCTCATTGGATCTATTAGCAAACACAATGTTCCTAGAGGCAATCCACCAATCTTGTTCTCTTGATTCCATCACTAAGTCTATAACATCTCCCCTTAACTCTTGGTTGGTGGCTTCCAACTCTTGGGTAAGTTCCTTCTCTTTCTCTAAGTCTTTTTGGAGGTTGAGCATTCTGCACTTGACTCTAGCACTTAGTTCTTTGATAGTCCTCCAAGCTGCATCTCTGGCTGACTCAAAGAATGTGGTGTGCATTGTAGTGTTGGTGTACATACAGAATCCCTTTTCTTTGTGGTTGTCTTCCTTGTTTTTGTACAAGTGAAGTTGCACCCAGCAATACTCCACTCCTTCATCCACCACTGGAAAGCCCTTGTACACAGCTGCACCATGTGCTTCCATTGCCACCATGAGGTCCTTGAGAATATTGGGAAACTCAGTTTCACACTCCAAGGTCATGGTCATGAGTGGTCCTTTCTTCACGGCTTCGTTGATGGAGTTCATCTACAAAGGGAGTTGAGAATGAAAAGATTAGAAAAGTTTTACGAGAAGAATAGACAAGTGTAGAAGTAGTTGAAAACTTTTTCTTAGTGGTTTTCCAATCCTAGGGTCATAATCCTACAGGCAACACAGTGCTCTGATACCATCTGTTAGACCCCTCCTTTATAAAGGAAAGGATCCCTATGATTGCAATGCTAGTCCCTGGATCAATGCTAGCATCCACAGTTTAAGATGAAGTACACAGATACAAAGGTCGTTTATTACATTCATTCCAGAGATAAAACATAGTATTTTACAACTCAGGGCCATAGGCCTAATACAAGAGTTTAAGGAATAAGTAAATAAACACAAGTCTTCATCTTCATGTGCCACAGGCAGGCATGTTGAGTGTAGACTCATGACTCCTATTCATCATCGGAGTAACCTGCAACATCACAAGTTACAGCCACAGAGGGTCAATACTTTGGATTAGTATTGGCAAGTGATACCTTGGTATATTTTAAGTGGACTATATTACTATATGCATTTTGGCTAGGTGTAGCTTGGCTTGCTTTGCTTAAAATTAGGTTTTACCTATTAGTTGAAACACTAAGTTTTTCTTTGTCAAAACATTCCCAAGAAACCACCAATAGACATTGGGGTTCTTCACCCTTGTTCACCCACCGATTTTTACTTAGAAGTTGGAGTGATGAGATTCTTGTAGCTTCCATGTCTTGATGCTCAAGTTGTCCATTGCCTTGGACTAGGCTAAGTACTTAGGTTTTCCATCTGCAGAGGTTGTGCACTTTCCCCACCAGACTTGGTTTCGCAAGACAGGACCTTTCAGAAGCCTTTCCTTAGTCAAATGGACGCGCTCCAACCTATCAACCCAACTACCACCAACTGTCCAAATGACTAAGTTCTAGCAACCTATATGATCAAGGCAGAGCCCATATTGCCAAGTGGTTGCACTGTAAGCTTTCTCAACACTTGGCCTCCAAATCCCTTTGTGCCTGGGTGGCATACCACAAGTGAGATACACAACCCAAGTCCATGGCCTTGTGTAACCACTCAACATAACCCAATCCTTCCATTCCACCCAGGAGGTTCATTTGACTTAGTTGTTTTATTAGAAAAGCATAAGTCTCATGACTTAGAAATATTTTCATCATAGTGTGTATAGATTTCCACCAACCCTTGTTTGCTAAATAGCTAGGCTAAGCATGGTAAGATAACTTAACTTAGGAAAATTCCTTAGCAATTCTACAATTTTACACTACTTAGGATTTCCCAACTTAGCATTAGGAAAAATAGCATGCAATATTTAGCAAAATATCTAATGCTAGTACAAAACATAGGATATAAATATTCATGAAAATATCACTTGCCTTGGTTGTGGGGAGAGTAGCACTCTTCACAATCACAATCACAAGCAAAATCTACACAAAATTATAGCATACAATTACACACAATTATATTCAATCAAAAATAATATGAATGCATGCATGCAAGAATTTACTAAGTGGTGATTTTTGAAAACACTACCAAGCATGCACATGTTTACAGAAACTTAACAAGTCACAAGTTTGCCAACTAAACTTATTTGGCACCAATATAATTTACCAAATAAATCTATACTTAAAATAGCCTTAAACATGTTCTACAAATAAAGTCATTTTAATGGTTACTATTTGTTAAACACCTTGCATAATCAGAAAGGTCTTGAATCACTGAATCCAACGGTATAAAGTTTGTAAAATTCTAACGTGGCATTCAAAAGTTATAGCAGTTTGAAGTTTGGATCTAAATCAGGTTTAAATTCTGTTTGTTTGAATTCATCCTAGCCACGCGTCGCAACCTCACTGGCGCGTACCGGTTCGCGCGGATCGAGCTCTGCGGACCGCACGATCTAAAAGAGATCTGGCGGCTCAGACACACGCGTACCCCTTCGTCCTACTTCTATTCCACGCCACAGGATCTAGATCCAACGATCCCAAACATTCTGACCACACTCTGGCGGCGCTAGCGGCGCTGACCGGCGGTGGTGAGTCAGACTACGGTGGCGCCGGCGTTCTAGATCGTCCCAGGAAGCAGGGAGGTGCTTACCAGATCCGCAAGGTCGTGCTGAAGCTTGACGTGGTACTGGTTTGCGGAGGGGCGCTCGGAGATGGACTCTGGATCTCGTCGGAGTTGCGTCTGGCGTCGGGTGGATGTTGTCGGAGTCGTTGCCGAGGCTCCGCGTCGCCCTAACATGAACCAGGGGGTTTAGGAGGTGCGCAAGACAGTTGCGAACACGCTCGTGTGAAGGAAAAGGCAAGGGGTGCACAGGACTTACTGAGATTGGTCGTCGGAGTTGGGGTGGTCGTCAGGTGCTTACGGTGTCAAGCGAATACGGCGACCTGGGGCAATACAGGATGAGCTAGTGGGGTCAGGAGGTGCGCCAGGAGATTACAAAGTGGCTCGAACAATCCAGAGGGAAAGGGGCGCACGGGGCTCACCTGAATCGATCGCCAGAGTGAGCTCTGTCTGCGGCGGTTTTGAGCGAGTCGTGGGCAGCCTGGTGGCGTGAATGCAGAATTGGCTGGGGGGAAATGACTGCGAGGAGGTGGGGATCTTATAGCCGGAGTTTCGACAGGAAACGCTCGTCGCATCAATGCAATTTACGCCCGCGGATTCAGTGCTGCAACGGCCAGCGGCGGAGGTCGCGCGCGGAATCAGAGGAAGACGATGACAACATGGACTGGGCCCGTTCGTCAGTGAAAGGTGCGAGGTGGAGGTGGGGTATGGTCGTCAGTGACTGAACGCGTGCGCTCGCGCGTGAGAGAAGAAAAGGAACTCCCCGGGTGGCTTGTTGGGCTGGGTTCGTTGCTGGGCCAGATATCTGGCGCGTGGCCTTTTTCCTTTGTTTAGTTCTTTTTCTTTTCTAATTCGATTTTCTGATTAGGTTTTCAAATGGTTTCATAAACAATTTGAATTCAAATTTTCCTGAGGTTTTGTAGGGGTGAATTGGTCTCAGAAATAGGTCAAAACTCGTGGGGCTACCTTGCAAGGGCTTGGTCCAACTTGGATTTCAAACAACAGAGGCTTTGCATCTGTTTTGAAAATGCTTGGAAAAGGGATTTTGAATTTCTTTCTAAATTGAAACTTTGGTTAACCCTTCTCTCCTAAACTTTCCAACAATGGGGCAAGCAAACAAGTTCCTAAACATTCAAGTTTCATATGGTGTTGGTCTTTTGAATTAAATCTATCCACATAAAATCATAACATCAAAAAGCTTCTGTTTTCTGAAGAGAGTTTGAATATGATCTCTAAAATCTATATGCATGCATGAGTGATATGTAAAGTTTGAAATCATGATTTTAGGGATGTTACACCAAAAAAGTAGGATAGAACCAAATGAAGAAAGGTAAGAAGCCTCCCTAAATAAGAACCCATAAAACCTTCAAACTCGAAAACGCCATAGAAGATGCATACAAATTCCATTTTCGATGAACTTGGGATTTTTGAAGAGCTAGCAACAAGCTCAAGAACCTCACATGGAGAAACACCAAGAAGTAACAAAATAGGAAGATGCAAAGTATGCAAACGATTGAGCTCCCTATGACGATGTGATCAAGTTACACAACCGAGAGCCCCTCTTGATAGTGCGGCTATCTATCCTATAAACCGGTCATCCAACAACCACCTTGAGACCGGTAAAAGGAAAAACTAGCAAGTCCATACCTTTGTCGTGCACATACCGCTTGATCTTGATGACAACGCTTCAAGCTCCACCCAAGCCGGAATGCAACACTTGATTATTGTTGCTTCGTGAAGACTCCTAATTTGCACCCCCATACACCACTATGGGATAGCTTCATTAATACATGTCTTCACATGTCCATTATCACCAATATGGATGGCAAGCTTCAAGCAAATGATCTTCTCGAGATGATTATCTTGAACTTTCCCTTCTGAACCTTACTGACGATCACCACTTGATGTCATCCTCTCATGGGCTATATAATATCTTCATTTTTGAAGCATGGCCATGGAAAGATACATGTCCCATATAGAAAACGCAAAGGAAAATATATAATGGGTTAGTTCATGATGCAAAATTGACAAGGCTTACCATACCACAAGACCATGTGGTACATTCTTTATGCTTCATGTGTTGACCAACTTGAACTCACTCTTCACTCTTTGTATTGGTCAACCAAGTATCTTCTCGTGCTCCATCTTAATATCTTGAAGTACATAAGGAACTCTTCATTTGATTACATGCTATAAATCTTAGTCAACCATATCTCAACTAATGAAGCTATCATGACACCAACTTAGAGCCATGTCTTGAATTCTTCTACTGAGATCACACTCTCAAGATCTTGATCATATCATATTCTTCTCTTCAACTCGATGTTTTTGATGCCAATACTTAAGGTATATATTTATCTTCATGGCATCCATACTTGAATCCAACACATGGACTACACGCATGACCTATGGAATAAACCTTCATATAAAACTCAGTGAAAACATTAGTCCATAGGGATTGTCATTAATCACCAAAACCACACATAGGGGCAATTACCCTGTCACCCTCTTCCAACCTCTGGAGAGTGGTGGATCGTCTCGAAACCTGTTCAGTAAGGCGTCAAGTACCTTCACCATTGGTCGGCGTAAACCCGCTGAATTCTGGATGAACCTTGTTGGATGATATGCAAGAATAATGTCGTTATTTGCATGTTTTAGCCACGATGTTGCATCAGACCGAACCCGAATTGACCCCCTTTCTAAAGGACTGCGTTCCTAGACCACCGACCTCCAACGACATCCTCCAACCCATCGGACCCCTAACTAGCTCAAAACTAACTACCTGGAAACTAGTAGACGCCCTTTCTAGTAGACCTCCTAACTCAAGAAGTGGTATCGACGTCTCTCACGAAGCGGATTATACAAGGTCGACAGAAGATGACAACCTCTAGAGGAAAGGTGCAACGCTATCCCCCAGCATCAGCATACGACTCCAATCAAGAAGGTCGGCGACTCCACCAAAAAACCCTAGTGTCGCTCTAACGGGGAATGACTGCGTCTTTCCCGCCCAAAAACCCGATAGAACCCTGGCGTCGAACACTAGTTATTCGTTAAGTGATGACCACCCCTACAAAATCCGAATCATCGACCCTGCAAGAAGGATGACAATCGGCACTTCTCCAGACTCAGAAGGTACTTCAGGAAAGTTCTCCATCTCAAAGTCGATAGACAGCCAGCACTTCTGGTGTTTCAAGACCAAGAAGGCAGAAAGTATGACTTCAGCAAGAAAAGGATTAAAGAAGACTCAAATTTTCACCTCGCCATAGGAAGAAACGACCCTATCGACACTAACCTACCTAGAATCATACTAATGGTAAAAGACTACGTCTTTTCCATCCCGCAAAACCACTACTAGAAAATCGCGTTGTTTTTGTGCATTGCATCGTCATCATCATGCATTGTTTGTCTGAACTATTTCGAAAAAGCCTAGTTTTGCTTTGTACAAATACCCCTCTTTATTTCAAATGCAAAACCCCGATCGCATCGGATATTTTATTTACCTAAAAACTATTTGCAAAGTAGCCTTGTTTTAAAATAAACAAAACCAAACAAACACATATTTACAAAACCTACACTCTAAATCCTATTTACACCCAGACCTAACCTACCCACCAACCGCAGCGTGCCACCTCACCCTCTCCCCCAATTCCTACCCACCTGCCACCTCATCAATCCTAGACTTTTTCCCCCTCTCTCTTTTTCTCACCTAGCCCCTTCTTACCCCCCCCTCACTTACACCCTGGCCCCACTCTCCACTCAACCTCCCAACCCACTCAGCCACACCCTCACCTCTCTCTCTTCCCCCTGGGCCTGCCACTCCCTCTCTCTCTCACCCCTCAGCTCACTCACACCGCACCCACCCAGCCACCTCTCCCTGTCCCTGGGTCCCACCCCCTGGCCCCGCGTCCCCAGACCCCCACCTGGCAGTCCCGGTCCAGCCCCACCACGCACACCCGCGGTCAACCCCCACCAGCCCGATCCCCACCCCGCGTCTGCCCCAACCCCTCTCTCTCACCGTCTGGCCCCACCACTCCCCCAGGTGCCCCCCGTCCTCTCCCACCTCGCCCCCGTCTTCCTCTAGCCAGCGGACCGCCTCCTCCTCCCCGCGGCCCCTGCTCCGCTGGCCGCCGGGCGCGACCTCGCCTCCGGCCACCGCCACCCGCGCGGCCCGCAGCCTCCACACCCTCTCCCCTCTCCTCCCCACCGGCGACGCCCCCGACCTCTCCCTCCGCTCGCCCTCGCCCGCCCCTGTCGCCTCGTCGCTTCCCCACCTACCCTGCGCCTCCCCTGGCCCCGTCCGCCGCCAGGCCTCACCGCCCAGCCGCGGCCGCCCTCTCCTCCTCCGCCGCTCGCCCCCCCTCACCGCGCTGCGTCGCTCGCCCACCTAGCTCCCCTGCAGCGCGCCCTCACCATCTGCCTCGCCGCCCGCCGCCGTTCTCCCTGGCGCCCCCTCCTCCTGGCCGAGCGCTGTGCCCCGCCGACCCCGCGCCTCCTCGCCGTCGTCGCCTCCGATGGCCCTCCTCCGACCTCGCCCCGGGCTGCTCTGCCGGCCGCTCCGCCGGTCGCTGCCGACCGCGCGAGCGCCCGAGCACCCCGCCGCCGCCGTCCGCTGCTGCGGGTGCTCCCCCGCAGCCTCTTCTCTGCACCAGCATGACCACCGGCCCAGCCCCCCTTCCCCATCCCCAGCAGCAAGCTCCGCCTGTCGTCGACGGGCTGCTGTTCCTTACCTCCGCCCAGGTTGCCGGTCCTCGTGGACCCCTGCAGAGCTTCCTCCGTCGTGTTCTTCCTCAAGCCAAGAGTTGCACGTCCGCGAACCTGTTCCGGGTGCAAGCACGACATGCAGTGAAGAGGCCCAACGGTACCCTTGCCTTGGTGTGCTGGGTTCCAGTGGAGTACATACATGGAGAAGTCTGGATGATGACCCGATCAAGACTAGAAGATGTGTTTGTGGAACAAGATGGTGGTGTCGGCATTGTTGCTACTCGAACACACCACTTTGGCCCGAGATGATCCAAGCCCGCGCCAACCGAAGATAGTACCAGTTCCAAGTCAAGATCGCCATCGAAGGACAATGCCAGTCCCGAGGGTCTCCCCCTCGGAACCGCCTTTACCATCTACACGGAGTTGAAGACCGAACCTGATAACCGCCAAGGCCGCCAACACGGACGCACCGAGTTCTTCATCTAGGGCACCAAGACCGTCGACATGGAGTCGAAGGACGTCAAGCACTTCACCCCAGACGTCAAGTCTGACCCGAACCGCGGACCCGACAAGGTCTTCACGACGACAAGAACGATAGCGACCAGGACGAGTCCGATGCGCCCCCGGACACCGATACCCCGGATGCGACAAGATCTGCCCCGTTGTTCGAGAATGTTCCTGCCGAGACCGCTTCCGTCGAACCCTGAGCCCCTGTCGAACCCCGAACCCCTCGGAACCCCAAGTTCGTCGAGACCCCCTAATGTGTGAACCCCTTCCCGAAACCCTATTTTATAACATAATACAACTTGTCGCATAATAATTGTTCATGCATGCATCCTTGTCTATGGTTTGGGGGCACTATGCCGATTCACTGCATAATTAAATATGGGGCCCATATGCGGGCAAATCTAGTCTCATATTGGCCTCATTTAAATTTGTGTAGTGAACCGGTGCCATCTTTGCCATGTTAAAACAACATTTAAATTGCGGGGTAGTAAAACAACTTAAGTCACCTAATTAAAATGTCGGGACCCCGGTTCCACTTAATGTTGCCCAATTGCATCGCACCTTGCCATGTCATACATCATACATGCATCCTGCCCGATTTTCTACCGTAGTATTAAATATTGCATCCGGTGTTTATTCTAGTGTTTTGCTTCTTCATGGATAAGGTCGTTGAGTTGATGTGAGCTTCGCCCCGATCTTCGGTTGAACCTTCGACAATGTTTTCAGGCGAGCATCTCCCCCTTTCTTCCTATCTTACTTTTCTAGTATTTATTCCCTCCTGTTGATCTTTGCTATCTGTGTTGCGATGCTCTAGTTTTCGTACCCGTGATATCCCTTGCAGCCATATATAGCCTTGGACACATCCTATTACCTGTTGTTTGGTAGATAGTTGGACCCGCGCGTCGTAGTCGCTTGCTCAAGTGTTTTTGCGTGTCGTCAAGTACCACAGTTGTTGGAGAAGTGCCGCATGTTCAATGTTGGAGATGATCATGGCTTTACTTTTCGTTCACTTTAATTACTATTTAACAACTAAAATTGAAGTAAGTAAGCAGAGGCATCGGTGGGTGATAGATAATGTTGGTTTCCGACCGCCCACTTGTGTCCCGTAGGACCCCGAGTTCTTGACACCTGTTCCGAGATCGAGCGCGCTAACAACAGGTGGGGAGATATGGGCCCCCCATTGATTAGTACCTGATTTCAAAGTATTGTACTGGGGGCCACAAACTAGTTTGAGGTTTTATTTACTATCCTGTACTTATGCCATGCTTTACTGATTTATTTACGATTGTGCGAGGAGCACACTGTACTGTTTAGGAAGCGGAGTGTTTTCGCGGTATCGACAGTCCCAGTTTTGGGATTTGCTGTCGTTTACAGCCACTGACGCAAACCCTGAGTCCGTCTCGGAGACCGGCCGACTTCGTTGCGGGTAGATGTAACACCCTCAAAATCGGCCCTATGCAAGTTTAAGCGAAACCCGCCAAAACCCGCATAGAAACGATTCGAAGGTGCCCACCAGGCACTTGCGTGCGGGTGGAAAACAAAGTAATAGCATTACACAACAGTCCTCGATGGGACCCACAGAACAGATATATATACAACAGTGACTCAAAGAGTCAAGAATACAAATATTCGGTACAAAGATCCAAATCACCTATAAAACGATACAGCGTCCGACTACGGACAAGATGCAAATGGGGCTAAGAGCCCTGAAGA
Source organism: Avena atlantica (assembly GCA_910589765.1). Taxonomy (NCBI): domain Eukaryota; kingdom Viridiplantae; phylum Streptophyta; class Magnoliopsida; order Poales; family Poaceae; genus Avena; species Avena atlantica. The sequence goes on along the minus strand of OU342735.1, from coordinate 117,780,014 downwards.
ATAACCAATGGCGTCCATAACCCTGCCCAGGCCAAGCCGGAAGGGTAACCCTGCTAATGGCGTCGATCTCAAAACCTGCTTAAACAAAAGGGGTGCCGACAAAGGGCAAAGGAAAAGGAAGGAGCGTCAGTACTGAGGCCAGTACACGGCGAGGCTAGAATTCGGCGGTCCTCGCCTACATAGGTATGGTGGACTGAGCGGCAGCGGCAGCATGCACTAAACAACCTATAGAGACTCGATACAACTGGCGGATATCAAAGAGGGGTGAGAAAGCCCTATTCGGAACCAACCTGATACTATCATCAAACAAACCCATCCTGGCGTTTCCCCCTCGAGACCAAACGAGGAAGTCAACCGAGGAACGCACACAGTTGGCAGTTTTACTTATCCAGTTATCGTTGCAGCAATTACTAGTCAGGTTTAGATAATCGTCCTGATAAAGTAAGCAGTGGGCACTTTTAGTTAGTCATTCCGTTATAGTGGCATCACTTACTAGTCAGATTCAATTAGCATGAGATAACCCAAAACCCAGCAGTCGTTGATACTTTTACTTAGCCATGCCGTTGTAGTGAAGCTGATTACTAATCATATCGGATACAAGTCAATTTAAAACAGTAAACTTTAGTTATAGTTGTCTATGATCAGACACTGTGCTCCAAGTCGTCCATAACCGCGGACACGGCTTCTCGAAAAGATTTAACCCTACAGGGGTGCACCAAAGTATCCACAGGCACTTCGACCCTTTTTGCCAGATCAGTTAACATACACCCATCGGTATGTCGGCGGGGCCTAAGTCACGACGTTCCCAGACCCAAAGCAAGCACGGGGGGCCACCCCACCGAGTCGACACCCGCAACGGAGTCGGCTGGTCTCCGAGACGGACTCAGGGTTTGCGACAATGGCAGTATGCGACAGTACGCCCCCAAACGGGGACTGTCGATACCGCGAAAACATTCCGCTTCCTAAACAGTACAGTGTGCTCCTCGCACAAACGTAAATAAAGCAGTAAACATGGCATAAGTACAGGATAGTAAAAACACCTCAAACTAGTTGTGGCCCCCAGTACAATACTTTGAAATCAGGTAATTATCAATGGGGGGCCCATATCTCCCCACCTTTGGTTAGCGCGCTCGATCTCGGAACAGGTGTCAAGAACTCGGGTCCTACGGGACACAAGTGGGCGGTCGGAAACCAAATCTTACCTATCACCCACCGATGCCTCTGCTTAATTCAATTTTAGTTGTTAAACAGGAATTAAAGTGAACAATAAGTAAACCATGATCATCTCCAACGTCAACATGCGGCAATTCTCCAACAATGGTGGTACTTGACGTCACACAAAACACTTGAGCAAGCGATTACGACACGCGGGTCCAACTATCTACCAAACAACAGGTAATAGGATGTGTCCAAGGCTATATATGGCTGCAAGGGATATCACGGGAACGAGAACTAGAGCATCGCAACACAGATAGCAAAGATCAACAGGAGGGAAGTAAATACTAGCAAAATAAGATAGGTAGAAAGGGGGAGATGCTCGCCTGAAAACATTGCCGAAGGTTCAGCCGAAGATCGGGGCGAAGCTCACATCAACTCAACGGCCTTATCCGCGAAGAAGCAAAGCACTAGCAGAAAAGCGGATGCACTATTTAATACACGGCAGAAGATCGGCATGATGCATGGATGATGCATGGCATGGCAAAGTGCGATGCAATTAAGGTCATATTAAGCGGAACCGGGGTCCCGACAATTAATTAGGTGGTTCATGTTGTTTAGATTCCCCGCAATTTAAATGTTGTTTAACAAGGCAAAAGATAGCATCGGTTCGCTACACAGATTTAGATAAGGCCAATATGAGACTAGATTTGCCCGCATATGGGCCCCATATTTAATTATTAGGTGAATCGGCATAAGGCCCCCAAACCACCGATATGCATGCGAGATGACAAATTAATATGCAACAAGTTGTTATCATGTTATCAAATAGGGTATCGAGGAAAAGGGTCACACATTAGGGGGGGCTCGACGATCTTGGGGCTTCCGGGGTTCGGGGTCCGGGGTCCATGGTCTAGGGTTCGACGGATCGGTCTCGACGGGATCGTTCTCGGACGGGGAAGATCTTGAGTTCCGGGGAGAAGGACCTCGCGTTCGGTGGCGATCTGACGGTCTTCAGGTTCGGGCCTTGGCGTCCGAGGAAATTACTTGGCGTTTCTGGGACGGTCCTGTCGCACCCGCGGTCGTCGGTTAGCGTCGCCGGTCTTGTCGTCTCACGGCGGAGATCTTGGGATTCGGGGTCTTGGCGTTCGATGTCGTTTGGTCTCGCCGGGGTCGTTCTTCGGGTTCCAGGAAGAAGATCTTGAGGGTCCATGTCGAAGTACTTGTCGGTGGTCCATCGAGCGTCACCATGCTCATCCTTTCGATACCCTGTCAACGCGGAGATCTTGTAGTAGCTTGGCAACTCACGAGTACACGGCTTCTCGGAAGGCCTTTGCGTTCCATGACGATGGCCTTTGGTACACGGTTGTCGAAGGGAAGATCTTGATTCTCGTCACCTTCGGATCCTGGAACGGAGCACTCGAGATAGCAGCCACTACAGGGATCGAAGTCAACGGCAGAACACCCCTTGGACGCGCACCAGCGACAAAAATACCCACATGGGCATAAAGTCGAACACCTCGACGGCGAGCCTTGGCAGAGGGCAGCGCGGGGAGGTTCCTGGGCCGTGGCCGGAACCGGGTGACGGTGGTTGACGGCTAGGGGACGCACGGGGCGGCGCAGGGCCCGGGGCGGAGGCGGAAGGAGCACGACGGCGACGGGGCCAGGGCGGGGCGGAAGCGGCCAGGCGAGGTGGGAGGGGGCGACGCGCGCGGCTCGGGTGGCGGGGTGGAGCAGGCGAGGAGAGGCTCGGGGGCGAGCGGCCGCTGGCGCGCAGGCGAGCACGGGCCGGAGGTGGGCGGAGCCCGCGCGGGAGCGCGGCGGCGGAGGGGCGCGGGAGGGAGCTCGCTGGGGCGGCGACGGGGACGGCGGTCGGAGCACGGGACCGGGCGGCAGGAGCGCCGGCGTCCGCGGCTCGGGGCGACGAGGGACCAAGGGCGGCCGGCGAGGAAGGTCGTCGGGGCGTCAGGGAGGACGCTGCGGGGAGATGGGGCGTGGCCGGAGGCGCGGTCGGTGGCGGCGAGGGGAGAGCGGCGGGCGAGGTCGCTGGGAGGTGCGGTGCTCGGGGCGAGCGGCGGCGCGGGGCCGCGGGCGGGCTCGGGCGGCGACTGGGGGCGGAGCTCGGGCGGCGACTGGGGCGCGGAGAGAGGTCGCCGGCGAGGAGAACCGGAGAGGAGCGAGGTTGGGGGGGAACGGCGCGGGGCAGGCGCGGCTAGGCGAGGCGGGGAGCTGAGCCTGGCGGGGCAGGCGGGGAGGATCCTGCGAGGGGAGAGAGCAGGGAGAGGAGGAAGGAGAAGGGTGGGGGGACGGGCTGCGTGGTGGCGGGTCCCGCGTGGGACCGGGGGTGGGGAGCTGAGGAGGGTGAGAGGATCCAGGGGCGGGGCTGGCTTGGGGGGCCCGTGTGGCAGTGGGAGGAGGGTAGGTTAGGCGTGTGTGAGTTTGTGCTGCGGGGGGTCCGGGGACGCGCCAGGGTGGGGCCGGGGTGACGTGGGGGATCTGCTGTGGAGGGGGCGTGCGTGCTGTGTGTGGCTGATTGTGGGGAGAGAAGAGGAGGAGAGAGAGAAGGAGTGGGGTGATGTGGAAGGGTGGGATTGGTAGAGGGGAGAGGCAGGGTGATGTGGCGGCCTAGGATAGGTGGGAGTGAGGTGGCCAGGGGGGTGTGGGTAGAATATCTGGTAGGTTTAGGATTTAGAGGTGGGCCGATCTGTTTATACGGGGGTGGTCGTTCGGGTCGGGTTGGCCCGTTCGACTGCCCCCACTAAAACAACTAAACTTTTTATTTGATTCAAACGGGCCGTGTGCAAACCGATAGCGGCCAAAACAAAATAGTCCGGGGACCCGGTTTTGATAGTTGAATTAAGATGAGGCGTTTGGAAAACAAATCGGGCGTTGCGAAAATAGTTTTGACAAACAATGCATGATGATGACGATGCAATGCACAAATTCAACGCGATTTTCTAGTAGTGGTTTTGCGGGATGCCACAATTCGACACCACTAACAAGGGATCTCGCCCCCGAGATCCGCCTCATGGTACCGGAAGGAAGGTCGGCGATCTGAATCTTCTCGCTTCGTGCAGATCTTCGCGACACCACTAACAAGAGGTCGTTGTCCCTGATCGTCGAGAGAGCACCCCGGATAAACAACGGACGAAGTTAAAGGTAAGGCCACCTCTAACTTCCATGGAAGGAGTAAAATTGCATCGATCCACCATTCTATATACAAAGCAAATGATAAGAGTAGTGGTATGGTCGCGACTCCATCCCGCACTCAAAGCATTACTCTGTACACGAATAGACAGATTATGCAACCAACCCTCAAGATTCAGACTGAAGATCTCGACAAGCGAGGTTCGGATCAAAGGAGCGATGCAGACTCTGCATCGGAGCTGGCGTGGATGATGTCGTCGCGTCAGAAAACACCGGAAGGAACAAACAAGGAATAAAGAATGGTTCCACGGAAGACGGATTCCTCAAGCATCGTGAACACCGGATGGGAGAGCACCGTTATCAAAGAAGGAAGCGAAACCCTGAAGGTACGACGGAACCCAACCACGAGAAATCCTGGACTCGAAGAGGAAGGAGAGAGCAGATTCAAAACACGTCGAGATGAGAGGGGAATAGCAGAGGGGTAAGGAGTAAAATCAGACCTAATCAGAACTATCCAACCGATTTTCAAAAATAGTTTTGACACTCTACTTCGGCCGTTAGCTAGGTTATCCTACAGGCTGGACTTGTGGGGTATCGCAACTGCTGAGCTCTGATACCACTCTGTAACACCCTCAAAATCGTCCCTATGCAAGTTTAAGCGAAACCCGCCAAAACCCGCATCGAAACGATTCGAAGGTGCCCACCAGGCACTTGCGTGCGGGTGGAAAACAAAGTAATAGCATTACACAACAGTCCTCGATGGGACCCACAGAACAGATATATATACAACAGCGACTCAAAGAGTCAAGAATACAAATATTCGGTACAAAGATCCAAATCACCTGTAAAACGATACAGCGTCCGACTACGGACAAGATGCAAATGGGGCTAAGAGCCCTGAAGAATAACCAATGGCGTCCATAACCCTGCCCAGGCCAAGCCGGAAGGGTAACCCTGCTAACGGCGTCGATCTCAAAACCTGCTTAAACAAAAGGGGAGCCGACAAAGGGCAAAGGAAAAGGAAGGAGCGTCAGTACTGAGGCCAGTACACGGCGAGGCTAGAATTCGGCGGTCCTCGCCTACATAGGTATGGTGGACTGAGCGGCAGCGGCAGCATGCACTAAACAACCTATAGAGACTCGATACAACTGGCGGATATCAGAGAGGGGTGAGAAAGCCCTATTCGGAACCAACCTGATACTATCATCAAACAAACCCATCCTGGCGTTTCCCCCTCGAGACCAAACGAGGAAGTCAACCGAGGAACGCACACAGTTGGCAGTTTTACTTATTCAGTTATTGTTGCAGCAATTACTAGTCAGGTTTAGATAATCGTCCTGATAAAGTAAGCAGTGGGCACTTTTAGTTAGTCATTCCGTTATAGTGGCATCACTTACTAGTCAGATTCAATTAGCATGAGATAACCCAAAACCCAGCAGTCGTTGATACTTTTACTTAGCCATGCCGTTGTAGTGAAGCTGATTACTAATCATATCGGAAACAAGTCAATTTAAAACAGTAAACTTTAGTTATAGTTGTCTATGATCAGACACTGTGCTCCAAGTCGTCCATAACCGCGGACACGGCTTCTCGAAAAGATTTAACCCTGCAGGGGTGCACCAAAGTATCCACAGGAACTTCGACCCTTTTTGCCAGATCAGTTAACATACACCCATCGGTATGTCGGCGGGGCCTAAGTCACGACGTTCCCAGACCCAAAGCAAGCACGGGGGCCACCCCACCGAGTCGACACCCGCAACGGAGTCGGCCGGTCTCCGAGACGGACTCAGGGTTTGCGACAATGGCAGTATGCGACAGTACGCCCCCAAACGGGGACTGTCGATACCGCGAAAACATTCCGCTTCCTAAACAGTACAGTGTGCTCCTCGCACAAACGTAAATAAAGCAGTAAACATGGCATAAGTACAGGATAGTAAAAACACCTCAAACTAGTTGTGGCCCCCAGTACAATACTTTGAAATCAGGTAATTATCAATGGGGGGCCCATATCTCCCCACCTTTGGTTAGCGCGCTCGATCTCGGAACAGGTGTCAAGAACTCGGGTCCTACGGGACACAAGTGGGCGGTCGGAAACCAAATCTTACCTATCACCCACCGATGCCTCTGCTTAATTCAATTTTAGTTGTTAAACAGGAATTAAAGTGAACAATAAGTAAACCATGATCATCTCCAACGTCAACATGCGGCAATTCTCCAACAATGGTGGTACTTGACGTCACACAAAACACTTGAGCAAGCGATTACGACAAGCGGGTCCAACTATCTACCAAACAACAGGTAATAGGATGTGTCCAAGGCTATATATGGCTGCAAGGGATATCACGGGAACGAGAACTAGAGCATCGCAACACAGATAGCAAAGATCAACAGGAGGGAAGTAAATACTAGCAAAATAAGATAGGTAGAAAGGGGGAGATGCTCGCCTGAAAACATTGCCGAAGGTTCAGCCGAAGATCGGGGCGAAGCTCACATCAACTCAACGGCCTTATCCGCGAAGAAGCAAAGCACTAGCAGAAAAGCGGATGCACTATTTAATACACGGCAGAAGATCGGCATGATGCATGGATGATGCATGGCATGGCAAAGTGCGATGCAATTAAGGTCATATTAAGCGGAACCGGGGTCCCGACAATTAATTAGGTGGTTCATGTTGTTTAGATTCCCCGCAATTTAAATGTTGTTTAACAAGGCAAAAGATAGCATCGGTTCGCTACACAGATTTAGATAAGGCCAATATGAGACTAGATTTGCCCGCATATGGGCCCCATATTTAATTATTAGGTGAATCGGCATAAGGCCCCCAAACCACCGATATGCATGCGAGATGACAAATTAATATGCAACAAGTTGTTATCATGTTATCAAATAGGGTATCGAGGAAAAGGGTCACACATTAGGGGGGGCTCGACGATCTTGGGGCTTCCGGGGTTCGGGGTCCGGGGTCCATGGTCTAGGGTTCGACGGATCGGTCTCGACGGGATCGTTCTCGGACGGGGAAGATCTTGAGTTCCGGGGAGAAGGACCTCGCGTTCGGTGGCGATCTGACGGTCTTCAGGTTCGGGCCTTGGCGTCCGAGGAAATTACTTGGCGTTTCTGGGACGGTCCTGTCGCACCCGCGGTCGTCGGTTAGCGTCGCCGGTCTTGTCGTCTCACGGCGGAGATCTTGGGATTCGGGGTCTTGGCGTTCGATGTCGTTTGGTCTCGCCGGGGTCGTTCTTCGGGTTCCAGGAAGAAGATCTTGAGGGTCCATGTCGAAGTACTTGTCGGTGGTCCATCGAGCGTCACCATGCTCATCCTTTCGATACCCTGTCAACGCGGAGATCTTGTAGTAGCTTGGCAACTCACGAGTACACGGCTTCTCGGAAGGCCTTTGCGTTCCATGACGATGGCCTTTGGTACACGGTTGTCGAAGGGAAGATCTTGATTCTCGTCACCTTCGGATCCTGGAACGGAGCACTCGAGATAGCAGCCACTACAGGGATCGAAGTCAACGGCAGAACACCCCTTGGACGCGCACCAGCGACAAAAATACCCACATGGGCATAAAGTCGAACACCTCGACGGCGAGCCTTGGCAGAGGGCAGCGCGGGGAGGTTCCTGGGCCGTGGCCGGAACCGGGTGACGGTGGTTGACGGCTAGGGGACACACGGGGCGGCGCAGGGCCCGGGGCGGAGGCGGAAGGAGCACGGCGGCGACGGGGCCGGGGCGGGGCGGAAGCGGCCAGGCGAGGTGGGAGGGGGCGACGCGCGCGGCTCGGGTGGCGGGGTGGAGCAGGCGAGGAGAGGCTCGGGGGCGAGCGGCCGCTGGCGCGCAGGCGAGCACGGGCCGGAGGTGGGCGGAGCCCGCGCGGGAGCGCGGCGGCGGAGGGGCGCGGGAGGGGGCTCGCTGGGGCGGCGACGGGGACGGCGGTCGGAGCACGGGACCGGGCGGCAGGAGCGCCGGCGTCCGCGGCTCGGGGCGACGAGGGACCAAGGGCGGCCGGCGAGGAAGGTCGTCGGGGCGTCAGGGAGGACGCGGCGGGGAGATGGGGCGTGGCCGGAGGCGCGGTCGGTGGCGGCGAGGGGAGAGCGGCGGGCGAGGTCGCTGGGAGGTGCGGTGCTCGGGGCGAGCGGCGGCGCGGGGCCGCGGGCGGGCTCGGGCGGCGACTGGGGGCGGAGCTCGGGGGGCGACTGGGGCGCGGAGAGAGGTCGCCGGCGAGGAGAACCGGAGAGGAGCGAGGTTGGGGGGGAACGGCGCGGGGCAGGCGCGGCTAGGCGAGGCGGGGAGCTGAGCCTGGCGGGGCAGGCGGGGAGGATCCTGCGAGGGAGAGAGCAGGGAGAGGAGGAAGGAGAAGGGTGGGGGGACGGGCTGCGTGGTGGCGGGTCCCGCGTGGGACCGGGGGTGGGGAGCTGAGGAGGGTGAGAGGATCCAGGGGCGGGGCTGGCTTGGGGGGCCCGTGTGGCAGTGGGAGGAGGGTAGGTTAGGCGTGTGTGAGTTTGTGCTGCGGGGGGTCCGGGGACGCGCCAGGGTGGGGCCGGGGTGACGTGGGGGATCTGCTGTGGAGGGGGCGTGCGTGCTGTGTGTGGCTGATTGTGGGGAGAGAAGAGGAGGAGAGAGAGAAGGAGTGGGGTGATGTGGAAGGGTGGGATTGGTAGAGGGGAGAGGCAGGGTGATGTGGCGGCCTAGGATAGGTGGGAGTGAGGTGGCCAGGGGGGTGTGGGTAGAATATCTGGTAGGTTTAGGATTTAGAGGTGGGCCGATCTGTTTATACGGGGGTGGTCGTTCGGGTCGGGTTGGCCCGTTCGACTGCCCCCACTAAAACAACTAAACTTTTTATTTGATTCAAACGGGCCGTGTGCAAACCGATAGCGGCCAAAACAAAATAGTCCGGGGACCCGGTTTTGATAGTTGAATTAAGATGAGGCGTTTGGAAAACAAATCGGGCGTTGCGAAAATAGTTTTGACAAACAATGCATGATGATGACGATGCAATGCACAAATTCAACGCGATTTTCTAGTAGTGGTTTTGCGGGATGCCACAATTCGACACCACTAACAAGGGATCTCGCCCCCGAGATCCGCCTCATGGTACCGGAAGGAAGGTCGGCGATCTGAATCTTCTCGCTTCGTGCAGATCTTCGCGACACCACTAACAAGAGGTCGTTGTCCCTGATCGTCGAGAGAGCACCCCGGATAAACAACGGACGAAGTTAAAGGTAAGGCCACCTCTAACTTCCATGGAAGGAGTAAAATTGCATCGATCCACCATTCTATATACAAAGCAAATGATAACAGTAGTGGTATGGTCGCGACTCCATCCCGCACTCAAAGCATTACTCTGTACACGAATAGACAGATTATGCAACCAACCCTCAAGATTCAGACTGAAGATCTCGACAAGCGAGGTTCGGATCAAAGGAGCGATGCAGACTCTGCATCGGAGCTGGCGTGGATGATGTCGTCGCGTCAGAAAACACCGGAAGGAACAAACAAGGAATAAAGAATGGTTCCACGGAAGACGGATTCCTCAAGCATCGTGAACACCGGATGGGAGAGCACCGTTATCAAAGAAGGAAGCGAAACCCTGAAGGTACGACGGAACCCAACCACGAGAAATCCTGGACTCGAAGAGGAAGGAGAGAGCAGATTCAAAACACGTCGAGATGAGAGGGGAATAGCAGAGGGGTAAGGAGTAAAATCAGACCTAATCAGAACTATCCAACCGATTTTCAAAAATAGTTTTGACACTCTACTTCGGCCGTTAGCTAGGTTATCCTACAGGCTGGACTTGTGGGGTATCGCAACTGCTGAGCTCTGATACCACTCTGTAACACCCTCAAAATCGGCCCTATGCAAGTTTAAGCGAAACCCGCCAAAACCCGCATCGAAACGATTCGAAGGTGCCCACCAGGCACTTGCGTGCGGGTGGAAAACAAAGTAATAGCATTACACAACAGTCCTCGATGGGACCCACAGAACAGATATATATACAACAGCGACTCAAAGAGTCAAGAATACAAATATTCGGTACAAAGATCCAAATCACCTGTAAAACGATACAGCGTCCGACTACGGACAAGATGCAAATGGGGCTAAGAGCCCTGAAGAATAACCAATGGCGTCCATAACCCTGCCCAGGCCAAGCCGGAAGGGTAACCCTGCTAACGGCGTCGATCTCAAAACCTGCTTAAACAAAAGGGGAGCCGACAAAGGGCAAAGGAAAAGGAAGGAGCGTCAGTACTGAGGCCAGTACACGGCGAGGCTAGAATTCGGCGGTCCTCGCCTACATAGGTATGGTGGACTGAGCGGCAGCGGCAGCATGCACTAAACAACCTATAGAGACTCGATACAACTGGCGGATATCAGAGAGGGGTGAGAAAGCCCTATTCGGAACCAACCTGATACTATCATCAAACAAACCCATCCTGGCGTTTCCCCCTCGAGACCAAACGAGGAAGTCAACCGAGGAACGCACACAGTTGGCAGTTTTACTTATTCAGTTATTGTTGCAGCAATTACTAGTCAGGTTTAGATAATCGTCCTGATAAAGTAAGCAGTGGGCACTTTTAGTTAGTCATTCCGTTATAGTGGCATCACTTACTAGTCAGATTCAATTAGCATGAGATAACCCAAAACCCAGCAGTCGTTGATACTTTTACTTAGCCATGTCGTTGTAGTGAAGCTGATTACTAATCATATCGGAAACAAGTCAATTTAAAACAGTAAACTTTAGTTATAGTTGTCTATGATCAGACACTATGCTCCAAGTCGTCCATAACCGCGGACACGGCTTCTCGAAAAGATTTAACCCTGCAGGGGTGCACCAAAGTATCCACAGGAACTTCGACCCTTTTTGCCAGATCAGTTAACATACACCCATCGGTATGTCGGCGGGGCCTAAGTCACGACGTTCCCAGACCCAAAGCAAGCACGGGGGGCCACCCCACCGAGTCGACACCCGCAACGGAGTCGGCTGGTCTCCGAGACGGACTCAGGGTTTGCGACAATGGCAGTATGCGACAGTACGCCCCCAAACGGGGACTGTCGATACCGCGAAAACATTCCGCTTCCTAAACAGTACAGTGTGCTCCTCGCACAAACGTAAATAAAGCAGTAAACATGGCATAAGTACAGGATAGTAAAAACACCTCAAACTAGTTGTGGCCCCCAGTACAATACTTTGAAATCAGGTAATTATCAATGGGGGGCCCATATCTCCCCACCTTTGGTTAGCGCGCTCGATCTCGGAACAGGTGTCAAGAACTCGGGTCCTACGGGACACAAGTGGGCGGTCGGAAACCAAATCTTACCTATCACCCACCGATGCCTCTGCTTAATTCAATTTTAGTTGTTAAACAGGAATTAAAGTGAACAATAAGTAAACCATGATCATCTCCAACGTCAACATGCGGCAATTCTCCAACAATGGTGGTACTTGACGTCACACAAAACACTTGAGCAAGCGATTACGACACGCGGGTCCAACTATCTACCAAACAACAGGTAATAGGATGTGTCCAAGGCTATATATGGCTGCAAGGGATATCACGGGAACGAGAACTAGAGCATCGCAACACAGATAGCAAAGATCAACAGGAGGGAAGTAAATACTAGCAAAATAAGATAGGTAGAAAGGGGGAGATGCTCGCCTGAAAACATTGCCGAAGGTTCAGCCGAAGATCGGGGCGAAGCTCACATCAACTCAACGGCCTTATCCGCGAAGAAGCAAAGCACTAGCAGAAAAGCGGATGCACTATTTAATACACGGCAGAAGATCGGCATGATGCATGGATGATGCATGGCATGGCAAAGTGCGATGCAATTAAGGTCATATTAAGCGGAACCGGGGTCCCGACAATTAATTAGGTGGTTCATGTTGTTTAGATTCCCCGCAATTTAAATGTTGTTTAACAAGGCAAAAGATAGCATCGGTTCGCTACACAGATTTAGATAAGGCCAATATGAGACTAGATTTGCCCGCATATGGGCCCCATATTTAATTATTAGGTGAATCGGCATAAGGCCCCCAAACCACCGATATGCATGCGAGATGACAAATTAATATGCAACAAGTTGTTATCATGTTATCAAATAGGGTATCGAGGAAAAGGGTCACACATTAGGGGGGGCTCGACGATCTTGGGGCTTCCGGGGTTCGGGGTCCGGGGTCCAGGGTCTAGGGTTCGACGGATCGGTCTCGACGGGATCGTTCTCGGACGGGGAAGATCTTGAGTTCCGGGGAGAAGGACCTCGCGTTCGGTGGCGATCTGACGGTCTTCAGGTTCGGGCCTTGGCATCCGAGGAAATTACTTGGCGTTTCTGGGACGGTCCTGTCGCACCCGCGGTCGTCGGTTAGCGTCGCCGGTCTTGTCGTCTCACGGCGGAGATCTTGGGATTCGGGGTCTTGGCGTTCGATGTCGTTTGGTCTCGCCGGGGTCGTTCTTCGGGTTCCAGGAAGAAGATCTTGAGGGTCCATGTCGAAGTACTTGTCGGTGGTCCATCGAGCGTCACCATGCTCATCCTTTCGATACCCTGTCAACGCGGAGATCTTGTAGTAGCTTGGCAACTCACGAGTACACGGCTTCTCGGAAGGCCTTTGCGTTCCATGACGATGGCCTTTGGTACACGGTTGTCGAAGGGAAGATCTTGATTCTCGTCACCTTCGGATCCTGGAACGGAGCACTCGAGATAGCAGCCACTACAGGGATCGAAGTCAACGGCAGAACACCCCTTGGACGCGCACCAGCGACAAAAATACCCACATGGGCATAAAGTCGAACACCTCGACGGCGAGCCTTGGCAGAGGGCAGCGCGGGGAGGTTCCTAGGCCGCGGCCGGAACCGGGCGACGGTGGTTGACGGCTAGGGGACGCACGGGGCGGCGCAGGGCCCGGGGCGGAGGCGGAAGGAGCACGGCGGCGACGGGGCCGGGGCGGGGCGGAAGCGGCCAGGCGAGGTGGGAGGGGGCGACGCGCGCGGCTCGGGTGGCGGGGTGGAGCAGGCGAGGAGAGGCTCGGGGGCGAGCGGCCGCTGGCGCGCAGGCGAGCACGGGCCGGAGGTGGGCGGAGCCCGCGCGGGAGCGCGGCGGCGGAGGGGCGCGGGAGGGGGCTCGCTGGGGCGGCGACGGGGACGGCGGTCGGAGCACGGGACCGGGCGGCAGGAGCGCCGGCGTCCGTGGCTCGGGGCAACGAGGGACCAAGGGCGGCCGGCGAGGAAGGTCGTCGGGGCGTCAGGGAGGACGCGGCGGGGAGATGGGGCGTGGCCGGAGGCGCGGTCGGTGGCGGCGAGGGGAGAGCGGCGGGCGAGGTCGCTGGGAGGTGCGGTGCTCGGGGCGAGCGGCGGCGCGGGGCCGCGGGCGGGCTCGGGCGGCGACTGGGGGCGGAGCTCGGGCGGCGACTGGGGGCAGAGCTGGACGCGGCGACTGGGGCGCGGAGAGAGGTCGCCGGCGAGGAGAACCGGAGAGGAGCGAGGTTGGGGGGAACGGCGCGGGGCAGGCGCGGCTAGGCGAGGCGGGAGCTGAGCCTGGCGGGGCAGGCGGGGAGGATCCTGCGAGGGGAGAGAGCAGGGAGAGGAGGAAGGAGAAGGGTGGGGGGACGGGCTGCGTGGTGGCGGGTCCCGCGTGGGACCGGGGTGGGGAGCTGAGGAGGGTGAGAGGATCCAGGGGCGGGGCTGGCTTGGGGGCCCGTGTGGCAGTGGGAGGAGGGTAGGTTAGGCGTGTGTGAGTTTGTGCTGCGGGGGGTCCGGGGACGCGCCAGGGTGGGGCCGGGGTGACGTGGGGGATCTGCTGTGGAGGGGGCGTGCGTGCTGTGTGTGGCTGATTGTGGGGAGAGAAGAGGAGGAGAGAGAGAAGGAGTGGGGTGATGTGGAAGGGTGGGATTGGTAGAGGGGAGAGGCAGGGTGATGTGGCGGCCTAGGATAGGTGGGAGTGAGGTGGCCAGGGGGGTGTGGGTAGAATATCTGGTAGGTTTAGGATTTAGAGGTGGGCCGATCTGTTTATACGTGGGTGGTCGTTCGGGTCGGGTTGGCCCGTTCGACTGCCCCCACTAAAACAACTAAACTTTTTATTTGATTCAAACGGGCCGTGTGCAAACCGATAGCGGCCAAAACAAAATAGTCCGGGGACCCGGTTTTGATAGTTGAATTCAGATGAGGCGTTTGGAAAACAAATCGGGCGTTGCGAAAATAGTTTTGACAAACAATGCATGATGATGACGATGCAATGCACAAATTCAACGCGATTTTCTAGTAGTGGTTTTGCGGGATGCCACAGTAGACTTAGTGGGGTGGCCCCCCGTGCTTGCTTTGGGTCTGGAAACGTCATTACTTAGGCCCCGCCGACATACCGATGGGTATATGTTAACTGATTTGGCAAAAAGGGTCGAAGTGCTTGTGGATACTTTGGTGCACCCCTGCAGGGTTAAATCTTTTCGAGAAGCCGTGTCCGCGGTTATGGACGACTTGGAGCACAGTGCTTGATCATAGACAACTATAACTAAAGTTTACTGTTATAAATTGACTTGTATCCGATATGACTAGTAATCAGCTTCACTATAACGGAGTGGCTAAATGAAAGTACCAACAACTGCCGGGTTTTGGGGTTATCTCATGCTAATTGTATCTGACTAGTAAGTGTTGCAACTATCATGGAATGGTTAACTCAAAGTGCCCACTGCTTACTTTATCAGGATGATTCTCTAAACCTGACTAGTAATTGCTGCAACGATAATTGAATAAATAAAACTGCCAACTGTGTGAGTTCCTCGGTTGACTTCCTCGATTGGTCTCGAGGGGGAATACCAGGATGGGATTGTTTGGTGTTAGTATCAGTCTGGTTCCGGATAGGTCTTTCTTACCCCTCTCTGTTAGCCGTCAGTTATACCGAGTCTCTATAGGTTGTTTAGTGCATGCTGCGCTGCCTCTTCAGTCCACCATACCTATGTAGGCGAGGACCGCCGAATTCTAGCCTCGCCGTGTACTGGCCTCAGTACTGACGCTCCTCTTTTTCCTTTGCCCTTTGTCGGCACCCCTCTTGTTTAAGCAGGTTTTGAGATCGACGTCGTTAGCAGGGTTACCCTTCCGGCTTGGCCTGGGCAGGGTTATGGACGCCATTGGTTATTCTTCAGGGCTCTTAGCCCCATTTGCATCTTGTCCGTAGCTGGGCGCTCTATCGTTTTCAAGGTGATTTGGATCTTTGTACTGTATATCTGTATTCTTGACTCATGGAGTCGTGTTGTATATATCTGTTCTGTGGGTCCCATCGAGGACTGTTGTGTAATGTTATTACTTCGTTTTCCACCCGCACGAAAGTGCCTGGTGGGCACCTTTGAATCGTTTCTATGCGGGTTTGGCGGGTTTCGCTAAAACTTGCATAGGGCCGATTCTGAGGGTGTTACAGAGTGGTATCAGAGCTCAGCAGTTGCGATACCCCACAAGTCTAGCCTGTAGGATAACCTAGCTAACGGCCGAAGTAGAGTGTCAAAACTATTTTTGCAAAATCGGTTGGATAGTTATGATTAGGTCTGATTTTTATTCCTTACCCCTCTGCTATTCTCCTCTTACCCCTACGTGTTTTGAATCCGCTCTATTCTCTCTCTTTGAGTCCAGGATTTCTCATGGTTGGGTTTCGTCGTACCTTCAGGGTTTCGCTTCCTCCTTTGATAACGGTGTTCTACCATCCGGTGTTCATGCTGTCTGAGAAATCCGTCTACTGTGGTACCATTCTTTGTTCCTTGTTTGTGCCTTCCGGTGTTTTCCGACGCGACGACATCCTCTACGCCAGATCTGATGCAGAGTCTGCATCACTCCTTTGTTTCCGAACCTCGCTTGTCGAGATCTTCAGTCTGAATCCTGAGGGTTGGTTGCATAACCTATCTGTTCGTGTACAGAGTAATGCTTTGAGTGCAGGATGGAGTCGCGACCATACCACTACTCTTATCATTTGCTTTGTATATTGAATGGTGGATCGATGCAATTTTACTCCGTCCACGGAAGCTAGAGGTGGCTTTATTTGTTGATACCTCTACCTTCGACCTTTTGCTTCCGGAGTGTTCTCTCGACGATCACGGACAACGACCTCTTGTTAGTGGTGTCGCGAGGATCTACACGAAGCGAGAAGACGCAGATCGCCGACCTTCCTTCCGGTACCATGAGGCGGATCTCGAGGGCGAGATCCATTGTTAGTGGTGTCGAATTGTGGCATCCCGCAAAACCACTACTAGAAAATCGCGTTGTTTTTGTGCATTGCATCATCATCATCATGCATTGTTTGTCTGAACTATTTCGAAAAAGCCTAGTTTTGCTTTGTACAAATACCCCTCTTTATTTCAAATGCAAAACCCCGATCGCATCGGATATTTTATTTACCTAAAAACTATTTGCAAAGTAGCCTTGTTTTAAAATAAACAAAACCAAACAAACACATATTTACAAAACCTACACTCTAAATCCTATTTACACCCAGACCTAACCTACCCACCAACCGCAGCGTGCCACCTCACCCTCTCCCCCAATTCCTACCCACCTGCCACCTCATCAATCCTAGACTTTTTCCCCCTCTCTCTTTTTCTCACCTAGCCCCTTCTTACCCCCCCCCCCTCACTTACACCCTGGCCCCACTCTCCACTCAACCTCCCAACCCACTCAGCCACACCCTCACCTCTCTCTCTTCCCCCTGGGCCCGCCACTCCCTCTCTCTCTCACCCCTCAGCTCACTCACACCGCACCCACCCAGCCACCTCTCCCTGTCCCTGGGTCCCACCCCCTGGCCCCGCGTCCCCAGACCCCCACCTAGCAGTCCCGGTCCACCCCCACCACGCACACCCGCGGTCAACCCCCACCAGCCCGATCCCCACCCCGTGTCTGCCCCAACCCCTCTCTCTCACCGTCTGGCCCCACCACTCCCCCAGGTGCCCCCCGTCCTCTCCCACCTCACCCCCGTCTTCCTCTAGCCAGCGGACCGCCTCCTCCTCCCCGTGGCCCCTGCTCCATTGGCCGCCGGGCGCGACCCCGCCTCCGGCCACCGCCACCCGCGCGGCCCGCAGCCTCCACACCCTCTCCCCTCTCCTCCCCATCGGCGACGCCCCCGACCTCTCCCTCCGCTCGCCCTCGCCCGCCCCTGTCGCATCGTCGCTTCCCCACCTACCCCGCGCCTCCCCTGGCCCCGTCCGCCGCCAGGCCTCACCGCCCAGCCGCGGCCGCCCTCTCCTCCTCCGCCGCTCGCCCCCCCTCACCGCACCGCGTCGCTCGCCCACCTAGCTCCCCTGCAGCGTGCCCTCACCATCTGCCTTGCCACCCGCCGCCGTTCTCCCTGGCGCCCCCTCCTCCTGGCCGAGCACTGCGCCCCGCCGACTCCGCGCCTCCTCGCCGTCGTCGCCTCCGCTGGCCCTCCTCCGACCTCACCCCGGGCTGCTCTGCCGGCCGCTCCGCCGGTCGCTGCCGACCGCGCGAGCGCCCGAGCACCCCGCCGCCGCCGTCCGCTGCTGCGGGTGCTCCCCCGCAGCCTCTTCTCTGCGCCAGCATGACCACCGGCCCAGCCCCCCTTCCCCATCCCCAGCAGCAAGCTCCGCCTGTCGTCGACGGGCTGCTGTTCCTTACCTCCGCCCAGGTTGCCGGTCCTCGTGGACCCCTGCAGAGCTTCCTCCGTCGTGTTCTTCCTCAAGCCAAGAGCTGCACGTCCGCGAACCTGTTCCGGGTGCAAGCACGACATGCAGTGAAGAGGCCCAACGGTACCCTTGCCTTGGTGTGCTGGGTTCCAGTGGAGTACATACATGGAGAAGTCTGGATGATGACCGGATCAAGACTAGAAGATGTGTTTGTGGAACAAGATGGTGGTGTCGGCATTGTTGCTACTCGAACACGCCACTTTGGCCTGAGATGATCCAAGCCCGCGCCACCCGAAGATAGTACCGGTTCCAAGTCAAGATCACCACTGAAGGACAATGCCAGTCCCGAGGGTCTCCCCCTCGGAACCGCCTTTACCATCTACACGGAGTTGAAGACCGAACCTGATAACCGCCAAGGCCGCCAACACGGACGCACCGAGTTCTTCATCTAGGGCACCAAGACCGTCGACATGGAGTCGAAGGACGTCAAGCACTTCACCCCGGACGTCAAGTCTGACCCGAACCGCGGACCCGACAAGGTCTTCACGACGACAAGAACGACGGCGACCAGGACGAGTCCGATGCGCCCCCGGACACCGAGACCCCGGATGCGACAAGATCTGCCCCGTTGTTCGAGAATGTTCCTGCCGAGACCGCTTCTGTCGAACCCTGAGCCCCTGTCGAACCCCGAACCCCTCGGAACCCCAAGTTCGTCGAGACCCCCTAATGTGTGAACCCCTTCCCGAAACCCTATTTTATAACATAATACAACTTGTCGCATAATAATTGTTCATGCATGCATCCTTGTCAGTGGTTTGGGGGCACTATGCCGATTCACTGCATAATTAAATATGGGGCCCATATGCGGGCAAATCTAGTCTCATATTGGCCTCATTTAAATTTGTGTAGCGAACCGGTGCCATCTTTGCCATGTTAAAACAACATTTAAATTGCGGGGTAGTAAAACAACTTAAGTCACCTAATTAAAATGTCGGGACCCCGGTTCCACTTAATATTGCCCAATTGCATCGCACCTTGCCATGTCATACATCATACATGCATCCTGCCCGATTTTCTACCGTAGTATTAAATATTGCATCCGGTGTTTATTCTAGTGTTTTGCTTCTTCATGGATAAGGCCGTTGAGTTGATGTGAGCTTCGCCCCGATCTTCGGTTGAACCTTCGACAATGTTTTCAGGCGAGCATCTCCCCCTTTCTTCCTATCTTACTTTTCTAGTATTTATTCCCTCCTGTTGATCTTTGCTATCTGTGTTGCGATGCTCTAGTTTTCGTACCCGTGATATCCCTTGCAGCCATATATAGCCTTGGACACATCCTATTACCTGTTGTTTGGTAGATAGTTGGACCCGCGCGTCGTAGTCGCTTGCTCAAGTGTTTTTGCGTGTCGTCAAGTACCACAGTTGTTGGAGAAGTGCCGCATGTTCAATGTTGGAGATGATCATGGCTTTACTTTTCGTTCACTTTAATTACTATTTAACAACTAAAATTGAAGTAAGTAAGCAGAGGCATAGGTGGGTGATAGATAATGTTGGTTTCCGACCGCCCACTTGTGTCCCGTAGGACCCCGAGTTCTTGACACCTGTTCCGAGATCGAGCGCGCTAACCACAGGTGGGGAGATATGGGCCCCCCATTGATTAGTACCTGATTTCAAAGTATTGTACTGGGGGCCACAAACTAGTTTGAGGTTTTATTTACTATCATGTACTTATGCCATGCTTTACTGATTTATTTACGATTGTGCGAGGAGCACACTGTACTGTTTAGGAAGCGGAGTGTTTTCGCGGTATCGACAGTCCCAGTTTTGGGATTTGCTGTCGTTTACAGCCACTGGTGCAAACCCTGAGTCCGTCTCGGAGACCGGCCGACTTCGTTGCGGGTAGACTTAGTGGGGTGGCCCCCCGTGCTTCCTTTGGGTCTGGAAACGTCATGACTTAGGCCCCGCCGACATACCGATGGGTGTATGTTAACTGATCTGGCAAAAAGGGTCGAAGTGCTTGTGGATACTTTGGTGCACCCCTGCAGGGTTAAATCTTTTCGAGAAGCCGTGTCCGCGGTTATGGACGACTTGGAGCACAGTGCTTGATCATAGACAACTATAACTAAAGTTTACTGTTATAAATTGACTTGTATCCGATATGACTAGTAATCAGCTTCACTATAACGGAGTGGCTAAATGAAAGTACCAACAACTGCCGGGTTTTGGGGTTATCTCATGCTAATTGTATCTGACTAGTAAGTGTTGCAACTATCACGGAATGGTTAACTCAAAGTGCCCACTGCTTACTTTATCAGGATGATTCTCTAAACCTGACTAGTAATTGCTGCAACGATAATTGAATAAATAAAACTGCCAACTGTGTGAGTTCCTCGGTTGACTTCCTCGATTGGTCTCGAGGGGGAATACCAGGATGGGATTGTTTGGTGTTAGTATCAGTCTGGTTCCGGATAGGTCTTTCTTACCCCTCTCTGTTAGCCGTCAGTTATACCGAGTCTCTATAGGTTGTTTAGTGCATGCTGCGCTGCTGCTTCAGTCCACCATACCTATGTAGGCGAGGACCTCCGAATTCTAGCCTCGCCGTGTACTGGCCTCAGTACTGACGCTCCTCTTTTTCCTTTGCCCTTTGTCGGCACCCCTTTTGTTTAAGCAGGTTTTGAGATCGACGTCGTTAGCAGGGTTACCCTTCCGGCTTGGCCTGGGCAGGGTTATGGACGCCATTGGTTATTATTCAGGGCTCTTAGCCCCATTTGCATCTTGTCCGTAGCTGGGCGCTCTATCGTTTTCAAGGTGATTTGGATCTTTGTACTGTATATCTGTATTCTTGACTCATGGAGTCGTGTTGTATATATCTGTTCTATGGGTCCCATCGAGGACTGTTGTGTAATGTTATTACTTCGTTTTCCACCCGCACGAAAGTGCCTGGTGGGCACCTTTGAATCGTTTCTATGCGGGTTTGGCGGGTTTCGCTAAAGCTTGCATAGGGCTGATTCTGAGGGTGTTACAATCCCTTAGGACCCAATCTATGTTTGTGATCACCAATCTCAAACCAAGCATCCAAATCTAGACCTATCTTTAGCCACTAAGTGACCATCCCTTCTCCTAATCAGATTAATCCAGGGATACCCCCCCTTTTTGCTAGTTTCTAACTCTTAGACACCCAGTCTAAGCATGGATCATATTTACTTAGTTAACACCTCAAAATCATCTCCTTTATCATGAGTTTGGAACATAGAATCCTCCCAAAATCATCTACACTTGTACTCTAGTCCAATACCCTAAATCTGCCAAAATGGCTAAGTCTGGAATTCTTATCTACATTGAATCTTTGGATCTCTACCTTCTCCAACCTATGAGCATTATTGAGAATATATTTGAACCTTATTGTAGTACATCATTAGTGCTACCAAAGCCCACTCTTTCCTTTGGCTAAGCCATTCTGATTCCCACTCATCCATGACGATTTTTTAGTCAAGATAACAATCTTTTCTGCAAATCTTCTCATCTTTCCTACTTTGGTAGAAGCTCACATCTATATGCCACCTCCCCTTGACCAAATCCTTGCATGGTTATGATATAATAACCATGGTATAACAATCTCTCCTTAACTTCTTTTCATTGGAGCTTTGTTCTTCTTAAACCCACATGGTTTATGAGGCATCATGATGTATCTGTTATGGCAGCCTTATTTTCAACAAAGTTTGCCATCTCTTCTATATCACCTAAAATACATCTAAGATAAACCCTTTGCCCCCATGATCATCTACATAACTTTGTCTATCCATACATATAGCCCTTATATCAAGGTGAGCTCTGAGCTCACTAATCTAACCATGTTTAGGTGGCATGAAAACAACAAAACCCTAGATTCCCCAAAATCTAGTTTCTTCCCATTTCACCAAAATCCTTCAAAACCCAAGTGGACAATGATGTATGATTCAAGTTTACATCATATACTTTGGATAATAAAAAATTTCAAAATAATTTCCATAATTATTTGGAACCTAAAACTATTTAAATTCATTATCTTGCAAAATTCTCAAAGTCTCTCCTATAAAGGCAAGTTTGTTTTTCTCCAAACCACTTTGCCAAGTAAATGCATATTTGAGTTCTCTACCTCATTCCCTATCTTCCAAACTCAAAAATAAATATTTTTGAGATTCCCTATTATTTCTTGGTGCCCCTTTTCTTAAATGGCAGAAACAAGAAATAATTCATTAAAAATACTTTTCCTTCCAAATAAATTCCAAAAAAATTCTCCGATGTGTAATATGATAATTAGGACCATCTCACATCAAAAACAAACCTTGAAAAATGTAAAGATATCAAATAAGATTCTAGAAACTACTTCTGGACTAATTGAATATTTGAGTTTAAGTGCACCTTTAATCATTAGAAAAATCCCAAATAATTCCTAGGGTTATGCAATGACCCTATACACACACCAGTACCTTTTTATCACTTTGACTAATGCAACTTTTTAAACTTCCTTCACAAGCTACCATTTGATCAAGTTTGAAAAATAAATCAAACCTAAATTCGAACCAACTCAAATCCCCATCCAATCTTCCCAAGAACTCCTCCACAGCACCATCACTCCCGCTGGTCATGCTACACTGTAGCATAGCACTGTTCACTTTGTCCTATGTGTTTATTGATAGAGAGAGAGAAATTCCCATCATGGAAAATATCTTGCACAACAGCTCCCCCTCTCTCCCTGGTCGAATCCCTGGTCCCACACACCACCCAGAACCACCCCTCTTGCCCAATCCCTGGCCACCCCTCCCCAAAGCCCTCTATGGACATACACCACCATACACCCTCTCCTTCGGTTTATAAGCCAAGAGGCCAGAGCACACCTCCCCTTCCCCCCCCCCCTCATTTGCTCCCTCCCACTTCCCATTACCTCTCTAGAGCTCCACACTCGTCCCCTTGCTCTGGTTCAGCCGAGAAAGAAAGCAAGAGGGCACCTCGGCCTTGCACGACTTGCTCGAGTGCCACCTCTTATGGGGATATGGCGAGTGGGGTATACCCAGCAGGACGTTTCCTATTGGCTCATACTGCCAACGAGTGGGCCTGCAGGACGGCGAATGGATTACGACTCAAAAGGAAGCCACATGACTAGAAGCTGGAGGCCCAGAAGCGTAGCTAGGCCCAGTCGGATTAGGTCAAAATCCTCCGAGTCCTTATCCAAGTCGGTTGTAGATCTTTAAACCCTAGCGAGGTGACTCAATATAAACCTCCCTAGGGCACGCATAGAACTCACGTTCCATCATACACCCCTTCGACTCGCCGCCTAGCCGCCGAGATTGCTCTTTCTACTATCTCGTCAATACAATCTAGCAGGAGTAGGTATTTATCCTCTGGGGGGTGAACCTGGTTAAAACTCTGTGTCTTTTCCCTCATCTCGCACCGCAGATGGCTGGCCGCCCTTGCCCCTTGTTCTACTACTCGCTGTCGATTGCAGCATCTGTCGTGGCCATTCCCACGATAGTGGCGCCCACCGTGGGGCCTGGCCGGTCAGGCCTGTGTTCTGCAGCGAGACCTTACTTGCCAATCAATGGCGCGAAAAATTTCACCTCGAGCAAGCGACGACGCAGGAGCTCTCGCTCTACCACAAGCGCCGCATCAGGTCGCGCCTGAACCCCACCGTTTAGGGCCGCGCCCTGAAATTCGACGACGAGAACGACCCGGCCCGCATGGCCGACCGCATGGTCTGCGAGAACGCGCCACCAGGAGGAAGTGCCCGGCCACCGCCAGGTGCAACGGCGAACGGCGCTCCCCCACCACCGCCCAGTCGTACGCCCCCTCCAGACCAGCCAAGGATCATGATCTCCCCGCAAGAGCGGGATGCAAATGGTCTCCCGTTGTTCTCCACTTCGATGGACAACGTCATCGCGAGTCGAGCCGCGGTCGCCAACCTCAACATGATAGGGGAAGGCGCACTGCAGATCCAGTACGCCAAGGCCCTACTCGCCAAGGCCATCGAGCAGCAAACCGCAGGAGCTGACTCACGGGGGCGCATGTACACCCGCTCCTCAGGAAGCAAGGAGGCCTCGAGTGGTCGCCCAATGATGACCAACACCCTCAATTGCCAGCCACCTGAGCCCCTGCAGCTCCAACCACGACCCGTGCACGCGGCACTCTCTATCAACGACCCACGACCCACGAGTAACATGGTCACTACCAACGGGCAGCCACTCGACGCGCGGACCCACATCATCAACAATCAAAGCTGGCGTGCACGCCAGCCCAAGGACCTGAGGTCCACCCTCACCAACCCCCACGACTACAATCCAAGGGGCTCGCTTAGCCGAGTCAGCCCCTAGTGATTCGGACCAGTTATCCGAGGCAAAAAATATCCGGCAAACTTCAAAGCACCAAAGGAGATCGAAAAGTACGATCCCTCGTACAACCCGTCCGTGTGGCTAGACACGTACCTCTCGGCCATGGGAATCGCCGGCCACACCGACCTACTCGTCGCTCGCTACCTCCCCCTGATGATGGAGGGAGCGACTCGGCAATGGATCAATACCCTCCCAGCAGACAGCATCGATTCCTGGGAGGACATGCGCGACACCTTCGTTAGGCACTTAGAGGGTTCCTACACCCGCGCCACCAGCATCGGGGACCTGGAGCGATGCGTCTAGGGACCCCGCGAGTCGACTCACAACTGGCTCCAAAGGTGGCAAGACCTGTGGTTCAACGCGGCCGGTATCCACCCTGAGACAGCGATCCACTACTTCAAGACATCACGCCGCTATGAACCACTAGTCGCCAAAATCAAGTGGGTGTACAAAAAACTCAACAACATTCTAGACCTCCTCTAGATCGCCAAACGATATGCGGAGGAGGACCCGAACAAACAAACCGACGATGAGTCGGGTGGAAATCGCCGCCCAAGCGGCCACGACAACGGGAGGCGACACGAGCTACGCTACAGCAACACTCGCCTCACCGGGAAGCGCCACGGCGAACGGCGAGTCGACTTCGTCGCCAACGCCGGTTACGCACCACACGACCCCAAGAGCTTCCGCCATGACGGAGGCCAACACCGCGACAGCGGAAACTACAAGGCGAGGCCGAAGTTCGACCCCGCGGCTCTCCTTAACCAACCCTGTGTGCTCCACAGCAGAGAGGGGAAGCCCGCCACTCACACGACCGCCGACTGCCACTCCCTAAAGGAGATCGAGAAGGCACAGCGCGCATAGGAGAACCCCAACAACCACCCGCCAAACGGCAGGTCATTCGGCAACGATGTCGAGTCGCTCCACACCTTCACCAGGTTCAGCACCAAGCGCGATAAGAAGGTCATCGCCCGCGCCATCGGCATCAATGATGTGTCCCAGGTCGACGTCCCCCGCTTCCTCAACTGGTCCGAACAGCACATCACCTAGAGCCGCGAGGACCACTCACCGCGGATCGAATATCCAAGGCGAGTCGCCCTGGTGGTCAAGCCCAAAGTGGGCGACTACTGGCAGCTGAGGCTCCCATATTCGATGATCGAGACACCTACACCACCTTCCACGGCATCGTCCCCTGTCGAAAGGCATACCCGATCGAGAAAGTGACGCTGCCCGTCACCTTTGGCACACCAGCAAACTTCTGCACCGAGTGGATCGTCTTCGAGCTGGCGCCATTCAACAGCCCCTAAAATTGCGTCTTGGGGCGACAAGCGTTTGCCAAGTTCATGGCGGCACCACACTATGCGTACAACGTGATGAAGCGATGAAGTTCCCAGGGCCATGCGACATCATCACCATCCACGGCGACCCCGACATGGCTGCGGAGTTCGAGGCAAAGGGCACCGAGCTCGCCGACACCATCATCGCCGTGGAGGCTAACCATGCCGAGGAGCTTGCCAGATACGCGAGCGGGGTCGACAATGAAGAACCCACAATATTAAAGAATCCCAACTCGGAGAACGGTGGCTCAACCGCATTCGAGGTCACCACGCACACACGCTCCGTCGAGCTGGTCCCGGGCGACTCCAGCCAGACGGTGACGATCGGAACAGGCATGAGCCCCGCATAGGAAAGCACGCTCATCGAGTTCCTCCATGAGAATAGCGACATCTTCGCATGGAAACAATCCGACATGCCAGGTGTCCCGAGGGAACTCGCTGAGCACAAACTCAACGCTGACCCTAAAGCGCGACCTATCAAGCAGTCGCTACGGCCCTTCAATGAATAGCGCCACCAAGCAATCGCTGATAAGGTGCAGCGTCTACTCGCTGCAGGCTTCATATGGCCCATCAAATACTCCAAGTGGCTGGCAAACCCAGTCCTGGTCGAAAAGAAGAATGGGACCTAGAGAATGTGTATCGACTACACAAACCTCAACAGCGCCTGCCCAAAGGAGCAGTTTGTCCTCGTGCGAATCGATCAAATCATTGACTCGACCATGGGCTCAGAGTCGTTGTGTCTCCTTGATGCCTACTCTGGTTACAACCAGATCAAAATGGCAGTCGAGGACGAGGAAAAGATAGCGTTCATCATGCCGTTCGGCGCATTCTGCTACACCGCCATGATGTTCGGCCTCAAGAACGCCGGAGAGACCTACCAGAGGTTCATGCAAGAGTGCCTTGCGAGCCAAATTGTCCGCAACATCCACGTCAAAATCGATGACGTGGTGGTGACGTCCACTTGCCAGGGCGATCTACTCGCTGACCTGGCCGAAACCTTCGCAAACCTGTGGAGGTACAAGATCAAACTTAACCCAGGATAGTGCACCTTCGGTGTACCTACTAGACAACTACTGGGGTATGTATTCTCCAAGTGAGGCATCGAGGCGAACCCCACCAAGATCAACACGATCGCCCGGCTCGGCAAACCCGAGTGCCTTCGTGACGTCCAGAAGTTGGCTGGGCGAGTCGCGGCTCTCAGTCACTTCATCCCCCAGCTAGGCGAGAAGGAAATGCCTCTCTACCGCCTAATGCGCAAGAACACCACGTTCCAGTGGGACAAGGAGGCGGACGACGCACTCCACGCGCTCAAAGAAGTGCTAGACGCGGCCCCGCTGCTCACCGCCCCCACCGACAAGGAGCCAAATCTCGTCTACGTCACGGCATCCGAGCAAGTCATTAGTACCGTCATGGTCATCAAACGGCCAGAAGAGGGCAAGGAGCACACCGTACAACGACATGTCTACTACATCATTGAAGTCCGCACCGAGTCGCGATAGCACTACCCGTCATACCAGAAATTCGTATATGCGGTCTTCCGAGCCCAGCGGGGACTGCCGCACTACTCCCATGACCACCCAATCACGGTCGTCTCCTTAGAGCTGTTGCAGGACATCATCCGCAACCACGAAGCGACTGGGCAAGTCACCAAGTGGGCTATCGAGATCGGCATCCACAACATCAAGTACGAGCCACGTAAGGCAATCAAGTCGCAGGCCCTGGCTGACTTCCTCGCCGACTGGGACGAGGCGCAGCAGCCGGAGAAGCTGTCGTACCTCCATTACTAGTTGCTCCACTTCGACGGGTCCAAGAACATAGACAGTGCAAGGGCAGGGATCGTGCTCACGTTCCCCAAGGGCGACAAGCTGCGCTACGTACTGTACCTCGACTTCACCCCCTGCACCAACAACATGGACGAGTACGAGGCCCTCCTTCACAGCATGCGAGCCGACAAGGATATGAACATCAACCTCCTAAGATGCTACGGCGAATCCGACCTTGTCTCCGTGCAAGTTGCCAGCACCTGCGATGTCGTCTCCCCACCATGGCGGCGTACCGCCAAGCAGTGGACAAACTGGGGGGCGACTTTGCCGGCTACTCTGTCGAATGGATCTATAGGCGCAAGAACGAAGAGGCCAACGCCCTCTCTCGCATCGGGTCGGCTGGCGACGCGCCACCCTCTGGTGTCTTCCTCGACACCATCACCAAGCCATCTGAATCTTCCCCGGGGGAGATCGACATCGGGATACCGCTGCAACCAGAACCATCCCTTGTCGCCATGATCGTGGAGAAAAGCGACTGGACCGCGCCATACATTGCCTACCTCGAGGGAGGCAGCCTACCTGCAGACGAGACGGAGGCTCGCATGACCGTGCGCCACTGCAAGTCCTTCGTCATCATCAACGTCGAGCTCCATAAGCGCAGTGTGACCTGCGTGTTCCAACGTTGCGTGCAGCCCGCGGAAGGTCGCAAAATCCTTCAAGACATCCACGCCGGCGACTGCGGCCACCATGATGGCGCCCGGTCCCTAGTTGCCAAGGCCATGCAACATGGCTTCTACTGGCTCACCACACACGCCGACACAGTCGACATCGTCCAGCGCTACATCGGGTGTCAGAAGTACGCCAATCAAACCCACGTACCAAGCTCGGCGCTCAAGACCATACCCATTACCTGGACATTTGCCGTGTGGGGCATGGACATGGTGGGACCCCTTCAAGAAGGCCCCCTCCGGCTACACTCACCTCCTGGTCGTAGTCGACAAATTCACAAAGTGGGTGGAGGCCAAGCCAGTCCACAAGTGCGACAGGAAGACCGCCACCAAGTTTCTACACGAGCTCATCTATCGCTACGGATTCCTGCACAAAATCATCACGGACAACGGCACTAACTTTTCCAAGGGAGCCATGGCCGAGTTCTACGAGGAGCACAACATACGGATCGACCTCGCCTTAGTCGCCCACCCAGAGTCTAACGGCCAAGCGAAACGAACCAACCAGAGCATCCTCCATAGCCTGAAACCGCGACTGCAAGTTCCCTTGAGCGAACTCCAGGGTGCTAGGTCGAGGTTCTACCCTCTGTCATCTGGGGCATCTGCACCTCCGTCAACAGGTCGACCGGGTTCACGCCCTTCTTCATGGTGTACGGCGCCGAGGCCATCATGTCGACCGACCTCGAACATGACTCGCCTCGTGTCGTCAACTACGCAGAGGCAGACAACTATCTCGACGAAGCATGTAACCTAGCTCGCTCCGGTACCGCCATCTACCAGCAAGGACTCTGCCGCTACCACAGCCGCCGAGTATGGACTCGCACCTTCTAGGAAGGTGACCTGGTCCTGTGACTGGTCCAGGACAAGAAGGGCATGCATAAGCTCTCTCCCCTGTGGGAGGGTCCATTCGCCATAGGCCGAGTCCTGGGCAATGACGCTTACTACCTCATCGACGTCCGAGGCGATGAAAAACTCGATGTCAAGCGTCCATGGAATGTAAACCTCCTAAGGAGGTTCTACACTTAGAACTCCGACATGTACTCCCCCCACTATGAAATAAAGATGATCGATTCGCACAAATTGTGTTTACTATGCAAATCTTTTGCCACTCGCACTCGTAAAAACAGCGTCACGCTAATCATGGAAGTCAACCCTTGGTCGCGTGACCGGCACGAGTAAATAGTGCGGTACAAGAGCATCGACAAAACTCGGGCCTTATGCCGTCTACGAAAACGCCAACCCGGAGCCCCATCATAGTCGCCTCGCTCGACTGGCTCGCCGGGCCAAGACAACCGCATTCGCTTCTCACAGTGACCTAGTCCTCCACATCCTTGGCGCAGCGACTCGAACGGACAAGTACCACGCTCGGGGACTGAAGCCAGTCCAAACCCGAAAACACCAAGTATGAGAGCGCGTCTTGGACTCGCCATGCGACTGACTCTCCGAGTCAGGTGGAGCGATGCGTCAAACACAACACGCTTCGTCCTGACCTACCTTGGGCATGCAACAAGAACAACTAAGTACCATGCTCGGGGACTTGTCCAACCGACCCCGTTCGCGTCCGAGAAAACGGCTAAGTACAAAGCAACCCTTGGGGTCACCACACGACTGGATTCCCAAGCCACGGCGAGTCGACCTCAACTAACTAACAATACAAAAAAACACAAAGACACGAGGTAAACCCCATACAAAGGCAGACGTGCTCGGGGACTCGCACAACACAACAATCCAAAATCAAAACAAATCTGACAAAAGCATACATGCATTCCTTACGGCAACAAATTTTGTTTGCTTACAAGGGCAGACATACACTTCTTACAAGTGACGCCAATCGGCAAAGTGATCTACTCCGCAGGTTTCGATGACGAGGCGCCACCGCCACCGCGGACACGGATGAAGGGAACCCACGGGTTCGACGAATACGTCGTCAAGGCTCCCCGCCATCACCGATCGGAATGGCTGCTCCACCTTGAAGTCACGGTGTGTCGGCTCGGGGTCGTTTGGGGCAACGATCGTCTCCTGATACGATAGAAAATCGCCCATCACCAACACTATATCGGAGTAGACCGTGGCCTGGTTGGTCAACTTCAGCACGTCGGAGATCTCGACCGAGCCAGTCGATGAGGGATACCTGCTGGTGACATCGTCGAGGTCAAAATCGTCAAGGAAGTGCGAGAGCCCAAGGCTCAGCGCAGTCGCAGCCCCACGGCGAAAAGCCGACCGCAACATGAACTCCACAGCCGCCGGAGCCCTCTCTAGGTAGCGACAGACCTCAGTTAGTTCACTGGGGATGACCTCCGTTGGCGAGATCTCCTGAAGATATGCGCGAATATAGGTCGCTGAAAGGGCAGCAGAGTCCACCAGCATGGCGACACACTGTCGCGTGTCGTACAACTGTGCCTCGGGCTCGTCATCAAGAATTTTCCCTGCGAAGTACAAGCAGCTCAACGTCAGAAGGGTGCACAATGAAAAAGGCGACGCGCATGCTCGGAGACTCTCCAAACCAATCAAACGCAAGATGAAGGAACTCACCAATTAAGGGATGACATCACACCATAACGAAGTCTTGAAGATTTGACAAATCAGACTACAGCCCCATGGCGAGAGCATCCGACACCTTCCGCTCTTCGGCCATGGCAGTGATAGTCACCTATGCCCTCTCATCTGCCGAGCTAGCCTCCACCTTCGCAGCCTTGAGCTCGCGCTCCATCTCGGCCACTTGCTTCTCTGCGGCGATCAATGACGATTGGGCAGCAGTCAACTCGCTAGCAGGGACCAAACCCTCGGGAGCCTTCGCCACCGCGGCCGAATGCCCCTCTACAGCAACGTGAGCGTGAGTACAAAATCAGAAAAAATATAGTTATGGACAAGGACACCTCGAAAACCTACCAGCAGTCACTCGCAGTTGTTCGTTCACTTCATGCATGAAGCAGAGGTCTTTCTCCAGATGCTCCTTGGCGGACAATCGTTTCACCGACTCGCGCTGGAGGCCCTGCACAGACACGGTCAAACATCAGCAAACATCGAAGAAACTCCTAAGTGTCTAGCCGCTGAAATTCAGCAACTAGCCACTCGGGGACTGGACATTGAAAAAAATTCCTAAGTTCCTAGCCGCTGAAATTCAGCGACTAGCCACTCGGGGACTGGACATCGAAGAAAAACAATAAGATTCTACCCGCTGAAATTCAGCAACTAGATCCTCAGGGACTGGACATACCTGAATACCCGCACCCACCATGCTGTGCAGCTCGACCGCATCCACCGAATGGAGCACAAGAGGCGTCCTCCCGCGACGTTGCTCGACTTCCGAGCCCAAAACCTCGGGAGCTTGGGCTGACTACGCCAACACACTCGCGGTGGAGGCCCTCGCCATAAAGCGAGGGAAGGTCGCCATCGTCGCTCCCATAGCACTCATCGAAGGGCCCGCCGCCCCGACCAGTGCTGCAGGGTCTACCTTCGGCGACACCGCGTCCACGACGGCCTTCATGGTCGCATCCACTCCAGTCAGATCCCTACTGGGGGTGTCGACTCGCTCGTCTGAGATTGTGACGACCTCATCGCCCTTCATCTTCTTTGCGCCCTCTGCAGGTGCCTCGTCGTCGTCGCCCTTCCTCTTCTTTGAGGGATCAGCTTCCTCCCCCACGGCGTATACCAGAACTTTGGCCACTGAGGGGTGACCGATCTTTTTCACGCCAGTCCTGCAAAAAGAAGTCATCAGCAAGCTTGCCCGACAAACACAAACCAGTAGATCAAGAGAATACATCAAGACAGTTACCTGGCGACTGGGATGAAGCGCAGGCCGGTGCGGATATGCACCGGCTTCTCCAATTCCGGGCCCAGCTTCCGTCTGATGCCTGTCTCGAGCAGGGTCGGAGCCCACGACATGGAGGCCTTCTTCGAGGACGAGGTCATGGCAGGAAGCTCCGTTCCGGTCGACACGGTTACCTCCCTCGATGGTGACGCCCCCACGGGTGGATCAGCCCCGAGCCCAGTGAGTGCTAAGAATGGCGGCGGAAGCGACGCCAATGGCACCTTGTCTTCCACCATGGCAGCAATGGCCGCTTCAGTCGCCTTCGCCGACGCCCTGGCCCCGACCTCATCAGCCGCACTGGTTGCCTCGGAGCTAGTCGCGGATCGAGGTAGCGATACTGCCTTGGGCGCCTTCTTCTTCTTCTTCTTAGGTGACTTCTCCTTCGACGGCATAGCCACTCGCCATGAAGAATGTTCGAGGGATTCGTCTTTGCCCCCGTCATGATCTTCGAGGCTCTTGCTGGCCTCGAGCTCGCGCTGCCGTTGCCCGTGGGTTTTCCAAACCGCTGGTGCGACGACCTCCATGACCTCGTCGTCATCATCATCGTCGCCTCCGACATTTTCCTTGTCGGAGGAGGAATCGCTCTCGTCCTCGGCGGACTCATTTGAGCTTTCGTCATCAGCGGGAGGAAGCCTACCTTCTACCACTTGGAATAGCTGCACAAATAGTACATGATTAGTGAACTGCGACTGCAAAATATATAAGGAAAGGCATATTTACCGGTGGCGCCTTGCGCTTCATCGTGTATGGGGGAATCCCGGACTTCAGGTCGAGTTATTTCGCGTTAGTAATCTTCCTCAGTGCAAGGGCGTAATCATCAGCACTCCAGTCGGCGGTGTAGGACTTGGTCGCGTCGTCCTTGCCCGTGCACTCGTACATCCAGTGAGCAAGGCTGGCCAGGGGCACCAGCCCCGAGCCAACAGTTGTACAGATTGATGGTTTGGAAGCCGTTCTTCTTCAGCTGACGAATCATCGTCAACATCTCGTCGACTACCATCCGCTGGTCGAGCGAAAGCTTGGCAACTTGAAGCCGGCGCGGCTCGGGCCGGTTGGCGGAGTACATCGGTAGCTCCACCTCATTGTCCGGAGTCGATTCGCTGATGTAGAACCAGTACTTATTCCACTCGTTTGTCGCCTTCTTCGGCAGCATGAGGTCGAGGAAGGAAGCAATGGACTTCAGTTGGAAGGTGAGGCCGCCCGCTGCCAGCATCAGGCCGCCTTACCCTTTGCGTCTGAACCGCCCATGGAATAGCTCCTGCCACAGGGGGAAATATGGGAGACAGCCTAGATAACACTCGCAAAATGCCACGAATGCTATGCGGCCCCAGATCCGATGGCTGGATGCTGTAATACACGTAGAAGCGGCGGAAGAAGATCGAGGTGGGGAAGCCGAGTTCCCTCTCGAGATGGCTGGTGAAGCAGATGAAATCCCGACCCACGGATTCGGATCCACCTCTCCGGCCACGGGGATTCGCCATCTCCCAACGCGGAGAATTCCCGCGTCCTCGAAGGACTTCAGCGGCACCTTGGTGCACTTGGATCTCCCCCACAAATATTTCAGGGGCGCCATCGATCGGAGGATCTGGGATCGCGAGATCTCTATGGAATCACTAAGATTGCTCTCGGTCGCTCTGGAAGGAATGAAAGATTGGAATACATGCGGAGTCGGAGGAAATGTGGGGGATGCATGCTTTTTGCCCATCACTCACCTTATATAGTGGTTGGTACCTGTCATTTTTGGAGAGCCGTTACTGCGCGGTCATTACGCCGATATTACCGTTGGATTACCCAATGGCTAGTTTGACCAGACTGACGGTCCAACTTCGTCTACTCGACTCGCCGACCCATTCACCTTAGCTGCGACTCAACAATTCACTGACCCATTCGCCTTAGTTGCGACTCAACTATTCACGGACCCATTCGACATAGCTACGATTCGACTACTCGTCAAATTGGCAATTCGACTGGTCGCCATTATTGCGACTGATGAAGTATGCTAAAGATTCTTTCTTTCATTGAAGGAGTCCACTACCGATTCGACTGGGCATCCAAATTGGACCCGAATACTCCGATTACCAAAGAACACCTGCGATGAATCAACGATGGTCTCGGGGACTACTGATGGGGATATGCCGAGTGGGGTAGACCTAGCAGGACGTTTCCTATTGGCTCATACTGCCAGCGAGTGGGCCTGCAGGACATCGACTGGATCACGACTCAAAAGGAAGCCAGGAGACTGGAAGCTGGAGACCAAAAGCGTAGCTTGGCCCAGTCGGATTAGGTCAAAACCCTCCAAGTCCTTATCAAACTCGGTTGTATATCTGTAAACCCTAGCGAGGTGACTCTATATAAACCTCCCTAGGGCACGCGCAGAACTCATGTTCCATCATACACCCCTTCGACTCGCCGCCTAGCCGCCGAGCTCGCCCTTTGTACTCTCTCGTCAATAAAATCTAGAAGGAGTAGGTCTTTACCCTCCGGGGGGGCGAACCTGGGTAAAACC
Source organism: Avena atlantica (assembly GCA_910589765.1). NCBI lineage: Eukaryota > Viridiplantae > Streptophyta > Magnoliopsida > Poales > Poaceae > Avena > Avena atlantica. The sequence continues at coordinate 117,745,605 of OU342735.1, read as the reverse complement.
CTGTGTCTTTGCCATAATCTCGCACCGCAGATGGATGGCCGCCCTTGCCCTTGTTCTACTACTCGTTGCTGATACAGCTAGAATTGTAATTTGTCATAGGATGTGCATTGATTATATAAAACTTAATAAGGAGACAAGAAAGGATCACTACCCTTTACCGTTTATAGATTAAACTTTAGAAAGGCTTGCTATGCATTCTCATTTTTCTATTTGTATGGTTACTCCATATTTTCACAAATTATTGTACACCCTGATGATCAACTTAAAACAACCTTAACTTGTTCTTATGGGTTATATGCTTATCGATGTATGCATTTTGGTCTTTGTAATACCCCAGCTACTGTAACATCCCAATTTTAGCAACCCTGATCTTTTGTCAAAAAGGAAAAAAATCAGCAGGAACAAAAACTTTTTCTTGTTAAGAGTTGCAATGCTTGTTGCTTTTTGCTTGTCTGATTGTATATTATAAGATATACTTCTTACCTTAACCCCTTTAGACAAAAGCTATTTAACAAAAGATATGTCTTGGCTCAACTTTCATATTTCCAAATGTTCTGGTATTTCAAACCTGAGCCAAGATGACCTTGATAAAACAAACTATTTTATTAGTTTCTATTTAACAAAACTATGGAGACCTACATATAATGTGGCACCCCAGATTTACGGTCCAAGAATACCCGTTATGCATACAATTCACGTTCCCATAATCAGTGAGCCATGAGCATAACCGACCAGTATCATTACATCATCCATAAAGTAATGATTACAAAACTTACAAAGTGGCCGTTATGGCGATTATAACACAAGCAGCGGAAATCTTCAAGCGTAGAGCCCACGTCATGCCTTGACCTACAGGCAACTAACTGGGAAGACGGCCTAGCTCGCATAGACGTCAGCAACCTCCATCATTCCTCTTGCTTATGAAAAGTCTGGCCAAGTAAATAGCTAGGGACAATGCCGGTGAGTACTTTGAATGTACTCGCAAACCACCTTAAGAAAACAATAGCAGAGGATATGCAATATGGCCGTGGTGGGATTTCTCCACAAGAGGTTCTTTTATAAATTAGTTTCTATGGTGGATATAGCATATCTCTATATCTTTGTTGAAAAACTTTTGTAGAACATTTGGGAAACCTTTTTGAGAAGTTTTAAGAAAACACTAGGATTTGGGTCACCCATTTGTTTTTCCTTCCGGTCATCTCATGAATAAACTCCTTCCTCCTTTTTCAGAACATCTCATGGTCAAATCATTCTCAGGCCATTGATTTATCGAAGTCCTTTTTGAAAAAAAAGCATCACCCGTCGGCATCCACCATCACAACCGTCCATGACCGAGGACTCGGCTATTCAAATAGATTTACACTCTGGAGAGGTTGTACACTGTACCCACACCATCCGATTACCCATCCCTGATCTACACCAATCGTGGGTCGAATAATCGGTCAATACCTTCTAGATGCACTCTCCGATACAAGTGCCTACCCTATGAAGTTAATCCCCTCAAAACCGCGATGCCCTATATAGTTACCAAGCCAACCGGAGCGTGTTTTGCACCTCGACGGGTGTGCGCTTTCAATGAGGGGCTCATAGTATTGCGTGGAGGCCCGTAGACCCTTCGTTCCTTCTCATGGTCGATGCTACGCATGGAACGTTGGACAGAGAAGGCCCACCCACCAGGGATTGTTTTACCTTGTAGTAGTGTGAGGCACCTATACCAGATTAGACAAACTTCCAGCCCAGCCCCGTCCCATTCCAGAGTAATGTGGTTGCATGGGTTAATTGTTCTAGCATAGTAAACTGCATAGCCCAGCGTTTTTTCGTAAACATTTTTCCTCCATCACTCGTCCAACCATTTTGTAAAACCAAAACCTTTCTCATTTTCCAATCCACTTGGTAGGCCAAGACTCACCAAGGTTTTCTCTTAAAATATTTTTGAAAGCCTTTTTCTGGGGTCTTCCCATCCCATAGTTTTTCTTTGGCTAAAACGGGGTTTCAAAGGGTTTATGGTTTTAAGACACCATATACCATACTAGGGCACTTAGGTGTCATCAAAGGGGTTGCACTTAATAGTGCAAATGGTATTAGCTGGAGGAGCCGAGCCACTACCAGATATCAGATCATCATAAGTAAAACAATGCAGTTTCATAAATAGTAGATAAAAACATGGAGAGGTAAAACAATAGGACAAGGCTTATGAGCAAGAAGGTGTCTTGCCTGTGACCAGCGAGACATCCTTTGACTTCTTTAGAGTATAAGAATACCGAATACAATAATAATAAGAAAATCCCAAAACTTCCTCCTTCTCGGTGTCACTCAGTCGTAACTATCGCCGTTATCGAGCAAACATGCAAGAAAACAACACCAAAATCAAAACAAGGCATACAAACATCAAAACATTCAGCAATAAAAGGATGATCACATGATACAAAATAGTAGGGTGCTGGATGATTGGCTTGTTGAGATTGGTAAAAGATTTGGAGGAAATGGGAAGATGATCCCTTGGGATTTATAGTCTAGGAATTAACTAAGGTAAGGGTTTTTGGCCAAGGACATGTTCTGTATGATATCGTTAGACAAAAATGATATCATCATTTAGATATTGATAAAATGAAACCAACAAAGGTGGTTTCAATATTTTATCAATTACCAATGATTTAATGTGATTTTTTATAGTGAATGAAACTCTAGTTTTAGGAAATAATTCCCCAGAATTGTTCTGTAGTTCCAAAAATTATTTCCTTGGATGATTAGATAGTAATTAATGGACTGGTTCACTAGGAGTTGTATTCACCTCAAAAAAATTACCAGAATGCCCTTAGGGAAATCCCAAAGGCAGCATTGGATGGTTTTTGTCATTTTCACCAGATTAAAACTATAAGGTCTTTTTATATGATTCAAGGAACACATGTTAGATATGGGAAATACATTCTTTTAGAAATTGGAATCAACCTTTTTGGATAAACAGAACTACTGTGGTGAAGTTATTGGTGAAATAACCATGTACATAAGTTATTAATTCACCAAACTATAAGGGCATTTTTTTGGAGAGTTGGGATTAGGTCAAAACCATTTGTGGTTTTGCCTAGAGCATTTTATAAAGGTATAAATGCCCTTCTTTTGTTATTTTTATTAAGGTAAAACTAGGAAGCCATTTTATGTGGGGCTAGTGGTACATGCAAGGTATGGCTATGATCTTTCAGTACCAATTGGGTTCATGCCATTTGGATATACTAAACCCTCTGAAAGCATTTCTTTGTGGAAGGAACACATGTGGATATTTTATTTTCTAAGATTTATTCATACAATATTTTGGTCCAGAACCAAGTATGCATGTCAGAATGGAGACTTAGGTACCAGTGAAAAATCATATATAAATTTATTTAGTGCATTTCCATTTTCATTTTGATTTAAACTGATAGTGTTTTTTGTAGATCTGGACTTAAAACTAAAAAGAAAAGGGGCCAGAGGGGTTTGGGGGCCAGATCTGTTGGCATACTAGGCTGTGCCAGGGTTTTTGGCCCAAGAGGGCAGCGCATCACGAGGGAGATGGGTTCAAACGACCTCGCAAGCGGGGGCCGATGGTCAGCGACCCGGGGGCCATGAAGGGGTACACAGCGCCCACAACCGCACGATTAGGGAGGGGATCAACGGGAGGGAGCTCGTCGTCTACCTCCAAGCATCCATGCAGGGACGAAACCCTAGCTAAGGAAGGGGAGCTTCGGGGTGGATCACCTGCGGGTGTATGGGCATCGGTAGGTCATTGGGGCGACACGGTCCACCATGCCGCGTCCATAGATGGGCGGCACGGGGGGAGTTGGCGTCGGGAATGACCTCGCGCGACGACGCCCGAGCCTAGCTCACTGGAGCTCATCATAGGCTACGATGCAGAGGTCCCTGGGCACAAATAAGGGCACAGTTAGATAGAGTAGAGGGAGGGGAGCACGGCACGGTGACATGCAGAGAGGTGGAATGCGAGGGGGAGAGGCCTTGCTCGATTTCTTGGGGAAGGCCGAAGCTTTTATCCTTCTTTCTCCTGAGCAGAACAGAGCAAGGAAGGAGGAAAGGGTAGTCTGGGGAAGTGAGTGGGGGTTAATGTGGGCGAAGGGAGGCGCTGGGTGATACGTTGGAAACATATCTATAATTTCTGATGCTCCATGCTTATTTAGTATCTACTTTGCTTTACTTATCTACACTTTGAGGTGCTTTTACATGTTTTTTGGTACTAACCTATTAACAAGTTGCAACAGTGCCAGATGCCTGTTTTCTGCTGTTTTTGGTTTCAGAAAATTTAGTAAAGAAATTTTCTCGGAATTGGACGGGACGAACGCCAAAGTCAATAACTTTCGGTGGGGAACAAGAAGTCCAGAGGAGAGATGGAGAAGCATGCCAGGGAGGCCACCCCCCAGGCGCGGGGTCAGGTGGACCGCGCCTGGGTAGGGTTTTCCTACCCTGGTCGCCTCCCGGACTCCCCCCTTCGCCTATAAGAAGCCCCCGATACAGAAAATCTCGGTACCCGATCAGAAATCCACGAAACCTTTTGTAGCCGCCGCCACCATCGTCCCTAGATCAGGGGGGAGCTGAAGTTCTTCCCGGCACCCTGCTGGAGGGGAGATCATCCCGGAGGCCTTCTCTCCGGTATGATTTGTGAGTAGTTCCACCTTGGAATATGGGTCCATGTAGTAGCTAGATGGTTGTATCTCCTCCTTTGTGCTTTAATGTATAGATATTTTGAGCTCCGTTCATGATCAAGATCTAATCTATTTGTAACCATGCATGTTGTGTTTGCGGGGATCCGATGGATATTGAGATTATTATGCTTGTTTGATTAATGGTTTTATCTTTATGATTCTATCATTTATGTGTTGTTTCACTACTAGGAAAACGCCCGTTCGTGGCGCACCTGAAAAGGCCTTCCGTGGCGCACTAGTAGTGCGCCATGGGCCTTGCGCTGCGGCTATCTCCTAGTTGTGGCGCACTGCATGGTGCGCCACAGTTGTGTCGAGATAGGCATGGCGCACTACCAGGTGCGCCACGGCTAAGGGTACAAGGTGCGCCACGGATGTGTTTTTCAAAAAACAAAAAAAATGCAAAAAACACCCTCGTTTTGAATTGCAAAAGCAATCGGGTCCGTGCGCCGCCGTCGTGTCGCCTCGCCGGAGCTTGGCCGTGGCCGTGGTAGTCCTTGTTGGCATTGAGGAAGTAGATGGTTGGAGAAGGGGAGGTACGACGAGAGTAAGGAAGAGAAGAAGAGAGGGAGGAAGGGAGGTAGGTGAGGAGAAGGAGGCCGCCGTCGCCTATCGTCGCTGCGAGGAGGAGGAGGCTGCCGTTGTCGGTCGTTGCTGCGAGTAGGAGGAGGAGGCCGCCGTCGCCGGTCATCGCTGCGAGGAGGAGGAGGCCGTCGTCGCTGCGAGGAGGAGGAGAAGGTCGTCGTCGTGACACCGTCACTTGAAGGAGAGGAAGAGGCCGAAGCAAGGACGTCGGAGCAAGGTGGCCAGAGATAGGTGAAGGGGAAAAGGGGGAAGGAGGAGAAGGAGAAGGAGAAGGAAAAGGAAAAGTGAGAAGGAGAAGGAAAAGGGGGAGGGAAAGTTGAGGGGTAGGTGGGCGGGGTGGTGATTCAAATTTGAATCCCGCCCAAGCTTATCCGTGGCGCACTAGGTGGTGGTGCGCTACGGGTAAGTTGCCCTCTTTTTTTTCTGCAAGAAAAAAACGGTCTTTTGATCGTAACTTTTTACTCTTTTCGAATTTTGAAAATCTAAAAAATCTCTAAACGACCAAAGGTGGTTGCGAGCGGATGTGAAATATCATTCTCGTCACTTTGGCATATTATACGATTTTTTTCCATGTCGTATGCAAAAGTTACGGCCATTTTACCGTGGCATGACTTTTTTTGCAGATAAAGTCGAAATTATTGTTTGTTAATTTTTCTACAAACTATACCACATTACCTACATAAATATGAAAGGATTATATTTTTAGAAGTGTTTATCATTTTATTTTATTTTTTACAAAACCTAAAAAGGCGATCCACGGGGGGGTGGAGTTGGTGTAGGCCACTTATCCGTAGGGCACTAGGGCAGAGTGCCCTACGGCTAAGTTGACCCATCTGTGGAAACACACATGCCCGTAGCGCACTAGGTTAAGGTGTCAACACCCGGATTTTTCAATCCTAGATGCCTGTTATGCCATACCTCGCAATCCCAGGATTACCATTTTTGCGAGACATAACAGAATTGGATACCATAGTACTTCATCCATTACAACGATACATAAGTTCTTACACAAATAGGGATCTCATGATCCGGTCCTTAATACAACATCAAACAGAGGAATTCATAATAGTAACGCTAGCGTAGGCGAAGCTCCATCTTCGGGGTCACAGGCAATGCTGACGATGGGAAATGATCCTAGTTGTCGTAACCTTCCTAGGGTCCATCCTCCAGGTACTCCTCTTCATAGTCTGGCCATGGGAATAGCCAGGGACAAAGCCATGAGTACTCTTTAAGTACTCGCAAACTAATACTAACAAGTAAACGGGTTTTTGGATAATAGGACACTAGGCTCTAGGGTTGTTTTGCAAAAGCCAGATTTATAACTACTAAGTTTCAAAGCTAGTCACAGTTTTATAACTCCCAAATGGGATCTTGTATTTCTGGTCACAACTCTGTTGTGGTCAAGTCAAAGTCTCAAATTGTTTCACAAGTCATTTTGAAAAGTCTGACGGGGGAACAGTATGGCCACTCCAACTGTCCATAACCGCGGACGCGGCTATTCGAATAGTTTGACACTCTGCAGAGATTGTACACTTTCACCACAACATTCGATACATCCGTCAGGAACAAATCCTGAATTCACCATACTCAGTATGCGGATAATCAATCCTAACCTTTCAATTACACTCCATAGTATAAGCACCTCTCCTGTGAGTTTGGCCTCCCAACCATGACCACTGTCATCTTGGGTACTGCATAGGTGGACAATCTTCACAAGGTAGCCTCAGCTCAGACCTTGGCCGTGAGGGAACTAATACTAAGGTATATAAGTTTCCAGTCAAGCCCTACCCAATATTCGGGTATTGTGGTTGTACGCAAAAATTGGAATGGTATCGCATCCAGACAACCATCAGTTTTATAAAGACTAAGGCTCATGCCTCATCATTTTCATCACCAAAATCACCAAGTGTTCGGAATCACATGTCCAAAACATCTCAATAGAATGATCCATCATTTCAAGGTTTTCATAACCATTTTTCCACCAAGTATTCCCATCTAAAGTTGATCAAGTTTTATGCTTAGCACTAGCATCTACAGGTGGGGTAGTACTGATGGGGGGTGGTAACTAGTGGAGTTTCAACTAAGTCCAACCTTATATCTTAGGCTGATATCAAGGTTTCTAGCTTAGGCCAAATTTTATGTTCTTTATGCAACTTTCAGCACAACTGTCTGGTATCTACCAAACTCTTAGGTAGCCTCTAAGTGAGCTTTTATAAAGTAAGAAGCTTGCCATAAAACTAGGATTGGTTTAGCAAGTGGGTATGGTCACATACGCTTAAGGCATATAGTAATCATATCACAAGCATGGGTTTGTGGCATCAGTAGGGTATCTTGCAAGTGTTAGCTTGCTTAGGTCAACTTGATTAGTAAGGCTTGCAAACAATGTCAATATAAGCTTGCATAGGTATAGTATCTTGCAAGTGTTAGCTTGCCTTGTGCAGAGCAGTGGTTGAAGTTCTCCTCGGCTTCCTCTTCGTAGTATCCTCCTTCCTCCTCGTATCCTTGGTCGGTACTAGCGTCTATGAATAAATACGAGGTACAAAATCACCAAACAATACTTAACTACTTGCAATCATCACACACAAGGGTCCTATAGATGATCTAGCATCATCTCTAACATTACAAGGTTAAAGCTTGGTTTAAATCTTTTTATTTTTAGAAAAGTAATTTCTACTCATTGAAGAACTACTTAAGATTTAATATTCTCCAAACTAAACATGGGATCATGTTGACACATGTCATCACCACATATTGTAGTCCATGGGAATGTGATTTAAAGTGGTGTCACAATTTAATAAGGTTTTACCCTTTTATTTTAATTAATTAAAGTGACTAGAAATGCTTATGAAGCATTCTTTTATTCCTTGAACAATATTTCTGCAAGTAACCTATATATATTTTTATATATTCTAAAAGGTATGGTTGAATGTGATTTTTGAGAGTTGTAATCAACTCAAAAGCTTTTATGGTTTAAATATGAAAAATGTTTGAATGTAGAAAAGCTTCTGCCTTGTTATTTTTGCTATGGGTGATCTACAGATCCAAATGACTTGAATCCAACGGGCTTGGATTAAGCATCCATAGACCTTTCCAACAAAATTGGTTTCATCCAATTTGGTGCACTGAATCGATCTGGGTTGATTTTTGAAATTGGGTGCAGAAGTGTGTTTGAAAATAAAAAGAAAAGGTTTAATTTGAATTGCTGGGCTGCGCGGGAAATTCTAACGGGCCGGCCTGCTAAGCGCAGTGCTCCCGCGGGCTGCTTAAGTGGGTGTCCCCACTCATCAGTGACACGGGGCTGGGCGAAGCGGTATGGGGCAACGTGGATCGTTCGATCTAGTTCTAATCTAACGGCTGAGGGTCATCGTCGTCGCGAGACAGCTCCGGCGAGAACGAAACCTAGCGCGGCCAGTGAGGGGTGCTGGGGGCTCACCGGGGTACTGGCGAGGGTCCGCGAGGCGGGCGAACGACGAAGTCGACGACGGCGAACCTCCTGGTACTGGTGGCTTCTCCTAGGGCGGCTCCAATCGCTGGCTCCTTTCTTCTCCGGCAGCGGCAGGCTCCAGTCAAATTCCGGCGAGGTGGTGCTCGTCTTGCTCTAAGAATGGTGTGGCACGATCAGTGGGGAGAGGGGAGTGAGATGGTGTGAAGAAATCGTGCGGGGGTGTCCTCTATTTATAGTCGAGCAAGGGGACCGTCGGGGCGCAAGGTGAGCTCGTCGGGGGCGACATTACAGGCAGCTAATGGCATGGGCAAGGGTAGGGGACGGTGTTGTGTCTCCTGGCGATGCTCAAAGGCATGGTCGCGAGGCATGGGGCGGTGTGGTTTGGTCTGGAACGGGCGGTGCTCTGCGTGGCAGAGGCGGCGTCTTCGACGGCGGGCGGTGGCTGTATGACGCAGGGCGGCAAACAGGGATGTCTGGCGGTCTCCTGGGTCGGTGGTGATCTGTGGGCGCGCGGTGAGGGCGGCACGCGGTCTGTGGGTGATGGTCGAGGGTGGCGCTCTGGCGCACGCTCGGCATGGTCTGGGCGTGTCTTGTGCGCGTGGTCCAGGGCTTGGCAACGCTCGTGGCTGGGACAGGCAGTGGCGGTGGACGGTGGGCTGCCTCCCAGACATGCTGGCTAGGCTTGCTGCTGCTCCTAGCTTGCTGTCCACATTGGGGTGACAAGGTTGGCTTCGGTTGTTCACCATTAATGGCAATGGCAAGCTCACAGGGGTTCTAGTGCCTGGCTAAACTTCCTAGATGATCTACTGGATTGTGTGAGAGCTAACTAGGGAACAAGTTAGGCTCAAAACACTACACACTATAGTGTTTGTGGTTTTGTTTGATTTGTGTCTGCCACCTGTTTGATGAAATGGCCGCAAGAAATCAAGTTTTGAATTTTGAAATGATTTTTGGTGGGTTGGCTAGATTGGTTCTGGTGAGTCTACAGATGCTTGGGTTTTGAAAGTTGAGCTTGTTTGAGTGGGTTTTGAAAAGGTGGGATCTTCCCATATGAAGAAGATTCAATTTTGAGTTGTCATTTAAACTATGCATTTGAAAGTTTCTGGATGATCACAAAGTGGGCCTTGATACTTTGTTATGAGTACATTCAAGGTGTGTAAAGATCCAGAAAAGTTTCTGTTAGGTTTTGAAAGTTTGAGGCAGCCAAAGTAGGCATGTGAGTTAAATTGGTCAAAATGACCATTCACTTAATATCTTTGTTTTGACTTATTTGTCTTTAGGAAAAGTGTGGGGAATGTTTTAGATGATGTTATTTTCACCTAATAAACATTTTACAACCAAAGGATCACACAAACAAGTTGGTTTTTAAAGAAATTCAAAATCCATGCATACACATATACATGCATTCATGAATTGGTTTAGAAAAGTTTTTGTTAACCCCAAACTTTAGGATTAGTGTTTTGATGATCTAAGTTTGATATTTTTGGGATGTTACAAACCTTCCCCCCTTAAACAAAATCTCGTCCCGAGATTTGAAAAAGGACGAAAAGATTACCTAGGATTTGAAGAGATCTGGAAACTCCGTCCTGATGTGATCTTCGCGTTCCCAGGTAGCTTCCTCTTCTGTGTGGTTGCTCCACTGAATCTTGAGAAACTTGATGCTTTGGGTCCTGGTAGTTCGAAAGGCTTCCTCCAATATACGGATGGGTACTTTGGGATAGGTCAGGTCATCATTGATCTCTATGGTCCTATGATCGATATTCTTGAATACTTCGGTCTTCTCGGGGACTTCGAGACATTGGCGAAGTAACGAGATATGGAACACATTGTGCACAGCTGACATCTCTTCTGGTAGCTCGAGTTGATACGATACTTCTCCTCGACGGTTCAAAATTTTGAAAGGTCCGATATATCTGGGGGCTAACTTTCCTTTGAGTTGGAAACGCTGCATTCCCTTCAATGGCGACACTTTCAGTTAAACAAAATCTCCAATGTTGAAGGCGAGGTCTCGACGTCTCTTGTCGGCGTAACTCTTTTGTCGGGATTGGGCTGTCTTGAGGTGCTCGCGAATCTTGTGAACCTTCTCTTCTGCTTCTCGTAGGATGTCGGGTCCGAAAATTTGACTCTCTCCTCTTCCGACCAGTTCAAAGGGGTGCGGCACTTTCTTCCGTACATGAATTCAAATGGGGCCATTTGCAAACTGGCTTGGTAACTATTGTTGTAGGAAAATTCTGCAAACGGTAGACAGTCTTCCCACTTGGATCCATATTCTAGCACACATGCTCTAAGCATATCTTCGAGTATTTGGTTTACTCGCTCCGTTTGTCCATAGGTCTGAGGGTGATACGCGATACTGAAATCTAGGCGGGTTCCTAAACCTTCTTGGACTTTCTTCCAGAATCTTGAGGTAAACTGAGTTCCTCGATCCGATACGATATTCTTGAGGACTCCGTGCAAACTAACGATCCTAGCTATGTACAACTCTGCTAGTTTCGAACTCTGGTAGGTAGTTTTAACGGGCAAGAAATGGGCGACTTTGGACAATCTGTCCACTATGACCCAAATAGAGTCATTTCCCCTACTACAAGTAGGTAGTCCAGTGATAAAGTCCATTCCTACAGAATCCCATTTCCATTCCGGAATTGCAACAATCCAGCGTGGTCTTTGATGTCCTGCCTTGACTCGCTGACATATATCACACTTGGCGATATAGCTTCCGATTTCTCTCTTCATTTTATGCCACCAAAATTGCTCTTTCAAATCTTTATACATCTTAGTTCCTCCGGGATGGATAGAATAAAGAGTATCATGAGCCTCCTTCAAGATAACTTCTTTAAACTCAGAATCTGCGGGTACACATAGGCGTCCTTTGTACCACAAAACTCCTTCTTCGTCCTCGGTGAATCCGGGTACTTTGCCTGTACCGATACGACGTTTAATTCCGTCAATACTAGCATTTCCTTTCTGCGCCTCCTTAATCTGACTGATCAAAGTGGGCTGAAGTTCTATGCTAGCCAAAAATCCTTCACTTACTAATTCTATTTGAAAATCTTCCATCTCTTTGTGCAAACTTGGGTGCTCCTTAAAAATCATGGAGTTCAAGCGGCACGGCAATCTGCTAAGGGCATCGGCTACCACGTTGGCTTTCCCAGGGTGATAGTGAATGTCCAGGTCGTAATCCTTGATTAGCTCAATCCATCTTCTCTGCCTCATATTCAGCTCCTTCTGAGTGAATATATACTTTAGGCTCTTGTGATCCGAATAAATCTCACAACGGTTTCCCATAAGGTAATGTCTCCAGGTCTTTAGGGCTAGAACTACGGCTGCGAGTTCGAGGTCATGGGTTGGGTAATTTTGTTCATGTTGCTTCAATTGTCGCGATAGATAGGATATAACTTTGCCTTCTTGCATTAGCACACATCCGAGACCAATCTTGGATGCGTCACAATACACATCGAAGGGCTTCGTGATATCTGGCATGATCAAGATTGGGGCTGAAATCAGTCTCCTTTTGAGTTCTTGAAAACTCGCTTCACACTTGTATGTCCATTCAAACTTCTTGTCCTTCTTCAGCAATTGGGTCATGGGTCGGGCGATACTAGAGAATCCTTCTACGAATTTGCGGTAATATCCCGCCAATCCAAGAAAAGCACGAACTTGGGTTTGAGTGGTTGGGGCTTGCCAATCTTCCACATCTTTCACTTTGGCAGGGTCAACGGCAATTCCTCCGGCTGATACGGTCTATGTATATTGTTGTATTGCCCAATCAACTTCATAGGATATTTCTAGCTAGTAATTGCATTGTTATGCCTTTCTCAGTTCCTGTCAATTTCCCCGCAGTAATTTGTTTACCCTTCATGCCATGTTGTTTATTTAAGGAGAGCACCTCTAGTGAACTAAGGACCCCGGTCCAATCTTTTCAATTGATATATCTTCCACTGTTACTTGTTTACTTACTGCAAACCATTACCTTCCATACCATATGTTTAATCCTTTGTCACAGCAAACCGGTGAGCTTGATAACCTTACTGATTCGTTGGGACAGAGTCTTGAGTTTGTGTTGTGCAGGTCTCCATGTTGCTTCCAACACCTGTGTGACATTTCCTTCCTCCTTCTGGTTCGATAACCTTGGTTTCTATTGAGGGAAATCTTGCTGATGTGCTCTTCATACCTTGCTCTTGGGGTTTCCAACGAAGCACTCTTCCTCTCTATTGAGTGTAGCATCAAGTAATTCCTGGCGCCGTTACCGGGGAGGCTAAGGACTTCTTCACTAGACGAGTCCTTCACTTCCTTTCTCTTTACTTTGTTTTTAGTTTGCTTTGTTTATTTTGCTTTGTTTTGTTTGCCTCTTTCCAAAAAATCCAAAAAAATAGTCTAGATTGGTTTGCTTGCTTTATTCAAAAATACAAAAAATTAGTTCCTGCTCTAGTTGCTGGTCTGTTTTTTTCCTTGGTTGATCATGCTTTCTATCAATGTATGGTTTCTTTGAAACTAGTTATTATTGGCAAGGTGGGTTTACGGAAGAACAAAAGTATTATTATAAGGAACACCATTTGCCACAAAAAGGGATACACTTATGGGAACAAATTTATAAGTTGAGTACTATTGCTAGAGAGGTATGCTCTACTTATAATGTTACTTATTGCTTTGATAAGTCTTGTTACTGTAGGAGGTATAAACACCTGCCTTTTCAATGTGAGTATAATGCTAATGTTACCATATCTTCTTATGTTAAAGGAAACTATGATTTCTATGATGTGGAACAAATTAAAGAGTTTATTTCCTTCAAGGGTGCATTTGAACTTGCCAGCTTGCTTGAAAATACTGATGATGCACCTTATGAACATGAGGTTTACGAGATACTTAAATTTTTCTTTGACAATTACAAGGAAGAAAACGGCTATATTCTTGAATATTTTAATAGGTGCTTTCCACAACTGGAAGAGACTAACTCCTTGCAGGAGCCTATAGAAGAAGAAATTGTTGAAACTGGAAGCTCATTATATGAAAAAGAGGGGGAGAGTGATGCACAAAAGGAGGAAGAATGGATTATCCACCCATGCCTACCTTCTAATGAGAGTAACTCTTTACCCCTTACATTATTTGATTGTCCCCTATGCTTACTAAAGGAGGATGAATGTTATGTTCCTGTGGATCCTTTTGAAATATCTACTTTGGGTAAAACCTGCCAAGGTTCTAATTCCACTATTGTTGAGCTTGATAGAAATTATGTGTTTGTAGCTCATGAAAAGCCTTCTTTATGTGATAGTTATATTGTTGAGTTTATTCATGAGGCTACTGAAAATTATTATGAGAGAGGAAAATATGGTTGTAGAAGTTTTCATGGTACTAAAACACCTCTCTTTTTGCTGAAAGTTTTGAAGTTACTCTTGTTTTCTCTTCCTACGCATGTCACTTTGTTCTTTGTGAACTTATTTGTGTACAAGATTCCTATGCAAAGGAAGTGGGTTAGACTTAAATGTGTTTTGAATTTGCTTCTTGATGCTCTCTTTGACTTCAATTCATAATTCTTATGTGAGCATCTTCTCAAGCTTCTTGTGCCTAACTTAAAGGCATTAAAGAAAATTACTTGTTGGGAGATAACCCAATAGTTTCCTTGAGTCTTGCAAGTTATTACTACTCTAATGACCTCTCCTTATCCTTTTTGTTTGCTTTTTGTGCCAAGAATGACCTCTAATGATAGAGAACTAAGATTTGGGGAGTTGCTGTCCCAAAAAAGATTTCTGTCCTTCACCAAAAAAATGCGTGAGGAGGCTCTATAACTCGTATTGATCTCATAATTTACAAATAAACCCCCAGTATGTTGGCTAACTTTCGTTAGTTCAACACTTTTTGATTTGAGTAACAGAAGATGTTCGAAAAAATTTGTTTCTACCTGCTGGTCTGTTTTGAAAGATTTCTGCCATTATTTGCATTTGCTTCTTATTGATTCCTTTTTTATCTCTCTTTAGGTAAATTGAGTTTCCTTGAAGGAGTTACTACAGTAGAGTGTGTTTTTTTAGTGAAAAGCCTTGCTGTTCCAAAGCTTTGCCAGTGGTCTAATATCTTTTGAATAAGCTAATGTTGCTAATGAAGATTGTGTGAAGTTTTGTATGAAGGAAAATTTTCAGGTGCAGAGAGAGAATGATGCAATGAGATGAAGGATGGACAAAGCTCAAGCTTGGGGATGCCACCATGGTGTCACCCCAAGAAATATCCAAGAGTTACAAGCGTCAAAGATAGGGGATGCCCAAGGCATCCCCTTCTTCATCAATAAAAAGCTTAGGTCTGTCTAGACACTTCACTTTTATTGTTTCATGCACAGTTGTGTTGTTCTTAGAGAGTCTTAGTTTTCGTTTGCTTTGCTTAGTTTGTTTAGTTTGCTTTAGTAGTTTGGACCCCCGTTCTCGCTGTGTTGTTTTGCAAACAAGTTTGCTTGGTGTTAGGAAAGGAGTAGTAAGTTCTTGCTTGAAATTCAAGAGGAGCTTGCATTGACTGTGACTAAGACTTTAGCATGACATGCTAGGTGTTGTTTTTGCATTATGCTTAGTGATTATTGTTGTAGCCTGTCTTGTTCCAAACAATTGGGATTGCTTAGTGCGCCTTGAAGAAATTATGCGTTGTTTTAGCATGCAAAAGCATAGTATTGTGGTATTCTCCTTTGATGTTTTGCTTGGGTTGACTTGGCACATGCTCACACCATGTTATGACTATGACAAGTCACCATTAGCCTCTATGATCATTTGGTCCTTGACTTGTAGTACCACTCTTTGCTTTGATTAGTTTGCTTTGTTGCATTGCATAATTATGGCCATTATTTCTCTCTTAGTTGGTTTCTCCCAGTCTTTTGCTAGCCTCCACTTGTATGAGTAAGTTCTACTCATGCTTCCAACTCCCAAGAAACCAAGTTATTCCAAAGTGTCCACTATAAACTCCTATGCATGGTGTGTTGCACCATTCCAAGTATATTCTTGTTTTCAACTATCTTCCAATTAAAAACTATTTTTTATGTGAAAACTTAGTGATTAAAGCCCTCACGAACTTGATGGCACATTTTATTCTTTGCTCCTAATAAACTTAAACCATTGAGGCAACTTTTTTGTATATGCTTGCACTTATAAGTTGGGATTATCAGAACCGTGTTGTCACAGGGAACGTTTTCAACATTGCACTTGTACCTTTTGTACTCCATTGATATCATGTTCTTTTGTCTATGGATGTCACCAGTGTTAAATAAAGAGGGGACTTGTAAGTCCATGGAGTTTGTATTCTGTGTTAGAGAAACGCCTAGGACACTAGCCTAAGCCATGCCTAATCATGGTGGAAACTTGCAGCATCACCATAGTGACATCTATGAAGCATTCTTCTTATAGAAAAAACACACATTGAGAAAAGAGGAAAGAGAGAAAAAAGCACCATATTCCCATGGTACATAAGAAGAATTGGTGAGATTCTCATTGTCTGCTTGCCTTGTCATTTTGGTTATGGGAAAGCTCATGTACCATGTGCAAGGGGTACCTCGTTGGCGGTTCTCAATGATATGCAAATACTTACAGTGACAAGAACTTACCTGGACCCAAAGTTGAGTATGCATGAGGTGTGGCCCTCGTATTCAAGGGGCATGAGATTGCCAACTTATACTTTGTCAAGCATATACTCCAACTTTGCCACTTTAAACTTAACCACTTCAAGATGCTTATGATAGGGGCAATGAGGGCTAAAAGCTAATAAGTACCATAATTTTTGGAAGATCTTTTTGAAACTTGTAATCCCTGCTTCCTTTACAAAAAAGGCCTTTCTTCCACCATTATTGAGTCTCCACCTTCTACCTTTAGGCACCATTAAGAGAGCATAGTTGTCATTCTGTGTGCAATGTTCCAAAGCTTACTAATTGATGCATCTTGTGTTATTACTTGCTCTTGTGCTATTTGTTTCTAGTCACCCTTGTGAACTTTGCAGGTGTCCTATGCATTATATTGCTACTCTATGAGGGACAAGCTGATTACCATTATGCTATGTTTTCTGCATGTGAAACAAACAAATGTTTTTCAATGCATGTTATTCATGATCTTTGTTTGTAGCTTGTCATGTTGCATGCAAAGTTATTATGTCCTATTGTTAGAACTCCATCTTTCATGCACATGTTTAGACTTCTTTGATCCCAGCTTTTAATGCTTGCAAATGGTTGGATCGTTATTGTGAGGGTGCATTCGCCTCAAAAATTATTCTTTTATCACTTACCTACTCGAGGACGAGCAGGAGTTAACTTGGGGATGCTGATACGGTAGAAACGTATCTATAATTTTTGATGCTCCATGCTTGTTTAGTATCTACTTTGCTTTACTTGTCTACACTTTGAGGTGCTTTTTACATATTTTATGGTACTAACCTATTAACAAGTTGCAACAGTGCTAGATGCATGTTTTCTGCTGTTTTTGGTTTTAGAAAAGTTAGTAAAGAAATATTCTCAGAATTGGATGGGACGAACGCCAAAGTCAATAACTTTCCGTGGGGAACAAGAAGTCCAGAGGAGAGACAGAGAAGCGTGCCAGGGAGGACAACCCCCCCTCCCCCAGGTGCGGGGTCAGGTGGACCCATGCCTGGGTAGGGTTTGCCTACCCTGGTCGCCTCCCGGACTCCCCCCTTCGCCTATAAGAAGACCTTGATACAGATACTCTCGGTACCCGATCAGAAATCCATGAAACCGTCTGTAGCTGCCGCCACCATCGTCCCTAGATCGGGGGGATCTGAAGTTCTTCCCGGCACCCTGCCGGAGGGAGATCATCCCGGAGGCCTTCTCTCCGGTATGATTTGTGAGTAGTTCCACCTTGGACTATGGGTCCATGTAGTAGCTAGATGGTTGTATCTCCTCCTTTGTGCTTTCATGTATATATCTTGTGAGATCCGTTCATGATCAAGATCTAATCTATTTGTAATCATGCATGTTGTGTTTGCGGGGATTTGATGGATATTGATATTATTATGTTGGTTTGATGAATTGGATCTAATCTACCCATCTAAAGACTACACAAACTCATAGTCCAAGGTGGAACTACTCACGCTTCATTCCGGTGAGAAGGCCTCCGGGATGATTTCCCCTCCGGCAGGGTGCCGGAAAGAACTTTAGATCCCCCCGATTTACGGACGACGGTGGCAGCGGCTACAGAAGGTTTCGTGGAGTTTTGATCGGGTTCCTAGAGTTTCTACATCGGGGGTTTCTTATAGGTGAAGAGGCGAGGCTGGGAGGCGGCCAGGGGCCCCACACCCTACCCAGGCACGGAGTGGGCCCAAGCATGCCTAGGGGGGTCTGGCCGCCCTAGTTTGCTTCTCCGTCTCGTCTTCTGGCTTCGTGTCCCCCACGGTAAAACATTGACTTCGGCTTGTGTCCCGTCCAATTTCGAGAATATTGATTTTCTGCCTTTCTAGAACCAAAAACAGAATAAAACAGGCAACTGGCACTGTGGCAACTTGTTAATAGGTTAGTTCCAGAAAAGATATAAAAACATCTCAAAGTGTAGATAAAGCAAAGCTAAATAGATACTAAACAAGCATGGAGCATCAAAAATTATAGATATGTTTCCGATGTATCAAGCATCACTAAGCTTAACTTACTACAACAAGATCCCCCTTATAACAATGCATATTTTGCAACGCTTTAAAAATTCGTTGCAAATTATCTGAATAGCTACACATATTTGCATTGGTAAGTCAATCCGTTCTCGGCCATACAAATGACAACGAATACTATGTGTTGCAGCCTTTGTGTTGGAACACACCAATACTCATGAGGCATGCATAATCGGATGACCTTGCCAACTGGTTTGCTGAACCGTGGGATTGAACAAAATAACTCTAGAAAAAAAGTTTGTGTTGTTTTCCAACTCCATTAATTCTACTCCCTCCGGCCCATATTAATTGACTTGGATTTGTCGAAATTTGGATAAACCTATATACTAAATAGTGTCTAGATTCATCCAAATCTAGACAAATTTGACTCAATTAATATGGGTCGGAGGGAGTAGGAAGTACCTTTCCGATCATGGGCTATATCTCTAGAAAAAAGGAACTCATGGACTGCATCTCTAGAAATAAAAAAGAGTGTTTTCTTTTTGCATCTCAAAAAAGGAAGTTAATCTATTTAATACCCCAAAGTAATATGTTTGGGCCGTTATCTACCCTATGTTTTTGGAGAACTAATTTCATTTCTCTACATATTTTTTGTGTATTTACCCTTTTCCTTTATTTCTCCCTCCTTTTTTCATCTCCCTCCAATTATTTTAGGTTTTTAATGATTACCCGCGCATTTTTCTCCCATTTTAACATGAAGAAGTTCTGAATTGCATGGTATTAGTGAGGTGACCCCACCTCCCATAGAAATTAAACTGGGGTTACCTAAAATATGGACAAAAGAGATTAAGGTAACTGCCTCTAAATATCCGCACCTCCCTATCTCAAATGCATGAGTCGTGCCTTCTCTTCTCCAACATAATCTTCAGGAAACCTCTGCTGACTCATGGCGGCGGGCGATTTAGAGTCATTCTCTTTGATTGCAGGTTAGTGCTTCCTCTCCCTCGTTCTACTTTCCTTCTATCTGGTTCATCCTGCTACCCCGCCCGTTCGTCTCACCCTCCACGCATCACGCCGCCGGCCAAATCTCACTCTGACCCACGAGGCCACGATTACGTCGCCACTCGGCCTTGTTGTCCTTTCCATCCTCGTCGACGCGTTCTTGGATGGACACCTCCGACCCGGGTAGTACCGACTCCACCACATCCGTACCCTGTTATTCCTCTTGTCCGAGGGGAAGACACATCCACTGGCGGCCAAGGATCTGGGGGCGACCTCTTCCTCCCCTTGGCCTATGCCATCTTTATGTATTCAAGTTCAAGGTCGTCACATAGCTCTCTCCATGGTCAGTGAGTTGTTTCTCAACATCCTAGTTCTCAGGGATTGCCCCCCATAATTCTGTAGAAGGGGAGGACGGTGTGTGTGCTGAATTTGTGTAGCAGTGTAGATCGTAGGGGTTGGCAACATCATATAGCAGTGAGATCTTTTACGATATTTTTGTATAGCACAAACTTGGTGTCTCCGATTGTTAGTGAATTCAGTTGTAATTATGCCATCGCGGTTGTTAATTTTTGTAGTATTTCGGTATATACATTTTATTCAACCTGTGGTACTAAGTTCAGAAAATCGAATATCTCATTGCTGTTTTTTTTCAATGTAGATTTTGGAAAATAGAAACGGGTAGGGTGTGGCATGGTTTTGTTCTTTTGTCGAAATCTGTTGGTTCTATGATGCATGTTGTTCATTAGCAGTCATGCAAGGTAATGGTTGAGGTTGGAAGAGGAAGCCATATTAATTTGTACTCAACTGTTTAGCAGAAACTAAGCTAAATAGGGATTACCTGAGTAGCTGGAGGTGGCAAAGGCCAAAGGATGGAGCAAAAGGCTCACATAGGCTTCCTTTCCTTTGATGAACCATGTACAGATCTAGCTAAAACCCAACTTTTAGTAGGAATCAATTTTTTGGGGGTTTGTAATATGTAAGAAACTTTACTTTTATCCTAGTAATTAGATGATTGAAGTTGTTGGTTTCATATTGCATACATGTGCAACAGAATTACATGTTTTTGATAATCTGATTTTGAATGTGCTTCCGCAATCTGTCCTACTTGTTGTTTTGTACATTGTTATTAGAAGTCCAGTACGTATCCTTTGAAATGTGCAAGTCATTTAATAAAATATGATCTTATTCTTATTTGATTTTGGATCAGGAGAGAGTATAAGGTGATATTCGTAATCAACATCTTGGTACACTTGGACAACATAACAATGTCATTGGTACTGTAGACATGCATAGGTACATAATCGTAAAAGAGAAACTTTGAGGAAGCGTACATGCCGTGGGCGTTCGTGGCCAAGTTCTTGAAATCTGAGTTCATGGGCGAGGTGAAAATACACGGTGCTCAACCCTGCATGGACGTTGATTTCCTGTAGGAGATTCACTCCTATACGGTTGTACCACTTTTCAAACAAATCTTCCCTTTAATGATTAAGTAGCAAAAAACGTATTATGTACTATACCAATTTACTATGATCCGGAAGCTTTTTCTAGCTACTTGGGCAACTACCCTGAAGTTTTTTACTATTTGCAGGTAAGAAAAAAATTAGACGATTGGAGCTTGGAGGTAGTAGTTTCGTCATAATATGGAAGCTACAGAAGCACGGTGGTCAAGACTGAGGAAACAAACATCGTACTCTCTTCTTATATGATCATTTCAGGCACGCTAATTATATACAGTCATATGTGAAATACTTACACAGGCGGTTCATGGATTTTTTGCATTATTTTTTATCACTAATATTATGGAAACTTAAATTTTATCCAAGGTATGTATGAATCAAATCCGAACTGCTCACACTTCTGTTAAACCGGCTGTATATATAGAGTAGTATATATTGTTTTTAATTATTTCCATAGCTATCTATTACTGCAGCCTACAGACAACATATTTTCTTGCCGCATAACAAGAATGGCATTCTTCACCCTTGGGATATTTAATAAATTCCTTTTATTGAATAATTAGGTCAAATTTCATACCGTAAAGGTTAGTAAAGAGCACCTATTCCCTGAATGTCTATATTTTTTATTTTGGCCTTGCCTTCTTTTAGAGAGTTTATTTACTTTCAATGTCAGGATCGGAAATCTTTGCATATTCCATGTTAGGCTTGTTATAGTTCTAAATGTGGATTATGCGTTGGTAAACATATGTCCTTTACTCATTTGAGAAAGACGTGCATACTATGAAAATGTAATAGGTTGCACCAATACTTGTAGGGTTAATTGGGATTAAGACATGGTGTAATATACCATAAAAATAGATAAATACTTTTTTTACAAAACAATATTTAGTAGAACTTTGCCTAGGATCTGAGGTATGCACTAATGTAGTGGAGGGATCTATGTCATTTTGATGGCATTGTTGCTACCCATCTCAGAAGAATAAAGTAATGGTTATTTTTGTATATCCTGGTATGAAGGTAGAGTGGATTACATATGTAACGTGCATAGATTAGAATACTAATGAGAATATCCCAAAATAGGGTAGTGCAACAAAGCATTCTAATCTATGACATGAAATATCTAAATTTTTTACTTCTCATTTTCAATTGCTTATGATTTAGTTTATTGTTGCGTATGTACTGATGTCTGACTATGTATCTGCACAAACAACCATGCATTACGATAAATTGCTTGGATGCCAACTCAATAGATGTTTGTGCATTATGTTTTTTTATTCATGATTCTTCACATGCTTCAAATTGCATTGGAAATTGTTTACATGTTTACTTTTGGTTATATAAACGGTTGGCACTATCATAATTTTTGAAGATTTTATAAAATCCAAACAAGAATGTAGTTCTTGCTATAGTACAAAGTTGAAACCCACAATATACAATTGAAGGAGCTAAAATTGGAAATCAATTATGGGAAGTGCGTGTTGATGGTACAATTGTAGAATCAGATGAGTTGATACCCCCACACAAAAAGGTCAAGATTATTGGGCATGCGGCTAGATTCATTATCGTCTGGCCGTCAACCTTTGTATGTTACCCCCTTGTAAATTTTACCCCTCTCTTAATTTTACTACTTCATAACCTGATGAGTTTTTTTACTTTACTGTTCCGAATATTTGTTCTTGTAGATTTCCAAGAGAAATTGATGATGCCTGGTTGAGGTGTTGATTACAGGATGGAGACTACAACTACCGTACGATAGCTTAGATTATGGTTTAGAATCTCGTTTTCATGGTCAATGTTCGGAACAGAACATATGTATTTGTAACAATGCAAGTACTAGATAATTTGTATTCTTCGAATATTGTTCTTTGTAATGCAACATTGTCGATATACTATATACATATATCATCACTCATGTGTGCACTATTTCCATTGGCCTAGTGATTGTTGCTAGCAATATGTAAAATATTATTAACTAGTATTCCATGTAGCATTGTTTGTAACTTCTACAAAGTTTCGCTATGCTAGTTTTGAAATGCATATCTGTAGGGTATTACCAACGCATACAAAGTGTGGTTATCCTCTGCTTATATATGTTGCTATCTAACAACGCTTATAGACATTGATTACCGACACATATTTTTGCGTTGTTGTAGACACTTGCAAGGCCACCAATGGCAACGCATAGTAATCCGTTGGTATATACCTCACCAACTCTTATATAGACAATTGGCAACGCATCAACGCGTTGCTAAAGGGGGGGTCATGTTGTAGTGACTCCTGCTCGTCCTCGAGTAGGTAAGTGATAAAAAGAATAATTTTTGAGGTGACATACACCATCAAAACCAAGATCAAACCATATGCAAGCACTGAAAGCTGGGATCAAAGAACTCTAAACATGTGCATGAAATACGGAGTTCTAATAATAGAATATAGTAACTATGCATGCAACATGAAAGGCTACAAACAAAGATCATAAAGAACATGCATTGAAAAACGTTTGTTTGTTTCACATACAGAAAACATGGCATAGTGACATTCAGCTTGTCCCTCATAGAGTAGCAAATAGATGCATAGGACACCTTCAAAGTTCACAAGGGTGACTAGAACCAAGTAGCACAAGAACAAGTAATATCACAATGTGCATCAATCAATAAGTTTTGGGACACTGCACACAGAATGACAACTATGCTCTCTTAATGGTGCCTAAAAGTAGAAGGTGGAGACTCAAATAATGGTGGAAGAAAAACCTTTCATAAAGGAAGCAGGGATTTCATGTTTCAAGAGAGCTTCCAAAAATTATGGTACTTGTTAGCTTTCATCCCTCATTGCCCCTATCATAAGCATCTTGAAGTGGTTAAGGTTAAAGTGAACAAAGATGGAGTATATGCTTGACAAAGTATAAGTTGGCAATCTCAAGTCCCTTGAATACGAGGGCCACACCTCATGCTACTCAACTTCAGTCACCTGGAAGTTTTTGTCATTGTAAGTACATGTGTATCATAGAGAACCGCCAACGGGGTACCCCTTGCACATGGTATGTACAGGAGCTATCGCATAACCAAAATGATAAGGCAAGGAGACAATGAGCATCTCAACCGAGACGTTCAGAATTAAGACGATAAGACTACCCGGTGCCGTCAATACTACTCCCCAAGGAGTAGAAAGAAACCCAAGAGATCGAGTTCTCTAAAGGCATCGCGAAGCCCCTTCTCTGCTTCTGCTACTAAAGCCCCACCAAAAAAGACCTCCGAATCTGCAAACCCCGAGACGGAGAACGAAGAACTGTCCCCTTCATGGGAACCAACCCTCTTCAAGTCACCACCCCCGGAAGATCCACTCGTCAAAGCAAAACATTAGAGAAGGCACGACCCTCACTGCTGAAGAGCTGAATGTCCATCATACCCCTGAGGAAATAAAGTAACCAAAAGTTGGTACCCAACCCAAGGACGGCTACAAGATTCAAGGGAACAATCTCGATATAGTCCTTCGTACCCCACCAACTCCCTTTTCCAACCTCTGGCGAGTGATGGATCGTCTCGAACCCTGTTTAGTAAGGTGTCAAGTACCTTTAGCATTGGTTGGTGCAAATCCGATGAATTCTAGATGAACCTTTTCGATGATATGCAAGAATGATGTCGTTCTTGCATGTTTTACCCACGACGTTGCATCAGACCGAACCCGAAACGACCCCCTTTCTAAAGGACTGCGTTCCTAGACCACTGACCTCCAACGATATCCTCCAACCCATCGGACCCGTAACTAGCTCAGAACTAACTACCCTGAATCTAGTAGATGCCCTATTCTAGTAGACCTCCTAACCCAAGAAGTGGTATCGACGTCTCTAATACGTCGGAAATGTATCTATAATTTTTTATGCTCCATGATTGTTTATTATCTATTTTGCTTTGCTTTGTCTACACTTTGAGGTGTTTTTATATATTTTCTGGAACTAACCTATTAACAAGTTGCCACAGTGCGAGTTGCTTGTTTTCTTCTGTTTTTTGTTCCAAAAAGGCAGAAAATCAATATTCTCGGAATTGGACGGGACAAAAGCCGAAGTCAATATTTTACCGTGGGGGACTCGAAGCCAGAAGACGAGACGAAGAAGCAAACCACTGCGACCAGACCCCCCTAGGCGCGGGTGGGCCTACCCCGTGCCTGGGTAGGGTGTGGGGGCCCTAGCCGCCTCCCAGCATTGCCTCTTCGCCTATAAGAAGCCCCCGATGTAGAAACCCAAGGCACCTGATCAAAACTCCACGAAACCTTCTATAGCCGCCGCCACCGTCGTCCCTAGATCGGGAGGATCTGAAGTTCTTCCCGGCACCCTGCCGGAGGGGAAATCATCCTAGAGGCCTTCTCCCCGGTATGAAGCGTGAGTAGTTCCACCTTGGACTATGAGTCCATGTAGTCGCTAGATGGTTGTATCTCTTCCTTGTGCTTTCATGTATAGATCTTGTGATCTCCGTTCATGATCAAGATCTAATCTATTTGTAATCATGCGTGTTGTGTTTGCGGGGATTCGATGGATATTGAGATTACAATGTCAGATTGATTAATGGTTTTGTCTATTTGACACTATCATGTCTGTGGTGTTTGTGATCTTGCATGCTCTCCGTTGTCAGTACCTATCTTGGCCAAGTAGTTCCTAATGACTCCAAGAGGGGGTATTTATGCTCGATAGTGGGTTCATGCCTCTAGTTTCGAAGGGAAGTGACAATAATCTCTTCGGTTGTAGATGTGTTGTTGCTAATAGGGAGAAAACAACGGTCTCTTGTTCATGGAACATGTGGACTGTTTACCTTACACACTTTGCTTAAAGCAGTTGTCTGTTGCTTGCAACTTAATACTGGAGGGGGTTCGGATGATAACCTGAAGTTGGACTTCTAGTCATAGATGCAGTTGGATGGCGGTCTATGTATATTGTTGTATTTCCCAATCGAATATCATATGATCTTTTTGTCTGGTATTGCATTGTTATGCCTTGCTCAGTTCCTGTCAATTGCCCTGCTGTAATTTGTTTACCCTTCATGCCACGTTGTTTATCTAAGGAGATCACCTCTAGTGAACTATGGACCCCGTTCCAATCTTTACCATTGATACATCTTCCACTGTTACTTGTTTACTTGCTGCAAACCTTTACCTTCCACACCATATGTTTAATCCTTTGTTACAGCAAACCGGTGAGCTTGACAACCTCACTGATTCGTTGGGGCAAAGTCTTGCGTCTGTGTTGCGAAGGTTTCCACGTTGCTTGCAATACCTGTGTGGCGTTTCCTTCCTCCTACTGGTTCGATAACCTAGGTTTCTTACTAAGGGAAAACTTGTTGTTGTGCTGCTTCACACCCTTCTCTTGGGGTTCCCAACAGGCTGCACGTCAGCCATCAAGCTTTTCTGGCGCCGTTGCCGGGAGGCTAAGGACGTCTTCACAAGTGGAGTCCTTCACTTACTTTCTCTTTACTTTGTTTTTAGTTTTCTTAGTTTATTTTGCTTGGTTTTGTTTGCCTCTTTACAAAAGCTCAAAAAAAATTAGTCTAGTTTGGTTTGCTTCCTTTGTTCAAAAACACAAAAAAATTAGTTCTTTCTCTAGTTCCTGCTGCTGTTTTTGGCTTGCCCACCTTTGCCAAAATGAACTCTGCTGAGAACACCAAGTTGTTTGAATTCACTAGAACCAACAACAATGATTTCCTAAGCAATCCTATTGATCCACCTTCTCTTGATGCTACCTTTTATGAAATTAGGCCTGCTTTGTTGAATCTTGTGATGAGAGAGCAATTTTCTGGTGCTAGTTCTAATGATGCTGCTGCCCATCTCAATAACTTTGTTGAACTTTGTGAGATGCAAAAGTATATGGATGTAGATGGAGATATTATTAAGCTCAAGATGTTTCCTTTCTCCTTGAGAGGGAAAGCTAAAGAATGGTTGCTATCCTTGCCTAGAAATAGTATTCATTCTTGGACTAAGTGCAAAGATACTTTTATTGGAAAGTACTATCTTCCTGCTAAGATTATATCTATGAGAAGTGACATTATTAAATATAAACAACTTAATAATGAACATGTTGCTCAAGCTTGGGAAAGAATGAAGTCTTTGGTTAAGAATTTTCCCACTCATGGACTCACTGCTTGGATGATTATCCAGACTTTTTATGCAGGTTTGAACTTCTCCTCAAGAAACCTGTTGGATTCAGCTGCTGGAGGTACCTTCATGGGCCTCACTTTGGGTGCTCCAACAAAGCTCCTTGACAATATGATGGTTAATTACTCTGAATGGTACACTGAGAGAGCTCCACATGGTAAGAAGGTAAATTCTTTTGAAGAAACCTCCTCTTTGAGTGAGAATATTGATGTTATTATGGCTATGCTTGTTAATGGGAAAGCTCCTATAGATCCTAATAGTGTTCCCTTAGCCTCTTTGGTTGCTCAAGAAGAGCAAGTTGATGTGAACTTCATTGGAAACAACAATGCCTATAGAAATAATTTTGGTGGTAACAACAATTATAGGCCTTATCCTCCTAATAATGGCAATACCTATGGAAACTCCTACAACAATGCTAGAAGTGCCCCTTCTGAACTTGAAGTCATGATCAAAGACTTTATTAGTAAACAAACTATATTCAACAAAACTGTGGAGGAGAAACTTTTAACTGTTGAGAAGAATATTTCTTTTTTGTCTGAAGCACAGTTCTCTTTGATTAATAAAATGGCTGCTAAACCTGAAACTATGGAAAATACCTTTGCTACTGCTCATGCCATACAAGTTACTATTGATAAAAATGTTAGACTGTTAGCTCAACGTCATGCTAAGTGGGAAAGGGAAGCTGAAATTGATAGAAACAATAGTGTGTGCACCATCACTAGAATGGATACCACTAAACCACAAGAAGTCCATGTTCCTCCTCCTACTATGCCTAAGCCTATTCAGTCTACTACTAGTGATGCTAAGTTTGAATTTGATATAGATGGTTGCAATATTTCTGAAGTGATTCTTTTCTTGCAAAATCTTGCTAGAAGTCTTGATGCTAGTGATATGCATGTTGCTTTCACTAAACATATTACAGATGCTCTTGTGAAAATTAAGGAAGAGAAGCTAAAACACAAAACTTCTATTCCTAGGAAAGTAGAAGATAGTTGGGAACCTATTATTAATATGCAAGTGAATGACTTTGATCTCAAAGCTTCATGTGATCTTGGTTCTAGTGTCTCTATTATGCCTAGGAAGATTTATGAAATGCTTGATTTGCCACCTAGAATATTGTTATTTGGATGTCCCACTCAATGATAATGCTAAAAAGAAACTCATGGGGAGTATTAATGATGTTCATATTATGGTTTACAATGATTATGTCCCTGTTGATTTCTATGTTTTGGATGTTGAATACATTGCTTCTTGTCCTATTACCTTGGGAAGTCCTTTTCTTAGAACTATTGGTGCCATCATTGATATGAAAGAAGGCACCATTAAATATTATTTTCCATACAAGAAAGGTATTGAACACTTCCCTATGAGGAGAGAGAAATTGCTTTTTTCTCCTCCTTTGAAAGCAAGGTTTGATGTTAATGCTTCCTCATTTGAAAATACTTGATTCTTCTTGCTTCTTGTGCCTAATTTAAAGGCGTTAAAAAAGTACTTGTTGGGAGATAACCCAAGAGTTTTCTTGAGTCTTGGAAGTTATTACTTCAGTAATGACCTCTCCTTATCCTTTTTGTTTGCTTTTTATGCCAAGAATGACCTCTAATGAGAGGGAAGTAAGATTTGGGGAGTTGCTGTCCCGAAACAGATTTCTATCCTCCACCAAAAAAATTCGTGAGGTATCTCTGTAACTCGGATTGAGCTAAAAATTTATGAATAAATCCCCCAGTATGTTAGAAAATTTTCTTCATATCAACACTTTTTGATATGAGCAACATAAGATGTTCGAAAAAATCGGTTTCTACCAGCTGGTCTGTTTTGACAGATTTCTGCCATTATTTGCATTTGCTTCTTATTGATTCCTTTTTTAGTTCTTTTTGGGGAATTGAGCTTTTTGAAGGAGTTACTACTGTAGCTTGTGTTTTTAGTGAAAATTCTTTCTGTTCCAAAGATTTCCCTAAAGTTATATTATCTTTTGAATACACTAATTTTGCTAATGAAGATTGTGTGAAGTTTTGTATGAAGGAAAAATTTCAGTTGTACAGAGAGAATGATGTAATAAGATGAATAATGGACAAAAGATCAAGCTTGGGGATGCCACCCTGGTGTCACCCCAAGAAATATCCAAGAGGTACAAGCGTCAAAGCTTGGGGATGCCCAAGGCATCCCCTTCTTCATCAATAAAAAGCTCAGGTCTGTCTAGACACTTCGTTTTTATTGTTGCATGCACAGTTGTGTTGTTCTTGGAGCGTCTTAGTTTTTGTTTGGTTTGATTATTTGTTTAGTTTGCTTGAATAAATTAGTTTGGACCCCCGTCTCGCTGTGTTGTTTCAAATAAGTTGCTTGGTGTTGGAAAGAAGTAGGAAGTTCTTGCTTGATAAGTGCAAAAGGAGCTTGCATTGACTGTGACTTAGACTTTAGCATGACTTGCTAGGTGTTGTTTTGACCTTATGGTTATTGATTATTGCTGCAGCATGTCTTGTTCCAAACATGGGATTGCTTAGTGTGCCTTGAAAGAATTATGTGTTGTTTTAGCATGCAAATGCATAGTATTGTGATATTCTCCTTTGATGCTTTGTTTGGGTTGACTTGGCACATGATCACACCATGTTATGACTATGAACAAGTCACCATATCCTCTATGATCATTTAGTCCTTGACTTATAGTACCACTCTATGCTTTAATTAGCAATGTTTTGTTGCTATGCATGATTATGGCCATTATTCCTCTCTTAGTTGGTTGCTCCCAGTCTTTTGCTAGCCTCCACTTGTATGAGTAAGTTCTACTCATGATTCCAACTCTCAAGAAACCAAGTTATTCCAAAGTGTACACTATAAATTTCTATGCATGGTGTGTTACACCATTCCAAGTATATTCTTGTTTTCAGCTATCTTCCAATTAAAAATTATTTTGTTATGTGAAAACTTAGTGATTAAAGCCCTCACAAACTTGATGGCACACTTTATATTCTTTGCCCCTAATAAACTTGAACCATTGTGTCTTCTATGTTGTATATGCTTGCAGTTATACGTTGGAATTAGCAGAACCGTGCTGTCACGGGGAACGTTTTCAACATTGCACTTGTACTTTGTACTCGGTTGATATCATGCTCTATTGTCTATGGATGTCACCGGTGTGAAATAAAGAGGGAACTTCTAAATCCATGGAGTATGTATTTTGTGTTAGAGAAACGTCTAGGCCGCTAGCCTAAGCCATGCCTAATCATGGTGGAAACTTGCAGCATCACCATAGTGAGCTATCTATGAAGTATCCTTAATAAAAATCTATGCATATAAAATGCCCCGTTTTCTGGCATTAGAAAAATAGAAAATGTATTTTCTGTGTGACGAAAAGGAAAACTTCCTCTTGCAACATTATTCGCCATCCCAAGATGCACATGCATGCATAATATGGGCAAATTTTAACAAACTATGGCATGATTCTAGCAATAACATTGGTCGTTTGGCCCGAAAGCCATGAAACTTCGAACATGATAGGTCATTTCTGAGAAGGTTTTTTTGAGGCACTTGCAATATACCAAGTTTGGTATTTTTCCTTGCAAATATGTCACATAATAAGACACCACGCAAAGGATTTACCTCGTTTGGATCGTTTTTGAATTTATATGCCCGTTTCAATATATTGTCAAAACAGAGGGCATGAAGGTTCCTAGCTCGGGGATGAGCCTCTCTAAACTTTCATTAGATCTCTGATAAAACATCATATTGTGAACCTAAAAAATATTTTTGCAAAAAATCATGAGCAATAAATCATGTCCATGTAGTTCAAATCGGACCCACTTCCTACCGATTCGGCAAACATTTGTCCTTTTCATGAGGGGTGGACCGAAAGGTTTGAGATACCCTGGTTGGGACATTTTCCATGTAACATGGTCTAATAGTTTTGAAAAATATGGTGGAACCATTTTGAAACTCTCATTTGGTGGTTGCTTCACAAAACACCCTGTTTTTCGGCATTCCAAGAATATAAAATGTATTTTCTATGCGACGAAAAGGAAAACTTCCTCCTGCAACATTGTTTGCCATCCCAAGATGCACATGTGTGCACAATATGAGCACATTATCACAAACTATGCCACGATTCTGGCCATAACATTGGCCGTTTGGCCCGAAAGCCATGAAACCTCGGAACATTATAGATCATTTATGTGAAGGTTTTTTAAAGATGCTCGCAATATACCAAGTTTGGTATTTTTACTTGCAAACATGTCACATAATAAGACACCACGCGAAGGTTTTACAATGTTTGGACTGTTTTTGAATTTTTTATGACCGTTTCAAACTATGATCAAAACAGAGGGCATGGAGGTTCCTATCTAGGGGATGAGCCTCGCTAAACTTTCATTAGATCTCTGATAAAACATCATATTGTGATCCTAAAAATGATTTTTACAAAAAATCATGAGCAATAAGTCATATACATGTAGTTCAAATCGGACCCAATTCCTACCGATTCGGCAGACATTTGTCTTTTTCACGAGGTGTGTACCGAAAGGTTTGAGATACCCTGGTTGGGACATTGCCCATGTAACATGGTCCAATAGTCTTGAAAAATGTGGTGGAACCATTTTGAAACTCTCATGTGGTAGTTGCTTCACAAAACGCCCCGTTTTTCGACATTCGAAAAATATAAAATGTATTTTCTGTGCGACAAAAAGGAAAACTTCATCCTGCAACATTGTTTGCCATCCCAAAATGCACATGCGCGCACGATATGAGCACATTATCACAAACTATGCCACAATTCTGGCCATAACATTGGTCGTTTGGCCCGAAAGCGATGAAACCTCGAACATTATAGGTCATTTATGTGAAGGTTTTTTCAATATGTTCGCAATATATCAATTTTTGTTTTTTTCCTTGCAAATATGTCACATTATAAGACACCACGCTAAGGTTTTACATTGTTTGGACTATTTTTAAATTTTGTACGCCCGTTTCAAACTATGGTCAAAACGGATGGCAAGAAGGTTCCTAGCTAAGGGATGAGCTTTTCTAAACTTTCATTAGATCTCTGATAAAACATCATATTGTGAACCTAAAAATGATTTTTGCAAAAAATCATGAGCAATAAGTCATGTACATGTAGTTTAAATCGGACCCAATTCCTACCGATTCGGCAGACATTTGTCTTTTTCATGAGGTGTGTACCGAAAGGTTTGAGATACCCTGGTTGGGACATTGTCCATGTAACATGGTCCAATATTTTTGAAAAATGTGGTGGAACCATTTTGAAACTCTCATTTGGTGGTTGCTTCAGAAAACACCCCGGTTTTCGGCTTTCGAGAAATAGACAATATATTTTCCGTGCGACAAAAAGGAAAACTTCCTCCTGCAACATTGTTTGCCATCCCATTATGCCCATGCGTGCACAATATGAGCACATTAGCACAAACTATGCCACGATTCTGGCCATAACATTGGCCGTTTGGCCCGAAAGCAACTAAACCTCGAACATTATAGGTCATTTATGTGAAGGTTTTTTCAAGATGTTCGCAATATACCAAGTTTGGTATTTTTTCTTGCAAATATGTCACATACTATGACACCACGCGAATGTTTTACATTGTTTGGACTGTTTTTAAGTTTTTTATGACCGTTTCAAACTATGGTCAAAACGGAGGGCATGAAGGTTCCTAGCTAGGGGATGAGCCTCGCTAAACTTTCATTAGATCTCTGATAAAACATCATATTGTGAACCTGAAAATGAATTTTACAAAAAATCATGAGCAATAAATCATGTACATTTAGTTCAAATCGGACCCAATTCCTACTGATTCGACATACATTTGTATCTTTCACGAGAGGTGGACCGAAAGGTTTGACATACCCTGGTTGGGACATTTTCCATGTAACATGGTCTAATATTTTTGAAAAATGTGGTGGAAACATTTTGAAACTCTCATTTGGTGGTTGCTTCACAAAACTCCCCGTTTTTTGGCATTCGAAAAATAGAAAATGTATTTTCTGTGCGACGAAAAGGAAAAATTTCTCCTACAACATTGTTCGCCATCCCAAAATGCACATGCGTGCACAATATGAGCACATTATCACAAACTATACCACGATTCTGGCCATAACATTGGCCGTTTGGCCCGAAAGCCATGAAACCTCGAACATTATAGATCATTTATGTGAAGGTTTTTTCAAGATGTTCGCAATATACCAAGTTTGGTTTTTTTCCTTGCAAATATGTCAAATAATAAGACACCGCACGAAGGTTTTACATTGTTTGGACTGTTTTAAATTTTTGTATGCCTGTTTCAAACTATGGTCAAAACGGAGGGCACAAAGGTTCCTAGCTAAGGGATGTGCCTCGCTAAACTTTCATTATATCTCTGATAAAACATCATATTGTGAACCTAAAAATGATTTTTGCAGAAAATTATGAGCAATAAGCCATGTACATGTAGTTCAAATCGGATCCAATTCTTGCCAATTCGTCAGACATTTGTCTTTTTCACGAGGTGTGTACCGAAAGGTTTGAGATACCCTGGTTGGGACAATGTCCATGTAACATGGTCTAATATTTTTGAAAAATGTGGTGGAACCATTTTGAAACTCTCATTTGGTGGTTGCTTCACAAAATGCCCCGGTTTTCGTCATTCAAAAAATAGAAAATGTATTTTCTGTGCGAAGAAAAGGAAAACTTCCTCCTGCAACATTGTTTGCCATCCCAATATGCACATGTGTGCACAATATGAGCATATTATCACAAACTATGCCACGATTCTGGCCATAACATAGGCTATTTGGCCCGAAAGCCATGAAACCTCGAACATTATAGGTCATTTATGTGAAGGTTTTTTCAAGATGTTCGCAATATATCAAGTTTGGTATTTTTCCTTGAAAATATGTCACATAATATGACATCACGCGAAGGTTTTACAATGTTTGGACTGTTTTTAAATTTTTATGCCCGTTTCAAGACGTAGTGATAGAGCCAGCCAATCACAATAGAAAATCACACTGTCCACGGATCACCCCACCAAAGCTGATCTAGGTCGTTCACATGACATCCATCCAACGCTCAAAGCCTCCCAATCCTGTTCACTTGTGAATGACCGAAACGCCCCTAGTTCCAACAGTCTTGCCCCTCAGAAGTTTGGAGGGATATTTCTATAACATCCTCTCACCAAACCCTAGTACCCCGACGCCCCTCACACCTCGTCCCAGACCCCGCCGCCACTGCCTCTCTCTCTCGATCGACAATCTCCCTCAGAAAAGAAACCCTAGTCCCCCACGCCCCTCGCACCTCGTCCGAGACCTCGCCGCCGCCACAAGTCCCTCTCTCTACTCCCCTCTTCCCCTTCTCTCCTCTCTACTCCCGGACGCCACTTCGCCCCTCACTCGACAGATGCGGCGGCCTCCCTAGGAACCACAACGCCATGGAGAGCGACCACGAGGGACGATATCCAATGGTGTCACGGTGGTCTTGCTCGGCGGCGCGCGTGTGCATCACTGCCTGGCGCTCCGTTACCGACAGGAGCACCTTCCTCGTTACTGACAGGAGCACCTTCCTTCCTCTCTTCGGATCCGGTAACTTATCCCTCTCTCTGCATCCCCCTCTCTCCCATCCCCTCTTTCTTCTCTCTCGGACCCTCTCTTAGTATCCCTGTCTCTCAATGCAGACACCGCTGCACCCGAGGGTGGATCCGTCCACCCCGTCCTTACAGATCCGACCAGGCCTCCAGGGAGATCGCCTGTAAGGTCCAACAAGGATGATGACGAGGAAGGTGTACGAGGAGGAGCTGCTCAAGATTCTGCCCATCTTGTCGACGTCCTGGTCGATGCCTATCTCGCCGTACTGCTTGGCTCGACGACACAAATCCGCAGCCCAGGTGACCTCCACTACCTCTATATTGACTGTAGTCGATGGAACACGAGAGATACATTTGAGGATGATAAAATGCCATTTGTCTAGCATGATATATGGAATTAATGTTCACCTGAACTAGCTCTGAAGCTCCTTACTATCTGTAACGAACTTTGCACAATCATTGTTTGGTTGAACTTTCTGTTTTTGTCCTTTTGAATTTATTAGCTATATAATTACCCATGTCATTATACTATCAGAGATGAAACATATTAGTGATTATATTGGGTTGTTAGTAGGGTCACCTTTTGTGCATCCATGCTAACTAGCTATGAAATAGCTTGTTGGTGCTATTGATATAGCTATAAGTTGAACATTGTTGCTAGATTAATAGAATGAGAGAAGTGTTGAATTGAATACGAAATTAAAAGTTGTAGTGGCTGGAGCATCCTGACATTGTTGTTGCTACTCATGGCTGCATTATATATCATCTACACAATTTCCTCTATGTTGGGCTTGAAGTTCTTGCAATTTTTATACCTAAATACCACATATGTAGTTCCTGTTTTGATGTAGAAACAATATTTTTAAACCATTTGATTGCAATGCAACTAAATGAAAAATTGAGATCCTCACATGAGTCGGCTCATGCACTTAGCTAGATCGATATCCAATGTGAGAAACACTTGCTTGTGTTTACCATGTTAAATGAATGCATTACACATCTTATCTATGTAGAGTTTGAAGATTTCATTTCTTGTAATGATTATGTACCTTTCAATATGATTCATTGTAGTAGCTTGCGTGTTATAGCTAACTTTGGAGCTTTGCTAGCCTAAAATCTAATTCATTTTGTCAGTTTAAATTCTAGTTCCTTAATCTAATTGTGTTAGTTGTTCATAGTCTTTGCTTTCTCTCATATGAGACTATCCAGTTGTGGTCATAAACATATAATTTACAGCAATATAGTCTAATCTTTCTATGATAATATGTAGCAGGAATTGTTGGTGATTTTTCTAGCATATCGAGGAACCACCGTTCTGTACCTGCCTGGCGCCAGGGTCCTGCTCCTCGACGAACGGCTCGTCCGAGGTTCTGTTCATCTCCGTGATTCAAACTTTATTACCGCCCTGTACCTTATATTTTAAGTACTTGTTGTGTGCAGTTATGCATGTCTCATAGAACTAGATTACTTCTCAGTTTATTACTATGTATTTAAATGTTAGCTTATTATGTTTATATCTCCAGGGGCTGGTTCTAGTGCCTACTAATTGGAGCAATATGAATAGGAAAAATGTGAGTAGGAGTAGGAAACATATTATTTTCTAAGAAATATACTCCAAGTTATTTACTCTTTGCCATGATGTGAAAGTTTGAGAACACTTGCTTGATGCCAACATTCAGTTATTGACAGCAGTGTCAATATTTTTGTAATATGTAGTGTACATAGAAAAGTAGAGTACTTGACGAAGGACTAGATCCATACTGGTAATGATCTTTGGAGATTCTCTTTAAAGTTCTATTTATAGTGTAGTTAGAGTAGACATTGTACTGTCATTTTACCTATAGAGCATGATTTTGTACCACAATAACACTAGCACTTGACAATTATTTTGTACTCTAATTATTATAACTTTAAGTCAGTGTAGTTTCTTGTTAAAATACTTCTGTAGTACATACTCTTGTTAAGATACTCATGTACTTTTGGAGTAGTAAATTAATGTGATGCCGCAGAGTACCTTCTTGTTCTGAGTACTTGCATGTTACAGTGAATAAGAAATTTCATGCCTGAAAGCACATCTAAATTCAGCACATGAAATACTTTCTTGCAAGAGAAAGAGCCCATTCCAAATCAATGTTTAACTTTCTCTAGTATGCAATTTCTCACTTTGATCTGAACAATTGTGTGTGTGTGAGTTCACTTAGCTGGTCCTTTAAATTGTTGGGACACATCTGAATTATTCTATGGATTTATTTGTTCACAGTCACCATCGTATTCAGATTTTCCTTTTCTCCATCTTGACAGGGTGATGTCGTCGGCAAGCTAAGGTGGACCTGCGCAGTCGGGATGTTGGGACGAGGTGCTGGAGCTGCAGACCTTGCTTCCGGGGCAGCCGGGAGGTTGGGCGAGACGTTCAGCTCTGTTATGCAAGCTACTGGGTGGCGGCCGGCATACCGGCGAGCTCCCGACAATCTATTCCGGTGAGCTGCACGGTGGGGGCGGGCTGCCGTCGACCTGGGCCACGCTCGAGATCCAGCAGGGATCTGGGCATATTGTAATGTACATAGGAAAGAGTAGCATATTGTAATGTAATATTTGGCATATCTGATTGTAATACGATTCTTTAGTGATAAATTTCATATTCGCTGTTCTTATGAAATATTTTTTTATGTATGCAATGTTCTAGTGTGACCCAGGTATATGAATAATCTGACATTTTGGATATTTCTGACTTGTGGACCAACTGAGAAATGGGATCGGAATTTTGACACACGGGACCAATTTTGACATGTAGGATCCATCTGACATGTGGGACCAATTGTCAATTTTTTTTGAAAAATATAAATGTTGGGCCAAAGAGAACACTAGAAATTAAAAATATATGGGCTTAAGTTTTGGGCTTGGCCCATGAAATAAATGAACAGTAAAGGATAGAATTGTTGGGCTAGGCCCATGTAAAGCATTAAACTGAACTTAGCAGAATTTTCCGTCACTTCAGATTCCACGTCAGATTGGCTTATGTGGACAGGCTAGATAGCCGGTGACCAAACCATCTATATTGGTCATAATAGTCTATGACCAATTCATAAGAAAGGTCTTGATAGTCCGTAAGTGACTCTCAGCTTTTGACCATGTGTTTTTGGTCACAAGAAGGTCATAAAATGATAACAATGACCATCCAATGACCAATATGGAGGGTCAAAAATTAGCACATTTCTTGTAGAGCCTAAAACCAGAAACACTAAACCCCTACACCCTAAAACCCGAAACACTAAACCCCTAAACCTTTTGAACGAGCAGCTGTCATGTACACTTATAGATCAAATTAGTTTTCAGATACTTTTATTATTTAGGGTAACACCATTCTATTCGACGAATATAGGCATCAAGCTTGCACATTATTAAAAATTTCCTAAACTCTCGACCCTAAACAACCCTAAAACTTAAACCCTAAACCCATAAATAATTCTAAAGCCATAAACCCTCAACCCACATACACCCTAACCAAGATGTATCATGCACTTATAGATCAAAAATTGTGATGCTTTCATCAAATTGCGGCAGCGCTATTATATTCCATGAATATAAACATAAAGCTTGAACATTATTATTGAAAATTCCCTAAACTCAAAACCCCTCAACCCATAAATAAACCCTAATCAAGAAGGTATCATGCACTTATAGATTCAAATTTCAGATACTTTCATTGAATTACGGTAACGCCATTCTATTCCATATTAAAAGCATAAAGCAGCTTGAACATTATTGAAAATTCCTGAAACCATAAAACCCTAAACACTAAACCACTAAACCCTGACCAAACAAATATCATGCACTTTTAGATCAAATTTGAGATACTTTCATTAAATTGGGCAACACCATTATATTCGAAGAATACAAGCATAAAGCTAGATCATTGTTGAAAATTACCAAAACCCTAATAAATAAATCCTAAACCCATAAATACTAAAACTATAAACCATTCAACCCATAATTAAACCCTAACCAATAAGGGTATCATGCACTTATAGATTCAAATTTGAGTTACTTCCATTAAATTGCGGTAACGCCATTCTATTCCAAGATTAAAAGCATAAAGCAGCTTGAACATTATCGAAAATTCTAGAAACCATAAAACCCTAAACACTAAACCCCTAAAACCTGACCAAAAAAGTATGATGCACTTTTAGATCAAATTTGAGATACTTGCATTAAATTGGGCAACGCCATTATTGTAAGATCCCTCCCTTTATAAAGGTAAGGATCCCTGTGATTGTAATGCTAGTCCCTGGATCAATGCTAGCATCCACAGTTTAAGATGAAGTACACAGAAACAAAGGTCATCATTACATATTATTCCAGAGACAAACACAGTCTTTTACAACTCCATGGCCATAGGCCTAATACAAGAATTTAAACATAACAATATAAATAAGTCTTCATCTTCATGTGCCACAGGAAAGCATGTTGAGTGTAGACTCATAACGCCTAATCATCATCAGAATAACCTGCAACATCACAAGTTACAGCCACAATGGGTCAATACATTGGAATAGTATTGGCAAGTGATAGCTTAGTAAAATATTAGCATCTAGTTACTACATGAATTTGGCTAAGTGTAGCTTAGGCTTGCTTTGCTCAAAATAGGTTTTTCCTATTAGTTAAAAACACTAAGTTTTTTTTTGACAAAACTTTTCCCCAAGGAAACACCAATAGAAATTGGTGAACCTTCACCCTTGTTCAACCACATGTTTTACTTAGAAAATTGGGATGAGGAGATTCTTGATAGCTTCCATGTCTTGATGCTCAAGTTGTCCAATACCAGGTACATGGCTAAGTACTTAGATTCTTCCATCTGCAGAGGTTGTGCACTTTCCCCACAAGACTTGATTTTCACCAAGACATGACCTTTCAGAAGCCTTCCCTTAGACCAAATGGACGCGTTCCAACCTATCATCCCTCTACCACCAACTGTCCAAATGGGTATGTTTTTGCAACCTATATGATCCAGGCAGAGCCCATAATGCCATGTGGCTGCACTAGAAGCTTCTTAACATTTGGCATCTCAAATCCCTTTGTTCCTGGGTGGCTTTCCACAAGTGAGATACACAAGGTAAACCATAAAAATGGGCCTTGTGTAACCACTCAACACAAACCATTCTTTCCATTCCACCCAGGTGTTTCATTCACTTAGTTGTTTTATTAAGCAAAACACAAGATAATGACTTAGAAATATTTGACATAGCATGAATATATAATCCACCCTTGTTTGCTACTAGCTAGGCTAAGCATGGCATTAGTAAGCATCCTAACTTAGAGGAAATTCTAACAATTCTACAACTACTAGGATTCCCAAGCATAGCATATAGATAATTAGCAAAATATTCGTGCAAGTCCTATACAAAATATTTCTAATGCATAGGTGAAAATATAGGGATAAAAACATGAAGCACCACTTTCCTTGGTAGTTTGGGGAGTAGCAACAATCTTCACAACCACAATCACTATTAGCACCAAAATCTACACATAAAATAATGGCACCAAAATCACATATCAAAAATATACAAACAAAAATATATGAATGCATGCAAATGCCATGTGATGATTTTTCTATACTAAACAAGGATAGTAAACAGTACTGAAACATACACAAGACCAAAACACACTAAATAAACTTTGTTTGATTTTTAAATCATTTTTCAAATAATTTCCATACTCAAATTAAGCCTACAAATGTCTCTGCAAAAATAACCATTTTACAGAGGCAAAACATTAAACACATTGCATAAACAGATATAATTTTCTCTCCTAATTCCAATGATATAAAATTTGCAAAATTTGAATGTGGGGATCAAAAGTTATGAATTTCGCAAGTTTGAATCACTAATAGATCAAATTTCTGTTTTTAAATCTAAACTCAGGCCACGCGGCAGTTTCTGATTCGCTGATACCGATTCGCACGGATCGAGCAATGAGGGCTGTTGGATATAAATGAAAACGCATGGCCAGATGTAACGCGTACCCCTTCGTTAAGTGAATCTATCGTATGCGTTAGATCTAGATCTAACGGCTACAGATCAAACGGCCAAAGTCTGGCGGCGCTGGCGACGATGGCGCGGCGGCAGCGCTCTGTCAGCGACGCTCTGGTGGCTACAGAGGGGGCTGGGGTCAACATAGGGGCTTACCGAACTCGCAAGGCCGCGCTGATGCTCAACCTCTTGCTGGCGTGGACGGGGGCGTGCTGTGGAGGTCACTCGGGGTCGTTGGAGTAGCGAGCGGCGTCGGGTTCTTGCAGTCGACGACGTTGCCGACGATGTGGACCGCCCTAACACAAACCGAAGGCGTCAGGGTGTGCATAACAAACTGGCAAACAAGATAGGGTCAAGCAGAAGGCACGGGGCGGCTTAGTATTACCTAAATCGTTCACCGGAGTTAGGCGGCAGTTCTGCCGTTTGCAGAGGTTGTCGGGGACGGCGACCTAGGTCATGCGCGGGCAAAACAAAAGCATCAGGAGAAGCACAGAGACACGACGAACTTGATAGCGTCAAGCAGAATACGAGGGGCGCTTGGTACTCACCGGAATCAGACGTCGGAGTTTATCGGGACAACGGCGGGGTTTGGTGAAATCCGAGCAGCCTGGTGGCGGAGCGAGCGAGTGGGGTGTGGGGAAATGGCCGTGGTGAAGAGGAGATTAAATAGCTAGGAGCGGGGCGGAGATTACTCCCTGCATCAATGGGATTTAAGCGGGGCAGTGACTGCGGCGAGGTAACGACGGAGCGGCTCGGGCGCACGTTGATTGGGGACGACGCTGACGGGGCAAGGTGGGGTCGGCCTGTCAGCGGGTGGTTGCGTGCTACTGCGGTGAGAAACAGAGAGAAAGGGAGAACCCCGGGTGGGCTGCTTTGTCTGCTGGGACGAATGAGTGACGCCAGGCCCAGTTTTGTTTTCTAATCCTTTTTCTTTTTCTAAATCGATTTTCAGGAAACCTTTTCAAATGAATTCAAATGCATTTGAATTCCAAATCTTTCTGGACTTTTATAAAGTGAAACCTGCAC
This sequence comes from Avena atlantica, assembly GCA_910589765.1. Classification (NCBI taxonomy): domain Eukaryota; kingdom Viridiplantae; phylum Streptophyta; class Magnoliopsida; order Poales; family Poaceae; genus Avena; species Avena atlantica. Next base: position 117,704,121 of record OU342735.1, on the reverse strand, counting down.
AATTTTGAGCATAAAACCATGTTGTCTTACTAGACTTGCTTGGTTCCTTTGAAATTTTAAAATAAACAATGCCTTAGCACAAGATTTAATAAAGATTTGAAAATGGTTTTAAAACCATATTTTGTTTTGGAAATTTTTGTCCAAGCTTTGGGACTCATCAAACAATCCTATGAACACACAACATTGGTTTAAAACAAATATTCTCTGACTAGAGAGTAACATTGGATCGATGCTTGTCTACATAAAATAATAGCACTCGCTGCTTCTGTTTCTTTGAAATGACTTGAAAATGATCCCTAAATAATTATGCATGCATGGATGATATGCAATCTTTGAATACATGATTTTAGGGATGTTACAAATCTAACCCCCTTAAGGTGAATCTCGCCCTCGAGATTCGGATTGGCTAGCAAATAGGTAAGGGTGGTCTTTCCGAAGATCATCTTCTCTTTCCCATGTTGCCTCTTCCTCGGAATGATGGTTCTGTTGAACTTTGCACAATTTGATAGTCTTAGTCCGAGTAACTCTTTCTGCAGTCTCAAGAATCTTGATGTGTTTTTCCTCATAAGTGAGATCACTTTCCAATTGAACTTCCTCCAAAGGTATAGTATCAAAGAAGTCTCTTCCATCTCTGGATGGCATTTCTTAAGTTGACTCACATGAAACACATTGTGAACGGCAGACAATGATTCTGGCAATTCAATCTCATAAGCTAATTCTCCTTTACGACTCTGAATCTTGAATGGTCCAACATATCTTGGGGCCAATTTTCCTTTGACTCCAAATCTCTTCACTCCACGAAGTGGTGACACTCTAAGATAAGCTCTATCACCCACTTCATAGGTGACCTCTCTACGCTTAGGATCTGCGTAGCTTTTCTGTCGGGACTGTGCTATCTTCAATCTGTCCTTGACAAGCTTGACTTTCTCTTCAGGTTCTTTGATTAGTTCTGGCCCGAACAAGTTCCTTTCTCCTACACCATTCCATAGCAATGGGGTAGTACACTTTCTCCCATAGAGAAACTCAAACGGTGCCATCTCAATACTGGCTTGATAGCTGTTATTGTAGGAAAATTCTGCGTAAGGCAGACTTTCATCCCAACTAGCTCCATAGTCTAGAGCACATGCCCTCAACATATCTTCGAGAATTTGGTTGGTCCTTTCTGTCTGTCCATCAGTCTGAGGATGAAAAGCAGTGCTGAATTCCAATCTCGTTCCCAATGACTCATGTAGTTTCCCGCAAAAATGAGAAGTGAACTGAGTTCCCCTATTAGACACAATACTCTTGGGTACTCCATGCAGACATACAATTCTACTCATGTAGATTTTGGCTAACTTAGCACTTGTATAGGTTGTCTTCACGGGTATGAAATGAGGCACTTTAGTTAGGCGATCCACTACTACCCAAATAGAATCATATCCTGATCTGGTCCTTGGCAATCCGGTGTGAAATCCATGCCAATCTTGTCCCACTTCCAATCAGGAATAGGTAGTGGTTGTAGCAATCCTATTGGTTTCTGATGTTCCGCTTTCACTCTACTACATACATCACACAAAGCAATATGTTCGGCGATGTCCTTCTTGATGTTATTCCACCAAAATCTTTCTTTCATATCCATGTACATTGTGGTGTTACCCGGATGAATGGAATATGGTGAGTTGTGCGCTTCTTGTAAAATTAGTTTCCGAAGCTCCGAATCTTGTGGAGCACAGATACGTTTTCCATACCATAAGGTACCCTGTTCGTCTTCATGGAATCCTTTGGCTTTTCCTTTGCCAATCTTTTCCTTAATCTCTTCAACTTCCTTGTCTGTCTTTTGGGCTTCCTTTATTTTTTCCAACAAAGTGGGTTGAACATCCAATGACATGAGATTTCCTTCAGGCACAATCTCCAATCTAAGATATCTAAATTGGGCACACAGATCATCTGGCAACTCTCCCTTAGTAAGGCCATTCACAAATACCTTACGGCTTAGAGCATCCGCTACAACATTTGCTTTAACGGGTGGTATTGCAAACTCAAGTCATAGTCCTTGATGAGTTCTAGCCATCTTCTTTGTCTCATATTGATTTCTTTCTGGGTGAAGATATACTTCAAACTTTTGTGATCTGTGAACACTTCACATCGTTTTCCCAAAAGATAGTGTCTCCATGTTTTGAGTGCATGGACAACAGAGGCTAAGTCCAAATCATGAGTTGGGTAATTTAGCTCATGAGTTTTGAGTTGTCTCGAGGCATAAGCCACAACTTTCCCTTCTTGCATTAGAACTGCACCTAATCCATGATGAGATGCATCACAATACACTTGGAAATCTTTCTCTAAATCTGACAGACATAAGACTGGTGCTGTCACTAGTCTCTTCTTCAATTCTTGAAAACTGAGTTCACATCCTTTAGACCAAGCAAACTTCTTGTCTTTCTTTAGTAACTCAGTCATTGGTTTAGCTATTTTGGAGAAATTCTCAATGAACCTTCTGTAGTATCCTGCCAAGCCAAGGAAACTACAAACCTCTTTTACTGATTTTGGAGATTCCCATTCAGTTACAACTGACACTTTAGCGGGATCAACCGCTACACCATCTCCTGACACAACGTGTCCAAGAAATCCAACTTCATTTTAATCAAAATTCACACTTGCTGAATTTGGCATACATCTTATGCTCTCTAAGCTTCTCAAGTATCAAACACAAATGTCCTTCATGCTCTTCTTTACTTTTGGAGTAGATCAAAATGTCATCGATTAAAACGACAACAAATTTGTCAAGGAACTCCATGAACACCTTGTTCATCATATTCATGAAGTAAGCTGGTGCATTGGTCAAACCAAATGGCATCACGGTGTACTCATACAATCCATACCTAGTGGTGAAAGCTTTCTTAGGTATGTCTTGTTCTCTTATCTTGAGCGGGAAATAACCTGACCGGAGATCAATCTTTGATAACACACAGGCTCCTTCTAACTGATCAAACAAGTCATTGATTCTAGGCAAAGGGTATTTGTTCTTGATAGTCACCTCATTGAGTGAACGGTAATCTATGCATAACCTTTGACTTCTATCTTTCTTTTCCACAAACAAGACTGGTGCTCCCCAGGACGAAGAACTTGGTTGAATAAATCCTTTCTGCAACTGTTCTCCACGTTGTTTCTTGAGTTCTTTCAACTCATCAACTGACATCTTGTAAGGTCTCTTTG